>CM066729.1:100652500-102152500 GCA_033961575.1 Aselliscus stoliczkanus | reverse complement strand
ATTGGAAACTGTTCTTTAACTGCGTTCTGGCGAAACAAGCTAGTTGACCAATTTATAGGTATTCCTTTTGTGCAATTAGCTCAAGGCTCTGTTCATTCAACTGTAACCATTTAAAAGTGAACCCTATCAGATTCCCTAAGTTATTGACAATTTTGAATATACTTTGATCTAGTTTTGAAATAAAGTCATCAAAATATTTCAAATATGTATTTTCTGTCTCATAAAAGTAGATACAATGCAGCATGAAGTGCAATATGTCTGCAGTAAGCTTTTGGTACATTTAAATTTTTCATAGAAGCCACATTTGAGAATTTTATATAGATAATTATATCAATCGCAAATAACTGCAGTTTTGTTTTCTTCCTACTAATTAATTTCCAGTTACTTTTTTAGGTCTAAATGTAAAGTTGAATCAAAATGCTGAGAGTAATCTTACTTACCTCATTCTTGATTTTATGGGGAATAATTTTAAAGTTTCACTCTTGAATATGTTGTTTTCTGTAGTCTTTTGATAAATAGCTTATATACCTGTGTATCTATCAGAATTTAGCACAGGCATCAGGAATCATTCTAGATATTATAAGGAAGAAGAAAACCTGATAGGCATTTAAAAAGCATTGGAAGAACTGGAGGACACGATTGTGGGGGTCTGATGCTGAAATTTTGTTTCAAGGTCACCCCTCCACAAGTGTCATCAGATGTGAGTAAATTTGCAGCTACTGCTGTCATTGCTGCCATTGCCACAGCTGCATCTCACTACAAATCTGGTACCAAAAAACAAGAATAATGAGTAATGAATCAACAATTCCTGTTGGTTTTTGTTTGCCACTCACCTTTCCCAAAGGAAGATAGTTTCCACTCTTACATCAGTCAGGGTCTTTCAAAAACAAGAGTAGTTTCTGAACAGATATAACTTAATAGAAAGACTTTTAAGCTAAGTGTAAAACTAACAATGTAAATCAAAAGGAAAAAAACCCCCACTAAAAACATAGATTATGGAAATAGCAATTGCAGGAAGAAGTGACCACCCCTAGGTTTAGGTAAACAAAGAAGAGGTTAAAATTACAGTCATGTACCCTCTTAACTATAGGGATAGATTGTGAGAAATGCATCATTAGGTGTCATTGTGTTAACATCATAGAGTGTATTTACACAAACCGAGATGGGATACCTGCTATACACCTAAGCTCTGTGGTATAGCTTATTGCTTCTAGGCTACAAAGCTGTACAGCATGTTACTGTGCTGAATGCCATAGGCAGTTGTAACATAATGGTAAATATTGGTATATCTAAACATATCTAGACATAGATAAGGTATAGTAAAAATATAAAAAGATAAAAAATGGTACATCTGTACAGGACACTTAGCATGCATGGAGCTTTCAGCACTGGAAGTTGTTCTGGGTGAGTCAGAGAGTGAGTGATGAGTTACTGTGAAGGCCTGGGACATTATTGCACATTACTGTAGACTTTACAAGCACCATACATTTGGGCTACAGTAAGTTTATAAAAACAATGCAAGATTAAATCAAGCACAAAGGAAAACAATCAAGAGACATGGTAAACATGAGATGTATGAGACTGCTGCCATCTTAACATGACATCCTGTTTCACAGCAAACATTTCTTTTATAAGTCCTAGAGTACACTCTAAAATAACAATAAGAAGTAAATACACAAACTATTAACATAGTAGTTATGATCATTATCAAGTATTATGTACTGTACATAATTGGATGTGCTACACTTTGTACAACTGGCAGTGCAGTAGGATTGTTTATACCAGCATCAGCACAAACACCTGAGTGACGTGTTGTGATACAACATTATGATGGCTACAGAGCCACTTGGCAATGAGAATTTTTCAGTTCTGTTATCATTGTATGGGGCCATTGTCATATATATCACCTGTTGTTGACTGAAGCATTGTTATGAAGTGCATGTCTACTCAAATTTAAAAGCTTTAAAGAAGAGATGTGGAAGTGAAATTCAGACATCTGAGGAGATAGAGCTGGTACGCTGGTGCTTGGTTTCTCTGCGGAATATGTAATTAGGCTATTTCTGCACATTTTGTGGAAAAAAATCCAAATAAGATTCAACTGCAGGTGAGAAAAGGAAAGCCTCAACTGGGGTGTACAAGCAGTACCAGGTGACTATAAGAAAGTGATGTAGCATGTCTCATGTTACGTTTTGAAGGTCTTGCTTGTGAGGCTGGTACATGAAAACTTGACTTTGGAATTTTCCTTGTGTTACTAAATAATAAGGCTGTTTTGTGTGCTTTGGACATTAAACTCTGATGTCTACCAGCTTACCTAGATTGCTTATGCAAACAATGTGATTTATAGTAAATACCTGCTTTTCTTCTGGGAATCTGGAACTTTGGAAATCATGGCTTGTTGTGTAGAGAGAAAGTGCCAATGTGAGCAGCCCCCAAAGAAATCCCTGTGCTCACAGTGACATAGACATCATGATGGCATAAGACATACTTCATTTTTGTCCCCCACCTCAATGACAAAAATTCAGCATCATTCCATGGACAAAAGTGCCTTTATGGGAGCTGTGAGATCTGGCACCATAGACCAAATGACCTGGGAGGGGTCTTGCTCACCCCTGCATTGGGAATGGGCTGTGGAGCCTCTGGCAATGTATGAGCCAGCTCCGACCCCTCTTGGCCATGGCCCAGGGCCCCTGGAAAACACTACCTTAGACAATTACTCGTGCACAAGACAGCCTTTGTGGAAGTCCAGGTTTCTAGAAAACATTCTGGAACATTCTTGGGGCACAAAACCACAAGTCTGGACACAAGTGGGTAAGAGCAACAACTTGGCTTTACCCACGTCATCCCTCCCACAAGGTGGCGCAGCTCAGGGCCAAGAGAGGTCTTCTTGGCTGTGATTTCTCCCACTGGGAAAACCGAGAGCCTGTGAAAAAGCACTTGGCTTCCTCAGCAATGTGGAATGCTGCCAAAGGGGTTACTTTCTTTACTGTCCATCCAGATTATTGAATCAAATCATGAACTACATGACCAGGGGTGGGAAGAGGCTGGAGTAGCAGTAGGTAGGATCTTGGAGAGTGTTAAAAGGATGGGGATCCTACTAATTGCATTGTAGTCTCCATCAAGAAGCCCATCCATGAGCTGCTGGGAATACCTCACCCTCAGATTCCCTGAAATGAAAACATATGAAAAGGTACACAATATTGGTAAAGATAAGTATGTAGTCAAATTCAGAATACTTTAACACTGTAATATGGTGAAATGCTGAGCCACGTCCATTTTCTTTCAGTGTACTCTCTTGGTGCCTCAAGCTTTTGCTTGAATAAACCTTTCTCTCTGCAAGCTGTTTTGACCACTCTCTTGACTTCTATCCTGAAAGTGGCAAGGACCCCTGCACTGATAACATCTCTGGTGACTATGAAGGAACCTCTTTTTTGCACTTGAAGGGACAATCATGACAACCAGCCCTGCTGGCCCAACTATTTTCCTCACCTTGATCAGCCATCATCAGAGAGTTGATTGGCCTCAGTCTCCTCCAATCTTCTCTCCTTTTTTCTTTCTTCTTCCTTGTCTACAGTCTTATGGGTAACAGCTCCCTTCTCTGTCATCTCTTGGATAGTCAGACCTTGGTTTCTGTGCTTTAAGTCCTGCTTCCTCTTCCCTTTTTCCCTGATGATCCAGACATCCTGATTGACCTCTGAGGCCCTGTTGTTTGGGTGCACCCTCTTTGCCTGGGTCAGAGGAGGTGCTCCCCTTAGAGACTTAGTGCCTGGTTCTGTGGTGGGCAGGTTCTGACACCTTAGCTCTCTGGTGTGGTTTTACTTTGGCTGTTTTGATTCCTGAGATCTTCTGCCCCTTTTCTCTGTCAACTTTTGAGATGTCAGATCCATGTACCCTAGGACACTGAGGTTGTGGCAGAGGAATCTTTCCTGTGGTGTGATGCCTTGGTTTGGACTTTTTTGTTTGTTTTTCATCTGCTTTGTCAGATATCTTCTGATCTGCTTTCACAATTTTGTCTACAACAACAGATTCGACAAGCAATCTTTGGGTCCCTCTTCTTGCCACCTGATTTTTCTTTGTCACTGAGCCACTGGCTGGCACCCTTCAGATATTCCATCCCTGTCTGATTTTGCTCTCCATAAATTTCATATGCCTATTTGGGAGTGAGCTCTTGAGGACCAGGCATGATTCAATAAGTTTTTAAATGCTAAGAATAGGGGAGTCCACCCATCTCTTGGTCCACTTATAATTAGACACCAACTCTATGTTCAGAAACTTAGCAAAAGTAAATCTTATAAGATTTTTCTAACTCTCAGTAGCTTTCAAGATCTCACAGATAATGAGAAATGTAAACATAGCCACTACTGCCTGATGCTGAGGTAACGGAAGGGAAAATAAAGGAGGGGACTTTTAAAAACACAAGCAGCTAATCTTACAAGACAGACCCCCACCTACTTTTCCCAGCTTCCTTAAAACTGTTAAGGGCAAGTGGAAAAATCTTGTAGTCTCTGCAATAGTTGGTAATTCTGTCTATGTATGTCTATGATCTCTGATATCTGTGTCTGTCTGTGGTTTATATGTGATATGGTGTTTTTGCATGTGGATGGTATTACCAATTTATATTTAATTGCCTTAAAAATTAAGCTCTTAGATAAATTAAGAAATAAACATTAAAAACTGACCCAAGTATTCTTCAGGATCATGTGATCTAACAAAATACTTAATACTAAGGTTTGTTTAAGTTTTCATTAAATAGATATATATTTTAAATATGGTATTTTTTAACATTAAATGTGGTATCTTTTGTTTTACCTGGATTTACAAAAAAAATAGCTTGGCTAGTCAATGATATTAAAAATCTCATAGTTATTAAGAAATAATAAATAAATGTAACTAAAATAAAATGTTTTTAATAGAACTTTTCAGTAGTAATAATTATGTTATCACACACACACACACACACACACACACACACACACGCTTAAATGCGGTTCCCCAAATTCTTTTGATAATGTGAAGCCATAGAGTTTTACTAAGTTAAGCTAAATAATAATACTTATTGAATGTCTAGATATTTCAAAGTAACATGCAATGCTGAAACATTAATTATTAGGTAAGTCTAAGTATACCTTTCTTTGGCTTCTTATGGCAGAAAAGCTAAAAGATAAATTAGGATCTGTTGATGAATATGTCTTGTACCTTATTAAAAATGTTTCTAAAACATTGTAAATATATTGCCAACAAAAACCTATGCTTCTAGAGTTTACAAAATATATTCATAAACTTGCCAATCTAAAGAATGACTTTAGTTGTCACTAGAAATAGAGGTTCCTAAAAGTTAAGAATTCTAATTAAGATGGAAAGAAAATGTATGTTTTTGGTAATAGAAGATATAAGGTATGGAGACATATTTTGAAAGAAATTGAAGGAAGGCAGTTTGTCCTAAAGTTGAAAAAGAGACAAATTAAAAGGAATGAGGAAAGTTGTACAAGGTTTGTGAAGAGAGATCTTGAGAGAAATTTTTACATATGGTTAAACTAAACAAGATTGGAAGAAATATAATTAAGTAAATACATTTAAATATCAAAAGTAAGCTCATGCAAAATTGAAGTTGGGTTTTCTCTCTCTTCTAAATAAGACAAAGTTTCTTAGATTATTGGTCTGCTACTGATACTATGAAAAAGTTTATTACCTAGAAAGCAAAGATGATTCTACGTGTCATCAAAATAATTTTCTGTGTTTTATATTGTCTTAATCAGGTTCTTGGTTACTTAAAAAAAACAAAATCTCTACAATAGTAAAAACTAAGTTTTGCTAATGTTTATATAAATTTCTGTATTTTGGGACTGGTAGGGTTCATGTGCCTTTATCAATGTCAGCTATAAGCCAGTGTTAAGAACAATTTGGCTGTTTTGACCAAAAACCCAGATAAGTTTAGGTATGAATTTATTAAGCTTGACCTGACCTTTTCCGTAATCTGACAGGGCGTTATGGTAACTCTGACCCATTGTTGCTCCCCTAATGAGAAGGCTCAGATCTTAGGGAAGGCCAGGGAATTTGTAGATGGGATAGCTGGGAATATTCCCGGCCATGCCATCTATCAAGTGATTGGTGGAGTAGTCCCAGAATACCATCCTCAGTGGAACTATGATGATGGGAGAGATCAGCTAAGGATAGGTCACTTTCTTAATTGTATATAGAAAGAAATGAAAAGATACCAAACTAAGCTAAGAAGAAGTTACTCAGAGAAGAGGGTGATATCTACATATGGGGTCTGACAATTAAGTTCAAAAATTCATCTTAGAAAAAGTGCTACATACTTCATTGTTGAATATCACTATGGTCATCTTCAAAGTACTCCCCTTGGGAAACTATGCACTGATGCCAGTGCCTAGCCCACCCTTCAAAGCAATTTTGGAACTCTTTTTCTGGAATGGCCATCAGAGCTGTCATCATATTACACTTGATGTCCTGAATGTCATCAAAATGTCTACCTTTCAATATTTCCTTTGTCTTCAGGTAAAGAAAGAAGTCAATGGGGGCCAGATCAGGTGAGTAGGGAGGGTGTTCCAATACATTTATTTACTGGCTAAAAACTCAGTCACAGACAGTGCAGTGTGGGCTGGTACACTGTTGTGATGCAAGAGCCATGAATTGTTTGTGAAAATTTCAGGTCAGCACTTGCGGTAAAATGGCAGAATAGAGAGACACTGTGCTAATGCATCCCAGGATCACACCAAAATTAGAAATAATTTATACAACATTCAACCTCAGAAGTCCCCGGAACACTAGATGAACAGAACCTCTAAACAAAGGACTTAAAGAGGAGGCCACGTCGAGTCTGGTAGGAGGGGCAGAGATGAGAGAGAGCAAACCCCATGAGGGACACCTCACCAGTGGAGAGGTTTCTCTGATTGGGGGAGAGACCCTCCAGCCCCACACCGAGCTCACTAGCCCAGAGTTACTTTGCCAGGAAGAGGAGTGCCACAATGGCTGCCAGTAGAAATTAGTGAGGACTCTCTTTGCTCAGCTCGATGAGGCTGTAGGAGGCTAGAGAACCAGTGGAGCTGGCACACAGACTTGCTCACTGGTGAGCACTCACGTGGTTCCTGGTGGAGGGAGTAGCTGTGTGAGTGGGGCCCAGGAGCCTGCAGGGAAGGACTGAACTGAGTGCCCTTGGCATGGGAGCTGGAGGATTTGGGACCACTGTTCTCCTGGTGTGGAGCTTGCACACAAGTAGTGTACAGGAGGCCTCCATTTTGTCAGAGGGTCAGGTCTGGGACCGCATTGGTCTGGCGAAATTGGCACAGGAGTGCGTGTGTGCCTGCTCGCATATGCAACTTTGGATCCCCACCTTTCCCACTGCTTGTGCTGCATAGCCAGGGAAATGCCTGGTGGGTGAGCTGCACCTCTAACAGGCTGTTCATTGAGATGTGGAAGTGCACGAGCCACCTTGTGTCCCTGCTCTCCATAATGTGCATGCAGAGTTGCCAGGCTGGTGATTGGTTGTTGGGCTGCTCAGCCTGTACTGTGAGTGGCTGATTAGGACAGGCTTAGATTGGGAGTTTTCCTGGGGGTGTTGGGCCTGCATCATTGGCTGGGGCTTTCCTGGTGTGTTTGTACAGGCTGGTTGCCAGTGCAGGAGTGCATGATGCTCTGACTTGCTGGGGGTCACTGACCACATCCCATGGTGCCTTAGGGGCCTGCCCTGCCCACTAGAGCTGTGTTGCCAAAGGCACCCTGAGCCCCTGGTGCCTAGATCCCACCTCTGCAGGCCACAGAGGGTTTTTTGCTGCAGTGGACAACCGGCAACAACCTGTGAGGATTTTTTGGGGTGAGCACAGTTTCAGAGCACACTGCAGCTAATTGCGGGAAGCTCACCGCAAGCCTGAGAGGGAGGCCGGTGTATGACACATTGAGCTCTTCCCCCCAAGAGTTGGTGCTGAGTCGCCCAGAGACTCTCTATTGCTGAGCAAGTGGTCTGTAGATTAAAGGGGGCAAAGTACCCCCCTTTTTTCTTTTTTTCTTTTTTCTAGATGATCTATCTAATAAATCAAAGCAATCACAGAGTGACAGCCAGAATGCAGAAACAAAGAAACATGTGCCAAGTTAAAGATCGGAAGAAACTTCTAGAAATGGAACTAAATGAAACAGAGGGATCCAACCTTTCAGAGACAGTTTAGAACACTGATGATAAGAATGTTTAAGGAACTTAGCGAGGACATAAAGAAGGATAGAGGAATCATAAAAAAACAACCAGTTAGAACCAAAGAATACAATACTGAAATGAAGAACACACTCAAAGGAATCACCAGTAGAGTAGATGAAGCAGAGGATGGGATCAGCGATTTAGAAAACAAAATAGCAGAAATCACCCAGTTGGAACAACAAAAAGAGGAAAGAATAAAAAACAATGACAATAGTTTAAGAGACTTGTGGGACAACATGAATCACAACAATCTCACATCATAGGAATATCAGAAGGAGAAGAGAAGAAGCAAGGGATTAAGAATGTAATTGAAGAAATAAATGACTGAAAACTTCCCTACCCTGGTGAAGAAAATCGACATACAAGCCCAGGAAGTGCAGAGAGTTCCAAACAGGCTGAACACAAACAGGTCGACACCAAGACACATCCTAGTTAAAATGGCAAAGCTTAAAGACAAAAACAAAATCTTAAAAGCAGCAAGAGAAAGACAGCAGGTTACATACAAAGGAATGCCTATAAGATTAACAGCAGACTTTTCTACAGAAACTCTGTAGGCCAGAAGGAGTGGCAGGAGATATTCAAAGTGACACAAAATAAAGGCGTACAACCAAGGTTGCTCTACCCAGCAGTGCTTTCACTGAAAATTCAAGGAGATAAAGAGCTTCTCAGAAAAGAATAAGCTTAAGGAATTCATTACCACCAAGTCAGCATTGCAGGAAATGTTAAAAGGGCTTTTTTAAACAGAAGAAAGGAGAAACAAGCTAACTCAGGACACCAGACATACAAATAATAAAATGGCAATAAATATGCACCTATAAATAATCACTTTAAACGTGAATGGGCTAAATGTTCCAATCAAAAGACATAGAGTGCATGAGTGGATAAGAAAATAGGACCCATGCATATGTGGTTTACAAGAGACTCATCTTAGATCAAAAGACACACACACAGACTGGAAGTAAAGGGATGGAATAAAATATTTCAAGTAAATGGAAATGAGAAAAAAGCTGGAGAAGCAATACTTATTTCGGACAAAATAGACTTTCAAATGAAGATTACAATAAAAGACAAAGAAGGGCAGTACATAATAATAAAGGGATCGATTCAACAAAAGGATATAACCCTAGTAAACACCTACACACCCAATGTAGGAGCTCTTAAATATATAAAACAGATTTTGATAGAAACAAGGACAGAGATCGACAGTAGCACCATTATAGTAGGGAACTTCAGCACCACATTGTCACCAATGAATAGATCCTGCAGACAGAAAATCAACACGGAAACAGTAGCCTTAAGTGACACTTTAGACCAGCTGGATTTAATCAATATTTTTAGAGCATTTCACCCCAAAGCAACAGAATGTACATTCTTCTCAAGTGCACATGGAACGTTTTCCAAGATAGACCACATGTTAGGTCACAAAACAAGTCTCAACAAATTTAAGAAGATTGAAATCATATCAAGTATCTTCTCTGACCACAATGTTATCAAACTAGAAATCAATTATAAAAAGAAACCTGGAAAGCACACAAATATGTGGAGGCGGAATAACATGCTACTAAATAGCCAGTGGGTCAAAAATGAGATCAAAGAAATCAAAAGCTATCTTAAGACAAATGAAAATGAAAACACAGCAACCCAAAATCTATGGGATGCAGCAAAAACAGTTCTAAGAGGTAAATTCATACCAATGCAGGCCTATCTAAAGAAACAAGAACAATCTCAAATCAACAGACTATCTTTACACATAAGGGAACTGGAAAAAGAACAGCAAAACAAGCCCAAAGGGAGTACAAGGAAGGAAATAATAAACACCAGAGCAGAAATAAATAAAATAGAGACCAAAAAAAAAAAATACAAAAGATTAATGAAACCAAGAGTTTGTTTTTTGAAAAGATAAACAAAATAGACAAACCCTTGGCCAGATTCACCAAGAAAAAGAGAGAGAGGACCCAAATTAATAAAATCAGAAATGAAAGAAGAGAAGTGACAACAGATACCACAGAAATAAGGAAAATTTTAAGAAATAGTATGAGCAACTATATGCCAAAAAATTCGACAATCTGAAATGGATAAATTTCTAGAAGCATAAAATCTACCAAGTCTGAACCAAAAAGAAACAGAAACTCTGAACAGACTGATTACTACCAAAGAAATTGCAAACTCCAACTATGAGCGCAACCACAGCCGAACCATAATTTTAGCTCAAGGCCTACAAACTATCTTTCCCCTAAAATCAGTAATCAACAAGCTTCCAACAAACAAAAGTCCTGGACCAGATGGCTTCAAAGATGAATTTTACAAAACATTCAAAAAAGAATTAATACCTGTTCTCCTCAAATTATTCCAAAAAATACAGAAGGAGGGAAGGCTCCCAAGTACATTTTATGAGGCCACTATTACTTTGATCCCAAAATCAGACAAAGATATTACAAAAAAGGAAAACTACAGGCCGATATCCCTAATGAACATAGATGCAAAAATTCTCAACAAAATACTAGCAAACCGAATTCAGCATCACATTAAAAAGATCATACATCATGATCAAGTGGGATTCATTCCTGGTATGCAAGGTTGGTTCAATATCTGCAAATCAAGAATTCCGGTAAAATGGCGAAATAGACAGACACTGTGCTAACTACCTCCCAGGATCACACCAAAATTACAAACAAATTATATAGCATTCAACCCTGGAGGTCCCTAGAACACTGGAGGAATAGAACCACTAAACAAAGAACTAAAAGAGGAGGCCACGTCAGGTCTGGTAGGACGGGCAGAGATGAGAGAGGGAGAGCCCCGTGAGGGAAGCCTGAGCCGTGGGAAGCTTGTCTGGTTGGGGGACAGACCCTCTGGCCGCACTCCAAGCTCACCAGCCCAGAGTTCCTTTGCCAGGAAGAGGAGTTCTAAGATAGCCGGTAGTAAATTAGTGAGGAGTCTCTTTGCTCAGCTCGGTGAGGCTAAGAGCGGCTGGAGAATCAGTGGGGTCAGCTCCCAGGGTTTCTGGCCGGTGAGCACTTACCTGGTTCCTGGTAGAGAGAATGGCTGTGTGAGCCGGACCCAGGACCCTGCGGGGACGGAATGAACTGGGCAGCTTTGGTGCAAAGGCTGGAGGTTTTTGGACTGTGGTTCCCGTGGTGCGGAGCCTGCACACGAGTGGTGTAGGGAGGGCACCATTTTGTCAGGCTTCGGCCCTCCCATGGAGGATCAGATCCGAGACCTCATTGGTCTGGTGGAATTGGCACAGAAGTGCATGTGTGTGCATGCGCATGTCGACTTGGATCCCTACCCTCCACCTGGCTTATACTGCGTTGCCAGGGAAACGCTGGGTGGGTGACCTCCGGCTCCAACAGGCTGCTCAATGAGACCTGGGAGTGCGCAAGCTGCCACGGATCCCCACCCTCCGCATGGATTGTGCTGCGTTGCCAGGGAAATGCCTGGTGGGCGTGCTCCAGCTCCAACAGGCTGCTCACTGAGACACGGGAGTGCACAAGCTGCCTCAGTTCCCCAATCTCCTCACTGCACTTGCAGAGTTGCCAGGCTGGTGATTGGTTGTCGGGCTGCTCGGCCTGATCTGCGAGCGGCTGATTGGGACAGGCTGAGACTGGAAGTTTTCCTGGAAGTGTTGGGCTGTGAGCTGTGTGCCTGCGTGATCCAGCCAGGGCTCTCCTGGTGATCTATCTAATATATCAAAGCAATCCCAGAGCGACAGCCAGAATGGAGAAACAAAGAAACATGTCACAAGTAAAAGATCAGAAGAAACCTCTAGAAATGGAACTAAATGAAACAGAGGGATCCAGCCTTTCAGAGACAGAGTTTAGAACACTGATGATAAGAATGTTTAAGGAACTTAGTGAGGATATAAAGAAGGGTAGGGAAACCTTAAAAAACAATCTGTTAGAACTAAAGAATACAATAACTGAAATGAAGAACACACTCAAAGGAATCACCAGTAGAGTAGATGAAGCAGAGGAGCAGATCAGTGATTTGGAAGATAAAATAGCAGAACTCACCCAGTTGGCACAGCAAAAAGACCAAAGAATAAAAAACAATGAAAATAGTTTAAGCGCCCTATGGGACAAGGTGAAACGCAACCACCTTCGAATCATAGGGATACCAGAAGGAGAAGAGAAGAAGCAAGGGGTCGAAAATGTATTTGAAAAAATAATGACTGAAAACTTCCCTACCCTGGTGAAGGAAATCTACATGCCCAGGAAGTGAAGAGGGTTCCAAACAAGCTGAACCCAAACAGTTCCACACCAAGACACATCATAGTGAAAATGGCAAAGGTTAAAGACAGAGACAGAATCCTAGAGGCTGCAAGAGAAAGACAGCAGGTTACATACAAAGGAACTCCTGTTAGATTAACAGCTGACTTGTCTAACAGAAACTCTGCAGGCCAGAAGGGAGTGGCAGGAGATATTCAAAGTGACACAAAATAAAGGCCAAGATTGCTCTACCCAGCATGGCTATCACTTAAAATTGAAGGAGAAATAAAGAGCTTCTCAGAAAAGAATAAGCTTAAGGAATTCATTACCACCAAGCCAGCATTGCAAGAAATGTTAAAAGGGCTTTTTGAAACAAAAGAAAGGGGTAAACAAGCTAACCCAGGGAGACCAGGAATACAAATAACAAAATGGCAATACATATGCACCTATCAATAATCATTTTAAATGTGAATGGGCTAAATGCTCCAATCAAAAGACAGAGAGTGGCTGAGTGGATAAGAAAATAGGACACATGTATATGCTGTTTACAGATGGAATAAGATATTTCATGCAAATGGAAATGAGAAAAAAAAAAGCTGGAGTACCAATACTTATTTTGGACAAAATAGGCTTTAAAATGACTACAATAAAAGACAAAGAAGGGCACTAGAACCCTAATAAACATCTATGCACCCAACATAGGAACTCCTAATTACATGTAACAGATTTTAACAGACATAAAGACAGAGATCAACAGCAACACTATCATAGTAGGGGACTTCAACACCATTGTCACCAATGGACAGACCCTTTAGACAGAAAATGAACACAGAAAGAGGGGCCTTAAATGATACCTTAGACCAGCTGGACTTCGTTGATGTTTTTAGAGCATTTCACCCTGAACAAACAGAATATACATTCTTCTCAAGTACACTTGGGACATTTTCCAAGATAGATCATGTTAGGCCACAAAACAAGTCTCAGTAAATTTAAGAAGATTGAAGTCATATCAAGCAGATATAAAGGAAAAACTGATGGTTGCTGGCTGAGAGGGAGTGGGAAAGAGGGAGAGGGGGAAGGTTTTGGACAGTGTAGGTGGGACTACAATGTTGCTGCAGGGATATGGGGGCAGTTCTGGGAATGTAATTGATAATGTTGTGAAGAGACTATTATGTTGCGTGAAATAAGTCAGTCAGAGAAGGACAGGTACCATGTGATCTCACTTGTGTTTGGAGTCTGAAGAGCTGAGTGAATGATCAAAGTAAACAGTCTCGTAGATGTAGAGGAAAAACTGAGGGTTGCTAGTTGGGTGGAGGGTGGGGATGGGGGGGATGGGGAAGGGATTAGACAGCATAAATAGACAACTACAATATTGCCACAGGGATATAAAACACAGTTCGGGGAATATAATAATGTTGTAAAAATTTTGTGGCATGTCAGATAATCCTATGCCTTGTTAGGGAGACCACTTCATGGATGGAGTAGAGGCTTGATCACTGCACTGTACACCTGAAACTGATGTTGTATCGTATTGTATGCCAACTGTAACTGAATATGTGGATGGTCATGAGATGTGGAGTATACTGTGGAGGGGAGTCAGGGCAATTGTGATAGATATGTATGATATGGGGGGGTGGCAAACTGGGGGAGGGGGATGTCACTTTTGTGGATAAAGAGTATAACTATTGCATTGTGTTGTACACCTGAATCTAATAAAAAAAATCAAAAAAAAATCCGCAGATCAATTAATATAATCACATTAACAGAATAAAAAATAAAAACCATATGATCATATCAATAGATGCAGAAAAAGCATTTGACAAAATCCAGCAGCCACTTATGATAAAAACTCTTAGCAAAGTGGGAATACTGGGATCATATCTCAATATAATAAAGGCCATATATGATAAACCCACAGCAAACATCGTACTGAATGGGGAAAGGTTAAAAGCTTTCCCCTTAAGATCAGGAACAAGACAAGGTTACCCACTTTCACCACTTCTATTTAACATAGTTCTGGAAGTTCTAACCACAGCAATCAGACTAGAAAAAGAAATAAAACACATCAAAATTGGAAAGGAGGAAGTAAAATTCTCATATGTAGCTGACATAATATTATATAGAGAGAATCCCGAAGACTCCACCAAAAAAAACTGTTAGAATTGATAGATAAATTTGGTAAGGTAGCAGGATACAAAATTTTATTCAGAAATCAATTGCATTTGTATACACCAATAATAAGCTATCAGAAGAAGAAATCAGGAAATCAATCCCTTTTACAATTGCTTCAAAAACAGTAAAATATCTAGGTATAAATTTAACCAAAGAAGTAAAAGACCTGTACTCAGAAAATTATAAGATACTGAAGAAAGAAATCAAAGAAGATACAAATAAATGGAAGTACATACCATGTTCATAGACAGGAAGAATTAATATAGGTAAAATGTCAATACTACCCGAGGCAATATATAGATTCAATGCAATTCCAATCAAACTACCAAGGACATTTTTCTCAGAAATAGAATATAAATGCTAAAATTTATATGGAAGCATAAAAGACCCCAATAGTCATGGCAATCTTGAGAAATACAAACAAAGTGAGAGGTATCATGCTACCTGACATCAAATCATACTACAAGCCTACAGTAATCAAAACAGTTTGGTACTGGCATAAAAACAGACACATTGACCAATGAAAGAGAATAGAGAGTCCAGAAATAAACCCATCTATATACAGTCGTTTAATCTATGAAAATGGAAGCAAGAGTTTACATTGGAGTAAAGATAGTCTAAATAAATGGTGCTGGTAAAATTAGACTGACACATGCAAAAAATTGAAAATGGACTATCTACTTACACCATATACGAGAACAAACTCAAAATGGATTAAAGACTTAAATGTAAGACCTGAAACCATAAAACTCCTAGAAGAAAACATAGGGAGTAAATTTGCAGACATTATCCTCAGTAATATTTTTACTGATATATCCCCTTGGGCAAGGGAAATAAAAGAAAAAATAAACCTATGGGATTACATCAAACTTACAAGTTTTTTCACAGCAAAAAAAAAAATTATCAATAAAACAAAAAGGCAGTCTACCAAATGGGAGAAGATATTTGCCAACGATATATCTGATAAAGGTTAATATCCAAAATTTGTAAAACACTCATTCAACTCAACACCAAAAAAACAAACAACCCAATTAAAAAATGTCAGAGGATATGAAGAGGCATTTCTTTAAAGAGGACATACAGATGGCCCACACGCATATGAAAAAATGTTCAACCTCACTTATCATTAGAGAAATGAAAAGAAAAACCACAGTGAGATACCACCTCACTCTGGTCAGAATTGCTGTCATCAATAAATCAACAAACAAGTGCTGGCGGGACTGTGGGGAAAAGGGAACCCTGGTGCACTGTTGGTGGGACTGCAGATTGATGCATCCATTATGGAAATCAGTATGGAGGTATCTCAAAAAACTGGAAATGGAACTACAGTATGACAGAGCAATTCCACTCTTGAGTATCTACCTAGAGAAACCCAAGATGCTAATTCCAAAAAATGTATGCACCCCTATGTTTATTGCAGCGCTATTTACAATAGCCAAGACTTGGGAACAACCAAAATGCACATGGGTGGACGACTGGATTAAGAAACTGTGGTACATTTATATAATGGAGTATTACTCTACTATAAAAAAGAAATCATACCATTTGCAACGATATGCATGGACCTAGAGTCTATTAAGTTAAGTGAAATAAATCATTCAGAGAAAGTCAAATACCATATGATCTCACTTATATGTGGAATCTGAAAAACTGAATGAATGAGCAAAGTACACAGAAACAGACTCATAGATATAAAGGAAAAACTGATGGTTGCTAGTTGGTAAGGGGGGTGGGGATGAGGGAGAAGGGGAAGGGATTAGACAGCATAAATAGATAACTACAATATTGCCACAGGGATATGAAAGACAGTTCAGGGAATATAATTAATAATGTTGTGACTATTTTGCGGGGTGTAAGATGGTCACATGTCTTGTTAGGGAGACCACTTCATGAATGGGGTGAAGCCGTGATCACTGCACTGTACTCCTGAAGCTGATGCTGTATAATATTGTATGCCAACTGTGATTGAATATATATATAGTCACAGGATGTGGAGTATAGTGTGGGAGTGGAGTCAAGGGAATAGTAATAGATATGTATGATATTGGGGGGAGTGGGTGGTGGATTGGCAGAGTGGGGTTGTCACTTTGAGGGGTAAAAAGTATAACTATTGCACTGTGTTGTACAACTGAAACTAATTTTTGAAAATGTTTATTTCACAACAGAAGAATTAAAAAAAAATTCTAGTCATTTTCATCTAACTTTTTCATGCAGCATTCTCAGCACTTCCAAATATTCAGCTGGGTTAACTGTTTGTCCAGTTGGTACAAATTTATAATGAATAATCCCTCTGATATCAAAAAAGTTTAGCAACATCGTTTTGACTCTTGATTTGGACTGATGGAATTTTTTGGTCGTGGAGAATTGGCTAGCTTTCATTGTGCACTTTGATGCTTTGTTTCAGGGCCATATTGGTACACCCATGTTTCATCACCAGTGACAACATGGCCCAAAACATTGTCTCGCCTTTCCAAAAGGTCTTGGGAGACTTCAACTCTCCTTTGCTTTTGTTCATTAGTGAGCTCCTTTGGGACCATATTTGCACACACCTTTCTCATGCCATGATTTCCCTAACTGTCCTCTATTAATGTTTACTTGATCTGCTATGCTTCTCACAGTCAGCGGATAATTCTGATGCACAATTTGACGAATTTTTGCAATGTTTTTTTCAGCTGTGTTCATTACTGGCTGCTCTGACCTCTCTTCATCAATGAGGCATTCTCTCTCCACAGAAAAACATTTAATCCATTTGTACACTGCCGTTGTCCTCATGGCATTATCTCCATAAACTTTGACTAACATGTCCTTGTCTTCACTTTCATTCTTGCCAAGTTTAACAAGAAATTTAATGTTTGTTTCTCTAAGTCAAGCTCAGACATTCACAACGGCACACAAAAACACGCAACAACAATAATGAATGCCACTCAGCAAGACACCATCACACGTCGACATGAATACAGCTGAGAGACACTGATATACTAAGTTTATGAAACCTCACCGAGCTGTTTGTACAGTGCTGCCAATGTAAGCGCACGGTGGCAAGTTTGTCAACTTAATTGTCATATATATCTTAACTGGCTCTCTGAGGTTTTTAGAAAATATACCAACATAGACCTGAAGTCTGATACGAGTCACACACTTCTGGATATGTATTTTATAACTCAGGCTGTGCCAGATATTCAGAGGAAGCTCCAGAAGTTGGAAACCAGACACCAAACTCCACAGACTGCCTGGGATTATGTATTCCTAGGAATGAGAAACAATAGAGAAGATACTGAAGATGGATAGCATTCTGTTTTGCCTTGATTTTGCAGACAGATATTTGAATAAAGGTAAGTCACCTTAAAAAAACATTTTGATATTATTCAGTGAAAGTTAAGAAGCTGACCGAGAAAACATATAAGGATATATATATATATATATATATATATATATATATATATATATATATATATCTTAAAACATTCTGTTATAAATAAATTCTATTCTTCTTGTAGCAATTTAAATTTTATTTTGATAGTATTATATATTTGATATTATATTCATATTCTATAGATATACTAGAAGAATAAGATAAACTATAACAGCAAATGCTTGGTATTTGAATGTTTAACAACGCTTTTTAAAAAAATGTAAACATGCAACAAAAACCTTTATTTGTATATTTCTAAAACCTACAGACTTTGATAGTGAATCATTTTCCTTACATTAATTATACAAGTTGTAGGGTTTTTTTGAATCAGTGTCAATTAAACAGCTTTGAAATCCAGATATGGAAAAGCTATAGAACTAACATGTTCAACCTTAAGTTTTTAAAAAGGCCTCTGTGCATCATACAGTTAGTCACAAATAGAGACCAAGAAAGCAAGGTCATTTTTAATCTTTACATACATCTTGCTTTTCTGGCTTAACGCTAATAATTTATTGTGTTCTGCATATTGGAAGGGAGAAGATGAAGGATATAGAAGAATTCACTTTGAAAAATATACTCAGTGTTGCATATCCAAAAGCTCCTAGGGAATTAAACAATCAGAAAGCCCTACATCATTTGCATTTTAATGGCTAAAAATAAGAGTTGAAACATTTCTTTACACTTAAACTACCATGAAAAAGCTTGTGTAGTTAATAGGATTGAAGTGATAGGGAGGGGGAGGAAGAAATGGAGACTGTATGAAATTTAAGGTAAATTGATTTCTTTTACAGAATCAGAGCTGGGCTGATCTGTTTGAGACACATTTTCCTAATGAAAAGTGCTGTAAGTTCAGAACTTGCACATTTTCTATGAATAGACGTCATTACTAATTATCACATTTATCGTTACTTGTAAAACTGTGAGGTGACAGCATAGGATGGGGGGAAGACTAAAATAGAGTTGAAAAAAAGTTTGAAACTGGCTTAGGTAATTTAAATGAAGGCCCTCCAAAAAAAGCAAAAACAACCTTCATCATTACTCTATCATACCTTTGGAAAACTGACATAAGGTAGTTGGCGTTTTTGTAAAATAATAGTGAATACAATTTCTCTTCATCCTTCTCTAGTTCTGAATTAGAAATGATAAAGAGCTTGACTGGTAAAAATCTGAAACAGATAATGAGTTAGGTGATAATTACTGAATCTCCTTATTTTTAGAAACCCATTAACAGGTATCTCTTTAGTCATAGAAATTTTTTTCATAAATATTAATTGTACTATCATATTTCTTTTAAATTATGGAATCTGACTAATTTCACAGGAACTATTTGCTTTTAATTGGTTTTAAGATTTAATTACAAAAAGACATCATTTATTAATTCCAATTTGAAAAGCCAGGGAAAAAAGTGTAACCTTATTATCTTTAGTCAAACCTCTTTAAATGTTCATGTGGGTTAGAAATTGAAAACAAAACGTGCCCCTGTGCCTTGTGAATTTCTTGAATTCAAAGAACAGGATTTATCAATGGGAAGCTGTGGCGGGTCTTAGAATGAAATCTGACTGCCTAACTGGAGAATTAAAAGGCTTTGACTAGACCTGTAATAAGGACAGAATGACCATTTGTTGAATTCTTTTTTGTAGTTGTTGAATTATTAATTAGTGGGTAGGTAGAGAGAAGTAAACCCTAGATTACTGTCAAGGTAAAGAAGCTCTACATTTCCAATAAATACAATGATGCATTCGGTCAGTGCCAAACCACATATACCACAGTATTCCCATAAGATTATAATGGAGGTGAAAAATTCCTATCACCTAGTGAGGTCATATCCAACATAGCAGAATGCATTACTCATGTGTTTGTGGTGATGCCGGTATAAACAAACCCACTGCAATGTCTGTCAAATAAATGATAATAAATGATTGTGTTACTGGTGTATGTACTTACAATACTGTAATTTTTATGGTTATTTTAAAGTGTACTTTTTCTACTTATAAAAAAGTTGCTGTAAAACAGTATACCATGTTAGCTGGCAGCAGCCTTATACATCTCATGTTTACCATGTCTCTTGATTGTATGATTTTCTCTTGTGCTTGATTTAATCTTGTGCTGTTTTATAAAATCAGTGTAGCCTAAGTGTATCATGTTTATAAAATCTACAATACTGTCCGAGGCCTTCACAGCCACTCACCACTCACTCACTGACTCACCCGAGCAACTTTCAGTCCTGCAAGCTCCATTCATGCTAAGTGCCCTGTAAAGGTGTACTATTTTTTTTATCTTTTATACTACATTTTTACTGTAACTTTTCTATGTTTAGATACACAAATACTTATCATTGTGTTAAAATTGCCTACACTATTCAGTACAGTAAAATGCTGGGTAAGTTTGTAGTCTAGGAGCAATAGGCTATACCACATACCCTAGGTGTGTAATGGCAGTACCATCTAGGTTTGTTAGGTTTGTGTAAGTGCGCTCTGTGAAGTTAGAAGAATGACAAAATAGCCCAACGGCACATTTCTCAGAATGAAACCTCACTGTTAAGCATGCATGACTGTGAATCTTGACTGTGTTATTTAAGTACCAAACTATAGTGAAATGATGAAGAGGCCTTGACACTTACAGTCCTGAATGCTGAAGAAGAGTAGGAGGCCTTGGAGATGAGAAAGCCCCACCGCTAGCTGCCTGCTAGAAGCTCTATCAGCTGTTGACAAGGCCCCAGAGAGAGCACACAGAAATGTTCAGATGTGAATTGCAGGTTAGGGGCACAAGCTGCTCAAGATTATGAATTGTGCCCTAGACATTATAGAAGTTGAGGATGTAATGCACTCATAAACAGAAAACGTATTTTTTAAATCTGTAGATTAGACCTATTTTCCACTTAGGAAAATGAATACTCTTAATACAAAGAGTTGATATGTATAAAACAAGCAAATAAGGGTTGTGCAAAAATTCTGGAAATGGCATTTATGACTGCCATTGACAGATTTATTTTTAGAAACAAACACATTTACGATTAGGAATTTTTTTATACCATGAAACCTGATTTCAGAAATGTGTTCTTTCTGACTTTCTCTATTAATTTTTTAAAAGACTTTTATTAAAAATAGGGCTAACGTACAATATTATATTAGTTTCAGGGGTACACCACATTTAATCAATATTCATATACCTAATGAAATGACCACCATGGTAAGTCCAGCAACCACCTGACATGGTACCATGCTGTCACAATATTACTGACTGTATTCCCCATGCTGTATACTACATCCTGATGACTTGTTTGTTTTATACCTAGAAATTTGGACCTCTTATTCCTCTTCACCTTTCCCCCCCTTTTAATTTATGAATTACAGTTGACATTCAATATTATTTTATATTAATTTCAGGTGGACAGCATAGTGGTTAGACATTTATATAATTTAAGAAGTGATCCCTCTAACTAGTTTAGTACCCACCTGGCACTATACATAGTATTACCATATTATTGAATATAATCCCTATGTTTACTTTACATCCCATGACTATCTTGTAACTACCAATTTGTACTTTTTAATCCTTTCACCTTTTTCAACCCGTCTCCTTCTTCCCTCCCATCTATCACTTCAACAAATCTAATACCCACCTGACACCATTCATAGTTATTAAAATATTATTGACCATATTCCTTACGCTATACTCTACATCCTTATAACTACTTTGTAACAATCAATTTGTACTCCTTAATCCCAGCCCCTTCTTTCACCCACACTCCTAATCCCCCTCCCATCTGGCAACCATCAAAATATTTACTATATCTATGAGTTTGATTCTGTTTGTTAATTTTGTTCTTTAGATTCTACATATAAATGAAATCACAAACACCTGTCCTTCTCTGTCTCAGTAGAGTACCCTCCAGGTCCATCCATGCTGCCACAGATGGCAAGAACCCATTCCCTTTTATGAATGAACACTATTTCATTGTACATATGTACCACCTCCTTTTTTTTTTTTTTTTGAGGGCAGTGTCACTGGCCCTCAAATGTGGGACCCGAACTGGGGCCGCTGGCTTCCCAAGCCAGCGCTTAACCACCGCACCACCGCCCTGTACCACCTCCTTTTACTATTCTTTTGTTGGTGGACACTCAGGCTGCCACCACATCTTGTCCATTGTAAACAATGCTGCAATGAACATATGGATGCACAAGTCCTGGTAAAGTAGTGTTTTGGGTTTCTTTGGATAAATAGCCTGAAATGGGCTTACTGGGTCCTTCATTGTCTCTTCTTATAGCCTTTGTTTTAAAGTCTATTTTGCCTGGTATAAGTATTGTTACCCAGTTTTTTGGTGTGTTTTTCATTTCCATTTCATGAAATATCTTTTTCTATTCCTTTACTTTCTATCTGTGTGTGTCTTTCACTCGGAAGCGAGTCTCTTGTAGGTAGCATATGTAAGGGTTTTGTTTTCTTATCCATTCATCCCTCCTATGTCTTTTGATTGGAGCATTTAATCCATTTACATTGAAAATAATTGTTGACACATATGTAGCTATTACCATTTTATTATTCATAATTTTGATAATTTTTCATCTTTAAAAAGTCCCACTTACATTTCTTGTAATACTGGTTTGGTAGTGATGAACTCCTTTAGCTTTTTCTATTCTGGGAAGCTCTTTATCTGTCCTTTGAATTTAGATGATAGCTTTGCTGGGTGCAGTAGTCTTGGTTGTAGCTCTTTGCTTTCATCACATTCAATATTTCTTGCCAATCCCTTTTGAGCTGCAAAGTTTCTGTTGAGAAATCAGCTGACAGTCTTATAAGGTATGAGCTCCCTTATAAGTTACTGGCTGCCTTTCTCTTGCTGCTTTTAAGATTCTCCCTTTGTCTTTAACGTTTGTCATTTTAATTATAATGTGTCTAAGTATGGACCTATTTGGGTTTATCTCATTTGGGACTCTCTGCGCTTCCTGGGCTTGTATGTCTATTTCCTTTATCAGATTAAGAAAGTTTTCAGTCATTATTTCTTCAAATAGGTTCTCAGTTTCTTGCTTTCTCCCTTCTCCTTCTAGTACCCTTATGATGCAAATGTTGTTAAGCTTGATGTTGTCCCAGAGATCTCTTAAACTATTCTCATTTTTTTTTAATTTATTTTTTTCTTTTTGCTGTTTCAATTGAGTGTTTTCTGCTACCTTGTCTTCCAAATCACTGAATTGATCCTTTACTTCATCTAGTCTGCTGGCAATTCCTTCCAGTGCATTCTTCATTTCAGGTATTCTCCACTTCTCACTGGTTCTTTTTTATGGTTTCTACGTTCTTTTTTTATGCTTGCTATCTCTTTGTTGCAGCTCTCACTAAGTTCCTCGAACATTCTTAAAACCATTGTTTTGAATTCTGTCTCTGGTAGGTTGCTTACCTCCATTTTGTTTAGTTCTTTTTCTGGATTTTTCTCCTGTTCTTTCATGTGGGACACATTTCTCTGCCTCATAATTTAGCTGCCTCCCTGCATCTGTTTCTATTGGGTTGCCAGAAAAGTCATGAAGCATTTTTGCAACAAAAAACATAGAAAAAATACATCATGACTTTTCCGACAACCCAATATGTCTCCCAGTCTTGGCTGGGTGGCCTTATGTAGTAGGTGCCCTGTGAGGCCCAGTAGCATAGTCTCCCTGGTCACCTGCTCTGTGTGCTCCAGGGGTGTGCCTTGTGTGGATTGTGTATGCCCTTCTGTTATAGTTGAGCTTTGATTGCTATTGGCATGTCAGTGTGTGGGATTGACCCTGAGGATGACTGGCTGTGGGGTTTGGCCATGCCCATAGCTTGTGGGCTGCTGTGCTGGGGTGCTTGCCCCACTGAGTAATATTTGCCCAGCGTGCCCTGGTGCCTGTTGAAACCATTCTTTGTGTTTGACACTTGGGCTAATTGGGCAGTACTCTGCTATGATCTGAAGCCAAATTCCAAATTGTTGTTTTTGGGGCCTTTGGGGAGGGGCTCTGGTGCAGGCCCAGGTCACACACTGCCTGTGATTGGCTGGGTATTACCTGGTAGGAGCTACAAAGTGACCCAAGGTTTTTCACTGCCTGTGCTAAACCTGGAGGCATGTGGGAGAGTCCATGCTGTGAACTGAGGATGGCTGCCACCAGTACTAGACCTGAGGTAACTCTGCAAAAGGCCAGGACACCCAGAGACCTGTTGCCAACTGCCAGCTCCCTTAAGGTTCAGCCACTAATAAAGCTTTACACAGTACATGCATTGGGTGAGGCAGGGTCTCAAGGAGTCCCTAGAGTGCGAAGAGTTGTGGTCACCAGGTTAATGTAGACTCTGGATTGGTGCCAGTGCTGAGCCTGGAGTGACTCACCAAAAGTCTCAGAGCACACTGAGGCCAATTGCCATCCACATGGAGCCTGCGGACTCTGCTAGTGTTCCAAAAAAGAGTGCAGTGTGGGCAGGGCTGGCTCCTCACAGGGAAAGTGCCTCCAGCAGTGTGGGTGGGACAGGGTCCCAGCTGAGTCAGCTGGGTGGGGCAGCCTAGCTCACCAGGCCAATCAGATTCATATTTGGCCTGTGGGGGCAGGCTCAACACAGGAAAAATAACATCTGCCTGCCAGCTGCAGGGGAGGAGGACCTCACGCAGGGAAAATGCTGATTGTCCTCCAGTCCTCCCCCAGAAGACACACCCTCAGTCTGGCCCATATGTATTCAAGGACTCTGAGTCACCATCCCACCCGTGGAGCCCAACATGAGTGCCTGTGAATGACACAGTCTGCACAGGCCATTTAAGAAAACATCTGGGTTTCCCACAGCCTTCCCTCCCACACAAGCAGTTGGAATACCCACTGTTTTTCACAGAAAGATGTTGTAGGGGCTCTACTTCCTGGCATTAGTACTTTGGGCTGGGAAGCCTGTGTGGGGCTGGGGTCCTTTGCTTCTCCAGGGAGAACCTCCATGGCAGAGATATCGTCCTGATTCTGAACCACCAAAGGGAGGTTTGGGGCCCATTCCATATCTCAGTCCCTCCTACCAATCTCGATGTGGCTTCTTCTTTATATTTTTAGTTACAGAATTTCTGTTCAGCTAGACTTATTTCACTTAACAAAATACCCTCTATGTCCATCCATGTTTTGCAAATGGCAAGATTTCATTTTTTTTCATGGCAGAGTAACAAGAGTTAAGGTATAGAAGCAACCTAAGTGTCCATCAATAGATGAATGACAAGTTCTTTTTGAGAATTAGGGCATGGTTGGGAGCTTGGCTATTTTTGTGGCCTTTTTCCTTCCCTTCCAGAAACATTTGTTTGTTTGAACTAGTCTATTATGTTATTATCTTGTTCTTGTTTCCTGGCTGTTGATGATCAATTTTTGTTTGGCTTCTATTTATTTATTTTTTTAATTGCTCATTTTGTGAAATTTTGTGGGAGGGAGATTACAATAAATGATGCAGCTGTAATCCACCATTTAACCTGGATGCTTGTAAACAATATTTCATGGGTTGCTTTTATTCATTATTTATAAAAGGAAGTCAGCCTACCAATACTATATTTCAGATATAGGATTAATTATTTTATGAAGTCGAATTTATTAGAGATACAGGTAGAATTAACTTGTATTTTTAATTTCCTTAAAGTGCCTCGATTGTGAAGTGAGAGGAGCAATAAATATCAACTATAAATAAATACTTGCACCTCACAAGAAATTTATAAATATTTTTCATGTATTGTGACCATATTTATGTACAGATAGACTATCTCTACAAATAAAAATGCTGACCATACAAACTCGTAATTCATAGGTATTACATGTCTCTTCTCTCTTGGTTTATATTCCTGCATCCTTTCCCGTAATTATTTCCTTAACTCATGGCTGTCAGTTTTACTTTAAGGCAAAAGCCAAGGAAGTGCAGTGCCAGAAAGTTTTTTTTGCTTTGGAGAAAATAATCTTTCTAACTGTATGTTACACTTTTTATTATCCTGATGTTTGAAGTTAGAAATGATTGTCTATTCTTGCTAAACTTTACATAAGCATATGTGAAATAAAACACTGAGCAAAGAGGCTACAATCTAAATTTGAAAAATCAATGCCTGAGGGAGTTGTTTCAGATGTGAACATTACATACAACCCATATTTAATTCAACCCAGGGTTGTCATTTAATCCTCTTTTAATTGATACACGCTTGATATGTTTTCAACAAAATTCAGTAAGACTCAAAAGAGGATATGTGATAGTGTCACACTGAGACAAAACTATATTGTGTGTGTGCATACCCATTCTCCCTCTCTCTTTCTCTCTCTGTCACACACACACACACACACACACACACACACACACAGAGTAAATTTAAATCAAGGTGTCAGGTGAGTAAGAGAATAACTAATATTAATGTCTTTTATTTAATTTGTTGTTATAAGAAGCAAAAGAACTGTAGGCAAGCCTGATTTATTTCATTAAAATCATTTTAAATCACACCAACAAACATTAAACTGACAGTATGTGTGAACCATAAAAAAAAATGATCATAATTTTATTCTGTCCTCCAATTATTGGTATCTGGAATTATTAATTTAAAAAAAATCAGGAAGCCCAATAACCTTTAGAGATTACATTTCAGCCTGTGAGAAATTCCTAATGAAATATCAATGAAGACTCAATAAGTAATTCCACATGCATATTGCCTTGAGATGAATTTTTTACTGCCTACTTAGGAGGACTAGAATTCATTTGGGTTAAGGTTACTTCCTTCTTCCTTCATTTCCTTGGGATAGTCCATTTTGTGTACAAATACGTTACTAACACTCTCTAAGTGATGCTATGCGTAAAGACAATGCAATTTATAAAGGCAATTTTTTTTTGCCTTCAAGTAATTGCTAACCCTGATCAAAATACAGTAGTCCCAGATCTGTAAGTGTGTAAGATATGTATATATGAGGCACATTTTTATGTGACCCTTCTGTATCTTAGGTGTGGCTGGAATACACTTTTACACAATAACCTATGTCCGACATGGCTAGTACCTGTGTAACCTCTCTGAAATTTTTTTGTATGCTCAAGTTACTCATGTAATGTTTTGCAAAATTTATCTGTAGTAAATATTTTAACTTGGGTACTACATATTAGCATTAGATAATTGCTTTGAGTTTTCAATCACCTCTGACTTTTAAGGTTACAAACAAGTCAATGTTCAAATGTCTGCAAACCCTCTCTAATCTACCCCCACTGCTATAAAGCTGTGGTGTCTCCTTATACTGTGACCCAACACATTCTCCAAATTTATCCAGGTTAACTCTGAATAACTGAGTGACAAATTCACTCAATTTAAGTAGGCAGAATAATTGAGTGTTGATTTATGACCAACTTAGTGGTCCACTGGAGCAAGAATTGGAATGGCTAAATTCCAAAGAAAGAAAGGGAACAACTTATTTGGTTTTATTTATTAATTTAGCAGCTACTTATGTAATTGGGTATTACATTATATAGTTAATAAAATCACCTTGTAGGTCATCTTACTCCTGAAAGAGATGTGGACATTTACTAATAGACTAGGAAATTATTTTGCATTTTGTCTAGTAAGGTGTAGTCAGTAGTCAGTAAAATTTCTTACTACTTTAGTGGAAGTTCATTTATTTATGTAACTAAACAGCTATATTATCTCAGCAAGAAACTTCTACTGATCACCTGCTTAATAGGACTTAAACATTACTACCCAGTATATGCAAACCTCTTTAGTTCATCCACTTGTCATTTGCACAAATTGCTTTTTAAGATAGTTATTAAGGTATGGCTTGTATAAATTGTAAGTGTGTAGCATGACAGAACTTCATGTATGTATAAATTCCTTTAATTGCAACTCTGGTCAAGGTGTATAACATGTCCATAAACCCGAAGTTACCTATTTCATAATTCGTCTGAACATTAGAGAGCAATGGGTGATAATGGGCTTTGCCTACCTCATAGGTTATTGTGAAGTCAAATGAAACAAAGTGAAAAATGTCATTGGAAAACTATAAAATCCTACCCAAAGAGAGAGCTTTGCAGCAGTAGTAATAGCTATAAAAGATTTCCCCTAACCCAGAGATCATTCTTTTATGCTTTCTTTTCAATTATGTTTAAACTTGCAAAGCCTGATGGTTTAGCTTTCAGCAGGTTAAATCTTTCAAAGCTAGTTTTGTTGTGTGTTTTTTTGAATTTTAAAAATGATGTAAAAGCAGTCAAAATTATTGCTGTAGGCATAGTTTATTAATGTTTCATCTAGATTCAGGTGTATTTCAACATGTTTTATCACTGCCTCTTTCCTTCTTATGCCAAGTTTCATATATGATTGTATGTGTACACAAAACACCATTGCTGAAGTTATGTAAAATGATTAGCGTCCATCAGTGACAAACAAAGCAGTAGACCCATGTGGTTAATGACATTGACATACTCAAATTAAAGTGGAAACAACACTAAACAAAACAAAACAATACAAATTAATTGTTACCATGTCTTTAGGGATTACTAGCATATTAAAGCAGTATATTTTTATTTTCTGTTTTTTCCCCAGGGTTAATTGTTAGCATTACACTCTTTTTTAAAGATTCTCTGAAGTGAATCTGAGTAACCAGAACAAATCGGAGATACGAAACACTAGAAAACTGTACAACCTTTTTTGGTGATTGATGGATTTATTTGGGGTATTGGCTTTCATTTTCTTCTCACCTGTACTTAAACTTTTATATACCATATAAATATACAAACCCACTGGTTTTTGTTGTTGTTGTTGTTTTAAGAAATGAGTTTATTTCCTTTACTGTGGTCTATTATTTTCCCTTGCTGTAAGGAAAAATGTCATTTCAGCTTTCACCAATTTGGCAACTGTAGCTAATATTCATAATTCCTCCAAGGAGTTGCAGCAAACTCCAAAAGTGAAGCTGCATGTCTATAACTCACCCTGGAAAGAGTTGGCCACAATTAGATTTATTGACTTCAACTTTCCTTTTACTCTAAAGTTCCTGAATTGAACTAATATTAATGCTGAGTGTCCTGAGCCATTTAAAACAACTTGCATACTATTTAGGAAAAGATTATTGTTGTGGTAATCACAGTAAACATGATAGCTTTGAAACAGAAGAGTTTGATTGCTCTGGGGTTTCCTTTGAAAATTTAAGCCAAAAGGTTAATATTTCCTGAAAAAATATGCAGATATAAATTGAGTGCTTATGTGAGTGGAGGGATTAGCAGCATTTGTTTGACTGACATAGCAAGGATGTTTGGAACTTCCTCCTCTGAGTCCTTTTAAGACACTTCAGGCCTGACCTGAGTATTCAGTCCTTGGCTCTCTACAAGAATGCAGGCTGTTAGTTTTCACTGAACCATTACCAGTTACTGTCAAGAAAAATGTCCACATAGTAGAATGATGCCCCACTCTACTGTTTAAATTATTGAAACATATCCAAAATGATTTTTGGAATTTAGACTTATACAATTATTAAAAATATTAAGATGGATTATAATATAGATAAAACATCAATCATTGTCATAGTTTTTATGTTTAAAGAGTCCTTATATGTGGCAAAAGCATAAAGTGTTTCTAGGTGAAAGGTTACAATGACTGAAATTTGCTTTAAACATGTGTGATTGTGAAGGTAGATGAAATGAAGCTGGGAAGATGTTGACAACTGGGATTCCATGAATTTTCCTGTCTCCTTTTGAGTATGTTTGAAAATGTCTGTAATAAAAATGTGAGCAAGTCACAATTATGATGTCCTGATATAGATACTAGCACCTTTGGGTTCTGGACACAATACAAATAATAACTAATAGATAATTTCAGAAGAGAGAAATTCTTTAGGTATGTTGTGCTCTTACACTTAACCAATAGTACCCTATAGCAGGTGAGATGCTTTTCTAAGGATCACAGAGAGTTAGGTTGAGGGCGCCCTCCCTTTTAATGTTAGTATCATATGTATCCAGCATCTTTAATATACCAGGTCTAATAGTGGGCTCTGATCATACTAATGTAAGTAAGGCATAGTGCAGTCCAGGCAGGAAAAGCAGTCATGCCAACAGGTAATTAAGACAATGTCATACATGGAAGGGGAGGCCATAGCATTTTTTAGGTACTGTGAACAACATGAGCAATAAGATGATGAATAAGAAATAGCATAACTATTGAAGAAAAAACAAGTGGTTGAGTACTACTAGACTTTCAAATACAAGGTAGGAGGAAATGAGAGTTAGAGATGGAGGGGCAGGCAGGGAACTTCATTCTGTATATAGTGGAAAGCCTATCTACAGTTTTAGGTGGGGCCCCTGGGAGGAGGATGAGTTCGAACAGACAACGTTGGAATCACGGAAGACAGACGCACATCTGTGGCAGCCAACCCACTGAGAGAGGATGAGGACTTGAACTACATCCAGATTTTGTGGGGGAAGCTTAGGAGGAAAAGCAGATTTCGGTCAGAGTAATTTTGTAGCAATAGGACAGTAATAGAATGCTTACCTTTCCCTCCTTATCTTCTCTCATCCTTTTTTCTCAAATCCTCTTTCCCGGCACCCTCGCCCCGCCCCCCTCCCCCGCTTTCCTGCCCATCTCTTCCATTCTCCTTTCTGTCTTTTGTTGAAGCTTGTGCAAAGATTTCAATTTTTTAAAATTCATTTTGAATAATTAATATATGCTCATGGCACTGAACTTAAAATACAAAAGGTACAGAATAAAAAAGTTTTCTCTTCCTGCAATCCTGTCTCATCAGTTGCCTATTTCTCCTCCCTCCACAGAGCTAGCCATCATTCCTGCTAAGATTCTTGTATATTGTTTCAGGTATATTCCAAAGACTTTTAAAAACAACTTGTGTGGAGACTTTGTGTACATACTTGACAAGTTAATTAGTATGCTTGCTGTGCTAGATTAAAATCTTATTAATTTGATGGGTCATTTGATTATATATAGCTCTAAAAGAAAATGCAAGCCTAATTGCAGACCACAATGAGCTCACCATATTCACGTGAATGATCTTTATAGCATGGAGAGTGTTGCATTAAACTATCTGAGCCCTTCACTTTCTAGTGGATTCGAAGACTGCTAGTTTAATGTCTATCTAGAGTCTTGATTGATCTTCAAAAATCTTCAGCAAACATTCTTTTAGCCTATAAAAAACTGCTTATGTAGCAACACATTACACTGATAAAACTCTATTTTAACTAAAAAATTAGTAAGATTTTAATAATTTGTTTTAAATTTTGTTTTTGAAACCAGAGGAAAAAACCCTTAACATTTCTTCAGTGGTAGGCTGTGGCATTTCCCTGTTGTAGAGCATCCCAGTTTCTTTTCACCTTAGGTACACTTAAGTGAATTCCTTATTGCAGTAATATATGATGTTATCATGAATAAATATTAGTGCATTGTCTTCTTCCAGCCCAAGCCAAATTTTCCTGGCTGTTTATTTCTCCAGGTCTCCAGAGGAATACAATCTCTTATGTAACAATTAGTCTTATGTAATGACTGATCAGAAGTAAAGCTCTCAGTTCATTATATTCTTACATTTCTGTGGGTGAAATATGGTGCAGTGATTATTTAATGGCCACAATAAAATAACCTCATATTTTATTTGACTTTTAATTTATGCTTGCATTTTATTTTAATTTTTAATTTTTAAGATTTTTATTAAAAATATAGCTAACATAAAATATTATATTAGTTCCATAGAGTAATATAATTAATCAACATTTATATACCTAAAGAAGTGATCACTATGATAAGTCCAGCAACCATCTGACACAGTAGCACATTATCACAATATTATTGACTATATTCCCTATGCTGTGTATTACAGTCCCATGACTTACTTGTTTTATAACTGGAAATTTGGACCTCTTTGTCCCCTTTACTTTTCCCCCTTTTTTGATTTTTCAATTACAGCTGAAATTCAATATTATTTTATATTAATTTCAGGTGTACAGCATAGTGGTTAGACATTTATATAATTTAAGAAGTGATCCCCCTGACTAGCCTAGTACTCACCTGGCACTATACATAGTTATTACCTTATTATTGGCTATATTCCTTATGCTATACCCTACATCCCCATGACTACTTTGTAAGAACCAATTTGTACTTTTTAAACCCTTCCCCTTTTTTCATCCACACTCCCAAACCTCTCCCATCTGGCAACCATCAAAATGTTTTCTGTATCTATGAGTTTGTTTCTGTTTTGTTTGTTTGTTAATTTTGTTCTTTAGATTACATATATAAGCGAAATCTCATTGATTCTGTCCTTTTATGTCTGATACTCAGCACGGTGCTTTCCAGGTCCACCCATGCTGCTGGAGATGGCAAGAACCCATTCTCTTCCCTGGCAGAGTACTATTCTATTATATATATGTACCACCTACTCTTTATCCATTCCTTTTTCATGAAATAACTTTTCCATGTCTTTACTTTTTGTTTGTTTGTATCTTTCAATCGGGAGTCTCTTGCAAGCAGTGTATATAAGGATTTTGTTTTCTTATCCATTCAACCCTCCTATGTCTTTTAATTGGAGCATTTAATCCATTCACATTTTAATTAATTGTTAATAGATATGTAGCTATTGCTATTCTATTATTCATAATTTTGATCTTTTTTTTTCTTTTCCATCCTAAAGAAGTCCCTCTAAGACTCCTCGTAGCACTGATTTGGTGGTGATGACTCCTTTAGCTTTTTCTTGTCTGGGAAGTTATTTATCTGTCCTTCAATTTTAAATAATAGCCTTGCTGAGTACAATACCCTTGGTTGTAGGTCCTTGCTTTTCATCACATTGAATATTTTGTGCCAATCCCTTCTGGCCTGTAAAGTTTCTCTTGAGAAATCAACTGACAATCTTATAGGGGCTCCCTCATAAGTTACTGTTGCCTTTCTCTTGCTGCTTTTAGGATTCCCTCTTTATTTTTAAACTTTGCCATTGTAATTATAATGTGCCTTGTTGTGAGCCTGTTTGGGCTCATCTTGTTTGGGATTCTCCGTGCTTTCTGGACTTGTATGTCTATTTGGTTTGCCAGACTAGGAAAGTTTTCAGCCATTATTTCTTCAAGCAGGTTTTCAATTCTTTGCTCCCTGTTCTCCTTCCGGTACCCCTATGATGCAAATGTTGTTATGCTTGATGTTGTCCCAGTGGTCTCTTAATCTATCCTCATTTATTTTTTATTTACTTTATTTATTTTTTTTGTTGTTCTGATTGTTTTATGCTACCTTGTCTTCTGATTTGATCCTCTGCTTCATCTAGTCTGCTGGTGATTCCTTCTAGTGCATTCTTTATTTCAGGTATTGTATTCTTCACTTCTGACTGGTTTTTTTTTATGGTTTCTATGTCTTTTTTTATGCTTGTTATTTCTCTGTTGAAGTTCTCACTAAGTTCCTTGAGCATCCTTATAGCTATTGTTTTGAACTTTGTCTCTGGTAGGTTGTTTGCCTCCATTTTGTTTAGTTCTTTTTCTGGAGTTTTCTCTTGTTTCTTCATTCGGGACATATTTGTTTATTCATTTTGGCTGTCTTTGTTTGTTTCTATGTATTAGGTAAGTCTGCTATGTCTCCCAGACTTGGCAGGGTGGCCTCATGTATTTGGTGCCCTGTGAAGCCCAGTGGCACAGTCCCCCTGGCCACTTGATCTGAGTGCTCCAGGAGTGTCCCTTGTTTGGGTTGTGTATGCCCTCTTGCTATGTTGAGCCTTGATTGCTTTTGGCATATCAGTGGGTGGGATTGACCCTCAGGCTGATTGGCTGTAGGGTTTAGCCATGTCCACAGCTTACAGGCTGCTGTGCCAGGGTGCTTATCCCACTGAGTGGGATTTGTCCCAGCTGGTTGCGGTTCCTGTTGAGATCACTCTTTGTGTGTGCTGTTTGTGGGGCTTATTGGGCTGTGCTCTGCTGTGCTCTCAAGTCAACCTCCAGGTACATTGGTTCTGAGGCATCAGGAATGGGCTCCAGTTCAGGCCCAGGTCACCAACTGCCTGTGATAGGCAGGAGACTACCTGATAGGAGCTACCAAGCAACCTTCAGTTGTTTGCTCCTTGTTCTAAAATTACAGACATGTGGGAGAGGCCATACTGTGAAATGAGGATGGCTGCTACCAGTACCAGGCCTGGGGTAGCTCTAAGAAAAGCCTGGACACCCCAAAGTCTGCTGCCATCTGCTGATTTCATAAGGTTCAGCTCTGATAAAGCCTCATGTGATATGTAATTGGAGTGAGGCAGGGTCTCAGGGAGTCACTACAGTGGGAAGTGTTGTGGTCACCAGGTTAATGTAGACTCTGCATTGGTTCTAGTGCTGAGCCTGGAGCTACTTATCAAGTCTCAGAGAACACTGAGGCCAGTTGCCACCCCCTTGGGGCCCAGGGTCCCCAACAGTTTTCCAAGAAAGAGGTCAACATGGGTGAGCCTGGCTGCTCAGCAAGAAAGTGCATTCGGAAAGTTGGGTGGGGTGGATCCCAGAGGAGCTCACCAGACCAATTCAGATTCAGATCTGGCTTGTTGGGGAGGACTCAACGCAGGAAAGATGGCATCTACCTGCTGGCTGCACAGAAGAAAGACCCCACACAGGGAAAATGGTGACTATTTTCCACCCCGTGCCCTGAAACAACACACCTCAGTCTGCCACCATGTATGCTTCCAATGCCCCCCAAGTCACCATCACTCTACCAGAGCCTAGAGAAAGTACCTGGGTGTGAGAGAGCCTGTGTGCAGGCCATTTAAGAGGACTTCTGGGTTTCCCGCAGGCTTTCTTCCCACCCAGATGGTCAGAGTCACCACTGTTTTTCACAGCCAGATGTTATGGGGGTTACTCTTCCCAGCACAAGTATTCTGGTCTGGGGTGCCTAGTGTGGGGCTGAGGTTCCTCTCCCTTCCAGGGCAACCTCCATGGCCAAGATATCCCTCCTGATTTTCAACTGCTCTGTTGAGATTTGGGATCAGCCTGTTTTGCATGCATCTCTGCCCCTCCTACCAGTCTCAACATGGCTTCTTATTTATATCCCTAGTTATAAAATTTCTGTTCAGCCAGACTTCAGATGGTTCTCCAGGTTGATTGTTCTATAATTTAGTTGTAATTTTGATGTTTTCACAAAAGGAAACAGGCACACTGTTTATCTACTCTGTCATCTTGTGCTTGCATACAAGGAAGTCTTCCTTAATAAATACTTGCTCAAGAAATAAGTCCTTTAGATACATAAAAATTTAGACTAAAAATAATGATTATGATTATGTGATGTTCAAATTCTGTTTTTGTCTTAATATGATTTGCAGTCCTAAATTCTTAGAAGCCCATTGAGCAAATTAGAGAACTTATATTTCTTAAAAGATTTAGCACAAAATTGTTGAATTATACTTTCCCTCTAATGCTAAACTAGCTAGCATACTCCAGAATGCCATAACTTTCTCCTGTGTCAAGCAGTAGCTCTCCAAATTTACTGATTACCCAAGTAATGTTAATGATATTTTACAAAATCAGTTTGTTTTTTATACATTGGTTCTGAGATTATTTTATTGAACTATGCATGCTATGCTGAATTATTTAATGATGCCCTCTGTGCTGATTCTCTAGAATATGTTCAACTGTTTAATTCACTGCTATATTCCCAGCTTAAACATAGTAAGTTCTCAATAAATATTTGTAAATCAACAAATACAACTGTATCTATGACCCACATTTCTATTAGAGCACTTCCTTCATCACACATTGTACATCTGTTTTTTTAACTTTGTTTTTTTTATTATTATAAAATAAAAAGTATGTAACATAGGATAAAAAGCAAGATTGAAAAACTTTTGTTTGATTAGCTCATTATATTCCAGTTGCATGAAGCCCAGTACTGAAAAATATTAACAATTTAATTATTCCATTATTTTCTGTACTTCATTTCCTTAGTTCAAGTTGACTGTAAATATGGAAAGGCTATTAACTGTAGCTAATCCATAGCCCCATGTATTCTAAAAAGAAAAAAAAAAAACATGGAGAGAGAGAGCTAGAGAGCTAGAGCATGAGAGACAGAGAGATAGAAATGGAAGGAGATAGACTGGTGCTGGAGAGTCTTGCTACGTTAATAAGATTGCCATTAATAGGCCTTTTAATACAAAGTGCCCTATACTACTCTACAGAGTTCATCATATGCTCATCAAAGAGGAGCTTTAATTCGGATGATAATAAGTGATTAAGAGAATGAGGGAAAAGGGAAGGATTCCAAATCACCACACTATATACATGGAGGGTTAGGTACCAAATGAGAGAAGGCTTGTGGAACAGAGGAAAGAGCAAGTAAGCTGTATGACATTGCAATGACTAGAATAAAAGGTGACAGTATCCTCAATGTAGAAGAGTACACTACAGTGTTACAATATTATTGTCCTAGGTCTTCGCTGTTAGCTATAATATTAGGCTAAGTTAGCCTCTTTTAATTGTCAGAAGAAAATCAGATTATATCAAATTTTTGAATGAGTCATTAAAATAATTTTCCATTTATTGTCCACACTATCGGTTTAGTCTTAAAATGTGTAATAGTTTTTGGCATTCCTTAGAGACTCAATGGTCTTTCATTTGAAATTGGAGGAAAAAAAGACTCCTTCTTCAAAGGAGATTTTGCTGACCATTTTACTACTAGGATACCAGCTACAAGTAAGAATTGTGCTTGCTTAGAATGAATCAATTAAAAATGAAATGTAAACATTATATGTGATTACAAATCAGTGATACAATACAACTTCTAGGACTTCTTGATTTTTTTCATTGTCATTATTCATACTTTCTTCTGGAAACCCAGAAAAATTATCTGGTACATGAAGATAAGACAACACAAAAGCAAAATGAATATTATAAAGTTTTCTACTTTTAAGAAGGAAGCATTGATTTTCATATGTATCTTCATTTAATTTTTCTTCTGCAAAATAAAGGATTCTACAGGAATTAGGAGTAAACTTCTAGAAATATGTTGATTGAAGACCACTAAGCCAGTGCTACTCAAAGTGTGGTTCATACTGTGGTGTTTGGCCCTGAACTATTAATGGGTTGCAATAAATAAAGACATTAAAATAAACATTTAGAAACTTCCATAGCAATTTGACAGAGTAAATGTTTTTGTCCATTGAATTTTTTTTTTTTTTTTGAGGGCAGTGTCACTGGCCCTCATATGTGGGACCTGAACCGGGGCCACTGGCTTCCCAAGCCACCGGCGTTTAACCACCGCGCCACTCGACCGGCCCTGTCTATTGAATTTAATAGTAAAAAAATTGAGTCATTTTATGTGTGTGTTTTTTATTTTCTTTTTTTTCAAGTAACCTTTTCTGCATAAATACTGGTCTTTGATAGATAAGAAATTAGAAATTGATCTTTTGGCATGGGTAGTTTAATAGATTCTGGACTAAACTACTTTGAAGAAACATACTTATATTATCCTTTCAATCGCTTTTTGAATACTTCTTAATATCTAGAACTTTGAGTATTATAAATTTCTGGCTTTTCAGGAAGTAAAATGTTGATTGCCAGGGCCTGGGAGTGAGGAAACCGGGGAGATGTTGGTCAACGGGTAAAAGTTTCAATTATAAGATGAATGAATTCTGTGGGTCTAATGCATGATGACTATAGCTAACAATATTGTATTATATAGTAAAAGTTCTGAAGAAAATAGATCTTAAATGTGCTCACTCCCCAAAACAATGTTAATTATGTGAGGTAATGGAGGTGTTATATTAGCTAACTCTCTGGTAACAATCATTTTGTAACATATAAGTATATCAAATCAACATGTTATAGCACCTTAAATCTACACAATTTCTATGTCAATTATATTTCAATAAAACTGGGGAAAAATAAAGTCAGAATCTTTGAAAAAAAATTCTGTTTCTTTATGATTTAGCTGCTATTTTCAAAACAACGGTATCATGTTTGAAATGCCTTCATATATTTAACAAGAATTTTTAAACATTTAGTCTTATGAAGTTTAGAATTAAAATCAAGCCTGAGGGAGAAATTTACCTCTATAATAATAAACATTTACAGATGATCATTGATAGAGATGGTAGTAGAAGAACTACTCTTAGTAAACTAGTTGGTTAAAGATTAGGTCAAATACAAACTGAGTATGTCATGAAAAAGCTCAGCATGCTAAATCATTACAGTAAATATCATGTCAAGAGAAGCAAACAGAACTGCCAATAATTGTGAACTAAGGCAATTTTATCAAGTTGAAGTTGGACATATGGGCATTTGAACTAAAGGAATATTCAGTAGTTCATAGCCATATGACAGATAGTAGGGGAATGGACACATTTAATCAATAAATCTGAGAAACCTTCAGTATCTACAGATCAACTACCAAGCCCCAGGACCTCTGTCCCAGTCATCCTCATTCCCCAGAGACCAGGTAACAGACTACCAGGAACTGCTCTTTGGAAAACATTTCATCTTACCTGCCATCTTTATAGCCTTTGTTACTTCTCTTCCAGTCAAATTCCCCCTCTTCCTATTTCTGGTTCATTTTATTTCTGACCCAAAGTACCCATGTATGAACTCACTTTCACTTGTCCTATCCAGGGTGAGCAAAAATCCCCTTTTTCATCCTCATACTCTTTCCCTTGCTTTGACAGAAACCCAACACTTCCATAAGAACATAGCTTTGCACATTGGGCCTATTTTTTTCCCACATCCCACATGTGTCATCCATCCTTCTCTACCCCCAGTGCTGCTTTGAGAATGTTATTAGCCTTTTGTAAAAATTCCCATTACTTCTAGATTATTTCATCAGGTTATTTCATCCTTTAGCTTTAATTGCTACTGTCATGTACTAATCTTGTGGACATTCACCCTCATGCTTTCAATGACTTAACATCTAACACATTTTTTTATACTCTCTACTTTACACTGAGTTTGACCCTTATTTGCTCTATTCCTTGATTACTTCACATTCACCTACACCTTACTTTCAAAATCCAGTATGCTTGGAGATGTCCCAGCTCTGAAACATTAAATCTGAATATCCCACTCTGACCACAGCTCTCCTTGCTCAGCTCTCTCACTCAGTTATTCTCACCATCCCTCTCTTTGACCACATGGATCTGGTAGATGTGATCCCTTTGCCTTCTGTTGGCTTCATCTTCTTTTTCTTCTCTGTCTTGCTTTGATGTCATGGGGCCTCATTTTAACTTCTCTTCTGCCAATGTTCTTACACCACAGTTCCATTGTATTTTCACCATTGTCTTGGCAAATACTCAGCCTAAGCGCTCCATGTCTTCCACATTTAATCCAGACAGCTGCATGTTATTGAAGACGATCACACAAATGTACAAATTGATGACAATATAAGTTCCTGGTGCCAAATCGCCTAGGCCAGGGGTTGGCAAACCGTGGTTCATGAGCCACATGCAGCTCTTTGGGTACATACATGTGGCTCTGAAGTAAAATTGAAAGTGAAAATAAAACTAATGTAGTTTCATTTATAAAATTTTTAAAGGATATTATTCACATAGTGGTGATTTCATTTATTTTATGGCTCTCGAATAATTTTTAAATTGTTGTGAGGGACAGGATTGGCTCTTCTGTCTCAAAAGTTTGCCAACCACTGGACTAGGTCTTCAATACATTTTATATTTCCCTAGGGTGCTTTTTCCACTCTTTCCGCAAATATTTCATTCTGTTGTATTCATTATTGATGGATAAAATTGCTTATTTGTTCAAAGAGAAAATATTACCCCAACTTCTTGCCACCAAATCTGCAGTTGGAAATCCCAGGAACAAGAAGTTATTTCCCTGGTTGTATTGTAGATTAATCCCTGCATCTGTGCTCAGGATCCTACCTCCTGCCTTCCTAGCATGCTTGCTATGGACTGAATGTCTGCATCAGCCCTGAATTCACATGTTGAAGCACTAATGCTTTAATGTGATAGTTTTAGGAAGTGGAACCTTTTAACATAATTAGGTTTAGATGAGGTCATGAAACCAGAGCCCCCTTGATAAGACTTCTGCCCTTATAAGAAGAGAAGAACTTATTTTCATCAGCATGTGAGGACACAGTGAAAAGGTGGCTGTCTTCCATCCAGGAAGTAGGCCTTCACCAAAAACCAAATCTGCTAGCACCTTGATATTGACTTCCCAGTCTCCAGAAATATGCGAAAAAAGTGTCTGTTGTTTAAACCACCCAGTCTATGGTATTTTGTTATAGCAGCCTGAGCTGACTATGACAATCCCTTTTCCCCCTTATCTTCAAGCTTTACTTTTCTTCTTCTCCTTCTTTTCATTAGCCCATAAACATATTCAAAGTTTTCACATTCTAAAAATGTGTCCCTAACCCTCACACTTTCCACCAGACACTGTCCTTTATGACCACTGCTTCACACCTAAATCTTTTGGAAGAGTTGTCCATATTCACTGCATCCAGTTCTCAACTTCACTGATTCTTTAAACCTTTTCACTTTTTCTTCTACTCTATCCACCCACCCAACAATGGCTGGTTTTCTTGCTGCTAAATCATTTAAATCTCCCTTTGTTTGACCTCTCTGCTTCTACTTTCAATGTATAGCACCCTCCTTTTTTCCTTAACACAGCACTCATTCCATTCCATCTCATTCATATTGAAATCTCAGGTTCCTTCGTAGAATTTCGAATTTTAGGTATTTCTTAGTGTTCCATCTTTGATTTTCTTCTCATTTCAGTTTGCAGACTTTCTAGGACATTCTCCCTCATTTCCTGTTGTGGCTTTAGTAACCCTCTGTCTGTATGTTGATAGCCCCCAACTTCCTCTTTCCATGGGCAACCTGTCTCCTAAATTTTTGATTTGGAAACCCCTCTTCCTACAAGATGTTTCTTTGATGTTCAAAGGATACATCAAAGTCAACATTTGCAAAACCGATATAATCTTTTTATCAGCCTGCTCCACCTCATTTTTCTTCTGCTGGTCAAAACTGGAAATCTGAGTATCATCTTTGGCTGCTTCCTTTCCTTTCCTTTCCTTTCCTTTCCTTTCCTTTCCTTTCCTTTCCTTTCCTTTCCTTTCCTTTCCTTTCCTTTAAAATTCCTGGATATAGACAAATTGATGAATTTATCTTCTTTCTTTATCTCCTCTATTATTCACCTAAATCAGTCCATCATCTTATTTTCAACAGACCCATAGTGGGTCTCAGTTTTCTCTAGTCAGGTCTCCCTTTAACCTATTCTGTACATGATAGACAGCAATTTTTCTAAAATGCAAATCTTTTGCATGCATTACTACTATGCTTAAAAGTGTTCCATCACTTTTTTTTTATTTAAGTGTAGTCACCATGCTATGAGTACACACATTCCTATGACTTATTTCTTTAGAAGTGGAATTTTGTACCTTTGACTTCTTCTACCCACTTTACCCACCCCCAACCCCTGCCTCTGACAACCACCAATCTGTTCTCTATACCTGTGAGCTCACTTTTTTGGTTTTGTTTTGTTTTTAGATCCCACATATAAGTTAAATCATATGGTATTTCTCTTTGACTTATTTCACTTAGCATAACGCCCTCAAGGTCCATCCATATTGTTGCAAATGGCAAGACTATTTCTTTTTTTAATAGTTAAATAATATTCCACTCTATATACATATATCTATTTATCCATTGATGGACACTTAAGCTGTTTCCATTTCTTGGCTATTGTAAATAATGTTGCAGTGAACATGGGGGTGTATATATCTTTTAGAGTTAGTGTTTTCATTTTTTTTTTTTTAGGTAAATACCCAGAAGTGCAATTGCTGGATCATATAGTAGTTATATTTTTAATGTTTTGAGGAACCTCCTTACTGTTTTCCATAATGGTTGAACCAATTTACATTGCTACCAACAGTGTACATGGGTTCCCTTTTCTCCCCATCCTGACCAACACTTGTTATTTCTTGGCTTTTTGATAACAGAGATTCTGACTGGTGTGAGGCGATATCTCATTGTGTTTTTGATTTGTATTTCTCTGGTCAATCGCTCTTCATTACACTGAATGTAAAGTTCAAATTCTTTAACATTCCTCACATGATCCTTAACATTCTGGGCTCCCTTTATTGTTCCTTTTTTAATCTTTCTTAACTTCATGGAGTGACATTGGTTAGTAAAATTTACAGGTTTCAAGTGTAGAATTCTATAATATATCATCTATATATTGCATTGTGTTCATCACCCAGAGTCAGTTCTCCTTCCATCATCCTGTTTACCATCTTCCCAGAAGACCCCTGCCCCGACCCTCTGATAACTACTAAACTGTTGTCTGTGTCTATGAGTTTTTGTTTGTTTGTTTGACTTGTTCATTTGTTGCTTTCAGTTTTATATCCCACATATGAGTGAAGGCATATGGCTGTCTACTTTTTCTGTCTGAATTATTTTGCTTGGTGTGATAATCTCAACATCCATCCATGTTGTTGCAAATGGCAGTATTTCATCTTTTCTTATGACCAAGTAATATTCTGTTGTATATATGTACCACATCTTCTTTATCCAATCATGTATTGAAGGACACTTTGGTTGTTTCCATGTCTTGGTCACTTTGAATAATGCTGCAATAAACATATCTTTGCTGATAAATGTTTGCAGATTTTTTTTTTTTGGTAGATACCCAGATGAGGGATTGCTGGGTCATATGATGAATCTATTTTTAATTTTTTGAGGAACCTCCTTGCTGTTTTCCACAGTGGCTGTACCAATTTACATTCCCACCAGCAGTGTATGAGGATTCCTTTTTCTCCACAGCCTCTCTAACACTTGTTACTTGTCTTACTGATAATAGCCATTCTAATGGGTGTGAGGTGGTATCTCATTGTAGTTTTGATTTGCATTTACTATTCTTCTTTTTGCTTTTTAATGTTCCAACCATTTAGATTTTAAAATATCTCTTCTGTTCTTTCCTCTTTTCTCTTCTCTTATCTTTTCCATTCCCTCTCCTCTACTTCTCCTGTTCCTCTCCTTCTCCATCTCCCTTACGCTCTCTCTCTCCTCCAGAAGTTTTCACAACCTCTTCCTTCTATCTTGAATTTTCTACTACACACACACACACACACACACGGGCGCGCGTGTGCACACACACACCAGTATACTCTTTCTCTGGCTAACTTATGCATTCAATTCAAGACTCACTTCGATATAACCTTTTAGGAAGCTTTCCTTAATACTACAGAACTGACCTAGGGATTGTCATTTATGCTTCCATAGCAATTTAGATTTTACTTATCATAATACTTATCACATTCTATTTGCTTTTCTATTTTTTATTTTTTATCCTCCATTAGCCTATCAGTTCCATTAGGGCAAGAATTGTTTGTCTGCTGTCCGTCTAATGTTCCTGGCACATCATAAGTTCTAATAATTTTTCTGAGCACAGGAAGAAAAGAAGAAGATTCAGGCAAAATCAAGCCAATGGAATCAAGGAATTTAGCAGATCAAAACTAAATATGTAAATCAAGTTCTAGAACTTAGAAAATTAGAGTCTGGAAAATTTAGGAGATATACCTCTTCATGCTCTCAGTTTGTAACAGGATGAGGACAAAAAGACGGAGTCCCTGATGTTCTTATGTACTCGTCTGCATTTGGCCATGTATTTTTCGTTTAGTTTAACCTCTTTAAGTTCTGTCTGCCTGCTTTTCCAAAGGGTCTTTTCACAGTGTCCAGGTGCATAGTCCTTTGAAATTTCAACTTTGTCATTACCACTGAACATACCTGTGTAACACAGACCTGCCTTGGCTGATTACCTGGGCATGGCCTCTGCCCTCTGGAAGCTCATACTCAGTCAAAAGTAAGACACACACATCTAACTGAGGAAATATAAAATAAAGACTAAATACAATAGCATTTATTAATAATTGTATACAAGGTAATTGGATTGTACCAATTGTGCAGTGAGAAGGAATCAACAATTATTATATGATTTAACCCAATAGCCCTCAAAGTGATGCATGAGTGTCCTCAGAAGGGTCACATAATTATGTGAATCCATTAGCCTTATACAATTTTCAATATACTATCTTCCTTACCCCCCAACTATTTACCCTATACATGGTAAAACAAGCCAGAACCCCTCAGGTAAACTAACTTGTGGGGATCCTGCCATCCAGGTTATCAAAATGTTCGTAGAGATTCCTAAAACCCAATGTAGACGCAAACTTATATGACCACTACACTGCTAATTTCTAAGTTGTAGAGAGAGTGACCTCTTGTTTTGCTATTAATAGAACTAATAAAAGTACAAAACATTAAAACTAAAGATGTCTGTGTATCAAAGGACAAAAGTAACAGAGTGAAAAGGCAATTTAGGAAATGGAAAATATTTGCAAATTACGTATCTGATATAAGTTAATATTGAGACTAGATTTAAAAACTACAATTCAACAAAAAACAAAACAACACAATTTAAAATGGGCAAAGGACTTGAATAAATTTTCCCAAAGAAGATACAAAAATGGCCAAAAAGCATATGAAAAGATACTCAACATCATTAATGATTCGAGAAATGCAAAGCAAAACCACATGAGATATCATCTCACACAACAAAATGGCTACTATCAATGAAAGAGAAAATAACAAGTGTTGACAAGGATGTAGAGAAATTGGAACCTTTGTGAACTGTTGATGGGAATGTAATATGGTACACCTGAAATGGAAAACAGTGAAATATTTGGTCAAAAAATTAAAAATAGAATTACCATATGATCCATCAATTCCACTTCTGAGTATATACCTGAAATAATTAAAAGTAAGGTTTCAAAGAGGTATTTGTACACCCATTTTCATAGTAGCATTGTTTACAATGGCCAAAAAGTGGTGCAGCCCAATTGTCCATCAATGGATGAATAAACATATCTACAATGGTGTATATATACAATGAAATAATGTTCACCCTTATAAAAGAAGAAAATTTTGACACATGCAACAATATGAATGAACCTGAAAACATAATGTTAAGTAAAATAAGCCTGTCACAAAAATACAAATACTCTATGATTCCACTTAGAAGAGTTGCCTAGAATAGTCAAATTCATAGAGACAAAAAGTAGAATGGTAGTTGCCAAGGTTTGTGGTGGGGAGAATAGAAATTTATTGTTTAATAGGTATGGAATTTTAATTTTTCACAATGGAGGTTTCTGGAGATTGGCTGCATAACAATGTAAATGTATTTAACACTACTGAAACTTAACACTTAAAAATAGTTATAATGATAAGTTTTATGTTAGGTGTATTTACCACACTAAAAACATTTAAAAAAATATTTCCAGAATGGTTATTGACATTTTTTATTAAATACAAACATTACATATAGATATCAAATAATTGTATGCAGATATTAAGCAATGAATTAAATATTCCTGTCTCCGCTCCACCATGAAAAATATCATGTTTTTTTAGAAGGAAAAAAAATCCTTTGCTTCTTCTTAGTGAACTTCAGTAAGTAATTTAACTGATTTGTCATTTTCTAAAAAATTAAAAGGTGCTTCTATATACCTATTATAAGTGGTGCAAAAGATTGTGATATTATTCATTAGGGTATTCAGGAAGTGAATGTTAGACTATTACTTGGGATGCATTGTGTATAATCATTCTCAACAATGCAGCCACATTTACTACAATTTCTCTTTTTCTAGAACTTATGAAATTTTATTATATTCAAACTTCAGCAATTAATGGATGAGTGCACCCAGAATAATTAATGAGAATTGACTAGTTGACCATATAGATAGACTGAAATTTAAGATTCATTTAGTTGCAGAGAATACCAATTATCTATAATTTACACGAGTCTAGTGTAGCTATTATTTAGGTGCCTATCATCTAAATTCTTGTGCTGTGGAATGATCTATGGTAAGCAATCTCAAGATGGCAACAGTGTTCTTGGCCTCCTTGTATTCATGTCCATGTATAATCTCCTCCCCTTCAGTGTGGGCTTCTAAAGAGTAGAAGATAGCGGAGGTGAGGAGATGTTACTTCCTAGACTAGGTTCCAGGAAGACTGCCTTCCATCTTGTATGCCTTCTTTCTCTCTCTCTGTCTCTCTTTGCTTCTCTCTCTTCCCTTTCTCAGGGCAAACAAGCTATAATGTCGTGGATTGCCCTATGCAGCAGCCCACATGAAAAGGAAGTGCTGGGCCAGCCAAGTGGCATGTTGGTTAGGAGTTGGCTTGGGACATCAGCTCTGAGCAGCAGGACCCCGATTTGGATCCCACAAGAGGGCCAGTGATGCTGTGCCCTCTACAGCTAAGATGGTGAACAACAGCTGGACCTAGAGTTTGGCTGCTATGAGTCATGGGCAACGGTGTAGGCTGCAGTGGGGCTGGCCGGCATCTGGCATGCGTTCTCGTGAGCTTCTGTGAGCCGTTGTGAGGGTCCGTCCAATGGCAGGGGAGCGATTGCCTCACATGGGAAGAGTGCAATGATAATACCCACATGGGCCAGTGAAGCAACGTCCTCCACAACTAGATTGAAGAACAAAAGGACAGCAACTTGTCTGTTCCCCTTCCCAGATTCCCCAACACTGTTCCCCTCCCTCAATTACCCAATGAAACCTTTAAAAAAAAAAAAAAAAGAAAGAAAGAAAGAAAGAAAGAAAGAAAGAAAGAAAGAAAGAAAGAAAGAAAGAAAGAAAGAAAGAAAGAAAGAAAGAAAGAAAAGGAAGTGCTAACTGGAGATAACAATGAATGAGGATCTGGGCATGCCAAAAGCCTCATGACTGAGCTCAGAAGTAGATTCTCTCTGAGTTGAGATGACTATATCCTACTCAATACCTGATCGCATTTCATGAGACCCTGACCCAGAGGTACCCAGCTAAACTGTGCCTGGTTTTTTAACCCACATAAGCTATGAGTCAATAAATGCTTGTTTAAAGAGGTAAATTTGGGAATAACTTGTTACAACGTGATAGATAATGAATATATCACCAAATGTATCAAATATAATACACTTTTAAAAGTAATGTTTTGCATATAGTTTTCACATATTTTTAGGCAAAGTTACATATAGGATTCTCTCTGCCATAATTTCAGCCTTTCTTCCTTGTCCCAAATCCCATACTATTAAGGTAATCTACCTTCTTATGTTTCATCACACATGTTCAGCCTGATTCAACTGATATATTATTCTAGCCTTGTCTGCGCCATTTCAATGTTCTTAACAATCTCTCTTTTTTTCTCTCTTTTGAATCCATTAGTACATATATATTTTTTTCAATCCACCTCTAATTATTTAGAAATATCAGGAAAAACAGTACAGATTTATGAGCTCTGGCAGTTCTTGAGTAAGTGGTGTAGTTAGTAAGGATGATTCAATTTGACAGTTGGGTCCCCAAATGCTTCAATCAGCAATAGAGTGAATCCTTTGGTTCCTATTCCTGATGATTTTTCATGATCCAGAATCACTATCATCACTTGCCAGGGTTATGCCAATAGCCCTCTGCTTGGTCTTCATCCTTTTACCCTTACTTTCATCAGTCTGTTCTCAACATGGAACCCAGAATGATCCTATTAAAACAGGTCAGATCTTGTCTGTTTTCGGTTCAAAACCCATCAACGGATCTTCATTCTATTCAGAGTAAAAGACATTAGAGTGCCCCAGAGTGTCCCCTAACCCCAATCTTGTAATTTTATAATCCATGAACTCCTTACATATACCACCAACCCTCACCTTACTGGGGACACACTGTTATCTTTGCCCCCATTTTCCAGGGACACTCCCATTTTAGGGTTTTTGCTCTACTTATATCCTCCTCCTGAAACTTTCTTTGCCCACACATATTCTTGGCTAACTTATTACCTCCTCAAGTCTTTGCTCACACTTTCACCTTCTCAGAGAGACCTACTTTCATCTATATCAAATATTGTAATTCCCTATCCCTTGTCCCAGTCTTCAGAATTCACCATCACTTATCATCTTCTAATCTACTCAATAATTGACTTATTTCTTAAATTTATGGTTTATTATCTGTCTCCACAGGACTATAAGTTCCAGGAGAAAGGGATCTTATCATCTTATAATCTACTAAATAATTGACTTATTTCTTAAATTTATGGTTTATTATCTGTCTCCACAGGACTATAAGTTCCAGGAGAAAGGGATCTTTGCTTTTCTCACAGTTGTATCTCAATCACCTAGATTAATACCAGGCATATAGTAGACACTCAATAAATATTCATCATACTGAATTGAATTGTGAACGACTTGAATTGATTTGCTACTTGAGTTCTTGAAATATGAAAAGTGGTAACAAGTTATTAAGGATAAGTAAGTAGAAATGCTGAAAAGTTATACTACTAAATAAAGGAAAACACTCAAGCAGCAGGATCCCTGTTTTCCTTCAAAACAAGTAAGCTGATAGAGCATATTAACAGTTAAGAACATGATTTATTCATTACCATTTGTAACATCTTGATTGAGAAAATTAAATTGTTTTGTAATTGATACACTCTAGGATCTTTTCAGTTTCTTCACTATTCTTTCCTTGTTAATTTTTCTTGTTTTCTCCAAAGGACTGTACACAAGTAACCAATATCCTGCTCCTCTGGGAAATAATTGATCACTTGGCCTCTTGAACTCCTTCATGGAGTTTGTCTCCACAGGTTTACTTAGCATCCTGAGTGGAGTGATGGAGGTAGAGAGTGATTTCTTACTGGAAACCATGCAAAAAAAAAAACAACCCAAATAAATGCTTCTTATTTTGGCCATGGTGCAAGATGAAACAGATCCCAGCAAAAGGCACTTTCCAATATCACTTTTCAAAAATATATTTTACTGCTCTTCATTGTCTCAGTGGGCTAAAATACTTTTAAACTCATCCTTTCTGTTGCTGCTTTTATAAAAATTAATATCAAATCACAGATTTGAAATTGAAAAGGTACATTAGTGGATTTTTAAAAATTATTGAGATATAGTTGACATCTAACACTATATTAGTTTTAGGTGTACACAATAATGGTTTTCTATATAATATGTATATATTGTAAAATGATTACTACAATAAGTAAATTCACTGTGAAATACATCTTTTTTATAACCTCTGTGCTTTATCTTGGAATTCTTAACAGTGTAGTTAGATTTCACATTTTAATAAAGATTATACTTAAGAATCATCCTGTGTTAAAATATTTGCCCTATACATTTTGTTTTTCATCATATTTTCTCTAAAATAAGATCCTCAACATGTAAATTATACAGGTTGACCTTCAGAGAGCTCATAATAAAGTATAGTAAAATAAAGCCATGATGATATTTTTAAAAGGCACATTAGTCTCTAATTTTTAAATAAGAAAGTAGACTATGAAATTTAAAATCAGGGCCGGCCGAGTGGCACAGTGGTTAAGCACTGGCTTGGGAAACCGGCAGCCCCAGTTTGAGTCCCACACATGAGGGCCAGTGACACAGCCCTCAAAAAAAAAAAAAAAATTAAAATCAAATTTCTTTACACTTGGTGTTAACTAAATAACTTTTAAAGCATCATGAATCAAATTATTTCTAAAATGTATTTATAATACAAATTTGTGTTTAATAAAAATAATCCTTAAACCTAGCCTGTGATGTAATAATTATAAGTAAGAATATCTAATACAACCAAATTCTAGTTCAGGAATTAGCAAATTCATTACTGCTTTTCGTAAGTAAAAATTTTTTGGGACATATGCATGTCCATTCTTTTGTATATTTTCTGTGGCTGTTTTTGTGCTATAAAAGCAGAGTTTAATAGCTATGGCAGAGATTTGTATGACCTGCAAATCTAAACTATAGATTATCTGGCCCTTTACAGAAAAAGAGTTTTGTTGACCCCAGTTCTAGACAAATCCAAAATTGGTGCAGCTCCTTATATTTCATTACACTGAAGTTACCCTCATGTTCCCTTTTATCACTTAAGAGGGAGGGGGAACTTGGAGAACATTCAATTTTCTGAGTGTGAGTAGTTGGTGGAAATTAACGAGGAAAAGAACTACTGGTCTTCATTAGATGCTAAGGCTGAGCAACATTCTTGTCACCATATTATCCCTCTGTCCTAAATCCTCTCACCAACTCTCTGAGACACATGTGTCTTCCTTGAGGCCTTAAGTTTATCAGGAATGTTTATCACGATTTTGCCTACTTTCCTAAATTTAACTTCTCTCTTTAGATTGTGTCTGGGTGCACCTGTCTGCTGGTTTTGCCTTGATGCCCTCTATGATTCTGTAACATTTGTGGCCCTCCAATGCTGGGTGCCAACATTCTGGCTCTTGGTTTTGATTATTAAGCCTTAAACTTCAATAACAGTTTCCAACTTCTGATTCTTAGATTCCCAACTCAGGCTGCCTTTCCCGTTCTGTTCCCTGGCCAAACAAGAGTCAGTGAATAATAAAAGACTTACATGGCATTTTGATATATTTAACAGGTTATCAGAGGAAAATCACAGGTTATCAGAGGAACCAGGATTACTTAGTAAGAGGGCAAACAGAGAATTTGGGCTTTTAAATTCTGAAATTCCACAACTATGCTGCATTTGTAGAAAAGGGATCAGTATATACACAGACAGACAGATGTGAAAAAACTTAGTAAACATGAGGATTCCATTTCAAAGTGGAAAAATCCCATAAACAAGATAGATCTCAATAACCTGCGATATTCAATAGATAATGGAATTTCAGATCAGGGAACAATATTTATGACCTATAAAGATTTCCTTGAGTTTTATGATTGAAGTAATAGCTCTCATGTCATTTTTACTGAGAAATGGCCAGTGGCAACCAACAAGAAAAGCCATTTTTCACAATATTTAAAAACAACTACCATGAAAAAATATATTTTTACATGCAAACTATTAAGACTTTTCTTTTAAGGAATCTAATCTTCGGGTTACACTAAGAAGGGATTTTCATTTTTACTCTAAAATAATAAAAGTAACTTCCTATATTTTTTCAAGTATTTTTATGATTTTATATTTACTTTCTGGTGTTTATTCTATATGAGATTTTTGTTTGTTTTGAAGTAGGAGCCTAAGTTTTCTTTTTGAAGTATTTAGCTAGCTTTACTGATCCTTTTATTGAATACCTTATTCTTATTGACTGATTTTAAATATTGATTTTAGAGTTTTTCTAATTCCCTGTATCATTCATGGACTCTACACAGATTTATTAGCTTGTATATAAATTTATACATGTCCACAACTCAGCTTAAATTATGAGATACTATATTTTACTATCTGTTATGGCAGGTTTTCATATATTTTTTGCTCAGGAAAATCCTGGTTATTATTCTTTCTATATCCTTGTTGATCAACTTTATAATATACATGATCCAATTTTGTAAAATCTACATGAATATTTTATGTATAAGTTGCATGCAGTGTTTATAAATGCTCTGAAAAAACTCTTGCAGGCAAACATCAAACTGGTAATGTTGGTTCTCTCAAGGAAGAGAAAAGACATAATGGATCATGAAATGGATGGGCATGATTACTGGGATGAGGGGAGCAACCATCTGACTCAGAGTCCGATGCCAGGGAAGACATTTTAGGAGCAGCCATTTGTACAGAATTTGAAGATAAATAGGAATTAGTGATGTAAAGAAGAGAAGGAGAACATCTGAAGTGGAAGAAAAAAAATCATATGTCAGAAGATATGTTTTTAGGGGAGTGCTAGATCTTCAGGATGGTTTTAGCTCTGGGAACTGTCTAAAATTTGGTTGAATGCTTGGGAAAGAGTTGCAGTTTGAAAGGCAATCATGCTTAAATTAAGAGCTAGAATGGTTTGTGACCTTTGGATAAATCACTGAAAATTTTTAAACAAGGCATTGTTATGATCAAGTTTTTAATCTTGAAAATGTCACTTTGATATTCAGGTGTAGGTTTGAAGGGAACATTAGGGAATTATATAGAAGGCTACTGCAATAATCCAGGTATAGATCACATAAACCATGGCCTTTTTGTGGTCTAGTCTCTTTGTGATGTCACAGTTAAATAACACAAAATTGTGAGCCAAAAATATTTAAATGCAATACAAGACATTAGAATTTCAGGACTAGTGTTACAAAAAAAAAAAAAAAAAAAAGGTTTTTTTTCCCCACCCATCTTTCTATGTCCCTCAAACCCTGGAACTACACCAAAACTTTCTTCTCTCCTCATGCGGGCATTACAATTTTTTCCCCATCCTCTCCCTGCCTTTCTGGATGTGTGTAAAGGTTGATTTTAAGTTATCTAAGAGGAGTTCTCCAAAGACAGATGGATATATGCGACTCCACCTTCAAAGAAGAGTGGACATGAGATTCCTCATTGTAAAGGTGATTGATTGTTTAACCAGAGTGTAGTGTTCAGAGACCTGAGGGCAAAATACCGGATAAAGAATAAGATACAAAGCCAAAGCTTCTAAAAGACTGTGCAAGTTAGAACAGAGAACTATGAGGAAAAGAAGCAGGTGAGGGAGGGAAAATGCTTCATGTAACAAGTGTCAGATATTACAAAGAAGTTGAGAACCATAATAAGCTGAGAATTGCAAGGAGCCTGAAATAGGATTAAGAATTGTCCATTGCATTTGGCCCTATTAAGTGCCGCTTCAGGGGAGATGGGGACTAGAGGCTGACTGGCAACAGGGGCAGTGACTCCTTTTTCAATAATTTTGTCTATGGTGGAAGCTACTGAGTGAAATGGTAATCCAGCAGTAGGCTGACCTTAGGTCCTAGGGAAAATGGGCTGTGTGGATGAGCAATGTCTTTTTGAGAGGACAAACATGGAAGTTACATCCAGTAAGGGAGAACCAGGTGTATGATACAGTAAGTAGATTGAGGGAAAGCTGGGTAAAGTGTTTGAATGAAGCGAATTTATTTAAAGTAGAATAAGAGTTCCAGATGGCATTGTGAGAATAATTTAATAGGATTATCCAGCCATATGTGCTAAGAACTGTGGGGTGCTGGGGGAGGAAGGCATTGTTCCTGCCTCCAAGAAGCTAATGGTTCAGTAGAGATACTTGCTTCATTAAATGTTTAGTAAGAGCCTATTATATGCTAGGAGATACTGCTCCAGGCACTGAGGGTGCAGTAAAGGGCACAAAACAAGGTCTAGTCTCTCAGAGAGATTGTATTCCAGTGGAAGCAGATATGCAAACAAGGAAATTCTTTAACCATTTAAGGGGCTATGATAGCTGCCTTGCCTGATAGAATTGACAGTTTCCTGTTTTTGCTTCTATTAAACCCTATAAGGGAAGCAAAAATGGGGGGACTTGTCAGTTCTATGGAGGAAGGCATTTAGGAGGAGGCAAGCTTGATTTTCCTTTGCCGAGAAGGGGATGGTGATGAAGATGAGTCTTGAAAGCTGAGTGGGTATTCACCAGGTAGATCATGCCGGGAAAGGCAGGATGGGCAGAGGGAGTGATGTGAGCAAGTCCAGGAGGCTGACAGGAAAGTGGAAAGGGAATGGGAAGATGACTCATAAGAAAGGAAAGAGAGTAGGCTGAGAGTGAGGATGTGAGATGACAGATGACTGTTGGAGCGTGCATTTGGGTGGAGGCCAAGGACTGCAGGAATGAAAAGCTCTGTGGGATTATGTGGCTCCAAGGTTCTGAAAGACTCTGGCTTAGAGTGTTGTTCACCGGGCATAAAGAGGCACTGACGGTGTTACAGTCTGTGGCCAGTCCCAGTCAGCAGGCTTGGTCAACGCTCCAAAATGAATGCCTAGGAAAAGTACTCCGTGCCTCTGTTGAGCTTGTCCCAGCCTGCCTGGAAAGACAGTGGCGAGGTGAGCTCTGAGGCATGATATGGAAGCATATGGGGAGTGAAAGATTTCACGGGGTTATGTGGAGGCTTCTAAGCACATCACCATGTGTGGGGGAGCCATTTCCCTGAGAATTCCAGTTCTTGTCCAAAAGGAAGGGGGTCAGAACCAATGAATTCTTAGGTTCTTTGCGGCATTGACATTCTAAGAATGTACTTGTGAACAAAATTCCTTGAGGTAAAGAAATGTGCTGTCCTTGTTCTAACTTTACTTTCGAACAACTCCTTTCTCACCTGAACAGAAACAAAAAACTTTTAGTAAAGGACTCAACACTTAATAGAAGTACAATCAATATGTAATCAATTAATTCATTTCATATTGGTAGCAAATTTTTATTCTTTACCTTAAAAGGTAATCAATCATTATAAGCTCCTGGTGCAAATAATACAAACCACATGTGCATCATCACTTTTTACTTTTATGTTTTACTTTGGTTGCCTGATTATAAAATGCTTTCACATTCTCACTCATTCTGATGTTCAACTGGTAAATCAGTATGCAAATTAATCTACACCTAAAGATCCATGTTCTGAAAGTAGGAGGGATGGGGGGTAAATAAATACTATTTTTATAAAGCTTCTAAAATTTAAGAATATTTATTGGTCTGAAATCTACCACTTTTTTCCCCCAATTATAGTTGACATTCAATATTGTTTTATGTTAGTTTCAGGTGTACAGCATAGTGGTTAGACATTTCTACAGTTTATGAAGTGATCTCTGGTTAGTCTAGTACCCACCTGGCACTGTACATAGTTAGTATAATATTATTGACTGTATTTTCTACGCTGTACTTTACATCCCCATGACTGTTTTGTAACTACCAATTTGTACCTCTTAACCCCTTCACCTTTCTCATCCAGCCCCCTAGCACCCCTCCCATCTGGCAACCATCAGAGTGTTCTTTGTATCTGCCGAATTTATCATTTTATTCAAATAAATATTGGAGCATCAACAGAAAACTGAAAATTATAAATGTCAGGTAAACTAAACCTTTTGAATTTATCTACAGGTATGCTCTAAATCTTTGAGTTTGGGAAGAATGTCTCCCTGTCATTTTCTAGTATTTTTTAATTGATTTCCCTCCTTTATAGTTCTAACATTCCTTTGGCCCCATGTGATTCACCTTTTATTAATATTTACTTTCCTTCCCATTGAGAGTCCACTGTGATTTCATTTATACATTCTTCATTTCTTTGTAGCTAACACTAGGACTAATCAAAAATGAACTCAAATCCTGACTCATGGACAATGTCCTCTTATGGAAAACTCGACTACTGCTCTTTGATTGTTCTGCCGTTTATCATTATCCTTTGTTTATAGTCTTTGAGCCAGTTTTCAATCCAAGCGACAGCACTTCTATCCAAATCAATTTCTATTAATTTTTCAAGTCAGGTCTCACAAGACACTGCATCAAATGGATTGCAGAGGTCCAGCCACATTACATCTACATGTTTTCCTCATGCAGTGATTTTGCAATAAATTTTTAAAAAGTGGGGTGGGAGGCCGGCTGAGTGGCGCGGTGGTTGGGCGCTGGTTTGGGAAGCCGGCAGTCCTGGTTTGGGTCCCACATATGAGGGCCAGTGACACTGCCCTAAAAAAAAAAAAAAAAAAAAAAAGTGGGATGGGGGTGGATAAGAAGGAGCTCAAGTTTTGTTGGTGTGATCTGCCTGAGCTCACTCACCAGCAAGTGAAAATTGATGTGTGGAAGTACTGACACAGGAAAGTTTCATACCGACAATACGTCAGAGGATTTTTTCTAATGGAACTGAAATGCCAGTGGCTCCTCACATTCCTCACAACATATTGGCTAATGAAGCGGCTGCTTTTGCAGCAGCTCCAGCCAGGAATCTTTGAGTCATTTTTGATCCTCTTTTATCCTTTAATCAACATTTGATCTGTGGGCTGAAGCCAGATTTTGAGAGTCCATCAGACTTTCTCACTTGGCTCAGCTTCCCTCTCTCTCACTCATGCACTCAGTTATTAACACCCCTGTGGCCCCGGACTCATTTCTAACCAGCTGTACCTCTGCAATTCTTTGTTTTTGGATATAAAGTAGTCATTTGGCTATTTCAGGTTGTTTTATATTTTTTTTTTGAGGGCAGTGTCACTGGCCTTCATATGTGGGAACTGAATGGGGGCCGCTGGCCTCCCAAGCCAGCGCTTAACCACCACGCCACTAGGCCGGCCCAACAGGTTGTTTTAGAATCAGCTGGTCAAGTCGACGCTGGCGCCGTGGGCATAGGCCTTATTATTCAGGCACTTCATACTCTTAAAGTTGTTCAGGGCCTTGGCTCACGTGCCTCTTCTTCAGTGGGCTGAGAGCAAGCAGGCTATTTGGGATTCATTATTATGTTTTTAAAGTCTTTAAAAAAAATTTATTCAATTTATTGGGGTGACATTGGTTAACAAAATTATATCGGTTTCTAGTGTACAATTCTATAATACATCATCTGTATACTGCATTGTGTGTTCACCACCCAAAGTCAATTTTCCTTCCATCACCATGTATTTGACCTAAGACTATTAATGTGTATAAAAATTCAGCAGAGTTTATGTGTGGTGGCTGAGGTAAAATGGTGGGCAAGGGGAGAAACTGTGGTGCTCTTCTTGTACTATCTAGGAGCGCTTTCATTTAAATAGCTCTTCAGAGTCTTGTGCTATTTAAAACAAAGACAGCTCTGGCCTAGCTCCCTAAATCTGCCTTTTTTTTTTTCTATAAATCACCCTGATTCTAAATGCTCCAAAAACTAAAACAGTACTGACAATAAAGGATTATAAGCATTATGTTCAACTCTTTGTATAGATTTGAATGTATCATTCCTTCTGCAGTGAGAATAACTACTGATTTTTAACTCTGTTTCATTTCTAGAGCGTCTTGCTCTCCTCTGACTGAATAAACTGTGCACTGTGTAGCCCTTTCAAATCTCTACCCCCAAAATGAATTTTTAAATTCTTGACCTTTTAATCTAGCAAATCAGGCCCCTCTGTAATTAACTTAAACTTTTCATGGGATGAACCGAGCTATCAAATGTTATCTTCAGCAGTAGAAATTGAAACAGAAACATCAGACACTGTAGACAAGGAAGAGTCCAAACAGATCATTAACACCAGACCAAAGGCCTTTAGATTGTTTAACAATGACTTTATTCCTAGCTGTCGGAAATAAGCTGTCAGAAACTATGTTGCTATCTGTTCAAGGAATACAAAGTAATACACCAAACACATTTGCTTTGAAGAATGTATAGAGTCGCTCTGAAAAAGGTTAACACTTTCACACAGACATATGAGTGCTGGAGGGAATGGAATTGCTGTTTTTAAGACAGAGAACACTAAATGTAGACACTATATAAGAACTAATGGAAAATGAGAAAGAACCATTAGCATACACAGATAAAAATAAATATTAGACGATGTGGCCCAAATTGCCATTAAATACTAAGATATATTTTGACTCCGTCTTAAACACTTTAAAATACATTTAAAATTATAATTAAAAGTTCTTTCAAAGCATGTGAATAATAAATAAGTGAAGTTCAGGCCTGATTTTCAAACTTCAAAAATAACTGCTGTCTTCTTTGAGTCTCCAAAAGAAATTCAAATAGATCTGATAAAACCTGCAAGGAAGCTGAATGAAATTTGTTGCATTTTATCCCCTTTATGTTTTGTGAGGATCGGTTTTATGATTAGTATAATAAAGCTGCTGAGATTATTTGTTGTAGGAAGGTACAGAAGACATGAGATCAGGAAGGAGATGGCAATGCCCTGTTACTGTGAATAGTAAAGTGATAGTATGCAGAGCACCTAACACTGTGTGTGGTGTGTAGTAGGTGCTCAATAAACCCAATCAAATAAGTCCATTGAGCCAAAATGTGATCAGGGACTGCTTTTCACAAAGGATGATTGGTCTGACCTCAACAACTTAAAATATTTTCCTAGCTGGGTTGGTGTCTTCCTCTTTAAAGTTCCAGAGAGCATAGATGTGCATGGAGGGAGTTAATGCAGGTTGTTGTTACCATTTCTTTACAATGACAAAAGTGTGACATATCAACAGGACTCTGCAGTTGAGTAGACCTGTTTTCTACTTCAGTCAATAGTAGATACACAACTTTGCATCTCTTTGAACTTTAATTTTTTTTCATCAGAAAATGGATATAATACCACCTACTTCTCAAGGTTGTCATGAGAATGAAAGGAAATCATGTCTCTAAAATGTCTATCAAGTTGACTAACTCATAGCAGATGTTTATTAAATGTAACTTTCTTTTCCTTTGAGGGAAAGAATTGCTAAGAGCTAGATAGTGTGTCAAGGTACTAGCTGAACAGGCAGGAACAACAAATACATGAACTGAACTAACACAACTAAAGATATGAGGGAATGGAGGAGCCTGGAGCACACTCTGGATCTTCCAGTTTGGGTTAATAGTAGCAAATTAACTTCAACTCAATTCCTAGTAAGGCTGCCTTCTCCCTATAGGGTCCATACAGAGTACCATAAGTGGTACTGAAACGTCGGTGTAAGTATCAAATCAACCAGGAAACTTGGTAAGACTACAAAGGATCACACCTTATGCCTTTTCTATGAATCTGGGTCTCGTGTTTTTAATTAGCTCTCCAGGTGATTCAGATAGTCCTCAATATTTGTGAACCACTGGTATAGGTAATGGAGCTACCACAGACATGGCTGAAATCCGTCCTCTGGTCCCAGCTGCTTCGGGAGTGAGAGTTCCAATGTACATTCCAACTATCTAACAGCAATGACTTTGACTTCTGCCCCAGGGCTCCCCCAGTGCCAAAGGCTATGGCTGGAGTGAATTTCAGTAGGGTGATGCTTGACCCATGGGGTTATATCCCAATGGGGTTATAACCCAATGGATCAATATTCCCTGTCCCTCCTCAAGTAGACAATTCCAAAAGGCATCCTGTGGATTTCTCAGTGGGTCCCACTGGAATAATGCACCATGCTCCACAGCAGCAATCTCAAAAATCACACTCTCATATTGGATTTCCCCCTTTATCCATCCCACATTTCCTGCAATTTCACTCCTGTTGTCTGGAATCATCTCCCAAATGAACTCCTACACTCAAGTTCTTAGCTCTAGCATTCCTTTGGGGACAACTCAAAGTAACCCAATAAGGTAGTGGCTGAAAATATGCCCAGAAGAGAGTGGCATGCCTGGCTTCCCAGTGGGAACCTTATAGCATACAGAATAAGAGAACAAATTAAAAATGGGTGATGTTGAGAAGAGCTAGGAAGTTTTTGTTTGGAGGTGTGCCCAGTGCCACGCCACGGAAAAGAGGGGCAAGCACAAAACCAAGCCAAGTCCTCATGGTCTGTTGGAGCGGAAGATAGGTCAGGTTCCAGATTCTCTTATACAGATGCCAACAAGAGCAAAGGCATCACCTGGGAATAGGAGACACCAATGGAATATTTTGGAAATGCCAAGAAATACATCCTAGGAACAAAAATTATCTTGGCCAGTCAACAGTAAAGAATATAACTTTGCCCAAGGAGAGGCTTGAGCTTTGCTCTCACTTCTGGGAAGTAATCTCCATGCCTTTGGAATGTCTGTTTCACAGGAATCTTTGCTTACCTGAAGGCCTTGGGCCATACTGATCATTTATGCTAACAGTGTGGTTTGTGAGGAAGGGCCTTAGGAACGTGTTATCACTGACATTTGGAGGGGCTGGAGACCAAGGTTAGCTGGAGACTAAGGCCATTCATGTCTATGTGACCCAGTCTCAGTAAAACTCAGGACCGTAAGGCTTTGTGGAGCTTTCTTAGTTGACAACATTCCATGCATACTGTCACACATCATTGCTAGGAGAGATAGGCGCTCCACCTGGAGGGAAAAACTGTTGTCTTCTAGCCCTACTTATGTGACACTTTCTTTTGTTAATGTTAATCTTTGTCCTTTCACTGTAATAATCCAGAATGGTGAGGATAATGGCTTCTCTGAATCCTGGAAATGCTTCTAGCAAATGATCAAATGAGGATGGTCTTGGAGAAGCCATAGCTTGTATTTGGTGTAGAAATGAGGATGGTTATGGAGACTCTTGACCCTTCCAGCTGCCATTCATAAGAGGGGAGAAAGGGCAGACTTGATATGGTACTCACAAGTAAAAGCCATGACCTTATTTGTTACAGTGTAGCAATGTCTCATGACTTTCTTTTAAACAGGTGCCATATTGCAGTTGATCTGATAAATGAGCCTCACCTGTGTTTGAATTTGTGCTCATCAGTCTAAAGACAAAGGCGGAACATACGTTAGCAATACTGACTGTATTTTTTGATGTCTCCTATGTCAAGTTTATTAAAATTCCCTGCATGTAAAAATGTTGTCTTTTAATATGGTTTGCATACCGGGTGTACTGAGAAAATATATAAACATGACTTGTATTCATCTTTTGTTATCGGTATATATTGAGTATTACAATTTTAATACAGTTTTTTCCCTTCTTAAAATGTGTGGGACTTCTGGTAAAATGGCGCAATAGACAGACGCTGTGCTAACTACCTCCCAGGATCACACCAAAATTACAAGCAAATTATACAGCATTCAACCCTGGAGGTCCCCGGAACACTGGAGGAACAGAACAACTAAACGAAGAACTTAAAGAGGAAGCTGCGTCGGGTCTGGTAGGACGGGTGGAGACGAGAGAGGGCGAGCCCCATGAGGATGGTCCCAGTTGTGGAGAGACTTCTCCGGTTGGGGGAGAGACCCTCCGGCCGCACACCAAGCTCACCAGCCCAGAGCTCCTTTACCGGGAAGAGAAGTTCTAAGATAGCTGGCAGTAAATTAGTAAGGACTCTCTTTGCCCAGCTCGGTGAGGCTAAGAGCAGCTGGAGAATCTGTGGGGCCGGTGCCCGGGCTTGCTCGCTGGTGAGCACTTACCTGGTTCCTGGTGGAGGGAGTGGCTGTGTGAGCCGGGAGCCTGTGGGGACTGACTGAACTGAGCACCTTTGGTGCTAAGGCTGGAGCTTTTTGAACTGTTCTTCCCGTGGTGCGGAGCCTGCACGCGAGTGGTGTAAGGAGGTCGCCATTTTGTCAGGTTTGGGCCCTCCCACGAAGAATCAGGTCCGGGACCTAATTGGTCTGGTGGAATTGGCGCAGAAGTACGCGCGTGCGTGCGCGCCTGCAGCCTTGGATCCCCACACTCCACTGGCTCATACTGCGTTGCCAGGGAAACGTAGGGCGGGTGCCCTCCGGCTCCAACAGGCTGCTCACTGAGACCCGGGAGTGCACGAGCAGCCTCAGATCCCACCCTCCACTCGGCTTGTGCTGCGTTGTCAGGGAAACACCTAGTGGGAGTGATCCGGCTCCAACAGGCTGCTCACTGAGACGCGGGGAATGCACAAGCTGCCTCGGGTTCCCCGCTCTCCGCACTCCACTTACAGAGTTGCCAGGCTGGTGATTGGTTGTCGGGCTGCTCTGCCTGATCTGCAAGTGGCTGATTAGGACAGGCTGAGACTGGGAGTTTTCCTGGGAGTGTTGGGCCGTGAGCTGTGTGCTTGCGTGATCCAGCCAGGGCTCTCCTGGTGATCTATCTAATACATCAAAGCAATCCCAGACCGACAGCCAGAATGGGGAAACAAAGAAACATGTCACAAGTAAAAGATCAGAAGAAACCTCTAGAAATGGAACCAAATGAAACAGAGGGATCCAACCTTTCAGAGACAGAGTTTAGAACACTGATGATAAGAATGTTTAAGGAACTTAGCGAGGACATAAAGAAGGATAGGGAAACCATAAAAAACAACCTGTTAGAACTAAAGAATACAATAACTGAAATGAAGAACACACTTGAAGGAATCACCAGTAGAGTAGATGAAGCAGAGGAGCAGATCAGCGATTTGGAAGATAAAATAGCAGAACTCACCCAGTTGGCACAGCAAAAAGACCAAAGAATAAAAAACAATGAAAATAGTTTAAGCGCCCTATGGGACAAGGTGAAACGCAACCACCTTCGAATCATAGGGATACCAGAAGGAGAAGAGAAGATGCAAGGGGTTGAAAAGGTATTTGAAAAAGTAATGACTGAAAACTTCCCTACCCTGGTGAAGGAAATCAACATACATGCCCAGGAAGTGCAGAGGGTTCCAAACAAGCTGAACCCAAACAGGTCCACATCAAGACACATCATAGTTAAAATGGCAAAGGTTAAAGACAGAGAGAGAATCCTGGAGGCTGCAAGAGAAAGACAACAGGTTACATACAAAGGAACTCCTGTTAGACTAACAGCTGACTTGTCTACAGAAACTCTGCAGGCCAGAACGGAGTGGCAGGAGATATTCAAAGTGACACAAAATAAAGGCCTACAACCAAGACTGCTCTACCCAGCACGGCTATCACTTAAAATTGAAGGAGAAATAAAGAGCTTCTCAGAAAAGAATAAGCTTAAGAAATTCAATTACCACCAAGCCAGCATTGCAAGAAATGTTAAAATGGCTTTTTTAAACAAAAGAAAGGGGTAAATAAGCTAACCCAGAGAGACAATTTAAGAAGATTGAAGTCATATCAAGCAGATATAAAGGAAAAACTGATGGTTGCTGGCTGGGAGGGAGTGGGGAAGAGGGAGAGGGGGAAGGTTTTGGACAGTGTATATGGGACTACAATGTTGCCGCAGGGATATATGGGGGCAGTTCTGGGAATGTAATTGATAATGTTGTGAAGAGACTATTATGTTGTGTGAAATAAGTCAGTTGGAAAAGGACAGGTACCATGTGATCTCACTTGTGTGTGGAGTCTGAAGAGCTGAGTGAACGATCAAAGTAAACAGACTCGTAGATGTAGAGGAAAAACTGAGGGTTGCTAGTTGGGAAGGGGGTGGGGATGGGGGAAGGGGAAGGGATTAGACAGCATAAATAGACAACTACAATATTGCCACAGGGATATGAAACACAGTTCGGGGAATATAATAATGTTGTAAAAATTTTGTGGCGTGTCAGATAGACACATGTCTTGTTAGGGAGACCACTTCATGGATGGAGTAGAGGCTTGATCACTGCACTGTACACCTGAAGCTGATGTTGTATAGTATTGTATGCCAACTGCAACTGAATATGTGGAATGTCACGGGATGTGGAGTATACTGTGGAGGGGAGTCAGGGGAGTTGTGATGGATATGTATTATATGGGCGGGGAGTGGGGTGGTGAACTGGGGGAGGGGGATTTTCACTTTGGGGGGTAAAGAGTATAACTATTGCATTGTGTTGTACACCTGAAACTAATAAAATAAAATAAAAAATGTGTATACATTTTTTTGGCACCTCTGTATAATATCATATAAGGAATATTTAGCACTTCTCACATTTTATAAATGATCTATAAGGTTAAGTGCTTTTCAAGTCAGAGTGACAAGATATAGTAGTAAGTTAAACTTTGCTTTAGAATTGTTTACTATCTAAGTCACACTTCAGAGTTACAATTCAGAGTTCTTCTTTAATAGTTATTCAGAAACACATAAAATTGCGGCCCAAGTTCGGGTCCCACATCTGAGGGCCAGTGACACTGCCCTCCAAAAACAAAAGAAAACAAAACAAAAAAACCCACACACACATAACATTGTAGGAATGCTGCATATACATAATTGTTAACGGCGGTTTGACAAACTCATTAGAAGCATTAAGGTAGAGGAGATGTCCCAACAGCACAGACTTGTAAATTACATTAAAATAAACTTTTAAAAATCACTTTATAAAAAGCATGCCTGATACAGTAGACAGTTCCTAAGAGAGTTTCCAATGATCTCTGCTGCCTGGTATTCACACCTTGTTCAATTTCCTCCCACTGAGTGGGTACTGGAGCTAAGGATTTGTTTTTAAAGGATGTCACTTCCAAGATTCGGTGGTATAAGACAGCGGCTTCCATTTTGCACATTCTTTCTGAGGCTCTCATGCTTGCTCATTCTGGGAGCCGGTTGTCCTGAAGGGAGGCCAGCAAGGGCAGCCTCCAGGCAACAGCCTGAAAGACACGGAGCCCTTCAGACCAGGAGCCAATGAGGAACAGAATCCTGCCAATAACCATATGATCTTGGAAGTGGATCCACCCTCAGGTGAATCATTATAATTCCCTCCTTATGAAAAACGTGGAGCGCGAGGACCCAGCTAAGCCACAAGGAAGCCTCACTCACAGAAACAGAGATAAAGATTTGAAGCTACTCTGTGTTTACAATAATTTCTTATGCAGCAATAGATAATTGATACTTAAATCTCAGCTTCACTTAAACCAGGACTTAAATCTCAGCTTCGCTTCTTTGTAGTAGCAGTGTTATTATTTATAAGTTACTTAAGCTTTTTCTGCCTTGATTTTGTTATTTGTAAACTTGGAGATAATAGGACCTGCTTTCCAAGGTTATTGTGAGAACCAATACAATGAATTAATCCATAGTAGGACTACATAGCAAGAGCCCAACACATGTTAAGATTCATTGACGCTGTCCTAGGAATTGTGTGGAAATATACCGTATTTTGCCGTGGATAGTGCGCACTTTTTTGCCCAAATTTGTGAGGGAAAAATAAGGATGTATATTATACATGGGTAGTACTAATTCCATATCTATATAAATGTTTTTAATTTTTTATTTATGCTTATGAGTTAAGGCTGTAACTCTACAAATCAATAATTATATCTGTATGCAAAATAATACCTTGGAATATGATAATCGGTTTTGTTGAACTTACAGTGAACTTGCAACAAAGAAGAGTTCTTGGCCTTCTATGATGCATAAATATTGTAAATTTGTTACCGGTACATAAAATTTCTTGTACCTTGTATCTGTTCTTGTGTTTTGTAATTATTTGTTATATAAAATTTCTTGTACCATAAGTTTTAAAAAAATAAATGCTAGAATTCCTTTGTAATAAAAAAAACAAGTACCTAAATGTAAATAAATAAAAACTTGAATTAAAAGATTAAAATGAAAGATTTTTTTCCCCTGAAAGTCTGGTCCAAAAATGTGTGCATGCATTATACATGGGAGCATTAAACACAGCGTGTGTATATATACACATAATACACAGCAAAATACAGTGGGTGACAGCGACTGGAAGGGGACATGGCAGCAGGCTTTCCAAGCTGAGACTGAGTCACTATTTTAGTGATGGCATCTGATGTGGCTACAAGTTGAATCTAATATTATCTGAATGATTAATTCCAAAAATTTGAAAAAAAAATATTGCAATTGAGTGCTCAGTTTCCTATTCAGCACCAAACTGTTTACAGTATAATTGTAAAACCTGACAGATGTGCTAAGCTCCTAAGGTGTAGTAGTCTTATTCTGAAGGTAGGCAGAAGTTGGAGGTCAATATCTGTGATCCTTATAAAATGTATATAGGGAACTTAATATTTTCCCTTATTGTTAATTTTGCCCCGTGGACTCTTTAGAGTTGTGAATTAGGATTAATATTTGTTTGTCACAAAAGCCAATAAAATAAATACAACATCACATTGTATTTATCAGATTATCATCTTCTTCTAATACAGTAATTAAAATATTAGCTATTCAAAATTTGTATCTATAATTACTATTTGATAATTATTAAATTCAGTCTGTGGTATTCTTCTAAGTTGAGCTATACAATCAAAACACATTTATACCCTCCAGTCTTTTTTCTGGTAATTTCTCTTTTCATCATGCATTTTTCTGGTGGAATTTTAAAAAAAGCTAAGTCATATAATTGGAAGAAGTATAGATGGCCAAGATTAAGAGGAGTTAAGTTAGGTCCTTCCAACATAATTTAATTTGGAGGGTTTAGAGTTCCAGAAACCTCCCTGCTGGGGTAGAAAGGCATTTTAGGAAGACATGATTGACTGGTGGCCCTTGCCTAAGTAATTTGTATCCTCTTTCTAGCCAACTGCATTAACATCAACTTGAAGTGATAAGGATATGGCTAAATTTACTTTAATTAATGTCAGGTCCCTGAGTAATAAATCACCATTAATTCATGAGTTAGTTTTTGGAAATAGTCTAGTCTTTTTGGCTGTCACTAAAATTTGGCTGGGAAAGTCTCCCACTTGTGGAGTCCTGCCTACTTAATCATTTTCTTCACTGTTCTTAGTTTTTCAAGGTGAGATTTCATCTGGGTTGAAAGTATGTAAAATTACTCTCATTTTCATAACTAGATTCCCAACAAAACCTTCTTAGCATTGCCAATCCTCCATGTAGACTCTTATCTATCAGAAGAAATATTAACTACTTTATTTTAGACATTTTAGCTATTTTCCTGCACTTAGACGTTAATGTGTTCGTTTTTCAGGAAATCTTCCAAATAATAGAACTTTATTAACATAAAGTGGATTTTAAAAAAGGAAGATATCTGCATGAGAAAAAATAACTGGATTTCTTCAGCTTCATTTTTCCATTGTTTCTTGCAGTGGCTATAGGATACACAAAATCTACTATCTCCTTCCTCTTCTGTCCCTATAATTGAATTTCCTTCTCAACAGCTTCTTGCTGTTAAGAGCTCTATTGCTAGGGCTCTGTTTTCAGTTCATTTTGGCTTGCAGCTCATGCTTCTGCTGATTGACTTTATTCTTCTTTAGAGTTAGCACTATTATGGGCATGCAGGTGACACACAGGTAAAACCTGGTCTTGGATGATCTTATGGAAGTATGACATTTTGTGCAGTTATGTCTCTTTGATATTTAACTACAGGTTATTTCAAATCTCATTAAGTTTAAAAGATACCAAATAGCATAATTCATGAATGTCATGGATTGTGGAATATTCTTAATAGTTATAATTTGTACTGGGTCTTCAGGTTCTCTGAAAAATGTTATCTAAGCCAGGGTAACAAGGAAACTGTGCTTTCTTAATGCTTTATATTGTCATTAGATGACTATGCTAACTACCACATTAGGAATCTGGCCAAGCTATTCAGTCAATTTTCAATTAATTGGGTGGGAGGTGGGGAGCTGAAGAAGAACTGGGCTCAGTTAGAAAGACTGACACTGACACCTGACATTCACAACAGTTTACTGTACTTCATTTTTCACTCCCATTAATTCAGTGAGAGGTGGATGGCTAGACAAGGGAGTTTCTTTATTCCTTTACATTGCTGACATCCTGCAAATCATCCTTAATGTCCATCTATATCCAGTGCATTTGCCTATCAATTTCTGGAAGCAGCAGATGCAAAGTCAGGGTATAAACACTTCAGTTTTTTTTTTTTCTTATAATGCCTGACATGTAAGATTATGTTTGAAAGAATAAATAAAGTATTAATGAAACAGAGAAGGAAATTGTCTGTGGATTTGCAAATTTACATGAATTTTCTAATTTATCATGGAAAATTGGACTGGATATATATCCCAATCCATAGAAATAAAAATTCTTTTTCATAGGATCATTGCTAAACAGATGCATATTTTTCTTTTAACTCTTCTTGGCTATAATTTCTGAGTACCCTCCTCCAGTTAGTCATCACTCCTTCTAGTTCTCATGAAGTAACTAGATTCTTAAAAGCTTTGAGTTCAGGGCCAGCCGAGTGGCGCATTGGTTAAGCGCTGGTTTTGGGATGCCAGCGGCCCCGGTTCGGATCCCACATGAGGGCCAGTGACACCGCCCTCTACAGCTAACAACAGCTCCACCTGGAGCTGGGCTGTGCGAGCCCCGGTAATGGTGTGGGCTGCAGCCCCTGCTGCAGTGGGCTGCCATAGGCTACAGTGAGTGGCCCGCAGCCAGCGTGAGTGGCTGGCAGCCAAGCGTGAGCTGCCAATAGCCGCGATGAGCGACATCCAGAGGCCAGCGACCGATCTGCCTCATCCGGGAAGAGCGCAATGACGATACCAACAGTGAAGCAACATCCTCTGCAACTAAACTGAAGAACAAGAAGACGGCAACTTGTCTGTTCCCCTTCCCTGATTCCCCAACGCTGTTCCCCTCCACTAATTCCCCAATAAAATCTTTAAAAAAAAAAAAAAAAAAAAAAAGCTTTGAGTTCATTTTTCCCTCAACTGTGATTATGAGATCCTTATTTGCACTCAATCAAAAGCACACCTATTCCAATATCTTATTATACTTGAGTGATTTTCTAGCTTCACCCAAACAATGAATTTTATGGGATAAAAGTGGAAATCACTTTTAAAAGAGAAGAATAAGCAAAACTGTGCAGCATTGTATAAGAATTCATAGTTGCGGACTGATTTTGATTGCTTCCTCTTCACCCCACTGATGAACGAACAATTCCCACACTAGGATTATGGAGCTGGCCAACCACACAACACCCAGCACTGGAAAGATGAGATAAATAGCAATTTATTCATCACATATACTCATAGCCTGGGGAAGAAGGACACCACATGCCACGGACCTGTGGAGGTTGCCCTTAGGAGCAGAGTGAACAACCAGGAGCTGTGGGAGCTAGGCTTTGTATTATTACCAAGAGAAGTAGCTACACTGATTCCCACAGGAGGACATAATAGGCTTGTTTGAATAATCCACAGGCTGGCAGAAAACTGAAACTTGCTACTTGGGGATAAACAGAAACTGTGCTTTGTCCCCTCAGTAAGGAGGGTTGTTTGACTGAGGGACCTTATTCACAGGAGCAAAGTAGGGAGGGTAACTTAGAGTTAGGCCATTAGAGGACCTCTCAATTTTAGCAGATGACAAGAAGCAAATAATATTGAACCTGATTTTCAGTCCTTGCAGTACATGGATATATGAAGATTTTTTTAAATCCTAAAGCAAAATGATGAGAACTAAGAGAATCGTATTTAAATAAAATGTGGTAACTTTAATCAGTGGGAGATATAGACTAAGTTTTTAGAATAACATGTAAGAATATAAATCACATCAAAATCCAGGAGAAATTTTTTTGTTTGGATAGAAAGAGCTGGATGAATTTTAGATCCTTTCAGTTTTAAGCTTTTATGATTTTTAAAAATCACCTGATTAACGGATATTTGTCTTTCTCATAGATTTCATTGATAAATACCCTTTTTAGATTTCAATTTCCCTTTTTGTTCTAAAGTCTTTCATCCTACATAATTGAAGCTCTTTCTGCATCTTTCACAGTACAAATTTGTATTTGTAATTTTAGGTTTGTTCAGCATCTTTTGTAGATAAGAAAGTATTTTGTAAATGGCAATTCACTAGGTTGATTCATAAGTAACATACAAGTAAGTTCCAACAAGTTTTAATGAGGAGAAACTGTTCAGAATAATAGTATTAGTGATAAGAGGATATTGAAAGGTTATTTTTCAATAAATGCTACTGCAAGTTACAGTCTTCTATGGTGGGAAATCTTGTATTTAGAGGGACCAAGTCAGTCCAGTTTGGAACTTGCTTAAGCACTGAGAGTCCTGCATCCTTGAAACCCTTCAGTGTAGGCAAAAAAGTATGTTTGGTCACCAGAGTTGTCTTCCTGTTAGAATTTCTATTTCAGCAGGTCCAAAATAGATACAAGGTTACTGGTATATACCTTCATAAAAATATGTTATCAATTGTTGTATCCTTAGCACTTAAAAGATGTTGGGTACATGTAGGTTTTCAATAAATATTTGATAACAGAATAACTGAGGGTATATAGCCTGCTAGTCAGTGTCGAATTAACTCAGAAGAAGCTGTATCTCACTAGAACATCATCCTAAACTGATAAGGACCTCTTTTCTAATTTATGTGAGAGAAAATAGTTATCTGACTCGAGGATACCCCAGCAAAGTGCTGAATTCATTGAAAAGCAGGGGTGTTCCAAAACGTGAATGTGAGTCATTGTAATGAGTACTGCTGAAACGTACTCCCTCCCAAGTTAAAAAGTCAGATGTTTGGTGATCGTGTTCATCAGACCATCTCTCCGACATACCCAAACTTCTGTAATTACCAACCTCACCAAATCCCAATGAGGATTGTACATGACCACGCCGATCTGATGACATAAGAGCTCTCGCAGGCAACCCACACTTGAGAAGGGGCTCTAGGCTACTTGCTGTAGTTGGTCCAGCAGAGGGCGCTGGTGTACCTAAGCAAAGACCAGGGCTGTGATGAGTGGTGATGGTCAGAGGCATGCCTAGAGCCTGTCTGTAAGTGCTAAGAACTGACAACAGTGGGAAAATATTTCATGCAGGCAAGCACTGAGATCAGCTGTAACAAATGCAACCCCATGTTGCAGAAGTCATGGTTACCCAGTGAACAGTCTGTCACTCACAAGTGGATGATGTTTCAGAACGTTATTTCAACAAAAAATAAAACAAAAACAACGCTCCAGTTCATCTATCTTCCTGGGGGCTAATGTAATAAAAAACTCATTTTAGAAAAATACTAAGTACTCCAAACCAAGAAAAAGATAAATATATAACGTCTAAAGATGTACCTAAAGACTTCCGGTAAAATGGCGCAATAGACAGATGCTGTGCTAACTGCCTCCCAGGATCACACCAAAATTACAAGCAAATTATACAGCATTCAACCCTGGAGGTCCTCGGAACATTAGATGAACAGAACCACTAAAGGAAGAACTTAAAGAGGAGGCCACGTCAAGTCTGGTAGGATGGGTGGAGACAAGAGAGGGCGAACCCCATGAGGGAATCCCCAGCTGTGGGAAGCCTTCTCCGGTTGGGGGAGAGACCCTCAGGCCGCACTCCAAGCTCACCAGCCCAGAGTTCCTTTGCCGGGAAGAGGAGTTCTAAGATAGCCAGCAGTAAATTAGTGAGGACTCTCTTTGCTCAGCTCGGTGAGGCTAAGAGCGGCTGGAGAAACAGTGGAGCTGGCGCCTGGGCTTGCTTGCCAGTGAGCACTTACCTGGTTCCTGGTGGAGGGAGTGGCGGTGTGAGCCGGGCCCGGGAGCCTGAGGGGACGGACTGAACTGAGCACCTTTGGTGCAAAGGCTGGAGGTTTTTGGACGGTTGTTTCCATGGTGTGGAGCCTGCACGCAAGTGGTGTAGGGAGGGCGCCATTTTGTCCAGCTTGGGCCCTCCTATGGAGGATCAGGTCCTAGGCCTCATTGGTCAGTGGAATTGGTGCAGAAGTGCATGTGTGCGTGTGTGCGTGCACGCACGCATGCGGCCTTGGATCCCCACCCTCCGCCCAGCTTATACTGTGTTGCCAGGGAAATGCTGGGCGGGTGCCTTCTGGCTCCAACAGGCTGCTCACTGAGATGCGGGAGTGCGCAAGCCGCCTTGAGTCCCCGCACTGCGCTTGAAGAGTTGCCAGGCTGGTAATTGGTTGTCAGGCTGCTCAGTCTGATCTGTGAGCGGCTGATTGGCACAGGCTGAGACTGGGAGTTTTCCTGGGAGTGTTGGGCCATGAGCTGTGTGCCTGCATGATCCAGCCAGGGCTCTCCTGGTGATCTGTCTAATACATCAAAGCAATCCCAGAGCGACAGCCAGAATGAGGAAACAAAGAAACATGTCACAAGTAAAAGATCAGAAGAAACCTCTAGAAATGGAACTAAGTGAAACAGAGAGATCCAAACTTCCAGAAACAGAGTTTAGAACAGTGATGATAAGAATGTTTAAGGAACTTAGCAAGGACATAAAGAAGGATAGGGAAACCATAAAAAACAATCTGTTAGAACTAAAGAATACAATAACTGAAATGAAGAACACATTCGAAGGAATCACCAGTAGAGTAGATGAAGCAGAGGAGCAGATCAGCGATTTGGAAAATAAAATAGCAGAAATCACCCAGTTGGGACAACAAAAAGACCAAAGAATAAAAACCAATGAAAATAGTTTAAGAGCCCTATGGGACAAGGTGAAACGCAACCACCTTCGACTCATAGGAATACCAGAAGGAGAAGAGAAGAAGCAAGTGGTCGAAAATGTATTTGAAAAAATAATGACTGAAAACTTCCCTACCCTGGTGAAGGAAATCAACATACATGCCCAGGAAGTGCAGAGGGTTCCAAACAAGCTGAACCCAAACAGGTCCACATCAAGACACATCATAGTTAAAATGGCAAAGGTTAAAGACAGAGAGAGAATCCTGGAGGCTGCAAGAGAAAGACAACAGGTTACATACAAAGGAACTCCTGTTAGACTAACAGCTGCCTTGTCTACAGAAACGCTGCAGGCCAGAAGGGAGTGGCAGGGGATATTCAAAGTAACACAAAATAAAGGCCTACAACCAAGATTGCTCTACCCAGCACGGCTATCACTTAAAATTGAAGGAGAAATAAAGAGCTTCTCAGAAAAGAATAAGCTTAAGGAATTCATTACCACCAAGCCAGCATTGCAAGAAATGTTAAAAGGGCTTTTTGAAACAAAAGAAAGGGGTAAACAAGCTAACCCAGGGAGACCAGGAATACAAATAACAAAATGGCAATACATATGCACCTATCAATAATCATTTTAAATGTGAATGGGCTAAATGCTCCAATCAAAAGACAGAGAGTGGCTGAGTGGATTAGAAAATAGGACACATGTATATGCTGTTTACAGATGGAATAAGATATTTCATGCAAATGGAAATGAGAAAAAAAAAAGCTGGAGTACCAATACTTATTTTGGACAAAATAGACTTTAAAATGACTACAATAAAAGACAAAGAAGGGCACTATAACCCCAATAAACATCTATGCACCCCACATAGGAACTCCTAATTACATATAACAGATTTTGACAGATATAAAGACAGAGATCAACAGTAACACTATCATAGTAGGGGACTTCAACACCATTTTCACCAACGGACAGACACTTTAGACAGAAAATCAACACAGAAAGAGGGGCCTTAAATGATACTTTAGACCAGCTGGTCTTCATTGATATTTTTAGAGCATTTCACCCTGAACAAACAGAATATACATTCTTCTCAAGTACACATGGGACATTTTCCAAGATAGACCATATTAGGCCACAAAACGAGTCTTAGTAAATTTAAGAAGATTGAAGTCATATTAAGCAGATATAAAGGAAAAACCGATGGTTGCTGGCTGGGAGGTAGTGGGGAAGAGGGAGAGGGGGAAGATTTGGACAGCGTAGGTGGGACTACAATGTTGCCACAGGGATATGTGGGCAGTTCTGGGAATGTAATTGATAATGTTGTGAAGAGACTATTATGTTAAGTGAAGTAAGTCAGTCGGAGAAAGACAAGTACTATATGATCTCACTTACATGTGGAATCTGAAAAACTGAATAAATGATCAAAGTAAACAGACTCATAGATATAGAGGAAAATCTGAGGGTTGCTAGTTGGGAGGGGGGTGGGGATAAGGGGGAAGGGGAGGGGATTAGACAGCATAAATACACAACTACAATATTGCCACAGGGATATGAAACACAGTTCGGGGAATATAATAATGTAAACATTTTGGATGGAGTAGAGGCTTGATCACTGCACTGTACACCTGAAGCTGATGTTGTATAATATTGTAGGCCAACTGTAACTGAATATGTGGATGGTCATGGGATGTGGAGTATACTGTGGAGGGGAGTCAGGGGAATTGTGATAGATATGTATGATATGGGGGGGAGGGAGTGGGGTGGCGAACTGGGGGAAGGGTTTGTCACTTTTGGGGTTAAAGAGTATAACTATTGCATTGTGTTGTACACCTGAAACTAATAAAAAAATAAAGATGTACCTAAAAATATTAATATCTAACATGTTTAGTGCCAATAAAGTTTTCCAAACTTACAGTCACATTATTTTAAATGTATCAGTCTGTTAATGTAGTTTAGATTCTGGCTACTATTTCTGTTTTACATGTAAGACACCTATGGCACAGAACAATAAGGAGATTTTAAGGACACATAGCTTGATGGATTAGAGCAAGTTATTCTGAATACAAGTCTATTTCTGTTCATCGTTTATAGCCTATGGTTCTCTCCAATTACATACCACATATTAAACCATTTTATTTATCATTAATTATTATTATGCTTTCAATCAAAGACACATATTTCTTACACGTATTAAGATAATTTCACCAACAGTAAACTTGATATATAATCTAATTTGTGTACTAAAATATTAAATGTCTCTGCAAATATTAATTCAGGAAAGATGAAGTTTTCCAAAGAACAGGAAAAATCCCCTGTGCAAGAAAGAAACACTCTTTCGAGATATCGATGAACATATTTTAGAACTTTAAGAAAAGATGCAAAACATCTCTGGAAATGAGAAGACGATGGTGAAATGGAGGTTCCGGGCTCATGGATGATACTTAATCTCCTTTGCTGAGGATGAAGAGGAAAATGAAGTCTCTGGGCAGCTTCGAACAAGCCCCTGGCAGTATGACATTGCTGAATGCTTTTCCTGACTCTCAGTTTTTTTCAGGGAAGTGACAGCTGTTTGGCTTCTTCCCACTGGACCCTGCAGTCATTTGCTTCCCTATAGCAAAATCTGGTTGATCACAGTGAGAGAAAAATGGATTCTGTGACTTGGCATTTATGTTCTACCCTCGTATTGCTGGGCTCCGTCATCAAAAACAGGCTCTCATGGGACACCCCCCTTTTTGCAGCCCTGGAAGATACATGGCAGATCCACAGCAAAGCTATTTGAGTGTGTATTTACTTGTGAATACTCTGTGGTCTACCTTCCATCAGGAACAGATTTTTATCAAACAGATCACGATCAAGTGCCATCCTTTCACAGGTGGGCTGCTTGACTTGGTTATCAGAAGCTCAACTGCTATGTAGTTTCAATTTGTTTGTCTTCAAATATACAGCAGCTGAATTTTTTTTTGTAATTGAGATTTCATAACAACAACAAAAAAGATTACTTGAGAACGGCTGAACCTATAATGTAGAATAGACTACATTCAACTAATTATGTTGTATGTATAAAGCGTACCTATGCATACATGTATGGAAAACCTAGAAACAGTGCTCAGCTGTAGCTAAAATATGATCTTTGGGTTTCCTAGCATTCGGTTTTTAGCTATGAACAACTAAAGGAAAAGATATATGCTAGCTTTTGACCCTGATTCTCGCATTCTGTCATTATTTGGATTTTCTTCATTGGCAGACTCGCTCTGTGATCTCTCTTTTTTAATGTCAGTCAGCGTCAGTATAGTTACTTCCTTGAATAATGACAGGTGTGCTAATTGGAAGAAATCTTAGGCTCTTTGTTTGCGATCATTTTGAGTTCAGATTTTAAAATATTGCCCTTTTTTGCTGAATTTCCACAACTTATATCCCTGTCCTTATTTACAACTATGCACAGCCCTGCGAGGGCTAGAAACGTGACACTGCTTCATTTCCATAAAAAATTATTATAACTCTTGATTATATAATTCCTTCTCATCTCTGCCATAGTAAAAAACTGGAATCAGGAACCCATTATTTTTTACCATTTTCCTATAGCATACAGTACTTTCCCTCTCACAGTACTTATTAAACTGTATTCTGAAATACGTAGACAAGTTTATCTACTTGTTTCTATTCTCCCCTAGATTATAAACTATGTTTATTTATTCATTCAACTTTGATTTAATTTATGATTTAATTGTTCACTCATGCATCAACTATTTTTTGATCATCTACTATGTGTTAGATATATGAGAGAGAGAGAGAGAGAGAGAGAGAGAGAGAGAGAGAGAGAGAGAGAGAGAGAGAGAGAGAGAGGTACTTAGGATCGAAGCAGACATTTTCCTTGCACTCATTTGTAGTCATTAAGCTTATAGTCTAATAGGGCAGGCAGGCATTAATCACATAATCAAGCAGATAAAATGTATAATCATTAAATGTGATGAAAGAAGGAAAGGTATACGGTGCCATGAATTTAATTAAATCTAGTCTGGGGGGTGGGGCAGGTGGTCAGAAAAGAATTCTCTGAGTAACTTCTGAGCTGAAATCTGAAAGGTGATAGACAGTTAATGAGGAGAGGTGGGAAAAGAGTATTTCAGGCGACAAAGCCACATGCTCAAAGTCACAAGGCAGAAGAGAATAGGGTAAGTCGAGGAGTGAAAGAAGAGCATTGTGGTTGCATCACAGAGAGTAACAAGGAGATCAGGAGATGAAGCTGGACAAATAGGTACGGAGAGAATTGTGCAGGACCTTGGAAGCCATTTTAAAGGTACTGACTTCTGTCCTAACAGCAAGGAAAATTCAGTGAAGAGTTTTATACAGAGGAACCACATGATCCAGTGTGATATAGCTCTGCTTCCGGTGCGGAAAATGAAGTGGATTAGATCAGTGCGAATTACTAAGGTGGCTCCTAAATAGCAACCCAGGCAAGAGATGACAGTATAGACTGAGATGGTTGCAGAAGATATGGAGTAGAAATTACTAGAATGTTGGGGTGAAACTAGGTTTGTGTGGTTTCTGCAAAATAGAGAAAAATCTTCCCAGAGGGAGGTTATGAGTGATGAATGTTACTTAGAGTTTCCTAACTGTGTCCTGGTCATCATTGCATCTCCAGCACCTGGCACAATGCATGGCAGGTAGTAAGTACTTGATACATATCTGTTCAAGGAAAGACAGAAGAAAGGAAGACAAGAAAGGAAGAAAGAAGTGGATCATCTTCCCAGGTTTGTAGTTGAAAGAAAAAAAAAATCACTGAAGAACTCTTCACCACCATTCAAAATTCAGAAACCCGTTGTTGATCTTTGATATAAAATAGCTTTTAAATCGAATGCAATATTTGATTATGGATTAGTTGATTTGTGTAGTGACTTCTTCCAGTATTGGGCTGCAAAGGGTGCTGAGGCCTGGGCTGAGTTCCATGGGAAACTGCTTTGCTCCTTTAATGCCATTTGTATGCAGAATAGAGAAGGGGTGGAATGAGCATCGTACACAGATTCTTCTGTAACTATAACACGTGCATTGCATTGTGACAGAAACTGTCTACTTTCTCTGAAATTTCTTTTCTGTTTTCCTATTTTATGCCTACTTATACTTGTGTTACATGTGCTCAGATCACACACACACACACACACACCTTCATACATACTTACACATTTTCTTATTGTTGTTCTTGTCTCAACTGGAATTATCACTATTAAGAACATGATAGTTCAGTCTATCAATGACGTTCCTTTTGACCATATTATCTATTGCATTTAATCTTTATAATGGATTCAAAAGACAAGTTATTAACTCATTACTTTCGTGGGAAAAGATAAATTCAAGGACCCTTGAACTGTTTTATTTTCCAGTTTTACTGAGAAATAATTGACATATGACACTATATAAATTTAAAGTAGAAAGCATGATGGTTTTATTTACATAGATTCTGGAATGATTACCACAATAGGTTCAACTAACATCCATCTTCTCTTATAGATAAAGTAAAAAGAAAAGAAAGAAGAAAAAATAAAGGAAAACAATTTTCTTCTTGTGATCAGAATCTTAGGATTTACTGTCTTAACAAATTTTTGATATATTATATAGCAGTATTAGCTATAGTCATATTGTATATTATATCCCTAGCACTTATTTATATTATTACTGGGAGTTTGTACCTTTTGACCACCTTCTTTCAATTCCCCTTTCCCTATCCCCCTCCTTGTTAGTAACCAGAAACCTGATCTCTTTTTCTATTGAATTTATTTTTGCTTTTAGATTCCACATATAAGTGAGATCACCCAGCATTTGTCTTTCTCTGTATGACTTACTTCAGTTACTATAATAGTAGGATTTTCTCATTTTTTATGATATATATATATATATATATATATCTACCTACATACCTATCACAACCTCTGTACCCATTCATCTATTGATGGACACCTGGGTTGTTTCCATGTCTTAGCTATTGTAAATAATGCTGCAATGAACATGAAAGTGCAAATATTTTTTTGAGTTAGTGTTTTCATTATCTTTAGACACATTCACAGAAGTGGAATTGATGGGTTCTTTGGTAGTTTTAGTTTTAATTTTTTTGAGAATCCTCCATATTGTTTTTCATATGCATGTACCAATTTACAGTCCCACCAAAAGTGCATAAGGGTACCCTTTTCTCCACATCCTTACCAGCATTTGTTATCTCGTATCTTTTTTTTTTTTTTTTTTTTTTGAGGGCAGTGTCCCACTATGTGGGACTGAACCGGGGCCGATGGCTTCCCAAGCCAGCACTTAACCGCCGAGGCACTCAGCCAGCCCCTCTCGTATCTTTTTGATGATAGCTATTCTAACAGGCATGAGGTAATATCTTATTGTGGTGTCAATGTGCATTTCCCTAATAATTAGTGATGCTGAGGATCTTTCATGTATCTCTTGGCCTTCTACATATCTTCTTTGGAGAAATATCTATTCAGGTCCTTTGTCCATTTTTAAATTGGGTTATTTGTGAGTTTTTGCCATTGAGTTATATGAGTTCTTCATATGTTTTAGGTATTAACCCCTTATCAGATATATGGTGTGCAAATATTTTTTCCTATTCTGTAAATTGCCTTTTAACTTTGTTGATAGTTTCTTTTGCTGTGCAGAAGTTTTTAGTTTGATATAGTCTCACTTGTTTATTTTTGTATTTATTGCTTGTGCTTTGGTATCAAATTCAAAAAAATCATTGCCAAGACCTATGTCAGGAATTGTTGTTCCTGCTTTCTTCTAAGAGTTTCGGGTCTTACATTTAAGTCTTTAATTAATTTCAAGTTAATTTTTGTGTCCCTGAACTTTTATTGCTCTTCAAAAGTACCATTTTGGGATTGAGATCAATGTCAGTTTGTTCCACATCTCTATCCCACTTTTAACCTACTGCCCTTTTTTTTTTTTTTTTTTTGAGGGCAGTGTCCCTGGCCCTCACAGGTGGGACCCGAACCGGGGCCGCTGGCATCCCAAGCCAGCGCTTAACCAGCGTGCCACTTGGCCGGCCCACCTACTGCGCTTTTTCAAGCAGCTTTGCTCTTACTTCCATAGAAACTCTCACCTCACTGATGATCTGAATTTAACTACTCTCCCTGCAGTTTCTCAGATCTATTCCATGGTGACCTAAAGCCCCTCCTATGAGTGCTGAAAAAGTTTGTTTTCTGTTTTCTAATTTTTATATTCTGTGTCGTTAGGGACTTCTGAAAAAGTTGAGTGTGTATTTGGCCCCCAAAAGTTCAGGAGTTCAGACTGCCATCTGAACCTTTGAGTACATTCTATCAACATAGCTAACATAAGAGTTAATTCCCTCTGTCATTAAAAGATGACATTAATTGCTCCCAAATTCCAAAATCGAAGAAGCCTAAGCAGCAGAGTGAAAAACTAATCCCTATCAGCCCATAAATACCAAAACTCAACACGAAATCCCAGGAGAAAACACTAAGCCTTTGGCACCCTCAAATGTCCCAATACAACAAAGTGGAGTGTCAAATGATAACATTCAATGCCACCATACTGCCTCTGCCTGGGAATATATTGCTACCTGACAGTCCAAAAACAAAGTTGAGTGAATGAATATTTATTTGAATGAGAAATAGCAGAACATATATAGTAAATCAAAATGAAAAGAACTGTTTTAGAGGCTTCTGGTGCTTAACTTTATTTGGTTACCCTCTTCTTCCTGGCACAAAGTGGGAAATCGTACCACTCTGCCATTACAATTAGGCTGGACCCTGTGACAAGTTTCTGGAAAATTATTGGGAGAAGATATGACATGTGTTGTCACTTCCAGGCCAAAACATTAATGGCTGCATTTTATTTCCCTGCAGCATTGACCAAGAGAGCCTGTGCTACAGATAACACAGCGACAGTATGGTGGATCCTAGCTCATCAGAGACCACTGAGTGACTGCATGGACAACAGTGGCTCTAGACAGTCATTAGCAACTCACCTGAGCAAGAAATAAATGTCTGCTATGTTAAACCACTGAGATTTGAGGTTTCATCCCATAGTATAAGCTGGTCTATCCTGATTAATGCAACGACCTTAGGGAAAATGTTAATTTCTTATTAAGTACAACAGTCCTACCAGGTTTGGGATGATTGTATCCAATATTAAGGAGTAATGAGAAGCCAAAATAAATGACGGTAATCTATATCTATTCCCCTGGTCATGGCTTGCTTCTGCCTAGGTCAGTCTGGGTTTAGAACAAACTGCCCCATATGTGGGGGTAATCTCAAATACACGCCATCATTTTATTTTAAAGTCAAGTGTATTGAGGTATAATTCAGATACTTGAAAAGTCAACTACACATTTTGAAATATGTAGTTTTCTAAATCTTGATGAATGTATATAGTCATGTAACCACTACTTCTATCAAGATGTAGATAAATTCTATCACACCCCAAATTCTCCTTGTGCTCCTTTATTGTAATCAATTCTCTTCTCCCATCCCCAACCCCTTCGCAATCGCTACTGTGATTTATGTCTCTTTAATTTTGATCTTTCCAAAAATTTCTATAAATGGAATGACACAGTATAGAAGTCTTTTGTGTCTGGGTTCTTTCAATCATCATAATGCTTTCGAGATTTGTCCACATTGTTGCATCAATATGTGTAGTTCATTCCTTTTTGCTGTTCTGTAGTCTTAATTGTATGGTATTATCACAATTTACTTATCAGTTCCCCAGCTGATGGACATTTTGGTTGTTTTCAGTTTGGGGCAATTATGAATAAAAAAATCTATGAACATCCATATACAGTTCATTTCGTGGATGTGTGCTTTCATTACTCTTAGGTAAATACTTAGAAGAGCTATTGCTTGGTCACATGACAAACATATGATTATTTTTCAAAACTGTGTTTGAAAATAGTTATACCATTTTGCATTGTCATTAACAAAATATATGAGTCCTGGATGCTCACATCCTCAGCAGCACTTGTATTATCAGTTTAAAAAAAAAATTCATTCTCTCTAGGGTGTGTGTAGTATTGTCTTACCTTAATTTGTTTTCTTCTTTTTTAAAAATTAAAATTTATTGGGGAGACAATGAATAGTAAAGTTACATAGGTTTCTAGGGCCGGCAAAGTGGCGCGGTGGTTAAGCGCTGGCTTGGGAAGCCAGCGGCCCCGGTTCTGGTCCCACATATGACGGCCAGTGACACTGCCCTCAAAAAAAAAAAAGAAAAAAAAAGTTACATAGGTTTCAAGTGTACAGTTCTGTAATATATCATCTACATATCACATTGTGTGTTCACCACCCAGAGTCAGTTCTCCTTCCATCACCATATATTTGATCCCCTTTACCCTCTTTTACTATCCCCCTCTGCCCCTCTGGTAACCACTAACTATTGTCTGTGTCTATGAGTTCTTGTTTCTTTGTTTGTCTTGTTCCTTTGTTGCTTTCAGTTTTATATCAGTGAAGTTATATGGTTCTCTACTTTTTCTGTCTGACTTATTTCGCTTAGCATGATAATCTTAAGATCCATCCATGTTGTCGCATATGGCACTCTTTCATCTTTTCTTTTGGAAGAGTTTGTTTTTCTTTCTTAAGTGTACTTTGTAAACTTATTCTGAAAAATTTGGTAGCATTATTTTCTACATTAATTGAATTTTTTTTCTTTCTAGGTTTGAAAATTATTACTAACACAGGAGTTCTGACTAATACTCAGATCATAATTTTCCATATAATATGTGTATTTTTGCTTAGTCTCTCTTCAATTATGCACTCAAGAAGTTCATTTAAATACATCATTGATAATATTTACAATAGTACTATTACATTGCATTTATTATTTATAAATATTGAGAGATAAAAAAAGTTTTCTTCCACTGGAGTTGAAAAGTATGTTAAGATTAAGAGATTAGTCACTGAAACTCCACCCTAAAAATGCATTCACAAGAATACTATGAATTTAAAAAAATATTGTGTGGTCAAGAGTATCAAAGGAAAGGTATTTCTTTTATAGAATTTAAATGTCATCAACCCTTCAATGGAAACTTGCTTCCATAAGGGAGAACTACATTCTTTTCACCAAGCTTGATTAATATCATATAAAATAATCCCTTTTCACTTTCTATTATTTATACATGATTTTTAAATTCCTTATTCTGTGCCAACAAAACTTATTTCCATGTAATGTCAATATGATTTAATATATAATGAAAGTAAATAGTGACTGAAATAGAACTTGTAAAATGCACATGATAGGATCGGCAAAGCCAATAAAGACAAACCAGAAGATAAAAAGTAAGCTTTGCAGAAAGTCTCTGAGGTTTAAGTGTTTTATTTCTTAACAGAGTAGAAGAAATTATAAGCAATCTCTAGTTTAGGATGTTAAAATCTTTAGGGAGCTGGGTAAAATCAAATAAAAAGGGACATGATAAAGGTAAAACAATAGCAGCTTTACAGGTTTACTGCTTCCCAGTAGTAATAATCATCATTTATTGAGCGTTTACTATACCCAGTCCTCATTTTTTGTGCATTACATGTATTAACTAATTCAATCCTTTAATATAATGTGATTGATGCTATTATTAGATCCATCTTACAGATTGGAAAACCAAAGTCATGCAGTTAATAAGTGGCAGAGTCAGAATTGCATGCTGGCAGTTGAGCTAGGGAGCCCATGATTTTATCCAGCATGCTATGCTACCTCTCAATTAAGTTAATCAGTAGCTCAGAATTATTCTCTCTCATAGTTTATTATTATTATTTATATTTAGTATTGTTAGCTATAACATTATAAGGAAATCTGATTTCTGTTTTCAGGAAATTTTTAGCTAATGGGTTATCCATTTACAAGTTGGATCTATAAAATAATTAAAATAATTTTTTTACCCCCAAAACAAGATGTCAAAATTTACAAATCCAAATGTATAGCATCTTCCTCAGAGTAGTCATCTTAGGAGATCTCATATTTATTGTAGACGTACTGTCATTGCTGAAAATATTTTTGCATTCTCTTTTTTTTTTTTTTAGCTGAGCCATCCTGCCACCTATTGGCAGCTCAATGGCAACTCAGCTCAGGCTGGCCTCGAGCCGCTGTTGCTCAGAGCTCAGCTCGCACTCTTGAGTGAGCTCTTAACCAACTGAGCCACTTGGCCGGCCCTGCATTCTCTCTTTTTAATTGTCTTGGAAAATTGGGCATTTTTTGAATATAAATAATGGTATAAAATTAAATCTTTTAAATGTGATTTGACCAGAAACAAGGAGATCAAAACCCAATTCATCAATACAAGATATAATTCCAAACAAGAACGAATTCTTGCTGTGCCTAAAGCTGGCACTTTCTCCAGGTCTAAAATGTTCAGCGAGGTGAGCAACAACAGTTTTGCAGTTTATTAAGTGGTGTAGCTTACTAAGGTGGCTACAGCCTTGAAGGGGAAACTTAGGTAATGTACATTCTAATTTTTTTTTAAGCAGACAATAATAAGAGCTCATAGATCTATACCTAATAAATTGCATTAACTCATAAGCAGGCTTGGATGTTTCTGAATTCATACTAGAACAACTAACTGCTTGAATGTTCCGTATGGAACCTAACAGTTGGAAGGACTAACCTCTGTTATTTATACTCTTCAGTATAAAATACAGACTTCTTTTCTATAATTTAACTCATATATGGATATCATATATATTTGTCTGTCAGTCTCTGTTACAAAGGAATTCTAATTTCTCCTTTCTGTTTGAAATGTGCAGATGTCTGCCTACTCTTGATAAGTAAATTGAAAAGCACTCTTTGAGCTCTGTTCTTTCCTGTCACTTGGTGTGGCAGTATAGATTGGGCTATCTAGGTATGTATATGCCCCGGAAAAATGTTCTGTTTATTCACTATTCTGGACTGAAATGAAATAAAATGTTTTCAGGGCACCAGTATGAGCCAAAGAAATCAAAGATATAATGTAGATCAATTTTAGTGTTTGAATGTGATTTTTAATAGTGCCATATAGCAATGTTTGATATAGATCAGTGGTTCTCCACCAGAGGCAATTTGTTAATGTCCAGAGACCTGTTGTATTGTCATAACCTAGGGGTGTTACTGGCATCTAAGAGGTCAAGGCCAGGGATGCTGCTAAGCATCCTACAATGAACAGGATAGCCCTTCACAAGACAGAGCTATTTAGCCCAAAATGTCAGTATTGCCAAGCCTGAGAAACCTTGGAGTAGATGAACTGCAAATGAAGGCAATATAATAGCAAGCTAAAATTATTATTTAAGGACATAGACATATAATTAAGATAAGCAGATAATTTTTTAAACAAGTTTTTAGAATACCAAATGTGATATCATGGGTTGCTTACCTCTTCAAATTTCAAGATTTGTTTGGGATGTCCTGAGAACAAGTAGCTCTAAATCACCTGCTAGAGATAGTTGAATGGTGGGCCCCTGAGAGATATGCCCACTGGATCTTGTGAAAGTGACCTTATTTGGAAAAAAAAATGTTCTTTTCAGATGTAATTAAATCCAAGGATCTCGAGATGAGATCATCCTGAATTATCTGGGCTGGTCCTAAATTCAATAACAAAAGTCCTAATAACACACAGAATAGGTGACAGCACAGGGGAAAAGTCCCTGTGAAATTGTAGCTGTGCAGCCAAAGAATGATGGAAGCCACTGTGAGCTGGAAGAGGAAAGGAAGGATTTTCCCCTACAATATTTTAAAGGAGCATGGCCCTGCTGACACTTTGATTTCAGACTGGCCTCTAGAACTGTGAAAGAATAAATTGTTGTTGTTTTAAGTCATCAGTTTGCAGTCATTTGTTATGAGAACCCCGGGAAACAAATACACTTGCTAATTTTCTCTGATCAAAATAACAAAACAAAAAAATTGAAGAACTCTTCAAGGACAAAGAAGTTCTGGAATAATTGAAAAGACGAGAGTGGACCTATCGGAACTCTTTGACCCTGCCAATAAAATGGGCCAAAAAGACTTATGAGCCAAATCGGTCTCTCTGGGAGCCCTCTACTGGACATAATGTTCAGCCAGACTGCACAGGTCATGAAAGATGAGCTCTGTATGGACACTTGTCCAAAAGCCAAGACCAGACCAAAATATACTTAGAAGGTCAAGGCCAGAGAGGTGAAGTTTGTTAGGACATTTACCCCACAGCCTTCATTTTATCGTGAATGTGAAGAACATAGTATACAGCACGCGGCATATGCAGACAAAAATGAGCCCTTCTGCAAGAGAATTCTTTAAGGATTCCTTTTTACTGTTTTCCTTCATTTAGAATGCGACAATCATAAGTCTAGTAGGATGAGCTCACTAAATCCAGGATTTATTCATTCAGCAAATATTCACTGTGTCTATTATTCTCAGTATCTATCCATGGAACCCAAGCAGTGGGTTCTTTAACCAGCACTTTATGAACAAATGAATGTGTTGGTAGTGACTGACCCAAATATGAGTAATGAGAGCCATAGTGAATTTACCATGACTTCTTGGACATGATAAACGCTAAACAAATATGGATATGGAAGTTTGGCACTCCATCTCACTGGGGTAAGAAGCTCATGATAATCTTTAACCAGGATGGCTGAAAAAAAATAGTGTTCTTTTCTATTACACTTTGTCTTAACAAAGTCATCCTTAGCATCAATGCTTCCCTTTTCAAAGACCTTATTACTAATATGACTTCCTTTTCATATGACCTATTCCAAATGCAGTTTTTAAATATCTATAGCTTTATTTAATGTTTATGGAGAATTTGTTTTTCTTCACTATTTCACAGAGAGTTCTGGGTGGGGCTGTGAGTACTTCATTTGGTGGCAGTTAGTTCAGCTTTCTTATCTCTGGAGAGGTGTGGAAAGGGCACTTTAAATCCCCTTTGGTAGGAAAAGTTATTCCCTGATCAAAAAGGGATCAGCAAACAGATTCACTGTTGGTCAAAAACGTGGGTATCATGACAGTTCCTGTGTAACATTAACCACCTCCTGAGTGCAGGCTTATTAGTCTTCATAGTTCAGTGGGGATTTGGGCAGGAACACCACAGTTTAGTCACTGTGCAGTGAGCAATTTTCATGTGGGATACAGAGGCACTATTATGTCTTTGGGAGTGACACAAAGGATTCTGTTTTGGGGTTCTTTACTAACTTGCTTGAAATGTGAAGAATATATTTCATACTGTCTTCTTTTAAAAAACATATTGAGGGCCGGCAGAGTGGAGCGTTGGTTGGGAGCTGGTTTTGGGATGCCAGCGGCCCCGGTTCGGATCCCACGTGTGAGGGCCGGTGACACTACCCTCTACAGCTAATGGCAGCTCCGGAGCTGGGCTGTGCCCCTGCGACAGTGTAGGTTGCAGCCCCTGCTGCAGTGGGCTGCCATTGGCTGCAGTGAATGGCCGGCAGCCAGCGTGAGCTGCCAATAGCCGCAGTGAGCGACATCCAGAGGCTGGTGACCGATCTGCCTCATCTGGGAAGAGCGCAGTGGTGGCGCCAACACGGGCCAGTGAAGCAACATCCTCTGCAACTAGACTGAAGAACAAAGGACAGCAACTTGTCTGTTCCCCTTCCCCGATTCCCCAACGCTGTTCCCCTCCGCCAATTCCCCAATAAATCTTTAAAAAAAAAAAAAACCATATTGGTCTGGGGCCAGCCGAGTGGCACAGTTGGTTAAGAGCTCACTCAAGAGTGCGAGCTGAGCTCCGAGTAACAGAAGTTCGATGCCCAGCCCCAGCCCGAGCTGAGCTGCCACTGAGCTGCCAATAGGTGGTAGGATGACTCAGCTAAAAATAAATAAATAAAATAAAAAATAAAAAACAATTGGTCTGTATATTTAAAAAAAATCAAACAGTATTCTAAACCTTTCCTGAGGTCATTTATGCACACAGCCCACCTAACTCTTATATAATAGTTGAGTCTCAGATTTGCTGCCTATGGAGTGTTTTCCTTTTATTAGCTGAAAGCAGCCCCTATTCATCATTAAACTTAAATTATCCAATTATCCAAGGATTAATCATTTATATATCACCTCTTCCCTTGTCTTCCTCTTACCTGCTTTGGATTTACCTTTATTTATTTATTTTTCTTTTTAAGCAGCATTACCTTTGAGGAGTGAAAAGAAAAACAAGGCTGACAGTCAAACCAGGTCACTTTACCACTGAATTTAACTTTAAAGATGTGAAAATGGAGTCAAATTTAATGACTAACATAGAAAGTGATCTCTGGATTGATTTACCCTATTGCTCACTGGCACTGCCATTCTAGTTGATTGTAGTGAAAAATGTCCCAACGCAACTGTTTAATTTTGAGTAGCTGCCTCTTGGAGTGAAGGGATTCTGCTGGCAAGCTCGGGTACATCAGTGGGCAAGATGGGAAAACTGCTTCCTGAAAATGCAATGGCAGGAAAGCAACACTGTTGCCCCACTTTGAGACTCCCTTCCAGGTAACTAAAATGTGCTTTGAAATCATTTGCAAAACAAAAATAATACCTACTGAACTATACTATTCTTATCAGCTACTCTTCCTAGAAATCCAGTGCAGTAACCCGTAAATTTCTTTCTGGTTAAATAGCCACAGTTTTAACACAAACAAAGATTAATCTCACTCATTAGGAGAAGAGAGAAATGATTGGATTCTATTTACAAACACTAATTAGAAACAAGTTGAGTTTGAAGATATTATTCAGTCTTTCTATGTTGCACTGAGAAGGGATCTTTAAAGGAATAAGTTACAGAGAAAACTGAAGTTTAGCATTTGTTACATTTTTATTCATTTGCAAAGATGCGCATGCTTTATAGCTGCCACATAATGCATCAGTTGTGAAAGTCCATCATGTCTTCTAGAACCTGGGACATGGGCTTCCTGTGCAGCCCATAGACCATAGCTGGTGCTTTGCTGTGTCATGGGGCTCTGAGCAGCAGTGTCCCACCTCCCCAGCCCTTATCCTTAACCAACAGGGAGAGCCAGGCCTCCAAGTAAATGAAGACTTCCATATAAGAGAATTTTCAAAACCACATATTTAGTCCTTTAAGCCAAAACTTTAAAAGATATTAACCATTCCTATGAGTTACATTTCTCTGTGCTTTCTGAAACCATAATTCTAACTTGCATCCGGACTCATAATAGACATTATAGTAGCGATTGAATCAGTCTGTAGTATAGTCCTGGCCAGAGAAGACTGAGTGTGGAGAATTGTATGTCTAGGTACCCACAAAAGCACTATGCATTTTTACTTTAGTCATTTACTCAACAAATACTTAGTGAGCAGTTATTATGCTAGACATTATGCTAATTACCAAGGCTACAAGACTGCAAAAACATGAATTCTGAGGAAGAGGAGGGAAAAGGTGACATATAAATGATTAATCCTGGATAATTTAGGTTTAATGATTATAAATTTTGTTTTTACAATCCAGTGGGAGACAGTGACAAATAAACATTTGGCTACAATTACCACTTAGTAAATGCTCCTAATAGATACAAGAATAGAGTTTTCCTGGGAGAGTCGATGAAAAATTTTTTGAATTTTATTTTATTGAAAATGTCTATATTGCCTTTTCTGACTATAAACATACATGTAAAAGTTTATAAAATATGAAAAGGTATTAAAAAAGAAAATAAAAAACACTTGCCATGTCATTACTGAATTAATAACCACTAAGGACATTTTGGTCTATTTTCTTCTGCATTTTCATTGAGATTTTTTATATAGTGCTGTCGGCTTTTTTCCTCCACATTGGCTTCTATGCAGCTGATCCAAGGTCTACCTAGCTGTCCTGCCCACCTCGTAATTTCTTGCTTTCTATCTCCATTGGTTGGGAAACGAGGCAACCAAACTTGTTCGGATGGTGTCTAAAAGAGTAAGTTATACTGAGTGCAGGGCGGAGGGCCTCTTCTCAGAGAAAAGAGCATGAGCTTTAGCACATGGTTTCTATTTTGGATCCTCAGAGGCCTTTTTTTTTCTTGCTTCCTGGGTTTCAGCTGTGTTCCTGGTACTTGAGGTCATTGGATAGATGACCTCTCCGTAAGTGAGCTGCTTTTTTCTAAATGTAGTTCCTGACTTTCAGAAACTAATGAGAATTTGGCAATGCCTGGCTATCAATAGCTTGTCACTATGAAGCAGGGAGCAAAAGCGGCCTAAATTTCAAACTTCTACTGTAGCCCAGGAGGAGCCTGACAATCTGTGCATGAAAGACATGAGGCAATGGGAACCTAATGCTAATTATATTTGCCTTCATCTGGGGTTACCAGATAAAATACAGAACACCAAGTTAAATTTGAATTTAAGTAAACAATGGGAAATTTTTTAGTATAGGTATGTCTCATTCAATAATTGGGACATACACTAAATATATATGGACATTGTTTAAAACATATATATTCACAGGATGTACAGTACAGCATGAGGAATAGAATCAGTGGTATTGTAAAAGCTATATATGCTGTCAGAAGGGTAGTAGACTTGGGGGGTTTATCACTTTGTGAGGGGTGTAAATGTCTAATTATTACATATTTTTGTACACCTGAAACTAATAAAAAAAATTAAAACACAATCGGCGGGGGGAGGGAAATACCAAAAAAATAAACTGTTTTATAAAATTGCCTTTTTAGTGATTCTAAAACCATAGTTGAGGGAATGAATCTATTAATTCCTTTAAAGCTACTGCTAGCACTAAGCCAAGTACATCAAGATGATTGATCTACTTTTCTTCCTGATAACGATGATGATGCTTTTTAGAAAATGCTTTTTTTAGAATTGGAAAATTTAGGAGTGTTTTCCTATTAAATGTTTAAAATTCTGAGCTATCCTTCTGTATTAAGACCAAAAAAAGCATGGATTCTAAAGTTTGTCCTGGATTCGAATTTTATCTCTAACTCTTATTTACTGAGATTGTGGAGAAATCACATAAATGCTTTGAGCTCCAACTTCAGTAGCTAGAGAAGGGGGTAGTGACACCTGAGGATTTATGAAGATTAAGTTAGGTAATGTATATGAAAATATCTGGCCTTATACAGTGGGTACCCAATAAATGTCATTCAGTTCCTTCAGAGGTGTAATTGCTGTTAGTCACTAAAATATTTGGCAATTAGGGGGCATAAGTATCAGCAGTTGATGCTTACTTCTGGTGATAAATCCTGGATTGCAGCATTCATGTCTTTCTTCCCTCCTTTCCCTTACTTCTACATAAGACATCTAAAGTTATTTAGTAGTTTTTAATCTTATAATGTCTCTTTCACTCCCTATGAAATGCCCAAAGCCATATATAGAGGATGGTTTTCTCTTCTGCTTCTAATCTATTAAATTACCTGACAGCTAATGAGACAGAGGTCTTGAATCTAGAACACAGATGTTTTGCATACTTTCCTCTTTCCCCTGAAAAAATATGGATCTACAATTTTTTTTCCATTTTTAATGAAAGAAAAGTACTAGGGCCTCTTATCACCTAAGGAAAAAAAAATTAGCCACCTCTACAAAGATTTCATATAAGGTTTTAATTAAAGATAAAATAAGTAGACCTGCAGCTTTTTTGGCCCTTCCAGCAGTACAGGGGCCACCTGGGATGTGTTTGACCCTGAACAGCAGCGTCTATCACTAAAATTCTCACCAGCATATCTTTTTTCTATGAGTAGTTTCAAACCATGGACGTGTATATTACTAAGTGGTTTTCTTTTTATCATATTTACTTTTAAAGTAGTAGAACTTTGGCATATGTATTAGGCACATTTTTACTCATCTGTGATCATTCCTTTGCATAGGAAATGAAATAAAGAAAGAAAGACTTAAACCATCCACCAGAAGGGTGCAGCTATTTCTGATGGGTTGGATTTGGGAGAGAGTAATTTCAGAAAAAAACAGAAAGAGAAGAGGTCTGACATAATCCAGTGCTCTAGAGCCAGCAATAAAGCCTGAATATAGACGAGGTAAAGAGTTGTGGGTATCATTTGCCAGCTAATTATGGGAAAAGGACTAAACAACCCTAATTCACATGTTAATTGAATGATCCATCAAAACAAAACTTTGGAACTCAAACAGTCTTGTTCTAGAACTCATGGCTGAGGATACCAGAAAAGAAACACTTTAATCCTAACTGTGCATGAGTGCCAATGAAGGTTTTGTGTTTGAATCATAGTCTAAGCATGACAGATATTCTACAAAGAAGAAATTTCCTATATCTTGTGTTTTAGACAGTGCTTCTGATTTCACCAACATTGAGAATTCAAGATTGCCTATGCAGTGCCAGTTGGAAGGATGGTGATGAGAACAGGCTCTCGGCCTAAAAGTGGTCTTAATCTTAGGGTCTGGACCTTTGGGATCTTGATTCTATCTATATGAAAGTGAATGAGAGTGCCAGGGCGTTGAGTGCCCTCAAAATTACCTAGGAGACCCAGCTAAGCTTAACATAGATTTGGCATTCTTTTTACTTGGCATCCAATGACTCACCACATTCAGTCACAGAAGCATAAACCCAATTTCATTGACACAGTGCATGAGAGATTTTCCTGGTGGTCATGGCAGCAGTGGTCATGGAGACAACATTTTAATCTTAAAGAATTTCTTCCATGGATCCAAGGGTCAAAGACTGGAAAGTCTTAGCTCTCTAGCCATGGCAGCAAGTGTCAAATACTAAATGCCCCTGAAGATGTCAGAAATATTTGAGAAGGAAAACTCTATAAAACACTTCACTTCCTGCAGTTAAACAGGATGGTGGTTCAGAAAAATAAACATAGAAAATTAATCTCAATGAGGATATGTCTGTACATACTGGTAGGTGGAGTGCATAATATTGGATTACACTTAATTTATCTTCCCACATGTATAATCATGGATGCCTCTAGGAAACATTTATTGAGCATCTCCTAGGTGCTAGACACTGTGCTGTATTCTGGGGATGCAGTAGAAACACGATGAACATGGTCTCTAGCTTCCCTTGGTGGAATTGGCAGTGCAGATCTTACATATCTCCAAGGAAACTTTACTGTTTGAAAATATTATTTTCATTAATTTAAAGCATTGAAATCCAAAGGTTGAAATAACACCTTGCAAATCTGTGTAGTAGCTAGGCATAGATACTATTTTTCATGTGTAGAAACACCGATGGTTACTATTGTCTTCTGAAATATGGCAGAGAGGAGGTGCAGTTCTTTATACTCTTAATTACAGATGATCTCTTTCTTCCAAGTGAGATACTTATCCTCTCAATTCTATCCTACAACTTCAGCATCCAGGAATGAAAGGGACACCTGGTCAACCAGCCAAATGAGCTAAATCCAGCCCAATAATCAACCGGATGGCAGGGAGTGCAGCTAAATCATCCTCACATCTAAAGTGTTGATGCTAGATATTTCCAATTCAGGAAAAAAGGGTCAAATAATTTTTCAGCTCTGGGGTCTCATAAATAAAACTCATTATTCCACTTTATGGTAAATATGTTTGCTTAGAGTACTACGCACAATCTGAAATATAGCTTGGCCATTTGGATCCTCTTTAATGGTATTATGTACATGTCAACACTTGTCATGACAGGCATTAATAATGAGTCAGATAAAATAAATGGATATTAGCACTTATGCTGTGCTAGATTCTACTAGGTAGCAATAATTTATTTATCACTTCAAAGGTGGAAACAAAATTTATGGTATGGTTCAAACTCTCAAAAATTTATAATCTTGTTAGGAAGGTAAAACCAAAAAAAAATATATAACAAGGGTGAACAGGAGTAAAAAGCAAAAATAAAGAATAAATATTAAAAAGTGTATAATAAAATGCTTAAGTATGGCAGGTATTAAGGGGAATCTGGTAAAATGATTGAAGGTCAAGATAGTTCAAGAATGTTTCACAGCCTAGATTGCATTTGTATTAAGGCTTGAGGGAATGGCAAGTATTTCATTGGTACAAGTAAACTTAGGGAACTGCAGGTGGGGTAAACAAATATGTAGGTAGTGATATGAGCTTGCTATGCCTCTGGGCCAATAAGCAGACTTGTCCAAGTAGAATGAAAGATGACCTAAGATCCCTAGGAAGAGTGAATGCTTTAGGGAGGACTCAGAAACAAAGTAGAGCTGTTTTGACATGGGTCATGACAGATTTTGCATACACAGCAACTGGTCAACAGTGAGTCATACTCCATATATAATTCAGGATTATCTGTAAGTGATTTTTTTGGTATGAATTGATGAATAAAGTCAGAGAACAATAATTATATGAAAAAAAAATCCAAGGATTGAGGAAGACTAGGAAGAATGATGACTTTGGGAAATATGAGTTAGAAGACAAAATAAGGAATGTCTGTTATTTGGAAGGTCCTAGGTAGTATAATGCTTTATGTTGAGTAAATTCTCTTGGAAATCCTATTTATAAGCAATAATTAGAGGACCTTAAAATAAATTATTAGCAAGGCCCCGACTCTAAAGGTCTTATACCACCCTGGTGAAATATATACATTATGAAGCAATGTTTAGAGAAAAGAGGAATATTGAGGTCAATGTTAATCCGTATATCCACAAACAGGTCATTATTCGAGATCATTCTAGAAAAATGCACCATGTTCAAGCATGCAAAATGAAGCCCTGCTGTGGAGTGGCTTTATGTGATTATGCCATGAGTAGTTCATTAGCATAAGCAATACAATTAGCTTTTTATAATATAATAATATAACTGTTGCATTCATGTACAGTAAGCCTGACTGAAACTGTAGAAATAGAAAGAAGTTTGGAAGCAAAAGAAAGTCCCAAATGTTTCAAACCTAAAGGCACACAATGACATTTGCTGCTAATGGGACAAAAAAAGTATTAAGTAGAACAAGTTCATGCTTAAATGTGGCGAAAAAAAAAAGTGTGATTTTGTATATAAGCATTTTATCAGACATCAAAGAAAAATTACATTGATCTGCATTAAGATTTAATTGATGTGTTTGATAAACATATCTCTTAATACATTTAAAAATGATTTTACATATAAAGTCTGTAGATAAACAATTGAAGAACTAGCTATTCTGAATGAAAAGCATTTAAATTATAGAAAAAAAATTCTCGAACTTTCAGAAGGTAGAAATCAGGGGGTTCAACACACAAAAGATAATCATTGCGTGGGATGGATCAATAAGTAACTGGCATCTGCAGTTTGCTTTAACAGAACATTTAGTTTGCAAAATAGAGGTTCTATTCACTTTATATTCTAGTTTAGTTATTTTCATGATGGAATTATATCTCTCTGGGACTTTCATTGTGTTGGTTTATGGACTGAGCTTGCCTATTATAGATATACTCCATGGGCATTTCCTTGGAACTTAATTCTTTCGTTCCTCTTTAAAGAGTCCCCATGCTTCACACATAGGAATCCAGCGAAGTAAAATATTTGAACAAAGCTCCAGGTTACTTCTGGTTGGTTTTGCTTCAGCACTAATCAATGGACAGTAAAATATGTAAATTGAAAAGTGGTAAACCAGAATGTTCACTTCTACAAGAATAAAATAATCCAATGCCCTAATCACTGTTGTTGTTGCCACCTGTGTCAGTGAACCTTTTTATGGGGGGGACCCAACAGGAAATAATGTTGCAGCGAGCTTTGAAAAACACTTCAATTAAATTCATACATCTCAATCAAGATTTAGTTTACATTGAATTTTCCACAATAGTAGTTTTAAGTAAGTCATTGTATTTCAAAGCTAAAGTAAGCAATGATAAATCATTATGCATCTCTTGCAGTTAAGTTAGTGAAGTTGTTGCAGTGATGTTGCTAATATTTTCTGATATCAGAGGGATTTTTCATTATGAATTTGTACCAACTGGACAAACAGTTATCCAAGTTTACTATTGGGAAGTGCGAAAATGCTGCCTGAAAAACTTAGATGACCTGAACTTTTCACCAACAATTCATGGCTCTTGCATCACGACAATGCACCAGCTCACACGGCACTGTCTGTGAGGGAGTTTTTTAGCCAGTAAACATATAACTGTATTGAAACACCCTCCCTATTCACCTGATCTGTCCCCAATGACTTCTTTCCTTACCTGAAGATAAAGGAAATATCAAAAGGAAGACATTTTGATGACATTCAGGGCAACAAGGATAATACAACAACTCTGATAGCTATTCCAAAAAAAAGAGTTTCAAACTTGCTTTGGAGGGTGGACTAGGCACTGGTGTGGGTGCATAGCTTCCCAAGGGGAGTACTTTGAAGGTGACCATAATGCTATTTAGCAATGAGGTATGTAGCACTTTTTCTAGGAGGAGTTCGCAAACTTAATTGTCCAACCTCGTGTGTGTGTGTGTGTGTGTGTGTGTGTGTGTGTGTGTGTGTCAGTGAAATGATATCTGTCTTAGTCAACTCAGGCTGCTTAACAAAAACACCATAGACTGGATGGATAGTATTAATAAATGAACTTATTTATCACAGTTCTGGAGACTGGGAAGTCCAAAGTCAAGGTGCCAGCAGATTTGGTGTCTGGTGAGGACTAGCTTCCTACTTCATGGCCAGCTTTCTTCAACATGTATCCTCACATGGCAGGCTCTACCTCCAAATACCATCACATTGGGGGTTAGGGTTTCAATATATACATTTTGGGGGAGACACAAACATCCAGTCTATAACAACATCTATTGAGTAGGAACTATGTGACAGGTCTCATCTTATGCTTTTTGGAAACAAATTCCTTTTTAATTCTCACAAAAATCCACTACGAGGGACTTATATTTCTAGTAATACAGTAGAGGAGATATCCTGTAAAATCCGTCTATTGAGAAACACTTAAAATCTTAAAGAAAACACACACACACACACACACACACACATATGCAAACACACGCACACTCACTCGCATTGCTGAGCTGGCAAGAAAAGTCAAACTAAGCCAAACTATGAATCCAGAACAAAGAACAATAGCTGACCTACAGACAATATCCAGAACCACATGAAGTGAAGCCTTGATATTAGTAAGCAACATGTGATTGTAAAAGACAGACCCAGGGCTTCCAAAGATGGAGAATTGGGTCAGAACTTCACATAAAGCTAGAACTCCAAAAAATATCCTCAGCAAAATAATCAGCTAGAAACAAAACTAAATAAAATAACTCTCTTGTAAAACTTGTCAGCCAGAATAATTATTGACTCTGTACTTTGTCTTGGTGAAGGGGGAAAAAAGCAAAAATCGGGGCCTGCCGAGGGATTCTGTTGGTTAAAAGCACAAGCAATGGGGTCGCTGGTTTGATTTCCACATGGGCCAGTGAGCTGTGCCCAATCTGAGCTGCCACTAAGCTGCCAACAGGTGGCAGGATGGCTCAGCTGGTGAGAGAACATGCTCCTAACGACAAGGTTTCAGATTCAAGTCCCGCATGGGATGGTGGGTTACATCCATCAGCAACTAGTGTTGAACACGGCACCTTGTGCTGAGAGGCTGAGAGTTGCCGATGGGTGGCCGAATGACGACTCGACTTGGAACTGAGCTAGCTGCACTCTCCACAACTAAGATTGAAGGACAACAGTTTGGGTGTTTCCTTTCCCCAGTCTCCCACACTGTTCCCCTTCTCCAATTCCCCAATAAAATCTTTTTTTGTTTGTTTTTTAAAAAGTAAAAATTAAAACAAATCTAAACTAATCAGCAAATTCAACCAAGTTTCACAGCACAAGATCAACACGCAAAAATAATAAACAATCTGACAGTAAAATTAAGAAAAATATATTTTTACAATAACATCAAAAAGAACTAAATACTTAGGAATAAATTTAACCAAGGGGTATTAGGCTTGTATACTAAAATCTACAAAATATTGCTGAAAGAAAATTAAAGAAAATGTAAATAAATGGGAAGATACCTGATGTTCATTGTTTGTAAGAATTAATATTGTTAAGATGGCAATACTACCCCTAAAAATCTACAGATTTAATGGAATCCCTTTTAAAAATCTCATTTTAAATTTGGCATTTTCTGCAGACATGGAAAAGCTGATCTTTAAATGTAAATGAAATTGCAAGGGATCCTGAATAAAACAATGTTGAAAAAGAACAAAGTTAGAGGATGTATACTTGATTTCAAAACTTACTATAGAGCCACTGTAATAAAATAGTGTGGTGGTGGCACAAAGATAGACATATAATCCAATGGATAGAATTGAGTCAGAAATAAATCCATGCATCTGTGGACAATTAATTTTCAACAAGGTTGCCAGGACTATTCAATGGGAAAAAATAGTTTCTACAACAAATTGTATTGAGACAACCAGATATCCACATATGAAAGAATGAAGATGGATCTCTACTTCACACTACATAGAAAAATTAACATACTGGATTAGTGACTTAAATATAGTAAAAAACTATAAAACTCTTAGAAGAAAATATGTAGGTAAATCTCACAATCTTAGATTTAATGATGGTTTCTTAGATGTGACACTAAAAGCATACGCAACAAAGTTTTAAAAAAAGATAAATTGGGGCTGGAAGTGGTGCATTGGTTAAGAGCTGGTTTTGGGATGCCAGCGGCCCCGGTTCGGATCCCACATATGAGGGCCAGTGACACTGCCCTCTACAGCTAACAACTGCTCCACCTGGAGCTGGGCTGTGCAAGTCCCGGCCCCAGTGACGGAGTGGGCTGCCATAGGCTACAGTGAGTGGCCAGCAGCCAGCGTGAGTGGCTGGCAGCCAGCGTGAGTGGCTGGCAGCCAGCGGGAGCTGCCAATAGCCGCAGTGAGCAACCATCCAGAGTCCGGCGACCGATCTGCCTCATCCGAGAAGAGCGCAATGATGATACCAACATGGGCCAGTGAAGCAACGTCCTCCGCAACTAGACTGAAGAACAAAAAGACAGCAACTTCTCTGTTCCCCTTCCCTGATTCCCCAACGCTGTTCCCCTCCCCCAATTCCCCAATGAAATCTTAAAAAAAAAAAAATAATAATACAGACTGTGAAAAAAAGAAAAAGATAAATTGGATTTCAATTTATCCAATTAAAAACTTTTGTGCATCAGAGCACATTATGACAAAAATAAAAATACAAACTACAGAATGGGAGACAATATTTGTAAACCATATATCCAATAAAGAGCTAGTATCCAGAATATATAAAAAGAACCTTTATAACTTAGCAACAAAATGATAAAAACAAGTTTAAAAATGGGCAAATGAGGGCCGGCCGAGTGGTGTATTGGTTAGGCGCTGGTTTTGGGATGCCAGCGGCCCCGGTTCGGATCCCACATGAGGGCCAGTGACACTGCCCTCTACAGCTAACAACAGCTCCGCCTGGAGCTGGACTGTACGAGCCCCTGTGATGGTGTGGGCTGCAGCCCCTGCTGCAGTGGGCTGCCGTGGGCTGCAGTGAGTGGCCCGCAGCCAGCGTGAGCGGCTGACAGCCAAGCGTGAGCTGCCAATAGCCGTGGTGAGCGACATCCAGAGGCCGGCGACAGATCTGCCTCATCTGGGAGGAGCGCAATGAGGATACCAACAGTGAAGCAACATCCTCCGCAACTGGACTGAGGAGCAAGGAGACAGCAACTTGTCTGTTCCCCTTCCCCGATTCCCCAACGATGTTCCCCTCCGCAATTCCCCAATAAAATCTTTAAAAAAATAAATAAATAAATAAAAATGGGCAAATGATTCGAGTGGATATTTCTCCAAAAAAAGACATACAATGGCCAACAAGAATATGAAAAGATGCTCAAAATCAGTATAGGTAAATGCCCAAGAGAAGTGAAAAAGGATATGCAAACAAAAACTTCCACATGAATGTTCATAGCAGCTCTATTCACAGCAGTCAAAAGGTAAAAACAACCTATACGTCCAACCACAGATGAATGGTTAAATAAATTATGATACATACATACAATAGAATTCAGTCATTAAAAAATCATGAAGTATTGACCCATGCTACAACATGTGTGAATCTAGAAAATATTATGCTAAATGAAAGAAGCCAGACACCAAATATCACATATTGTATGATTCCATTTATATAACATATCCAGAATAGATAAATTTATAGAGACAGAAGGCAAATTAGTGGTTTCCATGGAATGGGGAGGAAGAATAATGGGGAGTGACTGCTTAGTGGATATCAGGTTCCCTTTAGGGATGCTGAAAATGTTTTGAAACTAGATAGAGGTGGTAGTTGCACAACATTGTGAGTGTACTCAATACTACTGAATGTACAGTTTACAATAGTAATTTGTACATTATATGAATTATATCTCAAAAGAATTACCTCCCCTGCCAATTCATAATAAGCACAATCCAAACCCAATATGGACATGTGCTCTGAACTTACATATCTCTTTATTGGTAGTGCCAGCTGAAGGATGACATAATAAAATGCAAATATTTTTCTAGAGGTATACACTCTCAAACTAGGATGCAGAATAGTCTCACAAAAAAGTTTCATCAAGCCTGAACTCACAAAAAAAAAACAAAACAACAGAACATGGTGGGAAATAAAGCACTAAGACCAAGAAATAGTATCAATAACAAAGAGTAGAATTAGATACATAGAGTTCAAATATTGGAATTATTGAATTTAAAATATAAAAATAAACATATAGAAAATGTTTAATGTGTTTTTTTAAAAAGGAAGTCATCAAACATGAATAAAGAGTAAGAGTCTATAAAATTGATCAAGCAGATTTGATTTATAAAACAGAATTTCTACAATTGAAAATGTAATTATGGAAATTAAAAGTCAGGGGAAGGGCCGGCCGAGTGGCGTGGTGGTTAAGCGCTGGTTTGGGAAGCCAGCGGCCCCGGTTCGGGTCCCACATATGAGGGCCAGTGACACTGCCCTCAAAAAAAAAAAAAAAAAAAAAAAAAGAAACACAAAAAGCCAGGGGAAAGTTTAAATAGTACATCAGACACAGCTAATGGGGGAATTTACAATTGGAAAGTAAAATAAATGACTTAGAATACAACACAGGTAAAGATTTGGAAAACATGAAAGGATATTAAAGTTAGAAGTCTAGCTTATGTCTGTTCAGATTTTTACAAGAGAAAATAGAGAATGGAGAAAAGTCAGAGTAGAAAGAATTTTCTGCAAATTTTCTAATATTAATGAGACTTCAACACAGATTCAGGAAAACTATGTAAATAGCAACAACAACAAACCATGCACCTGAACACAATTAGTGAAATTGTAGCTCGTCCAAAACAAAGGAGCACAAACGAAATACTTGCAAAGGAATGATAGCAACTACAATGGAAGCAGAAAATGATGAAAAATAAATTCAAAGAACCAAGAAATAACTATCAAAGAATTATATCCTCAGTGAAACTAGCTGAAATAAAGCTATTACCAGATATACAAAAACTGAGCTTTAGCAACAATCCCTCACTAAGGGATATTCTAAAGGGTGGATTTCAGGAGAAATGAACATATACTCGACTGAAAATATATAAGAAGAGATGTGATTTTTGAAAAAAGCTCAGTGATGTAGAAATTAGTGTACTTATTATTCAAAGCAGAAAACTGAGTTTCAGAGTATCTCCCAAGATTTACAACTGGTAAGTGAGAGACTCACTCTTAATACCCTACTGTATATGACTCAAAGCCTGTATTCTTTTCTACTATACATACATTATATCTAATACATGGTCCAGCTGTGTTAGCCTGTTCAGGCTGCTGGAAGAAGATATACCATAAACTGGGTTCCTGGTGATGACTCTGCCCTGCTTGCAGATAAATGACTTCTCACTGTGTCCTCACATGGAGGAGAGGAAGAGAAATCTCTCTCTCTGTCTCTCTCTCTGTCTCTCTCTCTCTGTCTCTCTCTCTCTCTCTCTCTCTCTCTCTCTCTCTCTCTCTTTCTCTCCCTCTCTTCCCTCCTCCCTCTTTTCTTGTAAGGCCACAGCCTTGTTGGATTGAGGCCCCATTCTTATGACCTCATCTAACCTAAATTATCTCCTAAAGAACCTACCTCCAGATACAGTCACGCTGGGAGTTAAGACTTCAGTATGTGAATTGGGGGTGGGGGCACAATTTAATAGATTATAGCATTGGCCTCTCATATAGGCGCTTTCTCTAAATTCCTGAAATTTAGTGTTACTGACCCTAGGATCAAATCAGTCTACTTCCTAAATATTTAAGGGAGAAGTGTGGTGCTAATTATTCCTTTTTTTTTTCGGGGGGGGGTGTTTGGTAGTGTCACTGGCCCTCATATGTGGGACCCGAACCCCGGCCCCTGGCTTCCCAAGCCAGCGCTTACCCACGGCGCCACTCGGGCCGGCCCGGTGCTAATTATTCCTTACTCCTCATCTCAAATTCACTCTCTACTCTGCTCGTGCCTGAGGAGGCTAACCCCTACAGTAGCTCTTTTTGCTGGCGGATTATTGATTGTATTGAGCCCATGAGATGCACTAGCAAGAGTCTGATATGTTGGAAGGGAGAAAAGCCAGGGTATTCCTTTCCTGCTCCTCCCCGAATCTAGTATCGTGTCTTGAGCATCTGCTATGTTACTCCAAAACTACAGCTCCCACGGGTAGTCCTTCCTACATGATTCCAGTTCTCACTGGGTTCTGGTAACATTATTTCTTCTCCTTGTTCTTTCGTCCTAAAGAGTGGTGATATTGTTAGTCCCTGGGTGACTTACTAGCCCTTAGTAGTTCCTGAAACCTTGCCTACACCGCTGTAAGGACCCCTATCATCAATTCTGTTCATTTTAAGCCTAGAAAGAGTGAATTCCATTTTCTGCTAGGACCTCAGACGAGACTAGCCTTGCTTAAAGATTGTTTACAATTTAAAACTCAGGCAATATGGGACTTATATGCCATTTCATGTTTGTATTTGGAAAAGAAAAGTATGCCCATGGACATCCAGCTCATTTAGAAGGGAAAGATGAAAAAGGATAAGGGAAAACACTGGAAGGACTGAAAGGACCCTTGCAGACATGCATAAAGAAATTGTCTCTCATTCCTTCAGAAAATATTCTTTTGTTAGAGGGCTTCTTGCAAGAGAGCTATACAAGAAAAAAAAAATGCCCTTTTGTCTTCTTATGAATAAATTGAACATTATTACCCAAGTATTGTTCCTTCCTCTAATGGAAGGGTTACAAGAGGAGATCGTTCATTTTCTTTATGACTCACTTTTTCACCTTTGGAATGAGAATAAGTAAAAATTTTCAGTACTTTGGTTTAAAATAGGCCATTTCCCTCTCTCTTTGTCAGAAAAGACTTACTTCCTTAAATTGGGTGATTGAGTGTATTCAGGGAATTTCTTTAAGCGGTGTAGCTGAGCTTCACAATCAATGTCATTCTCTGTGTTGGAAACATGTGGAAATCTTTTGGGCTTGCTTTATAAATGCAGAGAGGTAGGTCATGAAAGTCAAAGGCAGTAGGTTGGAGAGAGGAGTGGAAATAGCCTCTAGCAGAAGCGCCAGACAAGGGAACAATGGGCAGGTGCAGGTAGGATATGAAGGTCAAGAAAGGAGATCTAAAGAGAGAAGCAAAAGGACAAAACAGGGAGTTCTCCATGGTGGCAGGTTTTATTGGTAAGACTGAGAGTCGTCTGAGAGAAACTCCTTTTTTACATACTAGAATTCTGTAAGATTGAAGAAATATATCTCAGGGAGAATGGCTCTGAAAATTCTGTGAAGTTCGCTGAAAATCTGAAAAATAAACATATGTTATTCATATAATGCATAGGGATTATATCCTTAAATTCCCCAATGCTACCTTAGATGCACTCCCAAGCCATCAGTGTGTGACACTGTGTGAGGTCAAAGCAGGAGACAGCAATGAGTCAGGGAGGAAGGAAGTTGCTTTGTACTGAGATAAAGGCCTTGTCCCCTTAATCCCCAGGGCGATCGCAACTCAAGAAGGAAGCCAAAGCTAAGAACAGGCAGCATCGCTGGGACCTTCAAGGGAGGGTGTCCCAGCTCTGGCTTATTCTCCATCCAACACCTTGAACATTGGAAGCATGACCTCATGAAATTGTATTTATACTGCCTAGAACTGAATTTTGCCTTCTAACAGGCAGACAGTGAAGGTTTATTGACTTGAGTGCAAAAACGTTTCCATGCCTGGCTCCCTCGATCTTTACCTCCAGTAGACTTTTAGAAATGATGGATGTAAGGAGACTGGGCTTTGCCTGCATCTCCCACCTTGTCTGTGCCAGGGCTGCCACCCTGCTGCACAGCATAGTTGCTAAAGTTTAGCTAAAGGGCTAGATAAGAGTTGTTCGGGAGGAGGATGGGGCCAACTTTTCAGCCGGACTTTGGCTTGAGGAATGATTTCAAATCTTGCCCCTGTAATGCTTTAACAGCGTTAAAGTCAAATGGAAGCTTTTCATAAAGCGAAATCCACAGCAACTCTCGTAGGGCGACCAGCCAGACAGACCTGAAAGCAAGAGCTTGCCTTGCTCTCTGCCACAGAAGGATGATACAGAGATAACAAAGGAAAATGCCCTGAATGGCAAGTCAAACACATTGGACTCTTTCTGCTGCATTCTTTGACCTTGTTCTGAGGTAAGTCACACCTGCAGGAGAGACATTCAGAATAAGTGTGTTTGTCATCTGAGGCTCCTGTCTGCTCCAAAAGGGACTCTAAATCTTCTTTATGGAGGCACTGACATTTAGTTTGGCACATTTTCAGATACTAGAAAAAGAAGCATGACTTGACAAAAAATATGTCAAGTTAATATAAAGCAGAAGAGGCAATTATTTCAAGGCATTTAGAGAATAATTTGCACTTAAGTGTGCAAATGCACAAGTTTCTAGGTACTGGGATTTCAATTTTTATTTTTTTTTGGGCCAATGACTACCATGTATATCAAATAAAAGAACTGTGGGTCTTTCAAATCTTCTAAAATCAAGTGAGATTTTTGTTTACTTTTGCCATATTAAAGTTTTTGTTTGTTTTCTGTCAAGTGTGGGTTTTTGTTTTAAAATCCAAGAATATCATAGAAAGCTAAACTTTATCATATCTGAAGATGAAGGGGGTCGTTTTTCAGAGAAGCTATAGCATCCATTTTAGAGTAGATATTAATCTTAAATTTGGCACGTGCTTATCTGATGACCCTCACTGTGTGTGTTCCAAGTTTCAATTAAATCTCTTATAGGAAAGCAAACCCATTTGTTGATTTGATGGGGATGTTATACTCTTTTGCACAACAAAACAACCCAGAGACACTCACAACTTAAAATGTTAGGGATCCAGAAAGACTGTGGGAATACAAAAACATTTTCCAAAATAGCTGTGGGGTTTTGCTTTTTTCTATTCCAAAGGGCCACCTAATTCTATGCCGGGAGCTGACATCTGACAAGGTCACATTGCCCTGCTCAGCGCTGGATGTTTGGAGTGCTGCCTTATAGTTAGTCATGTAATATCTCCTGCCTCTATGAACCCATGTGCCTTTCCTCCTATAGGAGACAATACATTCACTACATTTGTAACAAGTTCCTGTGGTATCCTGATGATACCTGGTTGCGTAAGTCAACGACAGGGCAAGATTTCCCTGAAGAGAAGGAAACTCCCTAAAACAGGCTACAACCCGAGGGGACCCCTGAACTGAGATACTGGGGACTCAAACCCCTTGGAAACTGAGCACAGCACATAGGCCAAAAACCCTGCCTGTGAAAAGCTGATGCACTTGCCTAAGGGCCCTGCTGTGAATGGTCTCCTTGAAAATTAAAAGTCTTCAGGCCAAGAGAGTTCCCCTTAAGAGGCATAAGAGGCCAGGTGACTGGCTGACCTTGGGGTATGTTAATTAACAACTTTGTTTAAATTCTTTGCCTAGTGCTTTGTTGTAGCAACAGAAACTGAAGCTTTGACTGAGAAACAGATGTTACCCTCTTTTGTAAATATGTAGCCCTCCTAGGACAAAAGATCTTTAAGACTTCCTTTAGCTACTAAGTATTGTATTTACATAGGAATAGATTTTAGATGCTTTTACCCTGAACACAGCCACTCCTAGTATATGCCCTGTGAGTCTAGCTGCTGGAATTTGGGATAATGGCTAGGTAGTCATGGGAACCACTCTTTAGGCGATGTGTAGAGATAGGTGAATCCTTAACATAGAACAGGCCAGTGTACCCTGGAGAGAACAATTACAGGGAAGTAAAGACTGAGTAAATCCTGGGAACTAGAAACCACCAAACTCATGTGATTGAGGTAATGGTCAAAAATCCCTATAAAAAGAACATGCTCTGGCAATAAAGTGTGACACTTCTTCTCTTTAACTCCCCCGGTGTCTCCACTGTCTCTCTTCTTTATTTTCTTCCCCCACCGATGCCAGCTCCCCCTGAGGGAAACCCTGGTCTGTGGAGGCTGGTTCCCCGCAATTCTACATTTCTACCCTTTTCTCTGCTCCTTACCAGCTTCTATACCCTGTAACTTCTGTGGTCTTGACATTTTAAGACAATATTCGATCCCTCCAAGTCTTTAATTATCATTTTACTTGTCTCCAGACTAGCTCCTCCATCATTCTACGTTTAAAGATAAAAGGCTGGCCCATAAATGAAATTAGAAGGGGAAAGTTCATTTTGTAATTCCAGCAATGGGACACCTTCTACATTTATTACTGCCCAAGTATCAGTTATCTGACGGCAGATTTTTAAAAAATAAATAGATAAGCACTGTGTCAGAAACATTAATATGTCATGACCAAATCATATGGAGTCTGTTGAACTCAGGGGAAAAAAAAGGCAGCTTGCTTTTAGACCTTCTGCTTTCCTTATTAACTTTGACCTTAGCCATTTCTCAATCAGCTGCTTACACATCCATTTCATACACTAGAGGTGTAGAAAATTTCATAAGAAAAGCAACCAGCATAAAAATGACTTTTTAAAGAAAGTTCAGCAACCTCTGTATAGATCGAATATGACATGTTCAAGTCACTGACTTCATTTATTAAATGCACTTCCCTGATGTGTTAAATAACTCTTTTTCCTAAGTGCAAAGGGTTTGTGTAGCTCTCCCTTCCCTCTCCCCCTTCCCATCTCCATGATTTATGGTGTTCTCCTGACAGGCTTCATATGTCTAGGGTCCATTAGGTAGGAAGGTAGTTTTACCTCTGGGTGAGTCCTGAAGTAATCCTGGGGTGGGCATTATTGTTTGGCAATCTCCCTGGGAGTTTATGAAGGAGCAAACAAAAACCAGAATAATCTGGAATAAAGAGTGTAGGGAATACACTCTTTAAATAAAGAGTGTGCTTTTGAAAAAGACCACCGTTTTCTTTCCATACAAATTTAGTATTATTATTTTTAGTATATAAATGTACAATGTTCTTTCTTTTAAGGACATGCAGAATTGAAACAATGATGACTTTAAGAAGGGGGTGCAACTGTTTGAAAAAGATTTGGGAGAAAAAGTGGAGCTGCCCAAGTCTTAAATTGGGGCCACTGGTTGGTATCCTGTGGATGGAAAAAGACACCTTGCATTTAGAACATGGTCTTTTGCCTGTGAATCAGTAAAGGGTGTTGCTCTAACCTTGTCTGGAACCTACTGGATTAGCCTCAGGTGTGTGTGTAAAAGAGACCCACACACCCCGAAAACCGAAGCTGCTAGGAGGGATCAATCAAAAGTAGCTGAATGATTCAAGGTGGGTGTTTTTTTCTGAACGTTTTTCCACTGAAATCTAATGTCTGAGAGTACTTGGGAATACTACCCCCACATCTGAGCATTGTTACTCTGAGGGCTGGTATTTAAAATGAAATTTATTAGTTTGAAAAAGGGATTACAACTCAGACAGATAAGAAATTATCCTGAAAGTGTTTTGCACAAATTCCTTTTAAATGGAGTTGCAAATGTGTCATTCTTTTTTCTTTCCTTTGAATGGATTTTATTATAAGATCAAGAACTGCCAACTGCCAAGCTCAGGAAAATGTAAAATCATATGTTCCTGTCCTAGAACAGGCTGAGGCTTCTGGGAACCTGTTAGTTAAAAAATAATAATAGCTCTTAAAAATATGAAAATCCTGGTTACTGATTGCTACCTGTCCTCAGGCCTAGTTCTAACAGATAGGCACAATGAAAGAACTCAGATGAAATCTAAATTTGGTGTTAGAAGTCCATTGCTGTATTAATCATTTGAAATAAAAGTGCCATGGTTATGATTCTTTGGGAACTGCTGCACTTAACTTCCAAACTGTTGCTTTTAAAAAGGCTAATTCAGGGTTGGGTACATTAATGTCAATGTCCTATAAAACTGCCAACTTAAAAAAAAAAAAAATGTCAGCAGAGACATTTTTTCTAGCCAATGTCAGCACAAAAGGGTGCCTCAGTTGTTTCATCTCCAAACAGCTGCCTGCTTTCATTGACATTTGGTGACCTTTCTTTGTGCTCCCAGCCTAACCTCTTAGGTTATTTCCTGGCCTCCCTTCTGTAACCTTTGACCAAGGCTGACCTTTAGCTGGAGAATGTGACATTTTGTTCTCCTCTAGCTGACATGTGATGCTCTCATTATTCAAAGGTATGTGAAAATAATGACCCCGAGTGACCTTTGAGTTTCCTTTCATTTATTGGTTGTTTTTGGTGCTTGTTTGGCATATCCTGGCCTAGGTGAAGGGGGGTGAGTCGGAATTGGGCTAGGATAAAGTGGCCAGTATCTCTTTTTATTCCATTTCTAATCCCTTTCCTGCCGGATGAGCTACTGTACTATTTATGACTAAGCCTTAGTATTTTCTGTTTATTGATTTGGAGACAGTTTGGGCCTTTGAACAACAGATCTTTTTGAAATTTCAGAAATTTGGTACAGTGAGTGAAACTACTTGTTAGTTTCTATCTTTATACTAATGACATTTCTGCATTTCTGAAGATAGTTTTCCATTTAATAATTCCAATGCTTTTATATTTAGAAAATGAATAATGCTTATGGTAATATGTAACAAAATGAGTAACTGAAAAATTTATCATTAATGTTTTATATATAATGATCTAGTTAGATCTTTGAAAGAGTTCTCTTTCTAAATAAAAGTTTTATAAATTTTAAATATATTTTTAATAAACCTTGATTATTTTATAGATTTAATGCACATTAAATATGTATATTCATTAATGTGTGGATGTAAACAATGGGTACTGACTTTAAAACAAAATTAAATTTGAGCACTGATGAAATAATGGTCATAAATTGCTTAAGCTAAATTTGTAATTTCAGATTAGAGGGCATTTATCATTAAGAATTTAGGTATACTGACAATACTTTTTATCTCAGATATTCTACTAAATAACTTATGACATCTGATATTCAATTTTTCAACAAGACAAAGTATATTTTTACTTAAAAAAATAACAAAGTAAGTAATCATCATTTCCTTTGTATAACATGTATCTGCTTGTATTTTGCTCAGAGTCAAGTCTCACCTCCTATAATTACTTTAGAATAGATGTAGCACTGTACAAAATTGAAGATGAGATTTTGGATTGCTTGGACAAAATTTAACATGGTCACTTACTCCAAGATTTCATAGTTTTGAGATGCTGATGATTAGTGACTTGAGGGTTATTCTAAGTACAGTGACAACTAAACAGTCTTGGGCAAAAACATACAGCCCTCTGATTATGCACACTCAGATAAGGAAAAGTCTATCATTCCCAAATTATCACACACCCCTAATTTCATCTCTAAGCACTTGAGGAATAAAAACAATTATACAATTGTTGATTTACTTTCAGGCATACTAAAAAAATAATCCCATTAGACTTTTTCCACTTATGACTCAGTCCATTGCTTGAATTTGAATTTAAGAAACATTGACACAGAGTGTTACTTCCTAAGGGTGATAAAACCACCCTTTCTCATTCCTGAATTAAAGGGATTAATTTCAAATAGGGTATAAGAGACATAGATGGTTCAAGGAACATGTCTGTTTCAAGACTCCACAATACTTGACCATTAATTGCCCTGACACAGAGTGGCATCTTCCTGGAGGAAGAATGCTTTTATTCCTAATTTACAAAAGGGTGCCATATGGGCTCTGCACTCAACTAATATTTGAATGGCTATCTTAAATAAGGAACTCTAGATGCATGGAGATAAAATATAAATCAGACAAGGATCTGGCTTTCAAAGAAGATGCAACCCAGTTGAAGAAAAAAATAATTGTAGTACAATTTCCAAGTACTATAAAAAATAAAGTTTTGTAGGAGTTTCATGGAAAACAAATAACTTCTGTTTAAATCAATGTATTTCCCCAATTTTAATAGCTGTTTTCAAATAACTCTAAAACTCCATTCACAGAACATTTAAATGGCTTCTCTGTAAAATTCATTTCTCATGCCACTGTCCTTGTGCCTAATTAGTATATATTGCTTTACCATCCACTAATCATCTAAGCAAGCTTTAAAAATAATTAGATTAAGTCCATTATCTCCTCTGGGATGAAAGTTGGAGCTAATGCCAAAGCCAGAGCTGCTACTTCTCAAACAACACCACGTGTTTAAACTCCTAGGTTAGGGTTTTCTGGCTGCAAAGCAAACTAGAGAGAGAGCAATTAAAGGAAGAGATTAAGCTCACTTAATATGACCAAGAATCGCAAGGGAAAGAAATGTAGGGTACCTCTGGAATGGCTACTTGTTTACTCTCAAGTTTCTACCCTGTGCGTATTAAAAATGAGCGTTTGCTTTATGATTCTTTTCCGTTTCTTCTGCCTAATACTGATAACTTAGACAATCTATTATCTTTCTTTTAAACCAATACCATGTTTCATATACTTAAAAGAAAACCTCAGAAATTACTCTGCAGTATATATCTTGTGAATTTGCACAGTGTAAACATGATCTTGTGAAGGTTTAATTGCTACTTTGTTTCCATTCAAATAGACTTAATCCAATAAAATACCAAGTTGAAAATATGTAATGGATCTCCTACTGAATTGAAGGGAATAAGATTGCACTGACTAATAAACACAGGAGTGTGCAGAGTGGATGTGCTGCCAGCATAAAAATATTCACTGAAAGTGAGTTACAACAGGATAAAACAAAAGCAAAGCAGAGATCAACATGTGATAATTACATGCATTACATAGGGGCGATATCTTCTATTATTTTGCAGTGTTCTATAAAGAAATAATTAAATTTACTTTAACGTTGTTATGGGTTCCCTGATTTGGAAATACTTGATGCATTAATCTTTTTTATTCATTTGTCATTTTTTTATTTTTAGAAACAGCATTAGAAATCTGTTTTGCACTTAGCTCATCTTGTTCTCCGTAAAGATTCTAACTTGTCAGGCATTTAATTACCAGTAAAGACATATGTTTTTACTTGTTCAAAAAAGTTTCCACCTAATAATAAAATATGACTTGCCACACAAGTGTCACCCTTCATGGACAAAGTGGTTTAAAGCGATAACGGGTAAGCAAGTTATAAATGTTTAAAAATTGTGTCTGGCAGGAGACATAAGTTTCCCTCTCCAAACCCCAATAACCCAACATTGAAGAGAGCCAAGGTCTGTTTCCTGCTCTGTGATACTGTCTTATTGTTATTTAGATGCTTTTAACCACAAAGGGCCCATGTTCCCATGTGGTAGATTCCTAAGAAGCCATAAATCTACTGCCTTGGCCAAGTATGGATTTTCATACTGTTTTGTTAAGCACCAGAAATGTTCACACAAGTAGTAGAAAAATTATTCTCGCTTGGATGACCCTAAGTGAATTTCCTGGTCCTTTGGTACCTAAGGCTTCAAACTTGGCCATGATTTTCAGGTTATTGGAATGAGTATAAACTCTAAAAGTGGTACTCTAAATAGGGAATGGAGACTCTAACAGCAAATAGAAGTAGCAAATTTTTAGTTTTATACAGTTTAAAAATGTTCCATGAGTTGTTGGTTATATATGATAAAACAGTTTTCCCTATGGTTTCTTTATGTAATAACAACTTTGTCTCTATTTCATCTGGCAGGTGAAATATATTGTAATTCTTGCTAATTTTACTGAAATTCCCTGCTGCTTCTTGAGGAGAAGTGGACATAGGCATATGTATGTATTATTATTAATTTAAAGGTACATACTTTTTCTTCCTTTGAGTAAGAATTTTTTTTTTTTTTTTTTGAGGGCAGTGTCCCTGGCCCTTATATGCGGGAACCGAATCGGGTCCGCTGGCTTCCCAAGCCAGCGCTTAACCACCGTGCCACTCGGCTGGCCCAAGAATTTTTTTAAATATAAAAATATTTACTCAATGATTCCTTTATTTTGGATCCATTAATTCCAAGATAGATGATTATTTAACTTTGGGGTAAAGGAAGAAGTGATTTTATAATGAAAACTGGAGAGAAACAAATAGATAAAATTTCTAAACCATGTCTAGTCAAAACAACAGTCTTGGGAACTACCAAAATTCACTGTATTTTGTCAGTGGGTCTCTACTTTTATTTTAAAATTAATAATAACACATTTTGAGTATGAAATTTTTATTTTCTCAGATCCAACTGGTTTCTTATTTTACTGATATAAGTTATCACATTTTTTCTTAACTGAAGAAAATATTTTGAAACATTCTTTCTAAAATTAACAATAAAATCCTTTGGATACTGTACTGGTGGTTTCTGTCCTCAAGGATTAATAAGTTACTCTATGGGACATAATACCTCAATATTTACTCTTGAATGAAATTGAATTACCCTCTGGATACATAAAATCTGCAAAGGAATTTTTTTCAGCAGGATAATTGTTAATTTATAATGTTAAGTTCAAAAGGGCAGAAAAAGGATAACAACACAATTTAGGTAAATATTTAGCACACATATGCTGAAGAAAAATAAATTTCAAATACAAAACCATATCTGAAATTCAGGTCACATTTAGATCACAAAAAAATGTTAAGAGCAGAAGGGGGATGATCGTATTCCAATTAGATTTCTTTCACTCACATCACCCAGTCTTGGTTTGAAAGTTAATGTATGATTAAGAGGGCTCTTCAAGGAATAAAAAAGGGGAAGCAAATGAGAAGGAGAAAGAACTGATAACATTTCTAAGAAGGCCATCAACTATGAAGTTTGGTCTTGGAGTAGAGTTGGGTAGTTTAAAAGATAGTCATTAAAAATTACATTTTTCAACATATTGTTCTTTTTTGTGTGTGTGATATCATTCACTAGAGATCGTTTTTGAAGAATAGGAAAAAATCAGATAAAAACATTCCAAGTTTTATATACTCTTTAAAGTGACTGTACCCAGAGACCAGACATTTCTTTAGGTTAAGAGCTGCATGTCAGGGGATCCCTGCAGGAAGGGTGGGGTTGGGCATAGTAGAGCATGCGTTTATTAGAGTCCACGACAAATATCAATGTATTTGTTTTGTTTATGGTTCAGAACAGGTATCCCCAAGATGTGCCACAATTATTTCGAGCTGAAAGCAATCCAGACTCTGCAGTCTCATGAGAAACTTTTAACTCTTCCTTAAAGAATTTAAATCAGGGGCCTTGCTCATAATAAAAGTTATCCCAGAAATAAGTTTTTGTGACCTACCTACAGGGCAGAACAAACTTCTAATTACTGAACATCTGTTCATATCATCCTGCACATGACCTTCCTCCCTTCTGAAGCCCCAAGGTGACTTACCTCATCCTTAGCTCAGAATGTCACATATGCTTCATTTTCCCTTTCTGTCTCTGAATTTCTCATGGATGTCGGGGTCTCTGACTCTTTTGCATGTGGGGTTCCCCTACATACATATGTGATTACATTTTGTCATTCTCTTGCTAAACTGTCTCATGTCTATTTGATTATTAGAGCAGCTGAATGAACCTAAAAGGATAGGGGGAATTTTCTTCCTCCCCCACAGTGAGAAACTCAAAAAGGTTGACTGTATCAAATTTCCCTTGGGGCTTATTTTGGGGAACAGAGTAATAATTAGGTGAACAACTCAGAGAAGTACAAATGCGTCTCAAAAATGGACCTGAAAAAGGAGCAGGTTTTATTTGCTTCTTTCAAAACTCAAAGAATAGCACCTAATCTGAAGAGGAATAGAAATTGGAGATTTAGGAAGAAGTCTAATGAGTTCTTTGTTTTCCCCAAAGGCCCTTGATATGTGTGCAGTATTGAAATCGTACTAGTTTTATAAAACTGTGACAGGTGACAGTTGACTCTAAATATCGAAAGACTCACAGATTCTAGGAAATTTTCAGGTTGCCATGGTGGTTTTCATTTCCTTTTATCTATATGATGACTGACTAACAAAGGCCATATAAGTTGTTTTGACAGACACCTAAGATACTAGAAATATTTTATTTTAAACTCTTTTACAATTTTCTTTGAATTTTCTTCTCTACACACAATGGTTGATTCATTAGAGATCATAATTAGGAAAATTGTAAGTAAGGAGACTCAACTTAATATTTTTATTTTAATAGCACTGTCACAGTCTCAAGTGACTTCCAGTGTTTTATGCAATATCTTTTGATATTCTAGCAGTATTGTTCTTAAAAAATATTTCCATCATAATGGTGCACAAGATGACATTGGAGACAGAAATAGTTATGAAGGAATCACCAGGAGTTATGATGTAAATATGTAGATGAGATCTTTTCATAATGCAGATTACATATATTTGCATTAAGTGACTTTTAAGAACATTGATTATTGATCTGATAAACTATTATATCCATTAAGGCCTTTTGTGTAAATAAAAAATTTTTAAATGCATATTGTGTTATAATAAAAATTCTTATGAAAAGTGCTTATGATCTCTTGCATGCTGAATAGCCACTTTTCAACATTGAATATCTTGGCCAAAAATACATTTTGAAATTAAGAACCATTTAAATTATACAACTACCAAAAAAAAAAAAAAAATTAAAAAGCTCTTCTGGAATTACTCAGCATGTACTTTAGCACTTGTATTACTATAAAATCACCAAGACATTTTGTTTTAAATCCCTGCAAACACGACTTACATATTTTTTAAATGGCATGTCATTCTATGCTCTACTGATTGTAGTATATACTTAGCCAAAAAACAAAACAAAACAAAAAACAGTTTTTATTGTGGTGCTAATCTCTATTTTTAAACATTTATAGGTATCAAGGAAACTTATGTAGTGATAAGTTACATTCATAAAAATGTATGCATCATGGAAACATGTCATCACTCTGAAAAGAAATGTTTTTAGTCTGTTCTGGGGATAAAGATTGAACTTGATTTTTTACAGCTTTTTGTGACATCTTATAAAACTAGAGAATGTACTTTCATTTGTTAAATCTTCAATGAGTAGTATTGATTAATTAATTAATTAATGATGCACCCTTGCCTGCATTGTAAGTTTCTTGAGGACAGGAAACAGCTATAGCTTATTTACTTTATGGACCAGCAGTGTCCTGCTTATTAAACGTCTGATGAATGGATAAATGCATGTGTCTAACAGGAAGAAAACTACCAAATGAAAAAACTACTGGTATCAGATAGAAAGCTACATCTTTCCAAGGAAAGATATTACATTTTATAGAATGTGTTTTAGAATCATAAAATTTTAGAGTTGGAAGATTTTGCTGATTAAAGTGATTATACCTCTACATTCAAGAACACATTTACTCATTTTTTTTCTAAATTTCAGAAATTTTGGAAATTAATTGTTTTAAAACTTGAGTCCCTTCTTCTCCTATTTGAGACATTTCATCTTTCAGTAGTGAGAAACTAGCTCTCTATTCATATTGTTTACCTAATTGGGGACCAAGTCCATAGGTAATTTTTACAGATGAATCTTTCTTGGGAGTTGAAAAGGGAATTGTTTCTCTAAACTGTTTGACTCTCTTGGTTTGTGCACTATGTTAATGAGGCCAGAGCAATGCTCTCTCCCCCCCCCCCCGCCCCCACACTCTGGCCTTTTAACTTCTTTCATTGCTCTCATTGAGAGGTCAGGAGAGATGAGAAGAATTCAGCACTCCTGCAAAGCAAGTCAGTGCATAAGCCCTGCTCTCTGCAGGTCATTAGCATCACTGTTTTTACAGGAAGGACAGCATGATAATAATTCCTTGCAGGTCAGCCCTTGGCACTGGAGTGCTATGATTAAGGGATGCATAAAGCCAGACTTGGCCTTGAGTTATCCCTCCTCCCACCTAGTCAGTAAATGTAGAAGAGTGAATGAGATGTGAAGGGTGGGGAATCACTATAACAAAAAAACAAACAAACAAAAATTCCTAAATCACCACAAATACATCAACATGAGGTAATTTCAACAGATCAATACCCAAGTTTTAAACATGTTTTTAATGTCATATGAACTCTGAAAGATGCTCATATGTTTTTGGAGCCAAGATAATAAATACCCTGTATTGTATAAATGTTTACATTGGTTTGAGATTTTTACCAGAATTTGAATTAGCCCAGGGCCCCCAGCCGGCATGAGCACAGGGATAGAAAGCATGACTGAGGTAAGCTTGCTCACAGCAAATTTTTTCTTTGTTCACTAAACATGGTAATTAATGAAGGATCAACATCTAATGTTAATTGCCAGGACCTCTCTTGAGATTCCCAGGCCATGGGCTTTTTAGTTCCAGTTCTCTTTGCCACCTGCTTTACATATAACCTACTGTTTTGGTAGCTATTGTTGTTGCTTGGGTTTTCTTGTTGCCTTTATTAGAGCATTTTTTTTTTGTTGTTGTTCTAAATGTTTATATGCTAAAAGTAATTTTAAACCTATAAGTATCTGAAGTATATCAGATGCTCAGTAGAAAATAGGATTGATAACCCTGGAAGGAATATCATTTATTAAGAGCCCAAAAGATAGGAATTGCCCATAATAAAATAAAACCAGTAGGCAAACACAAAGCATGGCTGAATAATTGTCCAAAGTGATTTCTAAGTCCACTAGACTTCAATAAGACCAACACAATCCAGCAAATATTGCATCAATGACAGTACATATGTGGGGATTTGGGAAGTGATCGTCACCCTAAAGGTAACCCTGGTTTTCACCCAGTAGTCACTGATGGTACAGCTAGAAGGGAATTTACAGCAGGACTTCATTCATTTGGTCAGAACCCAGGCAGCTGTGGTTCTTTAATATTTTGATGTAGTACTGGGCCTAACGGAATTTCTAAAGCCAGCGCCTGCAAGTTGTTAAGTGAGAATATACTGTACACTCACTGGCTCTTCTTAAAACTTCACAGCCACACTGGGAAATAAGCAAGCAGGATTCATTATCTCCACCTGAGGGATGAAGAAATAAGATTTAGAGAGGTTGGGGAGCACTTGTTTTGTGTGTTTTCCACACTAGTAAACCATTGTTCCCTACAGTTTATGCATGCATACAAATGAGTTCACTCCTTGGGCTCCACAGCTCTGTTCTGTTTACAAGTGAAACTCAAAGAAATGATTCTTTCAGTGTGCAGGTACCATTTTGCATTAATATGCAAATTAATGCAAAATGGTACCTGCACCCTGCTGCTGGCAGACTCTCTACAATTCTCAATGTGTTTGGGTGATAGGAAGCAAGAGGAAAAGTTCAGAGGTGGGGGTTCAGTCTAGTCTCACCATTTGGAGGGCCCTGCCTAGGCCACCTCACTTTTGGGGTCCTTGCTCCCCTCATCTATAAAATGAGAAGATGGCCTGACATGAAATTGTGGCACCCTTTGGCCCCACACTGCACCATGCCCTTTGGATCCTGTGTCTAATGTATTATTGATCCTTTGTCAACCTCTTGGGAGGGGAAAGAAGTTGTTTCCTCAAAAACTCAACAGAGGGTACCAGTTTAAAGGATTACTTCTCAGGAACATTTGCATTAAAATTAATGTCTGAAAGGTGAAATTTCAGTGGGCATTAATTTGTGCAGGGTAAGAAACAGTGCATTTTGTGGTATGGCATGGGAAGTGTGGCAGTCATCCAGATGTGCCACCCTGATTCTCTTTCAGGGAAGAATGTGCTGTCCAGCTGTGTGCAGGTGGTCAGTGTAGAGCCTCCCGTCAGCAGCTCCTTCGAAGTCAGTTTCAGCTGCAGAGTGGAGCCTTTTCACTCAAGGCCCCGCCCTCCCCAGGTTACCTGTGTCCAGTGATGAGCAAAGGTGTGTGTGTGTGTGTGTGTGTGTGTGTGTGTGTGTATACAGAGGGTGCCAAAAAAATGTATACACATTTTAAGAAAGGAAAACTGTATTAAAATTGTAATAGTCTATACATACTGTTAACAGAAGATGAATACAAGTCACGTTTGACTTCTGCAATTACGAGAGGTGCTCAAAGTGGTTATCATCGTGTCCAGACACTTTGAGTTAAGGCGAACTACTGCTTGAGCAATGTTGACTGAAGTGTCCACTTTGTATACATTTTTTTGGCACCCGGTATAAAGGTTTAGCCAGTTGGACCACATGGGGGAACACTGACAGGTAATCCCCTCTTAAGAGCTCACTTCCAGTATAGCCTAGATTTTGGTAGGCCTTTATCATGGCAGATCAACTTCTCTCCACCTACCAATAATGGGAATCTGGACTATGCTGAGGGAAGGACGAAATCAGGAAAGGCGATGCTATAGAGAAAGACAAGGCACTGGAAACATCCTGTTCAAAACCTCACTGGATGCTGAAGTATGGGGAAACATGTGTAAAGAACCACAGCAAGAAATAGATAAAGCAGAGAAAACAAGGACATATTGGTGTTTTCTGAGGCAAGTACCTAAATGTGACGATCCCAAGAGACAGTGATGTTGTAATGGCTGAGATTCACCTGGTAGGTCTTTAGGAAATGAAGCTCGGAATAGTTTCTGGCTGGCCTCCTGTCATCCCAAGTTTCTGTTGAGGACTCCTACAACTCAGTAAGAAAAAGACAAATAATTCAAGTTAAGAATAGTTTTTTAAATCCTATTTAAAAGGATTTGAATAGACATTTCTTCAAAGAAGCTGTACATGTGGCTAATAAGCACATGAAAATGCTCAATATCATTATCCATTAGGGAAATACAAATGAAAACCATAATGACACATCACTCCACACACTAGGATGGCAATAATAACAATAACAATAATAATAATAATAATAATAATAAAAGAAAAATAATGAGTATTGAGAAGGATGTGGAAAAACTGAAACCCTCATATGAGTACATTGCTAGTAGAAATGTAAAATGGTGCTGCCACATTGGAAAAAATTTTGGAAGTTCCTCAAAATGTTAAATATAAAAATGCCATGTTTAGCTTTACCATGACCCAGTAATTTCACTTCTAGATATATACCCAAAAGAAATGAAAACATACACCCACGTAGAAACGTGTACATCAATGTTCACAGCAGCATTATTCATAATAGCCCAAAGTGGAAATAGCTCAAATGTCCATGTATATATGAACATACAACAGAATATTTTCCAGCAATTGAAAGGAAGTATTGATTCATGCTACAATAAGGATAAAACTTGAAAACATACTAAATGAAAGAAGACAAACACCAGAGATCACATATTGTGTGGTTCTGTTTATATGAAAGTACAGAATACTCAACTCTATAGTATTAGAATGGAGACTGGAGTGCCTAGAGCTGGCAGGAGTGCGGTGCAACTGCTGATTGAGGGACCGCTGATTGATAATGTATATGGTGGTGGTGGTGGTGGTGGTGTGATAAAAATCCTTAGATTGTGGTAAGGATTACACAACTCTCTGAATACATTAAAACTATTTAAGTTGGTGAATTTTATGGTATGTGACTTGTATCTCGATAAAAATGTTTTTGAAAACCAAAACCAGACAAGGGCTCATGCACCTTTGTCAGAAGATAGTGGAAATTCCAAAACTCATTGCACTTCTGTGATCGTTTTGAAACATATGGATTTTAAGAAATTTAGGTATGCATGTATTCAAAACATTCTGATGTATAAATCAAACTTTTAAAAAAAAATTTAAGTGAATTAGATTGAGCAAACTCAAAATGAAGTTAAGTCTGTCAAAGTGATATGATACCACTGCAGTTATTTGACTTTCTCCATTTATCATGTTAAATTTTTATAGCTTCTTCTGAATTGCTCTTTAGGTTTGTAAAACTGTGGTGCTATTATGCTGGGCAATATTTAAGTATTAAGGCATCATATTCAGCAATTACATTAATAGATGGGTATCCCATTCTTCTATTTTTTAACTGATTGAAATAGATGAATCTCCATTAACATAATAAGATAATTTCATAACGATTTTAATGCACCCGCTGGACACAGAAAACAATTTTGATTTCTTTCTCTTTTTTTCCTATTTTTCAGTTTTATTGAGAAATAATTGATATAGATTATACATTATACAAAATACATTATAGAAAACTGATAAGTTTAGCATGATGGCTTGATTTACATATATTTTGAAGTCATTACCATAATAGGTTCAACTAACATCTATCTTCTCACACAGATACAATAAAAAGAAAAGAATAAAGAAAATAATCTTTTTCTTTTTGTGATGAGAACTCTTAGGACTTACACTCTTAACACCTTTCCTATATACCATACAGCATTGTCCGCAATAGATATCATGTTGTACATTAAATCCCTAGTACTTATTATTTTATAACTGGTAGTTTGTACATTTGACTGCCTTCTACCAACTTCCCCCACTCCTATCTCAGTCCTCTGATAACCACAAGTCTGTCTCTTTTCCTATGAGTTTTGGGTTCTTTTTTTGTTTGTTTTATTTTGTTTAGATTTCACATATAAGTGAGATCATACAGTATTCGTCTTTTTCTGCCTGACTTACTTCACTTACCATAATGTCTTCAAAGTCCATCCATTTTGTTGCAAATGATAGGATTTCCTTGTTTTCCCATTGCTGAGTAATGTTCCTATATAAAACACACAAATCACTTCTTTATCTGTTTATCCATTGACAGACACCTAGGGTGTTTCCATGTCTTGGTTATTGTAAATAATTCTGCTATGAACACAGGGTGCAGATGTCTTTTTGAGTTAGTTTTTTTACTTCCTTTTGAGATATTCCCAGAAGTAGAATTGCTAGATTATATGGTAGTTATATTTTAGAAATCTTTAAAGATCCTCCATATTATTTTCTATGAGGCTGTACGAATTTACATTCCCACCGACAGTGCACAAGCATTCCCTTTTCTCCACATTCACTTCAGCATTTATTTCTTGTCTTTTTGATGGTGACCATTCTAACAGGTATGAGGCAATGTCTCATTGCAGTTTTAATTTGCATTTTCTTATTGAATAGTGATGTTGAGCATCTTTTTATGTACCTGTTGGTCTTTCATATATCTTCTTTGGAGGAACGTTTATTCAGTTGTCCTTTTTATACAAAGATAACTTTGCAAATCTTCTTTGTTTTGAAATTTAAAACGTGTTATCTAAAAAATACGTCTTAAATTTTGCTCCTCTTTTTAGGAAATATGTGTTTTAAGAAGAACATTTAATAAGATATTTTAGAATATGAGGAATTCCTGAACTTATAAATGGGCTATGTTCAAAAAATTCTTTTATAACTTGGTTCTGTGAAACTTGAACTGCATATTTTCATAGAAACAATGTTTTATATATTTTGTTTAATTAAGACTTAAACTTCTTTTCAATATTATTTTGTATGAATTTCAGGTGTACAACATGGTGGTTAGACATTTATATAATTTAAGAAATGATCCCCCTGACTAGTCTAGTGCCCACCTAGCACTATACATAGTTGTTACCATATTATTGATTATAATCCCTATGCTTTACATTATATCCCACTGACTATTTTGTAACTACCAATTTGTACTTTTTAATCAACAATTGGTTTCAATGTAAATGAATTAAATGCTCCAATCAAAAGACATAGAATGGCTGAATGGATAAGATAACAAAAACCTTACATATGCTGTCTACAAGAGACTCAGTTCAGATTGAAATATACGTTGGGAGTACATCAAGGCCAGTTGCTGCCCACATGGGACCTGTTGGACTCCGATAGTTTTCCAAGAAAGAGTGCAATGCAGGCAGGGCTGGCTGCTTGAGGAGAAAGTGCCTCCAGTAGTGTGCAAGTTGGACACGATAGGGTCTCATTGAGTGAGCAGGGTGGAACAACAGAGCTCATCAGGCCAATCAGATTCAGATTTGGCCTGTGGGGGTGGGCTCAACACAAAAAAGATGGCTCATGCCTGCTGGCTGCATAGAAGGTAGATCCCTCACCAGGAAAATGCCAACTGTCCTCCAGTCCTCCCCTCAAAGCCACACACCTCAGTCTGTACCTCCCGCATGTCTCCAAGGCCCCCAAGTCACTGACCCTCCGCTGGAGCCCAAGGTGAGTGCCTGCGAGTGAGTGAGTCTGTGTGCGGGCCACTTAAGAGGGTGTCTAGGGCCGGCCGAGTGGCGTGGTGGTTAAACGCTGGCTTGGGACGCCAGTGGCCCCGGTTCGGGTCCCACATATGAGGGCTAGTGACACTGCCCTCAAAAAAAAAAAAAAAAAAAAAAAAAGAGGATGTGTGGGTTTCCTTCAGCCTTGCGTCCAACCCAAATGAGTGGAATCCTTTCTGTTTTTCACAGCTAGATGTTGTGGGGGCTCCTCTTTTCAGCACCAGTACTCTAGGCTGGGGAGCCTTGTGTAGGGGACTGGGGTCACCCACCCCTCTGGGAGGAAGAAAGGCAGCTGAGATATCCCTCCTGATTCTCAACAGCCACACAGAGGTGTTGGGCCCTTTCTGAGTCTTCCTACCAGTCTTGACTTGACTTTTTAATATTTTTAATTATAAGACTTCTGTCTGGCTAGACTTCAGATGGTTCTTCAGGTTGATTGTTCTATAATTTAGTTGTAATTTTAATGTGTTCATGAAAGAACACAGGCACAGTGTTTATCTACTCAGCCATCTTGGATCTCCAACGACTTTGATTTCTTGACCAGTGTCCTTTCGGATCTAACTTGGAAACTTGTTTTTTTCCCACCACTTGGATGACATCTTGAGTATTCACATAATTAAAAACTCATCTAGTCACTTTTAGTTATAATAATCTCATTTAATCAGCTAAAATATCTAGTACAGGGTCATTATCAAAATTCTAGTTAGTACTCATTCCCTCTCATGGCTCCCTCTCATGCCTGGAAGCCAGTAGCAAGGAGCGGGTGGGCAGACACATCCCCCTTTTCAACCTACTCTTACCCTCCCACCCTCCAGGATTAGAAACTTTGAGTGGGGAATTTGGAATCCTCAACCAAGGGGACATGAGAGGACTGAAATTCCACTTACATTCTCCTCACCAGCCATGTACCTTGGCACGGGGCTGTGTCTATTGGGAAGGAAAGGTACCTTTCAAGATGGCAGATGGTTACCATTTATTTGTTCACAGCTTTTGTCCAGAGGATGGGTCTGCATCTACTTCCAGTGAATACCATTTATTATTCTTTTTAAACTAGGAAATTTTCAACATTATAAAGATAGAACTCCCCTATATCACTACTTAAACAATTACCAAATCTTGAGAAATGCCTTTTCATTTCATATGAAGGCATTATTCTATGGGCTACCAGCAGTCTTGAACACACTGCATGTCATCTTGCTTCAGTAACTTTCTCACACTGTGGCTCCCTCCACATCCTCACCACTTGTCTAAACCATATCTGTCTTTTCAATTTAACTTCCTTTGTGAGCTCTTGCGGTGTACACATTCCTCCATCCTTTGAAAACCAAAAGCACTCAGTACTAGTTCATTGGGTACTTTTCTAATGATATGCTATGTGCCTTCCAAACCTTTCCCTTCCTTCTTTATTTCCTCCCTTATTCCATCCCTTTCTCCATTTAGTCCGCCCTCCCCCATCTCTCTTTGTTCTTTATTTACCTCTTTTTTTTTTCTAATTAAACTTTTTCTTCCATCTAGATACATGTACTTAGTTTAAAAAGTCATGTGGTGGGCTGGCCGAGTGGCACGGTAGTTAAGTGTTGGCTTGGGAAGCCAGCGGCCCCGGTTCGGGCCCCACATATGAGGGCTGCCCTCAAAAAAATAATAAATAAATAAAATAAAGTACAAGCTTTGACTAAAAAAAAAAAAAAAAAAAAGCCAAGTGGTATAACTTAAAAAGAATAGTTCCTTACTTCCCACCTCTTAGTTGTAAGCCCTAGAGCAATAATTTTCTATTGCTTTGTCAGTCTCTTCTGCCATTTACCTCCATGTTTCTAAACTTGCTTAAACCTCCATTTTTTTTTCAAATTTATAAATTGTCCATTTACTTTCTTGTAAAATAGACTAGGATTTAGTAGGCATGTCAATGCCCACATACATACTTCTCTTTACCCCATCTTTCTTATTTTTCTTTTTTTAAATTTAAAAAAAAAGTGTTTTTTTTAATTTATTGGGGTGAAAATGGTTAGTAAAAATCACATAAGTTTCAAGTGTACAATTCTATAATAAATCATCTATATATTACATTGTGTGCTCTACTTTGAGTCAGTTCTCCTTCTATCATCATATTTCCCCATCTTTCATAGTGCCATGCTTTTAAAAATCAATCTTTAGTGCTTGCATTATTATGTTGAAGTTAAATTTTTGTTCATACTGAGTCTTATAGAAAATGTATGCATGTCCTTTCTTGTATAATGTTCAGTTTTTCCTGGTTTCAATAATTACCTTATTAATTTGCTTCTATCTATCATAAATGTGTCCATCAGAGTTGTGTCCAATCTGTCTGACTGAACTCTAAAGCCCTATAAATGCAGCCAGGCATACTGGCTTTATGACTTCCTTGGAGAAAACCTTCCTAGAACCTTCTGTTTTCCCTTTCTGATCTGGACTGATTGCTCTGTTAGCCTCAGCACAGTTATTTTCCTGGGACTTTCCTTCATCTTTATCTTGAAAATTCCCTTAGCCTCTCTCCCACACTGGATTTCAGTTCCTGAATCATTTGTGTTCATCAGTTTGTACTCTTGGGTTGCAGCACATACTCCAGTATTCTCCCAAGAGAGTGAGTGTGTCCAATAGGTGTGTTTGTCTCTGTGTAGGGGATGGTGGGGAGAGCTGAATAACTATTTTGAAATTTTATTGCTTGTCTGAAAATGTCTTCATTCTATCTTTGTACTTAATTTGGTTTTATATAGAATTCTATGTTATAAATATTTTTCTCCTAAATTATGAAGGTTTTGCTTCATTGAATTCTAACTTTCAGGGTGGCAAGTATGAAGTCCAAAACCATTTTGATGCTGAGACTTCTCTTTATCTTGGGTTTTCCTGATAAGGGTCCTTTTTTTTTTTAAAGATTTTATTGGGGAATTGGGGAAAGGGAATAGTGTTGGAGAATTGAGGAAGGGGAACAGCCAAGTTGCTGTCCTTCAATCTTAGTTGTAGAGGGTGCAGCTAGCTCAGCTCCAAGTCCAGTTGCCATCGGCCACCTGATGGCAGCTTGTAGCCACTCAGCTCAAGGTACTGTTTTCAATCTTATTTGCAGTGGGCATAGCCCATTATCCTGTGTGGGAGTCAAACCGACAACCTTGAGCCACCCTGCCACCTGTTGGCAACTCAGTGGCAGCTCAGCTTTGGTGCAGCTCACTGGCCCATGTAGGAATCGAACCGGTGGCCCTGTGGCTCAGAGCTCACACTCTTAACTGAAACACTTAGCCGACCCGAGGGTCCTTTTTTATTACATAGTATGTAAATAGATTCTTTAGAATTTGTGCTCCAAACACTTATCAAATTCTCACTATGGAAGAACTATTTTAGAATTCATGTATGGAGTTTTATCAAATTTTCTTTGATCATTTATTACTGTTTTCTGCCCTCTAGTTTCTATTTTCTTAATTTCTGGAGCTCCTGTTATCTGCCTATTCAATATCCTAATTTTCTTACCTTCTCTCCCCTATTTTGAATTTTTTTCTATTTATTCTCTTATTTAAGAGATGCCCTGAGTTATCTTTTGTTCTTATTTAAAAATGCAATTTTTTTTTGTTAACTATCTGATTACATTAATTTAAATTAAATATGTATTTTTTCCATTTTTCTTGTTTTCACTAAGGTTTTTTTTTGTTGTTGTTTTTGTTTTTGTTTTTTTCCTGTTTTGGATTCAATATTAAATAGCAGCTTTCTCAAAATAATGGCTATCACTCCATTTTAGAATGAAGTTCTAAAGTGGTGAGAATAAGACATGGGATACCAGGCTCATGGATTGCAACTGTTTTCTTTAAGACTCATGAATTCTGCTAAAGCTGGTTCTTCATTATCCTGCCAAATAAAATATAAATCTGTCATGTTTCAATTGGGGACCTTGCGGGGAAGAGAGGGGAGAGGGCTGCCCAGGAATCCTACCATTTAGATTGCAGACAATAATCTAATGCCTTATATTCAGTGCCAGTCTCCCTTCCATGGTCAGCGTATCTGGTATCCACCAGTCCAGAGCTTCACTTTGATGGGACTCTTAATGATAACCTCATTTTCTTGTGGAATCAGGGAGGGGCAGCTGATGGGCTGTGTGAATGAGAAAACTCATCTGGGAATACAACTATTCCCTACCATGTTTCAATTAATCCATCTAGAGTCAGGTACCTTCCCATCTCCTTCTTCAGAGTTGCCTGGTGTCCCCAGTCCCTGTGATTTTTTTAGGGTTCTGTCATTGCTCTTGGCTTCTCTCCATCAGGTGTGTAAATTTCCCAGATGCTCAGATCTATGTGAGTTACCACTTGCCCATGACTCATCTGCTTTTCTGTCTGCTCCTCTGCTCTGTTCTTGTCATTTGTGGGCTTTCAGGAAATGAGCATATGTGTTCAATCTGCCACATTTAAACTCTCTTTTACTGTTTCTTTCTAGCCATTTCCTCTTTGGATAAAATATTTTCTGTTCCCCTCACTTTATTCTTCCTAGTCTTCAATGACCCCAAAGCAGTGGCTCTGACTGGCTGCTCGCCTGTGAAGTTAATAGGAAAGTCATGGCAGGACTGGTTTTCAAGATGGCGAGAAGTGAGGGAGAAATTGAGAAAGGTGCCCTGACCTCAGGCACTTCCACTGTGCTCAGCCTAGGCTGTGGGTATGGGTCACACTTAGGGGATACCGGGCTGGGTAGAGGATGGGAGGCAGTCGGTCAGAAACAATGAGCCCAGGCTGGAGGTTGTCCCAGTCTTTCTGGAGAAATAAAGGTGGGCCTTATAGGAATTGTCTGAACCTGGTCAGGGATGCTTCTCAGAAACTCTAGGCAAATCCAGGGGTGGTTGTGTTCACCAAACCCTGGTTTCACCACCAGTGGACATACAGGCAAGACATCTGGAAAAACAAAAGGCAAGAATGGCATCCAGAGTTTGTTCACTGCATTCATGTCACACAACTCCATGGTTTCCTAGTTGCTATATATAGCTGGCTGGGAAACTTGCTTAACTTTCTGAGCCTCAGTTTTATCAACTATAAAGTGGGACTGTTAGCCATATCTTCCTCCCAGATTACTTTTGTTTATATACATAAAGGGCTTAAAATAGTTTCAGGTATTTAGTAATGACTCAATTAAAAAAATGGTGGTGGGGGGAGTTCTAGTCCAATTATGCTTCCTGTCTGACACACAGTAGGCATGCAACAAGCCTTTTTTTACTAGATGAATGAAATATGCCTAAAGATAATTATATAGGACTATCTTTGTCTCTAAATTTTATGACCAATTTCTGTGCTTGACAACAGAAGTTTCAAAGAACAGTTTTCATGGTTGCTTTGAGTTGGAATAATTAGCCACATAGCACTACAGTTGAAGAGAGACATACAATTTCAAGTCTCCTCTAATAACACCAAGATAGACAAATCATGACCAATTAACCAAGAGCTGTATTTTGTTTGGTCCGGTAACAACTCTGCCCCAGGCACGTCGGCACAATCTTCAGGACTCTGACTGATTAGCAAGGACCCAAAATGGCTGGTAATTTCTAATTTATAAACACTGCTTGACGTAGGAAGTTGGGCACTCTGCCACCCTCCTATGGCCTGAAATGACCCAACCACTTTTCAGTGCCCTAAAAGCAGTTCAAGTGGCTTAATATCTCTTTACCCCATTCACTGCTGGGGTCCACAGACACCGTTGCATGGAGACTCCTTTGAGTGGCCTCAGGGCAAGGGGTTCAGGTTGCAGCTTCATGGGGTTTCCAGCTGAACAATGAGTATGTTGTGAAGGTCCCATCTGTCAAAGTAATCCGAGTATAAAGAGGGAAGTAATACAATTAAACCTTTAAGACATGTACATTTATCTTTCCTTTTTTACAAAACTGACCTTCATTTGGCAAGATTTTCTTTGGCAAAGAAATCAAAAATTGGCATTCTTTGATACAAATTGAGATCTTGCCTAAAATGAGTCTCTAGATTCAAAGATGAAAATAAGAAGGAGCAGCTAGTACTACTGTGAGGAATAAAGAATTCTGATTACAAACTATGTGTTCCAGTAAGACAGGTAGCTAACTAGCTTAAGTTAAACACAATTTTTATTGTTCAAAACAATGAAACGTTTCCTCTTGCTGATAGCATGGGAAGGCTATACATGGGAAAAGGAAAGAGATAATTCATGATGGTAAAAGAATGCTATCCTCTCTGGTCACTGTAATCCCCTCTCAATTACAGTGTTACCACTGGAATTGAGATTCCTTCGGCAGTTCCGCTCTGTCCTATGGGGCTCACGTAGGACCTAAATTCTCACTTTCAGCCTACTTGGCAGCCACAGACACCTCATGGACCCCTGCTGTCTGAGTTTGGTGGGGTGCTCCTCCACCTGTCTGATGCTTTTTCTCTGGCACCCCGAAGTCATTTCTCAACACCTGTCATTATCCATCTATGCAGCAGCTACACACAAGTCCCACTTCGGAACAGCCATCCTCCTTCTGTGACCTCAGCCCAGGTTGCCACACTCAGAGGAGCCATCCTTATACCCTGCCAGGGTCTCATGGTGGCCACACAATACTGGTTGTGATTTCTCTACTCTGGTTTTCAGTACACTGGCAGGAGTCATTACACTCCCTGCAGGAGAACTTTACCAACTCTTCTATCTTCTCCATTCCTTTAGACCAAGCCAAACAAGGCACAACACCCAGGTACTATGGCCTCTTCTTGCTTCTCTGGCAAATGAATTATTGGGTATTCGGGGCACCTGCAACCTTGTCTGGATCTGGAAGGGCATTGAATGAAAGGCAGACACCCAGACATCCCTTAGTAGCTGTGAATGCCATTAGATTGTGTCCTTGCTGTAGCAAGGTACTTTTGAACAAGGGCTCATCATCATTTGTCTAGACAAGATCCTGATGTGTTTAATGAATCTAGCCTTACAAGAACCTCAGACCCAAGTAACGGTGCCACCCCAGGACCAACTCTAACAAATGTGCGTTCAAGAATCCAAATGGAATTTCTGGGCCATGAATGTCTGGTCAATATGAAGGTATGAAAGGAAAGGGTTTGGTCTGTCCTAGTCACATCCGTAATGTTCTGGCATTTAAAATCTGGGTAAACATTTACTGTGGTCCTGGTTTACTGTCCCCTACCTAAAGAGACACTAAGGCTTCTGACTTTGTAGGCGGTAGGAAATTCCCTCCCAGCACTGATTTCCTGAGGAAACAACACTGGCCAAAGTCAGTCACATAACCCTGGAGCAATCACATAACCCTTTTAATAATCAAGACCACCTAGGGCCACCTAGACTGCTACCTCTTAGGAGAGCTACACAGACCAAGAAACTCAGGTTTCAAGGGATCAGGTCAATGCTTTGAGGCATTTCACCTATCTATCAGGTAAATTAGAAGTAGCTAACCAGGAAAATATCATGTCATTCAAGGTGGACTATTTGGGACAATAGGGTTACTCCAATTCCAGTAAATTTCTATCCTTACAACTTCAAGTAAAAGCAACTGATTAGACTTTGTCCTTAGCCTTTAAAGTGAAACTGATCCACTTAGTCATCAGCATTCAGAACTTATAGAATCCAACTATGAGCATCAGACTCACCTCAGGTATTTGCCCGTCACCCTCAGGCTTTCCTACACAACCCATTATTGTCACCTCTTCAATCATCTGGTGCATCTGGATCCCGAAGCCTGGCTTTAAGGCCTTTTGCTATGTTAGCACTGCACTGGAGCCTCTTAATGTTTCTTAACCTCAAGTTTTTGCTAACCTCTTGGGATCTCAGCAGGGATATTTCTCTACAAGTTTTGGCTTCATGGGGCACCAACTTCCACTCCCACCTTGTCATCATGGTCAGATCAGCTCCCTTAAGCTCCTTTTTTCTTGCTAGAGGAGGAGGATTATACATTAACTGCCTAAAAAAATATTGCAATACAAAATGTCTTAAGTTTTTTACTTTTTGCTCTAACACCCCACCCCCACCCCCCCCACACACACATCACCACCACCACCACCACCACCACCAAGTACATGATGCTGTCAACCAGCCTCACTTCATTTCTGGAGACTTCATTTAGGTGTGCTATTATAGTCTTTTAACTGTACACCCACAGCCATATCCTCATGCCCTAGTCCCTGAATGAAGTGACCATTGATATATACAAACACTCACAAAAAAATACCACTCTGTCTTTCATCTCTAATCCTTGCTCTTAATTGTCTTATCTTTGCCACATCTTGGTGATATGATTCTTGGCCACCAGTTTTTCCCATTTTTGCCATTCCCCCTCCCCCCGCAACTGACTACCCAGTCATCTTTACACAGCACTGCATTCTGATATAATCCTAGGAGCTAACACTGAAAATCAGTGTTTGCTCTAGAGGACAAAACTAGGACAGGTAAGGCAAATTACAGCAAGAGAAGTGGTATGTTAATGTAAGGCAAATCTAGCCCTGTGGTTTACCCTGCACTGAAGCTGGCTGCTGCAAAAATGATGAATTCAACACCAGTGAATATATTTAAGTCAAGGATGAATGACTAACATGATAAAAGATTCTTTCATTGGAAAGAGATATACTACAGAATCACAGAGTCTTTTTTACTTCCAATATTATATAGGAAGTATACATTTAAATATGTGTGTGTAATTGAACATTAAACTCAGTTTTGTCTGAGGCATCAAAGGCTGAGAGTGAACATACCCAGGTGAGTTGAGGGAACAGACCCCTTGCAGAGGCCATGCTACAGGGGTAAAACTGGTTCTGCCAGCACAAGGAATCACCACAGCCAGCCAGCAAAACCCAATTATTGAAAAAGGTGGGGAATCAGGGTGCTCTGCTTCTACCTTCTCAAGCTAAGTTTGAGCTTTGATGAACTAAATTTGTGTCCCTGAAGTTGGAGAGAGGCATAGGAATAAGGAATGAGGATAGACACAAAACCTGAGTAATTTAAAAGTGACAGGAGTGCAAAAGCTGCCCACCTGGTGATAGAGTAAGGCTCCACAGGAGAGTCCTGGAAGGGAGCTGTACTTTCCCCAACAGGCTCACAGGGAAAATGGAGTTGGCCCTGAGCCATTCTGGAAGAGGGCTGCCTAGAGAGCAATGGGACCCTCACTGACAGAGTCTATGTGTAATGGGAGTGCTAGGGTTCCAGGGACTGAGGGAGGGAATGGGAGGCTGACAACTGGACAAAGCATCCAAGTATCCATTAATACTCCTACAGTGACTACACACCACTGTGCGTGGAGGCCCTTTTTTGTCTTAGGAATACATGGAATAAATTAGCTGGAAAGAAGGGGCATTTGGGGAAATACCACTGGAGCCTTTTATTGGGACTACACTTTGAAGGGCCCCTGCCAGTCTAAGTTCTACATATAGTACAAACCAATAAGTGGAATTTAGAGTAATTATTGGATTGAGACAGGTCATGATGTTAGAAAATTGGGAATATATTCTTCCTTGGTCCCACTTATTTCCCTATTTTGGACCATATCTTCCCCAAATCAAAGTGAACAGATTTCTGAGGTCTTCCATGTTCTTTGCTTTATCCTTGTACTCAGCTTTCTCCTTTCCAAATTTTTTGTTCATTTATTCATATACATTGAAGTCATATTTAATTTTGTCTTCAGCATCCTATTAGCATAGTGTTATTTTGCCTACTAAAATCATACTGACTTCCTGCTGCTATTATCAATTTTATCAAGGATTCTTTGACCCACCAAACCCAAACTTCCTGTCAGATGTTATCCTCATTTTCTTAGAACTTCACCATATTATATCAGCAAATCATTTTACTTAAGCCTTTGCAAACTCAACTCAAAACTCAATTCTTCTGTGATGCTTATAAGATTTCTGCAAACTCATGGTCATTTTCCTAAAGAAAAATTCCAAATTAAAGTTATTGAAAATTATATGCATCCTAAAGAATTTCACTGTGACCTATCTCACTCCAAACTTCTTTGTTATCCTTATCTCAGCCTGGACTCTTCTTTAAAATAGGGCCATGTATGGGCCGGCCAAGTGGTGGGGTGTTTAAGCGTTGGCTTGGGAGGCCGGCGGCCCCGGTTCGGGTCCCACATGCGAAGGCCAGTGATACTGCCCTCAAAAAAAAAAAAAAAAAATAGAAATAAAAATAAAATAAAATAAAATAAAATAAAATAAAATAAAATAGGGCCATGTATTGAGGGAAATGTACAGAATACCTGGCAAATGTCTTGCTATTTAAAATTGCTGATAATAATAGTAATTAATTAGATAAATGATTCTGGCAACTTTCAACCTCTGGAAATATTTCCTGACACTAACTACTGATATTAATAAATAATCATGAAAAAAATTAACAACATCTACACCTGTTAAACTGAAAGTGTCTCTGGTCTCTAGTCTTTCCTGATTCATCAAAATTTATTAGAGAAGAAAAGTGACTGTCTTGGCAATGACCCGTAGCATTTTACTGCATTTTTTTTATGAAAATAACTCATATTTGAAATAAAACTCATAGTTTATATGGTACTATTTGTTCCCTTTATTTCACATAATAGCCCACTGACTGAAGTGTGCTTTTTACAATAAGTATATAAAGAAGGGTATTATTTTTGTGTTTTTATTCTAACTGTTGAGGATATATGCATGTATGTATGTGCATGTATGTCTGTGTATTTTAAGAACTGCTTTAGGTTCATTCAACTTATCTCATGTTTTTTGTTTGTGTGACTTAAAGATCAATAAGCATCTTCTTGCTTCATGTTAAATGGTTCAGATAAAATGCAAAAGCAAGAAATTGCACCTGATACTTGAAAGTTGCTATTGCTGACAGCACTTTATCTTTTTTCATACCCATATTGGCTTTTCTCCTGGCCCATCCATTCCTTAATGTAAGTGTTATAAATTGCTCTAAAGTGCCATAAAGCATAATAAACATAAATCAATATTTCTTGGTTAAAAACTTAGAAAAGCTGATCCAGCCCAGCTTGGTTATAGATGTCCTGAACCCATCATGTCCCTTGGTTATTATATCTTACCAAAAGCCAGTTCTGGGCTTGAGAATACCTCTCTTCTTGTTTTTCTCTCTGACCTTAGTCACCCGGACACTTGCAGTGACACATCAGAACGGATTGTGGGCAAGATATCATCCAGTAGTCTTAGAAAAGCCCCATTCTTTTTCCTTTTGGCCTCTGATCTTGGCAATTTTAGAAGAGTGGAGTGACATTCTCAGACAAAGTTAGATCACAAGCTGGCAATATGTCAAGCTTTTCTGAGGCAAATTCCAGCTTTTCATGGGGAAAAAAAAATGTTCATTTTTCTTCTGAGATTCAGTTAATTAAGCAAAAGCCCATTTCTTTCCTTCTGGCTTGCAAATGTGGCATTTGATCTAAATGGAACACCTGCAGGCAGCTTGGTGACAAAACCAACCCATTTGAATTTCTGCTATCTTTGGAATTTTTTAATATGATCATATGCTGCACCCTTGGATATAAAACCACATCCCTCTTCGGGAAATGACAGCTTGCCCCCCACAGCCAACTGATGCTATTTATGTAGCATTGTTGTTATTTATTCTCATCTCAAAGGGAATGATTGAATGGCTTTGTGGTTTCTCCCAAGAAATTGTGGTGCTATCTAGTACGAAATCTGCAAGCTCAGGTGATCATCTTTCTTGAGGAGATTTTAAAAGCCAGCTCTTTGGAAATTGCATTGAAAGGTTGGTAGACATTAGAAATAGTTTATTAGGCTTATTGACTCACAGCCCACTTTTTATGCTAATTGTGATCCAGTGTGCACAGAGCGCAGACGGCCTTCTCCCCCAAATCTCATCCCCTTCCAGCCAAAAGCAACAATCCTCCCACCTACCCTCAGGTTTTCTGAAAGCATGTTTTGCCCTAGGAAGAGGTAACTGCCTAGATTGTGTCATGGGGATGAAGGCGGGAAGAATTAGATGGACTCCAAACCCCTAACTAGCCCCTTCCACTTAAGCCAGTCTGAAAAACTGCATTAGACATTCATTTCTTTAGATTGTGGAAACTTTTGGATCAATAGGAAAAGAAATATAAATGACCTCTAAACATATGAAAATGTGACCAACTGTACTTACAATAAAGGTGATATAAATTAAAAATATATTCAGATACAATTTTTTACTAATGACATTGGCAAAGATAAAATTCAACATATTTTTTGGTGAATACTTGGACAAATAGGCATCCTCATAGCATTGTTGGTGGGTGGGTATAGCTATCAAACATACAAATTAAATTACTCTTTGATTTCAGCAATTCAAATCTTGGGAACTGATCTTACAGTAAAAATTACATATGAATGAAAAATATGTAAAGTTATACATTGAAAACATTTAAATATCAAAAATTCAAAACAACTCAAGTTCTATCAGTAAAGAAATAGTTAATTTAATGATGGTATATTAACACAATGGAAAATTATATGGCAGTATAAAAGAATGGGATAACTATATACTGGTATGAAATATCTCTAGGATGTATCTTTAAATGGATAAATGAAGATGTAGAACAATGCATATATGTTAATACAGTTGACCTTTGAACACCAGAGGGATTAGAGGCACTGATTCCCTACCCTAGTTGAAAATCTGTGTACAACTTTTTACTTCCTCAAAACTTAAACACTAATAGCCTACTGTTGACTGGAAGCTTTACCAATAACATAGTCAATTAACACATATTTTATATGTTATATGTATTATATATTGTATTCTTACAAAGAAATAATCTAGAGAAAAGAAAATGTCATTAAGAAAATCATAAGAAAGAGAAAATACATTTTCAGTATTTATTGGAAGGAATCTGTGTACAAGTGGACCTGCACAGTTGAAGCCCATGTTGTCAAAAGTCAACTGTATACATATGGAAAGGGAGAATAATAATTCATTTTTATTCCTGCTGGTAATTGCATAAAGATACACTGAAAAGATACTCCAAAATCTAATAACAATGGTTACCTGTGGAAAATCGTGAAGAAAACAAGATTAATGGGATCAGGGAGGGAGAGGAGTAAGAATTCTTGTGCTTGATGCTTTTATTTTTGAATGTATAACCTATTAATTTTTTTTAATTAGATGACATAGATTTATGTATTTAAGTATTTATTTTGTAAATAATTTTTTTATTGTGATAAAACATATGTACCATAAAACTTGTCATTTTTGCTATTTTTAAGTGTACAATTCAGTGGCATTAATTACATTCACAATGCTGTGCAACCCTCACTATTATTAATTTCCAAAACGTTTTCATCACCCCAACCAGAAAATCTGTAACAATTATGCAACAACTTTCCATTCTCCCCTACCCTCAGCCTCTAGTTACTTCAATTCTACTTTGTCTCTGTAATTTGCCTATTCTAGAAATTTTATATTAATGGAGTCATAAAATATTTGTCCTTTTGTGTCCTGTTCATTTCACTTAGCACAATGTCTTCAAGGTTTATCCATGTTTTACCATGTATTGGAACTTCATTTCTTTTTATGACTGAATAATATTCCATTATATGTATATAACACATTTTATTTATCCATTCATCTGTTGATAGACACTTGAGTTGTTTCTACCTTATCTCTTTTGAGAATAATGCTGCAATGACCATTCACATACAAACATCTGTTTGAATCCCTGTTTTCAATCCTTTTGGCTATGTACTTAGAAGTGGAATTGCTGGACCATATGGTAATTCTGTGTTTAGCTTTTTAAGGAACTACTAAATTGTTCCTGTAGTGGTTGAACCTTTATACATTCCCACCAGCAATGTACAAGTGTTCCAATTTTTCTCCATCTTTACCAACACTTGTTATTTTGTCTTATTTTGATTATAGTCACAGTAGTGGGTGTGAAATCATCTCTCATTGGAGTTTGACCTGCTCAAATATTTAAATTAATAAGAAAACCATTTACTAAATATATTCTATTAAACTATAATACCTGTGACAAAAATAACACCTTAATCCTATTATTAAATCAAAAAGTTGGTTGACTACTTGCAGATCTCAAGTAATTGAGAGGATGGGACTGGGCAAGCCTTATTTTCTGAGTATACATACAAGTCATTCATAATTATGGTTATTATTATTGAATATTTACCAAATGCTAACCATTTTATGTCATTATTCCTCCCCCAAAGTCCTGTGAGATGTACATTTTTTTATCCCCTTTTTATACATGAGGAAAGCAAGAGCTTTCAAGGATAAACAACAAAGCCAAAGTCAAATCTCTAGTAAATGTCAAAGCCAGAATCTGAACCAATGTCTGCTTGACCTCTGGTCTTGTGCGTTTTCCAACTTAACAAACCTTTAGAGGGATGGCTGCCACCAGGAGGGGACTGAGGCTAGAGGGAAACATTTTACCTACCTTCAATTTTGCACGAGTTGGCTTTGTCATTCCAAATATTTCTAGTCCAAGATTTGTTCCATTAAACTCAAGTCTTTTTCTTTCTTTTTCATGTGATACTGTGACATCTGCTCTCACTTGCACCATTTTCTCTGAAATCTCAGACTCACAAGACACTTTACCAATGAACACAGGCTTTCCTGTTAGCTGGGCACCTGAGGTTCTCTCCTCTCTCTGGGACATGTGAATGTCCCAGGCCTCAGACCACAGTTTCAAATACACCTCCAGCCAACTGGCAGGTTCCTTTACAGAAAGGAATGAGGTATAATGCAGAAAAGGTAGATGAATTCCAAGCTAGCCTAAACCGGGGGCTGGCAGAAGGATACAGGAGAGCACACTCAATGGCTAGTGCATTCCATACATGATTTGACAGATGGAATGACCTACCCCTCTTGCAGATATCATGCCTTGCTCTGGGCATAGTGCCCTTGTCTGTGAAGAGTTGCTGACAAATGCTGCTTGGAGGTAGCACAAGAGAGTCTACTGTAGAGCTAACCAGTTACCTCTTCATCAGGTCCACATGTAGGTGGGGTCATTAGCAAGACCCAACACCCAGGCAACCATTAGCACACAGAAATTTCAAACCCTGGGAAATCCACATCTTGCCAACTGTGCTAAGATCTTTTTCTATAAAAACCCAAAGAGGGCCGGCCAAGTGGCGCAGTGGTTAAGTGCTGGCTTGGGAAGCCAGCGGCCCCAGTTCGGTCCCACATGTGAGGGCCAGTGACACTGCCCTCAAAAAAAAAAAAAAAAAAAAAAACCCAAAGAAATTTTTACCATTTCATCTTAACACAAAGAAGCTTTTAATGGAAAATATTATGATGGAATCATTCCCATTGGTGAGGAGTGTGTCAAAACAAGGTAGTACTCCTAGATGGACTTGTGTCCCTTGAGGTGATTTAAAATAATCTTTAAAAAATTTGGCCCAATTTATGAGAAAATATTTTGTATATATATGAAACTACTCATTCAGAAAAAAACAAAAAACAATTCTGACTATATTGAGTGGACTATAGATATGAGTTCAAAGGGAAGGTCAAACAAAAGTGAGATCGGAAGTGTCTTTGAAAGATCTGGAATACATATGCCACCCTGCTTCTTCCTTCATGCCACTTGTACCACTGTGACCATCTTCTAAGCCCAGGATGCTGCAAGACCCCTGTTCTTGCCTTATTTTTTTAGGTTTAATTATTTAAAAATTAGTTTAAAATAATAAAATTAAATGTGAATTTATTTTCATTGTGAACTTTAAGTAAAGAAAAAGTAAAGTAAAACCCCTTTAACTCTCCCAATCTTATTCCACACTGGCATCTTCTACCACTAGAGTTCATGTGTATCCTTCACGATCTTTACAAACATTTACATTAATCTAAGTACATTGTGAACCAGCTCTTTAATCAATAAACAGTTATTTGACAAATATTTTTTTTGCACTTACTATTTGGAAGGCTTTGTTTTTGGCACAGGATATGTGGAAAGATTAAGTCATAATATATTGAATACTTAATTTATGCCAGGAATTGTGCTGAGGAATTTACCTTTAATCTTGGATTTAATTGGTACAACAACCCTCAAAAGATGTACTACTCTTTTTGTTTTATAGATAAGAAAACTGAAGTTCAGAAAAGCTATGCAATTTACCCACAATCACAGATAGTAGAGTTCAGATTCAAATGGAGAGCTGGCTATTTAGAGCCTATAGCTTAATGACACAGCACAACAATGTACTCAAATAATAGTCAGCATTTCTCTAGTGTGCAAGTCACTCTTCTCAAGGCTTTTTCATATATTGGCTCCTTTAATTTTCACAACATGAACACATATTGTTATCACCCCCATTTACAGGTGAAGATACTGAGGCTCAAAGAGGTTAACTTAGCTACATTATGGTAGTAATAGATGGTAGAGCTCGGATTGGAATGCAGTCTGGTTGCATAGACTCCTCTCGTGAGCCTCCATTATGCCGCCTATCCCAGTATTATGTACATAAATGCATATTCATGATTAAACACCATGCAGCTCTTCATCACTTTGGCTAACAGTTTGCAACAACATTGAAATATGCTTAGTTGTAATGTAAATAAAACATAGAATTCAGAATTCTATATATAGTATGATCCTAATTGTTTCAAATATATATGGCAGACAATTTAGTGAGAAATTAATTTGTATGGGTTCTCCTGACTATGGGTGTTTTTTTGAATATTATTTAATTTACTGGGATGACATTGGTTAATAAAATTATATAAGTTTCAAGTGTACAACTTTATAATACATCATCTATATGTGGATGGCATTGTGTGTTCACCACCCAGAGTCAGTTCTCCTTCCATCACCATATATTTGACCTCATTTAACCTCTTCCACCTCCCTCCTCACCCTCTGGTAACCACTGAACTTGTCTGTGTCTTTGAGTTTTTGCTTGTTTGTTTGTCTTGTTTGTTTGTTGTTCTTTTATCTCAACTAATATTTCATTAAAAGGCCAAAAGCAAAAGTTGCCAGACAATCAACAGATCCCACTCCCACCTCCACCCAGGCCCCTAGAGGAGATTATGCTAGGTTGTAGGCTGTGGTGGCTGGAAGTCAAGTGTTTTTGGAGGAAAGGAGGTGCAAACAAGAGAATTGGTAAGAAGTTTAGGGAGCTTCTCCTATACTGAGAAGTAAATGGGACTTTTTTTCCCAGGTTCCTCTGTTAATGGAGACAAATCCCCACATCCATGGTGACACCCAACCTACTAATAATATGACTTGCAGGAATAGTACAAGTGTGTGGTGAGACAGGTATAATAGGGGTTAAACATTAAAACCATGGACTGGGATATTATTTCAAAGATCCCTATGCCTGGTTTTAAAAGTTAGAGAACTGTGGTGACCAGTGTGCAATGAAGAAAAAGTCCCTTTGCAAAATGTTCTTGATTGAAAAAGATTACATAAAACTTTATTTGGAAGATAGCCTTCCACCCATCTTCTAGAAAGCACAGGGGTTCATAGTGCTTGAGCCTTTCCTCTAATTCTGCTGGTGAGGCCTTAGATTAAATTTGAAGACAAGAAAGAATGTGACGTTCTACATAGAGAAAAGACATGGATATTTCAACAGTTGCTGTCTTCGGCTAGTACAACTGTGGGTGATTTTTTTTTTTCTTTATGATCTTCTATATTTTTAAGTTTTCTATGATTCTCACTTGTTACTTACAAAATGATAAAACCAATTCCTTTTTTAAAACTCTTATTAGTTATGTCATTTCACCATCCATCTGGCTTAGTCATGCTTTATTTCCATCTAGACATTTTTACACTGCAAATGTTTGTTACAAATAGGACAGCTATGATTTTTCTCTAGAATCTAGTCTTAGAATTTGCATTTAGATATATGTAAATTAAAGCAATTTAGGCCAACATTATTCTGTATCCTACTTGAGAAGACTTTTTGAAGTGTTAAGGAAACTAGAGGGATTTAATCAGTTTGTTCCATGCTAAACTTTAAGTCCAGGATCAGGAGTGTAAATGATGACAGGGGCCAGGCCCAGTGTCATAAATGATAGAAGCAACACCTTGACTAATATTCCTGAGTAGTCATTTTAGCAACTAATTCAAGCTTTTAAAAAACGGAAATTGGGCCAAGTGTGCAGTCCTCTTAGAAAACCCCTCTAGGCTTCTTGCATTAAAGGAGAGGCCACTTTGCAACTTCTTGAGTCAATCACTGGTTTGCAATTATAGTTATTCATGTCCATTGGATGTGAACTGATACCAAAAATAGATGGACTGTGTCAAGTTACTTTACCCCAGACTTCAATAAGTCTATTATAACCTTTAGAAACCAGAGTTTTGTTTTGTTTTTTGAGGGCAGTGTCACTGGCCCTCCCATGTGGGACCGAACCAGGGCCACTGGCTTCCCAAGCCAGCGCTTAACCTCTGCGCCACTCAGCCGGCCCTAGAAACCAGGGTTTTTTTTAAAGCCCATAGTGGGAGCAATCTGTCTTCAGCTGGACCCCTAATGCACACTGGATCATTGAGCATCAGGTCAGTACCAGGTCAGTGTTGGGCTCCCCAGGTACCCCCTAAATTGGTCTCCCACATATGAGATTGCCTGAAGAATTCCACTTTCTCAGTGTCAATACTTTCTTCTGTGTCCCTTAGCCTCACCTGTCATCTGCCTTCCAGTTTTTGCAAGAACTTTTATCACCAAAGCACTGTTTCCCTTGGAGCCACACCACTATGTCCCATTGTAAACTTGCTGAAGAAATGTAAACTGGGTCAGCCTCACATGTTCAGCCTCACATGGTTTCTTTGAGCCCACTTACCTGCTTCCCTGTCATTGTAAGGCACACTGTTAGAGGTATGCTTGGGGACCAGCTTGCCATTTGTGGCTATGAACCTGAACCATCCAGCTAAAATATCTGTCCGTTGGTATCATCTCCTTCCATCCCATCTCTCCCAGTAAAGGAAGAGTCCATTCTTTTACCATTGTTCAGCTTTACTCTCTAACAGATCAGCTTTGTGCTTTGTCATTCTTCACCTCTCATATAATCAAGTTCAAGAACCCATTTATTGAGTAACTACCACATGTTGGCACTATTTCAGGTGATACAAAGATTAATAAAGTTAGGTCTTTGTCTTTAAGAAATTTATACTTTAATGGGTGTACTAGTTTCCTAGGGCTGCCTTAACAAAGTACCACCAACAGGGTAGCTCAGAAAAACAGAAATGTATTGTCTTACAGTTCTGGTGGCTAGTTCTGAAATCAAGGTGTTGGCAGTAGTGGCTCCTTCTAAGGGTTAAGAGGGAGATTTGTTCTTGGCCTCTCTTCTAGCTTCTGGCAGCCTCAGGCATACCTGGGCTTATAGATGCTATTCTCTCTGTGTTTCCAGAAAGAAATAGTACCTGTCTGTGTCCAAATATCTCTTTTTTTAATAAAGAAATATGTTATATTGGATTAAGAGCCTACCTTACTCCAATATAACCTCATCAACCTCATCTTAACTATTTATACTTTCATTAGCAACAATCTTAGTTCCAAATAATGTCACAGACTGAGAAGAATGAGGGGTAGGATTTCAACATATTAATTTTGGGGAACACAATTCAACTAGTAACAGTGAGCAAAATGCATACAAATGGAATTAATTGAAATAAAATATGAGAAGCTAAATATCAATGATAAGTGCTAAGAGCTAGCCAGTTCTTAGAGGAGAAGTGTCACATTAGACTGAGCTAGACTAAGCAGAGCTGGCTCATGGCAGAATGAAGCTTTCATTTGAACAGTAAGTCAAGGCTCCTGGTGGTGCTGCCACAGAGTGGAGAAGGATGTCTCAGTGCAGCTGAGCATACGAAAGCCTCCTTCTGTGGGCAGCAGGCTCCAATGACTGGGCTCCTTTGACCCATATCTGAGTCCCCCACAGGGAAAATGGTCTTCCCACAGTGTATATTGTACATCTAATATTTGGGTGTCAGAATCTATTGCACTTACCAGATTTATTAGATAAAATTGCTGGAGGGCGGAAGTACCAAAAAGTATGAGTAATTAAAACACTAAGCTGCAATATTATTAAAGGTATATTAAAATCAATGACATCCATTTGAAAAGATGTGTTTCACGCCCTCTCCTCCAAGTGGGAGACGTGACTGAGCAGAAACAGGTCAAGCAGGGAGTATTGTTAATGAAGGTCCTTGTGGAAAAGGCTGCTGGAGACAAAATGAGTTAAAATCTTTATTGTGTCTTGACAGCCCACATGAATCTATGATGATGATAAATGTTCTCATTTAGAACTTTGTCTTTTCCTGAGACATTTTACATGCTATCTCCAATTTGCTTTGAATTTCTCAAAAGACATATGTTCTCAGAAAAAAGCCTCTGCTTGCTTTTCATTAAGTGAGATCTTATCAGGGTGTTTACATGTGGCCTCACGTTTGAACTATTAATCTTATGACAGGATATTAAAAAGTGGGGGAGGGGATTCCTTAACAGGTTGAGGGCCATTACCCTTGGGAAGCAGCCCTCTGCACCCAACAAACCTGGTCCAGAAACTGCAGCTGCAGGGATTAATAAGCGCTTTCCGGAAGCTAATACTCTAGGCAAGAAGGCTTCTCCTTAGAACGGTGCTCAGTGGACAGTGGAAGCTAAACAGGCTTGTGCACCACTGGGCTGGAACTTGGTACTGCCGGATCATTGACTTGAAGGATCCTGGCAGGGCACCAGTGAACAATGCTAATTTTCAGTGTTGTAAGGCTTATCTGGTATTGAGACTCCATTGGTTAATGGGGCAACAACAGGGATCTAGGGTAAAAGGAAAAGGTGACAATTTTCTCCTCTTCCTACTGTAACAACTTTATGAAGTACACAAAACACACAAATACAGACACAGACAACACTCTCATAGACTAACAGGAACTTGGCCTAAGACGAGGCTTTTGAGGTAACAGGGGTTTAGACTTGCTGAACCCTAAGACTATAATTAGGACTTTGCTATTTGTCCTAAGAGCAATGTGAAGTCTCTGATGGATGTTAGGAAAGAAAATCCACAATCATATTTGCATTTTTCAAAGGCTATTTCGACTGCAGTGTGGATAATAAATTTCCAACAGGGCACGAGACAGCAGAACTATAGTGGACCATCTTGGCCTAAGGCAGGCCTGTGGAGAAGAGAGAAGTATGTACAGCCCAGGATAGTTTAAGGGTCAGATTGAAGGATCTGATAGTATAAACACCAAGGATGGGAAAGAGAGACTTCCAGTTTTCTGGTCATGCAAATAGATGAAAGGTAAGAAATTCACAGAGACAGGGAGATATCGGGATAGTCCAGGCATGGTGGGGCAGGTCACAAATTGGATTTTGGACATATTGGGTTTCAATGCTTACAAAATATTTAAGTAGGGATGTTAAATTGAGGATGCCCATGTCTTAATGTAGCCTGGAATGTAATCTGCTTAATACTGTCTAGATATCTCTCATTCATTTTCTAAGTCAGTTTTCATGTTTTCTTGTTTTGCTTTGTTTTGTGTTTTTAATTGCAAACATTTTTATAGTTGGAGAAAATAGGAGATCTTAAAATTGTGTCAAATTTGTAAATTAAATGTGCACAAAATATCCCAGGAGTCTTTCTTTTCCCTTTGTATCCAGGATAATGGCTATCATTTGAGGGAGTAGAAATCATACCAAGATCAAGAGTCTACCAGACCACCCAGAAAGGTTACCAAGCCAGGTCAACCTTGGTGAGGTTCTAAAAGAAATGAGGTTTATCCTTAGTAGGAAATATATATATTTTTGCTGTATGTTAGTAAGTTTTTTGGATTTTTCTCCAGACTATAGCCATTGGTGTCTCTGCTTAGGGGAACACAGAACATGGCCACATGATACCATTCTGCCTATGTGTCAGGGCAACGCCACATCCAGACCACCCACTGGGGGAGAAATATGTCCCCTGCAATTAGCATGAGAAACATCTCAGAATTTACTTAATATTATTCCAAATCACCCTAAGATGTGAATGTCAAATATTTTATCTTCATTTTCCTATAAGAGAGAATGGGTTACTCGGGGAAATGCCCATCAGCCATAAAGCATTTCCAAAGGGAGGGCATATTAAATGAAAATGATAATTCTTGTCTTGCTCAACAAGCTCTTATGGCATCTCCTGAGGGTAGTAAAACTTATCCTCCTACCAAGACAGCCCCAGAAGGTGGCATTGGCATGGGATAGAAGGCTGTTCTGGTGAACTGAGAATAGTACAGGTGATAGTTCCCCTTTATTCGACTGAATAGCTTGTCTGTGTTGCACACGAAGTGCGCATCATGGGGCAGAAGACAGTGCCATCGGGTAAGTCGTTTTTTTACTTACTCCTTTTTCAGAAACAGGTTGATTGTTTGAGTGGAGTGGACCAAGTTTAAAATCTGCAGTAACTTAAACCTAGTACCTTTAGACTGTGTACAGATTATGGAGTTGTACCTTTTGTTCCATGGGCTGAGAGGGACAGATGGCTAGCAGAGAGATCCCAGGGGGACTTGACAGGCTGGAGTCGTGCAATCATTTCAAAGAACACAGACATCTGTAGGAACATACCAGGTGGTGGTAACACTGGGTTTATCCCAACTTATTCTTTCTGTTTCTCAATTTTCTCATCAATAAAATGGGATCAGTAAGACTTATCTTATTGAGTTCTTGTGAAGATTAAATGGGTGAAAGATGCAAAGTGCTAGACTAGCACTTGACACTTGCCAGGAGCTCTGTACATAATAGAGCTATTATAACTATTATAATTAAAATAAAAGTTAAAGTATGGCTGTTAAAAAGTTATTATAGAACATAATTTTTATCAGTTATTGTACATAAGATTCTCATATAAAGAAAATTGTCTATTTAAAAAGAAAAAATACAAATTTTTCATGAGATGTAATAATTGATGTTAGTAGAATAATAAATCAGAATATTCTCTTTCACCTACAAAATAGGGTAGGTATACAGGCCGTGCCTGAGAATTTTTGGTGATGTTTAAGGCAAGACTAATATTTTAAGACCTTGAATATTACCTTGGTTTAACAAAAGACCTTTTGATCATTCATGATTGGGTCAGGGGAAGCCCCAGAGAAATTCTTGAAGGAAGAGGAGTGAGGACAAGAAAACCAAACTGTTCTGCAAAATAAAGCAAGAGGAATTTTTATTTTAGCCCTGTGTTTGTTGTTACACTGGAAGTTCACAGTGTTCTATGTCTAGGGTTATGAGGTGGGAAGAAAAAAACAGTGACAAGAGGGGAATAAAAAACTGGAGTGAGAGGTGATCAGGAAAAAGGTAAGCTGTCTATAAATCTTTGAAAATATGTGCAGAGAATGATGGCTCTCACAAATTATGTGGGATCAGGAGATTCCATCCATCCATTATCTATGTATCTATGTATCTATGTATCTATGTATCTATGTATCTATCTATCTATCTATCTATCTATCTATCTATCTATCTATCTATCTATCTATCTATCTATCTATCTATCTATCTATCTATCTATCTATCTATCTATCTATCTATCTATCTATCTATCTATCTATCTATCATCTACCATCTATCTATCTATCAACCTGAGTAACCTACTCCCAGAGCCATATGAGAAGACTAAGGAGTCACATAAGACTAAAGGACCCCAAATAGCTCATACTTGGGTTATATTTTGTCTGCTTTTATGCTCTTGTTCCAAGGTCATTATTAGTGTTTGTATGTCTAGCACATATACAATGAGAAGCTTTGAGATATCTAGAGCTGAAAATATTACTCAATTTGTAAATGTTTCCGAATTATATGTTTAGAAACAAAGTTTGGATAATGCTGAGGCACTTGATGAGGCCCATTCTGAAATACTCTGGCAGTGTTTCCCTTAGAAATACGAGAGCATAACCTAAGCCAAAATGTTGACATGAACATAACTTCATTAGCACAAGGCAAAGTACTCTTGAGGGGCAGCAGGGTGGACGGCCCTGTGTAATGGCTGTGCTTGCAGAATGTCCTTCTCTTAGGTCAAAGGACAAATAAAAAGCTCTTCATAAAAACTTCTGATTTTCACTGCCCATTTAAGGAAACTCCTAGCTTTCATCTGTGTAAGTGAGCTCCTAATCAATTTACAACCGATAAAGGTCTACTTTATAATATTGCAGATGTTGGAACCAGAACTGGTGTTTTTCATTCCTTGCAATAGAAATTTTGCTGAAGATTTCAGAAACTTTCTTATCTTGGCCCTCTGATAACTCAGGCTGAGAACAATCCTGATAGGACTTCTCCATTTCTGCCTTGTCCATACTGAAATTCATTGTTTCTTATTTCTTCTTTTTTTTGTTGAGAAATTCAATATTAATTTCCTCTTTATGTGAAAAAAATTGCTGTTTTATTCCCTATGGTTACCATTTCTCTTAGTAAAACAACACTGATTTTTATAGCTGGGCACACTGCCACCATGTAAAGATACATTTCCTTTGCAGTTAAGTAAGGCCAAGGGACTAAGCTCTTGCCAACAAGATGTAAGCTGAAGTGTAGTATGGCACTTTTGGAAAGTCTTAAAAAGGAGGGACACTCATATTTTTTCTTTCTCTTCCTGCTCTTTGAAATGGCAGGTGTTTCTATAACCATTTTGGTCCATGAGGTATCTTTAATGGAAATCAAGGAAAGTAGAGCAACAGGGTTGAAAGCTTTGTGATTCCAGATACCATCATGCACCTACTATGTTAGCCTTGGACTGCAGTATTAATTATGGTGAAAACCATGCTTCTATAGGAAAAAGAGCCTTGTGATGGCTCCAACAAATGAGAAACTGATTTCCTTTTCACAGACCAGGTAAGCAGGCCAAATGACTCAAAATCACCCAGGGACCCTGACTGGCAGGGTGCTCTGTTATCCTCAGCCTGTGGCTCCTAGCTTGCCTTAGTTTTTACCATGTCAAGCCAGTGGGAAGAAAAAGCACAGGGAGCACACCTCCAATGACAGAAGACACCTGTCACTTCTGCTCGCATTGTTTGGGTGAGACTATAGCCTCCCAGCCATATGCGAATGCTGGGGAAGCTACGGAGCCTAGTCCAGCTGGACAATCGGCTCTTGTGCCCAGCAACAGCCTTTTTATAATAGAAGAGGACAGAATGCTTGCTGGAGAGCAAGGCAAAGTCTCCACGACAACTTCCAATCATCATATTCTATCCAGATGACAGAAAAATATCATCTTGTCCCATTTAACTTACTGTCTATAGCCTACACCTATCTCATGTAACCCACTGCCCATGGGGCTTTTATTGTTCACACCTGACATAATCTTAATTGATATACTCCTTTTGCAGTGTGACCGATGAACTTCTTATCTGTTACTCATACATTTGGATTGTTAGATAAATACTAAATTACTTTCCAGCTGTAACATTCTAAGAATCATCAAACCTTTCTTTCTCAAGGATCTTAATGAACAACTTGCAGGTAAAAATACAAGCAAAACAGGGGTGGCCAGTTATCTCAGGTGGTTAGAGCACAGGCTTATAGCGGTGAGGTTGCCAGCCACAGAGCTGTGCCCTCCACAACTATATAGATTGAAGGCAACTACTTGATTTGGAGCTGATGGGTCCCGGGAAAACACACTGTTTCGCAATAAAATTTATTAAAAGAAAAAAAGCAAAACAGAAATTCTTTCCTGCTTTGTGGCATATAGCAACCACGGCTAGAGGGCCCATTGTGAACTATTGTTTGGGGAAGCAGAGAAGGCAAGAGTCGCTGGGGTTAATCTCATCAGGAGCTGGAAACAGTATATCCTTCACCAATGGAAGATGTGGACAGAAGCAGCCACTAAGGTTTCTGATCACAGAGAACAGCAGCAGTTAGGATATCAGATTGTAGAATCTCTTTTGCTCAACAATGCTTCATCTTCTCAGCCATCCCAGCAAGTTACTCCTATGGAATGAGGGAAATATTATTATATTATATTATATTATATTATATTATATTATATTATATTATATTATATTATATTATTATATTATCAGTGAAAACTCTTTTGTTTGCAAATTACTGAAAACTTAAGCTAAAAGGACTGAACTAATGTCTGACTGATATATCTAGAGATATGTATTTTTGGAGAAATAAAATTACTTGGAGAAGAGCTTGGTTCCTGGTTTAAATGATGCTACCATATTAATTTCTTGCTTCAGTGTCCTTGGATCTCTCTCTCTCTCTCTCTGACCTCTCTCTCCCACCCTTCCACCCAATATCCCCACCCTACCCCCTGCCTCCCCAACCTCCTTTTAAGTTCTGTAGGTCAACCAGAAAGTTCAGGCCCACATCAAGAGAGAATCTGGTTCCCTAATCAGCAGTCCCAGGATTGAGTCTCATTGTCCTAATTGGACAGATCTGGCTTATATCCCTGACTGTGGCCCAAACACTGTGACTCAGGAAGTGGAACAAGCAGAGTGACTCAACTTTGGTCACACACTGAACATCTGGAGATGGAGGTGGAGTCAGCTTCATGCTAAGCACATGAGCTGAGTGTGGCGAAGTCAGGACACTGTGACCGTAAGAAGAGAGACTAGATAATGAGTGGCAAGAACAACAGATAAAACTTCCATACATTCCCAAATGTAAAACTGCAAAGAAAGACAGTTCAAAATCTCTAGTTAATGTATCCATCTTCAAGCATAAATCTCTGAGTCATGTGCAGTCCTCACAGTCACATAAAGATGCTGGTCCTTGTGATCCATTGACTCATGACTAATGAATAATTTTCACTATCCCATCATACTTGACCTGAAATGGTAACCCACTGTCCCATGACTAGCTAGTAAGTTTAACCATCCCAACACACCCAACGAGCAGTGATAGAGAAAGAGCAGAGTAACTAAAAACATTTATTTAAAAAGCAGTGGGGGAAGTGGTAAATATGCCCACAGCATCCCCGTTTATAGTATGCATGCTCTCCTGTGGGCATGGAAAGCAATGGCACTGCCTTGGCAGAGAAATCTTTTTTGATCAGTCAGTCTGGTTGACCTTGACTTTGGTTCTGTTCTCTGAGATCATTACCCATCATTACTTTTTTCTTATAGCTTCTGGTTCTAGTCTGTGGAGGGACCTCCCTGTGAATTGTCCTGCTCAAGAGTTGAGTACTGGGGAGGATAACTTTTTTTGGAGTCCAGTTCATCCTGGCACATGTCAGGGGCCTGGGGATAATTTTAGGTGTCGACCAGAAACCTTCACTGACCTACTGCTTCATGTCAGTCAATTTTACATTCCAGGTTCTAGCTTTAATAATTAAGTTTAATAATTTCAGTACTCTTTCACTTGAAAATGATAAAAAGATGAAAAACTTGCTAAGCAACAGGGGAATTTATTGATGTTAATAACTGAGAAATCCAAGGATAGCATTGGCTTCAGGTAGAACTTGTTTACAGATGTGCACCAATCTCCATTTATTAATCTGCTTATTCTAGGTCTGTTCCCTTTTCAGATTTCATATGGTGGTTGCTAGTGGCATCAAACTCATACCACAATAGTTCCTGGGAGGTCTTGTTACACACACACACACACACACACACACACACACACACACACACACACACTACCCACCATACAAATCCACTGAACATGTGGATAGAAAACTGGAGATTGCTCGTGGTTTCTCATATTCCTTGGGAAGAAACTTGAAAGCCTGGATTCTGCATATGGGGTACTGAGTCATAGGAAACATGTAGTGTAACCCAGATCTTACCAGCCTAGCAGAAGGTACAGTGCAGGAAAAGTATTATTTAAACAACTTGTAGTTTTGGCTTTGCTCCTCTGAGTACTGTTTGTCCCTAAGAGTGCTGAAAATGAACATTTACATCAATCACAGCAGCAACAACAAAGTCACTGAGATAAGAGTAGCTGTGTAGCCCCTCTCTGACATACTGTGACAGCTCATTTGAAGTGTCAACTTGGCTAGGCCACAGTACCCAGATATCTGTTCAAGCACTGGATGTTGCTTGAAGGTATTTTTATTTAGATGAGATTAATGTTTAAGCCAGTAGTCTTTGACTCAAGCAGATCAACATCATAATGTGGGTGGGCTTCATCCAGTCAGTTGAAGACCTTAAGAGAAAAAGACTGACATTGCCCTAGGAAGAGGAAATTCTACCCAAACACTGTCTTCAGATTCAAGCTGTAGCATCAACTCTTCCTTGGGTCTTCAGCTTGCTGGTCTACCCTCCAGATATTTTGATTCACCAGCCTCCAGAATCACAAGCGAATTCCTTAAAAATCTCTCTCTCTCTCTCTCTCTCTCTCTCTCTCTCTCTCTCTCTCTCTCTCTCTCTCTCTCTCTCCACACACACACACACACACACACACACACACACACACACACACCCTGCTAGCTCTGTTTCTCTGGAGATCCCTGACTAAGGTGGATGTGGTACTAATACACTGGACAGAGCCATCTGAGTCCTTGGATTAGTTTCCTATTACTTCTGTAACAAATTACCATAAATTTAGTAGGTTAAAACAGCATATGTTTCTTATCATGTAGCTTTGGAAGTCAGAAGTCTGACACCGGTGTCATTGGCTAAAATCAGTGTGTTAGTAGGCCTGCATTCCTCCTGGAGGCTCTAGGAAAGAATCCACCCATCCCATTGCCCTTTCCAGTTCTAGAAGTCCCCTGAATTCCTTGGCTTGTGGCCACTTCCTACATCTTCAAAGCCTGTGGAATGGCATCTTCCAGTCTCTCTCTGAGTCTGACTTACCTACCTCTCTCTTATGACTTTGTGACCTTGAACTCATCTGGATAATCCAGTATCATCTCCCTCAAGAACATTAATTTAATCACACCTGCAAAGTCCCTTTTGCCATATAAAATGCTGTGTTCATTGCTTCCAGGGATTAGGACATAGACATTTTTTGAGGGAATGGAGATTATTATTCTACGTACCACAGCCCTTTTAAAAAACTGTCCTTTTTGGGCCGGCTGAGTGGCGCATTGGTTAAGCACTGTCTTGGGATGCCAGTGGCCCCGGTTCGGATCCCACGTGTGAGGGCCAGTGACACTGCCCTCTACAGCTAACAACAGCTCCACCTGGAGCTGGGCTGTGCGAGCCCGGGTGATAGTGTGGGCTGCAGCCCCTGCTGCAGTGGGCTGCCATAGGCTACAGTGAGTGGCCCGCAGCCAAGCGTGAGCTGCCAATAGCCGCGGTGAGCGACATCCAGAGGCCAGCGACTGATCTGCCTCATCCGGGAAGAGCGCAATGACGATACCAACAGTGAAGCAACATCCTCTGCAACTAAACTGAAGAACAAAAAGACAGCAACTTGTCTGTTCCCCTTCCCCGATTCCCCAACGCTATTCCACTCTGCCAATTCCCCAATAAAATCTTTAAAAACAAACAAACAAAAAAACCTGTCCTTTTGTTATGCATTTAGTCACCCATTTAACAAGTATTTGCTGAGTGCCTCCTATATGCTATGAGCTGGGAGAACTTTGCACTGCTGTAGAAGCTGGTGTTTCAGCCAACAGTAAACAAGACAGGTCGGGTTTTCATGCCCATGAAGCATACAGCTAGTAGGGTCAAACGCAAATCAGATAAATAGTAAATATATATAATAAGGCAATTTTTTTTTTTTTTTTTAGCTGAGCCATCCTGCCACCTGTTGGCAGCTCAGTGGCAGCTCAGTTTGGGCTGGGCATCGAATTGCTGTTGCTCAGAGCTCAGCTTGCACTCGAGCGATCTCTTAACCAACTGAGCCACTCCGCCAGCCCTATAATAAGGCAATTTCAAAGAGTGTTATGAAATCTGAAAAAAATAAAAGGGACTAGAGTGATAACTGGAGGTGGGGTGGGGTTGCTTCCAAGGTCAAGGTTTTTGAGCTGCAATCCAAATTAGAAGAAGACACCAGCCAAACCAAGATATGTGAGAAAGACATTTCAGACAGAAAAAACAGCTATTGCACAGGCCTCAAACAATGAGTAGTGTGACGTGATTGAGGAAAAGATCATGCTGGAGCACAGGGGAAGCATGGCACAAAATGGTGTCTGAAGTCAAAGCATGATGGGTCATGCAGGACTTTGTGGGCTGTGGCAAGTAGGTTGCGTTTCTTAAAGGCCTTGGGGAGTCATGGTTTTTGCCCCATAGGACATTCATTGATAGAGAAACATTATAGCACCTAGGAACTTACTCATTAGGTAAGCTGCTATCACCATTTTCTGAGGAAACTGTGTCCAGAACCTTCCATTCAGTCCTATCCCTATAGCATTTCACCCCTAGACTATTTCCTACCACACAGCAGTTTGCCACAGTCAGTATGCCAGCAGAACTTAAGCAGTTAGCAAAAATTTTTCAGCTTACATATAAATATTCAACTTTGCTGATTGTTTTCAAATGCAATTTACCTATCTTGAAATATCCACAAAATATTCATAGGAAAAGAGGAAATTCGATGTGTTGTCTCATAGCTCAGTGATTTAGTATTAGCTTCTTATCAGTAAAAGGAAAATACAGATGCTCCCTGCCTCTCCCCACCCTAACGTAACTAGGTTTCCATAAGATCTATTTTAGGTTTCGTCACAACAGGAGAAAGCCTCTGTGTTTCTCAACACATACAAACCTGCAGGAAAAAGAGCTAAAAAGTAAAGGAGAAAATTGCTTTGGTAATCTTGCAGTGTAATTCATCTTGGAAAAAAAAAAGTCACCATCTTATTTTTAAAGTCCAAATAAAAAGAAATGTATCCTTTGCTATATGAGCAGTTAGGCCAGGAATCAGGAACCTTAGTTAAGTAGATATTTAAGAATCATAGTCACGGGCCGGCCGAGTGGCGCGATGGTTAAGCGCTGGCTTGGGAAGCCAGCGGCCCTGGTTCAGTCCCACATATGAGGGCCAGTGACACTGCCCTCAAAAAAAAAAAAAAGAATCATAGTCGAGAAATAGCCTATTAAACAAAAAACATTTTGAAACAAACAAACAAACAACAAACAAGGGATGGCTTGATCTTTGGTAAATACCTAGCTCTAGCTCTAGTTCTAGTTTTATTCATAGCTCTATCCATACCTGATTTCTCCCTTCTCTACCTCCCTACCCATTTCATTAATTTATAGTTTATTCTTCCCATGTTTCTTTTAGCAGTAATAAGCATATACAAACATATACTTATTGTCTCTTATTTCTTACAAAAAAAGGAAGTATATTACTCTGTACTTTGCTTTTTTGTCCAGATATCTTTGAAATACTTCCCTATCAGTTTCTTTCTCTCCCTCCCTCTCCCCATGCCCTTCCCCTACCTCTCTAGGTTGTTTTACACTACTTAATTTTATGGTTATACTATCATTTATATAATGTCATATGAATGGATATTTGGATTGTTTTCTATATGTTGTTTTTTGGGGTTTCTAAAAAAATTTTATTGGGGAATTGGGGAAGAGGACAAGCCAAGTTGTTGTTCTTTAATCTTGGTTGTGGTGGTCACCAGTCACCATCTGGCTGCCCGACGACAGCTCGTGGCCTCTAAGCTAAAAGTGCTGTGTTCAATCTTAGCTGCTGGGGGGTGTAGCCACCATCCCATGTGGGAGTCAAACCAGCAGCCTTGTTGTTAAACATGCATGCTCTATCCACTGAGCCATCCAGGTGGCAGCTCAGCTCAAGGTGTCAAGTTCAGTCTTAGTTGTGGGTTGGCGTAGCCCACCATCGAACAGGCAATCTTGTTGTAACACCAGCTGAGCCATCCTGCTACCTATTGGCAGCTTAGTGATAGCTCTGCTCGGGTGCAGCGTCACTGGCCCATGTGGGAATGCAACCGGCAGACCTGTTGCTCAGAGCTCACCCTCTTTTTTATTTTATTTTATTTTTTTAATTTATTTTTTACAACAGTGCAATAGTTATACTTTTTACCTCTCAAAGTGACAATGCACCTCCCCCAATCTGCAGTCCCACTCCCCCCCATATCATACATATCTATTACAACCCCCCTGATCCCACACCCACACTGTACTCATCCGGTGACTATATATATACATTCAATCACAGTTAACATTCAAAATTATGCAACATCAGCTTCAGGTGTACAGCACAGTGATCAAGCCTCTACCCCATCCCAGAAACGGTCTCCCCAACAAGACACATAACCATCTGACAACTCACAAAGCATTCACAACATTATCAATTAGATTCCCAGAACTGCCCCCCATATCACTGTGGCAACATTGTAGTCACCCACCTACGCTGTCCAAAACCTTCCCCCTCTCCTTATCCCCACCTCCTCCCAGCCAGCAACCATCAGTTTTTCCTTCATATCTGCTTGATATTATTTCAATCTTCTTAAATTTACTGAGATTTGTTTTGTGGCCTAACATGTGGTCTATCTTGGAAAATGTGCACTTGAGAAGAATGTACATTCTTTTGTTTCGGGGTGAAATGCTCTCTAAATATAAATGAAATCCAGCTGGTCTAAAGTGTCATTTAAGGCCACTGTGTCCTTGTTGATTTTCTGTCTGGAGGATCTGTCTATTGGTGACAACGGGGTGTTGAAATCCCCTACTATGATAGTGTTACTGCTGATCTCTGTCTTTATGTCTGTCAAAATCTGTTTTATATAATTAGGAGCTCCTATGTTGGGTACATAGATGTTTATTAGGGTTATGTTCTGTTGTTGAATCGATCCCTTTATTATTATGTAGTGCCCTTCTTTGTCTTTTATTGTAGTCTTCATTTTAAAGTCCATTTTGTCCAAAACAAGTACTGCTACTCCAGCTTTTTTTCTCATTTCCATTTGCATAAAATATCTTATTCCATCCCTTTACTTTCAGTCTGTGTGTGTCTTTTGCTCTGAGATGAGTCTCCTGTAAACAGCATGTACATGGGTCCTATTTTCTTATCCAGTCCGCTCTCTGTCTTTTAATTGGAGCATTTAGCCCATTCACATTTAAACTGATAATTAATAGATGCATATGTATTACCATTTTGTTATTTGTATTTCTGGTCTTCCTATGTTAGTTTGTTTACCCCTTTATTCTGTTTAAAAACCCTTTTAACATTTCCAGCAATGCTGGCTTGGTGGTAATTAATTCCTTAAGCTTATTCTTTTCTGAGAAGCTCTTTATTTCTCCTTCAATTTGAAGTGATAGCCATGCTGGATAGAGCAATCTTATTTGTAGGCCTTTATTTTGCACCACTTTGAATATTTCCTGCCACTCACTTCTGGCCTGCAGAGTTTCTGTAGAAAAGTCAGCTGCTAGTCTTATAGGAGTTCCTTTGTATGTAATCTGCTGTCTTTCTCTTGCTGCTTTTAGGATTCTGACTTTGTTTGCAACCTTTGCAATTTTAGCTATGATATGTCTTGGTGTGGACCTGTTTGGGTTCAGCTTGTTTGGAACTCCCTGCACTTCCAGGGCTTGTATGTTGATTTCCTTCACCAGAATAGGGAAGTTTTCAGTCATTATTTTTTCAAATACATTCTCGAACCCTTGCTTCTTCTCTTTTCCTTCTGGTATTCCTATGATACATTTATTGTTGAATTTCATGTTGTCCCATAGGGCTCTTAAAATATTTTCATTGTTTTTTATTATTTTGTCTTTTTTTGGTTCCAACTGGGTGATTTCTGCTATTTTGTCTTCTAAATCACTGATCCGATCCTCTGCTTCATCTAATCTAGTGGTGATTCCTTCGAGTGTGTTCTTCATTTCAGTTATTGTATTCTTTAGTTCTAACTGGTTGTTTTTTTATGTTTTCTCTATCCTTCCTTATGTCCTCACTAAGTTTGTCAAACATTCTTATCATCAGTGTCCTAAACTCTGTCTCTGAAAGGCTGGGTCCCTCTGTTTCATTTATTTCTATTTCTAGAAGTTTCTTCTGATCTTTTACTTGTGACATGTTTCTTTGTTTCCTCATTCTGGCTGTCACTCTGGGATTGCTTTGATGTATTAGATAGATTACCAGGAAAGCCCTGGCTGGATCACACAGGTGCACAGCTCACAGCCCAACACTCCCAGGAAAACTCCCAGTCTCAGCCTGTCCCAATCAGCCGCTCACAGATCAGACCGAGCCGCCCGACAACCAATCACCAGCCTGGCAACTCTGCATGCGCAGTATGGACAGCAGGGACCCAAGGCAGCTGGTGCATTCCCACGTCTCAATGAACAGCCTGTTGTAGCCGGAGCGCGCCAGCCAGGTGTTTCCCTGGCAACGCAGCACAAGCTGTGTGGAGGATGGGGCTCCAAGGTAACATGTGCATACATGTACACACGCACTCCTGCGCCAATTCCACCAGACCAATGCAGGACCGGACCTGACCCTCTCAACCTGACCCTCTGTGGAGGGCCCAACCCTGACAAAATGGCGCCCTCCTGTACACTACTCGTGTGCAAGCTCCATACCAGGGGAACAATGGTCCCCAAACCTCCAGCTCCCATGCCAAAGGCTCTCAGTTCAGTCCATCCATGCAGACTCCTGGGCCCAGCTCACACAGCTACTCCCTTCACCATGGACTAGGTGAGTGCTCACCAGCCAGTGAGTCTGTGTGCCAGCTCCTGGTTCTCTAGCTACCCTCAGCCTCACCAAGCTGAGCAAAGAGAGTCCTCACTAATTTCTACTGCCAGGTATCATGGAACTCCTCTTCCAGCAAAGTAACTCTGGGCTGGTGAGCTTGGTGTGTGGCCGGAGGGTCTCTCCACCAACCAGAGATGCCTCCCCTCAGCTGAAGTGTCCCTTATGGGGTATGCCCTCTCTCATCTCTGCCCCTCCTACCAGATTCAACGTGGCCTCCTCTTTAAGTTCTTTGTTTAGAGGTTCTGTTCATCTAGTGTTCTGGGGACTTCTGGGGTTGAATGTTGTATAAATTATTTGTAATTTTGGTGTGAACCAGAGAGGCAGTTGGCACAGCATCTGTCTATTCTGCCATCTTACCGGAAGTCTTAGAGTTCTCACTCTTAAGCCAACTCTTATCCAACTGAGCCACTTGGCTGGCCCTTGTATATATTATTATTATACAGAGGGTATCCAAAAAAAGGATACATTTTAAGGAAAGAAAGAACTACTAAAATTGTAATACTCAATACATACTAATAACAAAAGATGACTTCTGCAATTACAAGATGTGCTCAACGTGATTACCATCAGCATACTTTTAATACAGTTTTTTCCTTTCTTAAAATGTCTATAGATTTTTTTGGCACCCTCTGTATGTAATGGTGCATGTATAACTTCGGTTTTGTGTTTGTCAGAGTGCATCTTCAGGCAAACTCCTAGAAGTATGATCGCTGTGTCAAAAGGTACATGTGGTGTAGTTTTGTTAGACATTGCAGAATTCCCTTCCTACCAGATGGGACCATTGTGCACTCCCCCATCAGCCTATTTCTCCACACACAGCCTCATCAACAGAGTGGGTTGTTAGGCTTTTTAATTTTTGCCAGTCTGATAGTTAAGAAATTGTATCATACTATAGATTTAATTAACATTTCTCTTACTATAAGTGAAGTTGAATACTTTTCTCATATTTCAATACCAGAGATAAATATTTATGGAATTGTATAGTCATTGTTTTGCTCATTTTTCTATCAGATTTTGTTTCTCCCCCCTTTTGGTAGTAAAAAATTCCTTATGTATTAAGGAAATCAGCCTTTTATCTGTGACATTCAGATTTTTTTAGTGTTATTTTCTTTCAATTTTGATTATGGTTTCTTTGTCATGAAATTTGTTTCTATTTAGTCAAATTAATCAGCCTTCTCTTTAATTGTAATAGGATTCAAATCTAGTTTAAAAAAAACTTGCCCATTCCAAAATTATAAAAAATCCACACATGTCTTCTGCTAATACTCACATGATCTCATTTTTACACTTATATTTCAGATTTATTTTGAATTTTTTCTGGTGCATTGTGTGAGGTATGAATCCAATTTTATCTTTTTTTCCAAATGGTTATTCAGCTGTTCCAAATTTATAAAATGTCCATGTTTTCCCCAGTGATTTCAGATATTACTTACACAAAATTTTCATATGCACTTGGTCTTATTCCTAGGCTTTCTGTTATGTTTCATTGGTGTATCTACTTATGTGCCAGTATCACACTTTTTAAATCAAGATTTAATAGGATGTTTTAACGTCTTGTAGGGCTACTTCTCCTTTTTCCCTCCTTTCCAGGGACTTCCGAGCTATTTTGCATGTTTATTTTTTCATATGATCTGAAAAACAAATTATCTTGATCCAAGAAAAAAAATTATTTGTATTGGGATTGCACTAAATTTATATATTAAGTTGAAGAAAATTTCTATCTTTTTTTCCATTTTCAAAAAAACTTATATTTGCATTTATTCTTAATTGCTTTCTAATATTTCATACCCCACTGTGGGTCACTTAGATTCCAAGATTCCATTTTTTTGTTATTACAAATATTCAGTGAATATTCTTATGCATGTCTGCATGTGCCCATGTGTGAGAGTTTCTCTAGAATAGACACTTAATGTTAAATTACTATATTGTAGGGCATGCATAGTTTCAACTTCACAGGGGCATATTTTTTTTTCAGTTTTTATTAAAATGTAGCTAACATGCAATATTATTTTACTTTCAAGGGTACACCATAGTTATTCAATATTTATATACCTAAAGAAGGGATCACTATGAAATGTCGAGCAACCGTACCATGCTATCAAAATGTTATTGACTGTATTCCCTATGCTGTATATTACATCCCCATGACTTACTTGTTTTATACCTGGAAATTTGGACCTCTTATTCCCCTTCACTTTTCCCCCCTGTTTAAATTTTCAACTACAGTTGACATTCAACATTATTTTATATTAATTTCAGGTGTACAGCATATAATTTAAGAAGTGATCCCCCTGACTAGTCCAGTACCCACCTAGAACCCTACGTAGTTAATACCATGTCATTGGCTATATACCCAGTGCTTTACTTTACATCTCCACGACTATTTTGTAACTACCAATTTGTACTTCTTAATCCCTTCCACTGTTTTCACCTTGCCCCACAAGCCCCTCCTGTCTATCACCCCAACAAATCTAGTACCCATCTGACACCGTACATAATTTATTGACAATATTCCCTATGCTATACCTTACATCCCATGATCACTGTGTACAACCAATTTGTATTTGTTCATTCCTTCTCCTTTTTTCACCCACAACCCCAACCCCCCTACCATCTGGCAGCCATCAAAATATTCTCTGTATCTATGAGTTTGTTTCTGTTTTGTTTGTTAATTTTGTTTTGAGATTCCACAGACAAGTGAAATCACATTGCATCAGTCTTCTTCTGACATTTCATTCAGCACAATAGCCTCCAGGTCCATCCATGCCACAACAGATGACAATAACCCATTCCATTTCCTGGCTAATCAATATTCCCTGTATATATGTACCATCTCCTTTTTATCCATTCATCCATTGATGGGCACCCAGGTTGCCTCCACATCTTGTCCATTGTAAACAATGCTGCAACGAACATATGGATGCACATGTTTCCTTGCAGTAGCATTTCGGTTTCTTTGGATAAATACCCTCAAGTGGGCTTACTGGGTCCTTCATTGTCTCTTCTTATAGACTTTTAAAAACGTCTAGGGCTGGCCAAGTGACGTGTTGGTTAAGAGCTGGCTTGGGATGCCAGCAGCCCCGGTTCGGATCCCACATATGAGGGCCAGTGACACTGCCCTCAGATGGTGAACAACAGCTCCACCTGGAGCTGGGCTGCTGTGAGTCCCCGGAGACAGCATAGCTGCAGCCCCTGCTGCAGTGGGCTGCCATAGGCTACAATGAGTGTCCGGCAGACAGTGTGAGCAGCCAGCAGCCAGTGTGAGTGACAGGCAGTCAGTGCGAGCTGCCAAGAGCCGCTGTGAGCGGCCATCCAGAGGCTGGCGACCTATCTGTCTCGCCCAAGAAGATCGCAATGATGATACCAACAACATGGTCCAGTGAAGCAATGTCCTCCACAGCTAGACTGAAGAACAAAAGGACAACAAATTGTCTGTTCCCCTTCCCCGTTTTCCCAGTGCTGTTCCCCTCTCCCAATTGCCCAATAAAATCTTTAAAAAAAAAAAAAGTCTATTTTGTCTGATATAAGTATTGCTATCCCAGCCATTTTTGTTTTGTTTCCATTTTCAAGAAATAACTTTTTCAATCCCTTTACTTTTTGTCTGTATGTGCCTTTCATTCTGAAGTGAGTTTCTTGTAGGCAGCATATGTAAGGGTTTTGTTTTGTTATCGTTTAGCCCCTCTATGTCTTTTGATTGGAGTATTTAATACATTTACACTATAATAATTGTTGATAGATATGTAGCTATTGCCTTTTTATTATTTATAATTTTCATGTTTTTTCTTTCTTCTTCTTCTTTTTTTTTTTTCTGTCTTAAGGAAGTCCTGCTCACATTCCTTGAAATACAGATTTGTTGATGATGAACTCCTTTAGCTTTTTCTTGTCTAGGAAGCTCTTTATCTGCCCTTTGATTCTAAATGATAGCTTTGCTGGGTAGAGTAGTCTTGTTTGTAGGTCCATGCTTTTAATCATATTGAATATTTCTGCCAATCCCTTCTGGCCTGCAAGGTTTTCCTTGAGAAATCAACTGCCAGTCTTATGGGAGCTCCCTTATAAATTACTAGTTGACTATCTCTTGCTGCTTTTGGAATTTTCTTTTTGTCTTTAACCTTTGCCATTTCAATTATAACGTGTCTAGGTATGGGCCCGTTTAGGTTCATATTTTGGGGGACTGCCTGTGCTTCCTGGGCTTGTATGTCTATTTCCTTTACCAGGTTAGGAAAGTTTTCAGTCATTATTTCTTCAAATAGGTTCTCAATCTCTTGTTTTCTCTCTTCTGCTTCTGGTACCCCTATGATGTGAATGTTTTTATGCTTGATGTTGTCCCAGAGGTCTCCTAAACTATCCTCATTTTTTTTTAATCATTTTTCTTTTTGCTGTTCCAATTGGGTGTTTTCTGCTACCTTATCTTCCAAATCGCTGATTCGATCCTCTGCTTCATCTAGTCTGCTGGTGATTCCTTCTAGTGCATTCTTCATTTCAGTTATTGTATTCTTCACTTCTGACTTTTGTTTTTATGGTTTCTATGCAATTTTTTATGCTTGCTTTCTTTTTGTTGAAGTTCTCACTAAGTTCCTTCAGCATCTTTATAACCACTATTTTGAACTCCGTCTCTGGTAAGTTACTTACAGCATTTCATTAAGTTCTTCTTCTGGATTTTTCTCCTGTTTGTTCATTTAAGACACATTTCTTTGTTTTTTTTGTTTGTTTTTTTTAAAGATTTTAATGGGGAGTTGGGGGAAGGGAACAGTGTTGGGGAATTGGGGATGGGGACCAGAGAAGTTGTTGTTCTTCAATCTTCATTGTGGAGGACGCCAGTCACCATCTGGCTTCCCATCTGCAGCTCCTGGCCTCTAAGCTCAAGGTGCTGTGTTCAGTCTTAGTTGTAGGTGGGTGTAGCCACTATCCCATGTGGAAGTTGAACCAGCAGCCTTGTTGTTAAAAGCACATGCCCTATTCACTGAGCCATCTGGATGGCAGCTCAGCTCCAGGTGCCAAGTTCAGTCTTAGTTGCAGGTGGGTGTGTAGCCACCATTGAACAGGCAATCTTGTTTTTACACCAGCTGAACCATCCTGCCACCTGTGGGTAGCTCAGCGACAGTTCAGCAACAGCTCAGCTCGGGTGCAGCATTCACTGGCCCATGTGGAAATCAAACTGACAGCCCTGTTGCTCAGAGTTCATGCTCTTAGCCAACTCTTAACCAACTGAGCCATTCGGCCGGCCCCCATTTCTTTGTTTCTTCATTTTGGGTGCCTTTCTGTGTTTGTTTCTATGTATTGTGTAGATCTGCTATGTCTCCCAGCCTTGGCTGGGCGACCTATGTAGTAGGTGTTCTGCGGGGCCCAGTGGCATAGTCTCCCTGGCACTTGCTCTGGGTGTTACAGGAGGATCCTTTGTGTGGGCTGTGTGTGCCCTTTTGTTATAGTTGAGACTTGATTGCTATTGGCACATCAGTAGGTGCGATTGACCCTCATGCTGCCTGGCTGTGGGATTTTGCCACAAGCACAGCTTATGGGCTGCTGTGTATGGGCTTACCCTCACTAAGTGGGATTCACCCCCAATGAACTCTGGTGTCTGTTGAGACCATACTTTGTGTGTGCCACTTCTGGGACTAATTGGTCAGTGTTGTGCTGTAGTCTGAAGCCAACCAAGTATATTGGTTCTGGGGCCTCTTGGGAGGTCTCTGTTGCAAGCCCAAGACAGCAAATACCTGTGACTGTTTGGGGACTACCTAGTAGGAACTACAATGCTATCTGTGGTTGTTTACTGCCTGTGTTAAAACTTGAGGCACATGGGAGAGGCCACACTATGAAATGAGGACATCTGCCACCAGTACCAGGTTTGGGATATCTCCACAAAAAGCCTGGACATCCCAAGGCCTGCTGTCAGAGCTTCATGTGGTATGCAAGGTGGGTGAGGCAGGCTCTCAGGGAGTCATTAGAGTGAGAAGAGTTGTAGTCACCAGGTTAATGTAAATTTTGGTTTGGTGCCAGTGCTGAGCTTGGAGCTATTCAGCAAAAGTCTCAGGGCACACTGAGGTCATTCACTGCCAGTTGGGGCCCTGCCAGACTCTGATAGTTTTCCAAGAAAGAGTGCAATCAGGATGAGGTTGGCTGCTCCCTGAGAAAATGCCTCCCGCATTGGGGAAGTTGGGTGGGGCGGGATCCTAGTAAGTCAGCAGGGTGAAACAACAGAGCTCACCACGTCAATAAAATTTAGATTTGCCTGTGGTGGGGGCAGTCTCAACATGGGAAAAATGGCACCCACCTGCTGGCTGCATGGGAGAAAGACCTCAGACAGGGAAAATGCCTACTGTCCTCCCCAAAAGCCGCCTACCTCAGTCTGCACCCCTATAAATTTCCTAAACCTCCTCAGTCACCGTCCCTCTACCAAAGCCCAAGGTAAGTGCCTGCAAAGTGAGTGAGTCTGTGCACGGGCCGTTTAAGAGGGTGTCTGGGTTTCCCACAGCCTTCCGTCCCACCCGGATGGTCGCAATCCCCAGTTTTTCACAGCCAGATATTGTGGAGGCTCCTCTTTTCAACACCAGTACTCTGGGCTGAGGAACCTTGTGTGGAGAGCTAGGGTTTCCCAAACCTCTGGGCAGAACCAAGACAGCTGATTTTCTACCATCACAAGGAGGTTTGGGCTCGTTCCAAGTCTCTGGCCCTCCTACCTGTCTTGACATGTCTTCTTTCTATTTTTAGTCATAGGACTTTTGTTTGACAAGACATCAGGTAGTTCTCCAGGTTGATTTTTCTATAATTTAGTTTGTAATTTTAATGTGTTCACAGACGGATATAGGCACAGTATTTCTTTACTCCACCATCTTTGATCTTTTTCCCAAAATTGATATCTTTATGATGTTAAATTACCCTATCCAAGAACAAGTGTATGTTATGTGCCATTGAGTCTGCTATAATTCCTGGGGACTCTATGCATGAGTGATGTCCACAATGTCCCTTCCTCAAACAGCCCTGCTTAACTCCTATAGACTCCTGCCTATGATTTCTTTTAAGGAGTCAATCCACTTCATATTTGGTCATCTCATATGTAATCAAGAACAAGTATGTTCTTCCATTTGTTTAAGTTTTTGTCTTTCTCAGAAATGTTTTCAAGTTTTCATTATATATTTTGCCTATTTATTGTTAAATTTATTCCTAAATACTGGAAAGGAGGAGAATTGTGAGAGAAATTTTCTATGGCAATTTCCAATTGTTCATTGTCTGTATACAGTAGTCTCCCTTACCTATGGTGAATAAGTTCCAAGACCCCAGGGGATGTCTGACACTTTAGATAGTACTGAACCCTATATATATTATGTTTTTAACTATACATGCATACCTATAATAAAGTTTAATTAATTAATTAATTAATTAAAATATTTTATTGGGGAATTGGGGGAGGGGAACAGTGTTGGGGAATCTGGGAAGGGGAACAGACAAGTTGTGGTCCTTTTTTTTTTCTTCAGTCTAATTGTGGAGGACGTTGTTTCACTGGCCTATGTTGGTATTATCATTGCCCTCTTTCTGGGTGAGGCAGATCAGTTGCTGGCCTCTGGACTGCCGCTCATGGAGGCTCTTGGCAGCTCACGCTGGCTGCCAGCTGCTCATGCTGGCTGCCGGCCACTCACTGTAGCCTATGGCAGCCCACTGCAGCAGAGGCTGTGCCCACATCATCGCCTGCCATCTTAGCTATAGAGGCAACCAGGTGGAGCTGTTGTTCACCACGTTAGCTATAGAGGGCAGTGTCACTGGCCCTCATAAGTGGGATCTGAACCAGGGCCCCGCTGCTCAGAGCCAGCGTCCAAAGCCAAGTCCTAACCAACACGCCACTCGGTTGACCCAATAAAGTTTAATTTATAAATTAGGCATAGAAAAAGGTTAACAGCAATAAATACTAATAAAATAGAACAATTCTAAAAATACATTGTAATGAAAGTTATGAGACTGCAGTCTCTCTTTTTTTTCTGGAAACTTATCTGATAACTGAGATGGCTACTAAGTGACTAACCGGTAGATAGCATATGTACACAGCGTGGAAACACTGGACAAAAGGATGATTCATGTTCTAGGCTGGATGGAGCTGGATGACTTGAGATTTTATCATGCTACTCAGAAGGGCATGCAAGTTAAAACTTATGGAATGTTTATTTCTAGAATTTCCATTTAATATTTTTGGGCCACTGTTGACTGACCATAGGTAACTGAAACCATGGAAAGCACAACCACAGATAGGGAGGGACTACTGTATGTGGAGGTTATTAATTATTGTATAAATTTTATATCTTGTTGTTATAGCTAAATATTGTTTCTGTTAGTTTTATTTTAGATCCTCCTTGTTTGTATTATCAATTTAGTTAAGACTTGCTTTAAGATATAATGCATGATTAAACTTGGTAAAATTTCCATGGATGTTGGAAAAGAAGGTATGTTCAATTTTTTAAGTAGAAAGTTTAATATATCTATGAATTGATGGTTAATAATTCTACTGGTCAAATTATCCATGTCATCATCTGTGTATTTGATTTTACAAAGTGTATTAATATTTTTTAACTGTTTCCCAATTGAAAAAAATATATATTTCTCTAAATTTCTACTTATTTTTTTGTAAATAAGTTTTATTTTACTAATTTGAATCTGTATTTTAGTATTTGACAAATACTTTGTCTCTAGTGTACCTTCATTGTACCCTATAATTATTGTCAAGGTAATTATGTGATTCACATGTTTTCTCAAATGAAAGTTACCTTACTGCTCTACATTATTCTGTTTCAACAAATTTTAATTCTTTTTAGTTAAAGTTATCCTTTTACTTTTTAAGTTGTAAGTTTAAGTTCTCCCTTTACTTTTGTTTTAAGCATATTCCTTCTAAAGAAACTTGAATTTTTGTGCCTATGGTATAATTTCAAGATGTTTTTAAATTTAATAGCTATCACTAAATCCCCACCCCCACCCCAAAGTAATATAGCTGTGTATACCCCTGGAACCCCAGTGAGTTCCAGGTACATAATGTTTTTACAAAGTCTATAGTTTTTGTCCAACTGATGGCTGTAAAAATCTTTCATGGTGAGTTTGTTTGTTTTTTTTTAACATCTTTTTTGTATTTTCTTGGGAACTATGTCTTCTACTTCTGCAAACTGCTTGTTTAGATACTTGCTTATATTTGCCTTGTTAATATTAAAGAGTTCTCCAAATACTCTGGATGATAATCCTCTGTTGATTATAGTCATTGGGAATATTTCCAGCAGTTTTTGGTTTCTGTTTTAATTTATAAATCATATTTTATAATAAACAAAAGTATATATTACTGTAAACAGATTATCAATTTTTTCTTTCATGACTTTTGTTTTTTATATCTTATTTAAAATTCCTCCCCTGAGGTTCTTAAAGAAATTCTTCAGGGACCAGTCAAGTGGCTTGGTGAAGTGCTGGCTTGGGAAGCCAGCGGCCCCTGTTCGGGTCCCACATATGAGGGCCAGTGACACTGCCCTCAAAAAAAAGAAGGAAATTCTTCAATATTTTCTTCTGAGATTTTACAGTATTTCTTTTTGGTCTTAAGTTTCTGTATATCTGGAACTGACATTTTTGTATAGCATGGGTAGACATAAAATTTAATGCTTTTTTCTAAGAATAACCTATTTTCCCAGCATTTTAAATTTAATAGTCTTTCACTAGAACATGACTATGTTAGCACCTTGATCCTGGACTTTCCAGCCTCTGGAAATACAAGAAATAAATTTCTGTTCTTTATAAGCTACCCAGTCTATGGCATTTTGTTATAACAGCTTGACTGGACTAAGACGGAAAATTAGTATTAAAAAGAAGAGGTGCTTCTGTAACAACTATGCTGACATAATAACATCCAAACCAGTAGAGAATTTTAATAAAAGTTTTATTTGAGTCAAACAGCAGATAAACCCAGAAGCAAGATCTCAACAGACTGAGAAAATGCTTCTAAGAATAACAGTTTGCAGCTTCTTTTGTGCATTTGGAAGTAGGATGGAACTTAATAACGATTACATGAAGGTGGGAGGAAGCAAGGTGGGGGTTGGAATACAGGAGAGTTAACAAGATTGTGTGCTCTCTTGAGGGTGGTTTCTCTTCGGAGGGATCTGAAAAGAGACACTTAAAAGGTGTGTTAACCTAGATGCACAGAAACAATATACAGAACTTGCTGAAGCAAAGACAAACTTTATTAAAGAAGTTATATGCCTGGGACATGACTACCCACCCTGCTTGCCATTGAGGAATGTATGACTAGATTACCCTTTGAGGTTACTTTCTGTAGAACCCCTTTTTCATCCACAAATACCTAATAATGTGGAAGCAGCTTTGGAATGTGTAGTGGGTAGAGGCTGGAAGAGCTTGGAGGTTCATTCTAGAAAAAACCTACATTGCCGTGAACAGGACTTTGAAGAAAATTGTAATGAAAGGCCAGAAGGAAAAGAGGAGAGCTCTAGAGAAAGCCTGGATCTCCTTAGAGAACACCCAAGTGCTCATGAACAGAATGTTGGTTGAAATGTAGATGATAAAAGCCATTCTAATGAAGTCTCAGACATAAGTGAAGGAAATGTTCCTGGACAGTAGAGGAAAGGTCATCTTTGTTATAAAATTGCAAAGAAATTGTCTGAACTGTGTTCATGGGCTAGAGTTTTGTGGAAGGTAGAACTTGTGAGCAATGAAATTGGATATTTGACTGAAGCTATTTCTAAGCAAAGTGTTGAAGGTACAGCTTGGCTTCTCTTGAATGCCTATGGTAAAATAAGAAAAGAAAGGCTGACTTAAATATGGAATTGTCAATCAAAAGAAGCAGTACTTTAAAAAATGGGAAGATTCTCAGCCTATTCATTTTGCAAAAAAATGTAAAAGTATTTCTGGAGAGAACACTAAGGTTGTGACCAAGTGACCCTTTGATTAGTATGGGTGTGAATCACAGATTTAATCACCCACCCCAGCAGGAAAACAGCCAATTTAAACTGAAAAGAAAAATGACAGGAAGGAATGAAGGAAAGTTGTAGGATTTAAGATTTTAGATGACAGAAACATAAAGCTATTCAGCTGTGATTCAGCAAGATTTTCAAGAAAAAGAAATGACCAGGGCTGCCTTCTCAATTTCAGGGCTGTGGGCATTCAATAGGCCAGATGACACCCACCCAAAGCTACCTTCACTTAGATTTTGAAAAGATGCAGCTGCCTGAAGTGGTGAGCATATCACTCAGGCAGAGAGCCTTGGAGAAGGCAAGGCCACTGCAGAGAGGCCCTGCAAGGGAATGCCCAGCGGAACCCAAAGGGAAGGGCTTACTTTGAAGCTGGGGAGTGGTAGAGGCACAAGCACAGGACTTCAACCCATGAGAGCTGTAAAGTAGCTGTGCTCACCAAAGCCATGGGGCAGGACTGCCACCCCAGTAGGTCTGAAAGGCAGGATCTCTGCCCCAGTGGGTCTTAGGGTTTTGGACTTGCTCAGAATCTGTTAGCCCTTTTTTTTCTGTGTTTTGTTTTTGGAATAAGAGTTTTTATACTTTGCCTGTTGCATCACTGTATTTTGGAACCATATAACTTTTTTAATTTGATACGTTCATAGCTAGAAAGCAATTTGCCTCTCAGGATTAATCCTCTTACACATATCTGATTTAGATAAGACTTTGACTTAGAGTTGATGATGGAAGGAGACTTGAGGCAATTGGGATGAGTGTCCTTCGTATGTAAAAAGGACATGAATTTTGGGAGGGCAAGGGTGAAATGTTATTTCCTGAATGTCTGTGTTACCCCCAAAATTCATATGGTGAAATCCTAATGTCAAATGTGATAGTATTAAGAGGTGGGGCACTTCAGGAGGTGATTAGGTCATGAGGGAGGAGCCCTCATGAATGAGTTTATGCCCCTATAAAAGAGGCCTGAGAAAATTGTCTAGCCCCTGCTGTCAAGATAGGATACAACCAGAAGTCTTCCTCATGGAAGAGGCGCATCACCTGACCATGCTGGCATTCTGCGCTTCTAGCCTCTAGAGCTATAAGAAATCAACTTCCATTGTTTGCAAGCTACCCAGTTTCTAGCATGTAGTTATAGCATCCCTAATGGACTAAGACATTTAGTTTACTATTACCTAATACTTTTTTTTTTCTCTAGGAGTCCTTTTTTCTTTCATGAAGTGTCTTACCCTACACAGTACAATTTAATATTTACCAAAGACTCAAGGGAGCCCCTATGCAGATTTTTGGAGATATTTCTCTGAGTAGGTCTCTCCTTTCTATTAGCCACACAGATTCTAGTTGCATAATCCTCCTGTTGATGTAAAAAATGCCCAAACCTGTAGAGAATTTCTATGAGTTTATTTGAGCCAAACTAACCACATATTGCTGGGGAATGGGATTATGCATTTGAGATTAAGGAGGAAATGTACAGAAGATTATATTAAGGTAGTAGAGAAAAAGGCAGGGATTGGATTACAGGGTAGTTAAAATTATGTGCTCTCTTGAGGGTGGTCATGCCTTCCATGGGTATTATTTCTGGCAATTCAAGGGTGTGTTAACCTAGATGCACAAGAACAATAAGCAAGGCTGGCTTAAAAATCTTGCACTAAAGAAGTTATATGCCTGGGGGTTAACTACCCACAATTACCTGCTCACTTAGGAATTTATGATTTATTACAGCACCCCTTTTGCATCTACATTCCCCAAGTTGTGATTTCTTCAATCCACAGAGACCCCTGTGTTCTGTAGTGGGTCCCCCTTCCATGCACCACAGCCTACAAAGCACCTCCCAGGAGAAACCTAGGGAAATCATAGGGCTCACCTCATTTTTCTCCCTTTATTCAGAGATCACAGTTTTGTTATTTTTTTTTTTTTTAAAGATTTTATTGGGGAATTGGTGGAGGGGAACAGCATTGGGGAATCGGGGAAGGGGAACAGACAAGTTGCTGTCTTTTTGTTCTTCAGTCTAGTTGCGGAGGATGTTGCTTCACTGTTGGTATCGTCATTGCGCTCTTCCCGGATGAGGCAGATCAGTCGCTGGCCTCTGGATGTCACTCACCGCGGCTATTGGCAGCTCACGCTTGGCTGCCAGCTGCTCACGCTGGCTGCGGGCCACTCACTGTAGCCTATGGCAGCCCACTGCAGCAGGGGCTGCCGCCTACACCATCGCCGGGGCTCGCACAGCCCAGCTCCAGGTGGAGCTGTTGTTAGCTGTAGAGGGCAGTGTCACTGGCCCTCATGTGGGATCTGAACCGGGGCCGCTGGCATCCCAAAACCAGCGCTTAACCAATGCGCCACTCGGCCGGCCCTGTAATTTTTTTTTTATCCAAAGTTTAAAAACAGTTGTTTCATATATTTTGTCCACCCTTGTAAATAATTATAGTAGAAGGTCTAGTCCAGTAGTAGTTCCTCCATCATGGCCAGAAGCAGAAGTCCTCTGCACAGTGCTTTACTCTTCAAAGAAACAGATTGTCATGGTTAGATGAAAAATCTCAAAGAACATCAACAGATAAACTCACCCCACTGCTGTACGCTTGAGTTTCCTTTTCTAAATATCTAATAAATGGCTGTTCAGATCATACTTAACCACATCCAGCAATGATGAGACCGCTATTTCCAAGGTAAGCTTACCTCTCAGGCTGGTCTGAAAGTCATCTTTTTCATCCTTGTTTTATGTCTGAAGTCCACCCATGGAGGATCTACTTTGTCTTCCATTAAATAGTCCTACAAACATTTGACGACAGCATCGTGTTCCCACAGAGTCAGCTCTTTTGCAGACTGTATGCCCAGTTTCTTTAACTTGCTCCACAAGTTTGAGCAAGTAAAGTAGAAAAACAACTGCTTTATTCTCTCCCTGTCTTAACTATATGCCTCAAGACTTTTGAAATCGCAGGAGAAAATTCCCTTCGAAGCCATCCTACATGCTTAGCTTGAATCAGAGATGCCTAATTTGATCAAAGGATCACTCGGCTCTTGTAAATGGTCTATGTAGTTGGCATCTTTCAGAATCTCCTGTCTACGTCAGAAGATCCTTCTCCCTGCTATGTGACTGAGAGAGAAACCACTCCTGGACATGCTTTCAAATGGAGCCACAGGACAAGTAGATAATGGCTTTATTAACTGGGAAATGGTAACTAGAAGAGAAGGAGGGAAGTACAGTCTATTGAAATATATGATTCCATTTCCTAATGGATAACTTTAAGAATAGAATTGGACATAAAATTTCAGGCCTCTAAAAGTCAGCTAACAAATCTGAAGATCGGGGTCCTTTATCGTCCTAATATTATTTGCTGCTTGATTAGTTTATCTTAATATTGAGATTTCAGAACTTTGATTTTATTCTAAAATTAGGTTTTATCTTACTTAATACATGTCTTACAGTCAAGTTTAAAGAATACATTGTCTTGGAGGAAATGTTCACCTGCCCCTCTTCATTTCTAATCAGAACATGTTTGGGAGAGTGGGCTTCATAGCCAAGCCTCACAGTTTGTTTTAATTAGTTTCTAATACCCCTCTTTAGGCTATGCTTTATTTCTGTCAGTCCCTGTGTCTGTACTAATCTGCATAACAGCATTAACAGAACATTGTGAAACACAATACTCAGTCATTAAAAAAATGCAGATGCTAAGAAGGAATTCTGTCTCCAGACTGCCTTTGGACTCAAGACTGCAAAATCAACCTCCCCTGGTTCACAAGGCGGCAAAATCTGCTTGGATTTGCCAGCCCCCACAACTGCATAAGCCAAGTCCATAAAATCAATTTCTCTCTCTTCATACATATATACAGAGAGGGTGCCAAAAAAAGTATACACATTTTAAGAAAAGAAAAAACTGTATTAAGATTATAATATTCAATATATTCCAATAACAAACGATGAATACAAGTCTCATTTGACTTCTGCAATTACAAGAGGTGCTCAAAGTGGTTACCGTCAGTATAATTTAAAAAAAAAAAGATTTTATTGGGGAATTGGGGTAGGGGAACAGCATTAGGGAATTTGGGAAGGGGAACAGACAACTTGCTGTCCTTTTGTTCTTCAGTCTAGTTGTGGAGGACGTCGCTTCATTGGCCCATGTTAGTATTATCATTGCACTCCTCCTGGGGGAAGCAGATCGGTTGCTGGCCACTGACCGGTTGCTCACGGAGGCTCACAGCAGCTCATGGCAGCCCACTGCAACCCATTGCAGCCCCACTGCAGCCTACGCCATTGCTGGCAACTCACTGCAGCCGAGCTCCAGGTAGAGCTGTTGTTCACCATCTTAGCTGTAGAGGGCGCAGCCTCACTGGCCCATGTAGGATCCAAACCAGCAGCCCTGCTGCTCAGAGCTCGCACTCCCAAGCCAACTCTTAACCAATGAGCCGTTCAGTCAGCCCCCTCAGTATAATTTTAATACAGACATATATATGTATACGTATATATGTATGTGTGTGTGTGTGTATATATATATATATATATATATATATATACACACACAGATACATTCTATTGATTCTGTTTCTCTGGGGAACAATGACTAATGAAGCTTCTATGAATATTCAAAATAAATAAGTAAAATAAATAAATAAATACAGATTCTAAATGTCATGCATTTACATTTTGAAATCTGCTTTATCTTATTTAACTTTTAAAAAGATGATTTCCCAAGGGTTACAGTGTAGAAAAACCTTGGGAAGTAACTTTACCTCAGAACTTAAAAAAAACAAAAATCACGTAGAGACAGCAGTTGCACCAAAGTGTTTCCTTATTAACGTATAATGTTTCATATGGCTGTGATGGATTCTGTAGCTGAGTAACTATAAACATGTTGTTGTTGTTGTTGTTGTCTAAGACAGAACAGAAAGAATTTGTTTACTAAAATTTGCTTTCTCTTCTCAGGCCCTATTCGTCCAATTAAACTTGTCTCATAAACTCTCTGCTTCTTTTTATGATGATTAGGCTCTTGGATTATATCTGCTGTTGGAGTCAGATATTGGTTATTCAGTTCTACTACCCATAAAGAGGTAATATTTTCCAGTGGCTTATGGTGAAAAAGAGGAAGAAAGAATAGACTTGAAATGTCTGATTTTTTGCAACCTGTTGCTTTTTCTCCAATACATAGCTGGAAAAAAGAAAGGAAGCTGAGTAGAAGATAGGTCTGGAGCTGACCCCAAAGAAGGGGTTGGATAGGTCGGCTTTGCCAGGCAAGGGACCAGGATATGAGCAGCAAATAACCTTCAGCTTCTATCATTTAGTCTCTGCCTTGCTTTTCTAATACAGTAAGTCCCTGACTTAGGAACAGGTTCCCTTCCAGGAGAATGTTCCTAAGTCAGATTTATTCGTAAGTCCAGCAAAGTGAGTCTTTGCGCTTCCAGCAGTTCCCTCCCCATCACCACTGCTTTTCGTTTTGCTTCCGGGCATTCTAGGCTCTGATTGAACACTGTGCTACTGTACACTATTGCACTGCACAGTAAGCACACAGCAGCACCACTGTGACAATGTCCGACAGACACGTGAGCTACTTCCACGATTTGTTCGCATCTACGAATGTTCGTAATGCGAGGTCCGTTTGTATCTGTGAAAGTTTGCAACTCAAATGTTCGTAAGTCAGAGACTTACTGAATTTGCTGAATGTAGGTGATTGTGGATCCATAGACATTTATCACATTAACTAGAGATCAAGAGCTTTGTAACTTTAGTGAATTTTCATGAACTTCTCTAGCTCCTCTGCATTTCCAGCTTTCTTTTCTTTCTTTCTTTCTTTCTTTTTTCGATTTTTTTATTGGGGAATTGGGGGAGGGGAACAGACAAGTTGCTGTTCCTTTGTTCTTCAGTCTAGTTGTGGGAGATGTTGCTTCACTGGCCCATGTTGTTACTATCATTGCGCTCTTTCCAGGTGAGACAGATCAGTTTACCAAAATACATTGCCCGTCTACTGTACTGTGGAGCCAGCTTCATGCTAGGTGCTGAAAATACAAAAATAAATGTCAAGATTCCTGCTTTGGAAGAGTTCACAGACAAGACAATAAAACAGAATTGAAAGAGAGTTTAATAAGGCTTAAGACTAAGATATGCTGGGTCCAAACCCACATTTCAATGGGTCAGAGAGAAGTCCTGAAAGAGACAACACGTGAACTAAATTTTAACAGATGAGCAATTAACTAGACAATGGAAAGATGGAGGAGATGAAGGCATTCTGAAGAGTGAGAAAGGAGGCATCAGGTACAGTGATGTGGAAATCTGAGGGAGCATGATGACCTCAGGTAATGCTAAGTGCTTTAGTGTGGTGGAGATGCTGTGCATTTGCATATGTATTTTAAGTAATTTGCTCAATATAGTGAGGAAATGACTGAGGCCAGATTTAAACCAGATCTTCATGAATCTAAAATCTATGCCCATGACCCTGAGTACTTACACCATATGATTGAAAAGCAGGCAGCCAAAATTAGATGTTTGGCATTATAAGCAGTATTTGTGTCAATGATTCTTCTTTTGCCAAAGTACAGAAGTTAGATGTTAATTAAGCAGATATTCTCAGACAATTTCATCTTGGATGAAATAAATAGACTTGATTTTGCTGTTTTTATTACAAGAGATTTTTAGTTCCATTTCTATGATTTTATGTTTAGCATTTAAAAATAATGAAAGATCTCACTTGGATAGTTTTCTATCAGTGGCAGTTTAGTTGCAAGGATCTACTGGAACTAAGGTAATAATAGGATTTAACTGAGGTAAAGAGAGAATTTGAGCTTTCACTCATAAATACAACCATCTTCTGTAAGAAAATAGTTTTGTCATCAACTGCCTTAATCTTTTCTCTCATTACCTCAGTTACATTTTGTTCATTCTATTATCCATTTCTTCAGCAACTGAAAGGCACAATTTTGTTATCATATTTTATTTTAGGTAGATCAGGTTTGTAGAAATCTTGGTTGCAGAAACATCAGCAGGATTATCTTTCCTATCAAATAAAGGCTGATAATCAAAGTCTTTTAGGCTAATAGTTCTGAAAGCAGTCATAGAGTCCAGGGAGGGATGAGGTGGAGATGGCTAAAGGCCATCACTTTCCCAGAAGTTTTCTTCCAAAATCATAGACTTTGCACAAATATCCAAATACCATTAACCACAAGTAATTGCATTATTTGCAGCCTGAGCTCTTTCTAAGCCAGGTTATTTGTTAATTTGATCATTTGTTTTCAAATCAGTATTTTATAGACAAAATCATGTTTATGCTAAAACAAATCTTAAATTCACACTGCTACTACGAGCTGAAAAATTCTACAAAACCAGTTTTGTCTTACTTTTTAGAAAATAAGAGTATCAGAAAAACATTACTTGTATGGCACCAACCTCATTCTTACCAGAACCCAAACATGACTTTCTGCCAACATGGATCTGTAAAAGAGCACTATACTGACCTCGGAGATGTACGTACTAGTCCTAAATCATATACTACTAATTGTAGAATCTTGAAAAAGATAAATACTTTCAGGGTTTTAGTTTATAATCAAAAACAGTTACTAGTACAAGATGTCACTAAAATCCATTCTAACCTTAAATGTTTATCATTCTGATCCAAAAAGAAGGAAATTAAGTATAACATCTCTATTTTGTTCCACCAACGTCAGATGATACCTGCTTACTGTGCAGTTTCTAGGGGGATTTAATCAGCTTCATGTTGTTTCATAGAACTTTTAGCTTCTTTGCCTTATCTAGTTATTTCATGAAAGGATGGGTTTGACATATATTTTGGAAGTTTAATTGACAAGATTTGATGGTGGTTTGACTATGGGAATGAAAGAGAAGAATGTGTAAAAATGCAATGCTTATTTCTGTCATAAACCACTGGGTGGATACTGAAATTGGAAAATCTATAGAACCATATTGGAGGAAATAATCAAAAATTTAATTTGGACAATTTAAGTTTGGGATGCTTCTAAGAATCAAGTGTATATGCAGTAAAATAGATAAGTCTAGAGTTTAGAAGAGAGGTCAAGCAGGGAGATATAAATATGGAAGTTATTAGCATATAAATGGTATTTTAAACTGGCAATACCAATGAGATTGACTAGGGAGAGAGTATAGATTGTAAAGAAGATGGCTTGGGACTAAAACTCAAGAAATTCCCACATTTAGAGTTCTAGGAGAGGAAGATGAACTTGCAAAGGGCCAAATAGCCAGAGAGGCAGCAGAATATTAAGAAAGTGAGTGTAATACAAGCCAATGTCAGAGGAATATTCAAGAAGAGGGGAAAAGCCAAGGGTCCTGAATACTCACATGAAGATGGGGTAGAAACAAGAGGTTAAGGTGGAGAGTAAACTGATTCTCTGACACACCTCTGCTGATTCAAGCACATACATAGATAAAATGAAAAATAATTACACAGCCAGGCTCACACACAAAATATTTATTTTTGAGAAATGAAATGGAGGAACAATGAAAAGTGATTAGTGGGGCTAAAGCCATGAGTAGGCAAATGGGCTAGAAGTCTGAGAGTGCCTATATAAAATGGTCTGAGGTTTTAGAATATTGGTCAGGCTTGCTTAAGTCAGGAGCAGGGGTGGAGCTGAAAATATTACACTCTCATTGTCTGGGACCATGATTTATATCAAGCACTTAATCTAGTGTTGTGTAAGGACACAAACATCAACTGTGATTAAGAGTACCGACATCTTACCGTGCAATAGGAAACCAAGTCTACCATTGTAAAGCCTAGTTCTGCTGACTTTCAGGAGTTGGGTGGACCTCTGAATACTGGAGTGCCCCAGGGCCTGATCTGCCAATCTCTTCTCCAGCTACATGCATTCTTTGGTGACATAGACCATGCTGCTGTTCCTAAATGCCATCCATATCCTAATGACTCCTACATTTACATTTCCAGCTTGGACCTCTCCCCTTACCTTCAGAGTCACACATCTAGTTGTCTACCTGATATATCGACTTGGATGTTTCAAAACAGAACTCCTAATTTCACTTCCAAACCTTGTTCCTCTCATAGTCTTCCCTATCTCAGTTAGTGGCATTTCTATCCATCCTTTTCTTTGCTGTGACTGAAAGCTTTGGTCTCATCCTTGGCTCTTCTTTTTCTTTTATCCCACATTCAATCTTTTAGCAAATCCTGAGAGCTCCGCTTTCAAAACATCCAAAGTATGACCACTTCTCATTATCTCCAAAATTACCACCCTGACTCAAGCTGGCATCCTTTTTCATCTGGATTATTCTAATTCCTTAGTCCCCCCTGGGTGTACTGTTACCTTCTTATTGTTTAATTGTAATATGGCAATCTGAGGGAGACTTTGAAATACATCAGTCATTTCATATCACCTTGGCTCAAAATCTTTGAAAAGTTTTCTATTTTTCCATATAAAATCCAACATCCTTATAATTCCCCATGTTTTAAAAAATGAAAAATGTGCTATATACTTTTAGATACATATATGTACAAGTAGTAATAGTATAAAAACACACATGGGGATGATTAGCTTGAATTATTACCTCCAGTGAGGGGCAGAGGAATCTGAGTTTCTGGATAAATATACAGGGCCGCAGTTTGCTCAGAAGACACTTTTAAGAAGGTGACTATAATGAGTGCCTGTGCAATATTGACTGAGTATGCCCAGGAAGAAAGAAGACATGGGGGTTGGTGGATGGGGAGAGACCTATGGTTCCAAGGTCATCCAAGCTTGTGATGGAAGAGTGACTGACAATTTGAGCTGGATGGATGGGGCTCGTGGCTGACTCACACATCTTTTCTTGAAGTTTTCTGCTCTCAAATGGTTGCACAAATTTTACAGGACACTTATCACTGTTGCTGAGTAAGTCACGGCCTCTGTACTTTCCAAGCACACAGCTGACCATTTTACTCAGTTTCTACAACCACCTTCAGGCCTGTGGTGGGAGAACTTCTGAAGCAGTTGAGCACATAGCTAGAAAATGCTTCACCTTTATCTTGGTTATGTCCAGCCTTTTGATTTAAAATTTCTATTCCCTTATAATAAAACTTCTATTAGAGTCTTCATTGTTCTTTCTGGCTTTGGGACAAAAACTTTTTTATTCCATTGACTTGGTCTGTGGCCCCGAGTTTCAATGTTTGTTAGACGTCCAACTGCTTTACATACATGTGACTCCTTAGCTTCCTGGGTTAGTTAATGAGGGGTCAGTTTAATTACACCTCAGCAGTATCCAAGTCCAAAAGCAGATGAACATATTGGGGAAGGGGTGGGCATGCATCTCCAGGCATGAAGCCTGGGGAGTTTCTAACTCTCCACAAACATTTTCCAAAAGTGGCACCTATTAAATAATAACAATTAAAAAATTGGAATGCACTTTGTAGTGACTATGGTAAATATGTTTTAATGGGAGTAGTGTGAAAGAACGATGCAGAGTAGGTTGTCTAAAGGCAGCCTTCCTGCCTGGCTGCAACTGGAAGGGCTGTTTCCTCCCATCAGCATTGGGAAGCTTGCTTTGGCTTTGGAGGGTGGCGATGTCATGAGTTACCTGCTAGTAACATCAGTACCATGGGTAAAATGTCTTATTATACCTTCATGTCATTTCTTTCTTCAAGTAGGACTTTTTTTTCTGAATTAAAGTAGGACTTGTATTTCTGAATTGAATTCTTTCTGTCTTCCAGAAACTAATGTAAATACCTTACACTTTGCATCATCTTCCAGTTCCAAGTTGCCTTTCTCTTCTCTGAGTTCAAATAGTCTTTGTTTTCTATATTAATCTACTGGCTCCTTTTTATAAGGTTCGCTTTTCTTATTAAACTGTTGTAGATGAAAAAGGGGCTCTATAGTAAGTCTGACAAGCCCAATGACTAAAAGTAACCTCACAGGGTGATCTGATCATAAATTCCTAACTGGACAGGTCATGGGTAGTAATGCCTCAGGATATAACTTTTTCAGTAAAAAATTTAACTTTGTCTGAAGCAAACCCTATCTGTTGTTCTTGTGCATCTAGGTCAATGCACCTTTGAATTGCCAGTCTAAGACTATTTTTCAGATCTTTCTAAGCATAACCACCCTTGAGAGAGCACATAACCTTGTTATCTATTTTGTAATCCAATTCTAGCCTTGTTTTCTCCCACTTTCATACAATCTTCCTTACTTTCCCTCCTTAATTCCAAATTTATAAAAGAAACTACAAAAGTGTCATTTTCCAGAGCATTTGAAATCTTGCTTCACAGCATGTTAACAGTTTGGCTCAGATAAACTCTTATAATACTTCCCCAAAGGTTTGGACATTCTTACATTGACACTGTCAATTGCTTCATATCAGGAACCACATCCCATCATCTACGTTCTTTATAAAATGTTTGTTCTAAGCAAAAAATTAGTAGCTATTTGCCAAGTTGGAATATAATATTTATGGTTGTGGTAGAAATTACTAGTTCTTACTAAGACTTGTGGTTCTCTTCTCCTTTCAGAAGCTAGGTGTGATCATGTGACTTTCTTTGGCCAACAAAATGTGAGCACAAATGAAGTTTGTCACTTCTCAGCTGAAACATGTAAGAGCTGATGTGTACTTTTCCATACTCCCTTTCACTTGCTCTGGAAGTCCATGTAGATATGGCAGTGCTCCAAGAGCCAAGCAGACTGAGATGCTGAGCACACACATGGAAGACAGTTACCTGGAGAGTTGCCCAAACCCAAAGAAAGCTTTGTGTGAACAAGAAATTAACTTATGATATATTAGGCTACTAAGATTTGGGGGGATGTTTATCACCATAGCATAATCTAATTTATCCTGAAGTACATAGCTGTACAATGGAAAAGAAATCCATCAGAGAGAGAAAGAGAGAGAGAGAGAGAGAGAGAGAGAGAGAGAGAGAGAGAGAGAGAGAGAAAGAGAGACCTAAATTCAAATACTAGATTTGCTACTTAATAGCAATGTTACTTTTATGAAGTTAAGAAAGATCTTATACCTCAGTTTCCTAATCTATAAAATGGATGTTACTACTACTTACCTTGCGTGGTTTTTATAAGATTATAGAAAATACACAAATAATAGATGCTCAATAACTACTGTCTATCATTTCCTGAACACTTGTGATCATTTTGAGATTCATATATAGAATCTCAAATATATATATATATATATATATATATATATATATATATATTTACATACTTTCTGTATCACTTAGCACAATGCCAAGAAAATACCACGTCCTGAGTTAAAGTTGAATGATTAATTTGAGTATTTTCAATAGAGTACCTATAGGCTATACAATGACAGGCTTAGAGAAGTACACAAAAGACCATTTCTAAATTAACAAAGAATGGAAATAAAGTCCGAGTATGAAGTTGACCCTGACCTTTAGAGAATTCAGAGGGTAATGTGTTCTTAAATAATGAACTTTACTGGCACAATATCTCCAATGTGTTGGCCCTGGCCCTTCAATATATGTCACATGCCAGGCCTCCTTGTTCTCATTGCCTTGTGCCTGGTTGTTTGCTTTTGTAATTAACCTTGGGAAACCCCCACCCATCATTTTATTCTTCGTATATGCTTCCTAATGCATTATTTAGCCAGTTCAGGGTCTCGACTTGATTCAGCATCTAAGGTTTTGATTTCTTAGACTCATTACACACTGCCAATGTGCCATGATCATCAACAGTAGTCATTCCTATTGATTTGAAAAGTAATTATTCTACTTAATAAAATTTGTTTTGTTTTGTTCTTTTTACTTCTCTCTTTTTGCCTAAGAAAGACTTAAGATAAACAATCCCTCCTTTAAAAAAGATGATATATTTTTTACAAAGTCCAAATAATTCAACTCAGGCATAAAGATTTAAAGAATGGTTTGGAAGACTTGATGATGTCAGGAAAAGGTCATGGGCTTTGGAATGTGAGGTGGATCTGAATTCCAGCTTCTCCCCTAAATAGCTATTTATTAGGGGTAAGTCTGTTTGGTTTGTTTTTTTTTTATGCCTTCCTGCCTCACTTTCCTTATCTGTTGAGTTCAGATAATAATAATGTTTACATCCTAGAACTGTATAATTAAATGAAGTAATCTAAATAATCCATGTAAAACACATAGCAAAGTGCCTACCATAAAGTCAGTGCTAGATGAAAATGTGGGTTCTTGCCATTGTGAAAGTTACAGCTTACTTAGGAGATGAATGAACATATTTGAAATTGAAGAAAGAGCTCTGTAGAATTGAGCCTGAGGGAGCACCTTATCTACAGGGGCAAATAAGGGCTGATCTCTTTCATAAGGACTTTAGTTATACAAGGAGGGCAGAGGGTGGAAAGGTCAGTGAGTGTTGGAGTAGACAACATTAGCACTCAGAAAGCCTTAAAGAGTAACCAATACTGCAATGTGAGATTTGAGATTTCATCTAAATTCTGAAGTATGGACACAACCTGGATAGATGGAGATATTTGGTGGATGATGGAAGGGACAACATGAGCTGCTATGTTATGGTGATTAAAATACTTTTTTCCATATGGAAAAGAATGAGGTGACCAGCTGACTGGAGCTGAGAGTTTGCCTTGGGGACCAGCATAAAAGAAATTGGACAGAGGGCTGGCATTGGTTTAGGGGAAATCTGAATCATATAGAGGTACTTTTACTTTACCCTGCTGCAGATTTGGAGCCCTTTGAGAGTAGTAACATGTTGGGATAGTGCTTTAGTTTATCTCTGGCTGTTGTGTAAACAGGATGGCATCAGATGTAGGAAACACTGGAGCAAAGCAGTTTATTAGGAGACAATGAAAGTAATCCTCCTGTGAGGGATGGACACTTGGAGCTGTGGCAAATGTGAATAGAGGAGAAATAGTGATCCTTAGAGCCATTCTCCAAAAAGCAGTTCCAGGTTCGGTGGAAGATTCCAAGTAGGAAATTAACAAGAGGTTACTGCCACATTGACCTAGATGAGTGTTTTTGAATCAAACTCAGAAAGTTCATTTCACTCACCAAACAAATCTTTCAAAACTTCCTTTGTGAAAGCATTCTTTGAAATCTGAATGATAAATGAGACAGAATAAAACTGTATGTTATTTTTAAGGTGACTATGTGTTGACTGGTTTAGTAGGGGCAACAAAGTAGGTATCATTGCCAGTCTGCTTTTCCTGGCACCTAATGGAACTATGGATTCAAAAATTGGAAGACATGGATACCTTGCATTTTATTTGCACCTTATCCACTTTGCATTGTGGAGTCAGAGACTCAAAAGAGATCCCAGACAAGTTCCTGCTCTTCTCTAGATGTAGATACGGCTTTTGCAGCAAGAAAGAGCTTGCTCCATCATGTCAATTTTCTGTGACCTAAAGTTCCTAGCTGGCTTTTGCCCCTTGTGCATGTCAGACCCTATTCTTTCCCTTCATCAATGGTTGTTAATGCATCAACTCATTCACTAACAACAGGCTGACATCAGGTGATCCACCCCAATAGGGAACTATAAAAATGACACAAGGTCAAAATAAATTGAACTAAATTAAAAGCATGGTAAGTGGAAAAGTTTGCATATAAAATTATATCTTTTAGTACAACCTTTAAAAAATAAACTGCATCAAGAGAGATCATTTTATCCATTCAAATATCTTCAGCTACTAGAGCAATGATTCTCAACCATGGCTGTATATGAGAGTTATATGGGGAACTTCCAGAAGATATCAATTGCTGGATCTCATCCCCAGAGATTCTTTTTATTATTATTTTTTTCAAAAAAATGTTTTTCTTGTGATGAGAACTTTTAGATCTACTATCTTGGTAACTTTCAAATATACAATGCAGTATTATTTATTTTTTATTATTTTTTTCATTTTTATAATATGGTATTATTAACTAGAGGTACCATGCTGTACATTATATCCCCAGAACTTAGTTTATGTTCTGGAAGTTTGTGCCTGATTCAGTGGTATATAGTGGGGCCCCAGATGTTGGTATGTTTTGAAGATTCCCCAGATGATTATAAAGTGCAACCAGGTTTCAGAAACACTATTCTGTACATTGGCCTCACTGCTCATTACAGTCATCTGAAAACTTACAAAAATATCAATGCCTGGGTCCAACTCCAAAAGATTCTCACTGAAGTGTTTTTGGGTGGAACCCAGGCCTTGGTACCTTTAAAAGCTCCCTAGGTGATTCTTAGGTAAAGCCAGTTTGAGAATCAATGATCTGATCAATGGCTCTCAGACACAAGAATCCCAAGGAGATGTCGTTAATGCAGAGATTGCTAGACCCTATCCCCAGAGACTGATTCAGTAAGTATTGGTGAAGCCAGAGTATTGGCCAGTTTAAAAAGTTCCCAGGTTAGGTTGCTGCTACTGGTCTGTGGACCACACTTCACTTTAAGAACCACTAAAGTAAAAATCATTTGTTAAAAGTATCTCCAGGGCCGGCCGGGTGGCGTGGTGGTTAAGCGTTGGCTTCGGAAGCCAGAGGCTCCGGTTCGGATCCCACATGTGAGGGCCAGTGAAAACTGCCCTCAAAAAAAAAAAAAAAATCTCCAAGCAGAAGATTACACAGTCTCTGTAAATATGATCCAATACTTCAGCCTCACCTTAGTACAATCTAACTGATTTCCTTAGCAATGTAGTACAATATTCAGGTCTTCATTATTTACAGTTGAGAGGATTAGTATTGGAAGTTGAGATGATCAGTTACTCCATAGTAAGCCTACTAGTTACCAATTAATTCCTTCAGTCTCTATCCCCCCCAAAAGTGATTATTTTGTAATTTTAGTTCAGAAGACTCTAAGCAATTAATTACTAAGAATTCATAATTTGATTTTCTGCTAAGGGTTAAGTTCCATTGATCCACATTAATTCTTTAAAAGTTGTATAAATACAAAAGAATAGGAAGCACTGATAAGACACCATCATAAGTATCATATAATAAAATTAAAGCTAAGGTTACACTGACCCATAGTGTTAGAGAACACCATCTACTAAGGACAGAGAAAACAAATTGTCACATTTCATTCTTTCACTGGTTGTAAAGGGAAGAAGATATTTTGAGGAACAGGATTATAAAACTTTAAAATAACTGGGAAGAAAGGCTGACAATTAAAGATGTACTGTAATTTAAACCCAGCCTGAACAATAGCTTTTCTTTTTGGATTCAACTGCTTTTTAATTCCAGAACTAACAGTTCTTCCTGGACCAGCCAGCCCTCTTCCTGTCTGTCATCTCCCACAGACACAAAGCCAGTTTCAAAAAGACCGAATCTAAAAAATGGTTCATGCTTTCTGCCTCCACTTTCTTTTTTTTTCCAACCTAGTTCTTCCCCAAAATGCAAAAGGGCAGCTGAACTATCTACCAGTTCAATGATTTCTACTTGGCAGGCCTCGGCCACACCACAGTCATTGGGTTATTCCACTGGAGGCTCTCTTAACCATGGTCAATGATCTCCCAGAGAAACAAGTCAGAGAGGGGCTAGGAGCATTACTGTAAGGCAGGGAGCACATGGAAATCTTTCCCCCAAAGGCAGATTGTGATTGCTAGGTGAGGGCTGCTCAATCTATGAAAAGTTTAAACTCAAAAAAAAAAAAAAAAAAATTTGAAAAATACAAAGGGAAACCTACTCTAGATTTTAATTATACAAGAGAGTTTATTCAGGAGACTAAAATGTTGACAATAAATCAATGGGGAGGATGTTTTCAACCAGGACAGTGTGATTGATGCCTTTTAGATTGATGCATATATACTGGGAGGAGACTTGAAATTTGAAAGCAGGCATATTGCCAAGTCAACCCTCTACCTGAAACTGCATTGCATTTTGTTTGTAAATTAAGGTCAGGTTGTTAAATTAGGGGCACTCTCATCCATACATACTCTATTCCACCATTGTGCTTAATTAGCATGGATGTCTTACATTGGGTTCTTTTGGGATAGGATAAGGGGAAAAAATGTCAAGGGAATACATAACAGATATCTTAGAAAATAAGGAGTAAAATGCAAGGAAATTTACATAAGTAAGAAAGTATGCATGATTCTTTATATAGATGAATATATAAAACAATAATAATTCTGGTACCCTAAAGTTGCACAGCAACTTATACTTTCAAATCTCTTGATTTATTATTAAAATAACTATGTAAAACAGGTAGAGTGCATCACTATTCCCATTTGACAAATGCATAAATTGAGTTAATGAGAAGTTAAGTATCAGTTAGAGTCATACAGCTTGTTAATAATGAACTGAGACTTGAAAGCACATATTCTAAAATCCAGCATTAATCATCTCTTTTCCAAAGGTAGTGTCAGAATATAGAAAACAGAACTTAAACTGCTAACACCGTTCTACATTCCATATTAATTTTTCCCAAAAAGTAATTTAAAAAAAGAACACTTTGAGACAATGCATATAAAGCACTGGCTAAATGCCTGACATATAGCAACATTTATTCTCACATTCATTCTTCAGGTTTTTACTGATTTGAAGACCAAAGTTTTTCATAGTCTATTAATCATGTTCATCATCAGGGTTTGGCATGAATATTTCTGAGTCTCAAATGAGCCTTTGTTTCATTCAACAATGGCCTATTGAAAATTTCTTACCTCCAGGACAAGGTTGTAGGTGCTAGAGATAGAAAGTTTAACAAGAGAGATGAGGTTTCAGTTTTCATGTCATGATCTTAAGAGAAATGACACTATAAAGGAGTAAACAAATAAATATACACTTAGAGATAACGATAAGCGACTATAAAGAAAATATAATGTTGATATTATATCTTGGTAATCTTATAGAGGCTGACAGGAGAGGTAGGTGAGAGTCAAATTTAGATAGTGTGCTCAGGTGAGATTCCTCTGAGAAGGTGACATTTGACATAAAGCTAAATGGCAAGAAGGAGGTAGCTATATGAAGATCCCTGGGAGGAGAACATTTCAAGCAGAAAACACACAAGACAAGGTGCAAAATCCTGGGGGTTGGGATAGTGGGAATTGTACTTGGTAATGGAAAGATTCTGTAGCACTCAATTAGAAATTCCCTTAGAAAACAAGAAAACTTACTTAAAAATATTTATTTAGATTTACCAAGGTCCCATCAATTTTACACACAAGGGTGTTAATAAGATTGATATAATTGTCTTTCCTTTTAAATTTTATAAGCTAATCTACTTCAAGACAGAGGGGAATGCTGTTTGAACGTTCATTCTGGAGCCTGAAGCACTTTGAAAGCTGGGTCATCTGGGCCCTGCAGAGCAACAGACGGCTAAGAAAACATAAAGGCTTTCAAATAACCCAATTAAAAAATGGGCAAAGGATCTGAATAGACATTTCTCCAAAGAAGATATACATGGCCAATAAGCACCTGAAAAGATGCTCAACATCATTAGCTATTATGGAAATGAAAATCAAAAGCACAATGACCTAGCACTTCACACTCACTAGAATGACTATAATAAAAGAATCAGATAATAACAAATATTGGTGAGAATGTGAAGAAATTGAACAGTTATGCATGGCTTGTGGAAATGGAAAATGGTGCAGCCACTTTGAAAAACAGTCAGGTAACTTCTCAAAATGTCAAATATAGCATTACAATATGAACCAACAATTCCCCTCGAGGTATATATCCAAGATAAATGAAAATATATGACTACATAAAAACTTGTAGATGAAGGTTCATAGCACCAATATTCATAATAGCCAATAAAGCGGTAAAAAAAACAAATGTCCATCAATGGTGAATGTATATATAAAATGTGTTATGTCCATACAATGGAATAATATTTAACAATAAAAAGAAATGAAGTATCGATACATGCTATAGCATGGATGAACCTTGAAAGCATCATACTAAGTGAAATAAGCCAGTCATGAAGGACCACATGTTTTATGACATCATTTATATGAAACAGCCTTAATGGGCAAATCTATAGAGGTAAAAAAAAGTAGATTGGTGGTTGCCTAAGGCTGGTGAGAATGGGGAGATTAGGGAGTAGTAACTAAGGAATGCAGGGTTTCCTTCTTTGGTGATAAAAATGTCCTACAATTGACTGGTTATGGCTGTACAATTCTGTGAATATACTAAAAGCCATTGAATTATACACTTTAAAGGGGTGAATTGCAAGGTAGGTGAATTATATCTCAGTAAAACTGTTAAAAAAATAAACAAGCATACTTTGTTTCAAATGGTGTCTTGGGTTAGCTCTGCATCTGGAAGAGACAGAAGAAAATTTTCCCTCTCCTCCTTTACTTTTTCCTCGATTGGTCTTCCCGGTTCTTAGGACACAGAACTCAAGTGGATGTGATGAGTAATTTGGAAGATGAAAAAGACTTTGATAACCTTTGATTTGCCTGGGACTCTAAATCCAGATGGAATACTTTTCCAGGTTTGGGTTTTCAACATCTTATTGACATAAAGACTGTGGACCCTGCCCTTCTGACATGAAGACAAAAGACACTGACTGTTCTTTAATCTTATATTCATGTTTGTCTCTGTTCTCTCACTTGATTCTTGTACAGCACCCTCCTACACTGCGACACACCAATTCATGACCTCAACTCCAAGACATTTGATTGGTGGGTTAAAAAACACTGTAACCACTGTGTACTTGACTTTCCATCTTTCCTTTTTCTGTTCGTTAAGGAAATGGCTCTGAGCATCATCCCAATCCACCTAATTATTAGCTTCACTGGGTATGATAAAATAAAATTCATATGAAATCATTTCCATAGTAACTATTCACAGAATTAGATACAATGGTTGTCTCATTTTAAAAAGTAACTATTCTCTTTTCAGTTGCAAAGGTAAGCTAAAAGCACAATTAAAAAAAAACATGTTAGGACAAATCTAATCAGGCATATTAAACAGTAAGAGGACGTGATTCCATCACACAAACAAGGCCGACTTATTGTTTTTATTTAATTAATTAAAGGTGTGAACTCTTTGTTGAAGAGGCCTGCTTTTTAATTCACTTTTATATGCCCTTGAATATCTTGAATATCTTGAATGATGCCTAGCGTATAACAGCTACTCAATGTGATGAATGAATAAACAAATGAGTGAATGAAAAACTGAAGTAGTCACATCTTATTTTTAATAGACTGGAGTCAAATAGCTCTGGGTCCAAGATATGATTCTTTCCTTTAGTATCTATGTGACTGCGCACATAATGTAATATATGTGAGACTCAGAGATTGTTGATGTTTTTGTGAGGGTTAGAAGAACATGAGGCCTAAAAAAGAGGTAGCATTAAAAACCATGTAGACTATTATTTTATGTAATAATTGATTGGCCACAGAAAGAAAGTTAGAATTTATGCTCGGTCCAGTCAGGAGAGCAGAGTGAAAAAATGATAAAACCAAGGCAAATTTGCCAGCTGAACATAATTGTGATCAGTCTGAAGATTTTGAAAAACTATGAGTAAAGATGCTCAAATTCATTGCAAACATCACTATGACATCATGTTCTCGTCTATGTGAAACAGAAACATTTTTTTGTGCTGCCCTGACAACTTTGATGGTGGTAATTTGCAAAGATATAAGTTACAGTTTAAAGAAAGGTAAAAAATAATCTATTCCAGCTGTGGTTTAAGGAAGCTAATTTGAATTTAAAAGTGAAGCAAAGTCCTTTCTTATTTCCCTCTTGCCATACAAGACTTTTAATACTGCTGATTCCTACAGGTAGGATTGCATGACATCGGTAGAGCACTCCTAAGGAATATTCAAAGGGGAAAAAATCTACTAATAGTTTGAAGAGCAATCATTGATTAATTCATTGGAAAAACAAATGATATGTAATGGCTGCCCAGAACCAGACAAAAGTTGGTCCATCCCAACATGGCACCCAAGCTCCTTTCTCTGTTCCACTGCCTCATCCAATTTCCCATGTTCATCACCTGTGGTATTTGGTTAGCACATTGTTTTGTTGTTTTGTCAGTCCTCTAAAATTCACTGAGGACCAATCTGCTCATGAGAAGTTATCCCTTTGCTTCTTATTCATCCAATTGTCTTCCCATTTTATCACTGAAGTTTCTGGGAATGTAATATATATAGCTCTCTCAACCTCAAATTGCTGTTACTATTAGGTCATTTGGATGAGGTAGAACTTTTCAGTTACATGATCAATGATTTCTCTCAAATTTTTTCTCAACAACGAAAGAATCTTAGTACAGATTATATGAAATAAACATATTTGGCCAACTCTCAATTATTCTGGATAGAGTAGCTTCCTTTTGGGCTTATGTGTCTAAATTTTCTGCTAAATGTTCAGAACATGTTTTAAGGAGTTATATAGAAAATAGCTTATTTGGTAAAGCAATACTATTATTAAAGATGTGAGAATAAAATTATATATTTTACAGAAAAATAGTCAACAAAATTGAATATGAGATTAGACATGGCAAAGTTAATTTTGTAATTTTGTTGGAATTATAATGGGATAAATCTCCAAATATTGACATGTATTATGCTGTTTATAGATAATTTTTTTTCATTTAAAAAAAATACTTTCAGGTGTACAACACAGTGCAATAGATATACTTTTTACCCCTCAAAGGGACAACCCCCTCCCCCAATTCGCCACCCCACTCCTCCCCCCCATATTATACATATCTATTACAATTCCTTTGACTCCTTCCACAGTATACTCCACATCCCCTGACTATCTATATATTCAATTATAGTTGGCATACAATATTATACAACATCAGCCTCATGTGTACAGTGCAGTGATCAAGCCTCTACTCCATCCATGAAGTGGTTTCCCTGACAAGACATGTGACCGTCTAACACGCCACAAAATTTTTACAACATTATTATATTCCCCGAACTGTTTTTCATATCCCTGGGGCAATATTGTAGTTACCTATTTATGCGATCTAATCCCCTCCCCTTCTCTCTCATCCCCACCCCCCTCCTAGCAACCATCAGTTTTTCCTCTATATCTATGAGTCTGTTTCTGTTTACTTTGCTCGTTCATTCCGTTTTTCAGATTCCACATATAAGTGAGATCATATGGTATTTGTCATTCTCCGACTGATTTATTTCACTTAACATACTAGTCTCTAGGTCTATCCATATCATAGCAAATGGTACGATTTCATTCTTCTTTATAGCAGTGTAATACTCCATTGTATAAATATACCACAGTTTCTTAATCCAGTCATCTACTGATGGGCATTTTGGTTGTTTCCAAGTCTTGGCTATTGTAAATAGCAGTGCAATAAACATAGGGGTGCATATATTTTTTCAAACTAGCGTCTTTGATTCTTCTGGGTAGATACCCAAGAGTAGAATTGCTGGGTCATACGGTAGTTCCATTTCCAGTTTTTTGAGATACCTCCATACTGATTTCCATAATGGCTGCACTAATCTGCAGTCCCACCAACAGTGTACCAGGGTTCTCTTTTCTCCACAACTTCACCAGCACTTGTTGTTTGTTGATTTATTGATGATAGCCATTTTAACCGGAGTGAGGTGGTATCTCATTGTGGTTTTCATTTGCATTTCTCTGATGATTAGTGAGGTTGAATTTTTTTTTTTTTTTTTTTTTTGAGGGCAGTGTCACTGACCTTCATATGTGGGATCCAAAGTGGGGCTGCTGGCTTCCCAAGCCAGCGCTTAATTACTGTGCGACTCGTCCGGCTCCAACATTTTTTCATATGCCTGTTGGCCATCTGTATGTCCTCTTTAGAGAAATGCCTCTTCATATCCACTGCCCATTTTTTAACTGGGTTGTTTGTTTTTTGATGTTGAATTTCATGAATGTTTTATAAATTTTGTATTTTAACCCCTTATCAGATATATCATTGGCAAATATCTTCTCCCATTCAATAGGCTGCTTTTTTGTTTTATTGATGATTTCCTTTGCTGTGAAAAAACTTTTGATGTAATCCCATATGTGCATTTTTTTTTCTTTTATTTCCCTTGCCCGAGGGCATATATCAGTAAAAATATTACTAAGGGTAATGTCTGCAAACCTACTCCCTTTGTTTTCTTCTAGGAATTTTATGGTTTCAGGTTTTACATTTAAGTCTTTAATCCATTTTGAGTTTGTTCTCATATATGGTGTAAGTAGGTGGTGCATTTTCATTTTTTTGCACGTGTCAGTCCAATTTTCCCAGCACTATTTATTAAATAGACTATCTTTACTCCAATGTAAATTCTTGCTTCTATTGTCATAGATTAAATGACCGTATATGGATGGGTTTATTCCTGGGCTCTTTATTCTGTTCCACTGGTCTGTGTGTCTGTTTTTATGCCAGTACCATACTGTTTTGATTACTGTAGCCTTGTAATATATTTTGATGTGAGGTAGCATGATGTCTCCCACTTTGTTTTTATTTCTCAAGATTGCCATGGCTATTTGGGGTCTTTTGTGGTTCCATATAAATTTAGCATTATATGTTCTATTTCTGAGAAGAATGTCCTTGGTAGTTTGATTGGAGTTGCATTGAATCTATATATTGCTTTTTAGGTAGTATTGACATTTTAACTATATTAACTTGTCCTATCCATGAGCATGGTATATATTTTCATTTATTTGTAATCTTCTTTGATTTCTCTCTCCAGTGTCTCATAATTACCTGAGTACAAGTCCGTTACTTCTTTAGTTAAATGTAATCCTAGATATTTTATTGTTTTTGAAGCAATTGTAAAAGGAATTGATTTCCTGATTTCTTTTTCTAATAGTTTATTATTGGTATATACAAATGCAACTGATTTCTTTTTTTATTTTTAATGCATAGTTGTATCATATATATTTTTATGGGAACAATTTGTTTATATTGTAATTTTCACATCTTATTTTTCTTGCTAGTTATTTTCAGTTTATTAGGAATATCAGTATATATATTAAGGTCATACTGCAGCAACTGGTTTCTGAATATTAATTTTGTATCCCACTACCTTACCAAATTCATTTATCAGTTCTAACAGTTTTTTGGTGGAGTCTTTGGGATTCACTCTTTATAGTATCATGTCATCTGCATATAATGACAATTTTACCGTCTCCTTTCCAATTTGGATGCCTTTTATTTCTTTTTCTTGTCTGATTGCTGTGGCTAGAACTTCCAGAAATAGGTTAAATAGAAGTGGTGAAAGTGGGCAGCCTTGTCTTGTTCCTGATCTTAAGGGGAAAGCTTTTAGCCTTTTCCCATTGAATACGATGTTTGCTGAGAGCTTATCATATATGGCCTTTATTATGTTGAGACATGATCCCACTATTCCCACTTTGCTAAGAGTTTTTATCATACATGGCTGCTGGATTTTGTCAAGTGCTTTTTCTGCATCTATTGACATGATCATATGATTTTTATTTTTCATTTTGTTAATGTGATGTGTTATGTTAATTGATTTGCGGATATTGAACCAACCTTGCATACCAGGAATAAATCCCATTTGATTGTGGTGTATGATCTTTTTAATGTGATGCTGAATTCGGTTTGCTAGTATTTTGTTGAGGATTTTTGCATCTATGTTCATTAGGGATATTGGCCTGTAGTTTTCCTTTTTTGTAATATCTTTGTCTTATTTTGGAATCAGGGTGATGGTGGCTTCATAGAAAGAGTTTGGGAGCCTTCCCTCCTTCTGTATTTTTTGGAATAGTTTGAGGAGAATAGGTATGAATTCTTTTTTGAATGTTTTGTAAAATTTACCCGTGTAGCCATCTGGTCCAGGGCTTTTGTTTGTTGGAAGATTGTTGATTACTGATTCAATTTCTTTGGTAGTAATCAGTCTTTCGGAGTTTCTGTTTCTTTTTGGTTCAGACTTGGTAGATTGTATGCTTCTAGAAATTTATCCATTTCTTCCAGATTGTAGAATTTGTTGGCATATAGTTGCTCATAGCATTTTCTTAAATTTTTCTGTATTTCTGTGGTATCTGTTGTCATTTCTCCTCTTTCATTTCTGATTTTATTAATTTGGTTCCTCTGTCTTTTCTTGGTGAGTCTGGCTAAAGGTTTGTCGATTTTAATTATCTTTTCAAAAAACCAACTCTTGATTTCATTGATCTTTTGTATTGTTTTTTTTTTTTTGTTGTTGTTGTTCTCTATTTCATTTATTTCTGCTCTTGTCTTTATTATTTCCTTCCTTTGGGCTTGTTTTGCTGTTCTTTTTCCAGTTCCCTGAGGTGTAAGGATAACCTGTTGATTTGAGATTTTTCTTCGTTCTTTAGGTAGGCCTGTACTGCTATGAACTTGGTTCTTAGGACTGCTTTTGCTGCATCCTAGAGATTTTGAGTTGTGGTGTTTTCATTTTCGGTTGTCTCGAGGTATCTTTCAATTTCCTCCTTGATCTCATTTTTTGACCCACTTGCTATTTAGTAACATGTTATACAGCCTCCACGTATTTGTGTGTTTTCCAGATTTCTTCTTGTAATTGATTTCTAGTTTCATAGCATTGTGGTTAGAGAAGACACTTGATATGATTTAAATCTTCTTAAATTTTTTGAGACTTGTTTTGTGGCCTAACATGTGGTCTATCTGGGAAAATGTTCCATGTGCACTTGAGAAGAATGTATATTCCGTTGCTTTCCTTTGGGGTGAAATGGTATAAAAATATTCATTAAATCCAGCTGGTCTAAAGTGTCATTTAAAGCCACTATGTCCGTGTTGATTTTCTGTCTAAAGGGTCTGTCCATTGGGGACAATGGGATGTTGAAGTGGCCTGCTATGATAGTGTTACTGTTGATCTCTGCCTTTATGTCTGTCAGAATCTGTTTTATATATTTAGGAGCTCCTATGTTGGGTGCATAGATGTTTACTAGGGTTATGTCCTCTTGTTGATTCGATCCATTTATTATTATGTAGTGCCCTTCTTGTGTTTTATTGTAGTCTTCATCTTAAAGTCTGTTTTGTCTGAAATAAGTATTGCTGCTACAGCCTTTTTCTCATTTCCATTTGCATGAAATATCTTATTCCATCCCTTTACTTTCAGTCTGTGTGTGTGTCTTTTGATCTGAGATGAGTCTCTTGTAGACAGCATATGCGTGGGTCCTGTTTTCTTATCCACTCAGCCACTCTATGTTTTTTGATTGGAGCATTTAACCTATTCACATTTAAATTGATTATTGATAGATGCATATTTATTGCCATTTTGTTATTTGTATTTCTTGTCTTCCTGGGTTAGCTTGTTTTCCCCATTCTTCTGTTTAAAAAAAGCCCTTTTAACACTTCCTGCAATGCTGGCTTGGTGGAGATGAATTCCTTAAACTTATTCTTTTCTGAGAAGCTCTTTATCTCTCCTTCAATTTTAAGTGATAGCCGTGCTGGGTAGAGCAATCTTGGTTGTAGACCTTTATTTTGCGTCACTTTGAATATCTCCTGCCACTCTTTTCTGGCCTGCAGAGTTTCTGTAGCAAAGTCAGTTGTTAGTCTTATAGGCATTCTTTTGTATATAAGCTGCTGTCTTTCTCTTGCTGCTTTTAGGATTCTGTCTTTGTCTTTAACCTTTGCCATTTTAACTATGATGTGTCTTGGTGTGGGCCTGTTTGGGTTCAGCTTGTTTGGAAATCTCTGAACTTCCTGAGCTTGTATGTCAATTTCCTTCACCAGGTTAGGGATGTTTTCAGTCATTATTTCTTCAAATACATTCTCAATCCCTTGCTTCTTCTCTTCTCCTTCTGGTATTCTTATGATGTGGAAATTGTTGTGCTTCATGTTGTCCCACAGATCTCTTAAATTATCTTCATTCTTTTTTATTCTTTTTTCTTTTTGTTTTTCCAGCTGGGTGATTTCTGCTATTTTGTCCTCTAATTTGCTGATCCAATCCTCTGCGTCATCTAATCTACTGGTGATTCCTTTGAGTGTGTTTTTCATTTCAGTTACTGTATTCTTTAGTTCTAACTGGTTGTTTTTTATGGTTTCCCTATCCTTCTTTATGTCTTCGCTAAGTTCCTTAAACATTCTTATCATCAGTGTTCCAAACTCAGTCTCTGAAAGTTTGGATACCTCTGTTTCATTCAGTTCCATTTCTAGAGGTTTTTTCTGATCTTTTACTTGGGACATGTTTCTTTGTTTCTTCATTCTGGCTGTCATTCTATGATTGCTTCAATGTATTAGATGGATAACCTAGAAAAAAGAGAGGAGAAAAAAAGAGGAAGAAAAAAATAAAAGAAAAAAAGAGAAAAAAAAGAGGGGGTGGGCTCTCCGTCCTCTTTAATCTTCAGACCACTTGCTCAGCAATAGAGAGTCTCTGGGCAAATCAGCACCGACTGTTGTGGGGATGGGCTTAACGTGTTATGCACCGGCCTCCCTCTCAGACTTGTTGTGAGCTTTCCGTAATTAGCTGCTGTGTGCTATGTAACCGTGCTCACTACTAAAAATCTTTACAGGTTTTTGCGGGTTGTCTGCTGCTGTAAAAAACCCTCTGTGGCCTGCGAAGGTGGGGGCCAGGCACCAGGAGTTCAGGGTGCCTCTGGCAACACAGCTCTAGGTGGGTGGGGCAGGCCCCCAAGGCACCACTGGATGTGGTCAGTGGCTCCCACCAAGTCAGAGCAGCATGCACTCTGCACCAGCAACCAGCCCACACAAAGTCGCCAGGAAAGTCCCCACCGGATCATGCAGGCGCACAGCTCCTGGCCCAACACTCTCAGGAAAACTCCTAGTCTCAGCCTATCCCAATAAGTTGCTCACAGATTAGGCTGAGCAGCCCAACAGCCAATCCCCAGCCTGGCAACTCTGCACAAACAGTGCAGAGAGTGGGGTCACAAGGCGGCTCATGCACTCCTGTGTCTCAGTGAGCAGCCTGTTGGAGCAGGAGCTTACCCGCCCAGCGTTTCCCTGACTATGCAGCACAAGCAATACGGAGGGTGGGGATCCAAAGCAGCTCCCGCACTCCCACTTCTCAGTGAGCAGCCTGTTAGAGCTAGAGTGCACCCACCTGGCATTTCCCTGGCAACGCACAAGCAAGGCGGAGGGTGGAAATCCAAGGCCACCTGTGCGCACACGCACACACGCACTCCTGCTCCAATTCCACCAGACCAATGCGGTCCTGGATCTGACCCTCTGTGGGAGGGCCCAATCCTGACAAAATGGCACCCTCCTGTATACTACTCGTGTTCAAGCTCCACATCAGGGGAACAATGGTCCCAAAACCTCCAGCTTCTGCACCAAAGGTGCTCAGTTCAGTCTTTCCCTGCAGGCTCCTGGGCCCTGCTTACACAGCTACTCCCTCCACCAGGAACCGGGAGTGTGCTCACTGGAAAGTGGGCCCATGGCGCTTGCCCCACTGGTTTTCCAGCCTCCCTCAGCCTCACCGAGCTGAGCAAAGAGAGTCCTCACTAATATCTACTGGCAGCTATCATGCAACTCCTCTTCCTGGCAAAGCAACTCTGGACTAGTGGGCTCGGTGTGGGGCTGGAGGATCTCTCCTCCAACCGGGGAATCCTCCCCACTGCTGGGGCATCCCTCATGGGGCTCACCCTCTCTTGTCTCCGCCCCTCTTACCAGACTTGACGTGGCCTCCTCTTTAGGTCCTTCATTTAGAGGTTTTGTTCATCTAGAGTTCAGGGCACTTCCGAGGTTAGATATTGTATAAATTATTTGTAATTTTGGTGTGATCCCGGGAGGCAGTTGGCGCAGCATCTGTCTATTCTGCCATCTTACCAGAAGTATAGATAAATTTTTTATTCCTAAATTTATTATGTGTATTCCTGGAGAAATTTTAATTTCATGCTCTGTTATTTGACAATTTATTTCAGATTGAAACAAGTATACACACTGAAAATTTAAATTTTTGTTTTTTATATTTCTCTGTCTCTCTTAGTCTCTTCCTTCTAAGATAACCTTTGCCAAAATAGATCATATATAGGGCCATACAACATCTTAACATTTCAAATGGTTGATATTATATGGAGTATGTTTTCCAACTACAAAAAAACTAAACTAGAAACCTAACTGAAAAATATATCTGGATAATCCCCAAATATTTAGAGGCCTAAAAACTCACTATTACTTAAGCAAAGAATAAAAGAAATCAAGAGTAAACTACATAAAATAAATTGAATATAAATTAAAAGATAACATTAAATTTGAAGAGATACAGTTAAAATGTTGCTTAGAGTTTTTGCCGAATCTTCTAGAAGAAATATAAAATAAAATCTTTTTATCACTGAGTAAGCAAAATTTCATAGGACAAAGAATATGAGTCTTTAAAAAAAAAAGATGAATTAGATTTCATCCATATTAAAAAAACTTTTTGTATTTGGAAGGCACCATTTAGAAATTAAAAAGCAAGCCACAGATTGAAAGAAAATATTGACAAAACATATTTCTGACAAATAATTTATATCTAGACTATATTAAGAACTCTAACAACTAAACAAGACAAATAGTTTTTAAAATGGGCAAAATATTTGAAGGAAAAACTCACAAAAGAAAATATATAAATGGCCAATAAGTACATGAAAAGATGTTCAACATCATTAGTCATCAGGAAAATGCAAATTAAAAAGTAAGAATAAATTGACACTACACATCTAATAGAATAGCTAAATTTAAAATAATGGACAATGCCAAATGTTGCCAAGTATATGGGCAACTGAAACTATTATCGGTATTATAGGAAAAGTAAAATTTTACAATCACTTTGGAAAATAATTTGGCAGCGTTATTTTATTTATTATTTTTTTTTAAGGTTAAACATCCATTTATCATATAACCCAGTAATTTCACTTCTAGGTATTTATCAAGAGAAATAAAAACATGTTTACATAAAGACTTGTAATGAATGTTTGTAACAACTATATTCATGATTTTAAAAAACTAAAAACCAAAAGTTTATCTAGAGGGGAACAGATAAACACATTGTAGTATATGCATACAATGGAACATTTCTCAGAAACAAAAAGAAAGAAATCTCTGATATATGCCACAACAGAAGTGACTATCAAAACCATGCTGAATAAAAGAAGCGTGAATAAAGAAATATGTACCTTATGAGTCTGTGTATATAAAATTCTACAAAAGGGAAACCAATTTGTAATGACAGAAAACATAATGGTGATTGCCTAAGGGCAAGGATGGGGTGTAGAGTTTAATTCCAAGAAACAGGAGGGAACTTCTTGTCTTGGTGGTGGTTGCTTCAGTGTTTATGTTAAAACCCATTGAACTGTATACTTAAAAAGAGGTGCATTTTATTGTATACAAATTATGTCTCAATAATGTTGATCTTTTTTCAAAAAAGTCGACAAAAAAAAAAAAACTTCATGAAGACCAGATTTGTGTTGATGGACTAGAGTGTGGGATTCCCCCCACCCCATCCCGCTTTACATTTGCTCTTGTCATTCCTAATTTTTGAATGTGCAAATGTTTCTTCTGTAAGGGAAAAGAATCAAATATCTAAAAAATCTTCTATACAAATTTCCATACAGGTTTGCTCTATTTCATTTCATCTTGTCTATAATTTATTTGCTTTTTTTTAAATTGGAGGGCTGAGAGTGTTAGAGAGGATATCTAACATATTTCTCATCTTTAGACCAGGCCGTTTTAAAGTAAAACATCCCTCACACACAAGGTCCTCTACATGCTTTATTTGTTAGAGAATTCTATAGGCTGCAAAGCTCAGCAGAGTGATTGTTTATGATCACTCAGCTGCCTCATCCTGACCTCGCCTGCTAAAAGTTCAGCTTCTTTGGAACTCAAGGGATAGTGTTTCTTTTAGCATTACCACAGGGAACTGCCGATCTCTCCTTGTTCTCTTTGTTCCTTTGGTCTTAAGGACGCTTTTGCAAAGTTAATATTGGATATTCCCAACTTTTACAGGCAGTCTGATTAAACAGGTTGTTGAAATGGTATGAGGATAATTCTGGGCACATTAATTAAAAAATAAAAAGAAATATCCTGGCATAAGTCCATGCTGCCTTCCACTACTTAGTAAATTTAATTAAACCGGCCTGTTCTTAGGAGAAGGTTTTTACCTGAGATTGGATAGTTAATACAAGTAAGGTTTACAAAACTTTCTTTGGATAGGTGTTCAATTAGATTTTCCTATTTAGCCTGCACTAAGGTGATATATATTTTTAAATGACTTAGTGCATTTTGATTATTAATTTTCTGGGTCATGTTTCCAAGGACTGTAGAGGCCAAACAAACTTGATTTTATGAACTTCTTAAGTTTGTGGCACTTTATTGGTAATCCTTAAACCACTTCTAGAAATTATTTTTATTTTCTAAATGAAGAAAATAAGACTGAACCAGGATTTGAAGTTAAATGTCACTGATTCAAGAAACCCAGTTTCATTTCACTAAACGACTCTGCCTCTAAAATGATATTTTAGAGACAAACTAAAAAGGTCTATTAACGATCAGTATAGCATAACAAGCTGCAAAGACTAGAGGTCTAGGAGGTAGGAATTCTAGTCCTGGCCCTAATAAACTAGACTCAGGATCTTGGAGAGACATTTTATCTATAGGAGATTTAGGTGTAAATTGCCTATAAAAGAGGGAATGCATTAAATTATTTTTATGGTCCCTTCCCTTCCAATTCGAAGTATTTCTCATCCTTTCATGTTTCCTTTGAAAGTTATAAACAGTTGATTTGATAGTTTGGGTTTTAGGGGTTTTATAATTTTTAAATTATTATTTTGCCTTCTGTTTTCTCTCCTTTTCAACCAGCTCATCAACTGAGCTCCAAAATGAAAAAGTGAGCTATTGGATACGTGGGGGAAGTCAGAGGTTGAACGGTCAACTGATTCCAAGTAATATCAGGGGAATTGTGAGACTGATGGCTTTTGAGCTCTAGTTTCTAACTTCCCATTTGGCATTGGTTCTCAGAAATGGCAATATAATGATGTTCTCAACTTGGTGATTTTAAAATATTTTAATCTTAATTAAAGAATAAAGAAAAAGTTGCATTTGCTGAGCTCTAGTTCTCGCCAAGGGTGAGAAAACTATATCTCAGCTGTATGTCCTGTTACACAGTGTTCTTGGAACTTCTCATGTGTCATTCTGTGTATTCATGTGCAATCTGATAACTACAATTAGCAAATGAAATATATATATATATATATATTTCCACAAAGTCAGTCCATATGTGCAAAATAATGCAAGTTCCTCAGTAGCATTTAGCATCACTCACTGTTACGTTCGTTTCTTGAAATGGACCTTATGGTGCCTTAGCAAGTATGACCCCAAAGCATGAAATTTTCTTATTTTTGCATGTTTATAGTAGAGCTCAAGTCAGCCTTTGTGAGGTGACCAGCCTTCTCTCACAAAATTCAGCAGCACCAACACAGAGCTCTCTTTCTCCCCTCTGCGTTACTCAAATGCTTAACTTATAAGCTACATACCTGTGTCCCAAAGAGCAGTGTTTGTCCACGTGGCCTAGCCAGTTACGATTTTATTTATAAAAATTCTAATCATTTTCTGAGTGCAACTGATTGAGGGCACACACTGAGAGCCTCATAAAGAAAATTTAAACCTTCAACAGATACACATGCTATGATCAGCACATGAACAATTTCAAAAATGCTTGTTGTGCCGGCTGCGTGGCTCGTTGGTTGAGAGTTGGCTTGGGAGCACCAGCTCTGAGCAGCAGGGCCACCAGTTCGGATCCCACATGGGCCAGTGACGCTGCGCCCTCTACAGCTAAGATGGTGAACAACAGCTCGACCTGGAGCTGGGCTGCCATGGGTTGCTGGCGATGGCGTCGGCTGAGGTGGGTCTGTAGTGGGCTGCTGTGGGCTACCATGAGTGGCCGGCAGCCAGTGTGGGCTGATGGCAGCCAGTGTGAGCTGATGGCAGCCAGTGTGAGCTGCTGTGAGCCACCATGGGCTGCCATGAGCAGCCAGCCAAAGGCCGGTGACCGATCTGCCTCAGCTGGGAGGAGCACAATGATCACAGTATCAGCATGGGCCAGTGAGGCGATGTCCTCCACACCTAGACTGAAGAACCAAAGGACAGCAGCTTGTCTGTTCCCCTTCCCTAATTCTGCAGCGATGTTCCCTCCCCCAATTCCCCAATAAAATCTTCAAGAAAGAAAAAAAAAGTTTGTTGACATCTTAAAACTTTCCCCAAAACTGAAAATCCATAAATGGAAGAAAAGCAAGCCCCTGATTCAATCTTGAATTAAATCAAGGGACATCCAATAGTTGAAGGAACTCAAAGCAGCTGCCCTCAATAAAATATTGGTATGTAGACCCCTGCCCCTCCAGAAGCTGATCATACTACATTGAGTAAAGAAGAGTGAAAGGAAGTGAGACTCTACCTGCAAGCTTAAGGTTGTGTGTTACCTTATTTTCTAGAAAAGGTCAAGCTTTCCCAAGTAAATCTCAATGAGAGATAGAGATAGATAGATAGGAGAGAGAGAGAGAAAGAGAGAGAGAGAGAGAGAGAGAGAGAATGAATGAATAGGGTACAAAGAAGTGGCTCCTGGAGCTGGGCTTTGGTACTTGCTGAACTAATGATACAGCCAATCCAAACTGCTGAACTGTGATGAGCCAGAGAAAGGTCCTGGTTATTAGCCCAATAGAAATAAGAATGTCTCCAACCAAACACAGCTAATGTCTAGTTCCATAGAATATTGATGCCATTAATTTTTGACCTTCATTTTTTTTTTTATAATGCAAACCTTGTTAATAATGTAAAATCTCTTGAAGTATACAATCCCATAGCTGTTAAGAACAACCTTGAAAGGAAGGTGTTTTATACTACAATGATGGTGTCGCAGGGCACTAGAATTTGAAGTAGGGAGGGATGAGTTATTTTCTGTTTTCTTTATATCAGAATAGACGTGGTGGGATGGTGAAGAGGCTTCTGCTGTTCCCTTCAAGCACTGACCATGACCTGGGCTCGGAGATGATTTGGACACTTCACATTCTCAAGGACAAAAATTTCTCCTGAAGTGGTAGAAAGAGCAAGAAGGAAAAAAAGATTATTTTATCATTTTGCTTTCTTTACTGCCATTAAAGCAAACTGAGAGATCTAAAAAATGGAAATTCCAATACTGAGCTCGCAGTGCCTAATTGTGTACTGTATAAATTAATGGCATAAATGCCTACCAAAAAATAAAAATATGCAGTGCTATTTAAGCAATGGTTTAAACAAATATAGCTTATCTTCAGTTAAAAGTGCTAAGTTGGTCACTCACAGCCAAATCTCTTTGCAGGGCCTGTCAGCCACACTGTTCTCCCCACCATGACAGATTGCATTGAATTGAAAAGTTGCGAGTTTAGAGCTATTGCTGAAAACTTACATGCTGAAATAAAATCATCCTGGTGTTGTCCTTTAGTCTACTTTTACATAACCTCTTTATCCTGGTCCTCATTTTTTTTTTTAAAGGACTAACATGAATATTTCTCATAGCTATCAAAAGTATTAAAAAAGAGGGAGTACTTCCTTCTACTTAAGGAAGTTCAGAGTCTCAGAGATTTTTACTGTGCCTGATTCTTTATGTACCATATTTATGACATAGGATGGTTTCTAAAGAGCTGTATGAAACTGAGTTAGCGGATCCTCAGAATGAGGTGAGATGAGTAAACTGGAATAAATATTCTATGTGGGAGTGAGAGCATTGAAGGCAAGGTGAAAGATTGGAAACTGAAGAGTTAATGGATCTAATTGTTTTAGTTAGGAATTCTCACTACCCTATTTATTTAAGTCATTTTCCCTAGATTTCTACTGAAACACATACTACTTCAGCAACTCAGCTCAGGCTGGGCATCGAACTGCTGTTGCTCAGAGCTCAGCTCGCACTCTTGAGCAAGCTCTTAACCAACTGAGCCTCTCGGCCGGCCCCAACACATACTACTTTTTAAAAGATAAACTGAGGCATATTAAAATTTTTAAGAGTTTATTTGAGCAGAAATCAATTTGAGTGGGGCTGCATTCAACCTAGCTGATAGACGGGAGCTCCAAGGAACTGTACAAAATGAAAGACTTTTATATGCAGAAGGGAGTGGGAACAAGGAATTTACACCAGGCCAAAAAAAGTGGGGTGGTATTGTAAGATTGCTTTCCTTTAGAGAATGGCCCGGGGCTGGGGGGCAGGGGTCAGGGGGTGGGAGCAGTTCTCTGAGGCAGTTCACCTAACTAGTGCTGATCAGGCAATACCTGATTGGTTTAAGATTCCATTTCTGGGAAACTGAAACTGTAACTAAATCTCAGTTTGTTGAAGTGGGGCTTAGCATAAGTGACTCCATTTGGGTCCTGTTGTCTTGTTTTTAACACTACTACATGTGATCGTAAGTATTTCTATGGAGAAAATATGTCTAATGGTCAAAATTCCTTCATAAACTATATTAGTTTTCTACCTTTAAAGCCACACTGTACCCAAGCTTTCTGAGCCTTTTCAAGAGAAATAGAAAGCTATTTGCTATCCAGAAAGTAATAACTTGCATGGATTTCAGTAAATATCAGTGAATAACTATCATGATGACTGAAGTCCTAGGGAGCCCAGTGACTTGCTACTCAGACTTTGCTTCATGAACCAACAGCATCAGCATCCCCCTGGGGGCTTGTTGGAAATGAAATTATCAGACTCCTTCCCAGACTTACCAAGTCAGAATCTACCTTCCTCCACCCTTGCCCATGCCCCAGTGATTGGCATGCTATTAACATTCCAGAAGCCCCTCCCCAGTGGATATCTGTGGGGCACCTTGGACAATTCTTTGGGTCTAGAAAGTATCCTCTACTTTTGTTATTCTAATTTTCAATGGCATAGTTAAACCTGCAGAATAGAACAGATGGCTACATTTAAAATTTTAAATAAAAGAGAGAGAGAGAACAGACCTTGGAAAGGCAGCCCATTTTTTGACATTGGAATTTCCACCAGCTAGGCACTCTTGTGCATTTGGAGACAGGAAATAACACCAAAAGAGCAAGCACTGAGGACTGTGTGAAATGATGACAAACTCAATCGCACACAGGTGTAGAGGGTACATTAAGTAACAGTTGTGTTGACACATATTAGCATCAACTATGTAAGCATAATTATTGGTCAAGGACAAATTATTGTAAAACAGCTAATAAACAGGAAACATTAACTTCCTTCACACAGAGACTTGGCAAAACCAATATTAGGCCTATGTGGTCTGTGCATGTATTTTCTCTGAAGCCAATTAACCTCTTTATTGGAAAACAAGAGCTTCATTACTGCTGAATGTGGCAGCCAATTCTTCATAGTAGCTAATTTCATGACCATGAGTGGAGTGAGTTCTGTTTACTTCACTGACTGACATTCCTGTACAATTAAAAGAATGGTTAATTGTTTAATTTCCTCAACATTTGTGCTGGTGAAGGCTAGGAGATCCATAAAACTAAAAACTATACTTTTTCATTCATCCAAGGCCAGTAGAACTGTGGAAATTTATTTTTGAGTGGTATATATCTTTTTACTATCCTGACCGTCTTAGGAACGGTGAGCGTTTAGGTATCTGCAGAATCAATTTTTATTCTATTTCTCCCATATAACTTTGAAGGTACAGACCACTATAAGATATGAGCCTGTCGATTTGTCAAATTGCTTTGATGTTTCAGACTTAGATTTTTTTGGCTGATACACAGCACATGGACAAAGCCAACAGAGAAGAATTACACAAATATAGGCAATAACCACTTGCGTAGATATAACGGACTGGAAACATATTTAATAATAACAACTCATACCATTAAAGTAAGTCCACCTAAAGTTGCAGGGAGAAATTTCATGAGCAAAGGTGCAACCACTGACTGCTGAATCAGCTTGGAAATGAGACTTGCAGAGCAGGATGACAAAACATGAGGATAGCAGCTCTGTATGAATAGGGTCTCTCTGTGTTTGTACTGTGGCATTCTTGTTATTTTACACTCATGTTTCATCATCTGACCCTTTCCCCTGATCTCTCTAATCTTTTGGATTCCCTAACTCTATTGCCCCACTTCTTCTTTATTGACTTTCTTCTCCACATATGTAAGTCTATTATCCTTATTTTATCCTTAGGGTTGAAATCTCTTGTGTCTCCTTTTTTTTTTTTTTTTAAAGCTACTCCAGTGTCTTAGGTTGTAGAAATACAAATATCCAAGGCTGCCCTCTAAATTAGTGCTGGTCAATGGAAAGATAATGTGAGCTACCTATGTAATTTTAAATTAAATTGCAATCTGAAATTTTCTAATAGCCATATTAACAAATTAGTTTTGATAATGTTTGTATTTAGCCCAACATATCTAAATTATTATTATTTCAACACATACTCAATATAAAAATGTTCTTCAAATTGTTTACATTTTTAAATTTGAAACTCTGTATGTGTTTCATATTTATAGCACATCTCAATTTAGACTAGCCACACTTCACATATTCAATAGCCAAATGTGACTAAGGCTGATCATACTATCAGATAATAAACTTTATATCCATATAAAGAGCTAATTTTTTTTTTGCCATGAATACAAAATCCTGTTTACATTTAAACCCCGTATTCATCAATGTTCATCAATGACTTTAACATATAGGACTTTAGAGTGTTGAACACCTGTCAATTTGAAAACTATTACTTGGATAGAAGCTTTTAATCTTATCTCTTGTTAAAACTTAAAACCTTCATCTGTGGAACTCAGCTACAAATTTCCTCATTCATTTTTGGGTGAGGGTAGTGTGGGAGAGAACACTGAAGCTGCTTTATCTGAGTTACCTCTCTTAAAAGGCTCTGGTACACACATCTTCTCATTTATATTCTCCCAGAAAAATCAATTTTTTCAGGATAATCTATCCTGAAAAAAATGAAATTTTCACCATTTATATTGTGCTTTTTCATTATTTTTTTTTTTAACAAAGTGACAACTTGGGCTGTCCTTAGAAGGTTATGGTATCTCTAAAATATTTGTGATATCTGGACCTATCTTCCTTTTGAAGCTTCCCTCCATCTCCTGACAAGAGATGTGCACAGCACACCTTATTAGTTAGAAAAGCTCATGGGATATCTCCCCTGTCAAGTACTTGTAAACTCTCTTACATTTATTCTGCCATTTCTGGTTACCTTTATCAAGGGAAAGAACATAATTCTCAATGTCAACTCTGTGACATAGATCAGAGAGCCACCTCTAAAACAGGTTCATCAAAGGCAGCTCATACTATCTATTAGGGAAAACTAAGGAGCTAGAAGGTATCCTCCTTTAAAGAAAACCTGTGAAAACCGAGAAGTATGAAAACACAGACTTATTAAACCGATACATTACAGAAGGTTTCTCTACATCTCAAAATGATTCTTTTCACCACAAGATTGCTTTATATACGTCTCTCTATCTTCCTGGCATTTAAGTATTTGTTTATAAATCAATAACTACTTGAAACAGACTGGAGAGAGAGAAAAAAAAATGAAAGCTCAAGTATTGGGAACCAGTGCCAAATTGAGATTAATCAAAATGAAGATAAATTATTTCTAAAGTTACTCTATAATTTAAGGGAAAAATAAAGTTCACTGTTTAAGCATTTAGTTTCTGTTCATTTTCACCCTAATGTGTGCCTGAACAAATCATGAAATGAAACTCCACGCTCACTTATACTCATCAATAGCACCACCTAGGGTAATGTGTGTGATCACCCCTGCTCACCACCATTACGTACATCACAGACACACACGTTTCCAGTTTAATTCCAGACAACTCCACATTGTGAGGTGACGGCCACTGATTTCATGTTTGTTTGAGGAGTGTAACTGCACATTTCTAGAGCTGCTGGAAAGCCATTTCTTACCCCAAACAGCTGTGAAGCCAGACTGACTTTTAACCTCCCCTGTTGAATACAGGAACTCTTGGCAGACTTACAGTGCAAGTAGCACAGAACCTATGGGGTTACCATTATAGAAACAGACTTGGCCAGCAGGAAATGTTTACATCCTGCATGCAACCCTGATGTTTGATATGAAACTGGAGTGGTTCATCATGGCTTCAGAAAACAAAAGTCTTTATCTTTGAACTTGCCTCATAGCCCAAACAAACAAACATTCCCATTTCCTTACTGTCAAATGCTTCCCTTCCATCTACTCCTTTCATGGAACTGTTTTTATGTCTGTAGATACTAGAAAAAAACAGTCCTGCTGTGCTTTGCCTATAACGAAATAGAAACCACTTTCACCAAGGATAATGTTTAGTAAGCAACACAACCAAGAAAGACAGCCTCTGGTTTGGTCCTTGCAATTCCTCAAACATCTCCTAGGTAAGGCAATGATAGGTTAATAAGAAAGAACTATGCCTCTTACTACAAAAGCAAGATAACTTGGTGGCACTACAGCTTACTGAATTTGAATCTAAGAACTCAAGATGTAGTATTAACATGCTACCTTTTGCCAGGTTCTCCATAATCAGATACAGCCATGTGAAGGGAAGTGGAAGGAATGAAAGAAACCTGGGCTGAGAGGGTGAAGATGTAGGAGACAGAAGTTGAAACCCTTTTCCAACCTCCAGCAGCCCTTGGCAAAGTTAGAGCTCCGGAAAACCACCTGGTCACCAAATTTCTGGCCAGTAACTGGATAAAACAGGCAGGCTAGTAAAACTCCCCAAAGAATTATTAATTATTTTAATGAGCACTTACACCTGATGCCCCTGATTATTTCCTCTACCCCACCAGCAAAAAATTAAAGGGACAGGAAATGCAGAAGAGGGCACCAATTACTATCTTTCGACATGGCTCTGGTATATGCATTTGTTTTGTTTTTTTAAAAAGCAAATCACTGGTTTTGTTCTTTTCTTCGGTGAAAGGCAGAACCTCTCAGAGGCCAAGTGATTTTTTTTCTTTTGACTTCAGTAGGCCACTTATGAGGCTATATTAGTTTGCTCCTTTCTTGTGCTAAGATGACCATAAAATGCACCCATTTTCTAGCCACAGAAGGCCAAAGGAAATCAGCCAGCCAAAAGGAAATTGCCCATACTCATTCCACTTCCATCTTATTTGGGTTTCATAAGCACATATGGACAAGGGAATGTTGGAGAGTCTTTGAGGCAATGTGCTGGGGGGAAATTGGGTTTTAGTGCTGGGGACATTCTGATTATTTGGGTGATCTTATGAATGTATTTAATCTCTCTGAGCTTCTGTTCCTTCATCTACAAGATAAATACCATCTTTTCAGGACAGTAGAGTGTAGTGGATAAGAGTGAGGCTTCTGTAGACACACCTGCACTTAGATAGGAGGAAGGAAACTGCTTCTTTTTCATTTTTACTAAAATTTATCTAGGTGACAATGGTTAGTAAAGTTACATAGGTTTCAAGAGTACAATTCAGTAATACATCATCTATATATCACATTGTGTGTTCATCTCCCAGTCAGTTCTCCCATCACCATCTATTTGACCCCCTAAATTGCTTCTAATTAAAAAAAAAACACACCTTAAAATTCACCATTTTGGTTGTTTCTTTATTCAAATGAGATGATCATTTTTCCCCCCCCAGGAAATCATGGCATTGTGTGTTAATTTTCTATTGCTGCTATAACAAATTGTCACAAACTTCATGGCTTAAAACTACAATATTTATTATTTTAATTTTTCTAGGTTAGCACTTTGACATGGGTCTTATCAAGCAAAAATTACAGTGTTGGGAGGACTTTGTTCCTTTCTAGACCCCAGGGAAGGAATCCTTCCTTTTCCCACCTTCCAAAGACCACCTACATTTCTCAACTCATAATCCCTTTCCTCAATCTTCAAAGTCAACAAAGATCCATCTCTCTGACCATAGCCAGGGAAATACTTTTGTAATCTTGACCCTATTTTTAGGATACATATGGACATTTATAGACATTTCCATAGTTCTCTCAATAGTTTCCTATTGTCAAAAGCGGTAATATGAAAGTAAATTGAATAGGAAATTCATGTAAATACATACAACTTTTGGATCAAGATACCTCTTTGACCAAGCCATTGGGTTGTTGGAAAAGTCATGACACATTTTTGCAACAAAAACATAGAAAAAAATACGTCATGACTTTTCTGGCAACCCAATATTTTAAAATTTCAATTTGCTATGGGAAAATTAGGTTAAAAGTTTTGAATAATCAAACAACTAACTTGATGAAACTATTAATTTCAAAAATAGTAAGATAGAGGGCTGGCCAAGTGGCATGTTGGTTAAGAGCTGGCTTGGGACATCAGCAGCCTTGGTTCGGATCCCACATATGAGGACCAGTGACACTGCCCTCTACAGCTAAGATGGTGAACAACAGCTCCACCTGGAGCTGGGCTGCTGTGAGTCCCCGGGACAGGCTACCAGAGCTACAGTGAGTGGCCAGCAGCCAGCGTGAGCAGCTGCCTATGTGAACTGCTAAGAGCCTCTGTGAGCGGCCGTCCAGAGGCCGGCGACCGATCTGCCTCACCTGGGAAGAGCGCAACGATGATACCAACATTGGCCAGTGAAGCAATGTCCTCCACAACTAGACTGAAGAACAAAAGGACAGCAACTTGTCTGTTCCCCTTCCCCGATTCCCCAGCGCTATTCCCCTCCCCCGATTCCCTAATAAAAATCTTTAAAAAAAATCACATAGTAAGATACAAAATTATGGCTTAATCACCACCAAAATGTAGTCAAGTATTATTTTTGTTCCTTTTAAATTTTCCCAAGATAATGAATTAAACCAATGACTCTCATATTCTGATTTATTTTCTATAACTATAGGGTTTTTGGCAGTCAAATTTCTAACTTATACCATCTAATTATATACAATGCATAATGGAATCCTGGGATAACATATTCTAGTCCTTCTCAATCTTCTTTGCTGGATGCTTCCTGCTTACTAAAATGTAAATGTTAGACTTCCCCAGAAGTCAGTGCTAGGGTACCGTTATTCAGTTATACTTAATTCTTGGGTGATCACACTGGGCCTATATAATTTTCACATTCTGACAAATGTCAAAATTATATCCCAGGCCTAACTACTTCAAAGTTCCCATATGTAATCTCTACCTAGATGTCTAACGCCTTATCAAACCTACTCCTTCTGAAGTCTTTCCCATCTCAATAAATGGCAATTCTATTCTTTCTGTTTTCCAAATTCTAAGGTCTTCCTTGATGGTCTTCTCTATTTCTCATAGCCAACGTAAGTAAACTATGACAGCTCTACTTTACAAATACCTCCCAAGTCTGACCCCTTCTCATACCACCACACCTATAATGTCCCTAGTCCAAGCCACCATCATCTCTCACCTGGATTGTTGCAACAGTTCCAAAATGGTCTTCCTGTTTCTATCTTTGTCTACTCCTCTTCTCAGAAACACCACGTGGCTTCCCATATCACTCAGAATAACTATGAAGTCCATGTTATCAATATAAGGCCCTACATGATCTGGCTCTCTGCCATTCTTTCATTTACTCACTAGATTCCAGACGCTCTGGCTTCATTGGGTCCTTTAAACTTGCTGTGCAGGCTGCCCTCCATTTGTCTTCAAAATCCACTCCTCACATTTCCCCCTCTATTTTGTGTTCTGAGACTGGAAAAGATGTGGACTTGATGAATAAGTGTCTTAGCCCTCTGGTTTGAGCAGTAGGGATCACTGCCAAGAAATCAGAGGGAGGAAGAGAGAGAGGTCAGAGTGTACTTTCCCCCTGCAGGTTCTCAGTCGTCAGGCTGCACCTCTCATTTAAGGAGTCCAATCCTACTCACAGTTCTGGCCATACATCCTGATTTGTCAACTAATCTATCACCTTGTCCCTTTAGGTCTAATACCACTAATGGAGACCCACTGTTATTAGTTCTAGGTCCTCTGTTTTTCCCAATGACTTTCTTGCACTCTGTCTCTGCTCTGTACACAGTAATTCATGATTAGGCTCTACTCAAATTATTCTGCAGGGATCCTGACTGATGTAAACACCAAGTTGACTTCTCTTTCAGAATCTCAGACCTTACACTCACTCTTTCCCATGCCAGGTACATTCATCTCCCGGATAGTCCTATGGCTCATTTTCTTCCCTCATATTTGTGTCTGTTCAAATGTCACCCCAGTAGGGAGGCACTCTTTGACATAAACTAACACCCCATTTCTCTCTATCCCATTGTCTTGTTAGCTTTTTCCATTCATAGCATATTTTACCCACTTACATATCATATATCTATTTGTTTGTTGCCTATTTTCTCCCATTAGAATGCAATGAAAGCTCTATTGGAAAAGAATTATGTTGTACTCTGTAGCTTCTTTCAAGCCTAGAACAGGACTTGGTGTGCAGTAGGAGTACCCATTATTATATGTTGAATAAATGAATGAATAGAATCACATTTTGAATAACATGAACAACAGGTTTAGTCAATGAGAGTACTGGGAGGGCTCCACGTGGTAGCTTGATTCTGAAATCTGAGGAAAGACAAAATATCAAGGGCCCAGTGTTTCTCCTAAGTGACTTCTGATTCTTTTCTAATCTGCGATCTCACTTTAATCTTACTTCCAGTACTCTTTGAGCTCTACTTGCCTAAACCAAATGAAAGAAAACAACCATGGGAGGTTAATACAGATTGAAGATAGAATGAGAAGCGAACCAAGTTGAAGACTAGGATAAGCAGAAGTAGAGTTGAGGAAATCTGAAAAGTACAAACAGGAGAATATGAATGAGGGGAACAAAAATGAGTCTAGATTTAGCAAGAGAAAAGCATTTTGCTCTAGAGACACCTAGTTGATATAGTTGATATATTTTTCCTGATCCATTTCCATGAACAAAATAGAAGGGTGGTTTGATAAAATAAGCGTAGGTTCATGAATGTTACTTACTTATCCTAAGGCATACTTAAGGCATAAATTTGTTTCCAAGATTATGAGGGCAAAGCAGATGGGAGCAGAAAATGGAAACAAGTAAAGTTGCAAGAATCAAAACTACCTCTCTCTCCTTATAATCATTAAGAGTTGCAAACAGGCAGAATGAGTAATACCACCTCAAATCACCATGTAGCTGTTGTGAGTTTCAGGAACTAGTCACACCTTTTATCTTCTTGTCAATTTCCCCTTACTTTTATTGGTAGAGTGACTAAACATTTTGCATGAAAATGTGTATGGTTTATTTGGATGAAAATCACCTAGTACTGTATTTAAAAAAATCTGTTTAGATCTTTAATATAAATGTTAAGAGTGGAATTTAATCCCCTAAAATTTATTAAGTATCTTCTATGTGTCAGTCAGTTATCTGTATTCTAAAGATACATAGATGAATGAAATAGCTGGTTTCTGTCCTGAAGGAATTTACAGCCTTTTAAAGGAAGAAGTATTTTGCAAGTAATTATTATCAAATGTATTTTACTAGTAACATGAATAAACACTGTAGGAATCTGAAGAAGAGAAAGGGTAATATTTCATAGAAAATAATCAAACTAGGAAAGAACCAGTAAAAGTTTTAAAGGGAGTAACATTTGAGTTGAACCTTAGAAATTATTTTTGTAGTAAGGGTTTAGTAAGAGACATCATTTGGGTAAAGAAAACAACAGGAACAAAAATAGGTTTTCAGAAAATAGTGAGAATAGACAAAAAAGTGAGGAGGCATAAAGAAATTAGTGGCATTGAGGCACATTAAGGTTAGGATAATTTACATAAAAAATGGGAGGACCACATGTGTTATATAAATAAAATTATGTAAGAATAGATAAGAAGTAACAGATTTGAAAGACATTTCAGAATTACACTTGACAAGACACTATGACTCATTGGATTTGGATAGAGATTGGGAGAAGTCAAAGTTGGTTCCTAAATTTCTAGCTTGGTGAACTGAATGTATGATAGCATTCACAACTACAATGTTGAATAGAGTAGGGGGATAAGGTTTGAAGAGTTTGGGTGATTGGTGCATATTAGAAAACAATGTAGAAAGGAACCTCTATAAATTCCTGATGGAGATGTTCTGTAAGAAGTTAGAAACACAAATCTGGAACTTTGGAGTTCTCAGGATTGAAGCTATAGATTTGAGTATGACTGTATAGGTGGAATTACACCTGAGGCTAATTCATGCAACTGATGAAATCAACCAGGAATTGAGAAAGGGATCTGAGTGCTTAGACCAGATGTGTATTTGAGAGCGTGTCTTTGGCCATGCACATTGTGCTCTGTACAATTCTAGGGACACCATTAATTTAGACTATGATAGTTTAATAGTTTATGATAGTTTATGATAGTTTATGATAGACCACTGTAGTTTTTCAATGTAGCTTCTGAGATTGGAGAAAATAAACCAGATAAGCTTTTTAGGAGAGAGAGAGGAGACTGAAGGGGCATGACGAACAACAAATATCAGGGGTAGAGGAAGGGAAAGAATCAAACATATGTCTGAATGGGAGTTGTCAGAGAGGTAAAAGGAAAACTAGAAGTGTACTGTTTGGAAACAGAGGGTCCATTGTCAAAGGGCGCATAATCCATGATATTAAATTCTATGAAAAGGTCAAATAAAATGCAGGACTTATTTGTGCTTGCAAACTAGAAGGTGATTGCTGGTGCCAGAAAGACTGAGTTTGGGGCATAGATCAGAAATCAGAGTGCAGTAGGTTAAATAATGAGTTGGAAAAGAGAGAAGTGAAGTAATACATGAAAACTATATCTACAAGGATATTGGTTTTGTATTGTTGTTACCTGGGTGTTTTATCTTCCTTTCTAAATTCTTTATTCTTTCTATTCAGAGATCATTTCTTTGACTCACCGGATCCAATGATGTTCTACAGAAATCATACATTTTAAATTAATGAACAGATATTAAAATTTTGCTCTTATAATATTAGCCTGGCTGTTTAGTGATAGTGAGAATATATATCTCTAATAGATTAGTAGTGGTTGCTTGGAGAGCTGTGTGCAAAAGGATTCTGAGGACTATGAGCTCAATTCAAAAGTGCCAGAAGTATCTGTCACAAAGCAAGTACTGGGGGCTGTAGCTTGCTCATTTTGAGAATAAGAACTTTTCCCATCGGTCTTTATAGCCATGACACCTTGTGCAGTGTCTAGTGCAATGAATAACTGTTGAAAGAAGGAATAAACAAACAATTGAATGTACTCTGAATTATAGTGGATTTGTACTGGGCCTTGATAAATAAATAGTATTCAGTTTGAGTCTATCAGTGTTTTTTAACAAATGTCATGACATATTACTTGTGCCACAAATAATATGCTGTTAAAAATAATTTATGAAAACTTGCCAATTATTTCACTTAAAACAATGAATTGAATTTATGGTGTATAATAACTATATTCTTACTCATATTCCAACTTGATTTCTTGAGTAAAAGACAAATGGGGAGATTTAGAGCTGAATTTCTAAGAAGCACGAGAAACTCTTGATTAGATGCAGCTATGGGGGTATTTTCCAAACATAGGCTTCATCCATCATGATGAAGTTCAAAGGAAATCATGAAAAGTGTTGAGTATCTAGAAATTGGGGAGAGTAAAATGTCAGGTAAAAAGAAGGTATTCCAGGTAATGGAATAAGAGCCCTGTGGCTATTTTGGCTTGAAGTTTTGTTTGCAACAGCCTAGAGGCCGGAATGATTATGCCCTCTTTGAAAATAGACCCTCCCATTCAGATATCTGTTTTGATTTTTTCCCTTCCTCTACCCCTGATATTTTGTGTTCCTCATGTCTCTTCAGTCTTCTTTTTCTCTCCTGAAATATTCTTTGCATAAGAGAAGGACCTATACTAGCCTAGTTAGGTGGTGTGGAATGCTCTGTGGAGATGCTATAGATATATAAAAATATAAGACCTCTGTACTGTTATTCATTAGGTGAAAATATGGGGAAATATGCTTTTTGTTCACCTGGAGAAAGGGAATTGGATTTCTATTTAATGAAAGAGTCAGAGTGTCCTCTTATCAGGCAATAAAAAAAAAAACAACAACAACAAGCAGAAATAAAAACCATTCAGTAAGGCTGGATACTGGTTCAGAGGGCTATGTCACAGAAACATTTACTGGTCAAATTTTTCAGTCCAACCTCCTCCAAAAATAAAATAGCAATTATCCTAACAGCTCCTAAAATGCATACAATGTAAGTAAGTAATATAATTTCGTTATTTGAGGTCATGTTAACCTTGAAGATATAGCCAAGTACTCCCTAAGTTAATCATCACTTACTTTGGAGTTGGTGGCTATTTTGGCTTGAAGTTTTGTTAGGAACAGGAATGTGAAAGGCTGCTGAAATGTTGTATTTGTTTATGTAAGGTCAGGGTAACCCAGAGGTCTTCAAATTTTATAAAGTGAGAAAAGTTTAGATTGGTCCACAGTTGTGTGTGTGATTTTGCAAAAGATAAGCCATTCTTTGCCACCCATTAGGGTCACACTACTCTCAATGTTAAGTGCACTTTACTGAAATAGTAACAATTCAACTGAATGTGAAATAGACTTGATGCATAGCATGTCTTGAAAGTTATATTTCAAAACATTCTTTTCAACTTATAAAAGGAAAAAACTTACATATTGAAAGTAGTGTCAAATCTTGAGAATTACTTTATGACATCACAAAGAGAGCTCTTAATTATGAAGTTTAATATTTCACTGACTCATATCTAAACAATCAGCATATGTCTTGGTGAAGACCTGTATTGGCCTGAAAATTAACAATTAATTTTATATTAAGTTTGGCAGAATGAGAATGGCATAGTCAATAGTGCTAGCAAAGAGTATGATTTATATATCATTTTTAATTAAACATGAATTCTTTTAAGTTATAAAAATGTACACATTAAATTTAGTTGCTTTATCATAAATATTTTAGTAGGGGTATAGTTTATATATTTAGTAGGGTTTACTTTTATACATGTGTATATTTTTATGTCCCTCCTGTTTAATTGCCAATATATGAATCAAAACAATGATTAAAAAGATAGGTGAACCAAAGGAGACTTTCAGAACTGATAATAGAGCTGAGATGAATTTGATATCTTAAGTGATCTTTCTCAAAGAACAGTGTGTTATTTGGAAGCAGCCATTCATTTTTATTTCTTCAGCATTAATGTTTGTCAGCTCTTATAATTGAAACTTGAGCTAAAAACTTATGACTAAGTAAAATTCAGGGGGAGAAAGAGTATTTCTATATGTCAAGGTTGAAAGAAGAATCTTCAATAGGAAGGCTGCCATTTGTTTTTTTCTTTTTTCTTTTTCAGATAAGCACTTTCTTGTTCTTTGTAGAAGGTCAGTTTAGAAGTCTGTAGTAAGATTTAAGGTGATTGGCTTTAAATTGGGAAACTTCAATAAACTCAAGATACATGATCTCTCAAACATTGCTTTCTCTGAGGACAGTGCAGAAACAATGTAGCAAAGGAAGCATGAATGATAACACAAGTGACAAGGAAACATTTACTTCTAGAAATCTAGCAATAAACCACAAAGCCTAACAAGATAGAACTACAGAAAAGGAATTACATTATATATTTCACTTTAGAAATATGTTGTAATAATAGCCCTCTAAATCTGTCATATTCTGTGAGTCATTTGATGAATATTTTATTTAAGATATATTAATACAATATTTATTAGTTTCCAGGCACTGTACTGGTACTGGGCATGCAACAGGAAGTAAAAGCAAATAGACATGATTCCCGATCTCCCAAAACTTTACAGGTCAGTGAGGGTGACAGACAATCATAAAATCACACCAGAGTATACAATTACAAATGTTGCCCATGGGCTGTTGAGAAATAGAACAGGGGTTTATGACAAAAACACCTGACTTGCAATGAGGAATAAGGAAATGTATGAGCTTTGGTTTTAAGGTCCTAATAAGTCCGTAATTATAATTTGCTCATTACCTAAGTAAATCTATACATTGTTTGTACTAACCACCAATTGAGAGGGATATACAATAGATAAAGTAAATAAGGAAAAATACATGGCATGTTATGAATGACAAGTGCTATGAAAAATAATAAGCTAGGGAAGGGGTTAAGGGTGCTGGGTTTGATTTACAATGAGCAGTTGTTATTTGAGCCAAAGCTTAAGGAGGTGAGGGAACAAACCTTTAAGATTGCAGGGGAAGAACACACCAGGAAGAGAGAATGGAAGTGCAAAGATGTTGAGGAGAACAAACCTAGCCTGTTCAGAAAAACCAAAAGAGGTCAACATGGCTGGTGAGCAAGAGGACAGTTGAAGGCAAGGCAGCCAGAGAAGCTGTGAGGAGTAGAGGTTACATTGGGTCTTAGAAATCATTGTAAGAAGTTTTGTCTTTTACTCTGAAGGAGATGAGAAGCCATAGAAAGGTTCTGAGTAGAAAATGAATGGTATCTGACTTACATTTAAACAGAAGTTTGCTGGCTTCTGAGTTGAGGTACACTGTGTTGGCACAACCATAGAAGCAACAAGGGTAATAAAGAGGTCACTGCCAAATGTCAGGTGAGAGACGATAGATTTGGCCCAGGCTGATAGTGATGAAGATGGAGAGGTGTGACCAAATGATAAATAGTGATGATAGATAGATAGATAGATAGATAGATAGATAGATAGATAGATTTATTAATTGTCAAAGCCAAAAAAGTAAACAGATTAAACTCTCAAAACAAAAGGCAGAGTCTTGGGTTAGACTTTCACAAAATATATCCAGCTGTATGCTATCAATAAGAGACATACTTGAAACAAAATATATGAAAAGTCTGAAAATAAAGGGATGGCAACAGACATAATGGTCAAATATGAGCAACAGAAAATGAGGGTGACAGATTTCAATTGGAAAATAATGTATATGAATCAATCAAAATTAAAACTTAGTCACAAAGTAGGATACTGGCAAAAATAAAAGTAGATCAAGAAGATATAATGAGCATCAATATATATGTACCTAACAACATAAACACACTTCCTCTTCAGATAGATAATAGATACAGCAATTGTAGTTGGAATTTAATGTGTCTCTCAGAAGCTGATAGATGTATAAGTAAAATTAAACAAGCTATAAAGGATTTAAATTAAATTATCTATCTGCTTGAACTAGTATATATGGTACACAAATATATTAAAAATTATCCAAAAAGAAGATACACATTTTTTTTTCAAACAGAAAAATAGTTCATGTACTATTTTTCATGTCATATGAAACATTTAATTCCAACTACCAATACTTCAGAGATTATATTCTTGGATCATAATGTAATAAATTAAAATGTATATAATAGAAAAATATCTCTAAAAATTCCATATGTCTAAAACTATAAGAGATACCAATAAATAATCCATAGGTTGAAGAATAACAACCTAAATACCCATAATGTAATGAAAAAATTTACTGTAGTATCTTTATAAAATGAAATGCTACACAAGAGCAAAAAGTAATTAATTAGAATTTTACATTTAAATAAGGTTGAATATCAAAAATTTAATATCAAGAAAAAAGGAGTCTCAGAAGAACAGAATGGGATTCATTTATATTAAGGTTAAAAACTATACCTATATATGGCAAAATTACAAAGAAAAGTAATGAATTGACTAATATAAAATTCAAGGTTGTTACTTCTAGAGGAGAAAGGATGGAGAATGTACTTGGAAAGCTTTGAAGGTATCTAAATGATAGATACATGAGAGTTTATTTTATTATTATATGTAAATTGAACAAAGGAACAAACATGTAAATAAAACCTCAAAAATCTGGAAGGATATACACCATTTGTTGATAATTGTTAATTATGGATGAATGACTTATGAGTGAGATACACCCACACCCATATGCCTTATTATTTTAAAAGTATTTTCCAGGCTTTTTGTAATGAACAGCTAGTAACTGTATTATTAAAAATACTCAAAGTGAAAACAAATTCCAAAGTGCTTGGCCAGGCATGTTGGCCCAATGTCTTACAGGCAACTCATGATCTTTGGCTGTTTAGCAGGCAGCTCCAAAGCCATCTGCTGACTGCAGAGGTTCAGAGGTTCAAACAAGCATAGTCATCTGTAGACTTTCTGGATCTTTAGTCCCAGGATACAGGGCTTTCTGGGAAGAGTACACAGTGACAAAACCTGCCACCTTGAGCATATTTTCCATCTTATCTGAACACTGAAATGTTGGTTCTCCAAGTTGGGAATTGGGTAGTTTTTAAATGCTTAGAAGAAAATGTTAATAAGAATACAAAGACAAAGCAATAATTAAAAGAACATTTGATACTAAGTAAATTATCATGAACCAATAATGACTAAAAACAGATTAGGTAAATAGCTAGCTGAGCAATTTGGAAAAAAGAGAAACACACTATACCAATAAAATGGGAAGTAAGGGACAGAAAACTATGAAATAGAAACAAAAGAGGGGGAGAAAGAGGAAAATAAAACAGAAGTTGGTTTCTTTGTATGAATTTACACCACAGGAAATGTTAAAAGGGAGAAGAGATGGAGAGTATACAGCTCAAAATAAGAACGATAAAAGAGAAATAACTACAGATGAAATAGAGATATAAAATATAATAAAAATGCTATAAAGAACTATAAAGCAATACATTTGAAAATTATATGGTGGATAAATTTGTAAAAACTGGCAGAAAAGTAATATAATCTTGAATCAATTAACAATAATTAAATTTAAACAGTAATCAGTCAATTTCGCTTTCTCCCACTAAAATAAAGAGCCTCTGGCCAAGAGTTCCACATTGATTTTGATCAAAGTTTCAAGGCATATATAATTCATATTTTATTACAAACTCTTTCAGAAAATGGAGGAAAAGGAAACATTGACCAAGTGATTTAAAAAGACTAGTGTAACCTTGATTTTAAAAGCAGATAATGAAAGAAAAAGAAAAAGAAAGAAAGAAAGGGGGGAAAAAGGAGATAATGATAGTACATAAAAATGGAAGATATGAAACCATAACTCTTATAAACAAAAATACAAAGTCTTAACTGAAGTAATAGCTAAATATACTCCACAGTTAAATAGTAATAATATTAACATATCATGATAAGTAAGACTTCTTCTAGGAAGGCAGGGATGTTTTAACATCAGAAAAATCTGTCAGCGTGACTCAACACATTCATATAGTAAAGAAGAAATAGTCACATAATTATCTCAATAGATGCAGAAAGATTATTTGATAAATTTCACTCTATGTCTGATACAGGCTCTCAGAAAATCAGGTATAGAATGGAACACCCTTAACTTAATAAAGACAATATAACAAATAAAAAAGCAACCATCACATTGTAGCAAAAAACTTAGATGTAATCTCTAGAAGACCAAAATAAGAGAAGGAAGATGGCTCATATCAATACTGTTCCATGGCAATAGACATTTTCACCACTGCATTGTCACACACACACACACACACACACACACACACACTCAAAATAGAGATATGAGGATTGGTAGGGAAGAGGCAAAAATATTAATACTTACAGATGATATATGATCAACTGCAAGGAAAAGCCAAAAGAATCAATAAATTCTAAAACCTAGTGACAAATTCAGTGACAGGCCAGGTGAATGAACAGCTTTCAAAATTCAGTTAACATTTTTCTAAACTAGAAATAACCAGTTGGCAAAATAAAAAATAAATAGAGAAAAAAAACACAACTTACCATATTAGTAAGTTCTATCTAGGAATTGAACTAAAAAATATTCACACACCTTTAAAGAATAAATGAATTAAAGTATAAAAGGACATAAAGAAGATGAATAAATTGTGAGAATGACCGTGGATATGGATAGAATGACTTAATATTTTAAAGATTTGAGTTCTTCCCAAATTAATCTAAAACTTTCATACAGTTCTCATTAAAACTCTACCAAAATTTTTTGAGCAACTCAACAAACTTATTCTACATTCATATGTAATTCTAAATGAAACTAAGACTTTAATGCAATATTGAGAGGGAAAACAAACTGGGATTTATTGCCCAACCAGAGTGTAAGACATACTTTAAAGACATAGTAATAAAACTACAGAAGTACTGGTTCAGAACAGACAAATAACCAATGGAACAAAAAAGATAGCCAACACGGGCCCAGTAAAGGTGGCATGCTCGGTCTGTGGAGAAAAGATTGCTTTAGTGATTGCTTTGGGAAAACTGGCTCACTTTACAGAGAAAAACAAACTTCAGAGAGATCAAAACTTACATGTGCTAGGTCAGCCAGAATGGGAATAGTAGATTATTAAGAAATTTTTATTGTGACCTTTGGGTGGAGGAAAAAATTTTAAACTAGAGCCAAAAAACACAAACCATAAAAACCACGACACCCCAAACTGATGGATTCTGTGCAATGAAAGGGATGAAAGAGGAAGTTAACATACTGGTGATGGACTGAGAGAAAACACTTTTAAAATCCTAAACATCAAGGGATTATTAACTAAAATATAGAAATAATTCCTACAAAGGAACAAGAAAAAGACAGAAACATGTTAGAAAAAATGGACAAAGTATATAAAAAATGAACAAAAAGATAAACCTAAATAGCTAACAAATACTGGGGGTGCCAAAAAAATGTATACACATTTTAAGAGATGTTATCTATGCTCAAACAGTAGTTTGCCTTAATCAGAAGTGTCTGGACGCTGATAGTAACCACTTCAGCACCTCTTGTAATTGCAGAAGTCAAACGTGATTTGTATTCATCTTTCAATATTGGTATATATTAAATATTACAATTCATACAGTTCTTTCCTTTCTTAAAATATGTATATATTTTTGGCACCCTCTATATTTGAAGAAATTTTCAAACTTCTTAGTATTCACAAAAATGAAAACTAATGAAAAAGAAAAGAGCGCTTAATGATTATCAGATTGGCAATAAGAACATAGATAATACTAAACATTGGTCAGAAAGTGGGGGGGTTGGAACCTTTTTTGCACTGCTGCTTGACATGGAAACAGGCATAAACATTCGGAGAACAATATGACATAGTCACTAAAATGAAGCGTATGCATTCACCATGACCCAGCAATTTCACTCCTGGAAGCAAAATCTAAAAGTTCCCCTGTAGGTCTATGAGAGAAGAGCAAGAATTGATTATAGGTTTGTTTGTATTCATCACTGGGTGAAAGATTTCAATTTTGGTGACTATCATGGAATAAAATGCAGCTTTCAGAAGCAGTGAACTAAACGTATATAGAACAAGATGAATGCATGATTTAAAGAAGGTAAAAAAGCGAATAAGATCTACCATTTGTGTGAATTAAAGCACATACATGCACATAAATTATACAACACACTACACTAAACTTACTATACATAAAACATCACTTTCGAGTTTACAAATACATGCTTTTGCAAAAACATATATCACAGACATTAAAGTCAGTGTGGGGTTGCCAAGAGAAAGTGGGGATCAGTGATGAAAGTTTCGAAAGGGAAAATAAAACAAAGGAGGGCCTTTCGAGGAACATTAAGTAAAATGTAAACTAATTGGGCCATGTGATAAACTCAACAAAAGATCGTTAGCAAAAGATTGAAAAAAGAAAGAAAATTAAGGTAATCATTAGGAAGCATTAATAACAGAAGAAAAAATAAATATAGTATTATGGCAAAAATATAAATGAACTAAACTCACGTATTAAAGGATAAACAATTGGTTTCGAAGTTTTCTAACAAAGGATAAAAAGGATCCAAATTGAAGATGTTTTCAAGAGTACAGCTATAAGAAAATAGCAAATAAAGTTGAAAAGAAATGTATGTAATATTAGATATACAATAAAAAAATTGTTAAAGTCATTAATATTAACATTCAATTTAATTTTTGAAAACCTAGACAAAATTTTATTTCAATAAATGTTACAACCCATGCCAAATATGCCCCAATCTTCCTCAAAAAAACCAAAAAAAAAAAGCCCAAAAAACTTAAAGACTTAAAAGTGATTAGTAGTTCTAGAAATTGAACCTAGGGACTATGACAAATTTACATGTACCCGCTCTTGTCAAAACATAGAAATGTGAGGGGCTGGCCAAGTGGCACATTGGTTAAGAGCTGGTTTTGGGATGCCAGCGACCCCGGTTCGGATCCTATGTATGAGGACCAGTGATACTGCCCTCTACAGCTAACAACAGCTCCACCTGGAGCTGGGCTGTGTGAGCCCTGGCGATGGTGTAGGCTGCAGCCCCTGCTGCAGTGGGCTGCCATAGGCTACAGTGAGTGGCCAGCAGCCAGCATGAGCAGCTGGCAGCCAGCGTGAGCTGCCAATAGCCGCGGTGAGCGACATCCAGAGGCCAGCGACCGATCTGCCTCATCTGGGAAGAGCGCAATGACGATACCAACATGGGCCAGTGAAGCAACATCCTCCGCAACTAGACTGAAGAACAAAAGGACAGCAACTTGTCTGTTCCCCTTCCCTGGTTCCCCAATGCTGCTCCCCTCCCCCAATTCCCCAATAAAAAAATCTTTAAAAAAACCCCACAAAAACAGCAAAACAAGAAACAAACAAACATAGAAATGTGAAATAAACAGGTCGCAAAACTGAGTGCAGCCTATCCTTTAGGGTCCTTCAGTTGTAAGCCCAAAAACCAGCTCTGGCTCAGGCACTTACAGATCGGGCAGGTAAGAGAATCCAGACAAGAGTCCAGGAAGCCGGATAAGACATAAGACTAGAAACAGCGCTGGGAATACACAAATATCCTTCCCATTTTATCTATCAAGACAGCTGAGCTCCAAATGCTTATGTCCTCTGCCCCCATCCTACCCATCTTTCTGTCACTTCACTTAAGATCCAAAGTCCTGAGAGAAAGAGACTAATGGTTCTATCGTGGGTCAAATGCTGTCCCTTAATTGGGGAAGAAAAAGACTTCTCAATTTCCTATCCCACCAAGACTACACACATGGTGAGGTGATATTGAAATAAGAAGTTGGGATTTGTTAGGAAAGGGAATAAATGCTAGATGCCAAATAATTCTAAATATCCATTGTTTATAGTTTTACCCCAAATATGTAAACCATTAATGTATGCGCATTAATGTATATGTGCTGTACACAGAGGTAAAAATGCTCAAAAATAACATTATTAATAGTAATGTTTGAGTGCCAGATTATGGTTGAATTTTATAATATTTTCTTGGTCCTTTTCTGTGTTTTCTAAATTTTTAACAATGAGAACCTATTGCTTTTGAATTAAGAAATAAAAACAATGAATTTTAATACATCTTGCAAGGCATGACTAAAAAGACTTTCTATTGATTTTTAAGCTTTGTATTAAATAACTGGAACTATTATTGCAAGGACTACATTTCTAATCCAAATATTGACATCTACTGAAATATAGTAAAAACACAACTTCTTCTTGCTTTATACAAAGTACCTCATACAGTCTCACCTTGATGCCATAGAATGAATCTTAAAAACAGACTCATGGAAATGCCACATCGTGCTAAGGAAATCGCTTCAATTTTGTCCAAGACCAGGACGTGGTGTCACTATTCAACAAACAATGTTTCAGTTCCTGACAATGAATTCTACAGAGAGATGATGTGTCTGCTGCTCTGCAGAGAGCCCGGGATATGAGGGCCAAAAACTCAGACTTCCACGAATCTGGTCACAAAGTTCTTGGAACATCTCCATTTTCCATGAATGTAATTTAGTTTTTACTGCATTAGGATGTTGAATTCTGAATCTACTTATTCATAATGCAACCCCGTGCTCTGAGTGATTAGGATCAAAATCAAAATCAAAGGCAGGACACATGTGATACCAATTGCTGGTCACTTTATAAGTGCCCTGCTTCAAGCTCAGTTTCTTCAGCAATCACAATTTAATAACAAAGATGCACAAGCGGGATACATCGGAGTTCTCAACATCTTAGCAAGAAGGGCAAACACTCCTATTCTTCCATTATCAGCAGAATAACGAATGTATTTAGTATAAATTATAGTATTTCACAGAATTTTGCTCTGCCCAAATTCCAATATCTTAAACAAATAAAAGATTCACATGAAAAATGACTCAGTTTCAATGAACACATCAGGTTCAATTATAATAATTACTAATATAAAAATATTCACTTTCTATGATTGTACTAAGTGTAACTCGCAAGAGTGAAGAACACTTAAAAGTCCAAGCCATTCATTTACCTTCCAGAAATTTCCAGAATAAAGATGAACTAGTTTAATCAATTTTAAAGTGGCAATAAGCAACGAAATGACCAGTGAATGTTACAATGCAAGAGTGATTTATTTTTTTAGATGGAATTGTCTGGTTCAGGGCCCTGAGGCAGTAATTTAGTAAATGTCACTTTAATAGCCTTTATTTGTTAATGTGTTCTCTAAAAATATCTAGTAATAACCTAAGTGCTCCAAAAAGACTTATTCAAGTAGATATCTCAATAAAATACAGGAAGAAGGGAGAACTTAAACTATCTCAGGCAAGGCAAGCACAGACTACAAATAATGTATATCAATAAATGTAAGTTAGCACTACGAAAATTTGGGGATGGTGGTGGGGGCAGGCCTTAACATTTGCTATTGTAGGCTTTCCAGAAATTTAATTTTTAAATATTTAAATTTATTGGGTGACAGTGGTTTGTAAAATTACATGGGTTTCAAGTGTACAGTTCTATAATACATCATCTATATATCATATTGTGTGTTCATCACCCACAGTCAGTTCTCTTTCCATCACCATATATTTGATCTCCTTTATCCTCATCTAACACCTCCGGCCTCCCTTACCCTTTGGTAACCACTAAACTGTTGTCTGTGTCTATAAGTTTTAGTTTCTTTACTTGTTTGTGTTGTTCCTTTGTTGCTTTCAGTTTTATATTCCACATATGAATGAAATCATATGGTTCTCAACTTTTTCTTTCTGATTGATTTCACTTAGCATAATAATCTCAAAATCCATCCATGTTGTTGCAAATGGCAGTATTTCATCTTTTCCTATGGCAGAGTAGTATTCCATTGTGTATATATACCACATTTTCTTCTTCCAATTATCTATTGAAGGATACTTTAGGGTTGGCCGAGTGGCGCGGTGGTTAGGCGCTGGCTTGGGAAGCCAGCGGCCCCGGTTCGGTCCCACATATGAGGGCCAGTGACACTGCCCTCAAAAAAAAAAAAAAAAAAAAAAAGAAGCCAATATACTTTAGCTGTTTCTATGTCTTGGCCACTGTAAATCCAGGACCAGATGGCTTTACTAGTGAATTCTACCAAACATTCAAAGAGGATCTAACACCTGTCCTCAAACTTCCAAAAATTGAAGAAGAGGCAATACTTCCTAATTAATTTTAAGAGGCCAACATTACCCTGATACCAAAACTTGGTAAGAACAACACACAAAAAAAGAAAATTACAGACCATATCTGTGATGAACACAGATGAAATTTATTTTTTAGTGAGTTTATGATGGAGGAAGGAGTATGTTACGGAAAATTAAGGTAGAATTTAACTTAAAGTGTACGTTTTATTTGTTTTATAATGATGTGTGTGACTACAAGTTTAAAAGCAGTCTATATAATGTGATTTAAAAATTCCCCTCTTTTGTAAAAATGAACTGAATTTGGTATCAATAAACCAAAAAGCTATATTTTTAAGAATCAGTGCTAAGAAGAAAAATATTTCCTAAGTTTGAACCTACATAAGAAAAGTATATAACATGGCACAGTGTTATACTTCATAGATTTAAATGTTCCTCCTTACTAGTATAGACTAAGTATCTTTTTCAGAGTGGTTATAGAGAATACAACCCTTGGTTGACATTTAAAAAATTGTTTTCTTAATCAAAATGTTTGAAATGTTGAGCTTAAAATCTATTTTCAAAAGCTTCTTTTTTTAAAAAAATAAATAAGTAGGAAAAAAAAAGTGCCTAAAATGTGTTGAACTGATAATAAATACCATTTTCCATGTTAAAAAAATATTTAATGACTGGTGAAGAAAAAAGAAAATATGGGTTGGTTTATATGAGGAATACATGTAACAAATATTTTAAAGCGGTTTTTATTCAGAGCTTTTCTTTAATTTTTTTCTATAAAGAGTATTTCAAATCAAGTTTCTGAATTGTCAACACATGTAAATAACATATTTGCATTTATTAAATATACTAACCCAGAAACAATGTAGGAATTTTTATTCTTTTATTTTATTTTAGATTTTATTGGGGAATTGGGAAAGAGGAACAGCCAAGTTGTTGTCCTTTAATCTTAGTTGTGGAGGACACAGCTCGCTTAGCTCCAAGTCAGCTGCCATCCGGTCATCTGTGGACAGCTTTGGGCCACTCATGGGGGCTGCCGGGCACTTGCTGCAGCCTATGGCAGCCCACTGCAGCAGGGGCTGAAGCCTACACCGTTGCCAGGTGGAGCTGTTGTTAGCCATAGAGGGCAGTGTCACTGGCCTTCATATGTGGGATCCAAACCAGGGCCGCTGGCATCCCAAGCCAGCTCTCAATCAACGCGCCACTTGGCCGGCCCAGTAGGACTTTTTAAAAGCAAATTTACATTTGTTCTTAATGTGAAGCACTGAATTGAGTAAATTAAAATTTATTTTACCTATTTCTATGTTCTTTGATAAATACTGATTGATGTGTCCAATAACAGGGCTCTAGTTTCATCTATAATTATAAAAGAAATGATCTTTGTAAAGCCAATTAGAAAGTCAAATTCATCAAAATAATGAGATAAGTTTATAGCATTTTTGTAAAAATTACTTTTTCAATGACAGATAATAAAACAACTTTCTTTTCCCACTTTATAAATTGATACAATCTCAAGGCATAAAATTGTTATTAGTTATTATGTTAAGCAAACTTAGCCTTAATGAGCATTTACCAAACTCCACATTGGGGGCTAGGGAAGGAATAACCTTCAGTGACTATGTTTCCCTTACAGCAGATAAAAAGATTCCAAGCCTTTTCACTCTTATCTAGTGTATTCTACTTGCCTATACACCAAAGATGTGATCTTCATGTTTTATTAGATATTTGATTGCTTTGTTGAAAGTGACCTTCAGTCTCCCACTGAAATGACCCCTAAATATATCTCTTCTGGGGCATTGTGCCCTATTTCAAATTATCAGCTCCAAAGGTTAGATTGTCAAGGATGGATGAGATGAGTTTTTACCTTTTATTCTGAAACTATAAGTAAGACGTCTGGCCAGTTTTTGTCGGGTTCAATAGTCTTACAAGCCTGTTGGGGGAAAACCAAGCTTGTTTAATTCAGTAAAAGGCAAAGCTCTATCTATAACCATTTCATTTTATTGTTTATTGATTTGATGGGCAATGATGTTCACGTGCTTCTTTTACTTCTCTGTCAACTAATTTGAATACCATCTATATAGTACAACATATGTTAAATATTTTGTGGAATCTTAAATTGTTAATTATTAATTGTCTTAATAATCTTGCTTTTTGTTAAAACAACAAGGGCCCTGTTCTTAAATTTGGAAAATAATTCAAGCAGTAGAACCAGCACCAACCCCTTTTTAGGTTTAGCTTGGTTGGGGTTAAAAGGTCAGAAGAGAAGGTCATCCATTTTGTCAATATGCAAATGAAAGCTGCTTCGGACAGAATACAGCTTGATGGACCAATGAATTCAATCATCAATATGTCACCAAACATGTTCGAAGTTAAAAACTGGTCTCTGGAAATATTAACACCTCCTTTTTTAATATTCTCTGGAGTTACGAAGAGGCTACATTTATAACCTTGATAAAGATTTTAAATAGTGTTATCACACACCCTGCCAAGGTGAGTAGTGACTGCAGAATTTACGTTTTATAGAACATTCTTCTGATGGTAAAACTTATAGCAGCCAAGAGGCAGGGAAAATATTTGGAAGTTGAAGCCTCACACCTTCATTTTCAGATTCATTCAGTGGATAACAAATGTCACACAAGAGGCTGTATTTTGCTCCTGTAGAAGATGTCTTAGAAATCACTTCAGACATAGGTATACTTTTTTAAGGACTTAAATCACAGAAACCTAAAGGTGTGATTTGCAAGATCAGAAAGGTCAGCCAGGAATTCCCTACCAGGTATCATAAAATGCAAACAACAAGCAAAAGTTATATTTGAAACATACATGCCCCCTTTCACTGCTAACATTTTTCATAAAACATCAAAATTTTATCTTGTGTAGATGATTGGGTATGATTCCTTTGTGACAATTCACCTATTCTTTAAAGTCGTAAACAGATTATGATGTTGTCTAAAGCATGAGCAATTCTAATCAAATCAAAGTTTACAATGGTTAATAATAGTTATATTGTAATTTTCATAAGAAAAGCCAACGAATTACACAGAGTTTACATGAATAACTATTAATTTTATACAGCCAATCTTCAAATTTTCACTTACCTATTTTTCACTATTATCTCTCCCATTTCTATAATCAGGATCAAGGTGGAGCGCAAACCATTTAATTCAATCTTCATTGTAGATCCTTTCCCAGAGACACATGTTAAAAGAAAAGGTCAGGGGTCTCACCTTTGGCCTCAGGCTGCTGGTCTCTGAACTCTTTCATTACCCTTTCCCCTCCCCAGTTCCCTTTCAGACATCAGGAGCCTCTTGGGTCCCCAGACATTTCAACCAGCTGGTCCTTCTGCAACCCAACCCCTCTCTACTCCGACTCTCACCCCTGCAATGGATTCCTCATTCTGGAGAGCTTGTGTTACCCAAATACCTTAACCATCGGGTTGCTTTTTGATCATTTGGGTAAAATTCCCAATTTTATTTTTTAACTATAATGTGGATAATGACATTAGAAGAGATAGGTATTTTGTCATGATGGATAAATGAATCAGACTCATTCTTAGGAAAAACATTTGTATAGTTATGATTTCATTGATGAAGGGAAGATCCTGATGAATACCTCCAACATAAGGTGGCTGGTGTCTGAATTTTTTTTAAAGGAGAAAAAGCTATGTCTTAAACAAACTAGTAATTAAAGACTAAAAATAGCACTAGAAAGCAACAAGACAATAGGTTGAGATCAAAATCTCTTTTATGGAGGGGATAAGAGAACAAGAAAAATTCCAGAAGGAGGGTGGTGAAATCAGTAGTGGCCATGGGCATCAAAGACAGCATCTCTGGAAAACGGTTGGTTCATGCTTTTAATATCAACTATGTTTAACACGGAAAGGGGTATTTACATATTCCATTAGTTTCAATGAGAATAATAGTTCTGAACCATATTTAAAAAGCCATTCAATATTATTTTACTTAAAATAGCCACTTGTGTCAGGCATCTGATTTTATGCAAACTCCAGATTATTCTACAATTTTTAACTCTAATTGCCTCATTGAATGCCACTTAGTTTCCAAAACACCTACTAAGTGTCGGCCTTTTTCAATAGCTGACGATGAATTAGACAAGTTATACATGTTAAGGCATTCACAGTCTAGTAGAAATACTACATTAAAAAAAAACAAATGCCCAAACAAAGTGGTGAGTAGTATAGTAGTATATATAGCACAAAAATAGTGAGGGGAACAAATGTGAGTAAGTTTGCCTTACTAAGGTGAAGGAAATTAACAGAGGAGGTGCTATTTGAAATTATTCATTCAAGTATTTATTGAGCACCTACAAATACTTGGAAAGTACCAGTACATGTAAAAGGTATAATCGTAGGCAACTCAGGCAAAAACATGTCCTCCTATTATATACATTAGAGTAGGTGAGACAGAAATTAATCAAAATAAGTAATATATATTTTATGTAAGAAGTGAGAATGAATGACAAAGCAGAGAAGTAAATGAAATGTTAAAGTGGGTGACATTTTTGATAAGGTATTCAGAAGATGAGTTATGAGTAAAGACTTTTGCGGGGGAGAAATTTGCCAGGTAAATGAGGGTTTGGAAGAAACATTTGAGACACAGAAAACAGCATGTGCAAAGACATGGAAGCTTGCAAGCATAATGTATGTTTAGGAAATGGCAAGTTGTGATGCAGATTGTGTGTGTGTGTGTGTGTGTGTGTGTGTGTGTGTGTGTCTGTGTGTTTGGAAGGTTGACAAGAAAGATAAAGGAGAGGCTGGCTTGAGACCAAGGTATGAGAAACTTATCTACCTGGCTAAGAATTTTGAGCCTTCTCAGAACAATGAAGCCACATCACAAGCTTTTAACAAGGGAATAAGACTTATGATGCTAGAAGGATGGCTGAAGGGATGTCATTATTAGAGAACAGGTCACATTAAATTGTGTGGAACCCTGAATAAACCAAGATCTCTCAATGTACTTGTGAGTTTTCCTTGCATTCACATATTATTTCATTTTGCACATGTGGACAGAATTATTGACGTCAAAGAGAAGAGGAGCAAATGAGACTGTAAATTGCAGATACAGAAAATAAAGGCATCTTCTTACAGAAAGAAGAAAACAACTGGGTGGTAAATATTTAAGAAAATGTGTTGGGGGCTGGCTGAGTGGTGCATTGGTTAAGAGCTGGTTTGGGACGCCAGCAGCCCCGGTTCAGATCCCACATATGGGGGCCAGTGACACTGCTCTTTACAGCTAACAACAGCTCCACCTGGAGCTGGACTGCACAAGCCTCGGCGACGGTGTAGGCTGCAGCCCCTGCTGCATTGGGCTGCCATAGGCTACAGTGAGTGGCTGGCAGCCTGTGTGAGCGGCTGGCAGCCAGCGTGAGCTGCCAATAGTCACGGTGAGTGACCATCCAGAGGCCTGCGACTGATCTGCCTCATCTGGGAAGAGCACAATGACGATACCAACATGGTCCAGTGAAGCAACGTCCTCTGCAAGTAGACTGAGGAACAAAAAGACAGCAACTTGTCTGTTCCCCTTCCCCGATTCCCCAATAAAATCTTAAAAAAAAAAAAAAAAAAAGAAAAAGAAAATATGTTGGTTTTGTCCATTAATTATTATACATATAAATTTGTATTTTCGATTTTAACTACCTGTTCTTTACAGTAGTTTTCAAAACAATAAAATCGTTTAGTTTTAAAGCAGTAGTTCTCAAAGCCTGATATTCAGACCTGTGGGTGGGGGATTAGGGATAGGGATGGGGGAATTCCCAAGAATTTTTTTCACGGAGTCCACAAAGTGCAATCTATTTTTATAATAATACTGCAAAGCCACCTTGCCTTTTCACGGAATTGACATTTGAACTGATGGTGAAATAGCAATGGTTCTGGTACCTCATCATAGATCAAATAGATAGTACCAACCTGTACCAGTAATTGTAGTCTGCACTGGACACACTCATAGGTGAAAGAGAAAAAGCCAGTTTCATTTAAGAATCCCTTTGATTAAGCATTAATGTAATTCAATCTCTACCTTTAAATACACATTTTAAAAACGTTGTGTATGATGAAAATTATAAGCACACATAAAAGCACTTCTGCCAATAATATAATGGTGGTCTTAAGGAATTGTTGCTTGTTTTGCTAATTGAACTAGCTGTGTTTTTAAATGAAACACCCTCTCTACTTGAGAAAATGACTGACTATGATGATCCAGACTTGGGTATTTGGCAGACATCTTCTTGAAAATAAACAAAATGAGCTGTTACATCAAGGAAAACAACTGTTAGGATCTGTTGCCAATGGGATCTGTTTCAAAATTTAAACTACCAAAGCAAAAATTAGTATTTTGGGAAATGTAGACCTACCACCTTAAGACTGACACCTTTTCAATACTTAAGATTCTTCCGAGAAGATTGCTGGTAACATTAAAAAATGTGATTTTTTTTTTTTTGATGTATAAAGATCATTTGAAAGAACTACAAAAATCAGTAAACCAATTATTTCTCAAATGGCCAATGCCCATGATGTTATAAAATCAGGCAGGGATAGGAGATATATTCAGAGGGCTGGAGAGACAAAAGGATTTTAGTGTGATAGTATGAAAAATCCACTGTTATAGTTTCAGATTCCTTATTGCAACCCACCTTTTAAGAAACTATCACTTGTGATGGGGCGGGCAGGTGGCTCAGTTTGTTAGAATGTGTGCTCTGAACAACAAGGTTGCTGGTTTGACTCCCTCATGGGATGGTTAGCTGCGCTCTCTGCAATGAGGTTGAAGACAACAACTTGACTTAGAGCTGATGGGTCCAGGAAAAAAACAAAATGTTACCCAATTTAAAAAAATTAAAAAAGAAACAAGAAACTATCATTTGTGGATTTTGGGTGTAGATCAGAAAAGAATATCCACAAATATCTGAAAAGGCGTTAAAATATTCTTCTCTTTTCTAAACTATGTATCTGTGTGAAGGCATATTTTCTTCATATCTTCTAACCAGAACAACATGCAGCGTACTACAACAAATTCTATGCAGAAAGGTATGAGAATCTAGTTCCTATTAAATGAGATATTAAAGGGATTGGCAAAAATGTAAAACAACTCCAACCCTATCATTGCTGTTTAAGGAAAATATAGCTATAGTTATTTATGTGATAGGCCTATTGTTATCTTTAAATGAATTAATGAGTGCATACATATTTTAAATTACTTAGTTTTAATTTATAATATAGAAAATATGGACAGATATAACTCACATAAACAGAATGGGGTAGGGTTGCCAGATCTAGCAAATAAAACCACAGGACACAGAGTCAATTTGAACTTCTGATAAACCGATTGTTACTATACATATTTCTCATGTACTATTTGGGGCATACTTACACTAATAAATCACTCATTGTTTATCTGAAATTCAAATTTAACTAGACATCCTATATTTTATCTGGAAAGTTACCTGTGGAATTTTTAAATAATTTTTAAGAGTGGAAAGAAGTCCTAAGACCAATAGTTTTGAAAACCACTGTTTACATGCATTCTGTGGTTGTTTTTTTCCATTTTGTTCCCCTTTTCTTCTACTTACTCAGATTTAGTGAGGTTTAGCTATAACTAATTAAAGTGCCTTATTACCTCTAAATTTAATTGCAATTGAACAATTCATTTTTACAGCCAGTTTTAGATGTAGCTTAATTGTCTCTGTATATTTTGCTAAAGGAGAAAGTAAATATGTGTTGTAGTAGCAGAACTGATAAACTTGTGAAAGTTATAGCTTATTTCATAGAAAACAATGAGGAAACCCACTCAGGAGGAGAAACCACGATGCAGATGCTCTCATTAACATATGAAGTAAGGACTGAAGTAGCTGCTAAGCTTATTTTATGTAGATCCTCTTTGTACAACAATAGGAAAACGAAATATTTTGTCTAAAAGTCTTAGAATTTGAGACTTACATGTACGTTCAAGGTGGGTGGGCATAATAGAACGTAGTACTGCTCAGAGACACAAAATTATTTAATGTTTGCAAGTAACTTGCCTGTTTTGGATTGATTAAATGGCATATTGGCACTGAAAATAATAGCACATTTTAGTACTGGTGGTAAACAATCATCTCGGAAATGGATTACAAGTTAAAATTATGTAAAACTGAACCCGAAATTATGAAACAAGTGAGTCCTCTATGTTAGTACGTAGAAATTATATCTGTGAAGGAAATCAGTGTCCTCCTAAGGTGTTTTTGGTAGAAAAATAAAGAAAATCAGAATCCCACACAGGTCCCAGTGTACTACACAGCCCTGACACAACATATCTTATTCCTAAAAATAAAAACATGCATCTTAAACAAAGCTAAATTTATTTTAAAATGTCACTTAAACTTCGTATGTATACAGAAAAAAGTAATATACATACAAAATATTAACAGTGGTTATCTCAGGAGATTAAGATTACAGAGAACTTTTACTTTCTATATTATATACTTTCATGAGTTATATTTACATGTGTGGATTATATTTAAAATCAAACTGAAGCACTGACGATAATAATGCATTTTTACAATTATCTTACTTTTTGAAAAGTAGGATCATACTTCACAAACAATTATTTAACTTATTTTGTTTATAATGTGTCTCAGACCTCTTTCTGTGGTGGTGTCTACAACCATATCTTTTATTTTAATTGTTTTATAGCATGTCTATACCCAAATTCATACCCCTTTCTCTACTGACAAGCACTTTTTGTTGCTGTTCAAACAGTGCTGCCACAAACATGACTACACACATCTCCATGCAACTGTGAGACATTCACAGGTCAGTGAGATGGAATAAATAATTATATGGGGGTGGTAGCACTTGTGGGAAGGAAGCATGTATGCAATTATTTTTACTTTTATACCATTTTGTGAGAGTTATAGTTACACAAAGAGCTTTGTCTTCCTGGGAGCTCACAGAAGGTTTTGGAAATGCCAAAGAAATCATCTCAATCGAGTATGTGTCCCTTATATTGGTCTGTTTCCAATACCTTTAATTGCTCTGTCCAACATCCATTCTAACCCATTGCTAACATGCAGCAGCTAGAAAATTAAAAACCATTTCTCAGGCTGTTTGGGGGCTAGGGCATGATTTAGTTGCTATTGCACACTTATGGGAATGTTTAGAAACTAAACAAAAGGAAGAAAAAACCAAGTTTGAGGCATTTTGCTGGCAAAACTCAAGGCCAAGGTGGCAGCTGTAGCAGAGACTTCCCAATGTGGTGTGTGGATTCCTGATTCAGCAGCTTCCTGGAGCAGCGGTGGCATATTTCTGAATCAGGCAGAGTAGCCTGGGACTGCAGTTAGGAAGTCAGCCCTATTAGCAGCAGGTTCCTAATTCCTCAGTTTCCTGCATGCATGATAAGGGTTTTCCTGCTCAAGGACAAGGCAGAATAATTTCTGGAGCTACTAGTTATTTTCTATTAAGGCTAGACCCGTTCCTCCATTCCTTCCAATAATTTTATACATTCTCAATTCTCGACATAAAATTCTTTATTATGCCAAGTTCAGCACACTGTCTTTGTACACCTGTAAGCTAAAATTGTTTTTCTTTTTTCCTTTTTTTTTTTTTTGAACATTTTTAACTGGTTGGGAAAAAAAATCAAACGAAGAATAATATTCTGCAACATGTGAAAATTATGAGATTCAAATTTCAGTGTGCTTAAATAAAATGGTATTGGAAAAAAAATACTCCCATACATTTGCATATTAGCGATGGCTGCTTTTGTATTACAGCAGAATCAAGTTAATTGCACAGAGACCATATGGCCCACACAGTTTAAAATATTTATTACCTGGCCCTTTACACAAAAGGTTTGCCAACCCCTGATCTAGAGTGAACTCTCTTGGTTGGAGTGAACTCTGAGCAATATAGATGTTTCTACATTAAGAAATTTAAGAAAATGGTGTCACAAATTGTATACAATACATTATATTGAAATTTTAGTCACTGGTAGCTTTTGCTTCTTTGTGTTTTTTTTTTGGTTTTTTTTGAGGGCAGTGTCACTGGTCCTCACATGTGGTAGCGAACCAGGGCCGCTGGCTTCCCAAGCCAGTGCTTAACCACCACGCCACTTGGCTGGCCCAGTCACTGGTAGCTTTTGTATTTCTCACATTTTGTTCTGGTCAAATGATTTTCCGTGTTGAAACAATAACACAGAAAGTTACAAAGGGATTACAAATTGAGGTAGCTGTTAGCACTGTTCACCAACTATTTTTGTTTTTCCTTGAGTCCATATGGTAAAATTGAACTTCTATGAAGGTCAGACAATTAACTTCACGAACTCATCCTAGAAAAAGTGCTACATACTTCTTTGCTGAATAACCCTATGGCCACCTTTGAAGTACTCCTCCTTGGGAGCTATGCACCTATGCCAGCTACCCTACAAGGCAATTTTGGAACTCTTTTTCTAAAATGGCTATCAGAGCTGTCATCATATTACCTCTGATGTTCTGAATATCATCAAAATGCCTTCCTGTCACTATTTCCTTTATCTTCGAATGAAGAAAGAAGTCCCTGGGGGCCAGATCAGGTGTGTAGGAAGGATGTTCCAATATAGTTATTTGTTTACTGGCTAAAAATTCCCTCACAGACAGTGTTGTGTGAGCTGGTGCATTGTCGTGATGCAAGAGCCATGAATTGTTGGCAAAAAGTTCAGGTCGTCTAACTTTTTCATGCAGCATTTTCAGCACTTCCAAATAGTAAACTTGGTTAACTGTTTGTCAATTTGGTACAAATTCATAATGAATAATCCCTATGATATCAAAAAAGGTTAGCAACATCGTTGTAACAAGTTTGCAAACTTAGTTGTCACACTTCGGTATGCCTCCTTGATGTCAGATATGAGTGACCATGTGACTGGTCTTGACCAATAATATTTGAGCAGAAGGAATACATATCACTCAAAGCAGAAATTTAGTAGTCAGTGCATGACATACCATGTTTTTGTTTGTTTTTTGTCCCCCCACCACCACCCCTTTCACAGTTACTTGAGATGGCTCATGCTCCATAGCCTGGATTTCTCTCTGAGTATCTGTAATGAATAGTAGTCCCTACCAACTGTCATGCATATAGCATGAGTGAGAAATTAACCTTTGTTGTTTTAAGGTATTTGGGGGTTGTTTGTTATTGCAATATAACCTAAACTATCCTGACTGATACTCAATATAATAAATTAGTTTGAAGTATTTAAACTGTATAATTCAGACATGTGAAATATAAATGTGCTTCCTCTGTTTCTAAAACAGATCACATTTTCATCAGATGACCTCATTCCCACGGAAAGTAAGGAAAAAACATTGAAACTTGTCTATGACAAATAACTTTGTTTTCTTCTATTTAAAATTCTCTTTAAGTTAATAGAGTTTCTGTTAGGTAAGTAAATATTCAGCCCATCCAAAATTTAAATGCTATCAGAGAGATTTCTTCATTCTCAAGAGATGTGCCTTCCTTACCAAGCTGGCATCTAAATGAAGGGTGATTCCTAAGATTTGCAATAGGGCTATGGGTATATGTGTTCCTCTCCGAGTGTGTTTGCTTCATGCTGTTGCAATGTGTTGTCTGATCTTTCTCCTGGGCACTTAATTGACAATGAGGAGACTAGGTTATGGCTGGTGCCGATTAGATCTCTGAGCATGGTGTTGGTACCTGCTGTGTAACCACAGCTTCCAGTCATGAAGTCTCCTCATCCTGTGCACTAAGTCTCCTCATCCTAACCCCAGGTTCTCCAACTCTTTCAGTTCTTTTTCATTGCCATACAGAGCTCTGAGTTGCTTTTTCTCACTCCCACCTGAAGTACACAGAACTCTGTAAAGCTTTCCTCTGTGTGGCCTTTCTTGGTCATTTTCTATTCTATAGCCTGGTGCCATATTGAAGGTGGCTTCAAAGAGACAGTTTCTCTGAGAGACTTGTATCTTCCCAAGGATATGTCTAGCACTCCACAAAACTTACACGTATATTCTATGTCCTCTGTCTTTGGGTTTTAACTAAATGGTGGGAGCAAGAGAGCCCTCATGTCTTAGTCCTTCTCTTACCTTCCACTCACTTTCACCTTCTTTACTTTCTTCTGGAATCAGGTCTTTCCACTTCCTCTTCCTGCTGGTAGGAGCTTTTTATGCTGCTTCTGCTTCTCAGTTCTGTGTATGCATCCTCCCTTCTTTAAGACAGTGTCATCTAAAGAGTCATGAGGAATGAAATGGCTATCAAGAAGATAATATATGCTTCAGAAAGTATTTAAAAATTATTGCCCTTATTACATTATTCTCAATTAGAAAATACAAGTACTATATATGTTTGAATACAAGGTGAGTTATTTTTTTCAAAATTATCCCTCAGACACAAGAAAATCATCTTATAGAATCTCTCATATTAAATAATGTCCTCTTATGTTAACAACAAACATCTATTTGGGAAAGATCCACTAAATAACTCAATTAATGATGGAGCTAAGATTTTAAAAGGTGGCAAATAAATTTATACATGCTTCATAATTATTACTAGAGTATGGCCTGATAATCACAAGTTTTGGATGTAAACACACCTTTTATATACCACTTTAAAAAGTAAAGTAGTAATGACCATGTTGTTGAAATGATGACTACTAAATGGATATTTGTGATTTGGGGTAGAATTCCCAGTGACTGCCCTACACACAAATGGTGGAAGAGTCATATCTCCAACAACTTAGATGGAAGGGAAGGTGATAAGTTTTTCAGTTTAATGACCCAAAAAGTGGTTCTTGTTAAAACAAGGATACTGATCACTAAAGGATAATTTTTATAAAATACTCCTCATTATATTCAGGCATTATAAAATATTCATGTAAGTGACAAGGTTTAATATCGTTGCTTTGTAGAATGAAAGCATGGAAAATAGCAATGCTTGTTCATTATTATAGCACTTACAATAATGTGATTTTAAAATTGTGTGCAGCCAAATAAAATCCTTAAATTTTATAAATAACTCTTTAAATTACATCCCTAAAAGTATGTATATTCAAGCTGGCAAACAAAGTTAAACAAAACAAATACTCAGAAACTCTTTTTAGGATCTCCTTTTTGTAAAAGGGAATCACCTTAGATTCTAGTTTGCTTAATAGTCAAAAATTGACACAATTTTAACTCTCTCCTACATGGATGCTGCTCCCATTACTTAGAAATGAACATACTTTTTTTCCAAAGTTTTCAAATTCTTGTTAGTTTTGATGAGCACACTGTAATTAGCAGATTTGTACAGGTATTTTTGAAGTTTTGATATCTTCTACTATTTATTATATTTCAAACTAACATGTCCATCTTCTATTAGCAATGTTGTTAGTAACTGTCAGCTAATGAAAAAAGGTCCTTTTCAAGTGTAGATGTATGTTCTTCTCTTACCACTTCTCAGCCCCCAAATTAAATCTCAGGCAATTCCAGTATCATATTCATTTGACCCTACCAAGTCTTTGCTGGACCCACCTTTTTAAAAATTACACAGTGATTTATGCTCTTGAGAATTTATTCAAAAGAGTATTTTTTAAAAAGTCATTCAGATAAAACCAAAAGAAAAGCTGTTTCGTTTGAAAATAAAAACTATTCTACAGCAGAGAGGAAGAGTGGAGAAAGGAAGGGAGGGAGGGAGGGAGGGAGGGAGGGAGGGAGGGAGAGAGAGAGAGAGAGAGAGAGAGAGAGAGAGAGAGAGAGAGAGAGAGAGAGAGAGAAAGGCAAAAAGAAAAAGAAAAGGGAGGAGCACGGAAGGCCAAATAGGAAGCTATGAAAATTTTGTTAGAAATCAATGTCTAAAAATGTGATTCCAAGTTTGGAAACTTTCATTTTCAAGAAATGGCCAATTTCTGCTGGAAGAGGTCTTTCAAAAACTTTAAAAATATTCATAATTATTAATCTGAAAAAAACCTAGATGAAATTAAGCATATATTTTCTAGATCCAAGAACACTTTTTAAAACTCTCCATTACTACAGTGCTTTCTACTTTTTAAAACAATATGCCAGTATTTTATTGTGAATTAGATGCTTTTCTTTCCTAAGAACATCAAAGGCAAGATAGGTTCAGTGACTTGTTCAGGGTCACACAGCTAAGCCAGTGGCAGAAGGAGGACTGGAACTAGCCCAGGATTTCCTCCTCGGGGCTGCCCTGCCAGCCTCGCTTATGTAACCCGTCTCCCAAATTCTCCTCTGCATTCAGCAACATTAGCAGGAGAGATGCCCAGTAACAACCCTTACATAGTATTCTAAGTCAATGGGGCAAGGTGATAGTAATTTAACCTCAGCAGTTTTTTTCCTTTTACCTTTAACCCAAGGGACGAATAATACATTATTTCAAAAAACAACTGCCCCTTAGTTAGTGTTGTACATTATACTCTAAAGGCTGATGGTGTGTTACAGAGGTTACTATTCTGGGCCTAGCAAATGAGCCCAACCCTGATAATCATATTGCACAATCCCCAGTGCAGCAGAATCCAAATCTACTTTCTTTTCCCAGCTTTTCCCTCTGTACTAGTATGCACAGGTGCATCAAACTACTGTGCCAAGAGCCATCTCTTTATGCCTACCGAATGGATTTCTTAGCCTTTTATCGTGAGCAACATTACCATCTGGGCATATACTGACAGAAAACTGCCTCAGCAAATGTTTAGTCATTTTGGATTTAGGGATTAAGAAAATTCTGATCCAGTTTTATTGTATTCTCTGTGGTAATAGCAGATTTGTGAAATTAGCAAAATGGAGAGAGAAGAAAATTTGGCTCTAAAGTTTTTTTCATGCCATTGTGGTTATGCTTTTGAATGTCTTGACTGACGTGTATCCACAAGCATAAGGAAAACAAGTTTTCTAGGTCTTATTCATGTTATAAATCACTCTGCAACAGTTCATCGTGTATGTTGATACTTGTTGGCAGAGGAGGAGTATATTCAGTTACATGAAGCATTTCCTAGCAATGTGTGAACTATGTAGTGAAAAATAATGACTAAACAAATGTTCTCCCTTAGTCTCTGAGAGATGGACATTGGAATTAACTGGGTTGATCAATCCTTCTTTCCCTTGACTTCTCAAAAAGTATATTCTTGAGGTCCATCTACTTCTCTAACAACTTTTTTTTCCTTATATGATTCCTTTCCCCAAGAGAACCTGGGATCCCCCAAATGCAATCCTCAACCCTCTCTCCAATTTCTATTGTTTATATTTTTTCTCCCTCAAATTTATCATCTGTTTAATAGGTCATTACCTTCAATTGCTGAATTTAGACCACTGAGGAAACAGAGGAATTCACTCAAACTTTCCTAATTGGAATGACTCCTAAACCTAAATTCTCTCTCCTAAAATAATTTTCAAATGAATATTTCCAATTTGACTGACCACTTTGACATTCAACTCAAAGTCAACATTTCTAAAACTGATAGTAGGCCACCTCCCACCCCACCTCCTATCCAACAATTCCCTCTTCCTGATGTTAGAGTTCCACTAACTGGTGTCCCTGCCCCAGCCTTCCCCTGGCAAAGCAGCCTTCCTACTGCTGTCAGATTAATCTGTCCAAAGAGCACCCATTCCCCTTGAGAACCCACAAACTGATCATCTTGTGCCCGTAACTAGGACTATTTAGCCTGAAATATAGAATCTGCCAAAAATCTGGCCTTGTTTGTTTTTGCAACCTTATCTCTGACTAGGGCCTTACATGAACTTTCTGCTCCTGTCTCTTCAGTGTCCCCAATACACGTTGAACTTTCACACCCTCTCTCTGCCTTAGTTCACCATGTTCTCATTGCTGGAAATTTCTTTTCTTCTTTCTTTCCCACTATTTAAATTTCATCCTTCAGGACTCAGTCCAAACCTCATTTCCTTTGTCAGAACTTACCCCATCACTCAGTACTTAGTGGCCTCTCCCTTGTCTGCCTTCCACTGCTTCTTTGGTCTGCAGCACTTTCTACACATTGATTATTTATAGCTTCATGTTGTTTGCTATAATTTCATTTATATTCATAACATCTTCCCCAATAATTCATATGCATCCTGAGAGCCCAGATTATCAAACCACTTATATATCTTAACATTTATGATTTTTCCACAATAAAGGCATCATTGATTTGTTTATATTCATTCTTATTACTATTAAATAAACAAAATTTAGAAAATAGGTTATAGACATATACACACTGAGTTATTTATACACTTGCCTGTCATGAATTATAGTCAGATGAAATATGAATACAAGCAGAGTTTGCGATAGACTGGGGTAGGAGGACAATAATTTGATATCCAGAGTAATGGAAAAATAAGGAAAAAAAAGGATAAATAAGTAGAAGAAACCAATATTTCACTACTCACAATGCATACAACGGAATTAAAAAGGGAGAGAGGTGAGGAAGACTTGAAAATGACTTGGTGGTGGCCAGGGGCATTATGTTGTTAAAAACAATGCTGAAGATGAGGACAATGCAGCATTCCAACAATCAACCCAAGGAAATGAAAAAGTGTAATACGGTGGGGGCATTTCCATATCTGTAAAAATAATAGATGTTGGCATATGCAGCAATATGGAAATTTACAAATTTGCAAAAGCAAATACAAGTAGATTATTTAGTATTATGTGTAGATTACTTAGTATTACATTTTTCAATGTAATAACCATGACTCTTACATGAATATGCTGTGACTTTAAGTCTCTAATTTTCCTGCCTATCCTCCTGACACTTCTCAATTTACTAGCTCAAACATACGAGTATAAATCCATCCTGTATTAGGTCATCAGCCTGTTTTACTGGATCTATCTCTTTTGCAAAGTAAATAAAGTATGGGCTGTTAAAATTTTTTAAAGTGTTGCCATGGAAATTTCAAGCTTCAATGTGACTAATGGGTTACACTTTTTCATTAACAGATCATTTGATTTTTATAAATATGCACCTGACCTTCTTAATATAATTTTAATTGATTTCATTTAAGTAGCTTTATTTCCAAAACTGCAATCAATATGGTTCTTAGAAAAAGAACACAGACCAAAAATACTGTATCTAAGCCATTTTACAAGATGTCGTTCTGTTTAAGCAAATTATTTAGAAGCAAGATGAACTTTTATTACACTATACAATTAAATTTTCTAGTATACTACATGTATTCTGGTCTCTTGTGGTTATAAAACAGTCTTGCCTAGATCATTTCAATGATTTTCTCAGACATATGTTCAAGAAATACTTGCATAATGACCTGGTACCTATTAATGAAAACAAAAACTACTACTGTGTATGGTTTAGATCACAAGTACTTAAAAATACAAACTATTTTTAAAACTTGTTTTTATTCCAGGTCAAAGTAATTTTTTATGAAAACTACACTTGCCTTAAAAAAATTGCTCATTTAAGTAGTCAGGTTTGAGTATATAAGAAAAGGGATATAAATAGGAGACATTAGATCCAATGAAAAATGCAAAGTTTTCCTAATTCCTTTTGTTTATTTTTTGAGTATCATGTGTTTTTCATTTCAGTGGAGATTTATGTTTGTGGAGGAATCTAGAACAGCAGCAAGTCATCATCTGTAGATAAAATGAGGTGCAGAGAAACAGCCAAAGAGAAATGTCCTAGAATTTCATGGTAATTCAGCCCCTACCAAAAAAATTTTCTGATAAATTAAATTATTAATATCTAAGTCAGGGATGTACAGGGAAGAGGGGGAAGCAAATTGGAAGGACAGGGGAAAAAAGGAGTGATTCTCATGGCTTTGGGGGTACTTGGAATACTGATTATTAGCCGACTCTTCTAGTTAATGGGGTATACGGGTCTAATAAACACTAGCAGATGGCCCAAGTATTACAGATGGGTAAGAAAAGAATTGAGCCTGACTTTTAAGCATGTTAGTGGTATTGGAAAATGTAAACAAGGTTAATACATTCTATAGAGTAAAAGGAATTTTGTTGAGCCTAATCATCTTTGAAAACTATTTGTGCATCTCATCTGAAATCAGTAACTTTTTAATGTCCAATGTTACTTAAAGATTATTTAATATTTTGATACTCAATGTTACTTACATTTTTAAATGCCCTTACTTTTCAGTACTATATTTGCTCGTGGAAAATTTGCATATTTAAACAATTATTCAGGGATAAAAATAAATGAGCTATTAAGCCATGCAACAACATGGAAAAGCTTTAAAAACATATTACAAGAAGAAAGAGGCCAATCTAAAAAGGCCAGATGCGTACTGTGTGATTCCAACTATCAATACATGCACTCTGGACAAGATAAAATTAGAGACAATAAAAAGGTCAGTGGCTGCCAGAGGTTTCAGGGGTGGGAGGAAAGGGATGAATAGGTAAAGCACAGGGAATTTTTAAGGTAGTGAAATTATTTTGTATGAAACTAATGGTGGTGGGTTACTATGCATTTGTCAAAATCACAGAACTGTACAATACAAAGTGTGAACCTTAATATAAATGATGGACTATAGTTAATACTTATGTATCAATATTCATCCACTAACTGTAACAAATATACTACAGTACTGTAAGATGTTAATAATGGGGAAAACTATGAGGTGTAGGAGCAGTATATGGAATTCTTTTTATTATCTGCTCAATTATTCTGCAAATCTAAAAATGTACTAAAAATAAGTGTATTAATTATTTTTTAAGAAAGTATTCTCATACGTTTAGTTCACACTATTTTTACTAAAATGAGAATTTGTTTTTTTCCTCCCAGAAATGGAACTTTCTGTTCAGAGATTAAAAAAAAAAATGAACATATTTCAGTTTTAATATTTGTTAACCTTTGGGTGTCTTAGGCCTTGAGAATTCAATAAGTAGGAAGTTAAGACTATCATACGTTGGACATTTTTCAAATATATACCACTTCTGAATGAACGGGGATTCCACAAAACGGTTGTATAAACTATAGTTTTCTAGCAGCTGAGGAGGTCAGAGAGACAAAAAAGAAGTCTTTGAAACAATGCTAGCTCGATACTTAGAGTCCGTTGAGCCAGATGGCTATGGAGCAGACTGAGGCCCATTCAGCTTTTGTCTTCTTTATGTTATGGCTTCTGATTGTTCCTCACAATCCCAGATGTGCTTTGCTAACCTCTTTGCCTTCTCCTCCCTGACCTCACATCTGTATATCTTCTGGAAAAAGTCAGTGGAATACCTTTCCCAGATTGTGACAGGGATTAAGTCTTTAAGGATGCAGTTCCAAATGACCACATCCCTTTACTCTAAGGCTATCAAAATGTTTTCCATCTTTCCTAGACCCACTCTTAAAAAGATCACCTCTAATGACTTAATTCATATTCTGAAAATAATTAAAATGAAGTCACCCTATTATAAACTAGTGCTGTGATGTGTGTGATTTCACTTATAGCATCCCATTTCAAAAGTAGTATATTTTTTTAAAGTCTTAAGTTTTAATTCACTGTTAAAATGTATTGTGCATACCAGAATTTCCAAAATGGTTTTAATTTTAATTATAATATTTCTTTGCATAAAATATCAGTAATGCCCTTGAAGTTATAATATTTTGGCAAATAATGATTAGGTTACACAAGCTAGTATGTAGTAAAATAAAGACTTGCAAATAAAACAATAAAAAATATTCAGCACCCCTTAAAAGAAGAAACATGTATATTTTAATTATAATATAATTAGATAATTATGTAACTACATATTGTTATATAAGTAATTAGCTATAAATATATATGTACTATATCCATATTTGTGAATGCATGTCAAGGATTCATTATAAAACACTATGGCTGTTGAATTTTCAGATTAGAAAAGTAGTTTATAAATGTGCCGACAAGGCGGCAATACAAGGTGATCAACTAATTGAGTGAATATCACATGACATCATTCTGGTTATTGTTCTTACAGTTTGTTGTTTCAAAATTGCATCACTTAAAATGTTTAATATAATAACAAGTTGTCTCAAATGACAAGACAAAGGAGGATACTTAAAAATAAACTTTTGGGAGCTTCCGGTAAAATGGTGCAATAGACAGACGCTGTGCTAACTGCCTCCCAGGATCACACCAAAATTACAAGCAAATTATACAGCATTTAACCCTGGAGGTCCCCAGAACACTGAAGGAACAGAAGCACTAAATGAAGAACTTAAAGAGGAAGCTGCGTCGGGTCTGGTAGGATGGGCGGAGACAAGAGAGGGCAAACCCCGTGAGGGAAGCCCCAGCCGTGGGAAGCTTGTCTGGTTGGGGGAGAGACCCTCCGGCCGCACACCAAGCTCACCAGCCTAGAGTTCCTTTACCGAGAAGAGAAGTTCTAAGATAGCCGGCAGTAAATTAGTGAGGACTCTCTTTGTTCAGCTCGGTGAGGCTAAGAGCGGCTGGAGAATCAGTGGGGCCGGCGCCCGGGCTTGCTCGCCGGTGAGCACTTACCTGGTTCCTGGTGGAGGCAGTGGCTGTGTGAGCCGGGAGCCTGCGGGGACAGACTGAACTGAGCACCTTTGATGCAAAGGCTGGAGGTTTTTGAACTGTTGTTCCCATGGTGCGGAGCCTGCACGTGAGTGGTGTAGGGAGGGCGCCATTTTGTGGGGCTTGGGCCCTCCCACGAAGGATCAGGTCCGAGACCTAATTGGTCTGGTGGAATTGGCGCAGAAGTACGTGCGTGCGCACGCGCGCCTGCAGCCTTGGATCCCCACCCTCTGCCCGGCTTATACTGCGTTGCCAGGGAAACGCAGGGCGGGTGCCCTCCGGCTCCAACGGGCTGCTCACTGAGACCCGGGAGTGCACAAGCCGCCTTGGGTCCCCGCTCTTCACACTCCACTTGCAGAGTTGCCAGGCTGGTGATTGGTTCTCGGGCTGCTTGGCCTGATCTGCGAGCAGCTGATTAGGACAGGCTGAGACTGGGAGTTTTCCTGGGAGTGTTGGGCCGTGAGCTGTGTGCCTGCATGATCCAGCCAGGGATCTCCTGGTGATCTATCTAATACATCAAAGCAATCCCAGACCGACAGCCAGAATGGGGAAACAAAGAAACATGTCACAAGTAAAAGATCAGAAGAAACCTCCAGAAATGGAACCAAATGAAACAGAGGGATCCAACTTTTCAGAGACAGAGTTTAGAACACTGATGATAAGAATGTTTAAGGAACTTAGCGAGGACATAAAGAAGGATAGGGAAACCATAAAAAACAACCTGTTAGAACTAAAGAATACAATAACTGAAATGAAGAACACACTCGAAGGAATCACCAGTAGAGTAGATGAAGCAGAGGAGCGGATCAGCGATTTGGAAGATAAAATAGCAGAACTCACCCAGTTGGCACAGCAAAAAGACCAAAGAATAAAAAACAATGAAAATAGTTTAAGAGCCCTATGGGACAAGGTGAAGCACAACCACCTTCGAATCATAGGAATACCAGAAGGAGAAGAGAAGAAGCAAGGGGTCGAAAATGTATTTGAAAAAATAATGACTGAAAACTTCCCTACCCTGGTGAAGGAAATCAACATACATGCCCAGGAAGTGCAGAGGGTTCCAAACAAGCTGAACCCAAACAGGTCCACACCAAGACACATCATAGTTAAAATGGCAAAGGTTAAAGACAGAGACAGAATCCTAGAGGCTACAAGAGAAAGACAGCAGGTTACATACAAAGGAACTCCTGCTAGACGAACAGCTGACTTGTCTACAGAAACTCTGCAGGCCAGAAGGGAGTGGCAGGAGATATTCAAAGTGACACAAAATAAAGGCCCACAACCAAGATTGCTCTACCCAGCACAGCTATCACTTAAAATTGAAGGAGAAATAAAGAGCTTCTCAGAAAAGAATAAGCTTAAGGAATTCATTACCACCAAGCCAGCATTGCAAGAAATGTTAAAAGGGCTTTTTTAAACAAAAGAAAGGGGTAAACAAGATAACCCAGAGAGACAATTTAAGAAGACTGAAGTCATATCAAGCAGATATAAAGGAAAAACGGATGGTTGCTGACTGGGAGGGAGTGGGGAAGAGGGGAGAGGGGGACGGTTTTGGACAGTGTATGTGGGACTACAATGTTGCCGCAGGGATATGGGGGCAGTTCTGGGAATGTAATTGATAATGTTGTGAAGAGACTATTATGTTGTGAGAAATAAGTCAGTCAGAGAAGGACAGGTACCATGTGATCTCAACTTGTGTGTGGAGTCTGAAGAGCTGAGTGAAGGATCAAAGTAAACAGACTCGTAGATGTAGAGGAAAAACTGAGGGTTGCTAGTTGGGAGGAGGGTGGGGATGGGGGGAAGGGGAAGGGATTAGACAGCATAAACAGACAACTACAATATTGCTACAGGGATATGAAAAACAGTTCGGGGAATATAATAATGTAAAAATTTTGTGGTGTGTCAGATAGTCACATGTCTTGTTAGGGAGACCACTTCATGGATGGAGTAGAGGCTTGATCACTGCACTGTACACCTGAAGCTGATGTTGTATAGTATTGTACGCCAACTGCAACTGAATATGTGGATGGTCACAGGATGTGGAGTATACTGTGGAGGGGAGTCAGGGGAGTTGTGATGGATATGTATGATATGGGGTGGGGAGTGGGGTGGCGAACTGGGGGAGGGGGGTTTTCACTTTGGGGAGTAAAGACTATAACTATTGCATTGTGTTGTACACCTGAAACTAATTTAAAAAAATAAAATAAGCTTTTGCAAGGAATATAAGTATCCTTTTTCTAAACAAATATAGTATTTCATACCCAATATATTAGTGAGAGAAATGCTTGCTCTTGCTGGAACTATGACATCAGGTTACCTGTTGTTCTTTCTATTAAAAAAGCACCATTTGCCTCTCAACAAGAGTTTGTTTGTTTTTTTTTTAAATAAAATATAATACTCTTAATATGAGGTTTTGGTAAAGAATAACTGTATATCATCTTCTGAAAAACAGTTTCAGATTTAAGCATACGGGTTACTCTAATTTTTTCATTGTTTGAAATGAAAACTCCGTCAACACAAAAACAAAGCAACTGTGAAGATGCACTTGCTTCAAAGCACAAAAACTTGTTCTAATAGGTCTTAAACAAAACCACACATCTCATTCTTATGACTGATTTGCCTATCTACAAATACAATGTCGTCTCTATATGAAATTAGTACATGCCTAAGTGGGTGTAAAACACCGAAATAGCAATACCCCAGCAGAATACCGGGTATTTGAAACCAGAAGTAATGGGGGGGAGGGGAGAGGAGGAACCAGGTGATGGTGAGGGTGTGACACAGAACATAAAGACAGTCTAAGATAACAGTGTAGGGAGAGTCCTCCTGAACTCAGAATATAAGCAGAGAGGGGAATGCAAAATTGTGGCTGCCTGGAAAGTGGGAAAAGTTCACACAACGAAGAGTGTTGTTTTTGTGTATTTATTTATTTTTGACATTAGAAACTGAATACTAAAGAAATAAGCCAACATGAACACTCATATAGACACTCCAAATATTTAAAAATGCTTTCAAGTGTTCATTCACTGCAAACCAAAGGTCATTTTTATACTGAGTAAGAACTTTGGGGGTCTGAACAAGCCACGGGTGCCCATGGAAACCATGTCACCTCTCTTTATAATACAAATGAATTAATAGTGACTTGCCAACATATATTTGATTTTCAAAAATGGTAAGTGGTTATGAAATGTGCTCTGTTCTTCAAGAAAGTACAAAGGAACAATATTCAGCTCTGTAGTGGACAAGCCAAGTATGAGAAAGCCTGTCATGGCCACACACCCTTTATAAGGGAAATACCTCACTTAAATAGTCCGGTTCTCCATACACTAGCTACCAGTTCTCCCAGACACTGCTGACCAGACCATATCAAGGCACCAAACACAAGGCTGGCTAGAAATTATGGTCCAACTGAGGTGAAAAAGGAGCTAGTCCAAGATTTCCTCTCAGAATATACACTGAAAAGCACTGAGTGATTGATCCAGTTCAAATTGGGAGTTAAAGTGGAAATGGTATAATGGAGACATGGGACATATTTCAGAGGGCATGACGGGATATGCCTGAGATAAAGTTGCTGTGGAGCGGAAATCCATGAACTCCAGAGGAAGTCACTGAAATGGACCATTGGCAAATTACTTATGTCCTCTGTGCCTCACATTCTCCCTTTATAAAATGGGTATAATAACACTCACCTAGTCACCGACCATGAGGATTAAACGAGTTAATATGTGTAAAATTTACACATACCAAGAGCTATATATATGTTAATTATTGTTTTATAAGTTTTGTGGGTTTTTTAAAGATTTTATTGGGGAATTGGGGGAGGGGAACAGACAAGTTGCTGTCTTTTTGTTCTTCAGTCTAGTTGCAGAGGACATTGCTTCACTGACCCATGTTGGTATCGTCATTGCGCTCTTCCCGGATGAGGCAGATCAGTCACAGGCCTCTGGATGGTCACTCACCGTGGCTATTGGCAGCTCGCGCTGGCTGCCAGCCACTCATGCTGGCTGCTGGCCACTCACTGTAACCTATGGCAGCCCACTGCAGCAGGGGCTACAGCCTACACCGTCGCCGGGGCTCGTACAGCCCAGCTCCAGGTGGAGCTGTTGTTAGCTGTAGAGGGCAGTGTCACTGGCCCTCATATGTGGGACCTGAACCGGGGCCGCTGGCATCCCAAAACCAGCTCTTAACCAATGTGCCTCTCGGCTGACCCTGTTTTATAAGTTTTGAATTACAAAATTTGCAATATAAGTTTATATTATTTTGACCCCTGAATACCATAGTCTGAGTAATTTACCTATTATCAAGAAGAGGGATCAAGTATTGTGTCTGAAAAAGTGATTTTCCTTGATGGACATTCAAGAGTGGGAATCACAGAAGTTCCCATGGAAAGTCCATTGTTTAAGTTATTTTGTACTGATATTTCCAGCAAACACTGAATTCTGAGAACATGTTACTCAGAATTCAGCTTTCCACAATAACATTAATTGGGTTCACTTAGCGCTGTGGTGGATAGATAGTAGCATATGTTGATAATTTTTCAGGTTCTGAATACCCTGCCTGTCTCTAGTTGTGCTGCTCAAAATGAATTAGAATTACCTTTAGTGGAGCATGGGCCAGGCAGCACTGGAAGCTAGTCTATAAACAAGGCTTGTCGTCTTAGAGTTTATTTAAAACATTTTAAATAGGCTTTATCATTTAGAGCAGTTAGATTCACAGCAAATTTGAGCAGAAAGTATATTTGCCATATACCCCATTCCTCCAGACACACACAGCTTCCCCTATTATCCACACCCCTATCAGTGTGGGACATTTGTTATAACTGATAAATCTACATTGAAACACATCACTATGACTCAAAGTCCATAGTTTATAGTTGGGTTCACTCTTGGTGTTGTACATTCTGAGTCTGGACAAATGTAAGATGACATGTATCCATCATTATAGTATCATACAGAGTAGTTACGCTGACCTAAAAATCCTCTGTTTTCTACCTTTTCATCCCTTTTTCTCCCCTAAACCCTGGCAACTGCTGATCTTATTACTGTCTCCATAGTTTTGCCTTTTCCAGAATATCATATAGTTGGAATCATACAGTATGTAGCCTTTTCAGATTGGCTTCTTTCACTTAGTAATATGTATTTAAGTTTCCTCTATGTCTTTTCATGATTTTATAGCTCTTTTCTTTTTAGTGCTAAATAATTTTCCATTATCTGGATGTACCACAGTTCATTTATCCATCACCTACTGAAAGGCATGTTGTTTGCTTCCAAGTTTAGGCAATTATGAATAAAGCTACTATAAACATCCATGTATAAGTTTTTATGTGGACATAAGTTTTCAACTCCTTTGAGTAAATACCAAAGAGTGTGGTTGCTAGATCTTATTGTAAGAGTATGTTTAGTTTTGTAAGTAAATTCCAAATTATCTCCTGATAATTTGGAGTGGCTGTGCCATTTTACATTTCCATTAGCAATGAATGAGAGTCCTGTTGCTCCAAATCCTCATCAACATTTGATGTTGTCATTATTTCTATGTTAAAACAAATATGAGTGTTTTATGGAATAATAATGTGTATGCATTTTGAAATCTCAAGTTGAGATGCTGAAGAGATTGTTGGCTTATGGCACAAATCTATGGAACTATATCCCAAATCCTAATGATAACAGTTTGACTTGAACCTGCCATTAGCAGTATCTTGATAGAAAAGACTGAGAAGCTCAGCCATATTAGACAGCACCCTTGCATTCCACCATCTTGTGGAATGAGGAGAGCCAGACCACAGCACTGGTTAAAGTTCTGAGTTTTTTAATTATACATTGGCTATTAACCTGCTCTTGCAGGTTCCAAATCTTACTAGTTTATTCTTAACCATAAACCTAAAAACCTCAACCAAGGCTCTCACCTGAGGGTTACCTTGAAGGATTTACTGCTACCCAGCTCCTAATAAATATAAAATATCAACCAACAACTAGGTTCACCATTTCACTCCTCCCAACATTCTAAGTTCTACCTTTGGATGAGGATTGAACACCCGCTGGCATCTCATTTTCTGATTTCCTCCCAGAACTGTCTTCCTCCCTGGTGTTTTAATATTATGCCTTCAACTTTTATTGAAAACCTTTACAAGAAAGAGCCACATGAGGCCCGTTTCTGCATTTGCTGTGAAATTGGTGGAAGGCCATTGTCCATTAAATTACTCAATGTTCCCTACCTAAGACCCACATGAGAACTTACTCTGAGTTCAGTACCAGGAAAAACAATGTACCTTTCTTGAGAAAGTAGTAAATTTTATTTTTTTCTATTAGTGAGTTATGTAACCCATTGTGTTTCCTTTTTTTTTTTTTTTTTGTCTTGGCTTCCAAAAATATAGTCAGTTTTTATGTACAATAATACCCACTGGATTGGCCTTGGTGAGTGTCAGGTTTGCTTCTTCCTTTTCTCTTCAACTTATTTATTCTAAAAATATTATTGTATAGTTCTTTTTATGTAAGTCAGCTAAAATCTGTATTAGAAAAAGGTTGAGTATACCTGAATAAAACTTACGAATGTATCTTTTTATTTGATATAGATTTTTTGAGGTATTTTTCTGTTCTGTTTTATAAAATGCTATTAAGTTCAACATAGGACAAACACCTTGTTAAATGTATAATTAAGTATAATTTAATCATATGTCTTTGGCAAAATTTTATAGACATAAAGTTATAAATCAGGGGAAAAATTACCTCAGGGTATAATCACCAAAGCCATAGAGAAAATCAATTCAGTCATCATTATATTAGTAAAGTCCAGCATTCATTCAACAAATGTTTAATAGTGTCAGCTTTGTGCAAGGCAGCTCACTGGTCACTGCAAAGGATGCAAATTTGGTTTAAAAAGTGATCACCCTTGAGAAATTCATGGTTTATCAATTAAAAATCAGTGTGTTTACCAATATTACTTAAAGATAGGACTGAGATATTTCTTGTCCAGCAACATCATTTACCAATATTCCAGGATATTTAAAAAAAATAAAGTTGGAAAAGAAGTCTTGTAAAAATAAAATTCTGTTATGGAAGAATTTTGTTATGAAAAGAAGGAAAAGTTTACACAAAATGATTCATAGTTAAGCTTCCCTCAAAACAGAAATTTGATGAAAAAGATTATGGGAAGTATAGAATGAAATTAAGCATGACTTTATTATGATCTGCAAGTAGCTACAAATATAGGATTTCTTTTATTTTCATGTGAGCAATATTTCTCTGAAATAATACTTTCTTAAAGACAGAAGGTATTACAGACTGCTATCTGTGGGCTGACAATATAAATATGCTTTCAGTGTCCTAAGCTCCCACACAGGAAGTAGGGTTATGAGAATATTTTCACAGCTTGCCATTGGCTTTTCAAGAATTGAGGGTTGAACGCCGTGGTTAAGCACTGGCTTGGGACGCCAGCAGCCCTGGTTCGGGTCCCACATATGAGGGCCAGTGACACTGCCCTCAAAAAAAAATAATAATAATAAAATAAAATTTAAAAAAGAATTGAGGATTGAAGCTTGCTACAATCATTTGCTTTTCACATTCTGCTGGTCTTTTTCATGAGGTAAATAATGTAAGAGTCTGGAAACCAACGCTGGGGTGGGGTTTTTGCCTAGAGATCTGTTTCGATTAGTTACCAAGCTTCCCAGCTTGTGGTCATTGAAGGTCACTTGGTTGATAGCTAGAATTTCAATTGGAACCTTGTCATATAATCAGGATTTAAAGCCCAGCTGAGACTTTGACTCTCCTGTGAAAGGAGAGGTTGTTTTATGATTAGCTTCAGAATGTTAAATTAGATGTTGGCAATTATGAGCCATTTTTGTAGTTTAAATTGCAGTACGGAAACACCTGTCCGGAATAGTAAAGGAAGGCATGCTTAAACAACAAAAACAACAACAACAAAAAAAACAGTCAAATTCTACTATGCATGAATAGTCCTGCTTTTATTATCAAACCTTATAAGCCACACTTAACCACTCTTGAGAAAGAATACTTTCACAGTGATACTTAAGAATAAGCACCTTATTGAAGATATCGTTTGTATGTGGCCCAGGGAAATGATGTGTATAAATAACCCATTTTTCAAATGACTGAAGTGTTTTCCAGTTTATTTTCCACAGTGTTGGTTTTTTTCCTTCCTGTAGTCCTCATGCTCTCAGACAAAGTCTTTGGATGACCCATGAAACCACGTCCTAAAATGGCCAAGATTTAATAAATTCTTCTGCTATTATTATAAAAGGGATTCAGTATCTTTAAGTAAGATAATTGAACAAAAAGATGATTGAGAGGACAGGAAAGAAACTGAATAAATTCAAAATTACTAAAATTCTTTTGATCAAAATAATACATCTATCTATCTATCTATCTATCTATCTATCTATCTATCTATCTATCTAATAGTAAACTACCTCAGACCCTGAAATGTTGCTATATGGAATCATACTGAAGCAATCAAACAAAACTTTTAAACCATATCAGGACCGGATAATGCATGAATATTTCTTAGAGGATTAGAAAGCCAGGCTATAATAATACTTTTCCCTAAAGCTCCAGATAGTTGAGATTTACCTAGATTAAAACATAACATTACTATAGTCCTACCTTGCAATTATTAAAAGCAAGACTTGAAAATGTCAAACTGTTTCCTAGTAACTTCACCGTCAGAGCAAAACTCAAGAACATTGACAGGGATACAGAAATAGCCAGCATCATACAAGGTAAAATCTACAATGCCTAGCAACTGATTAAAGATGACCAGCGTACAAAGAAGCAAGAAAATACACTTATAATAAAGTTCAATCAGTCAAGTGAAACTGGCCCAGAACCGATGTAGGTGTTAGAATTAGCAGACAAGGGTACAAAAACAATTATGATTACAGTAGTCTCCCCTTATCCATGATTTCACATTCCTTGGTTTCAGTTGCCGTTGGTTAACTGTGGTCCAAAAATAATAAATGGAAAATTCCAGAAATAAATCCACAAGTTTTAAATTTCCCACCATTCTGAGTAGTGTGATGAAATCTAGTGCCATCCCACTCTATCTTGCCCTGTTCTACATGGGATGTGAATCATCCCTTTGTCCAGAGTACTCATGCTGTATATACTACAGCCCATACTCACTTAGTAGCCATCTTGTTATCACATCAGTTATCAGAGAGAGAGAGAGAGAGAGAGAACAGTCACATATATTTTATTATATTGTTAAAATTGCTCTGTTTTGTTATTAATTTTTGTTGTTAATCTCTTACTGTGTCAAATTTATAAACTTTATCATATGCATGTATGTGTAGGACAAAACAGTATATATAAGGTTTCAGGCATTTGCTGGGGGTCTTGGATTATATCCCTCACAGCTAAGATGTATATTTCATCTGTTGAAAATGTTAAGTGGAGAAAAAAAGATATTAAAAAGACCCAAATTAAATCCCTAGAAATGTTCTCTAGAAAACAATGTGTGAGATGAAAACTACAATGGATAGGATTTACTGCTGATTAAATGCTACAGAAGAAAGACATGGCAATAGAAATTATTCAAAATAAAACAGATAGAAAATAAAGGCTGGAAAAAGTGAACAGAGCATCACTGAGTTGTGAAACAACTTACCAAATTGTATATTTTAAATACACAGTTGTGTGTGAGTTAAACTTCAATAAATCTGTTTAAAAATATGAAATATGATCAGTATCTTCAGGAATTTATATTCTAGTCTTCAAATCAAGGGAGATTTATAAACAATATGATACATAGCAGGATAGACTGATATCACACTTATAAACACCAATTTAAATTAGCAATTTAGGATAATGAATATATGCACTCATAACAATTCTTACTAATAAACTAAAAAATTTTTTTTCATATAGAGAACATTGTTACCATCTCATACTTTTTTAATATCTTAAACTTTTCTGCATATGATAGCAAATCTAATGTGACTGAAATAACATTTGGAATAACCTCTTTTACCCTTTACAGAGTACATTATCCCATTTCACTTTTTCAACATACAATTAATTTTTTTAGAGATAAAACTTTTGAGTAGATTTAATTGCCAAAATAACTACCTAGGAAATGGAAATAACCTTCAATTATGAACTATGATCAAAGAGAGCTTTTTTCGTTTTCTACATTGTTTCATGAAATGACTTTCATTCCCCCTACCACCTTTTAAATAACTTTGACATACATTTTATTTTTCATCACTGATAAAAATACTTGCAGTTGAATACAGTTTAACGAGACAAACCCTTTGGCCAATTCTAACACAAATAGATTTATATTTGGGGGAAAAGTGCGGTCAGGTGCTAACAGGAAACTGGTTTTGATATTGTTTGAAAGTTTCATTTGAATGCTTCAGTCCAAGTCCATATGGCAATATTGCCAGGTTTGAAGGTGGTTTTTGAAAGTTGACTTGTAAATCAGGAACAAATGGACATCTCCTGTCACTGATTCACTGATACTGCATGCATATCTCTTACAGGATTAATAAGTCAAATATATCTCATTTGTATCCCAGTCTCAGAATGCCTTGCCTGCTTGTTCCCTGGACAAATTAATTCAGGTGGAAGATGAACAAGAAGAAAGTGACTAGAGAACTTAGAAGCTGTAGAATATCAATTAAAAGTATACATCTCTAAGAAATGTTTCTGGAAGACTAAACCAAATCTTATTTTACATCTCTTCATTCTAGTATTTCATCATTTGAACAACACACCATCAATTTAAAGAAAATTTTATATTACATGTTCAAATATATTGTAATATACACCCAAATATTAGAAACATTTGAGTCTTTGGATCAAGAAAATGTCCTATTTTATCATAATTAGTCAGAATTTAAAATTTTTAATATACTTCAAATATATATGAAAAAAGCACACACATGAACAATAATTGATAGTAAAAAATAATTCATCTCTGAGGATAAGTTTAAAGAACCTTTCAAATGTATTATTTCACATCTGAATTTTTTTACTTCCATCTCTTTCCACACATTTAGAAATTTTATGGCCGTGGTACAACAGAAGGAATAAGTTTTTGTACCCAGAAGAAGTGTTGTTATTTGGTCAATTATATTTTCAATTTAACTTTAAACAATTGTTTACTGAAACTTGATTCTATCTGGATGCTGCCTAATTCCCCCTCATGTGTTTAGCTAAGGGTCCATCTTAAATTGCAGAGTGAAATCTCAAATTGCTGAATGATCTGTCCAGAAAATAAAAGAGAGAATAAAAGTTGAAATATCTCAAAATTAGAAAATGAAGTGTATAAATTGATGCTTTTTTCATTAAATCTGTCCTCAATCAACAATCAGCTAGTCAATAATTACTTACCGGGACTTAATATATGCAAAATATTTCATTACACTTTCATCAAAGGTAGAAACACAAGAGAGGACTAAATGACTCAAAAATCTCTAAATTGACAACATTAACGCATTGTAGAAATTGTTTCCTTGACTTAAATAAATGATATCAATGTCATTGGCTGTGTAGCCAACATCTAGAAAGTAAAAACTTACTGAGACCAGAGGAACGAAAAGGGAATGTTAGGCTCCTGGGGGCACTTGGAAAAGATAGACTCTATGAAGAAGGAGGTTTTGCCTACATCTGGTTAAGATACCTCAGACAAGACTGACTCATTCAGTAGTCAGATGTGGTGGCCTACAGTGGAACAAGAATCTGAGTGAAAATAGTGCCTCTTTTCTACCATTCATTTTCAGGACCAGACATGTTTAGTCTGCCTGTTTTTGTTTTTTGTCTTTTTTTCCATTAAACGGTCTCTTCATTTTCTTCTCTTCTGTTTTCTTGCTTGGTTCCCATCAGTGCTTCACTTCACACTAATTGCAATTCCTATGAACTTCCTCCAAAGTAGTTGGTGCATGTAAGTTGGGAGACAGACTCTTAATGCTTGGATTGATTTTAAGTTTCTCATTAGTTTACTCTAAGAGTTAGAACATACCAGGATTTCAAAGAAAAAATGATCTCTACTATCAGTCTTGACTTTGAAGGATATGCTTTATCCTAGTAACAATATTGATTTATTTTATTTCATTTTATTTATTTATTTTTTTGGCTGTTTAGAGAAATTCTTCTAGTTTAGTATATAAAAGCTTCTATGTGTTTGTGCATTTTTCTGGGATTAAGTTTCATAGCTTGCATCGGGCTCTGAGAGATGTTTTGCCCACCTGCCCCCAAATGAATGAAAACCGTGGTACTAGGTACTTCATTTACTCAAATAACATTCATGAACACTGTGATATTTGCCACATATGTTAAATGCTGAGGAGCAGACATGATTTCCTTTCCGGGAGGGGTTGGTTGGGTCAGGCAGACACTGAGAGAGACACCCACAGTACAATAAATTCTGTAATAAAAGTAGCTGAGTGCCCTTTAAGCCCAGAGGAGGGAGAAACTGAGTGTAGGGCAAGCTTGGAAAGAGTTCATCCAAGTTGGGATGTAGTTCCTGGGCCTTAAAGTCCGAGGAGAAGATGAGCTATTGTTGCTCCATCTTCTGGCTTATCAGTGAATTAACTACATGCAGCTGTTGGGAGTTTAGAGTTTGATGATTATAGTTTTTCAGCAGTGCGTTAAAGGAATGGAGCACAAACTTCAACTGATTTCGGAGAGTCTACTACTGACTTCTCTCTCTCCAAGTCTCCCCCACCTCTCTGAGTTTCCCATGACACTGTTCTGCAAGCATTTGAAACTATTCTGCCTGGGCGTTTGTCCTTCTTGGGCCTGCGCATTTTGTCCCTATGCTTTGGCTCTGCTGCTAATGACCCTGCGAAAGTCTCTGTTCTGTTGGGCACAATGGCTGCCATTGACCCCTGGAACTTCCTCTATCTGGAGCCCAGGGGTCCAGGTCCCCGTACATCTCCTCACTTGCTAGTGGGACTAGGAGTGGTTACGTATGGCCAGGGCTCTCCACTACTTCCCAGAAGATGATTGTTCCCAAAACTGTCACTTCTCTGTTCTGCTGACATTTTTGCTACTACTGCTGCTGACGGTGGAAAGAGCAAGCTCTGTGATTCTTAGCTCCTAATCTGCTCCTCCATAGCCAGGCATACTGGAGATTATTGGTGTTCCTTAAAGACTCAGTTGCCAATTCCACTTAGGTATTCTCAGCTCTCTGCTCTACTTCTAACCACTCACACCTGCAGCTTTCTCAAAGGATTATTCTTTGCTATTGAAGCAGAGCTTTATGTATTTGGAGTTTACAAATCCTCATTCCTACCCCCTTCACCCAGGAGGAAGCCAATGACTAATGGATGCTGCAAATAGAGAAAATCCCAGCTCCCTTGCCTCAAGGCAGGGTCAATGTCTGTGACGCAGTTGACACTCAGAGATCCCCACAGGATCAAACCCAGGCTGGGACTTCATCAGAAATCATATTCTTGGTTGTCATTCCCCCCTCATATATTGTGCTTTTCCTGTGCCATTTTCAATTTCCTCTCAACAAACCACTGGCACACAAATCCTTGTACACCAGAATTTATACTGTGGAAACCAAGCCTAGGATACCAGGTCAATCCCATCCCTGGAAATCCCTGGGCCTGAGGAAGTAAGACTTTTGTCCAACCTTCAGTTCAATATGAAGTACACCTTCTTGTTTACTTCATATTGAAGAAGTTCGCAGGATGTTTGATAATGGTCACTTTTATTTTTCTTCAGGATAAATAGCTGATTCTCTCATGTTGTGGCCTTGCCCCAGGGTGCCAACAAGATAATCTCAAAATAGATGTTAGTATTTTTTAAGATCTGGGTTATACAATCTTATCCATCACAATGGAAGTTTTTTTTTCAGAGGTTGTGCTAGGGTGGAGGGGAGAAGCAAAATGACCAGAAGAAAAGATTATGGTAGAATCGCAGTGTGACTGGAGAAGAATAGATGCAGCTGTGTAGAGTAGGAGGTGAGAGTTCAGATGCCGATGGGCTTTACACCCCACTGCAGAGTCTGACCTTTATCCTATAGACACCAGGGATTTTAAATAAGACAACCATATGAGAAACTATATATACATATATATTTAAAGATAAAGGTCATAATTGACTGAAGGAAATGAAATGGAGAGAGACATGGACATACAGCTGCATATGGAAATACATTTAGAACATGAGATAAAACTCTGGATAAAGATGGGATCATCTGGGGACACTATAATAAAATAGATGAATATCAAGGAAAGTACCCCTTACATACTGAGGAAACAAACCCTAAAATTATAATGGGTGGGCCGAATAGGGGGAAAGACAGTACATAGATAAAAAAAAAACCAGGAGAGATTCGTAGCCTATAATCCATGGGAGAAATAATACTGAACATTAAATTTCATAGCAAAATCAAGTCACAATAGGATTTGGAAATGAGAATGTCATTTGGTCTAAAGGAAGCACAGTCTTAGTAAGGTAAGGAGAGAGGAAGACAGATTGTAATAATTTAAGGACTGTGTAAAAATTTCAAAAGTAGAGCTAGTAAGTGGCATCTCCCCCACCCTTCACCCCATGAAAATGAACCACAAATTGAAAAAGACATTAAGAAGTAGCTTGAAGGGATGTAAGGATAACATAAAATACTTTTGAGGGTGAAGGAAACTTAGACATATCAATACATTCTAGAAGAGTGATTCAGAGGAAAAAAAGAAATGTAGAATATTTTTTTAAAGGAAGGGTTAAAAAAATGGGGAAGGATGTCTTAGAGGGAAGACCAAGGGATACCTTGCTCTGAGACAGGAGGAAAGATGATTGAAGATGGATTCTGTGGTTAGAGGCCATGGAGAGAAGTGACCTATTCCCAACAGCTTCTCTTTTGTTGGAAGAATCAAGCAGTCAACGGTGGGGAGTTAAGAGAGATGGAAGTGAAATGAGGGCTATGAAGAGAGAGGGAAAACACTTGAAATACAACAACAGGAAATATAAAAGAGCCATAATCAGACAAAAGAGAAATAATTACCCAGTGGTATTGAGGGCACACTTGGTTGAGAATAAAGGTGTGGTGGCCCTGTTGTAAAATTTTAATGTTCATACCAAGGGCAAATAGTACAGAAAAAAGGATGTTTATAAATGAAAAGAATGGGTAGATTCATCTTTGGTTGTGTATTGCCATGGTGGTGGTTGTGGGTGGGTAATGTCTAAAGAAAGAAAAACTAAGAAAGAAATTTGAGGGCGCTGGTGAAATGAATTTAAGTGATTAAACCATGATGTCTAGGTTGAGTTGGAAAGGAATTGGTATCAAAAGGAAATTTTCAGACTTGGGGAACCAGAGGACGTTTCAGATAAGAAGAAGGTATAAAGAACTGGCTTCAGAGGCAGGATAAGCCTTCACAAAGTGTCATGACAGTGAAGAGTTGTCCAGGAAGGTAGAGAATGTGCCTTGGGAGTGGAGGTCGACAGCTGGTGGGCTTTGAAAACCCAGCGCTAACGGCACACAAATAAAGAAGGGGACATCAAGATGATCTTTGAAAAAGATGAAAATGAAAGGCTTAACTGAAGGTGAGACATAGAGAATGATGGTGAGAAGCAGCCAAGATGAAGCCTACATTCCTAGCTTCTTGTTTTAAAAACTAGAAGAATAATGATATCCCTGACAAAATGGAATAGATAAGCAAAAAAACAGGTCTATGTTGAAAGAGAAATGAACTTAATGTTAGAAGCAATAAAATACACGAGTGGAAATTTCCTCTATATTACACATTTAAAAGGAGCATTTCAAAATATAAACTAAATGGTATTGGGGTCAGGCTGAGAGCGTTCTGTTTTTAGATCTCAACAGCCTCTGATATTATGTATATTGACCTGTTGTCCTTAGAATAAACTCCCCCATACCATCTATTTCACCCCAATAATTTCCAACTTAAAATCTATGCTGTGGTCATCCAGAATAAAAGCGAGCATATAGACATGCTGGAGAACAAAATCACAGATGGAATTCAGTGTCGTTATCATTCTTGCAAAATAATTTCATCTGTAAATGTGCAGCTGTATTATGCTTTTGGAGCTGGATAGCGATTCATATACATTGGGCTGGGGGTGGGATGGGAGGGCAGAAGAGCACCTTGACATGCTCACGAAATTCTTCAAGCTTTGCCTCAAATCATAGCCCAGCTCTACCTGGGGGAGTTAGGAGGGTGCTTTCTAGGCACAAGCACATCGTTTCTAACTATTAAGATACTTAAAACTTTAGGCAGTGAAAATGACTCAAGGAAAAAAATAATAATATGCATATGTACTAAGAGCCTGATAGAGTTAACCATCCTTCAGAACCTAGATCTTATTCTCCTCTTTAAAGCAAGATCATGCTTACCATATTGCAAAATAATTTATTCATCATAAGTACATATGGATTAGTAATTTATGATTTACAAATATTGTCCCTGGGGCTCTTTTCTTATCCATGATGCTTTGTAAATTGTCTTTATTTGGTTAAGTCCGTGAGATGTATCTGCTAATTTTGAGTTTAATGCAAAAAACATGGAAATTTGCCCCTAAATTTACTAACCAATATTTCCTTCTATCTCAAATTTTATTTTATTTTTCTATATGAGTGTCACCTTCTTGCCACAACCAAATTTTATATTTTGTATTAGGAAAAAGAAACAATTTTTTTCCCCAAATGAGAATTATACATTGGTTTAGCACACTGCTCAATCTTGCATTCTTCCTTCCATTCAAAGCACAAGTGAAATATCTTGTCCTCAAAGACATATAGTTATTATCCACTTTGCTTAGTGTAATTTATCAGCTCCCTCCCCAAATGTTTGGAGAAACAGTTCCACCCATGGACCAATAAAATCCCTTTTCATCACACAATTGTCTGCTGCCCATGACTGACGAAGCACAGGTGGTGTTCGTTAGGACTCAGGAATGAAACGCTTTTCCCAGAGTGAACAGCTTCTTACGAGAATATTCAGAGGACAGTGTGTTCCAGGCATGCAGCACCTGTTATCCACTTGCTTAAATGTCTCATGAAGGGGACAGAGAAAAAATAGTTTCTCTCTGTCTCTGGGAACATACATAAATTTAGCATATGGTTCTTTTTTTTGCCAAGTTTGAATTACCTTAAACAAGGCCATAGGATATAATTTCTTGAAGATGCTCCTCACATTACAACTTATCGAGTAATCTGACTGAGAGAATGAAAGAAAAAGGATGGAAGGAAAAGAAATGCAAAATAAAAGGGAGTGTTATAAATCCAGACATGAAAGTGAGATACAAAAGAAAACTCATCAATTTACCTTACTGTGAATGTTTTCATTTTGTCAAAGTACTGGTTCTTCCATTTCAATTTGATTCTGAGACATATGAGATCCAGGTAATTTCTTCTTAAATGTTGAAAAACTACTCTCTATGTCTGAAGATGTTACTGACCAACTCTGTGGGAAATAGGTTGAGTTTACATTATTTTACCTATATTTTGAGATGAACTCAGTCTAGATAGGGAACCTGAATGTTTTTTTTTGCCCGTGACACTAACCAGTCTTCATGTAATTAACATCACACTAAATAAAAAAAAATTAAAATATATCGATCCAACATTATTAAGTATAATCATTGACACTTCTGGAATCATTGGCACATTGTAATGATTTTAGAAACAAAGTCATTGCTTTATTAATTTACATTGTACCATGCTCTTCAACAAGCATTATCTACTACATAATGCACTCACAGTGAGTACTTCTAAAGTACATGTGCATGGGTTGTGCATGCATACATGAGTGTGTACACTCACATGGACACAAACACCCCCCCCCCCGCCCGTGTTCAGACAAAGCTGTGGATGCTAAGCACCTGACCTTGTCAGCACTTCATTTCAAAATTGAAGTGGAACACCTGTCTACACCCTTTGGACAACTGTAACTTTTATACCACTGTTTATTAATAGCCACTTTGTCAGTAGTGCTCCAGCGTTTTAGGTCTGCTTTCAGAATTACAAGCACACTCATAAGAAGGGAATTCAAGGTCAGCAGTCTGTGTTAAGCAAGTACTATATTTATAAAGTTTCTGGAAATGGATAACTTATCATTCTTCTCCATGCTTGCTGGCCTTAGGACCAGCCGCTATTTTCATAAAATCTTTTTTTAATGCAGGGATGAACATTTAACGTGCATCTGTAGTTCAAGTGCATCACAGGCGTTTGTGACTCTAGTGACTGTCTAAAGACTAACATTTTGGAATCAGTCCTACCCTCTCTTCCCTCCAGCCTGGCTCACCTCAAGAGCAGGTGCAAAATTCAAAGCAGTATGTGGTCTCTGAAAAACTCATTGTTGCTGCAGTTCTGTCCAGAAGTATAAGAATGTGCATGATTAGAAATGTACACTACACTTGTTGTGGTGGTGTGTAGGAATTTTCACATTACAATTAAAATTTTTTCTTCCTCGTCCTCCTCCCCTCCCCCTCCTCTTCCCTCTTCTCTTCTCTTCTCTTCTCTTCTCTTCTCTTCTCTTCTCTTCTCTTCTCTTCTCTTCTCTTCCTCTTCACTCCTCCTTCTCCTTCTTCCCCTTCTTCTTTTTGGCTTTTTACTAAACTTGAATGAGGGCTTATGTTAAGTTTTGGACTCTGACCTGTTTTTTAAAGACCCCTTCAAATACAAAGATTTTGTGTTCCTTGTTTTTGGTAGGAAAATAAGCAATAGGGATTTTGAACAATATTGAGTATGTAATGTATGATATGAATAAACAAAATATTTATGCACAGAATTATGAACAAATCCAAAAGAAGGTCAACCATAGAAATAAAAACTATAGAAATCATTACAAAATGAATGTAGTTAGTCATGTATGAAACTCTTCTTTGGAAATGATTGAAGTAAATGATGGGAATCCCTTAAACTTCATCCAAAAACCAGGTATTTCCCTGAAATATACATAAATTAAAAATGTAACAAATATCTGACAAAATAATGCAATGATAATAATAATAATAATAATGATGTATAAGCCATAGTACTTTATATGGTATAGAGTGAGCACTCAAATGTTTGTTCCTTTCTCACTCAAATATTTGTAAAATGAATGGTTAATGATAGACATCAGTAGTCTGCAGGATGAATAAAGAAAGAAGAATAGAAATCTCTCTGTGTATTACCACTATCCAGTGGTGAGAATTCTCTAGCTGCCACATATATGCATTCTGTTTATTTTGGCAGGTATCTACTGATGTGAGGAACACGGCATTAGTCTAGGATAATGTGATAACATTAACTAGAAAGATCGCTTAGCTTTCTATACTCTGACTCAATATCCATCCAAATGTTTAGATTCTTATTTGGTTTCTTTCTTTCTTTTTTCTTTTTTTTTTTTGTTAAGATTTATTGAGGAATTGGGGGAGGGGAACAGTGTTGGGGAATTGGGGAAAGGTAATAACCAAGTTGTTGTCCTTCAATCTTAGCTGTGGAGGGTGCAGCAAGCTCAGCTCCAAGTCCAGTTGAACCGCTCAGCTCAAGGTGCTGTGTTCAGTTAGTTGCGGGTGGGCGTAGCCACCATCCCATGTGGGAGTTGAACCACCAACCTTGTTGTTAAGAGAGCATGCTGTATCCACCGAGCCATCTGGGCAGCAGCTCAGCTCAACGTGCTGAGTTCAGTCTTAGTTGTGGATGGGTATAGTTACCATCTTGAACAGGCAACCTTGTTGTTAGGAGCACATGCTCTCACTACCTGAGCCATCCTGCCATCTATTGGCAGCTCGCGGTAGCTCAGTTCAGGTGCAGCTCACTGGCTTATGTGGGAATTGAACTGGAAACCCTGTTGCTCAGAGCTTGCACTTTGGAGCAAGCTGTTAACCAACCGAGCCACTCGGCAGACCTCTTATTTGGTTTCTTAAGTTGACTTTCCTGGGATAAGACTTTCCTAGGACAAGACTGCTTTCTTTCAGCAACCAGTAAAAATATTCAAATTTACTTCGTGGCAATTTTGCCTAGTACTAATTAATAAATTGTGGTTCTTTTTCAAAAAAAAAAGTTGACAAGTTTTATAATAATGAGAATAGATCCATCAAAATCTGACCACCAGGTTTGTGATTTTAAATTGGTGGAACAAAGAAATTCCTGTCCCCTGTCCTCTCAAAATCCAACCCCTAAAATCCAGGGAAATAAAACAAATAAATGATAACAAATTGAATAACTTTTTAAAAAAATTAGCAGACATCTGTAACCCACAGTGTTTGATGACTGAAGTAATTAGAGGGATAACTTAGAAGAGTAGAGGGATAAAATCTTGAGACAGATTTACTAAAATATTTGACCCCTAACAGCTCTGGAAAGACTCAGGAATTGAAATTACAGGAACAATTTGAAGTTATCAGGGAGAGTATTTGAAAAACCACATAGGGAGCAATTAGCCCCACACCCCTGGTCCCCACTCACTCTGAGTACCTTCGGATGACTACCCCATTTCAAACACACCTACAGGCACCAGGCAAGAAAGACAGCAATGTACCATATTGAGGATAAAATGGAATTAAGCTGAAGTTAGCTTATTGAACTGTAGACCCAGAGCCTTCTTTTTTCACCAAATTCCAGAAAGCTGGTAGCCATGTTAATTCCCCTGAGGTAGGTCTGGAGGGAATGCACTGCCTTCAGAAAACCCTAGAAGGGATACAGACATTGGGGGTTTCACAACACAGAAGCTGGCTGGTCAGTCGCAGTAAGCACAGGGGGTACAGCAGTGCAGAAAGGCAGCCCACACCGACAGAACTTCCTATTTACTTTTTAGGGCTCTGATCTTAATTAGAAATAAAACCAGAGTGCTAACCATTACACCATGGAAAAGGGGTGGGAGGGAGGTAGAAAAGGGTAAAGAGGGTCAAAACATGGTGATGGAATGAGATTTGACTTTGGATAGTGAAAACACAATGCAATATACAGATGATGTATTATAGAATTGCACACTTAAAACTTCCATAATTTTATTAAACAATGTCATCCCAATACATATAGTAATAATTTAAAAAATACTGTAATTAATATCCTTGGAGAGATATGAGAGGTATTGAACTCATAGAACAAAACAAAATACATAAAATGGAACATTCATGGAACAAGAAATAGATATTAAAGCATAAAAAGATAATCACCTGACTGAAAAATTAAACAAAAATGTTGGAATATCAAAAATACAAAGAGATAACCGAGAAGGGAGAAAAGATGAAAGGAAAAAAATTAAGCAAAGAGGCCCAACATCTGACTAATAGGAGTTCCATAGAGAAAACCAGAAAATTCTCTAGCTATGAAGGATGTAAGTCTCCAGGTTGAAAAGACAGACTACAATTGCATAAAGCTATAAATGAAAAGAAAAAAAGCAATAAAAAGGAGATCCTCCAGAGGAAAGAAGGGCTATGAACAAAAGATCAATAATAAAATTGCTTTTACTGGTTTCCAAAAGCAGCATAGAAAGCTAGAGGACAACAGCACAATGCGTTTCAAATTTTTCATGTGTATTCTATCCATCCTAGTAGTTTACATTCAAACATGCAATCAACCGTATATAAAAATGAAATAAGGACATTTAAAAAAAAATGTTCTGTCTCAAAAACAATGACCTTTTATACTCTGTTTCTCTGGAAGCTAATGATATTTTCTATCCATGACAAGGGATAAACCAAGAAGATAACAAGATTTTGGATTAAGAAACAAATTGAAAATGGAGATCCAAAATGGAGAAAGGCAAAAGGAGATTGAAGAGTGTCAAAATAATATCTAAGCAGAAGCCTTCACACAAGGTAAAGCCATTTCAGATTGGATGGAAGACACCATGAGGGATATTTCCAGAGGAAAGAAAGATGAAGGAGAAACTGATGTATTAAGAGAGATGGGAATTTGAATGAGGCAATATTTTACACAGCTATTAGAAAGTGTATGATGACTTAGTCATAATTTCAAGGCAAACTAAGGAACCAGAAAAAGAAAGTTGCAGTTATTAATTCCAGGAAAAAATTCCATAAGAATACAGTATAAATACAGCATGCTACTTACCTCAGAAATGAACGGTATTTACATTATTCACGATAATGATAACACTGACTATGGATTTAACACCAAACTGTTTATAACAGAGTCGGTTAATGTTTAAAGTTAATTATCTAAAAAAGCAATACTATATAGTGTTAGAAGTAAAGAGTTAGGTACCACAAGACCTAAGAGGAATGAGAGCCTCCCATGGGAGGATCGCTTTGGTGAAGGGGCTAGTGGTGGGCTGGAGGAAGGAAAGGGACACCGCTCTAAACCTTTAAGCAATAGCTTACTTTTGAAAACATATAATCGAAATTAAATTTTTTTTTAAGCTTATGACCCCACCAAAAAACAAGGAATCCCTAATAAAAAGTAATTTCTAAATATGCAACTAAGAACCAGACTCTGAACCCAGTCAAAATACAGATACCCCAAGAAGTACTGCTTGAAACAGCTGCTAGCTTCTCCTTCGTTTATCTGAATTTTGTTTTTGTGATGCATTCACCATGTCGCTGAAGGCTAGGCAGGGAATAAAACAGAAAATGTCCTTGCCCTCATGCAATTTATATGTTGTCTATAGCAGATTAGTTAAAAAACATCAGTTCTAATTCAAGGAGATAAAAGGAGAGAGGGAGAGAAAGGGTAAGTTATTTGAAGGGGAGGAAGGGATTGATGGAACAAATGAGCTTGGGTGCAAAATACTTTTAAGATCTAAATCATCGATTAACATTGAACACATTTTTTAAATGAGTAATACGGAACTATCCAAGTTTTTACAGAAAGGTTGTATATTTAAGAATATATCATATCAATTCCATAGTAACAGTGGGAAAGAGAGAAACTCAAGCTACTGTTTCTAGAAAATTGGATATGGAATAGAAACCCACTTCCATTAGACATTGTGAAACATCCTTTCCCTAACCTTAGTCCTAACTCTAACTGAATTCTGTTTGGGGAGAAAAGAGAAAATAACCAAAAATACCAATGTGTCAATATATTAAGGATATTATTTTTCTTAAAGCCTATGCCAAATTCATTTAATACTGCACTCGTCTTATATAAACAAGGTGAATTGAAATTCACTGTGCACACCCACAAATAAGTGCTATTATCAGAACACTCCTGCTCCCCAATTCTCTATGTGCTGAAAACATCTGAGCTTTAATCAACATTAGTATCTCATGTTACCATCCATTTGTGCATACTCTTCAATGGTGATGGTATGACAAGATTGTAACTGCAAAATTTTCATTTCACTTTTTATTCATCTATTTAACAATGGTGGACCAGGCATTGTTCTCAGGCTGGAAGTAAGTGGTGACCCACATAAAATTCACATTCAAAGAAGAGGAAACAAATGATCAACAAGTCATCAAGTGAATTCCCAAAAAATGTTCAGAGAGAGAGAGAGTTAGCTACTATAAATAAAACACAACACAGAGAATGAAGGTGTTGATTTAAACTGAATAGGTCAAGAAACAAGTCAGAGTAATGGGTCACCCCACAATGTCACTTGGCCTGGTAACACCCTTCACAGGCTCCATGACCTTGGCCAGAGGATTTTCTCCCCCCCACCAACCTAGTAAGCAGTTTGACAAATTATTATTTTATCCCCATGGTCCAACATAGAAAGCATTTCTTGGCCTGTCCTCTGGACTTTCTCCTCTGAGAGTTTGAACTGCTGACTCTCAATTTCCTTTCATCTAGACCTTATTGTTGCCACATTCTTTACCTAGACAGCAACCTACTGATTTTTGACCCAGCTCACATGTGATTTGATTCTTGCAAAATCCCTTTTGGAACACAACGTGTCTAGTGACCTGGAATTGTATTTCTGTATGACTCGAAAGAACTATTTTCTGAATGGCACTTGAATAGTTTTCTTCTTGGAAAGTGGGTGAGTGTTTTTTCTGCTGCTTCCCTTGGTTGGTTCCGAGTGCTTCCAAATGTTCCACATGATATTTGGCCCTTTCCAGCATATAGGATGATATGACTTCAAGTCGTATTGGACTTTCATCCCCAAGGGACTTGAAAGTATTTGGAAGTCCATTCTACTAGCAAAATCCATTTTATTTATTCTTGTGAGGTTTATAACATTGATGCTAGATTTAATGAAAAGTGAAGAAATCCTAAAAATAATTCTTGCTGGATGTTAATTTTATGTTTTATACACTTTCTATAGCCTAATAAATAGCTGGTTTTCTGAAACACTGGAAAACAATGAGACTCTGGTGTAAATAATTTTCTATAAAAAATATGCTAAACAAAAAGGCAACAAGTTGAAAATTCAGAGCTTTATAAGCTCCCCACACAGACCCAGCCCACCACAAGTGCCCAGTGTGGCTAAGTGCTGCTCTGGGACATGTCATTCGCTAATGGGCTTCCTAACCCCAAATACTTCTCTGTGGTTCCACAAGGAAAGTAATCATGATCTCATTTAGGTCTCCCTGTAGTGTCTTTGCCACAAAGCATAATCTTTTCCCATCTGGGATTCTTTACAAAATGCAAGCCAATACACACTTTCTTTTTACAAGTTGGATCCCAGGTCTGAAATGCGATCTCCCGCTGTGGTGAACATCTGTTCAGTCTTCCTACTTATTTTTTCCCCCACTTGCTTTTCCACTGGTTATTCCCCACATCAAGCTTACTTGACAAAATGGGGTTAACAACATTAATTTGCATACTTTGGTGGCCCAGGCCCTTAATATTTTACAATAACCCACAGAAAGAAATAGCATTGTATCCATATTATGATTCAGCCATTGTCTGTTGAAAGAATGGAAGGATGGATGTCTCCTTCTTGTAAATTTCCTAAGTGACATTCGACAGATATGATCCTCTCTTTATTAAATAAAAGGCTTTGGCTCCATCAACTTATATGTATGCTGCTTAACAGAAGTAGGGTTGGGAAGTGACTAGCTTAATTAAGTTTGGTTATCCGTAGAATTGGAAAGGGGGAAGCAAAGTGAACAGGGAGACAAGACATTTTAAACAAAGATAATGCTAAACAAAGATAAAGTAAAATGATTTTACATTGCAAGAAAATGCCAAAATGTGCTTTAAACAGCGTGATAGGAAGTACAAAAATGGGAAAGGAAGCTGTGGCTCTCTTTTTAAAAAAAATAAACTAAACCAAAGCCATCAAAACATTGCTCAGTATGACAGTGAATGGGTGACACAGTCGCAGTCCAGAGAGAATCTAGAAATTATCAGAGGAGATATTAATCAGAAAAAAACACTCTTTAAATAGAAAATACAATCAACATAACCTTCTCATTTGTTATATCCAAGATGCAGAGCAAATATACCCTTCATAATACATGAAAGGATGGCAGGATTCTAACAGCCCTTTGGCCCACACCTGTATGTCTATCTGCAAAGCAAGACATGGAAAATTTTTCGCTCTATTCCAGCTTTCCTTTACAATTCATGACCATAAAATGGGAACATTAGGTTCAATGTAACTATTATCAGGTAAACCAGATTGTTTCCCTAATCTGTGCCTGATAATACCTTTAAAATTGCTTATCTTTTAAAAAATATATATTATTAGAATAAATTTACACACTAAAATTCCAGACCTGACCATGGAGTGCCAACCAGGATTCCAAAGGCACCCTGGACACCTTTTCTTTATTACCTGACCATGAACAAGCTGTACTGAAGTCCTACTCACCCCAGCAAAAAAATACGCTGTACTTCAAATCCACATTCCCACTTGATGGGTGGCTGGCTCCACCCAGCAGAAGATGGTACAGCTTTACATGAATTCCCTAGGTCTCCAGGAGCTGGACGTAACAGTTGGCACTTAACCTGCTAGTGGCTGAGTCCAAAATGTTTGGTACTCCACCTGAAGGGAAATTTACATATATCATAAACTTAACAACATATCATTAGTTATTCCAGCCATGGGCTTTGATCAGTTTCTGACAGAAGCAACCTGACAGCGCCTCCCCTGAGGCCTGGGATATAAAACTCCCCTGATCCTATTCCAGAGCTTCTCTGACACAAAAAGAAGCAGCATGATAAGGACTACAAAGTAAATTAGTGCCCTTGGGACAGTTCTTGGCTATGAGGAAACAGAAGCCAATGGGTAAGTATTTTCCCCTGTTTTCCTTTCAATGAATGATTCTGAAATGTGGGTCGTATGGATTCTCAGGCTGCCCCTAGTGTTGACCAATTTAGCCATAGCAGTGACAAAGTGGATAACTCACCCTGGATTATTCTCCCTCCTTCCCTGCATCTCTGTGCTTTTCCATTGTTCTTGCAGCCCATGGAATCACACTCCCAAATATGCTACTCAAACCCAAACCTTGGCCTGAAGCCTTTAGGAGAACCTAGTGTAAGATAGCCAATGATGGGACCATTCTCTGCTTACTCTATAACAAGTAAAGACACAAGCACGGGGAGTCTGGCCGCACTGCAGACATGAGGGACATGCTTCACGATGGAATGATGAAAGAATGGAGATGGATGCCACTTCTTGCCAACCTTTGGTTTGTAAATTCCCCGAATAAAACTCCACGCTGTGGTTGTATAATCTGCCCTCACCTTCCTCACATCTTTGCCATATTGACTGTTATGGAAAAATCCCAATACACGATTTTTGTTTTTCCAAGGTTTATAACTAAAGCTGTACAGTAAGTCCCCAACTTACGAACATTCAAGTTGCGAACTTTCACAGATACAAACGGACCTCGCATTATGAACATTCTTAGATGCGAACAAATCTTGGAAGTAGTTCACATGTGTGAGCTCAGGTGTGGGCCAAATTCCATCTTGCCCTCCATCTCCTGTTGCTTATGATCCTTCAAGCTCCGCCATGTCTCACCCACCCTCCCTCCTCCAATTAGTAACTCTCTCCTTGTCAGTTCACTCCATGCAATCCTCTATATGCCAGTTGTTGTACTGTACTATACCACCATTTTAAGGTAACTATAAAAGTAAAAATAGTTTATTTACAGTATTTTTGTGTGTTGTGTAGTTTTTTTATGCTTTATATTGTATATTTGTGTCAAATGTGTATAAGATTCACTTTGTCGAACTTACGAATGAATCCGACTTACAAACGTTCTCCTGGAAGGGAACTCGTTCGTAAGTCGGGAATTTACTGTGTACATCTCCAGAAAGGTGTACAGATGCAAATGTACAAGGGTGTGTATGTGAATGTATTTGCAGACTCCTCTCGGGGTTGGTTGGTTTGAAAATGACTTTTAATTTGGACAATTACTAAAGTTGCACTATTAAAGTAACTTGAGATGGTGTGTTCATTATTAAACCGGGACGTGTCTGTAAACTACACAGTGCTATCTCTTGCATTTTTAGCACACTTTGCACTTATCATAAAGTTACAAAAGAGATAATTTACAAAGTACATAACACAACGTGAAGCCCATGACAAGCCTTCGTTAAATTTTGATTCCCTTCCCCTACGACCACAGGAATTTACATTTCCTTTCTCCAGCTCTGTGGAAATGAACTGAAAAATAGAACTTCCTAAATATGACAAATGTTCAGAAATTCGTGTTACTTTTTTGGCAATGCTATTAATGTTGGTGAGCTTCTCCTGTACTGATGCCATTTTCATATTTGAAATGCTTCATCTGGCAAATATAAACAGCACCAATAGGTTTGATTCTGCAACCTTTTGCGTGGATAATGGATGTAGAACTAAGTCCTAACTGAATTTTCTTGTTCTTCTGCTCTAGATTCTTAAAATTCAAAAAATACATCAAAAAACAAACAAAAAACAACGAAACTGCTAAGGTCCCTGTCATACTCAGCGTCAACTGCAGCCTTGGGCTGCAAATTCCTTAGAAACTGCCTGTCACTTTCTCCTTTCCTCCAGCTTGTCCCTCATCGCCCAGGAACTATCTTCCTCTGCTAAAATCTGTCAAGAGCTGGAGATGAGCCTTTGCTTGGAGGCTTTAAACCTTGATGGTGCATGGATTTATGTCCTCTCTGCAGCTCCTTCCTAAAACCTAGAATTTGTTTGCACACCTCTAAATGGCCTACTTACATTGTCATGTCCATGAGAACATCTGTGGTATTTCATTTTTTCTTGTAATTATGTTGATTTTCCCCTATGCTTTCTGAAATGTACAGAGCCATGGAGAAATGATGGAAACTTACTTTTCTTTTCCTTTTTTTTTTTCTAATATCTACTTAGACCATCATTGCAAATCTAACATGATATCCACTGGTTGACATCCAGCTTTATTTTATAATTAACTTTTCTGTTTGGGGATATATTTTAAGATTGAATGAATATCTTCAGGAGGATCACTGGTCCTCCACTCTTACCCATGAAAACAGCATGGGTTATCTCCTTTACTATGCAAACCATTTTTTCATAATGACCTTAGCTCTAGTTCCTTGATAGAAAATGTGGGTTTATCATTTAAAATGATGTTATTTAGAATCAGTTCAGTTCTGAAGTCAAAATATTCACAGTGAACTACATTTCTGTTCTATAATAATGAACATTATTGTAACACATGGCTAGAATGAGAACACAGCATTGTAAGTACTCCCTAAAGCCATATTCTTTAGGAATTCTTTGGAACACAAAAGAATATTACTTTCAATAAGTCAGCCTGTTATTTTCAGTGTATATGAATATTAGCTACTTGTTATATTTATTTTTTGATCATATGTTTCATTATCAGTATTTCCCCATGAATTGTATTATTTAAGAGAAGGAAATACATCTTATACATTTAAACATTTATAGCTTTTGAGTGTATACCATAGCCTTGTAAATGAATTATTGATTTGATGAATTTGAGTTGGTCTTAGTGACACAACTTGCAATGCTAATTTAAAAAATAGTACAATTTCCAAACTGAATTTTCCAAAGAGCATGTACATCCCCAAAGTTGAATATAATGAACAACTTGATTAATTTTTGGGTTACTGTACCTATTAATCAGTTATATATATACTGGGGGTGCTAAAAAATGTATACACATTTTAAAGGAAAAAACTATTAAAATTATAATATTCAATACATACAGATAATGAAAGATGAATACAAGTCACGTTTGACTTCTGCAATTACAAGAGGTGCTCAAAATGGTTGCCATCAGTGTCCAGACACTTCTGATTACAGTGAATTACTGCTTGAGCAACATTGACCAAAGCATCCACTTGTATACATTTTTTTGATATCCCTGGTATACATAGTGAATTATGACATTGTGTACAAAAAAGCACAGATTCTTCTGTTTCAATGGGTATTTCTCAAAATGTATCTTAGGCACAAAATAATTTAGGGATGATTGTTAAAAATCACTGCAGATTACTTTTGATCAGTATCCCTGGGACTAGAAGTCAAGAATTGGCATTTTTAAGAACCTCCCTTGGTTCTTGAAGATACTGAAGTATGAGACCCATTCATCTTAAAGCTTATATAATGTAAGTTTAAAATTCTACTTTGGTAATAGGAAGCTGTCAGTTTGTTTCCCACACTGAATCTGTTGCATTAAGGTACTCCACAAGATGAGAATCAGCACTTTTTTCTTTCTTTTTTTTTGCAGAGTAAGACTCCTTCTATTTGCTCAAGTAAATAATAGCAAAATTAAGAATGAGCTATAAATTGTACTAAATGCTGATAACTTGAAATCTCCAAAATGGAATAAATTACTGACTATTGCACTTTAAATGGACATTAAGTGTGTTCCAAATTACCAAATGTTTTGCCATTTTGATAAATTGGTTTTAATTTTTTATCAGACTATATTTAAGTACCCTCCTGCAGCATGCGCCAGACAGTTCCATTAGGCATTCTCAATTGCATTTATTTTCTTTAATGTATAAACTGTATAAACTAAAGATAGTGGGGAGAGCCGGATGCCCAAGTCCACTGCACTGCTTGGAACGGTGCCCCCTGAGTTCGGGGCTGTGTCTGCACTATGAACCGTAGGTGGGGAAAAATGTGAAAGTGCAGGGGAGTATAAGTTAGAATGTCATTACTTCTTTTTTATTTGATTTTGCAAAAGTTACTCCTCACTACAAAGAGAAAAATAAAAATTGCACCTGGTTCAAATGAAACAATTTGATGAGCAATGAGAAGAGATTTGTTCCACTTTATGCAGAAAGGGTGGAGGGGTGGGCATAGTAAAGGCACTCAGGGCCTGAAAGTCTAAGAGAGCGTAATTAACTCCTTGGCACCATGAGATAGACTCTCCCCTCATGTGGTTCATTGCCAGGAAAGGACATGCCTGGAACCACCGGCCAAGAGGAATTACAGGCATTTGCTGTTACTTTAAAATATTCATGTTTCAGCTACAGCACCACATATTTTCAACTGACAGATATGGAAAAAAAATAAACTCTGTTTTTTTCCTCTTTCCTGGCATAAGGACCCTACATCATTAACTCTTTCATTTAACAAAACTGATAGTTTTCATTACAACCATGGATTTAGGGCACTCAGTATTTTGAAACCAACCTATCATGTGAGTTGATTGTTTTTTTAAATAGTAACCTAATTTGGAGATTGTATTTACCCACTTAGATCTGATGGGTGCAGATGGATGCATTTTGACTGAAAACTGAACACAGTTTTGAAAACCATGGCAATGGTAGGTGAAACAGTCCATCCAGGCACTCTCCCCACTAATCTGGAAGTCAAAAATACATAGCAACCAATGGTCAGAACTTTGAAGTCTTTAGAGACTTGCTGGTGATTTGATCTTAAAAACAAAGAATGTGTTCCCAATGCAAAATAAAGATGACAATATAGAAGTGATACACACTTAAGCAAAAAATCATTTTTACATTTGTACTTTTTTCATTTCTCTCCCTATTGAAAGGACTTTCCTCCCTCTTTTGCATACAAAACTGGAAGAGTTGCCCAAGAGCCAGATTTAACGTACCCCCAAAACACAGCACTAAGGAAGAAAAAAGTTATGAAATGGCTTTCCTATTAGTTACAAGTGCATCGTTGTTGATACTGGGTGCTTTGTGTATCAGAACCAAAAAGCAAAGATCAAAATAAACACACACACACACACACACACACACACACACACACAGATCACTGCTTGCTATTTGAAGAGTGGGCCTGTGACTGACAGAGAATCCAATATTGTCCCTGATATGGGTCTATAAGGATAATATTCCACTACTTTTTTTTTTTTTAATAAAGCTCCCTTTCTATTCTCTGAATTTATTCCTTCATCCCACTCTCAGGTCAATTGCCTGGGACCTTTAATCTAAATGCCCCTACAAATAACTCCCTCTCTGACACCACCAAATCTCATCATATAAACAACCCAACAGGAGACATACAACCATTTTCTTGGCACATGGCTCAAAAGTCAGCACAAGTGAGAGCACAATCTGCTTTCCATATGCAGGTTGAATTGAAAATAACTGTCTCCTTTCTGTAGAAATCTGCCATATTAAATGATTTTAATTTCTAAAATCCATTTTTCCCCTAAGAACAGATCCTTTGTCAGCCTGGTTTATAATATTTTATTAGACCCTTAACAAAACTCATATTCATAATAGATGCTTTTGTCACTATACCATACTTAATCATGGGCTCCATTGTTTTAAAAATACTAGGCATGGTCATCCAGGAAGTGCAGTATTTGTTTTTAATCTTACAGGGGTAGCACTTACTTTCAGAAAGTACCACATGATTTAAATTCAAAATATGGTGTTGGTCACTTAGAGTAAACAACTCAAAAACAATGATCGACTTAACATTTCTGTAGAACTTGACAGTTTTCAAGGCTTCAAGGGATCACCTTCTTTGATGTTCATAATGACTCCTTGTAACATATACAATGCTAGCATCATCCTCATTTAAAGAGGAAATTGAATATACTAGGGGACTATGCAGTAACTGTACATTAATCTACCTGTACAAACTGAAAAAAAAATTTACACTTCAAAAATTATTCTAAGAATTTATCTCTGAATTTACCTCTATTTTAATTACATGTGATGCTATTCTTCGTAAGAACTTTGCACTTTATTTTTTTTTAAGGGAGACACTTAAAAATGATGGTAGCAGTTTATGTGTGCACTTCTTCACTTCATTACTTACAAATAATTGGGCTAAAATAATTTTTGAATGCAGGCAGAACAAAATGAAACTCTTAGATTTTTAGTAATGATTAGCCCAGGTTTTCTTTTATGGAAGCTTCACAGACACTGGGAATCAAGGACATCTTTTTTTAAGAGAGAGCTATGGGGTATGAGTTCTGTCAAAAGTTTTTAATTTCAGATTTTTTATTTCATGGCTATCTTTAAAAATCATTTTGTAGTTTATAAACACACAACTCCTTGTTTGAAAGAAGAAATTACAATTGAAAGCTTCTGTCTCCGTCACCTTGGGCTGCCATAACAAAATACCATAGACTGGGTGGCTTAAACAACAAAAATTTATGTTTTCACAATGCTGAGGTTAGAATTCCAAGATCAAGGTGCCAGATGATTTGGTTTGTGGTGAGAGCTTTTCTTCCTACTTGCAAATGGCCACCTTCTCACTATATTTACATATGGCCTTGTTTCTATACATTTCATTATTTCCTTCAAAGCCCCATCTCCACATACGACCATACTAGGGGTTGCAGTTTCAAAATATGATGGATGGGGAAGACAATACACAGGAACATCAGTCCATGACAGCTTATTTCATAAAATGCATGACTTTAGGTCTTAAAGTCATTGTTTCTCAAAATGGAGATTCTCACCCATTTTTCCCTCTAATAAGAGCTCTGTATATTATTTAAGTTTGATACTTAGAGTTTGACTATCTGGTTTTGAATCGTAGTTCTATCCTTTTCCATGGGCAATTTATGTTGTGGGCAATTTATCTAATCGTCTTGCTTGTTTCCTCATTTATAAAATAAGAATAATGGAAAAAATCCATAGTAAAATCATTGTAAGGATTAAATAAAATGATCCTCAAAATGCTTTAGCAAAGCAACTTGGCATAACATGAACACATAATACACATGATTAATAACATGATTATCAAAATGAGTCTGCACTTTCCCTAAAACCATAGCACCATGTTTGTAGCATAGAGGCACCGTCACCTCAATAGGTCAAATTTTCGTTTTTACTCTTTCTGTCATTAACATGTTCATCTCCATTGAGTCTCCATTCAGAATTATTTTCCGTCAATTCCATCCATAGACTTGTTCTCTTAAATAATGACTCCTCTTGGTAAATACAGGTGTTTCTTATCTATAAAAATACATTCTGCCCCTAGGTATTCTTTTGGGTTTGATATTTGACTTTACAAACATACTCACATTAAGGATGATTGGACAACTTCCCAAGAGCGTATGGAATGACCTGAAGATTTTCCAGCCTATGAATAAGGGGCAAAAGGAGGCTGCCACACATGAAGACCCTATTGACTTCAGCATTATGTGAAGCAGTCTTCTTATTTTGGGGTCATAATGAAATATTGTAGGCATTCAGTAAAAACATTCAAATACTGACTACTTTAAAAGATTACTGGGCATGGTTCTCCCAATTTAAAGTTGGAAAATGACTTTGTATAGTGGCCATGCCTTAGTGAAAATATTTTTTTTAACTTTTTTATTATCATGATTAGTTACAGACATACTAAACAATGCAATAGTTATCTTTTCACCCCTTACAAGGTCACTGCCACTCCTCCCTCCCCTGCCCCCTCACCCCCAATATCATACATATCTATTACAATTCCATTGACTCCATCCCCACACTATATTCCACATCCCATGACTATATATGTGTTAAATTATAGTTGACATATAATATTATTCAGCGGCAGCTTCAGATGTACAGTGTAGTGGTCAGGCCACTATGACGTCGATGAGGTGGTCTCCCTGACAAGACACGAGTCCTTTTGATCCCCTAAGAAAAATATTTACAACCTTATTGATTATATTCCCTAAACTGTCTCTTCTGTCTCTGCAGTAATATTGTAGTTATCAGTTTATGTTGCTTCGTCCCTTCCCCTTCTCCCTCATGCCCATCCCCATCCCATCTAGCCCTCTTCAGTTTTTCTTTGTGTTTCTAAGACTATTTCTGTTTACATTGTTCGTTTATTCAGTTGTTTAGATTCCACATATAAGTGAGATCATATGGTATTTGTCTTTCTCTGACTGACTTATTTCACTTAACGTAATTTTCTCTAGGTCCATCCATATCGTTGCAAATGGTACGATTTCTTTCTTCTTTATAGCTGCGTAATACTCCATTGAGTAAATGTACCACAGTTTCTTAATCCAGTCGTCTACCGATGGGCATTTCGATTGTTTCCAAGTCTTGGCTATTGTAAATAGTGCTGCAATGAACATGGGGTGCATATATTTTTTCGAATTAGTGTCTTGGATTTTTCAGGATAAATGCCTAGGAGTGGAATTGCTGGATCAAAAGGTAGTTCCATTTCCAGTTTTTTGAGATACCTCCATACTGACTTCCATAGTGGCTGCACCAATCTGCAACCCCACCAACAGTGCAGCAGGGTCCCTTTTTCCCCACAGCCCCGCCAGCACTTGTTGTTTGTTGATTTATTGATGATAGCCATTCTGACCTGAGTGAGGTGGTATCTCATTGTGGTTTTTATTTGCATTTCCCTAATGACCAGTGAGGTTGAACATTTTTTCATATGCCTGTTGGCCATCTGTATGTCCTCTTTAGAGAAATGCCTTTTCATTTCTTCTACCCATTTTTTAATTGGGTTGTTTTGGGGGTTTTTTTGGTGTTGAGTTTCATGAGTGTTTTATAAATTTTGGATATTAACCCCTTATCAGATATATCGTTGACAAATATATTCTCCCATTCAGTAGGCTTCTTTTTTGTGTTATTGATGGTTTCCTTTGTTGTAAAAAAACTTTTAAGTTTGATATAATCCCATATGTTCATTTTTTCTTTCATTTCCCTTGCCCACAGTGATGTATCAGTAAAAATATTGTTCAGGGTAATGTCTGCAAATTTACTCCCTATATTTTCTTTTAGGAGTTTTATGGTTTCAGATCTTACATTTAAGTCTTTAATCCATTTTGAATTTGTTCTTCTATATAGAGAACATTTTGAATTTGTTCTTCTATATGGCATAAGGAGGTGGTCCAGTTTCTTTTCTTTTTTTGTATGTGTCAGTCCAGTTTTCCCAGCACCATTTATTAAACAGACTGTCTTTACTCCACTGTAAATTCTTGCTTCCATTGTCATAGATTAACTGTCCGTATATGCCTGGATTTATTTCTGGGCTCTTTGGTCTGTTCCACTGATCTATGTACCTGTTTTTATGCCAACACCATACTGTTTTGATTACTGTAGACTTGTAGTATGTTTTGATGTCTGGTAGCATGATACCCCCGACTTTGTTCTTATTTCTCAGGATTGCTGTGGCTATTCGGGGTCTTTTATGGTTCCATATAAATTTTAGGATTATATTTTCTATTTCTGTGAAAAATGCCCTTGGTAGTTTGATAGGAATTGCATTGAATCTATATATTGCGTTAGGCAGTATGGATATTTTAATTATATTAATTATTCCTATTCATGAGCATGGTAGGTGTTTCCATTTATTTGTATCTTCCTTGATTTCTTTCTGCAGTGTCTTATAATTTTCTGAGTACAGATTTTTTACTTCTTTGGTTAAATTTATTCCTAGGTATTTTATAGTTCTTGAAGCAGTTGTAAATGGGATAGTTTCCTTAATTTCTCCTTCTGTTAGTTTATTATTGGTATATGCAAATGCAACTTATTTCTGAACATTGATTTTGTATCCTGCTACCATACTGAATTTGTCTATCAGTTCCAACAGTTTTTTTTATGGAGTCTTTGGGGTTCTTTATATACGGTATCATGTCATCTGCATATAATGACAATTTTACTTCTTCTTTGCCAATTTGGAAGCCTTTTATTTCTTTTTGTTGTCTGATTGCTGTGGCTAGAACTTCCAGAACTATCTTGAATAAAAGAGGAGAAAGTAGACAGCCTTGTCTTGTTCCTGATCTTAAGTGGAATGGTTTCAGCTTTTCCCTATTGAGTATGATGTCAGCTGTATGTTTATCATATATGGCCTTTATTATCTTGAGATATGATACCTGTATTCCCACTTTGCTAAGGGTTTCTAACATAAATGGCTGTTGGATTTTGTCAAATGCTTTTTCTACATCTATTGATATGACCATGTGATTTTTCTTCTTCATTTTGTTGATGTGGTGTATCACATTAATTGATTTATGGATGTTTAACCAGTCTTGCGTACTAGGGCTGAAACCCACTTGATCATGATGTATGATCTTCTTAATATATTTCTGAATTCTGTTTGCTAATATTTTATTGAGAATTTTTGCATCTATATTCATCAGGGAGATTGGCCTGTAGTTTTCCTTTTTTGTGTTGTCTTTATCTGGTTTTGGAATCAGGGTGATAGTGGCTTCATAAAAATAATTTGGGAACCTTCCCTCCTGGATTTTTTAAAATAGTTTGAGAAGAATAGGTGATAGTTCTTTTTTCAATGTTTGATTAAATTCACTTGTGAAGCCATCTGGTCCAGGGCTTTTGTTTTTTGGGAGCTTGTCGATTACTGATTCAATTTCTTTGGTAGTAATCAGGCTATTTAGATTTTCGGTTTCTGCTTGAGTTATCTTTGGAAGGTTGTATGCTTCTAGAAAATTATCCATTTCTTGCAGATTGTCAAATTTGTTGGCATATAGTTGCTCATAGTAATTTCTTAGAATTTTTTTGTATTTTGGTGATATCTGTAGTCATTTTCTCTCTTTCATTCCTGATTTTACTAATTTAAGTCCTCTCTCTTTTTTTTTTTTTTTTTTTTTTTTTGATGAGCCTGGCTAGAGGTTTGTCAATTTTGTTTAACTTCTCAAAAAAAACTAGCTCTTGGTTTCGTTGATCCTTTGTATTGTTTTTCTGTTCTCTATATTGTTTATTTCTGCTCTGGTCTTTATTATCTCCTTTCTTGTACTCCCCCCTTGGGCTTCTTTTGCTGTTCTTTTTCCAGTTCCCTGAGGTGTAAGGATAACCTGTTGATTTGAGATTTTTCTTCCTTCTTTAGGTAGGCCTACACTGCTATGAACTTCCCTCTTAGGACTGCTTTTGCAGCATCCCAGAGATTTTGGGTCATGGTGTTTTCATTTTCATTTGTCTCGAGGTATCTTTTGATTTCCTCCTTGATCTCATTTGTGACACACTCGCTATTTAGTACATGTTATTTAGCCTCCATTTATTTGACAGCTTTCCGGGTTTCTTCTTATAATTGATTTCTAGTTTCATAGCATTGTGGTCAGAGAAGACACTTGAAATGATTTCAATCTTCTTAAATTTATTGAGATTTGTTCTGTGGCCTAACATGTGGTCTATCTTAGAAAATGTTCCATGTACACTTGGGAAGAATGTGTATTCTGTAGCTCTGGGGTGAAATGCTCTGAAAATGTCTGTTAAATCCAGCTGGTTTAATGTATCATTTAAGGTGACTGTTTCTGCATTGATTTTGTGTCTGGAGGGTCTGTCCATTGGTGACAGTGGGGTATTGAAGTCCCCTACTATGATAGTGTTACTGTTGATCTCCGTCTTTATGTCTGACAATGTCTGTTTTATATATTTAGGAGCTCCTATGTTAGGTGCATAGATGTTTACTAGGGTTATGTCCTCTTGTTGGATCGATCCCTTTATTATTATGAAGTGTCCTTCTTTGTCCTTTATTATATTCTTCAATTTAAAGTCTATACTTATGATATAAGTATTGCTACTCCAGCTTTTTTCTCAGTTCCATTTGCATGAAATACTTTACTCCATCCCTTTACTTTCAGCATGTATGTATCTTTTGATCTGAGGTATGTCTCTTGTATACAGCATACGCAGGGGTCTTGCTTTCTTATCCATTCAGGCACCCTATGTCTTTTGATTGGAGCATTTAATCCATTTAAATTTAAAGTGATTACTAATAGGTGCGTAGTTATTGCCATTTTGTTATTTGTGTTCTAGTCTTCCTTAGTTAGGTGTTTTTCTCTTCAACTTAAGGAAGCCCTTTTAACATTTCCTGCAAAGCTGGCTTGGTGATAATGAATTCCCTTAACATATTCTTTTCTGGGAAGCTCTTTATCTCCTTCAATTTTAAATGATAACCTTCCTGGATACAGCAATCTGGGTTGAAGGACTTTATTTTTCATCACTTTGAAAACCTCCTGCCACTCCCTTCTGGCCTGCAAGGTTTCTGTAGAAAAGTCAGCCGACAATCTTATGGGGGTGCCCTCATAAGTAACTTGCTGTCTTTCCCTTGCTGCTTTAAGGATTCTGTCTTTGTCCTTAACCCTTGCCGTTTTCATTATAATGTGTCTTGGTGTGGGCCTGTTTGGGATCATCCTGGTTGGCACTCTCTGCACCTCCTGGGCTTGTATTTTAATGTCCTTTGCGAGGTTAGGGAAATTTTCAGACATTATTACTTCAAATATGTTCTCAATCCCTTGCTCCCTCTCTTCTTCTGGCATTCCAATGATCCGAAAGTCGTTGTGTTTGATGTTGTCTCCCAGCTCTCTTAAACTATTTTCAATGTTTTTCATTCTTTTTTTCCTTTTGTTGTTCCACTTGGGTGATCTGTGCTATCTTGTCTTCTAAGTCACTGATTCAATTTTCTGCCTCATCCAATCTGCTAGTAATTCCATCGAGTTTGTTATTTAATTCACTAATTGCGTTCTTAAATTCTAGCTAGTTGTTTTACATGATTTCTCTATCTTTCTTTTTATTTTCATGAATTTGCTTGAACATTCTAATAATCAGTGTTCTGAACTCTTTCTCCGATAGGTTGTTTACCTCTATTTCCTCTAGTTCCACTGATTCAGGAGGTTTCTTCTGTTCTTTTATTTGGGTTGTATTTCTTTGTCTCCCCATTCTGGTTTACTCTTTGTGCTTGCTTCGATATAACAGATAGACACCCTAGGTCTCTCAGACTTGTCTGGGTAAACTTATACGGTGTGTGTCCTTTATACTTGAATTACTCAATCTCCCTATTCTCTTGTGTGTGTATATCTGAGCTATTCCTTGTGTTGTGTGTCTTCACCTGTTGAAGTTTAGCTTTGATTACTTTTGGCTTGTCAGTAGGTGGGATTGACTCCCAGTCTGATTAGCTGTGAGGATCAGCAGTGTCCACAGTTTATGAGCTGCTGTGTGAGGGTTGACCCCTCTGATGAGGCTTGGACCCTTGGGGCCCTTGCACCTGTAGCGACTTCCTTTTGGGTGTGACTCTTGTACGTCAAACCCAGAAATGCTCTGGTTTTATCTAAAATTGGTCTGTATGATGATTCCTGTGTCTCCAGGGCCTGTCTTGGCTAAAGTCCACCAAGCCCTCTTCAGGTTGTCCTCTGCTGTACAAAAATTCCTCTGCGTCTTGTGGGAACAAAGACGGCCACCTGATGACTAGCGTGATCCTGGCACTGCAGGTTTGCTGTACATGAGTGTGGTTCTGACATGTGGTTGGTAGTTTTTACAAAGTCACTGCCATTTCTGCTTTCACCTGTCCCAAGGCAGGCTGTCCACCCTGTAGGCTCAATGAGTGTCTTTGGGCACCCTTTCCATTGACAGCCATGGAGAATGAAAGAGTTCCTCATTGCTAAAAACCAGCTGCCAGGAATCTGTTAGTGCCTCAGCAGCTGAACCTCCCCTGCCTCCCAGGCCTTGCCGGAAAGGTGGGGGTGGGGTAGGTAGTCTCACTTTGTAGCCTCTTCTGGGGCAGAAATTCTCCACTCCCTATGGGTAGGAATAACTCTGTAGTCTGCCCCTATTGCTCCATTCTGGGGTCAGTTTAAGACTCTGGCTTGGCGGGGGCCAAGGTTTCTGAGGGAGGGTGGGGGTTGGTTTTTATTTCTGTGGGTTTTTTGTTTGTTTGTTTGTTTGTTTTTGCTTTTGATCTGCTCTCTGAAGCTCTGTGCCTTGCGGCTCTGGTGGCCTACACCTCACGCGTCTCGCCGCCTTCTTACCCCATTCGCCCAGCCTGCCCACCTTCCAGCAATCATTGTGTGATATTCTTAGTTGCTCTGTGTGATGAGTAGACATCCCTTTGAAGATTTACAGAAGTTCAAATTGCAGATATTTCCAGGGGAGAACTTAGGGAGCTCTCCTCACAGCCACCATCTTTGAATCCACATCAATGTCAAAATATTTTAATCAGTGCTTTCTTTAGCCTGTGAATATTCTTAGCAAATCACATTCTTAGCAAATCATGGGCACCCACAGCACAATCCTTTGACTTTTGAGTCTCCTTCCTCTAAACATGGACCTATCTACTCATGTACTTTGGAGTTTTCTTCTTCTGTACCCTAGCTCTCTCTATTTTATGAAAAGAAGTGATTCAGATCTGATAGGAAAGCATTGGAGTACTTGCATAAAAGAGTCCAGTGGGTGTATGGGGTCTATTATGCTAATGCTAATGCAATGTTGAATTTTATCTGCTCTCTATGATGCTGCTATTGCCTAGGACATAGAAAGATGGGTGGTTTCTCCTTTATGGACTACATACCTAATAGTCATGATCACCTTTTTTTCCCTAACATTCTCCAAAATCTTATAGGAAATCCTGTCAATAATTTGTCCTCTGACAAGGTTTCCCATCACGGTTGGTTCACTGCTGTCTGGCATGTAAATGTGCAGTGTGCATGCACCCCAAGTCTCTATCAGATGACAAAATGTAAGGTGGAAACCATAGAGCATGGAGGGATATCTTAAGCATATCTAATTATGATGCCTGGATTTCTAGTGTTTAATCTAGTCAACTAACTCAGGATTTACTAGATTTAAAATTAGAAGTATGTCCTTGTCCATCTAATATTTGAATTTCCTTTAATTCTGTGGAAATTACCTCTCTCTGGGGTGTGTGTGTGTGTGTGTGTGTGTGTGTGTGTGTGTGTGTGTTAATCTCCACTCTGCTATCTTCTTTCTATTGGTCCCTCTCTCTTGCTTCTTGTTTCCTAGTCTTTCTCCTCCTGCTCTGTAGACATCGTTGTATGTGAAAGACTGGTTTCCCTCATATCCTTCAGTAGCATATGATCTTGGATAAATTATTAGATTTTGTTGTCTCATCCATAAAAGAGAATTATTTATTTGCCTAAAGATAGCAACAAATTGAATTCTTGGTCTCTCTCTGTTCTAAAATATTTCAGGCATCTGTTTCTATATAGTGATTCTTTACCTTCAGTTATCCTTGCTTTAGTGAATTTATGTCTTTATTTGCATCATCTGCTTTTCCAAAACATCTAGTGACCTCATCTTCAGCAAAATTGCATTGAATACCTATATGCAAAGATGAGGTTTTCAAAGAGATATGAGAAATTATTTCTTCCCCCAGAGGAGCCTGTGTTCTACTTGAAGATAAACTATACACATTTCTAAAAGATGAATATCAGTTAAATTGGTATGTGATTTGTCCCAATTAATGATGTAGCTATAGATGACTTAAGACTTCAGAGGACTAGGCTAATAATAGTTCCAAAGGAGGTGGGATGTCAGTTAGACATATGAGGCATGAAATGATCTAGAAATATGGACATAAACTATGAGTTCACGCCTGGCTGGGAAAACAGCCACAACAAAGATCAGAAACAGAAAGGCAGTTCTTTCCTGCTTTGGCTAGAGTGTCATGATTATAGGAAAGTAATGAAGATGCATTATTTAACAGGTTAGGCCTGAGCTATCCTCTACCGTAGTCACTAGCCACATATAGTTATGTAAATTTAAATTTTAATTAATTAAGATTAAATAAAATTTAAAACGTACACCTTCAGTCACACTGGCCACATTTCAATTGTTCAATAACTACATGAGACTAAAGGCTACCATATTGGACATGCAGACAGAGAACATTTCCATTACCACGGAAAGTTCTATTGGTTATTGCTATATCAGACAATTAAAACACCTAGACTTCCATTTGTACACAGACAATTTTTCTGGCCAATGAACAGCTCTTTACTCTGAGAAGAACTCTTTCATTATATCTGTAAGCTATGCTAAAGAATTTTCAAATTGTTTTTAAAGGTCCCAAACCTGTATTTGTAAAGGCTCTTTTTAGGGTGCCTGCTTTACACATATTCTATCTTTGAAAATTTTCTTTTTCCTTGTTCCCCAAAAGATTGGGTCAAGGAAATGCTTGCATTAATGGATATTTTTGTGTCCACTTTTCTATTGCTTAGGGATATAGAAATAGATACCTGGCCCCTGGCTAATCAGATGAACTCTCCTAAGAATTTACCATTGAAACAATTAGACGTGACAGTTGTTGGAGGCTCTGGGTCTGGCACAGTGCAGCTCTTAGCGAGTCTGCCCATTCCCAATTTGTACAGAGATAAAACACAGTGATAGTAAATAGAAGCACTTCTTAATCCAAGCCCAGGTATCACTGATCCAATGATGGAATTCAGGGATCTCATGAGCTAGGAAGGGAAAATAAATTACATAGATTTTTTTTTTACCAGCCTCTGTCTATATTATGAATTTAGACAAAAACACAATAGTACTAACAATCCCGATAGTTCGATTTCCAGTAAAAATTACAGATATTTTCATATTAGAAACCCTAAAAACCTTTACATATTTTGGAATTTGCCAGACCCTTTTGACTATATGATAAAGAAGCACATATATTCATATGTTGAAAATTTTAATTTAAATAAATCAAATTTAAAATTAATATTACATAATTGTGTTTTAAAATATGTAGTTTCCTTTTTAACCTGATACAATTTATTTTATATATTGAAAGTATTTCCTGAGAAGGGTTCCAAGGTTTCCTAAAAGGGCCAATGGCATTTGTAGCACAAAAATGCTAGTAACCCTAAGTTCACACAGAGGAAAGATTGGGTAGATACATGCGTTAGGAATGAGCAGAGGTGACAGCCTGTACACCTCTGGAGAGAAGATCCTGATTAATTTCTGCCTTCTGTTTTCATTATGGTGCCCATTTTACTTTAGCAGGGCTGAATCCAACTTGAAGACATCTTTATACCAGTGTCAGCTGACATCATAATTAGCCCAGTGATTTCATTGTTGTCCAGTGAGCATGCTTATCAATCAAGAGAGATGAATACATTCAGATAAAGCCAGGTTCAGATTGGACTTCCAAGCCATTACAGCCCTTCCAGGACTAAATAGTAAATCATCACTTCTTAAGTAACCCCAACTCTTTTTAGACCAGCTCCTTGGGCTATAAAACAACTCCCTAGAGAAAATAAATGCACTGGAGTAGGCTGAAGTCCAAGATCCATTATGTTTACTGAAATGCAGAGCTACTCTAAGCTTTCCTGGTTTTTTTGTACCAAACAAGCCTGTAGAAGTTGATTGAATTTTATAGACTTCCTTCCTTGTTTTATATACATCATTATCCCTTGTTTTCTTACAACATAGCCACTGACTTTTCTTTTCAGACAAATACAGAATCTCACCTGTCTTTTGTATTAACAAAAATTGCTTGTGATAATTTTATATTCACTCACAAATATTCACTTAAATTTCTACTCCTCATTGAAAATAACCCCTTCATCAGTTGCCTAATACCTAGATGATAGTCCAAAAGGTATTTGACTTTACAAATGAGTCAGAGTTGACTACCCAGCTCTGGAGACAAAAGCCATTCTTGGGAAAATCAGAGAGAAAAATGAGAAGGGGTAGAAACAATTCAAATTTTTATTTTGACATATTTAAATATATAATCCCACTTTCCTATATTAGCAAATACTTACTTTCCAGTAAGGTATACACTGGCTTAAATGAATCTGTCACATACTTTTTGTTTAAGCTGCCACAGCAAGGTAGGTCTTGAATTGCCTATACATTTTATAGCAAGCACCTCTGCTTTCTTTTCTCTCGTCTTTGAGTAAACTAAAAACACTAATTCAGATTCTCCTTATTCAGGATTTAGCTTAATTTCTAATAAGCTCAGTAAAGAGGGACTTGATTCCTGACAGTTTCGGCCTGTGTGGAGATGCACACTTGATCATACTCTACCACCAGCTGCAGTATAATTTGGGTTCATAAGTTTGCCTTTTAAACAAGAAAATCTGCATTATTCATGGTGTTAACAAGTTTAATTTGTAAAGTTCAAGACTCTAAGGACACCATGTTGGTGCTAATAGATTAAGAGATTTTTGTGGGGAGGGGAGAACACAAAGGAGGAGAAAGACTGTGAAAGAGGGAGAAGGGAGGAGGGGAAGGCTCTCAGAAATAGAGTAAGGGCACTGACTGTCTGGGGGATACGAGATAAGGCAAAAGGTAAGATTGAGAGGGTAATGTGGACAGGCAAACTTTGTTCAGTTTACCAAGGACTGTGTTGGCAGAACATGTATACTGTTGCAAAAGAAGTGACTTACTAATTTGGAACATTGCCATCCTGCTCCATCTTCTTCTGCTGGGAGGAGGAGGGAAAACAGCATGAGTCCAGAATCTACGCCTGAGTTAATCACACTTAAATATACACACAGGGCATGGGTCTTGGCATAGTGTGGGGGCTCTGATACTGACTAAATAAGGTCCAGGTATCAGTGTTACCTTTCTCTTCTTCGTTTCTTTGAAACTAAAAGACAGTATAATGAGATGGTCTATATTGGAGTCAGCAAACTATGGCATTTGGGTCAAATCCAGTCTGCCATCTGTTTTTGTAAATAAAGTTTTATCAAAACACAGCCATGATCATTTGTTTACATATTGTCTGGGGCTGCTTTCATACAACTTTCATGTTGAGTAGTTGCAGCAGAGAACCACTGGCCCGCAGAGGTCAAAACACTTACTATCTGGTATTTTAGCAAAAAAGTTTGCTGAATCCTGGTCTATACTAAGTGATTGAGAATATTGTTTCAGGTTAAAATAACTCGGGAATTGTTTAGAAGAACTTTGGGATTCTTTAGGGCAGTGCTTAGCACAAGAAAAAGGGCTCTAGTTCTCACTAAGAGGTCTAGAAAAGGGAGACCAGGAAGACTTTAAGTTTGATGGTGACAGAGGCACAGAAATAGGTAAAAGTTTGTCAAAGCAAACCTCTTTGTGATCTCAGTAACAACTCTTGTTGAGCTGTTTTCCAGACTATGGGTATTCCTGCTCTCTTTAAAGATTAAGAGAAAAACACTACTGGTACACCCAAAGGAACGATCATTAGCTGACATCTGAGTGATAGGTACAGGCAACTGCTCTCTGATTAAATAAACTTACCCTCAAAGAATAGTGGATTTGATTTAAGCCCACACTCCATGTTATATTTGTGGACCTTGAGAAGTAATAATTCTGTGAAGAAGGACCATTAATGGTTAACTGGCCCCAAATTAATAACCAGAGTCTAGCAGCTATTGCAGACAGAGGCCTCTCATGTACTCTGCATTTCAGGGAAAAGCCACAGACTGAGCTGCCAGCCTCCTACCCTGTGTTCCTGCTGTCTGAATCAACCCTTATAGAGAGCTTCTGGCATCATCTTTTAACAATAAGACTGAGACCAGCCCAGTCCAATTGGAACTGCATAACTATATCTTCATTTGCATCTATATTGACCAATCAGAGCAGTTCCATAATGACCAATCAGAATACTCAGTTTTGACCAATCAGGATAGTGCTATTTGTACCAAACAGTATAAATTTGGATTCCTCATTTGCATAAAAATGGACCAATCAGGGACCTACGCAGGTACTTACTTTATAAAAAGTGGCCTCCCCCTTGTCTCAGCAGAGTACAATTTCAGTTTCCTCAGGAGGCTGCATCTCCCCAGTTTGCAAGCTGTTCACCTGAATAAGGTTTCTCCTTTTACTGAACCCCAGATTAGGGTCTCCTGTTGGCATTAGATTGTGGCAGCAACCTTTTGTTGACATATTGCAATGCATAGACTTTATTATCATTGGGCTCTGATAGATGGGTGGAAAAACGAAATTTGTATAGTCTTCAGTTTCCCAGATCCATATTGTCAGGGATGGATCCAGAAAGAAATCTTTGCACCTTTTTATTCTGCCCTGTTTTCTTTCCCCTTCCTCTTAGGTGCCCAAAATACTAAGTATAGCTATGTTTAAAAGTCAGACTAATTTCAACCATCTATATGCACTGCTAGTCTGTTATGCCATTGTTGTCATGTAGTACAAATTCTATTATTAACACTATTAAAGACATATCCATTAACTTACCAATACTTTTATTTTCCACATCTATGGAAAAACTCAGGCAACATACACAGTAGTAAGTGCATCACTCTTAAAGCCAAACACCTCTAGCTATTAAAATCCTGATTTTTTTTTCATTTGATCATGTGTGATATTCACAAATTAACTTCATTTAGTTTTACTTTCACTCATTTTTAAAAACAGTAACTTAACAAATTTCAGGGTTGCTGTGGGTATTAGAAAGATGATGAAAGAGATAACAAATATGAGGTTACTGATATTTTGCTCTTGGAGCCTGGGGGCCATTCCTTCTAAAACAAAGAAAAGAAATTTCTTGTGAATTGGTAAACACTAGTTACCCACCCACCACCATTTATTCACCTTCTGTTGAAACCATTACCAAAGTGAAGAAAGGGTACACTGTGGGGAAACCCTTCAATCCCTCTCAATACACAGCCAGTCACCACTGCAGGAAATATTGACAGGTTTAAAAAACAGTTGAATATGTGAAAGACTATATTTCACAAATGATTGTTGGGCAATTCTTAGACAATTAATCAATGTCAAAATGTATATGGTGATCTAAAGAAAGGGAAACTGTTTTAGAAGGTAGATGAACAGTTGAAATGAGAATATCCTAAAAATAAGACATCTTGAAAAGTCTTTGTGACACATTTTATTTCTTTTGGCAACAGTTTTTATGTTCCAGGTGTTGTTGTTGTTTTAATGTAGCATCTACAATGATACCAAATAGCACTTTTATAAAATAGAACTTGTATAAATAACTTCTAATAACAAAAACCTAAGTTACTCCATTTCATGTACTAACATTCAGTTTTGAGAGGAATTTCAAAAGTTGATACCTTAAGGGTTATACAAATTTTAAATTTAAGCTAGTAAAAATATTTCTGCATATTTCTGGAAGTAGTCAACTCTGTTAACTTCCACTTAAAGCCCAATTATTCAAGAATGTTATAAATGACTATGGGTCTTTGGGGGGAAATCAGCAAGACTTTTAGTGCCCATTAACTAAAGCTAAATGATAGTGAAACACCTAGAAAAGTGCATGTGGTATCTATCCCTGTGAATACTAAATTAATTCACCATACCTGCCTGGCTAAGATAAAATATTAACAATACATTTCCTATGGCATGAAAAAAGATTGCATGTTGAAAACATAAAAGCTGTTAGGCTATGCTATTTGTCAAAGAAAGGTGCATTTAAAAATATTTACTGAATGTTAACTAAATACCAAAGGATTACTTAAAACGTTTACATTTTTCAGAAGTGTCCATCCTGTAACTGGATACGTAGCTATTGTATTACATAAGACTTGAATAGTAGTGTTCTTAATAAGCAGCCAGAAAATTTTAACACAAAGAATAAAAGACAATTAAATACCAATCAATCAATCAAAAATATATATTTAGTATCTATTAAGTTGAAGAATTATTCTTGATTCTCCAGGCAGATTTAACAAAATGAATAGACTTTATATCTCCCTCAGGATTCATACAAATTCAATTGGGAAGGGGCAATACATATATATTCACATATAATCATATATATAAAGAAATCTTAAATGTGAAGATTTAAAAATAACTGCTGACATTTATTGGATTCTCACTATAGATCAGGAATTGAAACAAGTGCTTTACAGAGATCATCTTCTTTAACTTTTATAGGAATCTATGAGGGAAGATCTATTATTATTTTTATTTTACAGATAATTAGATGAAATGCCTCACCCACAGTCACCCACCTGGGAGCTACAGAATCAGGATTCAAGTCCAGCTCTGTCAACACCACCCTTTCACTCCTGGAGCTGAGGTTTCCTACCTGAAAAATTGTTCCTCTGAATTGCAGTGTCTAATGGCTACTGGTAAAGACACTGAAATCTAGAACTCAAACTTGCAACACTCCAGCCACTTTTAGTAATCGGATGGATCCTATTTGTCATGTTGGGCTCACGCTGAGCAGAAATCCGTCACCAATGTCAGCTTATGCTCATGTGTCTTTCTCTGTGTTTAGCGGCAGACAGGGCCCCGCATATTTTTGGCACTTGTGGAAGTGAAACTTACCCAAAGAAATACAGATGTAAAGATTTGAACTGCAAGAAGTACAACTCAGGGGAGCTGCATTTTGAAGGATAAAATGTTTATAACTGGGGAGTGGGGGCAGAAGAAGAAATTATTGTTCATGGTAAAAGATATTTAGCAACTATGGTATTCTTATTCTGAAGTCTTTTGCACACTGAACCTATCTGAGATAGTGGTAATCATCCTTCTGTGAAAAATATACAGAGACACAAGTCTGTAATATAAAAATCTTAGACATTATATATAGGTCTTCCTGCACTGTTTCATTTTTTCCTTTTTTTTGTTTTTCATTTGCTAAATACCTATAATATGTGATATAATAGATGCACTAAATATTTGTGTTGAACTTTTTGTTGTTTTGTTTTTTTGTTTTTGGTTTTACCCTTCTTATTTTGTGGGGTGGGGAGGGGTAATTTTGAAGGTTTAACATGCCCAGAAGCTATTGCGGCTGACATTGTCATAATCAACAAAGGCAAAAAGGGTAGAAAATATCCCTACTGACATAACTACCTGTAATGTACTTCTTTTAGGGCTTTTAAACATAAGCCATTGAAATGGAATGATCCTTCATAGACCAAAACTTGAATCACTGCAAAATGAATCTAGGTTGCTGTCACTTTCTTTTCCTTTGGGTGTCAGGGCTTGATGTAAATTTTATTCAATGTACTGAACTTAATGTTGAATATATTAAAATAATAAATCTGGCATTGTTTGGGGAGGTTAGATTTACTGGAAATGTATTTATACTGTGAATTGTGCTCGTATGGTTAAAAAAAATGACAAGATATTAACAGTGGTTGTAGAAAATGTTTTTCAGATGGATAAAATGTATAGGGTATAAATGTGAAATTTTCAATGTCAAAAATTCTGTACAACTTTCTGTACAATATTGATTTTCATCTGGCCTATTCTAATTAGGTTAGAGCTCAGTAAAGTTTTTGGATTATTTCACCAGTGCAATAAAAAGAAAAATACCACCCTTTCAGTATTTTATAAATTCACTGTAGTGATTAAGACTGTATGATTTACAAGCAAGTGCCTGATTTTGAAAAGCAAGCTTTTCCCATTCCTTGCTTGGTGACCTGGGACAAATGTTTTAACCTCTAATAATAGCAATAGGTTTCAGATGGTTAGAGGCAAGTTTGAAGAAAGGCTAGAGGTGGAGACAGGACTATGTCCTAGGGATGCTAGCTGGAGTAAAGGCTAGAAGCTTCAGAGCCACAGGAATTAAGCCTGGATTCAGGGAGGAAGATGATTGTGGTGAGTCTTAAATGGAAAGGCTGCGATTCTTACTTTATCCTGTTAGCAACTGGAGAGCATATAAGTTGAAAATAACAGTCTGAATTAATGTGTTCTATATTATTTTTCTATGATTCAGGCTGAACAAAAATACTACTCTCAAACTATCTGGGTCTGTGTCTTCAGGGATTTATTTTAAGATTTCAGCACAGTAGAAGATAAATATTGATATATTTATTGTATATTTCTATAGAGTACTAATTCAGAATGGATGTTAAAATATCTAGTAAATAAGCTTAATTAATATTTCAAAAACAATATAGTATAATCAAGCTTTCTTTACACATTGTGCTCTCTTAACCCCCAGCAAATGAGATGGGAGGAAAGTATCATAAGTTATAAATTGACAGCATAATCTTATCGCATTACTTATAATTCTAAACTACTTGTTATTTTTTAAGCTAGCTAATTTAATAGTCAGTAGATATATGAAGACAGTCTTTGGCAGGCAGCTCAGTATCCCAAAAAATATATTTTCCATGTTATCCTATATATAGCGTTAAGTAAATATATTTTTACCTCTCTCTTGAGACTGGCTTTTGAAATGTAACTCAATAGATTTAGGTTGTGAGAAAATAAACTGTCTATATTCTCATGGTTTTCACATCACTCATCCTTCAGAGGTTTCTTTTTTTTAGCCATTGCAAAATGTTGTCTCTTTAAAGTCTATGCACAAGCTAATATATGGAATTAAAACTCTAAGCTCCACCTAAAATTTGAAGGAAAAAAAAAAAGAATACATGATCCTGAATTTTAAATATGCAAAATGTTAGATACTGTTTGCTAAAGTCATTTCTGAAAAATAAATAATCTTGTCTCACTTTCCTTCTAAATGGCTTAAGGTGTTTTGATTGGTTTTATTTTATTTTATTTTATTTTATATCACTTCAGTAAAGTTTCATTTTAACCTCAATAACTTCAAAACAGTGAGTTGAAGAAATTACTCGTCTTACAGATGTACAATGTAAGATCTGAAGATGTTTTATGATTTTTCACTCCTAGGAGCAGTAGAATAGCAAGAATCTCACGTCTCCTCCGTTTTGCTCTATCATCTTTCTTCTGAAATCCTATTAACATTTTTCAGGTAAAAAACCCTGATGATTAATGAGAGAGTGATTCCCACATTATGTTTACATTTGGTTTTATATGGGGAAGAGGATGAGTGATCCATGATCAAATATGTTTGGGAAAGTTTTCTTCCAAGTAAAACCAAGCTTTTAATATGGTCATTTACATTTGGGAATCTGAAAGGTGAGGTAATAATGGTGGTAGCACTTTTTTTTTTTTTAAAGATTTTTATTGGGGAATTGGGGGAGGGGAACAGCGTTGGGGACCTGGGGAAGGGGAACAGACAAGTTGCTGTCTTTTTGTTCTTCAGTCTAGTTGTGGAGGATGTTGCTTCACTGGCCCATGTTGGTGTTATCATTGCCCTCTTCCCGGATGAGGCAGATCGGTCGCAGGCCTCTGGATGTTGCTCACCGCGGCTATTGGCAGCTCACGCTGGCTGCCAGCCACTCACGCTGGTTGCCGGCGACTTGCTGTAGCCTATGGCAGTCCACTGCAGCAGGGGTTCGCACAGCCCAGCTGTTGTTAGCTTTTCAGGACAGTGTCACTGGCCCTCATATGTGGGATCCCAACCGGGCGGCTGGCATCCCAAAACCAGCTCTTAACCAATGCGCCACTCAGCCGGCCCCCATCAATTTGGTTTTAATTTCACAAATATTAAAATGAAAACAAAAACAAAAACAACATTTACTTGCTTCATCTCATGCTGTGAGGATTTAAAGAGGTAATAGTATCTGTTACTACGTAATCTTCTCCTTCCTACAAGTTTACCTCTTCGGGCAACTCACTGAATCTCAGTTTCCCGCAGAGTGGTAAAAATAATGCTTTCCCAAGCTTCTTTTTAAGTTTAATGACGATGAGTGTCCTTTAAACACTGCATATTATTGCATATCTTTGAGGAAATTTTAAAATCAAAATACATTTTTTGAAAAGCAAAGAAAAATCTTCCTTTATAGTATTTGTGGGAATAATTCAAGGTATTTTAGATGACTTCTCATAGAGTTTGTCTGTGTCACTTTCAAATTAGAAACGAAGTTTGTAAAATACATTTTAATTGGCATTTTTAGGTATAATGTGAGCCTCCATCAACTATTCAAAAGAAATATATCGTATATTATTTGTATATATCAAAACATATCTGCATCTTTAAGCTTTCATTTCTTGATTCTCTTCATTTTCTGTTTATTGAAGGTATTCATTTACACTGTTTTAACAGCGACAGATAGGATTGCTGTACCTTCATATACACTGTGTTCCACAGGCTGTGAAACATAACAAAAATACACGTCTTTCAGTCAGGCTGAAATGTTCTTGGCTATTCCTGCTTCACACCCCATCTTTGGTTTCTCCATTCCTGCCTGTATGTCAATCATGGTTTTCTTCAGTGTCACTCCTCCTTCTGACACTTTGCAGGTGATATACGTCAGACTCAACCACCACAGGCCCTGTTCCTCTCACTTTTCCCTGAGATGTGGCTGCATTCTACTCTGGATCTGGTAAAGGTTTAACCTTGAGATTATATCCCAGCACTAGTCCATTGAATCAAAGCCCCTGAACAGGCTGGATGGTGAAGGATGGTGGTGGACAGGGAAGGGGTGGCCTCATGAGTCATGGCATCAAGTGCAAAGGGTGTATTAATTTCCTACAGCTGCTGTAAGAAATTACCATCAACTCATTGGCTTATAGCAACGTATGTTTATTATCGTACACTTCTGGAAGTAAAAAGTCCCTACTGAGGGTTATGGGTCTAAGGTATTGGCAGAACTGCATTTTATCTGGAGGTTCTGGGGGACGCTTTTTCAGCTTCTAAAGGTTGTCTATATTCCTTGGATCCTGGCTGTGCCATACTTCTTCTATCAACAGACATCCTCCTCTGATTCTCCTATCTCTCACTTTCATTTATCAGGACACTTGTGATTACATTAGGCTTACCTGGAGGATCCAAGATCCAGGATCTTCACCTTAAATCACCTCAGCTCTGTCCCTCTTGCCATGTAAGGTAGCATATTGACAGGTCCTAGGGATTCAGAGGCCGACATCTTAGAGGAGAGCATTATTCTGCCCACCACAACAGAGAAAGAACTAAAATTGGAGAAAGAGAAGTCAAGACCTCAAGACCCAAAAATCCCTGAAGAGAGAGCAGAACTGACACAATATGAATAAATTTTTTCTCCTGGGGTTCCTAGCTACTCCTGTCCCCGCCCTGCCTAGCCTTGTATCCTGTGGTCTCATCCTCTTTTCTCCCCTGAATGGAAAGTGTTCTAAAGTTCATCTCAAAGATAATGAGCTAATCTGGGTTAATGTGCTCTTCAGGCAGGGCTGCATTACCACCAAGACTTTCTATAAAAAAAGGATACCCCACTTTTATTGACTTCATCACTTAGTGAGTTAAGTGTTGAGAATTTGTGGCCAGATAGAAAGGGATGGAGACCCCACTGGGAAGACATTTTGCTGAGAGATCCCCTCAGGTCACTCCAGCCAAGAGGTTGACTTAGTCAGCTTCCTCTTATATAGGTCTGGCTCTAGAGACAACATTGTTCTTCCTACTGAACAGAAAGATACTGCTTAGGCTTTTTTTGACTACAGCTTCTTCATATATTCATGAGAAAAATTGTTCCTCTTCTTGTCAACTAGTGATTAAGAATCACCAAAAACTATTCACACCACTATGTGAATCATAATATGGAAATTGCTGTTTTAGCAATTTCTTATATACATTAAATGATGCAGGTGCAGAAATGTATGACAAATATTATATGATCTCACCTATATGTGGAATTAAAAATAAATAAACAAATAAGTAAAATTAATAACAACAAAAAAACATCCAATGTACTCATAGATACAGAGTAAAGAGAACAGGTTGTCAGAGGTAGGGGGGTGTGGGGGTTGGCAAAATGGGTGGAAGGGGTTAAAATTGTAAAATAAATAAGTCATGGTGGTGTAAAGTACAGTGTTGTGACTATAGTTAATAATAATGTAGGGCCGGCCGAGTGGCGTGGTGGTTAAGCTCTGGCTTGGGAAGCCAGCGGCCCTGGTTCGGGTCCCACATATGAGGGCCAGTGACACTGCCCTCAAAAAAAAAAAATAATACTATTAATAATAATAATAATAATAATAATGTATATTTGAAAGCTTGTAACAGAGTAAATCTTTTTTTTTTTAAAGATTTTTTTTATTGGGAAATTAGGGGAAGGTAACAGCGTTGGGGAATTGGGGGAGGGGGAACAGACAAGTTGCTGTCTTTTTGTTCTTCAGTCTAGTTGCGGAGGACGTTGCTTCACTGGCCCATGTTGGTATCATCAGTGCGTTCTTCCTGGATGAGGCAGATCAGTCGCCGGCCTCTGGATGGTCGCTCACCGCAGCTATTGGCAGCTCACGCTGGCTGCCAGCCACCCACTGTAGCCTATGGCAGCCCACTGGATCAGGGGCTGCAGCCTACACCTTCAGAGGGGCTTGCACAGCCCAGCTCCAGGTGGAGCTGTTAGCTATAGAGTGCAGTGTCACTGGCCCTCATATGTGGGATCCGAACTGGGGCCGCTGGCATCCCAAAACCAGCTCTTAACCAATGCGCCACTCAGCCGGCCCCAGAGTAAACCTTAAAGGTGCTCATCACAAGAAAATAATTTTTGAAAAAAGAAAAACAGAAATGTATTTATGCTACCTTAAATCTAGGCTCTATCGCATCGCCCCTGGCTTGGAGCTGCAATGCTTTTTTACCTGATTTTTCTTTTAAGGTTCATGGACACCACTGTTTCTGGGAATACTTCCTTGACTTTCCTGTTCTGAGAGCTTACATTAGGTTAATGCTTATTTGTATATTGGCATACACCACATTACTATTTGCATGCAAGCCTTTTGCTAGACTGTGAAGTCTCAAAGGCAGGTTGTGCACTTCAGCCATCTTGGGATCCTCATAGATGTTTAAAAATGGTTAGATGAGCAGATGAAGGAGGATTCCTGGAGCTGGTGAGCCACGGCAGCAAAAAGCCAAAGACATGGGGCTACACACACAACAGAACTGGGAACCTGGGAAGAGTATCAAAGAGAGTAAGGAGAATTCCCAAAGTAATAGGAGGAGAGGCACAGCCTTGGGGGATAGGCATCACCTGTTTACCTTTGTTTTGGAATACTTCAGTAAAATACTATGTGTGTTGTACTCCTTGCTAACTCCCCCATGCCAATCCTCACCAAACGCCTGGCATACAATAGGACTTAATATGTGTTTAGTGATTGATTGATTGCCTAGTTCTGGCTCCAGGTGACCCAAGAGGCAAAGCCTCAGTCACTAGTGACAAAATAAATCTAAAAATTGCATTATTCTAAGGCCACATAATCAGAATGACATACACATAGTGAAATTTATTGGCTTCTTACAGTGAGGAGACTCTTGTAGTAGCTGATAAGCAAAATAATAATAAAGGTATAAAAGATAATATTTGTCCTCAAGCTTTGCATTGTTAACAAAGACAACAGGAAAGATATATACAGTAAAAACGATGAAACAATATATATCAAAAGTTATTCTGTCCTGGAGGGTACTGGAAAATATACCCAACTGACCTCCCGGTGTCTACCTCAGACCATGAAAAAACTGGGTCATAAGAAGATATTTCATAGTTGCCTTCCCAAATCTATTCAAGTTTCCTTCACTGGGCAATACTCATCTGTCTTATAGAGAATGGTCTCATGAGAGCAAAGCTTAGGAATTTTGTTCAGTGGATGTGACAAGGCAGCATATACCTCCTTTATTGTTGAGAACTGTCATGCAGCTATAGAGAAGACAGACTAAAGATGAAGCCAACACAAAGGAGGCAGAACCATGAAAATTATAAAGAAGTGGGACAAAAGATCCATTTGAACCACACCTGAGCCTCCCTTAGCTCAGTACTTCTTTCTTTTTTTTTTCTTTAGCAGCAGCTCAGCTCGGGCTGGGCATCGAGCTGCTGTTGCTCAGAGCTCAGCTCGCACTCTTGAGCGAGCTCTTAACCACAGAGCCATTCGGCCGGCCCCTAGCTCAGTACTTCTTAATACACTCCGCTTACCTTTTGTACAGTTTGAGTTGGGTTTCTGTTGCTTAGTACAAAAAGCATCCTCATAGGTACAGGAAGGTGTGCCTATGTACAATCATCATGTGTATTCTAATTGATCTATTATATATAAATGTGTGGGAAATTTTTGAAAGCCCCATACCATAGACAGTATTAAAATCATAATGTCCATAAGAATAAATACAACATATGGGAGAGGTATTAATATTGGCAAGAACACCGAATATGAACACTGCTGACATTCAGGAGGGATAATAACAACTAAATTCAGATAAAAATCTACAAGGGAAAAACCACTCTTTTACAAGGATAGTCTGACAGCTGAAAATGATCCCTGGCTGGTTGTGGAAGAACTCTAAATGCAATTGCATACTCACTGGAGAGGACAGGACTGTTTAAGGAGCAGGAAAGGTTGAATTGTTTCTCTGTGCCTTGATCAGTCATCATCACTGACAGGGTAAATGTACAATTTTTACTAAAGAATTATTTTTCATTGAAAGCAAATATGATTCACTAGCATAAATTTTAAAAAAAGGAAAAGGAAACAACAGGTGGTGAATACAACTCAAGACATTAAATTTCCATGAACCACCGAAGCCAGATGGCATGCATTTGAGAATTCTGACCAAATTTAAGATCAAAGCATTTTAGATACTAACAATATGGGCAATTTATCATATAAAACAACTATCAGAATTAGGGAGGTTGCCAACTGTATTATAGGAAAAGCACAAATTGTTCAATCAATTCAATTAAATGCAATGAAACCTAACAAATTTATTGGACACCATCAAGTACAAAGCACTGTTCTAGGCAGTAGGCAGTCACAGGTGTTTAAGACAAGGTCATGACCTTCACAATCTCACAACTGAGAAGATTGCTACATTGTCAGCAGCAGTCAAATTACATGACAAGCATCCTTAATGATTTTATAAAGAGAACAATGTTTAAAGAATTCTCTAATTAAGTACTTTTCCATTGGAAGATGAGTTGGTCAGGGATCAGGTGTAGACAACTGAAACCATTCTACCTCTATTAAAAGAGAAGATTTGGGTGCTTTAAGATTTGTGGAAAACTGGAGGAAGGAGCCCTACATTGAGCTCCCAGGATTGACTTTCAGAACAACACTCTAGAACTACCTTGAGAGACACTGCCTCTCTGATGATCAGGGGACTGGAGAAGCAGGAGGATGATAGCTCCAGAGCTACTGTACCACCCTTCCACAGCCTCTGCTGGCAAACTCAGTGCCACCGACACTGTGTCCTAACACTGTGAAACTAAAGACTAGACACTAGAAACTCAACTATGGCTGCCACAGAAGAAACAACACCCAAGGCCATGCTGGCCAGTGGAAACAGCTGAAGTAACAGGAGCATGGTGTCCACCTCAGGATGTCCACTTATGCTTTCCAAACCTCATGGGTCTACATGTGATGGGAAGATGCAAGGGAGTCTGCGAAATGTCAACTTTTAACAGCTCTGCATTATAGTACAGCATACGATATAGGACAGCAAGGCACACTGAGAAGCGTGGAATAGAGGCTGTGTGAGCCAACCTATAGTCTCTACCACAGAATACTAGATTATCTCCTTCCCTGTTTATAACCTAGTACTAGTCTACCCACTCCCACCCACAATCCACCTCAAAGCAGCAACTCTCCTTTCCTGTTTTATGATCTTCACCATCTACTCAACTGGCTAAGACAGAAGCCTGGGAATCAGCATTAGCTGCTCCTTCATTCACTGGACTGTCAATCAAATGATCAATAGTTTTATCTCAGATGCCACTGCCTTAGTTCAGGCCCTGTTCATCATTGACAAAGATTAAGCTTTGTTACTGGTAGTCTAGTAGCCTCTTCCCTACTTATACTACTCCTTTGAGTAAAATCCTCCAAAGACTCCCAATTTTCTGGACAATAATGTCTAAGATCCTTGACAGAGCAATCAAAATCCTCCCCATGTAGACACTAGCCCACCTCTTCTGCCTCCCCTGTCTCTAGTCCCATAACTGTTTTAACGCTAGTCACTCTAATCCAGTAATTCTGTACTTCTGACATTCTGTAAGTAAGTCCACCAGACCCACCTATGACTTTTTTATCCTCCATATGTTGTTTTTTTTCCATTAGGATTGTACTGGTCCACAGTTAATGAACTTTCTATTCATTCCTCAAACCCAGTATAAATATTGTTTTTGCAGAACTTTCCCAAGCAGTGTTCATCTTTCTCTCCTCCTCGCTGTAATACTTCTCATACTGCTACTCAAGTCTGTTTCAAAATACATACATTTTTTTTCTCATGCTGTATCCCCATCCCCCACCCCCAAATTGACACTGCATTTAAGGCAGCGACAGTTTCGCATCCAGGTTCATGTATCCCTCCCCATCTCAAATCTACCACAGGACTTGGCACATCAGAGGGTTCAATAAATGCCTACTGAATGACCAACTTAAGAAAATGTAAAAACATTTATAAAGAACTTTTGAAACAAAAGAGAATCCAAAGACTTAGAAATATATTAACCTACTGTCATAAAATAATATTCCTCTCCTCTTATCTGACTCCTAGAAAAAAAAATTAAAAGATGTTGGGGCAAGAGGAGTAGTGTTCTTTTCAAGATCTACTTAGTCTCTACAACATGTCAACTTGGCTGCCTGACTTCAAAGAGTCAAGAGGAGCATACAGGAGTTTCTATCAAAGAGCATTGGCTCTCTACCCAGAGGGAGCCAGCAAAATCACAGAAGCTTATATACAGTTTTTCTTGGACTATGCACATGTTTAGATGGCTCCAGGGAAAGTTGTTGATGTGCATGTGAAACCCAAAAGAAAGAAAATCTGCTTACATTCAGAGAGGATTTATTAAGTAAAAAAACCACAAAGCTTTCAATCTTGTAATAATTCAAATAATTATGAGGTAATTATAACCTATAAATGTGACAAGGATGGCCACAGACTTACATTTGGTTCCTCCCCACTCACCTGCCAAAAAAAAAGACAAACCATGAAGTTTGATTGAATATTATTCTTATAGGCATTAGTTTCAGAGCATGCTTTCCCAAAGTATATGCTAGGGGACACTAGCTAGGTAGTTTGTGGTTAAAGAGTTGGCAAAATGGGCATATGGGATTGTGTTCTTTGAACATCACAAACAGGACTGGCATGATAAGCCTCAAAGAAGTCCCATTAAATGCTGTCTTAAATGGAATATTTTGCAAACATATTTGGCTACTCTTGTTTCCATCAAACAACTGTTAACATTCCCCAGAATGAATGCTCAAAATACTGATAGAGAGGGCCGGCCGAGTGGCTCAGTTGGTTAAGAGCTCGCTCAAGAGTGCGAGCTGAGCTCTGAGCAACTGCGGTTCGATGCCAGCCCGAGCTGAGTTGCGGTTGAGCTGCCAACAGGTAGCAGGATGGCTCAGCTAAAAAAAAAAAAAAAAAAAAAAAAAATACTGATAGAGAGAATGGAAAGGATAACAACAGAGAGCTGAAGTTGGTGGCCCTGTGATAGGAATTAAATGATTGGGCTGGAGTATCCCTTTGACTCTAAAGAAAAACAGCAACAAAGCAATCCCTAGAGTGCCTAGAACGGTGATTCCCTCCCTGTACAGGCTCCTAAGAAGATATTTCCACTCCCTAATCCCCAGGACATGTGAATATTACTTTATGTGACAAAAGAGTGAATATTACCTTACAAGGCAAACGATGTGATTAAGGATTGTCATAGAGGAGGAGTTCATCTTGATTATAAATATAGTCACATATATCTTTATCAGACAGACACATAGAGAAAGTAATGTGAAGACAGAAGCAGATGTTAAAATATCAGGGCAGACTGCAGAGGCTGGCAGAGAAATGGATTATTCCCTAGAGCCCCTGGAAGGCGTGTGCCCTGCCAACACTTTGATTTCAGACTTCTGGCCTCCAGAACTCTGAGAGAATAAATTTCTATGGTTTTAAGCCCCTGAGTATGTAGTAATTTGTTACAGCAGCCACAGGAAACTAATACACCTCAACTGAGCACCTTTCTGTCTGAGGCACTAAGCAATGGTCTGCCCACCTCCACTACATTCCCGGAGGTAAGGGATGAGCCTTCCACCTCCACTCTGGCATCCCAATTTTGTTTATTAACCTGCTATAGTCCTTCTTGAACCTATTTATATATAATAGGCTATATAATATCTTGAGGCAATGAGTTGCATAAATTTATTTCCCACTGTGAATAGCATCCTAGTGTAGGGACTTTTTTTACAGCACAGTGCATTTTCATGATGAATCCATTTGTCCCTTTTTTCAACTTTTGCTTAATGCTTCTATCATTAACTTAAATAAATGTGGGAGACAATTGAAATCCACTCAATAGGACAAAGGTCAGAGAGGAGAGCCTGAAGCAGTTAGGCCATATTCATGAGACACATAAAAGGCAGCCCTTTTGAAGTTCAAGTTTTCTGTGGAAAGTGCCTTGGCCTCAAGCACTGAGGGTCATGCTGGAGGTCCTATCAGAGGAGTACCTTGAGGCAAACTTTTATCTTAGAAGCACTTCAAGAGACAAAATCAAGCAGAGACACAGAAATTATGCTCAGCATGGGGATCCACCCCTGCCGATAACATGAATCATTTCCTTTTGGCCTTAAGTAGGAAAAGGGCCATGTAACTGGATCAACATTGCATAAACTCTGATGAGACTGTGAAATAGTCTTAAGGATTAAGCTCATAAACATGTCTTATTGCTTGTTTTGACACTTGCATTCTACTTGCCACCAAAAGAGTCTAATTCATAAAAAGAAAAAAGTTAATTTACTACAAAGAATTGGAATTTGGAATCTACACATTTAAGTGCCAAATTGATATCATAAAGCAGAGCATATGTTACTCAGCATTAGTTAAACCTTACTTGAGATTCTAGAGTATTTATTCTCAAACTTTAATGTGCATGAGAATTACCAAGGTAGTAAGTTAAAAGTGGAGTTTCCTGGGTACCCCCAGGTTTTCCTAATTCAGTAGGTGAAAAGGGAAGTGTGGGTGATGGGGGAGTGCAGTGTATTGAGAAATGTTGTTTTAGAATTACGTGTGTGTGATAGGGGCTCTGGTGGTGTGCTGTAATCTTACAGTTCGTACTTGGCATTGTGGCCTCAGAATGTGTGTGTGTGTGTGTGTGTGTGTGTGTGTGTGTGTGTGTTATGATTTGCATTGGGGGTAAGACAGGGAGCAAAAGAAAATGAAACTATCATTTTAATCATCTTGAAAACAATTGTGTTCTACACTCAAATGACATCTCTCTTATAAATCTGTATACTCTTGTAGGAAATTTATAGACTCAAAAAGAATAAAACAATTGTTAATATTTAGCGAGGAATTCCTGTGTGCCAATGCTATTCTAAATGCTTTATGCAAAGTAACATATTTCATTCTCACGAGAACCTCATGAGATAGCTGCCGTGTTTCCCCCTCATTTATAGATGAAGAAACACAGGCCAGAATTTTGATCAAGTTCCCAAGGTCTCACTTCTAGCGAACAGGAGAATGGGCATCAGAATCTAAGCAGACTTTATTGCATCTTTTCAACATTTGCTTTTATTGATTTTAAGGCTTTATCACTGAAGAAATTCAACATAACCATTTTATTTTCCTATATTATTATAAGCCATATATTAGATGGATGAACTTGAATTTAGGATACTGATTTCCACTTCTTTAACCTACCAAGTTTGGATCACTAAATAAAACTCTTTGAAGGCCCTAGAGTGAAGGCAGACAAATTTCACATTTTCTACATCAAGCCTTTCAGAAACTTGAATGCCAAAGATGCCTTCATCCAATGTGAGGTGGAAGATCAGGGAACATTCTGGAAGGCTGTAATTTCATCTTTTCCAGATTATTTTAAAACAGAGCACTAAGAATTCTCTTCTCAGAATCAAAATAGCACGGGTCCCAAATATCTTTAAAATTACCCATCTTTTTCATTAGCAAGAAGGGATAATATCTCTATGACAGATTAGAAACACACCAACATAATTTTCCCTTCACAGAATTATTGATCCAACACCTGGATTTTTTGCTGATTTTCCTCTCATTTTTCAACTTAGATCACCTTTTTCCTGAAACTCTTTTTCCACACTTACCTAGTACAGAGAAGTGACCTTATGGTAATAGTAATAAAAACATTGCCCTTCACCAAAGCCGAGCTGATAAGTATTGACTATGATGCTCCCTACTCCCAGTTTTATTTCTTACTACCATGTTTCTGTTTGTCTCCTCCAGGTTTATTTTCTATGCTAAAGCCACCATGGGGCTTCTCTTTTTGCTCCTTATCACAGCTTTAATATAGGTGCCATAAACATCACACCCTTCAATAAGAGCCACTTAACTTCTTTTGGAATAGGGACTCCATATGTCTGCGAGCCATCTAACACTGCCCAGAATAAAGGTACTGCTGCTTCTTAATGGTACCAGGTTTACACAGAACAAAAAGACAGCAAGGAATTCAAGGCCTCCAGTGGACAGATGAACCCCCTTCTAAGTCTGGAGGAGCATCCAGGTGAAAACACAAAAAATTGAGATGATACTGACTGTCCTAAAAGCTTTTCTGGTTTAATCAGGAGGGAAAACCATGCAGAGAGAACGTTTCAAAGCCAACCAAATGTCTCCAGCCCTCAGCTGTGGAGTCTGATCTCTACCAGGTGCTTAATAAGGGTTAGGTGCTTGAGTAGCCAGGAGCACACCAGAGTAATTAAGTGCTGAGTTCTGCTATTAGACAAACATGAGTTCACATCCAACCCTGGTATTTACTACCCAAGTGACCTTACAAAATGTCAATAAGATTCAGTGTTCTCCTCTATAAAATAAATATAGAATCTATTAGAGGATTGTTACTATGATTACAAAGTGATACATAGGGCCGGCTGAGTGGCGCGGTGGTTAAGAGCTGGCTTGAGACGCTCGCGGCCCCGGTTCGGGTCCAACATATGAGGGCCAGTGACACTGGCCTAAAAAGAAAGTGATATGTAAAGGGATGCAGGATTTGGAAAATGGTAGTCATTAATATTGTCCTTATTATTTAAAATATCTTAAATATAATAGAGTAAAATGTCATATATCTATGTTAAGAATGGAACAATAGGAAAAGGATGGGTCTGATATAAGTAAACCACAGTAAAAGTTTCTGGAGGAAGGGTATTTTAAAATGTAAAGGTACAAGGCAAATGAAAGCCATAAAAGGGAGAAAAAAAAATGCCAGAGGCAGAAATAGTGATACGAGAAGCGAATAAATAACACTGAAGTATACTGAAGAACATGACAAAATATTGATGCTGAGAAATAACGGTGGGAGATGCTGAACAGCAGGCAGTCGCCAAGATGGGACATGGACCCCAGTGAAAGCTCCTTGGTCATAAAATAAAGTGAGTCTTGAAGATTATTCCCGCAGTTGCCTATGGAATCTCCTGGAGCAGGAAGGGATTTGAAGGCGGAGAGAAGAAATAAGAAAAGACTGCAGTAATTCAGAAACTCCATGAGATACCAAAGGGCTGTCCCTTACAAATGCTAATGAGCTCATGCTAAATGAGTTCACTCTGGCAATTTTTTTTGTGGAGTGTTATTAACACTTGCAGAGGAAAAACCACTTATTGACTGAAGTTGAAGCAACCAGAAAAACAGCTTTACTTGAGAATGCCTCGAAGTGAGTTAATGGCCAATCCCAAAGGGGAGCCGAGTAAGCACTTTGCAAGCATTTGCTGATCAAGACTTTTGCATGTGTGCGCTCCTGCCCCTCAAGCAGGACTTCCCGCTGGGTTTGCTTACCCCTTTAAGTAAGTCCTTGAAGTTAAGAACAGGGGAAGTCCCTGTATGTGAAGAATTTCCAATAGTCAGAAGTTGCATTCAGACCAATATATGGCTATTCTTCCTATTAGAAACTGATGCACCTGGAGTGTTATTAATCAAGCAAAAGTACTGCCCACCTAGAGAACAGTGACCTTTCCCCGGTGGTTGTAAAATTGGCAGGTATGAGAATTCAAATGTAAAGTGCCTTACAGCTATCCTGAAAGATTGGGATCCAAGGGTCAGAAGTCCTGGCACCAAGAGGTCAAGTCACCAAGGTCAGGATATCCAGGATGAGGTCAGAAAAGTCAGAATGCCCTGCCAACAAGACTGACCTGAGTGTAGAAGTGGAAGAAACCCATGGGTGAGGGTGTAGCAAGAGAAAGATCAATAGGTTTATCTACCAGGTTAAAGAAATGTTGGCCATGGAATCTGGCAAATTTAAAACATGTTTGGGGAAACAACAACAACAAAAATGATTTTAAATGTAAGCTGGGTTAATAAGAATTTGACATATCTCAGAGCAATAAAATTGTGCTTGTCTCCAACTGAGGATCAAAGTGTCAATTTTGTTGTTTGTGTCATATAATCATAGCTTAGCCCTCTAGTGTCATTTTCTCTGTATTGTGTCTAGAAGTGATTATATTCTTTAGAAGTTGGATCTGAAAAGTGATGATGTTAAGAACCAAGTGCCAACAACTTCCTAGCATTGTGTTCCCTGTACTTACAGAGACCAAAATGAGGCATTAATTGCCTTAAGGTATTATCTTTAATAAAATTCATTTTAGACAGTTTTGGCTAAAGTTTTAACAACTTCTATGTTTCTTGCATAATTATTTAGAGGATAAAAAATAAAGTATCTTATTGTTAGTTCTATTTTACTTTATTTCATATTTTTATTCTGAAAGTTGCAGTTCCAATAGATTTGCAAAAGACAATAATTGGGACTCACTCATTAACAAAGTAGCCAAGTGGAGGTTTGCAATGAAAATTATCAGATGTATACCACATTTTTTCTTTTAAAACCCATTGGTCAATGATAGCTATTATTATGAAAACCTTACATTTTAGAATGCTTTTTAATTCACAGAACATTTTAATATATACTATTCTATTTGATGTCCACTAGGCATAATGTACAATATACAAATAATCAAGTTAATTGTGAAATATTTTTGGTATTAAATCGCACTTGGACAAAATAAAGACAATGAACCATATTTCCATTTTTGGCATGTGATGTCAATTAGCTCTAATGAGATTATATTTCATCCCATGTGCACTGTATCAAAAATAATATAACATAATATCATTAAAGTGTTATCTTTGGCCCTTCTCTCTTCTGGAAGTAACAGAAACTCTGCAGAATATTGTAAGTTTACATAATACAGAGTGGTAGTATAAATATTGAGAATTAATTCTGTTGTTGTTTTTTAAGATACACTGCAGTAGAATTAATGACTATATATCTCAGCTTTAGTAAGAGCCAATTTTCTCCTCTAAATTAAAAAGCCACTCCCAAGATTTAGACTTTTATTTTATAAAATTATTCCCTTAAAAATACACACGCATTGCCAAGGTTGTAAAATAACAAAAACATGCGGCTATAGACACAATTATTGCCCTATAATGAACTGATGGTCCATTAATCACTGTTTCAAACTGTACATTCTGATTTGTATGTATACTGACAGTAAAAGTTGCATGTGATGATTAAGTTAATATTTCACCATGAAGATAAATGTTTATATTTGTAAGGGCAAATCAATGCTTAATCAGAGAGTCCTAAAGATGATGTTGTTTTGTGACAGCGCTTTCTCCAAATGACTTGGAAGAGTCCTAAAAACCTGGGCTATTATCCTAAGGAACATGTTTAAAATATGTACTTTTCTTTAGCCAGACTCTGAGGGTTTTTTGGAAGAAAACCAAACATTTGATATGTACCTTTGTTTTGTTTCAAAAGCTTCTTTGGGGTCAGATGTCTCCACTTATAATGCTTAATTCACTTGGGATAATGTGCCACCAAACCATTCATCATGTATGATTATGCTATTTAACCCAAATTAGTGAAAAGATTTAAAATCTTAACATTTGCTAAAAATTTATGGAATTTTTTTTCAGTGTTAAAGAAAGGAGTTTAACTCAGCATACAAATACATTCAATGCTCCCCTGAACTCATATTTAATCTTGTATAATTTAAATTATTTCATCTTCTTAAAATAAATTCCCAACACTTCAACAACGTGAATCTTATCAACCTGCAAAATCCCAATTCAGAGCCCATTTCCTTTGGAAAATCTTATCTAACTACTCACTTTTATTTAAAATATAGCATATGTCACCTATACTAATCATATTTCACTGGTTTATGTATGTTTCACATGTGTTAGTCGTGCTTCCCCAACTAGAACAGGGAAGAGAAAATTCCAAAATGCAAGGTACAACTAGTGTTCAAAAAACAGTTGTTCATTTGAAAAATAGGGTTTGAAGTCATTTTCTCCCAAAGATGTTATTATTGCCAGTTAATTCTATTAGCCATTAGTAAAGGTTTTTCTAAGATTAACCAATTTTCACCTTCATGAGAATTTTGGTCTCATTTCTATAAAAGTTAACAATTCAGAAGAAGTCCCTCCTTTCTACTATAACCCTTTCCTGATATTTTGTTCACTCTGGTTCCATTTACTAATAGAAATAAGTCACTTACATATGAATGACCTCAGGCATTCTCCTTCTTCTGCTTGCTGAAGAGGATCTGCTGTTTTGCTCTTGGCTTCTTCCCATCCCCTGCCATCTGGATGACAATCTTCTCTTGCCATCTTGTCTCCTCTGAACTGCTGTGATGCACATTCAAAAGGAAAGTGATGGGATTAAGAAACAAACACAAACAAAACAGTTCTCAGACTGGGTCAGGAAAAAGAGCTCTCAAGAGGTTTTGAATATGAGAAGCCTGGGAGCAACTGCAGTGTGTGAAACTAGAACAGATGAGGGTTTAAGAGCTAATGCTGTGGCCCTGTATTCTCTTTGTAGCATTCTAGAAATAGAAGTAGTGACGTTTAATTATCTTGAAATACTTTTTGGTTTTTGAGTTTTTCTTTAACAATGGTACATTCTGAGACTGGACCAAATGGTTCCTGGCTTTATAATTATGACCCAAGTTAGGTACATGACTAAAATTTATTATAAAGTGTGGGAAGAAAATTTGGGGATACAAATAGTTGTAATAGTGTAATAGGACAATTCCTATTGCTCAAGTTGGCTAAATAGCTTTAAGTCCTGGGCTCCAACCAAGCAGCTATCAATGAATCCATTCAACTAGCCTTAAACAGCTGCATTCATTGAGTCACATTCCCCCATTTGCATTTTTAACTTTTCCTACAAATTTAAAAATACTTGATATTTCTCTTCCTTACTGTACACTTTAGCCCAGATGTTTCTGCTTCTCTGTCTTCAGGATGATCTTTAAATTCATAAGCACTTTTGAGGAAGTAGTATTTTTCTATAGCAATCATTATTTTGAGTCTGAAGAATAAATGAATGGTGTTTAAGAAACAAACACAGAGTATAGATGCCTTATTATCTTAAGAGAATTCTAAACTAGACTTCTTTCTTTTCTAGTGCTTTCTCCATAAATCCTATTTATCATCGTGAAAACAAATCTGATTGCTGAAGGGAAGTAGAATATGCCACTCCAAAATATGGCATTTTGACAAAAAGATTATTTTGAGATGAAGACAATTGAGGAAAAAAAAAGGGATATAAGGAAAGCTCTGTGTCTTCCCCTATTTGTCTAAAAGCAGGACATACACCCATAAAGGTGTCTCCCCTTCCCTCCCTACCAGGAAGGACAGAAGTTAATCACCAGAGAAAACTCTAGACCTTTATCAGTCCAGAGATGGCACCAGAGAAACCTACGTGACGAATTTTACTAACTTGATCTTATCTTCCTTTAATCCCCCATATATATATACCTTCTCACAATTTCTGCCCCACTAGAAACTCAAAGTCCTTTTCCTTTGTCTTATTATTTCTCTAAAAATGTATTGTTCTTCTGTTAAGATGCCATATAAGCCCAAGTTCTAACTACTTGCCATCACTCAGCGCTCCCAACTGTATGCATCATACACGTTAACAAAGTTCTGCTTGTTTTTATCTTGTTAATTTGTCTTTTATTAGTCTAACTTACAAGGCTTCAGCCAATGAACCTAAGATAGGTGGAGAGAAACAGGTTTTTCTCCCCTCTCCCCTATGTTGCTATGCTTATGTTTTAAAACCTTTGTTGGCTTCTCCATAGCTATGGAATAAAAATCTCATCTCCCCAGATGAGCCTCAGCTGGTGTCTTCAACCACTCCTTTCCCACATTTTCTGTACTGGGCTACACAAAACTCCTCCCTACTGTCAGAAGACATTTCACACAGGAACTGGGAAGGAGATTCTCTCTCTCTCTCTCTCTCTCTCTCTCTCTCTCTCATATACATATACTGTTTCCTCTTCCTAGAATATTCTTCCCTGGGAAAACTTATACAACTAACTAAGCATTTCTTTACCCAATTCAAGCGTTACTTCTAAGTTGTGGCTTTTCAACTTCTCCAGGTAGTACTAGTATTCCTGGAGCATTAATTTTATATTGCCTCCTTCAACCATGACAAAAAAAAAAAACAGACAAAATTCTTATTAGCCTCATTTTATAAATAAAAATGGGGGTTATAGCCTATCAGGGCTTCTTTGAAGGCAGAACTGTTGCCCCTCCACTGTGTTCCCATAAATATCTATTCATCCCTCTATTGTAGTCCTTAGCAGGATGTATTGAAAATATTTGTCTCAATGTGACTCTGTGCTGTTCCACAATGTGTAGTTCCAACTGGATTCCTTTCTGAGGTTAAGGCTTCTATAGTCCCAAGGCTTGGTATGGTTCTTGGTATTCAAATGTTTCCTGAATAAGTGAAGTAATCAATCAATGAAAAAATTTCTAATTTAAGGAAAGGGAGCATGAGCTAACATTTAATGCACACCTATACTATTTACCAGAGACATTGTGCTAGATTCTACAAAGCTCATTCAAAATTATTTAGTGAGTTTTATCAAAGCTCCCTGTTTTTATCAAACTTATTTATATTACATAAAATATAACACAAATTTATAACACTTTAACCAAATAAAGTAAATCTTTTAAACTTTCAGGTATCAGGTGCTTGCTGAAGACTTAGTATGTCAATTGTTGAAGATGCAGATATCCCAATAATTGTCCATTCCATTACAAGTTTTTATCCAAATATTTTCTTACATAGAAACCAGTTAAAGTGTTTGTATATTATTATTTCAACAGATAATACAAAATATAATAGTGAGAAGAGTCAATATGTCAATGAGTTTTTAGTAGATTCAACCTTAAAAATTTAGACCACTAGTTTCTAGTCAAGATAAAAAGATTAGTGATAACTGAATCTACACCTTATCTGGTTGTTTATCTATTTTCCCAATGGATTGATGTTTTCCATTCTATATAACTAGAACTAAAGAAAATCTGCAGAGGAAATGCCTTTTCTTATTACATTATAATTATGTTTCTGTCATAACAGAGTGGCTAAATGAAAGGGACATACTCAAATAACTGCAGGACCAAATTAGCAAATTGAGTAGTTTTGGTGTGCTAATCAGAGTAACTGATTAAACCACGTACCTCAAGAGAAGCAAACTCCAATACACAGAAACATCAAAAAGGAGGAACCTCTGATCTGAGGATGTAGCTAAATATGGATGAAGGGATAGGGCAGGCAAATTCTTCCCTAATATTGCCTACTTCAAAATAATTAGCCCCTAGCCTTTAAGGACACAAATAACTATTATTTTCAATCTTGTTTTTTTACTATAAATAAATTTTTAAAAATAAAAACCAGTCTCAAATAATTGAAGTGTCCAGTTTTCTTAAGACAACAAGCCCTCAAAATTGGCTGGTCAAAATTCATGTAACTAGGCAATAAACTTTGTATACACATCCATTTTCTTTTACTTAAAAAATTCCAATAAAATGACAGGAAGAGTGTTCAAAAGAGAATAAATTGGTAGTGATGAAGGATAAGAGGGGTGGCCTGAGAAGACAATGAAAGCAGATGAAGGTGACATATATGTGCACTCCTAGGATGGAGGAAGCCACACATTCAACAGGATGTATACTCAATGAAGAATGCTGTAGTTCAGGGAGGACTCTTCTTCTAGATGAAAGTATGGAGATACTCTAAGCTAAGAATCAGCAGATTAGAAAGAAGTAATGGGCTGTGGAACTGTGTCAGCCAGGGTCTAACCAGGAAAACAAATACCTTTATAGGCATTGCAGACCAGTAGAAATCAATCACTACAGGGATTGTGTTATCCTAATAATGGGAACAACTGGGAACTCCCAAGAGCTAGAGATGGTGGCACAACCCAAGGATTACCAATATCTGTAAGCTTCTACCCTAGAGCTAGAGACACCAAAGGGCAAGGTGATGTTACCAGCACTCAAAGCTATAACTGTCCAGCAGAAGATGAAACAGTCATAGGCCTGCTCAGTAGAAGCTGAGACCACACAAGAAAGGATGGATTGGATGGAGGAGACACTGCCAATTCCTGAAATGCTGCCTGAGTTGCTGCTGCACACATGGGACACATAGTCAGGGAGAAATATCCTGACTTTTCTCTTCTTCCTACTCCCCAGCTTTCTACCTGTGCTTCCTGTTGGCTGAACCTAGCCAATTTCCAAGGGAACCTGAGAAATAAGTTTCCTACGAAATGGAGTAGAGCACAAGTAGGTTAGAAAATACCTCTGAGGGGCCCGCTGAGTGGCACGGTGGTTAAGCACTGGCTTGGGAAGCCAGTGGCCCCGGTTCGGGTCCCACATATGAGGGCTGTGACACTGCCCTTAAAGAAAGAAAGAAAGAAAGAAAGAAAGAAAGAAAGAAAGAAAGAAAGAAAGAAAGAAAGAAAGAAAGAAAGAAAGAAAATCCATGCAATAGATATGAAATTTCTAAACAGTAAAAAAACAAAAAACAAAAAAAAACCCATACCTCTGAGATCACAGAGTCATATGACCATCAAGAGACAGTGGTCAGGGCAATAATTTCTGAAGAAACTAACTCTATGAAAAGAGAATTAAGGGATCTAGTGTGAATTAATGCCCTAGAGCCAAGCCCTACGATCATTATTTTTTTCCAGGAGAGGGGAGGAGAAAGTCTACTTGCCTATCCTTCTCCTTTGCACCATAAGATGTGTCTATTTTTACACACACTGCCCCTGGGAAAAAGTACCCTTATTATTTATATTCATTAATTGAGTCTTTTAATCACAACAGTAAGTGGACAACCAAATAAAACATCTCATTTGAGGAAAACCAGAGGATCAAAAAAGAAAGGACTAAGATGAATGAATAGAACAAGTGACCCTAAGAGAAAACAAATAGTTCACTAAACAGAATTGCAATTAGTCTCTTTAGAGAGATTTAAGAATATATTGTCTACATAAAAAGTAACACACTCAAGAAGAGGTTCCTATGAAAAAGGAACAGTTAGAAAATCAGAGTTCTTGGGAGTTAGGTATATGATTGACAAGTGTTTAAAAATTCATTGAAGTACTAGAATATGAGTCAAAATGACCTTAATGGAGAACATAAAGCCAAAATACCAGAGACTGAATATATATATTAAAAGATAAACCAAGGCACCTTAAAATTTACAAGCGTTTGAGTATATATAGATTCAAATCAGGCAGCACCAAACAGAAAGTAGATAGGAGCTATCTACTGACAAAGCCATGGAAATAGCATTTTTAAAGAAGACACAGAAGCAAAGCAAAAAAATTATTTGATTGGTTATAGCTTAACCAATTGGTTATTTGGGAAAGCCTAGGTGGCTGTTTGTGATTAGTTGCTCTTAAGTTTCATGTTCTCAAATTCAAGTACACTGACTCTGGCTTAGGTTATGGCTTGCTTATGTAGGCTCCCAAGGTATTAGAAACACCTCAGTCTAATTGCCTCCTTGTTTAATTTTACATTATATTAATAATATATATTTATAATATATTAATATTTTATATATATATTTATTTATTTATATATTTAATTACATATATATGAAAGAAAAATCAAGGGACATGGAGATTAATCAAGAGGTCCAATATCTGTATGCAAGTTAAATTCTCAAAAAAAGAGAACAGAAAAAATAGAGGGGGTGGGCAAAATAAAGCAGAAATAAAAAAATAGAGAATGCAGAGGAGATGGAGGAGGAGCAAAGAAATGCCCTCCTCCATTAACTGGGTACAGGATGAACTATCTATATCTAGGCATCAAAAAGAGCTAGATCTATCCTTTAGGGTTCTCAGTCTGAGAGCAAATAAATAGGTGAAGGTGTAAAATAAAGATATTTTAAAATACACAATGAGTTACCTTCACTTACTTTTTCTAAAAGACAAAGTAATTGAGGTCTCTTTTCAAAACAACAAAAAAGGAATTAAAGAAAGAAAAGCCATAGGATCCAAGAAACAGTGCACCTAATGCGAAAGTACTGTGAAAAGAAATTCCTTCAGAATAGGCTCTATGGCATGTGAGAAAAATGGTCAGAATTGGAGCATGAATATAGAGGGTTCTAATGACAATATTTTCAAGAACAAATGGGTTAGCTTTGAATATACTGTAGTTAAAAGGCAGAATTATCATACTGCTGAAATAAAGGCTTACATTTTTTCTTTCAAAAAGGAAACAAAAAGGAAAATTGGAAACTCATGTAACTACCAAAGCCCTGTATAAGGAAGCATTGAACCAAATATGAAGAAATGTGCAATGTGGAATGATTTTGAGCCTACTTCTAGATTGCAAGGAAAGAGATTCACATGACCTTCATTCTTGGAGCATCATTTATCAAGTAGCCCAGGCTTAATGAAATAAGATTACATCATTCTACTTATTTATATGGTGATTAATAAGTGCTATAATTTTAATATTAAAAATATTTATTGTTTCTAAATTTTAGATTATAAATTATAAATGAAACATTAAATGTTTAATTATTACAGTAGTACAGAATGTAAATGGTATGAATTTGGTCAATATAAAAATAATGGCACAGCTAACGGAGATAAGGAAGTATAGAGCAGAAAGAAGTGGAAAGATGTGAAGAAAGACTAATTTTCTTATCTTAATAATGGGACATAAGGAGTTAATGAATGTGGACCTTGATTAATAAAACACAAGTTTTACTAATAACATGACTAATAAAAATTTAAGTGGTTGGAAATTAACTGGAAGTAAAGAGATTATAAATTAGCAAATTCATCAGCTTCCATATGAAAAAATAAAGAGGTACTTTAAGTTCTAAATTTTGGGGTTTGCAATTGTTAACCAATTATAAGTTGTTAATGCAAAATAGAGGTATGACTGGACAGTTTAACACAAAGGTTTCAAGTTGGTAGCCCCCAAGCCAATTCTGCTAAGACCCCTTCATTTTTTGTTTTTTATATCCTGTACAATGTTTGTAAAAATAAAGAAACTTAACCAAAACTATCAGATTTCTGATTTTCCTTGGAAAAAAAGAGTGGAAGAATGATCGAGCATCATGGGTTACATTCCTGCATGGGAGCAATTGGCCAGAGCTGGCAAAACAGCCTTCCCGTAGATGGAGCCTATGCTGGTCCACTGGCCACACTATCCAGTCCCCTATCCCAGCTATGTGTCTGATGCCTTGCTTTATCTGTACATTACCTGCCTGGCTCTATGAGATTGCAGTTTATGACTCCTCATTGAGAGTTATGGAGTTAAATACCAGAAGCACTACGTGTCGTTCAAGGTGGATATGTCTGGGGAAATGGGATCAAGGGTGGGAGGAGCGTAGTTTGGAAGATAGTAATCTTTCATTTCTACCCTTCAGTACAATTTGAATCAGCCCTTTGACTTCTATGTATGTTTGTCAATGTGTCTTTGTCTATGTCTGTATCTTATCTGACTGTAGCTTGGCCACAGGCTGATTCAGAGATAAAGCTCCAGAAGTAATGAAGAGACCCTATACTAATGGAAGGGTTAAATGCCAGCAGGAAGGTGGCTTTCAAGACAATGAATGATTTAGTACTAGGCGTCCATGGATGTTATTATACAAAAACTAATAAAACAAAAAATGAGAACAGCCTATCTGCCTGGTGGAAGTAACGTAATGTGTCTCTGCTCCTGCTTGTGGGCCACTGTGAGCTCTCACAAATAACCATGAGCTCCAATACCTTTCCCAGGTTTTCTTGCAGAATGTTGCAATTATGTGACTAGATTGTAGCAGATGGGATGGAGGCAGATGTGATGTAAGCCACTCCCAAATCTGGCCCATAAACTCTTCCCCAGTAATCCTTCAGAGATCTTGTTCCATTTCACAGCAACTTGGAAGCCAGGTGTTCAAGATGTCTGAGCTATAAGACAGAGGAAGCCTGTGTGACCCATATTGGAAGTGATGTGAGCAAGACATAAGCTTTTGTAGTGTTAAGCAATTGAGATTTGATGATTGTCTGTTCCAGCAGTTATTGTTAATTACCGAAAGCAGTGGCTCTTGAATTCAGCATGTTTCAAAATCACCAGGAGAGCTTGTTAAAACAGATTGCTCACGGGTGATTTAATATTGTCTTCTACGTACCAGCATTGAAGCAATGCTTACTGTAATTCCAATGAACTGAAATGAAGATGTAGGAAGAATGGGTGATGCCAGATTTCCAAGATGTAACATAATGGTGCACTTATCTGTACTGAGATGACTAAAGCAGTCTGGAAAGTGATGACTTCAAGTTACCTTGAGCACAATTTCAATTGCAGCATAATTATGCTCTTCTGGGAAACTAGAGGGCAGACAAATTTGCTTCCTTTGAGGTCACCCCTGTTGAGTAAAAGCATGGGTCAGTTCGTAGGTAAAAAAAAAAAGAGAGAGAGAGAGAGAGAGAGAGCAGAAAAACATAACCAGACACTGGAGAATCATGGAGAAGTCACATATTGAAATCACGAGTACCACAATCTCATGCTTATATGCTATAACAATTCCAAATAAGAACTCTTCATTTCTGAATAGGAACAGTAATAAAAAGTTAACTGCCAGGGCAGAGAAAACACCCAATAGAAATCTCACGATTTTATGTCAAGAACATTGGCAGAAAACAAATGCATTTCTAATGATTTAGGAATCACAGACTCAACTCTAGAGATTAAAAGCAGATATAAGATGTAATTAAATTTTTTTTTCACATATGAACAATGTGCAATTATGTGATACGTATTTCTACAGTAGTTTTTTACAGCAGTGATTTTACCACGTTGCCAAATTTGTCGCTGTTCCTTTTCAAACAGGTAGTTTTGCATCCTTTTCAAAAACTCTATACCCTGTCATGCTCTCTACTACAAGCCACACAAACTAGTCTTTCTTTTTATATATAAATACATAAAACCCATTTTTATTTTAGGGTTTGACATACTAATAAATAATTCATTAATCATCATACCATGTTATGATAATAAATTATCCATGCTATCCAGAAGCTATTTTTTTGTATTTTTTTTTCTCTTGATTTCTTGTTTAACTTTAATCACAGAGAGGCCTGCTTGCCATTGTTAATATTCTTGAGGAGAACTTTATTACTACAGGTTATTAATTGAGAATCAAATGTGAATGGTTTGATCACACTATTTGATTTTTCCCATTCTGTTTGCAATTCAATGGGATATTCACTCTTGATGTTATCAACTCTTCACATTTAAATCTTAATTCTCATTTAGAGGCCATCATTTGTCCTTAGTTCTAAGTGCAAAAAAAAAAAAATTGTATTTTCTCTGTCTTCTTGAGGAAATTTGAATACAGGAAATGAAGAACTAAAATGGATTTCATTTCAATTTTGATATTCAAAAATGTTAAATATTTCAAACTATTCAGAAAAAAATAGCCTTAATTCTATTTTGTTCATATTGTTTTTATAATAGATATCATTAACCATCTATTAGCTGCAAAGCATTGTGCTAGGGGCTGAGGAAGATTCAAACATCAACAACACACAATCTCCTCTATCTTCATAGAACTTAGAAGTAAGGTAAATTCATAAGCAGTCATTGTCCTGATAGTAAATGTTAAGTTCCTTAACAAAAGTAGAACTTAAAACCTATATATCAGAAGACAGGTAATTTGTAAGACAAATCAGTGACAGTTTCATAGACATCTGAACTAGTCCTTGAAGAATTGTAGAATAGTGATTGTAGAGAAGACAAGTGTAGGTGGAAGGAGGCAGTACTATATGGAGCAATTTGGGGAATGGAATAAATTTTGAAGATTGTTATAAAGACAATATAGGATATCATTAGTGATAAGGCTGACAAAAGGCAAATTAGTGCCAGATTATAGAAGTTTAAATGCCACATTTAAGATTTGTGACAGAAGAGTGAGAGAATTACAGTTCTGTTTTCAGTAGATTGATCTGATAACAGGTGTATACAAAATAAATTAAGGGAAGTCTGAAAATAGGAGTGATGAGATGTTGATTGGAAAGATATTGTGTGGTCAAGCAGAGCCAGAAATCAAAGATGACTCTGAAGTTGAGATCCTGTGGATGATGAATCCGTATATAGCAACAAGGAAGTCAGAAGAAGCTTTTTGGGAAAAAGTTGTTACTACACTTGTGGAGTTAAAAATGCAGGTGGGATATACTAGGAGAAAAGCAGAGCAGGCAAATGGGAAAATGGAGCTGGAGCTCAACAAATCGCTGGATGTTAGTGTTAAAATTTGGAAAATAGTTCAAGCCCCAGGGTGATTGAAATCATCAAGTGAAAAAGTATGGTGACTGGAAGGTAGAGAGCTAGTAATTATTGACTAGCATTATCCAATTTTCTTCATCACAATAAATTAAAATAGTGACACAGCTCCCAGATCCTCCATAATACAGAGAATAGTCAACAACATTGAATGTTCCAGAAAAAGGTAGGTTAGGGGTTTCTGTTTGCATTTGTAATTAGTCATGTTTGAGAGAATTTACATAAGTAGCCTTTTTATTTCCTCAGGTTAAGTGTAGATTTGGCAATTATCTAGGTCATCTGACAACAGTTGGAAATCAAACTGGATAACTCCTAACACCAAATCTACCTGGAGTCTAAATCCTTTGTTTGGATTTTCTTGAACTGACCACATTGTAGCTCCTTGTCTTCTGGCTGAACTCTCAGCAGCTTTGTCTTACAAGTGCTTGGCTTTAAAGGAAGCTTAATCCTTGTTCATTAACTATATATATAGTAGTTGAATGAAAATTGTGTATAGATCCTCAAACATTTGTATGACTAATAATAAAAAAAGAGAGAAGCAAGTTTAAACAGAAAAAAAAGGAAAATGAAAAGAAGGAGGAGGAGAAGAAGGAGGAAGAGGAGGAGAAGGAGAAGGAGAAGGAGAGAAGCAAGGATTTAGCATAATGTGTATTCCCAGGGCCTGTGCAATATTGAAGAATGGAGAGTGAGAGATGATAAAGATGATTTAGAAGCCCTTCGATTTAGCAGTGAGTCAGTTTTCACATTGCTACCAGAAAACCATGCTTCATGTTTTAATTAACTATTGTTCTCAAGTTCCAGATGAGTTTATAGAAACAGACAGGTTAAGTGACTTCTGGAAGATCATACTGTGTCAGCAGGAGATGGAAGCTCCAAGGAACTGGCTTACCACTAAGAGCTCTGTGTCTGTAACCTAACAGAGAGGTTCCAAACTTCCCTAAAACTTTGTTTCTCAGATGATGAATTGTTAAGGTTTTCCCTGAAGTTACTTTTACATGAGCAACTCAGGGGAACAGACACTTTTAAGTGAGGTGGAATTACAAATGCTGCATTGTCTTCTTGAAAATCATATGGGGCCTCCTTTATTTAAGACAAAATGGGAATTCTTGTTAGTGGAAAGATAAAACATATGTTACCCACTCCCACCCTACCCAGAAATAAACATTTACTGCATAAACAAATATGGAACAAATATATTTACTTGTGGGTTTTTAAAAAAAAATTTTTTTAGCACTTTCACAATGATAAAGCGGATTGTTGCTTCCCCTTGTAAGAGGTTTATTAGATATTGGTTTAAAAGATTAATTTCTTAATAACCAGGAATAAGCTAAGCTAAGTTACCTTATCGCTTCTTTTTTGGCCTCACTGCAGCCTTGAAACAGGACACAGAAGAGTTAACCTGAGGCCCAGACAGTCCCATGCTGATAGGTAATGAGTGAGGGCTGCAGCTGAATGTCAATAGCTCCCTGTGAACTTGGGTAACCTAGCTGGGCCCTCTGGTTGCCACAGCTGGAGGAGGTAATCAGCTTGACCCAGGTGACCTTCCTGAGGCTGTGCTCTGTCCTGCATCAAGTAGCTTCTTTGCATATGGCTCCTTCCTGCTGCTCAGTTGAACCACTTTTAGGAGAACTGAACCTGACTCAGTCTCAAGAGGAAACATAGTATAAATTAGTCAGTGATGGTTACAAGTTGCACAATATAGTAGGTGCTTAAAAAAAAAAAAATTAATGGGAACACATCCTAGAAACTTCAAAAAGATTTCCAGGAACAGCTATGACACCCGCCCTTCCAGGGTTATTAAAATAAATTGAAGGTTATATAACAGGTCTGTCAGCATTTCACATTTCTTTGTGGAGTTGTGTTTCATCAAATGCTTTCACCTTTCTGGGTGTGGTAAATTGATTTACTTTTGTTTTAGTGCTTACTTATCACTATCTTCATTGCATAGTCCCAAGGATGCCATACCCAGAGAGTTTACATTATGGATTGAGTACATTTTCATAAGATCTTCATCTAATTTTTAAGCAGTATTTCACCCTTATTCTGTTCAATACAAGAAACCTGAACGGCATCTTAAACTATTTCTTGTCTATCTATGTCTAAATATACTGTTATTAAAAGAGTGTTATTTATAAGCTGAGAGAGTGAATGCTAATTCTGCTGTTAAACTCTGGAACTTACACACAAAAAAAACCATGCAGCACAACAGTACTTCTTTTCTTTCTTTTTTTTTAAAGATTTTATTGGGGAATTGGGAAAGGGGAACACAGTGTTGGGGAATTGGGGAAGGGGAACGGCTAAGCTGTTATCCTTCAATCTTAGTTGTGGAGGACACAGCTGCTCAGCTCCAAGACCAGTCGCCATCCAGTTGCCCATCGGCAGCTTGCTGCGGCTCAGCTCAAGGTGCTGTGTTCAATCTTAGTTGTTCGTGGACATAGCCCATCATCCCATGCGGTAGTCGAACCGGCAACCTTGCACAACTGTACTTCTTATAAAAAGAAGAAAGGGATTTGAATAATGAAGATTAACCAATCATAAACTACGTGAATCCATAAGTAAGTCCCAGAACAAATATGGAGTTTATATTCCCAAGAAAATAGGGCTTAAGTTTAACATACAGATTCAATTGACCTACACTTACAGTGGTGTTCAAATACTGTAACTCAAAGGCATGTTCCATCGATGGAGCCGGAGGCTTCATTCTTACCTTAGAGCAAACTTCCCACCAGGTGTATTTATTATGCATGTCTGGCCTTTACTACTGAGGAATTCTTGATCACAATTAATGGATTTTGCCTGGAAAAAAAATGATATACTGCAATTATCATTAGTTTTTATCATAATTTTTAAATTCTCATTAAATAATTGCTCCAGAATAGATGAATTCTTTTTTTTTTTTTTTTTTTTTTTTAGAGGGCAGTGTCACTGGCCCTCGTATGTGGGTTCCAAATCAGGGCCGCTGGTGTCCCAAGCCAGCTCTTAACTACCGCACCACTCGGCAGGCCCAGTGAATTCTTTATCAGATGCTGTCAGCCACCATCATTATTTGGCAGGTTAAAGGGACAAAGAAGATGCAGCTTCAGGGTGGGCAAAGGAAACAAGCAAACTTGGACATCACAACCTGTGGTAAGATCTATAAAATGCTCTGTAGCCGTCTTTGGACAAGCACATATGGTGAGACTATGGGGGGAAAACAAGCCTACTAACAATTCTATATTAAACTTAGCATTATACTCTCAACTTGGTCCTAAGAGAAATGACACAATTATGAACCCTAAGATGAGCTGAAGCAGCAGATGATAAAGATTGCTTCAGGGAGATGACACCTACATATTTGACCACAACTGTCAAACACACACACACACACACACACACACACACAGAGAAAAATGACACAACAACTGCATTTTACCCAGACTTGCCTGTTTCTGGCTCAAGCACCTTATAACTGACAGGTAGAACATCTCTTAACAAATATCTTAAAGAGTATAAGTCCCCAAAGAGGCTGATTTTTCAAAACACATGCCACATACCAAAGTAAAACATGTATCAAGATTGGGCTCTGACAACCACATTAAACTAACAAAATACATTTCCCTTGCTGATTTTTAAAAGCAGGTTAAGATTGAATCACATGATAACTAGTTGTTTTAGCAGTCTAAATTTGTACATCCAGTTCTCCTCTAGAAAATGTCACATGTTTGTTTTGTCTCTAGAACACTCCTTTTACAAAGATTTGTAGAATTAATTTCTGAGAAAGTAAATATAAAGAACAAAACTGCTTTATCTAATCCGATCACATTATAACAGTGCAGAACTTCACAGCATTATTTGGAGTGTCTCTCTTTTTTTTTTCTCCTCTGTCCTGCACCACCCACAAAGCTTTGTCACAGAATTTCCTTGTAAATCAAAAGCACTTTGTGGATAGTAATAGTGTGCCCTGCACCAGAATGCTGTCTTGTTATCTGGTGTTCTCCAAAATGAGTTCCTGCTGACTCCAGTCAGTCACACACCTAATGCCTAAAATAAATGAGGAGTCTTCAGAAATTTGCTCTAGTAACTAGGTTAACTAAACAAATACACTTAAATTTTGCATAGCCCCATATTTCTACAGTCCAAATATAATTTGCCCAGGTTAGCTGCCAACATATACTTTTCTGGCTACCCTTACTGAGGTTACCAAATGACTGTTGTGCTATCCCCTGAGTACCATGAAGACTGATAACTCAACCATCCCACAAACATTTTGAAGGGCCATAGTTGATCAAGCACATATTCTGTGATAAATAAGGGGAAAGAAAGACAATTAAGATCTGGTGCCCAATCTAAAGGAGTTTTCATTCCAGCAGGATGAAAAAACAAGAAACGATTATTTGTCATAAATGTGTATAAATACCGTACTAGACCTATGAGCCAAATGCTATGAGTGCCCTAAGATGGGATAAATCATCAGTTCGACCTAACCGCTCTGCAAACGTTTCCCAGCAGAGGTGACTTGATTCCTTCAACCATGATGTTGAACAGGATGCTGGAGACACTCACTGCATGCCACTTGAGGACTCGCATACCAGCTCATAGCCTGTGCTGGAAGAGCTCAGGCTTAGCTGAGGTAAAGGGGGAGACAAAAAAGACTAGAAGTATGGGCACCCAATTTTTTAAAAATGTGTTTATTATGAAAGATTCCAAGCAGTCACAAAAGGAGAGAGAACAATAAAATGATCTCTTGAATGCCCATCACCTACATTGAAAGATTATCAAATTTTTTTGGCATGTTTGTTTCATCTGCCTTCTTTTCTTTTTTTCTTTTCTTCCTGATTTTGTTTTCAGTTTTTGTTTTTAGAACTCTATTTAAATAGTATATTTTTTCCTTTTTTCATTTGGTGTTACATTTGTGAGATTTATCCACTATATTAGTTTCCTAGGGCTGCCATAATAAATTACCATAAACTTGGTGGGCTTAAAACAACAGAAATGCATTCTCTCACAGTTCTGAGGCTAGAAGCCTGAAACCAAGGTGTCCACAGGGCTGTACTGCCTCTGTGGTTCTAAGGGAGAATCCATTCTCTGTCTCCTCCAGCTTCAGGTGTCCCCAGGCATTCCAATCTCTGCTTCTGTCTTCACACGGCCTTCTGCCCTGTGTCTCCCCCTCTCCTATAAGGACCCTTATAATTGAACGTAGCGCCCACCCATGTAATTCATGTGATCTCTTGAGATCTTTACTTATATCTGCAAAGACCCAGGTAATATGTGCTGGAGGCAAATTTCCAACCCGTGTGCATTTTAGTGCCTCCCTGACCACTGGATCACATGGCATCTAAGCTGGGAGTTCTGGGTCTTTAACATGGCATTGGTTGTAATGCTTGGCCCATATGGATGGAAACTAGTATCCAGAGGCTACAGTATGCGGGAGTGGTGCATTGGCTGGGGAAGCAGGAATTCTGGGTTCTGGAGTTAATCCTCAATTGACTCCAAACTCTAAGCAACATAATGTTGTTTTGTCCCAGTTCCTCTTCCAAGCCAGGTTACCTGATTTAACCAGAAGGGAGGTTGGTGAGAAGAAATAACCCACTCCCTGGGTTTGGGCTGGGAACACACAGTGGGATTTTCTATACTCTTACATCTTTTTGATTACTTTAGTAAATAATCTTACAGAAATTTTCTTCCTGAGTTTTTTAAAAAAAAGTATATCCCAGGCATGTATCAATTCAACTCTTCTGACTTCAATATGTGTCTCTAAAAGGTGTTGTCTTATATAATCACATTGCCATTATCACAAACAAAATTAATGGTAATTCTTAGGTTTCATCTAATAATAGTAGGTCATGCTAAACTTCTTCATTTTTCTTCAAAGAGTCTTTTTATGGTTAGTTTGAATTGGTGGCAGACTGTTTTTTTTAAGCCCAAATGTTATCCCATGGAGCTGGGTAGCGTTTCATAGGTAGTGTGAGTTCTTAGAGAGCCAGGACTATGTCTAAATCCTTATACAACACCCTGCACCTAGCACAGTGACCAGCCCAGAATGAACCCTAAATACACGTATGCTGAATTACACTGACTTGAATTAAATAAAGCTTTTAAATAGGGTGATATCTCATCAGCACTCAGTTTTTAAATAACCCTAGTGGCTCTAGATAGACATTGGAAAGCCTGTCTTAACAAAAAGCCTGTGCTCTCAAAGAGTTTGTAATACATGACATCAACATTGCAAACGCCAAAAAGACCACAAACCATAAACTGGAAATTTATAGAACAAAATCCTCAGTTTATACATTTACTGAAATGACAAGCCTATGTATGAGGCTTCTGGAATGTGGAAAAGGGGCCATACTTACCCTTATACATCTGAATAGTCTAATATCTGAATAAATTAATATCAAAGGTAGATTTTTCTCAACCAGGTTAAAATGTTTCCTTTGATTATTAAGGAATTGTTTTTAAAATATTTATTTCACCAATGTTCTGGGTGAGTTATTCTTGGACAAGCCTGTGTATTCTCAACACTTAGAAAAGAAGCCACTAGAGGAGAGAGAACTCTATTCAGGAAGAATGGTACTTTCCACCCTTGTAACGTTTCAGCACCTTATAAACACATTTATACATTTTTATTTCACGTTTCTCTTTGTTATACACAGCAACTGGTGAAATGTATAAGGCAAATATTATTATCTATGCTAAACAGGTAGGTAAACTGAAGTCCAGAGGACATGACTGGTGTAGTCATTCTCAAAGCTGATTACTGGTGGAGGCAAGGTTGGAGGTCAAGTCTCTGGACACCAGGAACAGCACAGGTGGTTCCATGTTTCTATCATTTCCTTGATTTTCCGTTTCCATTCTTAGCATTGTGTTGGTTCCATTTGCCCTCTGTCTTTTGTGTAGAAGAAGCTAGAAGGCATGGACAGCTCCCTGTCTTTGTGAATGAACCAAGTAAATAAACTTCAAGGAGTCTGAAGCATCCTCAAGAGCTGACAACCTCCTCTTCATGTTATTTTTATAGATTCTTCAGGCTCCATTATTATTCTTGAAGCTTTCTTCCAAGAAATAAATAGGGTCATATTTCCTCCACAGGAGTAAACCTCTAGTAGTAATTGGTGATCCAAAAAGATTTCAACTATTTTTAATGTAATTGTATGTATTTCAATGTAATTTAATGTATTTTAGTGTAATATATATATATATATATATTTTACAGGATTTTTGTTCAGTTTGTTCATAGTATCTCTAATATGTGTTTTGTATGACTAGATAATTTGATGTTAATGCTACATTAAAATTTGACAACATTAAATTATAGTATGAAAATTTTTATAATATCAGGTCATAGTATTAAAATAGAATTCATAGAGCAACAATTAGTTGTGGTTCAATTATTCCATGGCAAATTATCTTTGGTTAATTATTATGAATAAATGTATATAGTCCTTGCATTATTAATATGTGAGCTGCAAGTTCTGCATTTAGCGTTCTATTATTGTTCCTTGTATGTTATCCATTTTGTCCAGTTTGTGGTCTCATTTCCACTCTTACCTGAGTTTCTAAATTTTTTCCTTTTCCTTAACCTATTTGATTATAAAAAGTTCTCCTAGTTTTTGAATCTGAAATTGTTTCATACAAGTGTCCTTATCAAAGACTGTATAATAGCCAAGGGGTATAATTTATAAAATCTACATAAATTGATGCAAGACATGAATGAAGATTATTTTGGATTTTCTTTTATCTAAAAACCCCAAAAATTTAATTGTAGGATTGATGGTTTCCACTCCTGAGCCAGCTCTGCCGATGGGAGCTATATTTGGTTCTAAAATCTCAACTGCAGAAGCTTCTGTTTGAGATCATGCTGTCTTTTCACACAGTGATATCTCAAGCCACTCCACTGAGCTAGGTGTTAATTTCTAGTGTTCTTTGTTTCCTACAAGTAGAATTAGAGTGAGAATATTCACCCAGCTTTTTTTTTTTTTCTCTTTTACATTAACTTTCAACACTTTGAATGTTCTTGGAAATGAAGGAACTTCAGACATCTAGATCAGGGAACTGTGCAGATTTACAAGGCTGAAGTGTTGCTCACCACTTCGTTACAGTTTTTGTTAATGGTTAGTCTCTGGGGAGATGCCATTGATACTGAAAATACTCTTTAGGGAAAAAGAATAGACACTATTAAGCTTTTGTTTGCATTTCAAAGTGTTTGCATTTCAAAACCAAAGAAAGGTATTTTTAGAATAGTAGAATCACACCTTACACAAAAGGGATGTTATAGGCAATGCATGGAGGTCGTTAGTAAGGTTCAAGCAGTATCAAGAATGCCTTACAAAAGGATGGTATTTGGGAGGGATGCTGAGAACCTTACAGTAACTGTGTCTTGCCCCTTTTTATCTTCGCCACAGCACTAAGCCAGTTGCCTTGCATACAATAGGTGTTCAGTAAAGCCTTACTGCATGAATGAATGAATGAATGCATGGACCAAATTTATTCTAAAATAAAATACACATTCATTTGATATGGTATCTCCCGGAAGCTTTTAATTTCAACCCCATTCCCTCTAGGCCTCTAGAATAAGCCAGGGTGATTTTTCTAAAATGCAAATCCCATCCTGTCATTCTTCTAGCTAATCATCTTCCCTGGCTTCCATTTGCCCACAGGAAGCAACCCAAAGCCATTGTGTGACACGGAAAGCACTTCTTCCTGCTTCAGACTCGAGTGTCATCTGTTACTCTCACTCTTCTTCTCCCTTCCCCTCCAAATAAATTACATGTGTAACCTTTCTGTGCTTTTGTATATGCTGTTCCCAGCTTTCATACTCTTCCAGTACCTGGATAATTACTACCGGTCTTTTAGTATCAGTTCAAAGATCACTTCTGAGAAGCTGTCCCTGAAACCCTACTTCCTGTGGCCGGGTTGTCTTTGTGTCTTACTAGGGGCCTCCATACTTTCTGGTAAGTGGGGTTTCCTATCATCTGTCTCCCTAGGCTTCTCTATGCAGACCCTGGGTCTTTTTCACCTTTAAATCTACTATGTACACAGTAGATATTCAGACATGTTGGAGGAAAATTGGCAATGGGAGTCAGGGGCAGAAAAAGAAAGAATAGTGGAAAAGAAGAAGGGACAGGAAAAAAAGTTATTATTGGTTCAGACCATTTTTGTAGGCTCTGTAGCCAGAAATGATCTTTAAGATAAAACAATGCTCAACATAAAATAAATAAATAAAAATCTACTAAAGGTGGAATATACCTTTTAAAGAATTAGCATTTATGGGCCGGCCGAGTGGCACATTGGTTAAGAGCTGTCTTGGGATGCCAACGACCCCGGTTCAGATCCTACATATGAGGCCCAGTGACACTGCCCTCTACAGCTAACAACAGCTCCACCTGGAGCTGGGCTGCGAGCCCTGGAGATGGTGTAGGCTGCAGCCCCTGCTGCAATGGGCTGCCATAGGCTACAGTGAGTGGCCAGCAGCCAGTGAGGGCTGCCAATAGCCACAGTGAGCGGCCATCCAGAGGCCAGAGACCAATCTGCCTTATCCGGGAAGAGCGCAATGACGATACCAACATAGACCAGTGAAGCAATGTCCTCCACTAGACTGAAGAACAAAAGGACAGCAACTTGTCTGTTCCCCTTCCCCGATTCCCCAACGCTGTTCCCCTCCCCCAATTCCTCAATAAAATCTTAAAAAAAAAATAGCATTTATATTTTGTAACTATAAGGCTTAATAGCAATCATTTTGACACAATTCTTCTGGAGTGATGACATGATTTAAAAAACAAAAGCAATAATTTTCTTACTAAAGGCTGCATTTTGAAATCAAAGAAAACATAATCATTTCCAAGTTTACTTGAGTCCAACATTGAGATGAAAACCCAATTCAGAAACACAAAATTTTCACTCTGTGATATGTTGTTTATTACCAAGTAAAAAGTTAATTATTTTGCAATATTTGATGTGTTTTTGGGTCATGAGATAAGTCTGTTTAACTTCCTCTTTACAGCAGGCTAGAGGCTCTAACTATTCATGGATTTCACTGATCTGCTTCAAGTAGCGCAGGATTTTAATAGAAGTGGGGTTTTTTTCCAACATGGTTGCATTTAAAGAGGACTTAAGATATGTTTGACTATCTTTATAATATGTAAATATGATATCATTTTGAGAAAAATACAAAGAACTACTTATGCTAAAGATAACATCTAATACTGCATATAAATTTGTAAGGAAAAAAGAAGAAATGGATCAGTGCTGGGATGGTGAGAGAGGACACAGGAAACCCAGAAAACCACCAAAGACTTTCAATAGATGATTCCCTTTGCTCTTCCCACACACTCCCACCCCTTTCCAAACTGCCTAGATTATCAAGGACCTCAGCAAAATTAACAGGTGAACACTCTGTACAGGGCAAGAAGGTTGATGTTGACTCTATGGGTAAGTGAAAATAACACTTGCATTGACTCTTCACATATGACACACTGTCTTGTTTTAGTTGCAATAATGCCCTTCATCTCTTATAAACATTGAGCCTCTCCATCAGGAAATCTGCCTGTCTCTCAGATCAAGAAACCCTGTCAAATGCCATCTAGTCCAAGATCATTCAGTACAAAACAACGAGTCTGAGGCAAAACTGAGAACACAGGCCTTGGATTCCCATCTGGTCAGACCAGTAGACCAGTAGACCACATTGCACCATCTGAACAAAGACAAACAGGAAGGTTGTTCCAGGGCAGACTCTGTTTACAAATGTATCTGCAGCCTTTCTGAAGCTCTGTTGTCCTAATTTCTTTTTCCTGTTTGTGACTTGTAAGCATTTCTGTCTTCCTTTCCCCTTACCTAACCTATATCTATGATTACTTTCATTCTTTTGTTTTAAGTGGATTCTAGGAGCAACAGAAGAATAAAATAGAATAACATGAAAGGTTCTAGGTTGGCTGGAAGCGCACTTACATCAGAGTATTGGTACATAGCTTACTATAGGCAATATTAAGAAAGTGCATTGGCACCAAAGAGTATTTGACATACAAACAAAAGGTGCCTTGAGGACAAAATGTCTTCTTGCTGTCCCTATACGTTTTGAGTCAAAGAATCACAAGACAGTGCAGAAGTGATGGAAGTGAGATAATCAATCGATTATGCTCCTTTTATTTGGAATGGAAGGGTGAATTTGCCCAAACTTACAATATTGTAAATGAAACGTTCTATTTTCAGTGTTTGTTTAAATGCACAGGGTGTGTCAAGAATCAGGTAAAATCGACCCACAGTTTGCAGCTTTAAAAAGCACAATTAGACAAAGCTGAAGAGCCTATAAAGAAAGTAGGAAAAACAAATTTAATGCATCATGACTGCTAGCACTTGAGGGAAAGCAGGCTCGTTTTAGAGGAGGTCAGGATGGTGGACCAGTGAGTCAGCTTTTGAACTTTGAAAGTGAACCCTAAGCATCCAGGAAGATTTTAAGGTTAGAGACACTGGTGTCAATTCTTTTATAAAGGAATTATAGGTTTATCCTAACATCATAATTAAAAGCCATGGTGAGGTCAACATTTGACTCACAAATGTAATGGATATACAAGATTTCTATCAGAAATCAAAAATACATTCTTATAGAGGAAAAATTGTTTTTTTCTAGTATGTAAATTCCATAGCATTTTTCTAATTCTCTCTTGGTTTCTTAAGTCTAGTTCTCTTGGTTTCAAAATCTGTGCCTCTGAACTTGAACCCAGGAGTGAGTGAGAAGGGCTGTTCAGTTATCCTAACATATACCTGGACACCATGCCAACTGGCCCTACAGCCAATCCAGCCAGGCCCCTTGTGTGTCCTTATCCTGGTGTGTCTGAGCTTTACGGCTCACAGCTCCAGCCTGGGCTAAATTGCAGCAGACAGCCATCAGATTTCTTGTGAGTAGCCTGGCCAGGAGCACTGACCTATGGGTGGGGCTGCAGCATTGCATTTATGCCCATTGCTTAATCCTTTTGTCTCCAGTGGAATCTAAAAAGAGTAGGAATGGGATGACTCTTACTGCAAAAACAGGTGTGGAAGGAAGGAGAGGGAAGATGGCTAAATAACCTTAGGGTGATAAAGTTTCCTGGCCCGCGTGCATTCCTTCTTGGGGGAGTTAAAATACTTCAGCTCTTACAGATGGTTAATCAGACGATAGGGTCTTTGTGACTAGGAACAAATATCAGCCTATTATCAGTCTAAGATATCAGTCTAAGATAAAATAATTTAAGTAGAAGCTAAACCAGCCTATCCACACAATCCTAAGTGGAAATTCTTTCAACCAAATTATCCTGGCCGTGGCCTTCCAGAATGAACACACAGAAGAGTCAGTTAATAGAGTTCTGAGTTTTCAGTAAGCATGAAGAAACATGAAGGGGTAGCACTGACTTCCTAACTGCCTCCCCTGAGGGTCTCTTCCTGGTGTCTTCCAATAGTCCCTGATTAATTTCTCTGACGTAGGTACCCAGCCCAATTCTTTGATATATCATATTGCCTGGAGAAAGCTAGTGCTGCACCAAATAAAAGAGAAAGAAAATGCACTCATTCATGAATCAAAAATTTAAGAAAGGAGGACTTTACAAGTTAGCAACCTCCCTTTCCTCCTCCCCCCCATTTTCTAGTTTTTGTTTGCTTGTTTGTTGATAGGGAGGCCTGCATCTCAGCTCCATCCCCAAATAAAGGTTGAATTGGTAGACCTGGAACTTTTTCATTTGCTTCATAGAATCTAAGGGCAAGAAGAGTCTTTAGAGACTGCTTAACTGCCTAGTGGATGCATTTACTCATTCATCCACTTAGAAGGCATGTGTTTAGAACCTACTTTGAAATAGGCACCATGCGAAGATGAAGAATGCAAAGACAAAAGGATATAAGTTTTTGCCCTGGTGAAGCTCATGGTCCAGTGACAGAGACAAACATGGAAACTGATGTTTTAGGTATGAATCAAGGCTCACAAACTGAGGCATGTGTGCAATAAATGTCATTTGTCTTTATTTTCCTTAAAGGAGATTAAATGCTACTCTATACGTTTATCTTGCAGAGCATCCGGGAAGTTCAATTTCAAACATTATTGAGAATTCCTTCCTGCTTTGTCCTTGTGTCATGAAAAGGTCCAGAGCATATGAGGAGACTTCCTGCAATCTTGGATCCACACAGGTTATACCTGGATGCCTATGGTCTATGCCTGGCTGGTTATGTGAGGTCTGGAAGCTCACTGCTTCCATGACACACATTGGCCACTGGATTCTTGACAAGCCTGAGAGCCTGATGCTTAACACCAGCTTTCTAGACACATGGGTAGCCATCCCCCAACCATGGTCTTGCTGCCTTGTAGAGCTCCAACAAGAAGTAGGGTCTGCCTTCATCATGCTGCCTGCAGGACCCACTCAGCTCCTCTCTCAGCCCTGCCTGTGAGGCTAATCGCCTTTCTCTCCACTTCTGTAATTCTTGTACCCCTAACCAAGTGAAATCTGCTCCAGGAGATAACACATTCAGGGAACAAAAACAAATTGACACCTCAGTGATTATTCTGCCCCTCAACCCCAAGAGCAAGTGAATTCTTTACTGTTGTGCTAGGGTGACTCATAGTCCTCATCTTAGTCCTGGCCTGGTGTCAACATGTAGGCTTGAGTAAGTGTTGAGGGAAGGAACCACCACTTGTGGGAAATGTGGGGCTCAGAGACGTTGATGTTTCCTCTCGGTCAGGAGGGGCAGGGAGAGGTTTGTAAGGTGCATAGGGTGTGGGGGATGGGCATCTGAGGTTAAAAAAGCAGGATGTAGGAAACTGAGAGGGATGAAAGAGCCTGTGTCTTCCAGGGAATGTGAAAACCCTTCCATGGTTAGTGTGTGTGTGTGTGTGTGTGTGTGTGTGTGTGTGTGTGTGTGTTTGTGTTCTGTGATGACAAGAGGTGAGGCTAGAAAAGAGATTGGAGCTTAATTCTTTTTTTTTTTTTTTTAAGATTTTATTGGGGAATTGGGGGAGGGGAACAGCATTGGGGAATCGGGGAAGGGGAACAGACAAGTTGCTGTCTTTTTTTTTTTGTTCTTCTGTCTAGTTGCGGAGGATGTTGTTTCACTGGCCCATGTTGGTATCATCATTGCGCTCTTCCCGGGTGAGGCAACTCGGTCGCCGGCCTCTGGATGGTCGCTCACCGTGGCTATTGGCAGCTCATGCTGGCTGCCAGCCACTCATGCTGTCTGCCAGCCACTCACTGTAGCCTATGGCAGGCCACTGCAGCAGGGGCTGCAGCCTACACCATTGCTGGGGCTCGCACAGCCCAGCTCCAGGTGGAGCTGTTGTTAGCTGTAGAGGGCAGTGTCACTGGCCCTCATATGTGGGATCCGAACCAGGGCCGCTCTTAACCGGTGCACCACTGGGCCTGCCTGATTGGAGCTTAATTCTGAAGGGACTTCTAGTAAATTTGGCTGGGGGGCGGGGGGAGCTTTCAACGTGAGTTTCCAAGGTAAACAGTGTAAGTTCATTGCGTGAAATCCATGGACTTGGAGTCAGACTGTTGGATGCAGCTTGAAATCCCAGCTCCATTGTTTTCTTGCTTTAGAATTGTGAGCAAGTTGTTTAACCTCTTTATCCCTCAGTTTCTAGTATCTATAAAATGGGCATAGTTAATAGTAGCACCTACTTCAGAGGCTTCTTGATAGAACTGAATAAGACACGATATGTAAAGTATCTGCACAGTCTGGGCATATAATTAGCATTAAGTAAATGTTCACCAGTAATATTATACCTTTGAAATAATTTTCATGTCATTATACTCACAGCAACCTGGAGAGGTAGGCCAGGCGCATACTGTTTTACCACTTCACTTGCAGAGGCATCAGGAATCTAAATTCAAAGTGCTCAACAACTATCACACTGGTAGGCACACGATTTGATGTGACATTGTGGATGATAATGGTGATTATGGCCCCAAAGATCAAAAGAGATAACTAACAGGAGCAGCCTATGGGGCAGAGTTTGATACTTTCACCCCAATGTGAAGGCAGGGTCTAGCACACACTACCCAAGTCATTTTGTTTTGAGATTTCCCAAGAGAACATAACAATAAAAATGAGCAATGAAAAGAGAGAAAGTGGTTTGTTAGTTCCCAAGATCTGCTGTAACAATGTAGTACAAACCAGGTGGTTTAAAATGACAGAAATGCATTCTCTCACTGTTCTGGAGGCTAAAAGTCCAAAATCAAGGTATCAAGAGGGCTATGCTTCCTCTGAAACTCTGGGTAGAATTCTTCCTTGCCTATTCCTAGCTTCTGGTTGGGGCAATCAATCCTGGGGTTTCGTGGATTGCCTCTGTGGTCACATGGTATTTTCCGGGTGTGTCTGACTCCGTGTCTGTTCTCTTCTTATAAGGACCGCAGTCATAATGGATTAAGGGTTCACCTACTTCAATATGACCTCACCATAACTTACATCTTAATCATGTCTGCAAAGATGCCATTTCCAAATAAGGTCACATTCACAGATACCAGGGGTGAAAACTTCCACATGTCTTTTGGGGGAACACAATTCAACCTGCAAGTGGTTTTATGGAAAGAGCATTGGGCTTGGAGCTGTGGTTGTGGTAAAGTCACCTCTCAGGGATCAGATGTGTTATTTGCCAAATCAAGAGTGGTTCTAAAATGTTATGATTGTTTGAGCCTCTCTTGTTTTCTAAAAATGAAGCACACCAAGAGGCAAAAACTGAAGTAACTAATTGAAACCGTGTGTTCAAATCAAAACTGCAGTTTGAGGAACTAGGGATTACATAACGAATAACCTAAGCCCTCACTGACCCTGGCTACATTAGGAAGCAGTGCTTATGAAAGAATGCACTTTGTTTGAACAATTTCTTCAGTCGGGCAGAGGATAGATTTTCTTGTGTAACCGGCATTTCCCACCCCTCCCTTAATTTGTGCTTTGATAAATATATTTGAAAGAAACATGAAATATAAGAAAATGGAAAGTTTAGTTTCCATTCTAAATCTCATAGTCCTATACAGTGGTTTGAGTTTTGAGGACTGAAACAAAATTATTATTCAAAATCCTCACCTTAGGTTAATTGTAAAACAAATATCACCTCTGAAGAACTTCAATTTACCATCTATGCCTGCCCTTCTGTATCTCCTTCCCTGGTTGGAGTAATATATATTCCTGTCGTTTTCTCTGTAATAAAACTGATGCTTGGGTTATGCTTATACAATAGTTTGAGTCTGTCTGCACAGTAAGTCACATTTGGGGGAGTTTTCTTGTGGGTTGATATCAGCCAAACATTCTCATGTCACATTCTCTCATCTTTTATGATTTTATGTGAGTGAGGGGTACCTGCGAGGATTCCCTCACTGGTTGACCCAAGTCAACCCAAATATTACTCTGTATTCCTGCTAAGGACACAAAAGTTTGATAGGATCTTAAAAGGTGGTTCAAATGAGGGATGGTAATACGAGAACAGACTTGTGTCCTTATAAGGCTAAAAATAGAGCATATTTGGAGGAAATTGATTTGTTTCATTAATGACCTAGTCTCAGATGAGCCTGAAAAAGACATGCTTGAGCTGAAATGATGGAATGGCTTTGCCTCAAAGGCTGACAATTTTGGAATTATGGAATGCTGTAGGCACCAAGGCCACTGAAGTTTTGGGAGAAGGTGGTGAACATACACGTATGTTTTAGGAAGCTATCCCTTTAACAACACATAAGATGGGCTGACGAGGGATAGTCTGCATTTGCAGAGACCAACTGTGAAGTCATCACAACAGTCAGAGTGAAGGTCATTGACAGCCCACACCAAGGTAGTGTTGCTGGGAGAGGAATGGAAGATACAGATATAAGAGACAGTGCAGACCCAGAACCAACTCGTCACTGGCTTGAAAATGAGATTTCTCGTCCTTGCAAATGGAGGACCGATGTGGCCCCATGCATGTGTGAGAAGGATTGTGTTCTATTTTGGATGTGTGAGTTTGAGGTGACTTCAGGACAACAAAGAGGATGTTCCCCAGGAAGTATGAGGTCACTGTCTCTGTTCTGGCATGTTTATAAAGAAGCCTCCCAAGGGCACAGGCTGCAGCTAAGTGTCCTTTGCTGAATTCAGATGTCCTGCCCTGTGTTTACTGAACACATAGTGGTTACTCAGTAAATCCCAGTGAAGGTCTTTACATAGCACCTTTCACTGGTTACTCAACAAAGTCATTAGCAGCCCTACCTATCTCTTCAATCACAGATGCAAGAAGCATGTAATTCTAACATTTTTAATGTAGCAACTTTCAACCAGGACATCTCCTAAAATCAGCTTTTTGCTGAGGAGTGAAAAGTGATGCAGTGATAGCATGTACTTGCATGTTCTATGTATCTACCAAACAGCAGTGGATTTTAGGAGCCTGAACTCCCAGATGCCTGCTTTCAGCCGGCTACTTTTTTTTTTTTCTCATTGCTAGTTGATGTATTAACATTATACATTACAGGAGTTTCAAGGACCCTACCTGAGAAGAATGACCAGAAAAAGTATTTTTTAACCCATAAAATGGAGGTGGTGGGGGAGAGAAAGGTTGGTTAGATGCCAAAAGCAATCCTGTGTTTTCGATATGCCCTTGGCTGGTATGGTCATAAAAATAATTTACAGGGGGAGAGTTGACACGGGGCCACTGTGCGTCCTTACAAGCAGTGTCTTCTGACTTAAGTTGAGAGAGACAAAAATATGAATAGGGCAGAGGTAAAGAAACAACATGACATGCTGACATGAGGATACACACTGCCTAACCCAGTTATTTTGCCCCATTTAAGGATGGAAACTCATTTGTTCTCTTCATAGACTCAGGAAAGCTTTTCTGCACCAGGAGCCAGGATACCCTGGGTTCAAGTTTTGACTGTGCCCCTACAGAAAGCTCTGCCACTAACCTCAAGTAAATCACTTCACCCACTGCATGGTGACAGTTTAGGCTATAATTTTCTCTCCTTCAGATACCTTCTCTACCCCTGTAGGCTTCTTCAAGCAATCACACATGAGATATATAAAATACTTATATATTTTTGGATGCTGTATATTTCCTACTCAGAGAAGCTTCTCTTTTGTGGCTTATAATGAAAATTACAAGTGTAGAGACTGGCTCACTTGTGTCAAGAGGATCTGAGTAAATCGAGGGTCACTTTCAGCATACTTTTCCTTGCCTCCCGGCACCGCTGATAAGAAAAAGAAGAACAAAGACAAAATTAACTTTTTTGTTTTTTGTTTAGATTTTATTGGTGAATTGGGGGAGGGGAACAGCACTGGGGAATCGGGGAAGGGGAACAGATAAGTTGCTGTCTTTTTGTTCTTCAGTCTAGTTGTGGAGGACGTTGCTTCACTGGCCCATGTTGGAATCATTGCGCCCTTCCCGGATGAGGCAGATTGGTCGCTGGCCTCTGGATGGTTGCTCATGGCGGCTATTGGCAGCTCATGCTAGCTACCGGCCGCTCACGCTGGCTGTCGGCTACTCACTGTAGCCTATGGCAGCCCACTGCAGTGGGGGCTGCAGCCTACATGGTCCCTGGGGCTCGCACAGCCCAGCTCCAGGTGGAGCTGTTAGCTGTAGAGGGCAGTGTCACTGGCCCTCATATGTGGGATCCCAACCGGGGCTGGTGGCATCCCAAAACCAGCTCTTAACCAATGCGCCACTCAGCCTACCCAAAATTAACTTTTAATTGCCCATTCCAGCTACAACAGACAGAGACAGAGAGATGGGTAGAATCTCTTTTAATATATAATGGATAATTATATATTAACTATCTTATCTGATTTAACTTATCGGAGATAACCAAGCATGCAACTTTTTAAATCTATATTTATATTATAGTAAGATTCCTAGCTCTGAGCATGAATACATTTTAGTAACACATTTTCATATTTAGTATCAGTCTAAAAATCTTTCATCCCTAAATTAGGTGAATAAATAAACAAATCAGATACATTGATTTTCTCTTTGGACTAGTTTTCTTTACAAACAATCATTAAAGTTATTTACATGATGATATAAGACATTACTTAGCACAATAAGTAACAATTTTCACATCCTCATGTTATTAACCACCAACACTTCAAAAGTAATATATTTTTGCAATTCTATGGCATCACCAGGAATATTAGTAAAGAACCTAAATTTGTTTTTGTATCTAATTTACTTCAAAACTGGATCAATAATTAAGGCTGATAAAGCATTAGCCATACAAACCACCTAACATAATAAGTAGATGATATATATTAACTATGGAAAATGAATTAATTTTACAGAACACTCCACCCATAAATGAATTATGAATCTTCAAGTCAAATAACTAGCACTTTCAAACAACAGGTTTCAGAGCAAGTTTTGGGTGTAAGCTTTTCTTATATAAACTTTTTATCTTTGTGTAGCATATCCTAATTCCAGCAATCTTATCATTGCAAGTAAGGCACACACCCTTGGCTTCAAAAAAGTCCAATCAACACTAAAGTTTAAGGTGATGTCTGAATTAATTATCACTTTGCTGCTTTACAAATTAGTATTTTATTTTATAAAAGTAAAATACTACATTTAAGTATAATCTCATTTCTATAACAATGATCAATTACTCAGAATTCTATCTATTATATAAAACACGTTTTACCTCTGCTGTAACTTTCAACACTCAGGATCCTTACTTAATAATGATGCATGGTTCAGGAAAAATAGGTGAACTGGCTTCTGAAAGTGTCAAGGGAGTCAACATCCCTCCAAAATCACAGTTTTTGAAAGCTATGTAATGACTCTATTTTACTCTAAGTCAACGCAGTTTAGGAGTTCACAATGAAATAAAAATTTCAAAGAAAAATAATAACCTTGAATTCTATTGCTCATATATTATAGTGTATATAGCACATATAATCGAAATAGCTAGAGTTTCAGTCTCCAAACTTCTCTTTGGCAGAGGAAACATTAAATGTTCATTTAGAAGCCCTATGTTTCATTTTGAATAGTAGAAATGGAGGTGATATTAAAAATGAATAGAGAAGAGCCAGCCGAGTGGCGTGTTGGTTAAGAGCTGGCTTGGGATGCCAGCTCTGAGCAGCAGGGCCCCGGTTCGGATCCCAAATGAGGGCCAGAGACACTGTGCCCTCTACAGCTGAGATGGTGAACAACAGTTCGACCTGGAGCTGGGCTGCTGTGAGTTGCTGGCGACAGTGTAGGCTGCGGAGGGGCTGGCCAGCAGCTGGCGTGCACTTTTGTGAGCTGCCGTGAGCCTCCGTGAGTGGCCGTCCAATGGCCGGTGAGTGACTGACTCACCCAGGAAGAGTGCAATGATAATACCTACATGGACCAGTGAAGCGATGTCCTCCACAGCTAGACTGAAGAACAAAAGGACAGCAACTTGTCTGTTCCCCTTCCCTGATTCCCCAATGCTGTTCCCCTCCCCCAATTCCCAATAAAATCTTTAAAAACAAAACAACAGAAAAAAAACAGAAAAAAAAATGAATAGAGAAATACAAGAGTAATTAAAAGTACTTTCATTTAAATTTTAAATAGGCTATCTGGTAATCCTTGTTGTTTAAGACACCCAGTCTGTAGTACTTTGTTATGGCAGCCCTGGCAAGTGAATACACTCTCCATATTTTTGCTAAGCACATATGTAAATGAATAACTATATGTATATAAATATATATGTATATACACATATGTAGATGTATATATATTTTTAATTGCTATCATAATTTACATACTGTTTTGTAACTTTCTTCATTATACATGTGGGAACATCTATCTCTTAAGATATGACAATAATAATAATAAAGTTAACACTGAATGAGTATTTATTAGAGACAAGGCACTGTTCTCAATACTTCGTCTACTATTTTAATTCTTATAATTTCTAAATAAACAACATTTTTAACAGCTGTTTAGTATTCCATTATATGGACACATCATAAGACATAAGTATATTCTATATCAAATATTCAGATTTATTCCTATTTTTTGGTTTAAATAAACATCTCTGTCATGCACATTATTATACCATAGTAGAGATGCATACATACCTATTACCTTCTTGAGATGAGGCTGTTTGGGCTTATAAAATTTAGAGATAATTTGGCAAGATATATATTTATACAATGCACATTTTATTTTAAAATATATGTACATATATTATTGCATGTATATACATACATATTTATATACTTGTGTATGTGTGCATGGAGTGTGTGAGTGTGTGTCTGTGGGGGACAGAGAGAGAGAGAGAGAGAATGAGAATTTGTCTTTCAGGATAGTCATACCAATTTTACTAATTTTTACTCCCACCAGAAATAAATGAAAGTACCTATTTTCCTTTATCCTCTTGTTTTTTAAAGCCCAGTCAATTTGTAGGTATACAATGATGTCTTACTGTCTTAATTTGGGTTTCTTGGACTTCTAAAAACTTGAACTTTGAAAATCTGTGCTTCAGTTCTTCCTATTTTACTTTTTGTGAATGTCTTGTTTCTTTGCTTACTTTTAATCTGAGGTCATAGTGAAAGGCTTTTTTCTCTGGATTATCTTTTTATGATTTTCCAATCTCCCAACCTACTCCTGGTTTAAGAATTAACATTAGCCATTCTTTATTTGGTCACCTCTCACCCATAATGCATCTTTTCCATCCCAGGGTCATATTTCTGACAACCTCATTCAAACAGAATACAAATACAAACCAAGATATAAGGACTTCAAAGAATGAAGGGAAAGGCAATCATGAAATTAATGCATATTTCTCCAAAGGAAACCCTTTGTTCATACAAATATTGGCTATACTATGTAATAGACTTGAAGAATCAGAGAAAATAAAGACTCTTGATGTGCACTCGTACATTAAATAAAACTCTCTTCCTTCTTGTCTGAAATTTTCTCTCTGAATCACCTGTCTCTTTCATACATCTATTCCCTTCTCCAGGATTCAAGTGTTACTATACAGACTTAAACTAAATATGAGTGTTTTCTGCACTGTCTCACTTCATTTTCTACGCATCTCCTATTTGGCTACTTTTTCATGTGCTATTATTGCACTTTACATAAATCTCCCATAAAATACTTGCAACATCTCTTAATTATTTGCTCATATATCTGTTTCTGACCCTAGATTGTGAACACCTTTTCAACAAGGTATCTTTTGTCTTTGTATCTTCAGTGTCATCCCCAGACAAAGGCTGGCATGGAGCAAACACATAAAGGGTGACGGCCATTGATCCTGAGGGTATATTTGGATTGAGGGTGGATCCAAATATTTACTTTTATTGTCTCAGGCTAAATCTTATGAAATTTTGTCTATGTGTTAGCTCTTTGGAAGGAGACAAATATACCAGCTTAAACATAATAAATGATACATGGATCTATGTGGAACCCTGAAAAGCTAAGCTACATATCCATGAATGCATATGTGACAATTATAAATATCACACTTTTCCGTATCTCCCCTCATCTCAGGTTTTTTTTTTTGTTGTTGTTGTTGTTTTTAATCTACAGAGCAAGAGGGTTGTGACATGATCTCCAAGGGTTTTTTGGTTTTTTTTCAGCCCTAAAAGCTTGTGATTCTCATTGTACTTGGGCAAGGCTAGATGTGAAGTGTCTTCACTGGCTATTTTGAGGGCAAGTTGAACCTGGGGCTGCTTGTGTCATTGTCTCAGAGATAGCATGCTGTTTACACACAACAGTGCTGCACTGCTGATCCTATCAGACGTGGTTATTTCCAGCTGTCTTCAGGAGCAGACAGCTGCTAGGTCCAAATATGACTGCTTCACCACTGGAGAGTGCAGCAAGCAGTCATACTCCATGCTGGGCACTTGGATTTATAAGTCAATGCTTGGGAGAATGCAAACTTCCAGGGACAGCCTGCCACAGGTAGCGGCTGGCCTGGAACCAGGTGTGTTGCACATTTTCATTAGGTTTGCACATTTGTTCAGTACCAGGTGGGGTCGGAATTGAGGGAGAGGTCAGAGACAATAAGAAACACATTCATTAAAAACAAATGAGGGGCCAGCTGAATGGTGCATTGATTAAGAGTTGACTTGGGATGCCAGCAGGACCTGGATTCCGATCCCACATTAGGGTCAGTGACACTGCACTCTACAACTAAGATGGGAAACAGCTGCTCTACCTGGAGCTGGGCTGCTGGGAGTCGCCGGCGATGGTGTAGGCTGCAGACCCTGCTGTAGTGGGCTGCCATAGGCTACAGTGAGTGGCCGGCAGCCAGCGTGAGCGGCTGCGAGTTGACGTGAGCTGCCAAGAGCTGCTGTGAGAAGCAGTCCAGTGGCTGGTGACTGATCTGCCTCTTCCGGGAAGAGCGCAATGAAGATACCAACATGGGCCAGTGAAGCAATGTCCTCTGCAACTAGACTGAAAAACAAAAGGACAGCAACTTGTATGTTCCCCTCCCCCAATTCCCCAATAAAAATATTTTAAAACAAACAAACAAATAAAGGCGAATAAAGAAATTCAGGAAATGGCACAAGTCACATAATTAATAATAATAATAATAAATTTGTTTTGAAGCATGTATGTTTTTAGGTATCATAGATTTTTTTTAAACTATGTAGATAACGTAGTGATGGTTCAAAATGATGATATCACAAAGAGCTGCAAAAGAGAGGGCAAAATACCCAAGAATTTGGGAGCATACCTGTGTCCTCCTACTCTACACTCAATGTTGGCTAGATACTTTCAAGATTTGAGTACTCTTCTTACTATGAAAACTTGGGCAGAAAATGTTAAATACTTAAAAATGGTCAGAAGAAAGTGATAATGATAGTTACAATGATAAATAAGACTTATGAATCATATTGTCAAAACGACTTTCACTTACTAGGACGCTCCTGTCTGCATGTTTACTAAACCTGGTGCTGTTTATAATAATAATAATAATAAAAAAGGCTCAAGTGGACAGTGTGAAGATGGACTCTAGGCCTCTTCTCCACCGTTAGCAAAGCAATGTGACCCAAAGGTAGAGTCGTCACCTCAACTCAAATCAGACAGAGTCCATGGGAAGAAAGGGAATCCACAATCCATTTCTTCCTGGACCCGGCCTGCCTGATGGCTTCTGTTTTGTGCCATGCCACAGGAGGCCTTATTTGCAAAGACAGTGACAGGGCCTGAACGGAAACGACCTTGTTTCCAAAAGGGTACCAACAGCTCCCTGAAAGGAGCAAATTTCATCAATTTAAGTTGAATTCAGAGGGATAACAGACTCAAGTCCAAGTCACTTAGTCTCTTTTACCTGGTTTCTCCTTGACAAAATGATTTGAAGGACTGATTTAGAGACTGGATTCTTGCAATTGCTCCAAGGTGCTAAAGAATTTCTTTACACACGTTCAAGCAATACAACAGTTTCAGTGATACAAAATATTTTAAATGGTTCTTTGTGATGAGCAAAGAATTGTGTTTGGCATGTCAGAGGACCTCGAAAGCCTCTAGAGTCTTCGATAGAGAATTATCCACTACTTCCCTTTTAAAGAAGGACAAGATTTACTTTGGGTAAAATACCCAAAATATTATTAAATATTATTAAATAAAGACTGACCACAAAAATGAAACCCAAGTCTTTCTCAGTTTCTCTAAAGTTTTATTAGATAAATTTGAAAGGCATTAAATTTTCATAAGAAGGTCCAGTAAGAAAAAGATACTTGTGTGTCTCCATTGAATAACATTATTTTTTTATATTCTTGGGCAATATTTAATTTTACAAGGTCATAGGTAATGAGAAACTCACATATTACAATCAGACCAAGTCTTTGGTTTTCAATAAGCATTTGTAATAGGTACACAAGCTAATGAATGAGTCTTACTTGGTTATAAATGATTGCAAGATATTTTGTAATAACAACCGCACCATCACTTTAATATGTCTGCCAAGTACCATGAAGCATCTATCAAATATATTTCCAGCCTGAAGTTGTTGGGAAAATGTAGTTATTTTTAGAGATTCTTGAGAAATTTAATTTCTCAGATGCTATTTTTGCAGTATTTTGAGGAGACCTTAACTAAGCTACTTGGTGTGGGAAATCTCTATGGAAGAGACACCACAGTGCAACGCTGCCTTTCTGTTTTTAAAAAGCTCTCTATCTCACTGCTAGTCACATCAGGGCAGGATGCATCTCTGGAGCAAATTTTATCACCTGAAATGTAGAAGTAATTTTTCCTTAAACATTGACATTGACCTGTTCTGTCTTTCCTATAGCCAAATATACAAATAATATTAACACATATTAAGTGCCAGGAATTGTGTTGAGTGCATTATACTCCTAATCCTCAAAAGGACTCCATAATATGGGTGATAACATTTGCCCCCTTTTTCCAGCTGGGGAAACGGATGCAAAGTTAAGTAACTTTCTCTAAGTCCCACAGGTGGTAAGTGCAGGGCAAAGAGGTTGGTTCTCAGACCAGACAAATGGCTAAACCCTGCATAACCACTATGTCATTCAGCCTCATCAATCAATTAGCAAAAGCCACAAAAAATTTAGGAGTCTAAGTGTGCATGTTTAATATTAAGGACTCTTTTAAAAGCCATAATTGCAGAGGAAATAGGCTACTTTATATCACACATCACTAAAGTTAAAAATCCAAGGGCCATATTTTAGCTGATTGAAAGACAATTAATTGCTGTTTCAGCTGGGAAAACTAAAAACTTGAACTATATTTGAAGTAAAAATGTATGATAGGCAATACTTGATACTTTAAAGGACAATCATCTCCATAGGTTTTTTATTTTATTTTTGTTTTTTGTATTTTTTTTTTAAATTTCAAGCATACAGAAAAGCTGATAGAATAGTATATGGAATAACCATAGAACTTTCATTGAGATTTATCATTGTTAATATTTTGTCACATTTGATTTATATGTTTTTCATTTTGTTCAAGTATTTGAAAGCAAAACACAGATATCATGACATATAATCCTAAATATCTAAATATACTTCACTGAAAAATAGGGACAATTTCCCACATTCCCCCACAATTTTCAATAGTGATATTATCACACTTAAGGAAACTGATAATTCCATATATTACCTAGCAGTTGAGCCATATTCCAATTTCCTGCAACTGTACAAAACAAATATTTTGTAGTAGTTTTGTTCAAAACAAGGTCTAATTTACTTTTTTTTTCATTTTTTTTTATTAGTTTCAGGTGTACAACACAATGAAATAGTTATACTCTTTACCCCCCAAAATGACAAACCCCCTCCCCCAGTTCCCCACCCCACTGCTTCCCCCCCCATATCGTACATATCTATTGCAATTCCTTTGACTCCCTTCCACAGTATACTCCACATCCCATGACTACCTATATATTCAGTTTCAGTTGACATACAATGTTATACAACATCAGCTTCAGGTGTGTAGTGCAGTGAGCAAGCCTCTACTCCATCCATGAAGTGGTCTCCCTAACAAGACATGTGACTATCTGACACGCCACAAAATTTTTACATTATTATTCCCCGAACTGTGTTTCATATCTCTGTGGCAATATTGTAGTTGTCTATTTATGCTGTCTAATCCCTTCCCCTTCCCCCCATCCCCACCCCACCTCCCAACTAGCAACCCTCAGTTTTTCCTCTATATCTATGAGTCTGTTTACTTTGATCATTCATTCAGTTTTTCAGATTCCACATATAAGTGAGATCATATGGTATTTGCCTTTCTCCGACTGACTTATTTCACTTAACATAATAGTCTCTTCACAACATTATCAATTACATTCCCAGAACTGCCCCCATATCCCTGCAGCAACATTGTAGTCACCCACCTACGCTGTTCAAAACCTTCCCCCTCTCCCTCAGCCCCACTCCCTCCCAGCCAACAACCATCAGTTTTTCCTTAATATCTGCTTGATATGACTTCAACCTTCTTAAATTTACTGAGATTGTTTTGTGGCTTAACGTGGTCTATCTTGGAAAATGTCCCATGTGTACTTGAGAAGAATGTATATTCTGTTTTTTCAGGGTGAAATGCTCTAAAACTATCAACGAAGTCCAGCTGGTCTAAAGTGTCAGTTAAGGCACCTCTTTCTATGTTGATTTTCTGTCTAAAGGGTCTGTCTGTCCATTGGTGACAATGGGGTGATGAAGTCCCCTACTATGGTAGTGTTACTCTTGATCTCTGTCTCTATGTCTGTCAAAATCTGTTATATGTAATTAGGAGTTCCTATATTGGGTGCATAGATGTTTATTAGGGTTATAGTGCCCTTCTTTGTCTTTTATTGTAGTCATTTTAAAGTCTATTTTGTCCAAAATAAGTATTGGTACTCCAGCTTTTTTTTCTCATTTCCATTTGCATGAAATATCTTATTCCATCTGTAAACAGCATATATATGTGTCCTATTTTCTTATCCACTCAGCCACTCTCTGTCTTTTGATTGGAGCATTTAGCCCATTCACATTTAAAATGATTATTGATAGGTGCATATGTATTGCCATTTTGTTATTTGTATTACTGGTCTTCCTGGGTTAGCTTGTTTACCCTTTTCTTTTGTTTAAAAAAGCCCTTTTAACATTTCTTCCAATGCTGGCTTGGTGGTAATTCCTTAAGCTTATTCTTTTCTGAGAAGCTCGTTATTTCTCCTTCAATTTTAAGTAATAGCTGTGCTGGGTAGAGCAATCTTGGTTGTAAGCCTTTATTTTGTGTCACTTTGAATATCTCCTGTCACTCCCTTCTGGCCTGCAGAGTTTCTGTAGACAAGTCAGCTGTTAGTCTAACAGGAGTTCCTTTGTATATAACCTGCTGTCTTTCTCTTGCTGCCTCTAGGATTCTGTCTCTGTCTTTAATCTTTGCCATTTTAACTATGATGTGTCTTGGTGTGAACCTGTTTGGGTTCAGCTTGTTTGGAACCCTCTGCACTTCCTAGGCATGTATGTTGATTTCCTTCACCAGGGTAGGGAAATTTTCAGTCATTATTTTTTCAAATACATTCTCGACCCCTTGCTTCTTCTCTTCTCCTTCTGGTATTCCTATGAGTCGAGTGTGGTTGCACTGCACTTCTCCCATTGGGCGCTTAAACTATTTTCATTGTTTTTTATTCTTTGGTCTTTTTGTTGTGCCAACTGGTTGATTTCTGCTATTTTGTCTTTCAGATCACTGATCCGCTCCTCTGCTTCATCTACTCTACTGGTGATTCCTTCGAGTGTGTTCTTCATTTCAGTTATTGTATTCTTTAGTTCTAACAGGTTGTTTTTTATGGTTTCCCTATCTTTCTTTATGTCCTTGCTAAGTTCCTTAAACATTCTTATCATCAGTGTTCTAAACTGTGTCTCTGAAAGGTTGGATCCCTCTGTTTCATTTAGTTCCATTTCTAGAGGTTTCTTCTGATCTTTTACTTGTGACATGTTTCTTTGTTTCCCCATTTTGGCTGTCGCTCTGGGATTCCTTTGATGTATTAGATAGATCACCAGGAGAGCCCTGGCTGGATCATGCAGGCACACAGCTCATGGCCCAACACTCCCAGGAAAACTCCCAGTCTCAGACTGTCCCAATCAGCCACTTGCAGATCAGGCCGAGCAGCCCGTCAACCAATCACCAGCCTGGCAACTCTGCCAGTGCAGTGCGGAGAGCCGGGACCCCAGGCAGCTTGCGCACTCCCACATCTCAGTGAGCAGCCTGTTGGAGCCGGAGCACGCCTACCAGGCGTTTCCCTGGCAACGCAGCACAAGGCGGGCGGAGGGTGGGGATCCGAGGCAGCTCGTGCATTCCCGGGTCTCAGTGAGCAGCCTGTTGGAGCCGGAGGGCACCAGTCTTTCTAAAAGATTGCAGAACCAATGACTTTTTAGGTTCTGTGCTCTGGTACTAAAGTCAATAAAGTTATTCCTTACATTCCAATTTACATCTGAGACAGCACATTTTATCAAACAAGTCTGCAGGGGAGCCCCCAAGACCCAGTTCAAATATGTGGACTTGAGGTCAAAGGTTTGTGCTGAGCCTTTTGTGCCCACCTGCATGCCTGATAAAGCCACATACAGGGCTGGGTAGGCTATGGTTCTCAGGAAAAGCTTGGAAGCATGGCTACTGACAGGCTTGAAGAGACCTAATGCAACATCTTCTTCCCTTCTTCCCAGTCTGCTTTAAACCCAGCTTTTTTTTTTTGTGCCATTGGAAAAACATTCCTTCTCTTTCCATGTGTTTCTATGGTTGTCCCACACTGCCAATCATGACTTGCCTCCACCCAAACGGGAATAAAAAATCAGACTTGGCTGGTCATGGAACCCCACTTCCCTATTTACAATGATTTATAGGGTACATGTGTGACCCATGGAGAGCCAAAAAGAGCACTCATGCAATTTAATATATGGGAACTGAGAGTAAGACTGTTCTCCCTTTCTTTTGGATCATATCGTGTAAGGGTATGCACTTGACAGCCTTTCCTACATATGGGTGAGAATGTCAAGTCAACACTTAAAGAAAAACCACTCATGCAGATCTGAGATAGAGAGAGCTCTGACAATACCACTTGGGCTTACCTGGAATTCAAAATCAGGTGAACTAATAAATTCAGTTTTTTTGCTTTTGCTAGATGCTGTTAGATTTCAGTCATTTTTATCCAAAAGCATCCTTATGATTACAAAATTCCATTTTGCAGAGAATCATGAAGCACTGAGGCTTTAAGGCATCTAAAGATAGTGGTTTGGACCTTTGCCGTACTATTTCTGATCTTGAAAGCAGAAGCTGCATATGTACAGGGGTGCTCTACCCCACAGTTACCAATCAGAAATAAAATGTGTGTTTTTTCCTTTTCTTTAAGGAAAGAAGTGCCAAAGACTTCAGGCCAGCATGAATAATCACCTTGGAGTCAGAGAGAGAAGCTTGATTTAGAAAGGTAAAAATACACATATGATACCTTGGGATTACTTGGGAACCTCCCTTAGAAGGATATATCCACCTTGGCTAAATCAGTGATGGTGGCTTTCCTGGGGAAGGCTGGTGGAGAGTAAATCTGAAAGGTGTGGAGAAAGAAGTCAAGGTCAGTTATTCCTCCTTGTCTCTGTCACTGAAAAGGGAAAGTGATGGGGGACAAAGGCCCAGGAATTAGTACACACCAGGATTAGATCTGCTCCAGTCCCTTGGAACTAGCTTGCATTTAGAAACTGGAATTGCTGGTGTTCCAAACATGGACCCCCTAAACATGGACCGCCTTTGGCCAACCTTAGCACTGGAGACGTGGAATGGCTGCCACTTCTGTACTATCAGCCACTGTTCCAAATGTGTAGCGGGGTTCTTCAACAGTGAGAAGCAGCAGCAGTAGCAGCAGAGCATCTACTTCCATTTCTCTCTCTACTTGATGGTAGCCAGAATTGCTCCCTTTCAACTGGGTAGAAAATGAGTAGGTAGGTGAAAGGCAGGGAAACCTTAAGAGGGAAATACCAGACCTCTGCTAAGAAGGCATGTGGATCCTATAGCAGCAATTAATTGAAAACGAAGAAAGAGTGACTAAGTGACTGTCTTCGTTTAAGGATTTGTGGAGCAGTTCATATTGGTTATAGGCATTCCTAGCTCTGGTTACATAAAAAGATATATCTATGATAAATAGATAAACACGTAAAAGAGAAAGAAAGAAAGAAAGAAAGAAAGAAAGAAAGAAAGAAAGAAAGAAAGAAAGAAAGAAAGAAAGAGGGAGAGAGAGAGAGAGAGAGAGAGAGAGAGAGAGAGAGAGAGAGAGAGAGAAATGAAGAAATATAATCTCATTTGGTACAGCAGGATTTGGGTATTCAAAGAAATCTTTAATCATATTCTCTGACACTTGATCTGCCAAATGTGAGGTCTCTCAGAGTATATGTCCTGAATTGAAGCCAACACTGGGCTCCCTTTACTGGGTTCTGAGCAGAACTTCTGCATGTATTTAGTGCAAGTTTTTGTATATACACAGTTACAATCCCAAAGGAGGCAATTATAGTTTATAAACCAGAAAAGAATAGTAACAAATTACTTGTTATTACCCATAGGCAGTAGATACCTATAAATACCTCTCTCTCTCTCTCTCTCTCTCCCTCCCTCCCTCCCTCCCTCCCTCTCAGAGAGAAGACATTGTACAGAAGCTGTTCTCATCTCAATGGGTTAATTTTACTTAGAAACAAAGTTGTGAACTTCTCTCAACAATTGTTTTACATATTCCTCTTCTCTTTTACTTAAATCAGTGCCCCATAGCTCATGTCCTTTTAAATTTATTAGGTGCCTTTCACAACCTGTAACAAATTCTTATTATCGAGTCTTATCCCTTTGTTATTCTACCTACTAGAAATGTTTATTATGCTACCAGAGTGAACTCAATCTTTCTTCAAGCATCACTGTCAGGCTCCCTAATAGAGATTTCTCCTGTTACCCGCTGGGATCTTGTTTTACCCTCTAGTCTGAATGTTCTGGAAACAACATAACTTTTGGTTTCAACATAGGCAATTAATCATGCACATTTATGACCTGTAATCTCCAAGAAGGCTTCAGGATGTACCCAATGAAAAAGTTCATGGACTAGTAGGTAAAATGCCAGCTCAGACTTGAGGATACTTGATACTCCAGTTTTCCAGCTCTACTACGCATTGCCTGAATTGTGTAAAAAGAGACATTTAAGTGCTCTTCTTTAGGGGGAAGTAGAAAGCAGTGGAGATTATTTCAGAGCTGTTTCCCCTTTTCCCCAGCCTACCTCCCTCAGCTGTCTTCAATCTTTTTTAATCCTGTCTCTCAGGATTGTGCTTTTCCCCTTTTTATATCTACTACAACTTGAAATTTGGCTCAGCCTAGAAATATTGGGAAGGAAAATCTTAATAGGGTGGATGATCATGGGTAGAAAGGTGGTTGCAAAATGTATTATTGGAGTGGGCTGGGGATAGAAGCTGAAATCTGGGAGGGATTCAATTACTCAGGTAACAGAAACACAGAGAAAGTAAGAGAGAAAAACCTAAACCATTATTCAGTATAAATTCAGATTCTAACTTAGTCCATTAGTTGTCTCCAAAGTCACCACAATACAAGATATGATCTCATTTCATTATTTTTTCTTTTATAAATTATAAAAGAACTGTAGCTACTTTACATTTTTATAGTATCTCCTTAAAGACTCATCTACCAAGAAAAAACAAAGGTATGAGTTTTATGTTATAGTTCCTGTACAATTAAGTTCTCAGGTTTCAAAAATATCTTCCAAATGCTAATAATTGGAGATATAAACTATAGCAGTCTTTGAGCGATGATATCCTGTAGGCCAGCTACCATGAGCTCCTTCTCATGCATGTATATAAGTATGTATGTATGCATGTATGTATTCATATATATGCAAGTATCCATTAAATGCATAGTCCCCTACCTATCACTATGTCTTCTTATTTGGTGGCTGCATGTCTCTTACACGTATGGACCTCTTTTGTGGCCATCTCATTCTATCTGACAATTTTCAAAGAGCATACAAGCCCTCTGCACACAGGATTGTGCCTGATGGTAGGTGCTAAATAAATGATTATATTATTTAAACAGATTTTATTTTTCTTTACAGGTAAATCTCAATTAACTAAGAGAATACTTTCCAACAATATTTACATCAAAGACTTCATTATACAATTAAAAATAACATAATCATAAGCATCATGATTGTAAATAAAAATATTTATTGATTGTCTCTCTGTGCCAGGCACTCTATATATGCTCTTTAGAATTCTTGCAACTACTCTGCGAGGTTGATGTTATGATTTTCAATTGATAGATGAAGAACCAGGGATTCAGTGAGACCAAACAACTTGTCCAAAATTATCCAACTAATTTAATAATTGTCTAAATTCTGGTTGGTCTACAAGTGTATCAAATTTCAAAGCTCTTATTCTTTTCTAGACCTTTCCTCTTTCCCTGCCACACTGGATCTTGACAGAGTAATAATCTCCTCAATTCTCCTCACACCTGGGAGGGAGTTGATCTCTAAGAGCTTTGGTGAATATGGAGGATGCTTCTTCTCTTCTTGGTAGATCCTCCCATCAAGTGGCATAGACGTCATAAGACTGCTGCTCAGACATCACTTCTCTCCTCTGTATTCTCCAAATTGACTCAACTAGAGGAGCAGTGGGTAAGTTGACTCTAGTTCAGCAGTTCCAGGTTCAGCCAAGGTTTGAGTCTGAGTCTTATTTCCTCCTTCTCATTCAACCATGTAGCCATCCATCCATCCATCCATCCATCCATTCATCCATGTTCAATCAACCATCCATCCATCCATCCATCCATCCATCCATCCATCCATTCATCCATGTTCAATCAACCAAAATTGTATTCCAGGCACTATACAATATGCTAGAGATTCAAAGAAACAAATCCTACCATCAAAGAGCTAAGAATCTAGTAGAGGAGAACACACGTTTTCACAATAATAAGACCGTGTCTAAAGGCCCATAAAGATATAAGAAAGATGGGATCAACTCTTCTTTGTGGGTCAAGGAAGGCTTTACAGAAGAAATGCTTGAGCTGGCTCAACTGCCATAAAAGCACTGAAGAATGAGGACCTTTCCCTGAATCAGGCCAGTTTACCCCAAAGCTTATTTTTTCCAGGGGATTTGTGAATTGAAGTATCACTGTGCTTCCTTGTCAGCACATCACGGGACAACGTGTTGATGGGAAGCATTTTGCCTCTCTGCAATACCATGGAGAGTGTTTATGATGTGGAGGTGCACATCCTCTTGGGATTTATCATCATACTGGAACACAGTGTTAACTCTTCAAAGTGATCTATAATCTTTTACATGACATCCTGCATGTGTGCTTCAAGAACACAGTCATCACATTTCTGAAGATTTTACATGACTCTCCCACAAACCTGTGATGACATGCCTAAGCTCAAATTAAAATCAGCCTGTAGAATGATGGCCTGCCAGGACACAGTGGAGACAGACAAGCATCCTGGTGCTTTTTAAAGCACCGGAGCGGAGAAGAATGTGAATCTAAGTGGAGTGGTTGAAAATAGCTCTATGCTCTGCCATTAGCAGCTGTGGCTGCAAATCAAGGGCCAATCTCATCTAGGAGTGTAGACAGGCCTCTCTGACATACATCATTCTCATCTGAGCTGCACATATACAGGCCTGATTGGTGATAGAAGGAGTAGCGCTGTTTCAAACACAAAACCAAGTCATGTATGTGAGTTTGACAATGAATATTCACCAAATGCTTTGACAAAACCATATACCAAGCCTACTCATTCCTTTGAGTGCTCTCTATTTTAGTCACAGAATATATACTATCTATGATGTAAGAATGGTTTGCATTTTCAGAATTGGTGATTCAGGCATTATACTTCAATATCACAATTCCTAGGATCTATGTTTTACATTCACTTTTTCCCTAATTGATTTCTATTGAATACAGTCTAAAAATAAATCCAAATTAAATAAAATGCATTATATTTAAATTCCTGTGTATTGGAATTATTAGATCTTAAGAAAATGTAAAATTTCAAGAACATAATTAATCCTGAAGTAATTCTGAAATTTGATGTTTCCATACTACGGAAAACCACCATCTAAAATGTGTTTGCCAAAGGTTATTAATAACCTTTCAGAGGAGAATTCAGATATGAAAGACTGATATTAAGCTTTCAGGTGATTTTACTGAAGATCTGATCATTATCAGAGTATCCAAAAAGTGATTTGAAGTAAAGATTCCCAGCCCTGGTGATGAGCGAAAGAGACTCTGTTGGGTTAGGAAACAGTAGGGCTGGCTCCTGTGCCCAATGGCTGCCTCAGGGCAGGGGTCAAGTTCCTTTTGTTCATCACTGCATACCCAAATTCCAGGAGAGGTTTGGGCACAAAGGAGAGGCTCTCTATACGTTTGTTGAATGGTGTGTGAACTAATAGACCAAGTCAACCAATAGCCAGAGAAGTAGGATCAGTCTGTGTCTGTACATATATAGTGGACATGTATAAAACTCAGGGTCAGAGTAATCTCTCTGAGCTTCAGTTTCTTTATCTGTAAACAAAGCATAGTGCCTTCTTCATAAGGGTACTAGAGATCAAATGCAATCAACACATAAAAATGTCTCAAACAGGACCAGCCGAGTGGCGCTGTGGTTAAGTGCTGGCTTGGGAAGCCAGCGGCCCCGGTTTGGTCCCACATATGAGGGCCAGTGACACTTCCCTAAAAAAAAAAAAAAAAAAAAAAAAAAAACAGAAAAAAAAGAGTGATACTCTCACTTAAAATATATGTATAAATTCAAAGGAATTCAAATGCTGGAGACAGATTATAGTACTTCTGTTTCAATTTAGGTACCAAGGACTTTCTTTATCTTCTGTTACAAGTTTTCCAGATCCTGTCCATGATTTCATTCACTTATTCCACAGTTGCTGAAGTCTTAGAGAAACCAGACTAACATACATGCCCATGTAATTTCTATTCCCCTCTTTTAATAAGGTAATGAATTTATTTTAGTTTCACATTCCCATATCAGTGATTTAGAGTTTGGAAAAGAAGACTTTAGTCATCATGCTAAAAATAATCATTCTCTATATTGAGATGAACTTCGACATGGAGAGTGCCAAACAAGGTAAGTTTAAAAGAAGGATTCAGCCTAAGAGTTAATTCCAAATAGACACATATTATTGCAACTTTTAATGTATTATTATCAGGAATTCATATGTGACCTTTAATTCTGGTTTCTAATAATTTTTAGGGAACACATTTTCTTTTTAAAGTTGGAGAAGAATTGAGATGGCATTTAGTTGCTTCCCTAATACCATTCCTTAAAAAAAGCAAGAAAAAAGAAAAGGAAAACAGAAGCTTTAAAAGGTAAAATGAAGTAGTTAGACCAATGTCAAACAGCTAGCAGATGACACAGTAAGAAAACACCTTTTTTTTTTTTAAAGATTTTATTGGGGAACTGGGGGAGGGGAACAGCGTTGGGGAATCGGGGAAGGGGAACAGATAAGTTGCTATCTTTTTGTTCTTCAGTCTAGTTGCAGAGGATATTGCTTCACTGGCCCATGTTGGTATCGTCATTGCGTTCTTCCCCGATGAGGCAGATCGGTTGCCAGCCTCTGGATGGTCGCTCACCGCAGCTATTGGCAGCTCATGCTGGCTGCCAGCCACTCATGCTGGCTGCTGGCCACTCACTGTAGCCTATGGCAGCCCACTGCAGCAGAGGCTGCAGCCCACACCATCGCCCGGCTCCAGGTGGAGCTGTTGTTAGCTGTAGAGGGCAGCATCACTGGCCCTCATATGTGGGATCTGAACGAGGGGCCACTGGTATCCCAAATCCAGCTCTTAACCAATGCGCCACTCGGCCGGCCGGAAAACACCTATTCTTAGTAACATTTCGTCAATGCATTATTAGACCAATATTTAGAGCTTGGAGCCTGCAGAACAGAGAAGAGATTTTTTTTCAAATTATTTTTTGATAGAGAATAGAGCCAGGAATGACCATCGTGAAAGTTTCCTAAGTTGAATTCTCCTTTGTCCCCAGCTGTAATAACCTCCCTTGCCCAGGGCTCTGGCCCATCCTAGCAGTGCTTCCTTTAAAGATGACTCATTTTGCCTTGACTGATAGAAAATAATGGTTTCTTTGTTCTAGCCAAGGTGTTATACAGATACAGAAAGGGATACTAGAATCAGATAAAAATTCTCAAAAGAAGAGAGAAGAAACGTTGGCTAGGTCACTTGTGATAAGCCTATTTTCTAAACTCCAAGCCAAGATAATCTAGTTTGACATGATATTTTCTGATAAGGGAAACCTTTTCTATGAATAGCCTCCCAAAAATATAAAATGTAAATTAATTTAGCTAACTAATTGACTTTGCTGAAAGTAATGAACTATCAATAAAACTGAGGCTGTCCTGAAAAGCACAGCATGTGTAGTCACCAGAAGCATAAGGAATATTGAAGTTTCTTTTTGTTTTGCTTTTGAGGGTAGTGTCACTGGCCCTCATATGTGGGACCCGAACCGAGGCCGCTGGCCTCCCATGCCAGTGCTTAACCACCACGCCACTCGGCCTGCCCAGGAATATTGAAATGAAAATAATATCAAAGCCTGCTACTCAAAACGGAGTCCTCAGACTAGCAGCATTACTTAGAAGCTTGTTACAAATTCAGAAGTTCAGGCGACAACCCTAGCTTACCCAAGAATCAACATGTGCATTTTAATATTATCCCCAGGCCATGAATACACACATTAAAGTTTGAGAAGCACTGACTTGGAACACAGAGAAAGGCTGTTTAAGGCAGTCCAAAGGTTAGCCATCATAGGAGAATAGATGGTCGTAGCCCTTTTATTTTTCTAATTTCTTTCGCACATGTTTTTTTCAGTCTTCAAGATAGAAGCCCCTTGGGTCACACTTCCTGTGACTCATAACATTTATGAAACATTGAAAGTACTGTTTCTTTAGAGCAAGGCCTACTGCTCCATTTCTCAATTTTAAATGGTTATTTTAGTGCAATTCTCTTGACAACCAAGTGAAACACAAAACCACACACACCTTTTACTTTCCTCAGCATCTCTTAACATCAAAAATGCCACTGCAGTCAGTTCTTAATTAAAACATGTTAAAGGGATAAAGAATGACATTGAGAGATTCATTAAAAAAACAAAAACACAAGAAAGAAAAGTAATTATGATTTTAACCACTAGGGTTATCCTAATTTTTCTCTGCCTTTATAAAGAATTGCTAATAATTAATAAAATTCCCAGGTTTTTAGTTTTGCCTTCTCTTCCTTCTACTATGACATTTCTGGCTCATCTGCTAAAAGGTGATAGAACAAATAATGATTGGGAGAATAAGTTAAGAGTATCAAGGATCTATTGGTTGGTTAATTGAGAAGAGTTGTTAAATTATCAATGCCACTAATATATATTGAATTTACTCTGTGCAGATGCCATGCTAAGGGCTGAGTATGTATCCTTTGATTTAACCTGCATCTTTCTGATACAACTCAGACTCACTACAGACTGACGTTAGTTCTAATAGATGGGCTGTTGGACAATACTAGGTTTTCTTTCACCTTAATAACTTATTGTCTAGGCATTTATTTATTCAGCATATCTGTATCCTACATCTTGAAAACTATGTATATTTGATGCGATTTTTTTAACAAAAAAGAGATGCAGATTAATCTCTAATCAAATCCTATAATTTAAAATTTGACATGAAAACTTACTGTGCCACCAAAACACATTATAGATTAGCTATCTCATTGCTTTGTTTACCAGAGGCTTGAGTAATATACATATTCTGGTATAAGTATTGGTGTTTGAAAACTGTAAATAAATCTGTAATTAATGTTAAATATTTAGGTTGTACATAAACCTGTGAAGTATAGTACTTCTTCTGGAAATCAAAGTCAGTGTTTTGTTCATTTAAAAAAATCATTTTTTTTTATTTTAAAAGGGATAAAGGTAAAAATGTTTGAAATTTAAGAGATATTAACACATACAAATTAAGAGCATTTGGAAACCATTTTATTTTAACTGATGGCATTAAGGTGTTAGCTGTAAACCAGATTTATTATTATCTAGCAATCTTTTTATTTGGTTATTATTAGAAATATTTTCATTTTCTTACTCATGAGTTAGATTGAAAATAAATAAAATCAGTTAATGCATGTTTTAGGTAGAATATATTTTTAAACGATTTTTTAAAAATATATATAACATCTAATCTTGGTATTTTGTAAATAAATTCCAGTTGGTATGATGTTACACATAATTCAGCAGTTGTTAATTTTTTATATGCTTTATTATAAACTGTCAGAGCCACTGTCTACTTTGCTCTTTACTCTCAATGAGTCTGAACTAGGTGCCTGGAACTGTTCCAGTTTAAGATTAAAAGTCCCACATCCTGGAAAATTCCACCATCCTGGAAAACTGGACAAGTGGACATTCTATCTGAAGTTTCTCAACTCTGTATATGTAAAGTAACTCATGGAAGCCTCCTGCTTTTCTTCATTTTTTGTTCACTGAACAACGGTATACTGGATTTCATGCCTTGTCTATATGGACCATAGTGAGCTTGATTGCTGGCTGGCCCCTCAAGGGCTCCAGGTCCTTTTCACTTGTTTTCTCCTGTTCCTTCTCAGCTACAACTACCAGCTTCAACCCCGCCCGTAATTATTCTCCACTCTCACCAGCCCATGTTCGTTTCCTTTATTCTGTCTATTAAGGTCAACAAATAACTGAACCAAATGTCACAGGTGTGAGCTACTGGATGGAATTGTTCTGTCAGAGATAGATTCAAGGTTTCAGCTGATTCACTCCCCAGCCCAGAATAGTTTACCCATTTTATAATGTAATGAAGCGCATTAGACGAAATGTTTGTGTTCCCATAAAATTCGTATGTTGAAATCCTAACTCCTAATGTGATTGTAAAGTGGGGAGTCTGTGGGAGTTGATTAGGTCATGAGAGTACAGCCCTCATAAATGGGATTAAATGCTCTTAGGAAAGAGACCCCAGAGAGGTCCTGTACCCCTTGTGCCATGTGAGAACACAGGGACAAGACAGCCATCTGTGAGCCAGGAAGCGTGCTCTCACTACACACCAAATCTGCTAGCACCTTTACGTTGGACTTAGCTTCCAGAACAGTGAGAAATAAATTTCTACTGTTTTTAAGCCACCCAGTCTGTGGTATTTTTATTATAGCAGCCTGAACTAAGACACTAGGTAATGAACTACAGATTTTTATGGAAAGAAAAGATTGATTGCTTCTCACTTTTCAGGAATGCATGTATTCTCTATATAAAGACATACCAGCATTTATTTAAAAAAAAAAACACACACACAAAAAAAAATGTAGACAAGCAAGACAGGTTCGTTATTGTCTTTCCAAGACACTCAGGACCCTGAGTCCTCTCATAAGTTATCACTGCTCTGCTTATTTGGTGCCTGTTATGTTCTGGTCACAACATTAGCTTTTTTTTAGTCACATTAACACACTTTGTCTTCACATTAAGTTAGTGAGTAAGTATTATTACGTTCATTCCATAGACAAAGAAATTGAGCCTCAAAAATTTGAAGTAACTTGCGCAACATTTAACGACAGCGGGAGAGCCAAAATGTGACAACAGGTCTGCCTGAAACTCTTGAGTGCATGTATCTATGATGGGAAAGCAAAGGGAGAGCAATTTATATAACATGTGCCATTTGACCAAATGACCCTGCTAAATAGTCTCAAAAAGCCGATTAAAACTGCTGATTGATCTGTTGAAAAGTATTATACCTTGGGAGAACAATCAGCCCAGGACACGAGATGTTCTGATGAACAATTGCCCTCACATGTATCGCTTACTTTTATTTTGAAAGGCGGGTGATGATAACTGTAAGAAACCTCACAGTGGTTTATTTTAAATTAACCTCTTCCTGTTTCCTATTTGGAAAACATATCCTTATTTATCATTCTGGAGCAGTTTCCAGGCCTCTCCAATGTTTATTACCAGGAATTGTTTTGTGATGGTTGATTGACCCAAATCAAGGATGGTAAGATAACTTCTTCAGTTAAAACCACTTGGGGAATTGGCAGAAAACAATAGGATAAACCAATAAAGTAAACACCTTCATGTGTAAATAGTGGCACCATGTAGAAGTTCAGTTTGTCTTATTTAAATGTTATAAAAATATACTCATTTGTAAATGCCTTAATTACATAGTGGGAAAGCACAAAGCAAAAATATTTTTTAGGACCGGCCGAGTGGCGCATTCGTTGAGAGCTGGTTTGGGGATGCCGGCGGCCCCGTTCGGATCCCACATATGAGGGCCGGTGACGCTGCCTTCTGCAGCTAACGACGGCTCCGCCTGGAGCTGGGCTGTGCGAACCCCGGCAACGGTGTAGGCTGTGGCCCCTGCTGCAGCAGGCTGCCATAGGCTACAGTGAGAGGCTGGCAGCCAGTGTGAGCTACCTATAGCCTCGGTGGGCGACTGTCCAGAGGCCCGCGGCCGGTCTGCCTCGTCCAGGAAGAGCTCGATGACGATGCCAACGTGGGCCAGTGGGGCGGCATCCTCCGCAGCTAGACTGAGGAGCAAGAAGACAGCAACTTGTCTGTTCCCTTTCCCCGTTTCCCTGGCGCTGTTCCCCTCCCCCAGTTGCCCAATTAAAAAAATCTTTAAAAAAAATATTTTTTATACCAAATCATTGTTAAAACATTTTTAGAATGTGGAATTTCTGTTAAACTAAATTCATTTAATCTTGGGTAATATTTTTAATAATTTACTAATTTTACCTTTTAGCTGCACTGCAAACCACTAAACAACCAAACATAACATATATTCTTAAGATATAAACTGCTGAATGCTTGAACTTCAAAATAATCAAGTTCAACCTTCTTATAAATGAGAAAATGAATATGATGAAGTTAAATAGCTGGTAAGTGTCAGTGTATGGACTGAGGGATTCGATTTTAAAGGCAAGTGTTCATTCTAATAAACCATACTGAAATGGCAAAATTATCATTTTATGTAGGTAAAACTTGTTGTCTATTGGGTTAATATTTCATGACATGACACTTTTTTTTTAGGTATAATTATCTTTTCAGTACATTAGGAAGATCCTTGAAAGGATCTCCACAGTGCTTACCTCATTTCAATGGTACTTTGCATATAGTTGATTTGTGGATTTTACCTAACCTTTCCTATGCACATTATCATATAAGATAGAAAGGGAATGTTGGTCAATGAATGATTTGGGGAATGGGGAGGGGGCACAGAAAACATAGTCCTACATATACTGGAAATCTAACCAACTTTTTGTTACTCTGATATCAAATTAGTATTTTGTGTTCCTTTACTGAAGAATAAAAACTTATCCACTATCCCTAAGGTATAGGGTTGAAAACACTTATAAATTGACCTAGTTCTTTTGGTTGCTTGAACATCAAGATGATACATGCAACTGGAATATTTTTCCAAGGTATTTTGCCTCAAGGCCATAAAAGCTACTTAAATGCAATTATCTCAGATAAAAAAAACAAACAAACAATTTTCCCCATAAGTGGACAATGTAGAGGTATAGAAACCTATACTACAATATCTACTAATACTTGTTCTTAATTGACCCTATGGACTTTCAAGCACATTCCCAAAGCTAATGGAATTGGGAAAGGAATGGCTTCACACCTTAGCTGTTACTATTCTCCTGTCAGCTGTCACTACAGCCCGAAGTGTCCCAGCAAACGAAAGCCACTCTTAGCTGGAGTCCAGTCATTGCCAGCCTGGGTGAGGAGGGCAGGAAAAGATTGTGTTACTCAGTGACAGCTGAATCTTTCCAAGAGAATTAGCTACTTAATTCCTCTAATGAAAATGTACCTTTCATATAAAATTGGAAGTAGAATTGATGCTTTTACCAAGATTCAATAAGCCCCTGATCCTGATAATAATAAAAAAAAAAAAATCTTTATAAAAAGATGTAACTATATATATTCTCTGATCCGGTGGCAGCTTTTAAATTTCTGAGCATGAGTTTATAAATGCTCACCCTCTTTGCTAACACCTTGTTAAGCATTCCTAATCCAAACCATAGAAAATTTAACTGATATCCAATTGTGTTTCTCGGAAGCAATCTCTTCTTTCTTCTTTCTTTTGCCACACAGAATCTCAGACTGACTCTCACTGGAAGACTTACAAATAGGAAATCAGAGTCATCTATTAACTAGATGACATGCCATTGTAAAATTTCTCACTATCTTCTCTGCTTAAGGATTTGAGAGTTAAACTAGATGACATTTAAAGTCTTTCTTGCCCCCATGGCCTGTGAGATTCAAAGTTTAACTGTTATAATTATATATACATTTTGGCTCTTAATATCAAATCTGCCCCTGCTTATAATCTTCCTCTCAATATGAGTCTTCAGTATGTCATTTTGTGTGGGTATGATGAAGGATCAAGTCATTTTCAATGCTTTATGATAGATATAGTTAGTGTAACCATCTTGATCCATGAATGCAAACACAATACTGCCCTGTAGAGAGACTGAGCTCTTTCCTTTAATATTGTGCTTCATCAACAATGAAAATACAATATCCTGACTAATCTTCCAGATAATACACCCTTATGTTTCTGTTTTTGAGAAACTTTTGATGTTCAGTTTCTTTCCTTTGATTTATTTGCTTCTTTGTGCTATTCTGTATTCTAGGTAGTTGTTTCCATATTTTAGCATCATTGGAATTTTTATTTTGAATATTGTATTTCTTCTGGATTAAACTACTACTTGAATAGAGAATTATCTTCCGTCATTTTGAATCTTCAGACTTCAATATATGAGAATTGAAAGGAGCCACTAATGAGGCCTTTTCTTCTCTCTTAAAGATACTCTAGGGGGTTACAGTTTTCAATAGTGGGATCTCTTACTAAAATCATCTGTAATTCCAGTCCTCTGGAGGCAACAATTGTAGGAGTAGGATCCCCAATCATTTTCTTGCCTCCACCACAGACTTGGTGATATATTGTTCTATTTATTCTGTTAACATCAAGCTGGGGATTTCTATCAGGTTGTGAGCTGGGAGTATTGACCCAGGAGTAGGGACCCACTCTAATTACTACCTTCTCAGAACAAGAATTAAAGATAATTACTTATCTCATTTTCAATTAAAACATTCAGCTCTCTTTAGTCCTGTAATACCACAGGCCTTATATGGGGCCAGTGGAATCTTATTGTTAACTTTGCCCCTCCTCCGTCCATTTGTATTTATACTAAATGATGTGCTTATGAAAATAAGTAAAAGTTTAGTCTCTTGCTCCCTTATTATTTTGTATGAAAGTGTTACAGTTTACCTTTGCTAATTAGTGGAACAGTAGGTCTTTAAGGCTTTTTGGGAAGATAAACATTTTCACAGTGTCCTTTTTTTTTTTTTTTTTTTTAAATCACCTATTCTTAGTAGTATGGAAAAGACTATATTTTCTTCCAGAGCAGACAGAGCAGAAGTATTATATTTTTGAATCTTAATATCCTCATGTCCTAGTATAGTTTAAACTAAACACTCAATAATAAGACTAACAAAGGAAGTGACAAAGCTGGAAGCTTTAAGAATAAAAAGAAAATCAGAGACTTCCAGTAAAATGGAGCAATAGACAGATACTGTGCTAACTGCCTCCCAGGATCACACCAAAATTACAAACAAATTATACAGCATTCAACCCTGGAGGTCCCCGGAACACTAGATGAACAGAACCACTAAAGGAAGAAATTAAAGAGGAGGCCACGTCGGGTCTGGTAGGATGGGCGGAGACAAGAGAGGGTGAGCCCCGTGAGGAAGCTTGTCTGGTTGGGGGAGAGTCCCTCCGGCCGCACACCAAGCTCACCAGCCCAGAGTTCCTTTGCCGGGAAAAGAAATTCCAAGATAGCTGGCAGTAAATTAGTGAGGACTCTTTTTGCTCAGCTCGGTGAGGCTAAGAGCGGCTGGAGAATCAGTGGGGCCGGCGCCCGGGCTTGCTCACCAGTGAGCACTTACCTGGTTCCTGGTGGAGGGAGTGGCTGTGTGAGCCGGGGCCAGGAGCCTGAGGGGACTGAACTGAGCACCTTTGGTGCAAAGGCTGGAGGTTTTTGGATTCTTGTTCCCGTGGTGTGGAGCCTGCACACTAGTGGTGTAGGGAGGGCGCCATTTTGTCGGGCTTGGGCCCTCCAATGGAGGACCAGGTCCAAGACCTCATTGATCTGGTGGAATTGGCGCAGAAGTGCGTGTGCGTGTGTGCGTGTGCGTGCGCAGGCGGCCTTGGATCCCCACCCTCCACCCGGCTTATACTGCGTTGCCAGGGAAACGCTGGGCTGGTGCCCTCCGGCTCCAATGGGCTGCTCACTGAGTAACGGGAGTGTTCAAGCAGCCTGGGATCTCCACCCTCTGCATGGATTGTGCTGCGTTGCCAGGGAAACGCCTGGTGGGCATGCTCTGGCTCCAACAGGCTGCTCACTGAGACGCGGGAGTGTGCAAGCCTCCTCGGGTCCTCGCTCTCCACACTGTGCTTGCAGAGTTGCCAGGCTGGTGATTGGTTGTCGGGCTGCTCGGCCTGATCTGAGAGCGGCTGATTGGGACAGGCTGAGACTGAGAGTTTACCTGGGAGTGTTGGGCCGTGAGCTGTGTGCCTGCGTGATCCAGCCAGGGCTCTCTTGGTGATCTATCTAATACATCAAAGCAATCCCAGAGCGACAGCCAGAACGGGGAAACAAAGAAACATGTCACAAGTAAGAGATCAGAAGAAACCTCTAGAAATGGAACTAAATGAAACAGAGGGATCCAACCTTTCAGAGACACAGTTTAGAACACTGATGATAAGAATGTTTAAGGAACTTAGCGAGGACATAAAGAAGGATAGGGAAACCATAAAAAACAACCTGTTAGAACTAAAGAATACAATAACTGAAATGAAGAACACACTCGAAGGAATCACCAGTAGAGTAAATGAAGCAGAGGAGCGGATCAGCGATCTGGAAGACAAAATAGCAGAAATCACTCAGTTGGCACAGCAAAAAGACCAAAGAATAAAAAACAATGAAAATAGTTTAAGAGCCCTATGGGACAAGGTGAAACGCAACAATGCTGGAATCATAGGAATACCAGGAGGAGAAGAGAAGAAGGGGTCGAAAATGTATTTGAAAAAATAATGACTGAAAACTTCCCTACCCTGGTGAAGGAAATCAACATACATGCCCAGGAAGTGCAGAGGGTTCCAAACAAGCTGAACCCAAACAGGTCCACACCAAGATACATCATAGTTAAAATGGCAAAGGTTAAAGACAGAGACAGAATTCTAGAGGCTGCAAGAGAAAGACAGCAGGTTACATACAAAGGAACTCCTGTTAGACTAACGGCTGACTTGTCAATAGAAACTGCAGGCCAGAAGGGAGTGACAGGAGATATTCAAAGTGACACAAAATAAAGGCCCACAACGAAGATTGCTCTACCCAGCACGGCTATCACTTAAAATTGAAGGAGAAATAAGGAGCTTCTCAGAAAAGAATAAGCTTAAGGAATTCATTACCACCAAGCCAGCATTGCAAGAAATGTTAAAAGGGCTTTTTTAAACAAAAGAAAGGAGTAAACAAGCTAACCCAGGGAGACCAGGAATACAAATAAAATGGCAAAACATATGCACCTATCAATAATCATTTTAAATGTGAATGGGCTAAATGCTCCAATCAAAAGGCAGAGAATGGCTGAGTGGATAAGAAAATAGGACACATATATATGCTGTTTACAGATGGAATAAGATATTTCATGCAAATGGAAATGAGAAAAAAAAGCTGAAGTACCAATACTTATTTTGGACAAAATAGACTTTAAAATGACTACAATAAAAGACAAAGAAGGGCATTATAACCCTAATAAACATCTATGCACCCAACATAGGAACTCCTAATTACATATAACAGATTTTGGCAGACACAAAGACAGAGATCAACAGTAGCACTATCATAGTAGGAGACTTCAACACTATTATCACCAACGGACAAACCCTTTAGACAGAAAACAGAAAGAGGGGCCTTAAACAACACTTTAGACCAGCTGGACTTCGTTGATATTTTTAGAGCATTTCACCCTGAAAAAACAGAATATACGTTCTTCTCAAGTACACATGGGACATTTTCCAGGATAGACCATGTTAGGCCATGGGACAAGTCTCAGTAAATTTAAGAAGATTGAAGTCATATCAAGCAGATATAAAGGAAAAACTGATGGTTGCTGGCTGAACGGGAGTGGGGAAGAGGGAGAGGGGGAAAGGTTTTGGATAGTGTAGGTGGGACTACAATGTTGCTGCAGGGATATGGGGGCAGTTCTGGGAATGTAATTGATAATGTTGTGAAGAGACTATTATGTTGTGTGAAATAAGTCAGTCAGAGAAGGACAGGTACCATGTGATCTCACTCGTGTGTGGAGTCTGAAGAGCTGAGTGAACGATCAAAGTAAACAGACTCATAGATGTAGAGGAAAAACTGAGGATTGCTAGTTGGGAGGCGGGTAGGGATGGGGGGAAAGGGGAAGGGATTAGACAGCATAAATAGACAACTACAATATTGCCACAGGGATATGAAACACAGTTCGGGGAATATAATAATGTTGTAAAAATTTTATGGTGTGTCAGATAGTCACATGTCTTGTCAGGGAGACCTCTTCATGGATGGAGTAGAGGCTTGCTCACTGTACTGTACACCTGAAGCTGATGTTGTATAGTATTGTATGCCAACTGTAACTGAATATGTGGATGGTCACGGGATGTGTAGTATACTGTGAGGGGAGTCAGGGGAGTTGTGATAGATATGTATGATATGAGAAGAGTGGGGTTGCGAACTGGGCGAGGGGGGTTGTCACTTTGGGGGGTAAAGAGTATAACTATTACATTGTGTTGTACACCTGAAACTAATTTAAAAAAAAAGAAAAGAAAAGAAAATCAACTATGCTGAAGAAGCCTTGTCCCAAACACTGTTGGTCACTTGACCCCCATCAGTTCATCTCCCCAATTCCCACCACACCAATTTCTTTTTTCTTCTATATCTGTACCTTTCTCTGCAACTGTGTACTTGAAGGAAATGGATTTCAATCCCAGTCTCATTGACAGATCTTACTTGGCGTAAGACAAGCATGATGATCTCGGTGACTGGGTCAAGCATGACTATATGACAAATGTCTAGTAAACGAACCAAACATCTGCTAAGAATTTTTTTTTTCTTCTGAAAGCAGTACCTGGAAAAGGTGGTCCCATTTTTCTGTCCCTGGTCTTTGTTATATCTGGATAGGTCACCCAGATCTTGTACAAACATCTTGAACCCTGACAGGAGCTCTTTATAAGATAATGCAAGACACAGAAGAGTTCACAGCCTGATTATACCATGCCTTAAAGCTGCCCAATCTCTGGACTTCTTACTGCAAGAGATAATGAAATCTTTATTGTTTAAGTAAGTCGAATAAAGATTTTCTGTTACTTGAAGCTGTAATCATCCTGGTAAAAGAAATTATTCCATATCATTTTCTTTGGAATTTCTAAAAACAAGACTTTAAACAGCCTTCCCTTGGGATCATAAGTCTTGTAGAAAACTATTAGGAAAGGTAATGAGAGAGTCAGGATTAGGCTATATTTGCATAAATGTCCCAAAAAGAATTATAACCATAATATTTATTTTAAAATATTCTCACAATTCCAAACAATTGGCTTTAGAATGTAGCAATGAAAATTCAATCCCTTCCCCCCGCCCCCAATATTCATAACTCCTAGTCAAAAGCCACAAGAATGTGAAATGACAATGGGAATATGGAATGATGGAATTTTCCCATCCCCATGCCTACTGGCAGACCATTCCAGCTTGGCGAATCAGGAAGCCTCGCTATGTACAAGTGAAAGCATGTTGGCTATTTCATTTTTGCCTTTCCTTATGGTATCACTCATACAGGAACACCATCACTGAGTAAACAAACACCCTTTGATTCTCATGTGAAGAAAGGACAGGTATCATTTTACCTTAAAACACATCACAGGAAAAAACCTGATGTAATTCCACAGTGAGTTCTGCAAATCTGCTGGCATGAGAAGTCTCAGTAATGGATTTGGATGCGTCCTAGAGTTTATTGTGCCAATATCAATTGAATTAAGACTTCAAACCTTTTCAGGGAACTTCTCATCCTTCATTTCAAATGAATGCACCAACTGCTTTCAGCTACTAAAGTGCTGGCCCCAAAATGAAAAATGGCTACCTCTCAGCTAAGGTGGATTTCAGAAACCCACATCAAATTTTGATCAGGATCCAAAATGAATTTTTGTTTCATGTAAACAATGATTTCCACTCTTTCCAGAATTTCACAGTGGGCTGTAGTGGAAAGAGCGCTGAATCAGGATAGGAGTCCTGGATTCTTTAGATTTTTGTCCTGTCCAGTCATTTTATTCCTAAGGCAAATAATTTTACCTCCTTGAATTTCAGTTTCTTTACGTTTAAAAGGAAAATAATCAGCTTTGCCAAATAGTTTCTTAAAGATTGCTATAAAAATCAATATGATAAGTACAAAATTACTATAAAAATATCAGGAACCATTTTTATTATTCCATCTCTTATATGTGAAGAGATTAGGGGACATGTCCAAATTGATTGCATTCTAAAGGGTCGAGAACCCAAACCTCCATATCGGATAACTGAGCCTCTCCGTGGACCCCAGGCGCATGCTTCCCAAGTGTCATTGGATTCATCACTTTTTTTTTTTTTAAAGTTAAAGTGCTGTTAATTTATCAAAAACCTATTAAGTTATTATATTCTGATCCAGTTTTAGGTATTAAAGATACAAAGACATGTAAGAAATAGGGGAAAGTGCCCAACTAGAAAATATAAGTTGAAGGCAGTACGTAGAAGGACAGTGGATTGTACAGGGAGCTATGGGAAACTAGACGCAGAATACCTGTTCTAATTTGAGATTCTTGCCCTCAAATGCTGAGGAACAAAACCATCTCATTTCTCCCTAATAACCACTTCTCATGGATTTTTCCCAGGTTTCCCAGTACAGTATAGCCAAACTGAACCCCTGTACAAACTTTCAAGATTCTACAGATTCCCAACACCTCCAAAAGGTTTTAAAACAGATGCAGGAGTGGGCCGGCAGGTGGCTCAGTTATTTAGAGTGCGTGCTCTTAACAGCAAAGTTGCCAGTTCGACTACCATGCTTTGCACTGCCCCCCCCACCCCAACTAGATTGAAAGTGGTGACTTGACTTGGAGCTGAGCTTGTACCTTCCACAACTAAGACTAAAGGACAACAACTTGAGTTGGAGCTGATGGATCCTGGAAAAACACAATGTTCCTCTTCCCCAATTCCCCAACACTGTTCCCTTCCCCAATTCCCCAATACAATTTGAAAAAAAAAACCACACACACAAAAAAAACAGATGAAGGAGGAAGCTCAGTAAATGATTAATTTTCATCTCAACTTTTATTATGTTGATAGTATTTTTTGAGAGTAAGGGATACACCAGAGCCCTCCGAATGCCAAAAGGAGAATGAGGTTGCTAGCTGAGGGTGTGCTAGTAGGTTAGAAAGTTATGACTGAAATCGTTCTCTTTCCTCTTGAGCATTTTGTAGATGGCATGTTTTATGGGAGTCTTTTGTTAAAAGAGAAGTTGAGGCAGGGAAAATGTGCATCATTTGCAAAAATTCTAATCATGAGAATAGGTGAAAGGAAAGAAGTAATAGAAGTAACAATCCTGATCTATAGCTTGCTGAATAACCATCTACAGTTAGAAAGTAATTACTTCTTGTATGTCTTCTTATAATGAGACTAATAACCAAAGCAGAACATTTTTGTCATCCATTCCTGTCGTCTCTACTAACATGTGGCTATGGAGTTGAGAGTAAATGCACAAGTATTAATACTTCCCATCTGACCCACTGATCATATTGCGATGGCGATTTCCATGCTACTATCTTGAAGGCTTATTTACCTTCTGGAACTGAAGTCAGGGAGTAAATACTTGTTTATTTGTTTGTTTGTTTTTAAAGATTTTATTGGGGGAATTGGGGGAGGGGAACAGCGTTGGGGAACCGGGGAAGGGGAACAGACAAATTGCTGTCCTTTTTTGTTCTTCAGTCTAGTTGTAGCGGACATTGCTTCACTGGCCCATGTTGGTATCATCATTGCACACTTCTCGGGTAAGGCAGATCAGTCGCCGGCCTCTGGACAGCCACTCAGAGCGGCTCTTGGCAGCTCACACCAGCTACCAGCCGCTCATGCTGGCTGCCGGCCACTCACTGTAGCCTATGGCAGTCCATTGCAGCAGGGGCTGCAGCTATGCCATCCCAGGGGACTCACAGGAACCCAGCTCCAAGTGGAGCTATTGTTCACCATCTTAGCTGTAGAGGGCAGTGTCACTGGCCCTCATATGTGGGATCTGAACCGGGGCCACTGGCATCCCAAGCCAGCTCTTAACCAACGTGCCACTCAGGCGACCCGTGAATACTTGTTTAGATGAAAAATTGAGCTTAAGGAAAAATAATTAGTCAGCTATTTTGGAGATCTCAAAAAGCTTAATCACGGCATGAATAATGACTTTTTACGGACGGATTCTCTTACTCTTGACTCTCATCTAACCTCCTGTGGGAATCAGGCTCTTCCTCCTCACACTGATGTCTCATGCTTCAGCACTCAGCCTTGCAGCTGCAATGGGAGGGCGTAACCATGTATCTCGGAAATTCAGCGATTGTTCTCTCTTCTGTGGTGGTCAGCTTACTATTCCTACATAATCAGTTACCCCAGTTAGAATGACTGTTTTATTTTGCTCAAAACTTTGTGAGCTGGAAATTCGTAAACTCTTGGCTGGGTAGTTCTCACTTAGGGCTTCTCATGAAATGGTAGTCAGATGTTGGTTATGTCTGTAGCATGAGAAGGCTCAACTGGACTGGATGTCCAAGATGGTGTACTCCAGGGGCTCACAGTTGAAACAGACTGTTGTCTGGACCAGAATGCCTACCTGTACATCTCCAGAATGGTAGTCTTGAGAGAGCTGTATTCTTACATAGCATTGCAAGGATCTAAAAAGTGAGTGTTCTAGCTAACAAGATAAAAGCAACATTGCCTTTTGTAAACTAACCTCATGACTCACACATTACTTCTTCCATATTGGTTATAGAGAAGTAACAAGCTCACCCAGATTTAAGGTAGGGGACTTGGGCCCCACCTCATGATGAAGGAGCAGCAAGGCTCCAGGAGAACATATGGGATGGAAGACATGGTTGCCATCTTTTAGAAAATGCAATGTACCAAAAGTGGTGAAGCACTGCTCTCCATGAATCTCAAGACTGCTCACTATTTTTGGTCTTGAAAATTCTATGATACTTCTAATGTTTTAGTTCATTTTAATGGTTTTTCTAGTTCTTTGGATGTTTATTTTTCTTCCTTTTTTGGTTAAGTCAAAAAACATCACTTAGTGGAATCTGATTTGCTGGTTTCATATATAGGTTAGATTCCATGTGAGTCTGCAATATTAAATTGTTGTGTATACACAATTTGCTAGAAATACTTGCTCCCATCACTTCTCCACTTCAGTCAGGTGGCCTGCTTGTTTCTACCTGTGGCTTGCCTCACCGTGATCAGACTGCATCTGGAAAGTGTTCTTTATAGTGCAGAATTCCCGGATCACCACCATTCTCATCATCAACCTTGGTTTCCCAGGTCTGTTCCTCAGACCTCCTGTCTAGATGCAAAATGCTGTCATTCAGACTGCCCTGTGATTTAGCCTCAGGAGTCTTCACTCATATTTTTGAATCTAAACTCCCTGGACTGTGTATCTGTGAGCCTTTTTAGACACCTAGGGTACACCTGTTCTCCACTGTCTTAATAACATCCTTGAACTTGACCTCTGGTCTCTGCCACAGTCTTGTGAAATTCTAGTCCTGACCCAGAATGGATTATCTTAGCAATGGAAGTAGGAAGCCTGTTTATAGAGTTCTTTCAACAAATATTTTAAGACTGAATGTTATCATAATCTAAGATTGCTTTGGGATATCCAAGCACAGTATTTTGGATTTTCATTACAATCCAGATTGTAATGAAACTGACTGTTGTCTGGACCAGAATGCCTACCTGTAAGTCTCCAGAATGGCAGTCTCAAGATAGCTGTATTCTTACATAGCATTGCAAGGATCTAAAAAGTGAGTGTTCTAGTTAACAAGATAAAAACTTGTTACACTGAAGAGTGTAACATGCTGATCAAGAGCTTGGTATGAAGAATTAGGTAGTCTAAGATTTGAATCCTGGGTATGCTACTCCCTGGGTTTTATTTTTATCATATTTAAAATGCATACATCATTAAAATCTACAATATAGGACTGTTGTGAAAAATAAATGAGATAATGAAGCTCTATCACTTAGTCTAGTAACTGTATTTAATGAATACTCATGTTAGTTGTTATCATCATTATCATTTCAATTAGGAGCTTTATTTTATCTGTTGAATCTCTAAAAAGGATAAATTGAATAAAAAAAGAATAAATTTTTGTCAAAACCAAAATTATGATGATTACACATCTACATAAAAAACAGTAAGTTGTACCAGGATTGGTGTCACTGCAATCATCTAGAACTCTGCTGTGAGACTGAGAAAGTTGAGAGAAAGGCAGCAGATTCAACAATGGTTGGAAGGAAGTCTAGCCAGATCCCTGGAACGCCATATCTTCATTGCCATGGATTGGTAGAGGGCATGTGGCCAAGCATATGATATCAACAAATAATGCTACTGGGCATGGCAAGAAGGAATACTGAATGGAGGTCAGCATCTGGGAAGTCTGTTCAGGACCCAATCACTGTCAAGGACAGATCCTCATGCCTGGAAAAGCCTTGAAAAGCCAGGCAAGTCCTCAGTCCAGACAAACTTAGTTTTAGGCTAAGTGTAAAGTGTAAGAGAAAGGCATGAGCCCTGAACTTCAAGGGCAGTTTGGGGATTCAGACTCAAGAATGAAGCTTACATGAAAATGCCAGATCAGAACCAAACTAACAGAAAAATAAAAATATCTTTTTATTTTAAACATTCTAAGGATGCTAAGTCCTTAGAATATTGAAGTAAAGTTTAATTAAATGCCCCCTGATCAAGATCAAAGTTGATTTTAGATCCTGTGGTAGGTCTGATTCTGCAGATAGAGGCCACTTGACCCCAGATATGAGGAAGGAAGACTTGAGAAATCATAGTGTTTTTGAATGAGATTTTTCTTTCATTTAGCATCTGCATCAAACCTCTATAAGGGCATCATTTCAAACATTCTGTAGGTGGGAGGATGAATTAAGGTTGAAGTCAGGAATAATTTACTTTTGCATTGGTTTATGGTGGTATACTTTGTGTACCTGCAGTAACCTGCGAATATTTTGACATTTTTCTCCCGCTCCCTCACTTTATTTATATATAATTTATAATTCACATACCATGCAATTCATTCATTAAAAATGTACAATTCAATGATTTTTCATATATTCAGAAAGTTGTACAACCATTACCACAATAAATTTTGGAACATTTCCATCACCCCAAAAAGAAACCCTATACTCATCAGCAGTCACTCCCCACTCTCCATCCCCCTCCAACCACCCTCCTCCTCCCAGCCCCAGGCAATTACTAATCTCCATTCTGTCTCCATGTATTTGCATATTCTGAACATTTCATATAAATGGATTCATACAATATGCAGTCTTTTGTGACTGGTTTCTTTCACTTACCATAATGTTTTCAAGTTTCATCCATGTTGTAGTATGAATCAGTAATTCATTCCTTTTTATGACTGAATAATATTCCACTGTATAGATATACTACATTTTATTTATTCATCCATCAATTGATAGACATTTGGGTTGTTTCTACCTTTGGGCTATTATGAATAACACTGCTAGGAATATTTGAATACAAGTTTTGTTTGGACATACGTTTTCAATTCTCTTGGGTATAATCCTAGGAGTATAATAGATATCACTTTTTAAAATTCTTATTTAACTGAGGTCATTTACAAATTATTTCGATAAATGTTTGATAATTGCCTCTTGTATCCCAGTTACTTCTTTTTAGTCCTAGAATAAGAAAATAAATAAAAAATATATAAAGTACTTGCCCTCAGGGAGCTTACATTCTTCCAGAAAGCCATAAGACCTTGGGAGCAGTAACTGCAATTATTATTGATTCCCTGTCCTATGTGGATAGGACAGGGCTAGGACAGTGGTTAGCACAGTTCTATTCAATAAGTTAATATATTTATTGGGGGGATCACTTCATAGATTGTATAGATATCTGACCACTGCACTATACTCCCGAAGCTGATGTAGAATAACATTGAATGTCAACTATAATTAAATATGTATATATAGTATATAACATGTAATATATAATATATACATTCACAGGATGTAAAGTATAGCATAGGGAATATAGTCAATGTTATTGTATCTGCTATATATGATGTCAGAGGGATAGTAGACTTGGGGGGATTATCACTTTGTGAGGGGTATAAATGTCTAATCATTATGATGTTCCATATACTAATATAAAAATTAAATTAAGTTATAAAAAGAATTAATTTGTTCATCTCTCATCTACTGACTTGTAGAAACTTCAATCTCCTGCAAATGCCTCTAATTTGCTAAAGAAGACCCCATTTTGTGTGTCCTCCTAAATGCAGCCCACCTCTCTACCATGACGCATCTACTATTTCCCCCTCCATCTTGGAATGTACTGTTCATGGAACACACTCACATTGCTATCCGGATGGTGAAGACAGTTGTGTCTTCCTGCCCAGGGCTCAGAGGACCTCTCTATATGTGTTTAGGCTTTCTCTTCTTTTTTTCCGAATGCCAACTTGTTCTATAGCTGCCTTTTCCAATGGAAAAAACACCCTCCACTCTATGCTGGCTGCACACTATAAACACTACATTCTATTATATTATAATATTACTGAGAGTCCATGATCAGCCTTTTCTCTCAGGACCTCATAAAGATTTTTCTGATCCTGGGATTTTATAACTGCTTTCTCCTCTTCCCTGGGACACAGGATTGCTGGGGAGGGTCATCCAGTCTGTAGGGCACCATTCACCAGGCTACTCTAAAAATTGCCCTTTCCCTGACAACAACCAGTTATGGAACCAGTTTTGTGCACCTTGAACCTCTGTTTTCTTATGATGAATTCCTCCTTTCTGATCTTTGGTTGATCATGCATCCTTCTTACAAAGTCTCCAGTAGTCAGCAAAAGGTCTGAATAATGAGGATGAATAGCTTAAGTCTCAAACTTTGTTCCTGCTTCAGCAGCATTTACTGTAAAGTGTGATTTGACAACATTTTGTTCAATGTCTCTTCTGAACACCCACATGTGAGTCTATTTCCATTATGGCTTTGTATTTATGAGTTTGGAAATAGATATAAGAGTAGGCCAATAGTTCAGGTAATTTCAGTATGACTTGGCTGCACTCTCAATCTGGTGATTTAATTTCCATCTTATGCAAGTCACTAAAATTCTCTGAAATTCAAGCTCCTCTTTTGTAAGGAGCTTATTTACCATCCAGAGTGATAATGATAATAGCTAATGTTTATTGTGTACTTCTGGGAACTAGGAAAAATTTCACGTCCTTTCTGTCCATCAGCTCAATGATTCCTCACACCAACTCCATTCTTTAGGGTAAAATCATTCTAAATAATATACATGAATTATAAACAAATCATGCTAATTACTTTGAAAAAGGGGCATAATCAGGATTCATCCAATTCATGAAACTTTCTATACAATTTTGTAAATAATCAATTATATAGTTAACATATTCTTTTACTCAAAAATGAATTATTTGTTTAGCAAACATAGGTCCCTTCCAAAAATAATTTCATGTATGTGCAACTTAGGCCCCCCAAACTATTTTGACTTCTGCTCAGATCCATGCTTCCTCAGTTTTATTCCACACTTGAATTCCATCCAGAAGAGGGAAGTCAGAGCAAAGAGCTGAGAGTGACTTAGAATACTCCTGTCTATTAAGGCAGGCTGAACTATTTATTTTGAAAAGAGCGGTGATATAACTCACTAAATTGTGCCCAGAACCACCCACATTGTCCACTTTCCCAGTGGACAAAACTGGGCCCAGTGGCCCACTTTTCCACTGGACCAAAATTGGACCAGTGTTTCTACTATGAAGATTCCCTCTTGTAATTGTGGTAAAATAGCCCATGGGAATAGTAGGAGCCCATTCCCCTGGCTTTTTTCTTTTCTTTAGTCTTTGCTGTGAGAGCTCTGTAACAGGCCCTGGCCTATTATTTTCTTTTCATACAGCTACCTGCATTATTTTCTTCTTGATTGTGAAAAAGAGAACCACTTGGTTAGTCATCAACTTGTTCTTATCTGCTTGACTGCGTGCTCTGCAAGCTGCTGTGAGATATTTAGCCAGGAATTCAGCTTTGATTAACAAGTTCTGTTATATGGTTGAAGAAAAGATTAACTAATTTGTTAAGAATTGTAAGCACTAAGTGTTTTGGGGGGACAGGGCCAGAAGAATTGTTGATAATCACAAATTTTTGCATTAAAATTCCAATTCATTAAGTAATCAGCATGGGGGTGTCTGATTGGCTGATTATATGCAGAGGCAAATCATTTGTTGCTTTTTTTAAAGGAAATTTCCATCAAAGTAGTTCCACCTAGAGAATTTGAATTAATGTATTATTTTAAATCCATGTATATTTATTTCAAATTGAGTTATCCTGCAGAACAAAGGAGTCATTTTTTTCATCCACAGCATTCATGGCTTCCAGGGTAGTGGCTGAATAAAACCTTTTTCAGGCATCAGCTCCATACCAAGTGTGTTGTAGCTTCTCTATAATTGCTCTTAAGACAAGCACTCTCTCTCTCTCTCTCTTCTTTCCCCACTGTCTTCTATCTATCTATCTATCTATCTATCTATCTATCTATCTATCTATCTATCTATCATCTATCTATCAATCATCTATCTATCATCATCTATCTCTCTATGTCTATGTCTATATCTCTCATCTCTATCTGTACCTCTGTCTCTGTCTATCTCCCATTCTCCTCTCACCTACCAACCAGAATCCCACATCCTAAAGCTCAAAGGTTACCTCTAGGACCTGCTTAGAAAAAAGCTAGTGTAGAATAAAACTGAGGAAATGTAGGTCCAACCAAAATTCAAAACAGTCTGTGTAAGTATTCCTTATAGCCCTGACTGTTGTGGAGATCTTTTATCTGTGGCTGTATCCTTTGAATTCAGTTAAAGTGATTTAGTCAGTAGTAGTTCCACCGAGGAGCCTACATTTTAGTTCAGACTTCAAAAATTAAAAGGACAAAGCATGGTGGTCATGTGCTCTTTGGAAGGGCCTTGATCACAACTTTGAGCAGTCATGATACCAGTTTAAAAGGTGGGCTGGGAAACCAGAGTAGTCCTTCGTCTCTGGCTCTTTCTTCAAAGAATCTACAAAGTCAGGCTGCAGATGGCTTTTGAGAAGGTTCAGAAGAATCCCACCCCCCAGGAATACTCACTCTGTTATCTGCATATGCTTGAACTTGGATCTCTTCAGAGGCACCACAAGAACTTCTGTTTGGAGACTCGAAAACAAAAACACAATTTGCTAATATCACGAAGCCTCTGGCAACACTCCCTGGGGCTTGAGCCAAGGCTGGTAGGAAGCCACTTTGTACCTCTGCTCCACTTGGAAGCCAGGGGACAGCTAATCCTACCAGACCTCACGTCCCTATTTATCCTCAGTCCCTGTCTGACATTCAAGGCCTTTCACCATCTACCCTCTCCCCTACTCTCAGTCCTAAACTTCACTTCAGCCTATTTCTCTTTTCCTTTTTCAGTTGTAGCCTCCGCATTCCCCATTCTGATACAAAATCCCTCCATTGTGAACCTCTCCACAGAATGCTTCTGCAGCCATCTTGCCTTGACTGAAATCAAATTGTCCTCAAAGCCAGCATTTCCCATGCAGGCCTTTTAAATGACAAGGAGAGTTGGCTTCTCCTCCTTCCCCCACTGAAGCTCCTACATTATACCATTATTCCCTACATGTCAAAATCTGTCCTGCAGGCTGATGTCAGCTAACTCTTTATCTTGTTATTGCCTTTTTCTAACATCTAGTTTGGGCATCTGCACCACAGATTTCCTTTCAGCTTGTCAACTTCCTAACCTCTGCTATTACCTCGAATAAGTTAAATAGCCATCTAGGTGATATTTTCAATACATGTTCTTCAGTTTCAGCTTTAACTTCAAATTTTCCATTTCCACTCTGCTTAAACTGCATTTCATACAGTGCCATGTAGTAGCTCTTAAAATCATTCTGAAATACAGCATGTCTGAAATCTTAAATACTGGCATCCTGTTCATGGATCAAAACCTCTTACCATTCCAGCTCTCTTTGCCCCTTACTTCCACTGTGCCAATTTCAACCTAATAACACAGGCTGATGCTGCCTTGACCATTTCATTTTCTCCCAATCATCCAGCATCTTCCTGTCGAGCCAGCCCTGTTACACCCTAGAATTTCTGATGCAATGCATCTACCCAACGAAACTCCAACACTAGCTTAAGTCGATAATCCATTTTCAATGCCCTATAAACCAGTTTGCTGAGTGCTGCTGGAGAAAAGCACATCACCATGTGAAATGGTACCATCTTGGATTTGTGGTCTCTCTCCTCATTGGTCCCTCATGTTGCTTGGCAACCATTCAATGGGATTTTACCAGCAACCAATGCCGTGTTCCACAAAAACTGTTTCATGCCTTCTCAACTTTCCCCCAGGCCTGATGTTGGTGTCTTCCACCTTGCCTGAGATGAAAATGAGATGGTTGTAGTGTCTCCATCATTTTCAGGAGAAGGTTTTCACGTGATAGACTTGCTATGAATTGATTTTCTGGGTTTTTATATATTGGCCAAATAAAGCTCTTCCCACAATAAAGGACTTTTATTGTCTTTTCCTTGAATAAAATGAATTCATGCAAGAAATATACAAACAGAAAAAAACATTTTCTACACAGTATCTGAGCAATTAAGGAAGCTGTAAAACCCTTGATAAAATAATCCTGACCTTATTTATTTTTCCAAATATGTGCTTTATAGATGATGTAGATATAGATAGATATAAATACATAGCTATGTAGATATATATTACTATATACATATATTATATGCATATAATATATACACATATATATTATTGCATAATACATATAGTATATTCTTACATAATGTATGCATATATACATATATTTGTGTGTATACATTAGTACATATTAAACACAAAGCATTAAACGAATACTTATTAGGCTCCTATTTTATACCATTCCCACTAGAAGGTAAACTCTGTAAGGTCAGAGACCTATGTTTCTTTTATTGTTGTTTTTATTCACAGGGCCTAGGGCTTATAACTGTGTATAGGTTCTAAAATTACATGAATTTTCAGAGTCTTTCATGAAATACTTTAAAAGCGAGTCACATACCTTTGCTTGAAATTCTCAGCTATCTCAAGAGGAAAAAAGACAAGTAATTGCAATTACGTAAACCTCTATGGTTTACATAATCAAGTCAATAAACAAGATTTATTGGATAGATAGATCCAATTCTGGCAACAATTTTGAATATTTCTAATGCCCTGGTACCGTGCTCAGAATGGTTCCCTGCTGATCAGATCCAGTTCAAATAATCAAATAGACCTCCTTCTAGAAGGCATCATTCTCTCTGTGGAAAGACTTTGGATCTTTCCTCTTCTCACATATTTTGGCTCCCAATGAGTCTAGGAGCAGCAAGCGTTGCCCAACACCTTGTAGTTAATAGTCACTAACAAAATGCCATTAAGAAGCAGACTGTACTTTCAACTTTACTCTCTAAGGCAGGGCATTCCAAACTTTGTGAGTCTCAAAATGTCCCTGTGTCCATCATGTAGAGTTTCTGAATCCTTTAACATTAGACTTCACCTATAGCTGGGATATAACAAGCTATTTGCTACAACTTGTGCTATCATGGTATTGCTCTCATACCGTATCTTGACAAGGACCCACTTTCTTCAAGAAGTTATCCATGAGTGTATATTTCAGTGCATTACCAGTTCATTTGCAATAATTAATCAGATGTGAAGAAATGTAACAGTTGTACTTTTCATAACTACTGACCTTAGCTTACCTCTGAATCTCTCTTCGATCACTAGCAAACAAGAAGAAGAAAGAAAGAAAAAAATCATGTACCTTTAAAGTAGTTTATCCAGTTTAAAATATTCTCTTCGATGAAAGACTTTGTTCATATTCAGGATTTAAACTTATTTAATTCATAGTAATCTCCTTAGGATGGCTGTTTTAACCTTTCAAAAGATTTCCTTGTCCTTCCTCCAGCCTACAGGGTACAAGAAGAGCTCATCTAATATCATAATATCTGTGTGGGTTGTGTGTGCAGATAAGGGTCTGATCTTCTTTTCCTCTTTCAAATTCTTGTTAGATAACTGAACTGTCTCCTGCTGTGTGGCCTGTTGTTGTTGGTTGTTGACACCTGTCTTTGCTACATTTGCTGCTGCTGCTGCTGCTGCTGCTGTTATAACTGTTCCTTCTTGAACTTCAACCCTACAAATGACTTAGGTCACTTGAATTTAGAAGTATTAGACTACTTGTAGTTCTGTACTCAAATGTGTTAACAAATGGAAAGCAGCATAGCTTACGGCCCTCTTTTTGTTTTCCTTCTACCAGTGCCTCCTTTTCTCATGGTCTTGAACATACCCATACCAAAATCTCAGCCCACATACGTATTTAAGCTCCCATGTATACCCCATACTATGTCGCCCCCCCCACACACACACACACAAATACAGGTAACCACTTCTTGGTCACAACGCAGCCTTAGGGGTGCACGCATTGGTGGTATGGGTTACCTTCCAGAGACTAGACCCAGGAAGAGACATGTAGGCCAAAGATAATCTTGGCAGAATTTCCAGGATCCCAAGGATCTAGATGATAGTAAGTGCGGAGTGAGGTCTGGGTGGGCAAGTCCTTTTGGTTCCATGTTCTTCTAACCTTGCAGGATAGGACCAGGTAAGGGAAAAAGCCAATGTGTATCCCTTCAAGTGCAAGGACCAGAGCAGGTATCTAAGGGCAGTATTGTTATCCTCTAAACCAAGAGACCATGACAACTGAGGGGGGGATGGGGAAAATAACTCAAGACCCTACTCTCCACCTCATACACCATTTCTACTCTGCTGTGGCTGCCAAGGTTTAAAAGAGGTGCTCAAAGTTCTCAGTGGGAAATGGGACATATTCTCCCTTAGTGCTGAGACTACCAAGCCATCTAATGGTCTCTACCTGGCACCTCAGGTAGCCAGCCAGAGAATCTGGACTGAACAATTCATTTGTTCTCTCCCTCCTCCCTTTTCAGGCTTCTCTAGCTAACCCAGAAAGGGTGCTATTGCCTTCCACATGGCAGAAAGTTACCCTTATGTTAGTTATATACTGCATCTTTCTCTAGTCCCCATGGTTAACCATGTTGATGAGGCTGTCTGTATTTGGACTTTATTTACATATGCATAGTTTAAAGGGTTAATCAATTCTAAACACTTATTACAACTAAGCACAGCTCCATAAAATCCTTTGATTTTCTTTATCTCAGAGCTGATTTCAATCTTTTTAGCTGGTTCAGTCTGTATTTTTCTACGACACTCTAAATAATATATTATATCATTATTTTTGACTTTTTAATTTTAGACATTAAACTGGAATGATTTATTGATTTCTCCCCCATCGCCCATTCTCCCCAAATGCACACTTGTTATGTCTATATAATAGACTTCTACTGGCAAAAATTCCCTGTTCTTACGTCCTTCCTCCCAACTTCTGCTTTCTTCAAGATTGGCATCAGTATTTATAATAAAGGTCCTGGGTAGGATCATGAAATGACAGCCCTGTTGCCTGAGCCAAATGGGTGTCCAGGTTCAAAAGCTTCCATTCAAAGTGATTGAAGATGTCCTACCATGAAAAGCAAATCATGTAAAGAGGTATTCCCCAGAGGAGAACGGATGCCACCTCTAAGTTAAAAGGAGTCATTGAATCTATTTTTATAGCAGCAATGAAGTCTCTGAATGGAAGTGCTATTGAGGACTGGATACATTAGACAGAAAGTCGAATACCTGAAGCCTTGAGTTGATTTTTCTGAAATATTTGGAGGCAAGAGCAGTGAAAAGCAGCAGCAAAGGTAACAGACAGAAAATTGGGAGACTGCAGTAGTAGCATGGGAGCCAAGAAAGCTTGACAATCCGGGGAGTGACCATAATGTCAAATTCTCGAAAGTCAAGATCCCCAAATCCAGTGGGTCTAATGATTGCATTGCCACTATTAGACAGAAGCGGTTTCAGTAAATTTCTGAAGAGAGAAACAAATCAGTAAGAGATTACAGGAGTGGGAGCTGTAGAGTTGAAATGAAGAGTATAAGTCATTCTTTTGAGGAGTCTGTTGGGAGAAAGAGAGAGAGGGAAAGAAAGACAGGGGAGAGAAACAGAGAATTTGAGAGAAAAGCTTAAGATAATGTCAGGGCGAAGGGTGGCGTGAACAGTGAGAAGTGTACACAGAGTGGAAAGTACTAATAGAAAGTAAGGTATTGAAGGTGTAAAGAAAGTAAATAATCAGAAGCTCAAGGTCATGGACATAGGTCAAGGGATTAGCTTTGATAAGGAGGCAAAACTAATCCACTGAAGCCAGAGGCAATAATGAAAAGCAGTTGAGGGGATAAACTGAGAAATAATTCAATATAGCTGAGGTTGTGGGGAAGTGTTTTAATGAAGAAAGAAGAAAGATTAAAAGAGAAAGCTCACATCAGATGGGTTGGATCTTCTTGTCAATTTCCACAGTTTAAAGTCAGAGATGTGGTTACATGCTGAAAATAAGGAGGCCAAGGAGGGTGAGAGGGTTTACAGATTTTTTTAAAGTTATGGAAAATTCATGGTGAATAATTTTTCATAAGAAATCAGTAAGAAGTGTAAATATTCACAAGAAGAAAAGTTTTGTGGCATGTGAACTCCAGTTCTTTATTCTTTGAGGGTGTTTCAAACTAACTCTAATGTCACTTTCAAATTGACCTCCATAGTCAATTCAAAGCCATAAATAGTCAGTGTAGGTTTGATTTCCCAATACAAAACCCTAGAAAGCTAGATTTCAATTTCTTATGCTTTCTAGCTATTTTATTTTTTCTATATTGTTTCATGTTTTCCTATTGAATCGTTATATATCATTTTTGAGGCTCCGAGTAATCCATTATGGTTTACACAGGCGTTGGTAAGATACTTTCATGTAACTAAGACAGCATCAGTTTCAGAGAAGAGAAAAGGCATAGGGAGGGTTTGTGGTTGGGTAGAGGTAGGTGTACATTGCTAGAGGTATAGACAGGGCTCAGCATGAAAGAGAAGGAAGAATAGGAAATATGAGATGAAAGATCTATGCCTGTACATCTAGAGCTGTGATTCTCACTGAGAATGGTCCACCCTACCCCAAGACTTTTGGTGATAGTGATTACAAGGAGGGGGGATGCTACTGGCATCTACTGGGCAGAGGCTGGGGGTGTTGGTAGAGGTAGGAATGCTGCTAAACACCCTGCAGGGCATAAGACTATCCTCTACAGCAAGAGTTATCTGGCCCCAAATGTGAATAGTCCCAATGTTAAGAAACCCTGATCTAGGGACCGTGGAGAAAAGCAAAACTTTGGCAAGCACAGTGTCTTTTTTTATCTGGTGCGAAGCAACTGACAGTGATGGTCGAGGGCATTGACTTCAATGATAATATAACATAAAACATTCTCAATATTTTCTAAGAGACATGATCAAATAAGGTTTTAGTATTTATTGACCTTATTCAAAGAAATTATATATTTTGAGGTGAGACACAGCTAAATTTGCACTGCACTTTGAACTGCACTTTGTCCATTCTATGACGTCTTTGGCTGTATACCAAATAGCTAATAATGGAATTGTAGGTTAGGAGTCTATAGTTGGGGAGTTTGTTGGCTATATTGATGATAGATATCAGTATTATGATATGGTGATACACCATACAACTGGTTATACCCTGGCCTTGGGTTATTATCTTGGTGCTACCTTTAAGGGATCATGTCTAAAATCTGATAAACTGTGCCCTTGTCTATTGCATCTTGTATTACTATGTTCTATTATTATGTCACCTCTGCTATAGGCAAAAAAAAAAAAAAATTCCAAATGTATTACAAGTCTAAATAGAAAGAGAAGAAATATTTTTGTTGTAGTCCAAAGATTCTGAGGGATTCTGCTCAGTGGAAGAGAGCTATGGGACCAAAAGTAAAAAACAGGAATGCGGTTGGGGAGAAGAGTTTCCATATGGCATATGAAAAGAGGAGGAGAATTAATGATTGAGAAGAAAGAAGGGCCTGGCAGTTTAATAACCCTTTCTAGCAACAGATTTATAGAAGTTAGTGGTACTTCAAGAAAATAAAGTAGTGTGCCTGATGCCTTTTGAAAACAGGAGTCTGTTCTCAGCTTTTCATCTTCTGTGCCTCTGTTATATGTAAATTGGGTTTCATGGCATATTAGAACTGTGAAGATGATTTAATATGCCAAAATGTGTTATGGATCATTTGTGCATCAACTCTGCAGTCTCTGAATTGAAACTCAAAACTTCCCATGCCGAATCCCAGAGAACCTTAGAATTAGCTCAAATGAATGCAGCACCTCTGCCTGAAGAGAGCCACGGCTTTCCTCTACGTATTCCAGGGACCTACCACAAATGCTCTATGTGTTTATTTGTTTTTTTGCAAAAAATGTGAAGAAGCCTAGAACATAAGAGTTTTCTTCCTGTAGTATTATCAGTGCAGTCCCTAATTCTCTTACTGTTTCACCTTTGCCTGGTCATCAGTAACATAAATTAAGATGAAATACAGCACCTTAAACTACAGACTACATTAAAAATATAGACTACATGAAACTTTTTAGGAGTAACCTGCTAAAAAAATAATTATTCCTGAATTGCTGGCCCATCTGACTGAGCCCAGTGATTCGGATTTCTCTGTACTATCACTCACATATGTGTATTGAGCACTTGTAACTGAAGAATAAACAAATCACCATCATTATCACTTGTGATCATATTAAAGTTAAGTTTCTACTCCTGTATTTTAAAAAAATAACTGGATTAATTAGAAAGAAATAAGTACACTCTGCCTACTCCTGTCTTCAGATGTTTTTGTAAACAGAAGGTGCAGTCCCTCCTGTGACTCAAGTTCTAAATCAAAGACTGGATCAGTTAGAGGTGGGGATCTTCAAGACAGGGAGTGTTTCACTGTTTCTTTTTCTACTTTAATTACCTATATTCACATAAAAATGATTTGAAATACCCCACACAAATAATTACAAAATAAAGATTGTGGACTAAACATGGTGTTACAACTAAGAGTATTTCATGAGATGGATTCTCCCTTGTCTCTGCTAACCATATAATATCATTTGTAACGTGCTCACTCATAGGTTATTGTCCCAGGAATTCTAAGATCATTTATTGTGCCTCATGTGCTGCTTCTAAATCCTGAACTGTGACTTTGACCTACCATGCTTATATGAAAGAGAAAACCACAGTGACAGAGATGGACTTGGGCAATGTATGGGCTGGGACCACGAAAGACTGTTTCTCCCAGACCTTCCTCTTGTGCTCACTGACCACCTCGCTAGAGGTGGGGCAGGGAGCTGATAATAAACACAGACAGACCATATGAACACGTGACCACAACCAGAAGGAAGATGACTTTAACAAGATAGCTGTGGGGTCAATTTAGAGATTCTCAGATGCACAGAAAAACTCAGGCCCTAAAGCTGTGCCATCCCTCTGGCCATCAGCTTATTAACGGCCCAAGCAGTGATGGTGACAACAACTTTGTTGTAGGTGTTTTTTTCTGGTTTCTTCTGGGGAGTTTCTGAATCTTGAAATCACACTAGCCAGGATATGAAAATGACACAGGTTGGGTGTGTCTGGAAGTTGTAAGGTTTGGAAAAGCACAGTGCAATAGAGCTTTCAGTGCTGATAAATATGTTCCCTAACTGCATTTTCCAATACAGTAGATACTAGCCAATATGTCTGTTAAGCACTTGAAATGTGCTAGTATTTGAAATTTCATTTAATTTTAATTAATTTAAATTTATGTTTTATATGTGACTAGTGGCTGCTATACTGAACAGTCTAGTTCTGGATATCCTCTCTACTCTTTGAATGTTTATTCACTTTTTCACGAATGACAACTTGCCTTTGACCCTTATAATTCACTACATTCTTTCAATGAACAAATACAGTTAATACTCCCAAATGTATTTTGGAAATGTATCAACTGGAGCATTTCTTTAATATTTTAGCTACTAGTTAATGAATGAACTTTAGAAATTGGTTACAGAAAGCTGTTGATAGCTATTACAAATGGATTCCAACATCTCTAAATAATATATCTAATCTTATTCTGACTGCATTTAAGCTCTGAGTTCTGAGTATACTCAGCAGGTCACTTGGTTCTGAGTGTGTCTGTTAGTTAATAGCCAGTCTGGGCTTTATCATGAGCTGAAGGATTAATTCATGTCATTCTCATTAGCATCAATGGGAGTTACCTATGGAAACCTTCCAAGCACCAATAAGGGAAGAGGCCTCCTTTCCTCTTCTGGCTTTTATTAGGAAACCCCTCATGCATTGTGCCACATTTGAGGTGCTGGAGGGACGCTTAGGTTCAGGAAGTAAAGCCAGTCAAATTCTCTGTAGTAAAGTTGGGTTAGTTCCTTTGTTTCTTGATTTGACATTTGTGTCTGGTAATATCCCTCTAAAAAAGTTTTAATGAATTCGTTTTCTGAGGCTGCTGAGAGTGTCCTCAGCTCTCAATTAAATGTTAGGCAACATGCTGTTATAGCTACTGTGATCATAAGTACTAATATTAAACAAATGTTGTTGTTTTTTTGTTCTGTCAAATCATATCAATGTCAATTAAACCTTAAAAATTAGGAAGGGATAAAAATCAAATAATGAACATAAGCATTATAGACTTTTCTCCGTATGGTAGATGTAATTCCTATTTACCTGCTGTTTTCTTGTCCTAAATGAGCAAAGAACAGGGATGCTCGGCTTCGAGACATCTTTTGTTTCACAACCGCAGTTCTTCATTGCAAGATCAACAACTTAGAGGGAAGGGGATGAATTTTTAAAAGCAATCAAATGGTTAGTCCAATAAAGGACAAAAAAAAAATGTAATAGAAACATGGAAGCTATATTCGCATTTTTTTGAGGAATGGGTCTCTGCCTTGTTCCAGACCCAGAGCAAAGAAGCCCAATGACTTTCTAACTTCCAAATTTTCTTTAAGATCTCCTTTCCCCATACGCTTTCTGGGGTCAGAACACATTTGCCAAACCTTCAGCATTCAATTCATCCTCAGACATTTTCTACTATGTCCTTGAATTTCTTTCTGGTTGAACTGGAACTAGATCAAGTTGTGGCAATTCCTGCAGTTATTTTTTGAAACCATTCCTTTGCCCAATTAAATTATTTTTTCCAGATGGTAAATGTTATTCCAACAGTGCTATGGGCAGAAGAAAACACAGACCCATCCGTTTAGAATATTAATTCTATTGACAAATTCTTCATGTTGTTTTGTCGGAGTAGGAACTGAGTCATTTTCCTTAATGGATATTGACATTTAGGGGAGATCGTGTTGATAGTGAAGGGCAAAAGGTGAGAAGAAGGGAAGGATCAGCATGAACAAAACTGAGCCAAATCTGGTAATGCTTCTACCTTGTTTTAAAAACTTGAACAATGCCCATCTATTTACAAAAGAGTTTGCAAACTGGTGAGCATAGGTTAACATTGGCCCACAGGCATATTTTATTTGGCTCACACAAGTGTGGAACCATTGTATTTTAAATTTGAGTTGGTTGTCAATATTTCAAAGTTAGATATTTCACATAAACATTGAGATTTATGCCTTCTGTTGAAAAATCACGATCACGCGATACAGGGCAGGGTTCTCAGAGTAGTCATCCGATGGAGCGCCATAGCGATGCCTGCTATAGAGGGCATTACCTCTTCAGCCTGACATGCTTCTCACAATCATAAGTCACATGGATAGTATGTACAGTTGATATAATGTGATGAGAATGGCACTTTATCTCTGTGGTTTTTCTTTCCCCCAAAACCTATAACCCCAGTCTAATCATGAGAAAAACATCAGATAAGCTCCAATTAAGGAATATTCGACAAAATACCGACCAGTAGACCAGTACACCTCAAAATTGTCAAGATCATCACAACCAAGAAAAATGTGTCATAGCTAAGAGGAATGCAAAAAGACATAGTGAATATTCTTGATGGGATCATGGAACAGATAAAGGACACTAGGTAAAAACCAAGAAAATCCAAATAAAGTATGGACTATTTTTTTAGTTTTATTGAAATGTAATTGACAAATAAAATTATAAGATATTTAAAGTGTACATCATAATGATTTTATACATATATATATAATATATATAGTGAAAAAAGATAAGTAATTAAGACATTCATCCTCTCATGTATCTCTCTCTCTCTCCTTCCCTTCCTCCCTCCCTCTCTTTCTTTTTGGTGAGAACATTTAAGTTCTACTCTCTTAGCAAATTTCAAAGATATACTACGGTGTTATCAACTATAGTCATTGTGTTATACATTAGATACTCAGACATCATTCATCTTATAGCTGAAAGTTTTTACCCTTTTACCAACCTCTCTCTATTTCCTACACCCCTCCCAGACCCTAGCAACCACTTTTCTACTTTGTTTCTATGAGCAACTTTTTCTTTTTTTAAGATTCCACATATAAGTGATCTAATGCAGCATTTTTCTTTATCTATCTGGCTTATTTTTCTTAGCATAATTCCCTCAAAGCCCATCTATGTTGTCACAAATACCAGTATTTTCTTCTTTCTCATGGCAGAATAATATCCCATATATGTATGGAATATATATATCATGATCTTCTTTATTCATTTATGGACACTTAGGTTGTTTCCATATCTTGTCCATTATGAATAATGCTAAATAAACATGGAGTACATATACTTCTTTGATGTCCTGGTTTTATTTCCTTTGGATAAATACTCAGGAATGGAATTGCTAGATCAATGGTAGTTCTATATTTAATTCTTAGAGGAACCTTCATACTGTTTTCCATCATGGCTAAACCAATTTGCATTCCCTTCAACAGTGTACAGGGTTCCTTTTTTTCCACATCCTCACTGACACTTGTTATCACTTGTCTTCTTGATGACAGCTATTCCAACAGGCATGGGGTGAAATCTCATTGTAGTTTTGATTTGCATTTCCCTGATGCTTAGTGGTGTTGATCACCTTTTCATGTACCATAGCCACTTGTATGTCTTCTTTAGAAAAACATCTGTTCAGTTCCTCTGTCTCTTGTTTAATCTGATTGTTTTTTTGCTACTGAGTATGTGAGTTCTTTGTATATTTTAGATATTAACCCCCATCAGATATAAGATTTGCAAATATATCCCCCCTTTCTAGAGGTTGCCTTTTCATTTTGTTGATGGTTCCCTTTGCTGCACAGAAACTTTTTAGTTTAATACAGTTCCACTTGTTTATTTTTACATTTGTTTCCTTTGTTTTTGATCTCATATCAAAAAAAAAAAAAAAAAGAATCATTGCCAAGACTGATTCCCACCAAGAGTAGCGAGAATGGGAATCCTTATCTATTTCCTGGTCTTAGAGGACAAGCTTTCAGCTTTTTAGTCAAGTAGGATGTTAGCTGTGGACTTAGTTAATAATCATGCATCATTATTGATTCATTAATTATAACAAACATACCATACTAATGTAAAATATTAGAGAAAACTGAGTATATGGGAATTCTCTGCACTATGTGCACAATTTTTCTATAAATCTTAATCTATTCTATATTTAAAAAGATATTTTAAAAGAAAAAGAGTAAATCCATGGCAAAACTATAATGTAGGCAAGCTAATATTTAGTGACCTCTTTCCTTCTTCTTAATTCCTCAAATTCTCTAGCCTTGGTGTGTATTAGTGACAATGATAACGCATGAAGTATTATATTTCACATATATATGTGTATGTATATACATATATGTAAGAAAAGAGACATATGAAAGGATATGTATGTGTTTGTACTATATATGAAAAATAATACTTTATGTATTATTATTGAATTTGGGAACACTAAAGAACCAAAAACCTTTAAGACTTGAAGGAAAAAATTTCTACTGGTGATGATTTAAGTTGTTGTCATTTTGGAATCAAAAAGATAACTGTGGCAGGAATTATCTTGGAACATCCCCAGTATGCTCCAATTATAAAATCAGCCTTGATTATAACTAACTATTACAACTATAAATAGAAGGATAGAAACAGTTGATTTTGTAAAAGGTGCTAATATTACTTTCCTATGGGCACTATCGGCATGAAGCATTGAAGAAGAAGCAAACTCATTAACAAACTCAAAGATATCTCCCAACCCAACCTGTAGAAATGGTCGGGTTCCAAAATAAGAGATATTGCAATTAATCTTGAAAGCAGGAAATATATTCATGTGATGCTCACAAATGCTGATTTGTACATAACTTTCACTTTACTAATTTCATTTTGTTAATTGTTCCCTATGGTCACTTCAAGGAGTACATTGTTCTTTTCTTATTTTTTCAAGGTAAAGAAATTTTGACTGAAAGAGGCTCACTGACTTTTGAGAGGGTATCTAGGGATTCATTAATAAAATAAAAAGTAGGCTCCAAATAATGTCACTGAGCCATTGCCATCCTCTGTATCTTCCTGCTTCCCTCAATTCAAAGAGGCTCTAAATAAGAAGATAGCATAATTAAATAACTTTAGGGAAAATACAAATGAATAAAATCTGGGGAAAAGATGAAGATGAATTAATCAAACAAAGTGAGACAGCTGAGGAATGCATGTTGTTCGGGAGACAGCAAATTAGATTGCCATATGTAAGTAATAATAATAATATAGGGCAACAAGAAAAGCCAGGGATATTCCGGTTTGTACTCAAAGAAGGATAGGATAACCTGATGAGAAAGTGAGGTTGCTGACAGTATGACATACTGAGATCACACTTATTCTGGGGTACTCATTTTGGGTTCACCAAACCTGCTGAATTTTTAGAAGAACTCCAAGGGGTAACATAAATAGATAAAATGAGAAAAGCACTCAGTCTGCTCCTCTCACTGTCCACCACCATGTAAAGGCAAAATTAAGCCAGATGGAATTGACTTAGCAAGCTAAATAACTCAGGCCTGAGGCCTGCATTGACATGATTTATTCAATTTTTGTTTCTTCAATTTTTGATATAGTAGCTTCCATTTGGATGGGGACAACCCTCAGGTATGTGAAATAAGAGACTTGCCACCTACACTATTTGCCCCCAAATTTCTCTCCAAATCTCTCTTCAACTCTACCATGATGCTACTTTTGCCCTTCTATAGTCTGATATTCTCAGAATGAGAGAAGGAAAGTCCTAGAAATGGAGAAATTCACTATAGAAGGTTTGATTCCCAAAAAGGCATAAACTATTTGTGTATTAGGTTGGTGCAAAAGTAATTGTGGTTTTAGACTGTGAATTTTAAATCATTATAACTAGGCTGACATATCTTTATTAATCAAAATAGGAACCATTACAATCAACACATTTTTGCCAATGAGAAATAAATTTGTTTATTCCTGTAGCATAAAAACCCATGCTTCAGGATTCGATGAACTCTTGGAAAGCATTTTCTGCATCCTGCTGGTTGTGGAAGTGTTTTCTCTGCAAAAAGTTGTCAAGATGCTTGAAGAAGCGGTAGTCGGTTGCCTAGAGGTCAGGTGATTATGGTGGATGAGGCAAAACTTCGTAGCCCAATTCGTTCAACTTTTGAAACATTGGTTGTGCAACATGTCAGGCATCGTTGTGGAGAAGAATTGGGCCCTTTCTGTTGACCAATGCTGGCTGCAGGTGTTGCAGTTTTCAGTGCATCTCATCGATTTGCTGAGCATACTTCTCAGATGTAATGGTTTCGCCAGGATTCAGGAAGCTATAGTGGACCAGACCGGCAGCAGACCACCAGTGACCATGACCTTTTTTTGGTGCAAGTTTGGCTTTGGGAAGTGCTTTGGAGCTTCTTCTAGGTCCAACCACTGAGTTGGTCATCCCTGGTTGTTGTATACAATGCACTTTTTGTTGCACGTCATAATCCAATTGAGAAATGGTTCATTGTTGTTGTGTAGAATAAGAGAAGATGGCACTTCAAAATGATGAATTTTTTTTATTTGTGCTCAGCTTATGAGGCACTCATTTATTGATCTTTTTCACCTTTCCAATTTGCTTCAAATGCCAAATGACCATAAAATGGTAAATGTTGAATTCTTCAGCAACTTCTCGTGTAGTTGTAAGAGGATCAGCTTCAATGATTACTCTCAATTCGTCGTTGTCAACTTCCAAAGCTGGACACTACACTCCTCATCTTCAAGGCTCTTGTCTCCTTTGCAAAACTTTTTGAACCACCACTGCACTGTTTGTCTGTTAGCAGTTTCTGGGCCAAATACATTGTTGATGTTGAGAGTTGTCTCTGCTGCTTTATGACCCATCTTGAATTCGAATAAGAAAATTGCTCAAATTTACTTTTTGTCTGACATCACTTCCATAGTCTAAAATACATATAAATAAACAGCAAGTAATAAGTCATTAGCAAAAAACAAAAACAAAACATAAAGCGAGAAATATGTATTAAAATGATGTATAACATGACCACATTTATTTAAGAATTTATTCCAATATCAAAGGCAAATTTCAACAATGCGAAAACTGCAATTATATTTGCACCAACCTAATATTATTGGAGCTGAAGAAGGTCCCCTACCTCTCTTCTTTAGAACATCTTCACAGGTTTGTTCATGAAAGGACCTCTTTGACATCAAGGAATTCATAAAAGAGTGCCTGCTTTGAGGGAGTAGCTTGCATTATGGCTGGGTGATCAAAGATTGGTTAGCACCTTACAATCAATATTTTTTCCAGTTAACAAATGAGGTAATACCTACCTACCTCTTATGGCACACAGAGCAGAGTGAGGTAAGCAAGAAATACTAATCATGATATTTTGGTGGTAGGGGACAGAAATCTCACCAGACCCATATAATACCCAATAAAGTGAATGTTACAGACTGAATGTTTTTGTCCCCAAAATTCATAAATTGAAACCTAATCCCCCAATGTGATAGTATTAGGAGGTACGGGTTTTGGAAGCTGATTAGACTCTGCCCTCATGAATGAAATTAGTGCTCTTTATAAAATACACCCCGGAGAGTTCCCTTCTGCCATGTGAGAATACAGTGAGATGATGGCTGTCCTTGAACTAGGAAGCAGGATTCCTGATTGGAACTAGGATTTCTCACCAGACTCCAAATCTGCCACGACATTGATCTTAGATTTCTAGCCTCCACAATGGTGCAAAATAAATTTCTGTTTTTATAAATCATCCAGCCTATTCTGTTAGAGTAGCCCAAATGGACTAAGCGAATGCGTCAATTCTATATTTGTATACAATGGTTGCTAAGTGGAGGCAAGAGACGTTTCTATGTAGTAGGAAAGGAGAATTTGGAAGGAAACTAACTTTACCTACTTTATTCTGCCTTAAACCTGATGACCAAGGTAGGTGAGATCCTACTTTGCAAATCATTTCTACTAGTAGTAGGAATGAGAGAGATGGGCAGAACCTAACTAAAGAACATAGAGCAGGTCAACCACTGCTTTGTCACTACAAGAGATAATGAAGACATGATCTAAGGTATGGATAAAGGGATTGAGAGGAGGTGATGGATTCGGAGACATTTCAGAAGTAAAAGCATGCAAATTGGTGATATGTTGGATATACAGGGTGGAGGTGAAGAAGGCATCGAAGATAATGTGAAAGTTTCTAGCTTGGGAGACTAAAGCAATAGATATCCATGGTTCAAGGCAGAGAATGTAGGGAGGGAGCAGGTTTGTAGACATAGTAGAGGTATCTCTGAGTTGCCCAGCTGGATGCATTGAATGAGCAGTTGGAAATACAAATCAATATCTGAAGGGAGAGATCTGGGCTAGAGATCTAGGTTAGGGCATGTCTGCAAAGTACAGGTGAAAGCTGCAATTATAGCAAAGTGTAAGAGCACGTAGAAAGCAATGAGAAAAGTACCTAGCTCTTTCTTGTAGATGGATACAGAGAAAAAGGAGCCAGTAAAAGATGATGTTAAAAATGGATCTGGTTAACCCTTTCTCTCCATTGTCATGTGTTAAAGGAATTAGGAGTTCACATTTGGTGCTCCCACATTTTCTTTATCAGCCACCTACTGCCTCACCTTTTGGTTTCTGACCCTTGTGACTCTGTCTTGAAACACCTGGTATCACTCAGACTCCCTCCCATCTTGTCTTTCAGAATAGAAGAAAATTGTTGTTGTCTTCTTTCCTCTATGATATTTATTTTCTCTTTCTTGGCTGCTTTTATTTTTTTTCCAACCCCTACATGTTCTTTGGATGGAGAGCCGGGTTCATATTTGTGTTTTGTTCTTTACAGGCTGGTTGGCTTTGCACTAGTCTCCTAACCTCACTGAGTCTCAGTCCAGTTATCTGTAAAATGGAAATAATATCATCCAACCAGTGTGGTTAAGTGGATTAAAAGCTAAAAATGGTCTAATACCCATTTTCATGTCTGGTCCTGAGCAGGAACTTGGTAAAGACTCAATCCTCACACTTATTCCTCTTCTGAATCCCTTAGCAATTTGTTTGTATATCTCTGTTGTCACCAGCTAGGTAAATTCTTACTGTTTTCTTCCTACTATAGTTCAGTGTCTTTGAGGACTAGGAATAGGATGTATCTAAATTTATATTTATACCTCTTTTTTTGGTAGCACACAGTATGGGTACAGCAAATAACTGAAAATATTTATGTATGTCAACCTCTACATATAAATATCTCAATAAATATCTGGAACACTGTGGGCCTTGATGGATATCTGCCAAAGGAATGAAACCCATTGATGATTTTTTAAACTCTGTTCTTAAATGTAAAGAAAATACGGGAAAAGGAAACCTAAGTTTGATTTTATGAATCGCAAGCAAGAACTATACTAAATTGTAAGCCTTTGGGGCGCTACTGCATCACCATGAGCTGTGCTCCTTTCTGAGGTAAAATATTAATCCATGTTATCACTGGATGGAGCAGAACCCTAACTGACCCACTGAGTAACTGGTCTAAAATCCTGCTTCCTTGGCACTCGTGGCCCAGAGAAAGAACGTGAATCACAAGCTCCTGGCCCTAGGCCAGCCCCTACCTGAAGCCATGTTTCAATCACATTTCCCCAACTGCCTGCCTTCCTGTGTTTTATTTTGACTCTATTCACTTCCATACAGGTAAAGAATGAAAAAGAACTATGCCCATTAAAGAAAAGTTAGTGTCAAGACCTAAGAGGCTGCAGTGGACTAGTAGATAAAGGGCTGAGAGGAAAAAGCAAAAGAAATGGGTTGTGGTCTTCATCCTGCAATTCATGAGCTCTGTGACTTGTAACAAGTTGCTAAGCCCTCTGAGTTGCAGTTTCCCCATCTGTAAAATGGGGATACTAATGAATGTTTTGCTGCCTTCCCAAGTCTCTTGCAAGATCAAGTCAAACAATGGGAAGTATTTGAAAAAGTGGATTTTCCTGAGTTTTCAGATTGTAGATAAACAAAAAGAACAACTAAAGAGGAATGCTTCATACAGAAGTGAGTAATGTTGATCTACTGTCATACGAGGAAAGGATTACTTGGTTCTCAAGGGTAAATCTAGTGTTTATTTGATGTGTGATGGTCACAGAGGAAATTCTTTGATCTGTCTTGAAATTGCCCTCCCAAGTACTTACTTCAAAGGGCCTCAGTTTCACATGTCTGCTTGGACCATGTTTACTCCTTAGAAATACATATTTTAACCTAGCCTTTCATATGTTCTTAAATCAATTGCTTTTGTATATACACAATTTCTCAAGGAATTAGTTTGGCACCATTTAAGCTTGCATATAAAGCATAAGTGTAAGAATCGGTAAAACAATCTGTCAGTTATATGTAACAATCATCTTAAATAAGCAGTTGAAGGCTTATCTACAGCTCGCCCAAGCTAAACAAAGAAGGCAGTCAGCAGAGCTTCAGACGCTGAACTCTGAACCCTGGCTGGACCTTGCACTGGGCAGCCCGGTAACAGGAAGGCAGCAAGACACACTTTGAACCAGGGGTTCTAAGGCTGCCGTGGGGTTACAGACAGGGTGACAGCTGCGCTTTGCAGCCTGAACTTTGTACCTAGACACAGGGGCATTTAATCTCCATAACAGGCACTTTGTTTCATTACTTATTAACAGCTCCTCCTTGAGTAAAGTTCTTTGTTAATGGAGCTTTAAAATATGATCCCTCTCCCCTTTATTCCTGCCACAAAGATGGGCATATGTGCTTGTTTGTACTATCTGTCCTGAACGTGGGCTTCTCTTCCCACAGGGAAGGCTTTCCTCTGTTCAAACTCAGCCCTTGTAGAGGTGCCACTTTGTCATTACTGCTCAAGAGGCCACACGCTGCTCTCCAGTTTACATTGAGAAGGTATCCACGGTCCTGGTGCCATTAAGTGGCACACCAGGCAAGGACTGGGGTCACTCCAACTCTTCCTACCATAGCACCTCTTTTCTGTTTTCCCGTTCTTTTTCCTTCCCCATGTCCCTCCTCCTCTCCTTATTTCTTTCTGCATGTTCAGTCTGTCAGTGGCACTAGAGTTAAATTATGGTGACTCATGTCACATACATCATCTCCCCAACCCGTGTATGTAGTCAAGACGTGTTTCGTTGCAGCTGGGAGTCAAAGCAATTTAAGTGCACATTCTTCACTCCTCCTCCCCAAATAAATACATTTGTACATGACTTCAATGCATCAGTAACTGATACTCAGTAAGCTTGACAGGTTAGCTGTGTAAAGAGAGGATCTAGACCCTAGAAAAGGGAAAGTAGGGTTGTTAGTGAACCAAGCATTAAGTACCATCTGTAAAATAAACCAGCCCCACTGAAAATACATTTTCATGTGCCCAAACCAGAAATAGATAGACACTGCCTCAAATGCTAAATTTTGTTCAGTACTGATCAATAAATAGGCTTTGGTTTCTGGGACCTAGAAGGTGATGACTACAGGCTATTCATTTAGTAACTAACAAAGACCAAATAGCCCCTCAGAAGCTTTGCTTGTGGGTTGGGGGACCTGGAAATTAACCTTTCATCACTCGGATACTTTGTCTATTTTGGGAGTAGTTGAGCTTAGTTCAGACAATAATTCACTCTCTTCTAGTTTTTCTTTTTATGTTTCACAATGCCTCTGTGTCTAGCTCTCATTCCCTGAAGGTCAGTCCTGGAGTCCATCCTGTCTGGGCACCAGGCATCAGAAATTTCCTCTCTCACCGGACCATGCTCACTCCTCAGAGCACACACCCCTCCAGGGTGATTCAGCCCCACCCACCCTTCTGTTTCAGCCCTCGGCCAAGTCCATTTATGCCCAAGCTTGTTGACCAAAGCTATTTACACATCCCTGCTTTACTTTCCTCTTTTGTTTTCTCCCCTTACTATACTTCTTCTCCTCTCACTCTTTCTCCCCTTCTGTTTTCTTTTACTTTTCTTCTCTTCACTCTTCTTTCTTCCCCCTTCAATTGCTCTTACATGTAGTTTTGAAACTCATCACTGGAACACAAATGCAAGTGTACAGGAGCAGTTCTGGCTTCTCTGTGTGCATTGCCCCCCTTCTCCCTACTGCATTTTTGCAAGCCTGCCATAACAAGGGAACTATCCAGTCATTTGCTCCTGGTATCTGGGTTTGGATTATTTATAAGAAGGGAAGGAAAATTAAAAAGAAAGCTAAATCCGTTGGAAACATTGAGAGTCCAGCTTTTCTGTTCAGTGTCATTGCTGGATGATCCACAGACCCTATACCATCCCATTTTCTGGACTTGGTTTTCCATGTATTACCCAATTTCAAAGCAGGGTGGCAGGAGCTTCACTGTTCCCATAACAGTAATGTTTTTGGTACTAAAATGTGGCACTTTGGGTTCTTGGGCTTGATCCCTCCTGCAGCATTCTCTCTGCTCCCTGCTTTCCTCTCCAAGCCCTCCAGCACCGGCAGCTGGCTTTCCAACAGTTCCTCCCAAGGCCCTGGCTTAGGGCTGCACCTGTTTGGGATTTACTCAATCTGGAAAATGGTAGGACTCCTCAAGAACGCCTAATTACCTTTGCCCGGAAAGCAATGCAGTCTGTGCTTTGGCAGCACACTTAGGACAGCCAGGGCCGCAGAGCTGGGCTCTGAATTCAGTCCCAATTACCATAAACCAAACACCAATTACCCCAAACAGAACACAGCAATTGAACTTTGATTTATATGTCCTCCCCACACTCCACCTGCCTCTCAATCGCAGAGTCTTGCCACCTGCTGCAGGCAGGGAGGTTTACCAAAGTACAAGCAAAGTTTATTGTAGCTTACATAGCTGACAGCTATAAGATACAGGACAAAATTGGTCTGATTTTATATCCACTCTAGTAACTCATGCTTAAAGATGAGAAACATGAGGATTATAGACATTTTTTTAAGTAAATATTAATTCAATGAAGTAAACATTATTATCCCATTTGGTTCCTAGTTTCTGACCAATGAGTGAGAATTTACACACAAACCTGAGTTCAGTATTTTATGAAATTCCTGTACAACAACTCCCCCCATCCACATCCTTCGGTCTCTTCTCCCATTGCACACACAGGCATGCATCTACACATGTGCACATACACACCTGGGAATAAGAGAGATGAAATTGGGAAAACAGGTAGCAATCGTGCTGTAGATTAGAAGACGCACTCTTTGGCATCAGCCAACAAGGACACGTGTCTGGACTGAGATCTGTACCAAGTGCCTGAATGACAAGGACATTCACTTACACAGTCAGTGGTCAGTAAAATAATACTTGGAGGAGTTAGTCACTGGTTCCCAGACTGAAAAGTCAAAGGAAAGAAGTGAAGAAAAGGAAACTAACAAGGACAAAAGTGATGCCACATTAAAAGCAGGAAGACTAGAAAGAGAGGAAGAGTACGTTATCTAAGAAGAATGATGTTGATTTGCTTTCTCTGAACCATCAGGCCAATCTCTCTTGTAATTTCTAACGATCTCCTTACCTCTTATCATGTTCAGATTTCTTCTTCAGAGATAATAGGCTAATGCTATAACAAAAAAACAGGAATGAAGGATGGCGATAAATTTTGCTTAATATTAAACTATTTAGATGGAGTACAAAGTTAGATATGCTAATTATTATTTGATATAATCAATCAACTGCACGACCCCCCTAACTTCCACCCACAATTTCTTTCTTTTTTTTTTTAAAGACTTTTATTGGGGAATAGGGGAAGGGAACAGCATTGGAGAATCAAGGAAGGGGAACAGACAAGTTACTGTCCTTTTGTTCTTCAGTCTAGCTGTGGAGGATGTCGCTTCACTGGCCCATGTTGGTATTATCATTGCGCTCTTCCCGAGTGGGGCAGATCAGTCACCGGCCATTGGACAGCCGCTCACAGCGGCTCACAGGCAGCTCATGCCAGCTACCGGCCATTCATGTTAGCTTACAACAGCCCACTGTAACCCCACTGCAGCCTACGCTGTCTCCGGCAACTCACGGCAGCCCAGCTCCAGGTTGAGCTGTTGTTCACCATCTTAGCTGTAGAGGGCGCAGCATCACTGGCCCATGTGGGATCCAAACCAGCGGCCCTGCTGCTCAGAGCTTGCACTCCCAAGCCAACTCTTAATCAATGAGCCACTGAGCTGTCCCCACAATTTCTTCTTGGTGCTAATTTTTCATTTATATTTGGCAAAAATTAATGTTACTTTCCTTTAATTGTCTAAGAAGCGTTGCTTTGGGTGGATAGAAGAATAACAAACCTTCAAAATTTTCATCTGTTGCTGATTCTCAATACTGGTGCTTGCCCGAATGCCTACTTACTGGTTGTCACCTTTCATATTTCTTACCCTAGTCCTAAAATAGCACTCCAAATTATTTGATGTGAAAGGTCCAAACATGATGTATGTTTTTTCATCTCTAGCTACTTCATCACTTATCTATGTGAAGCTGCTTTTCCAGTCTCACTTTTCCTTTCCCAGGTATTTCTTCCATTTCTGAGGTCTATAAAAGTAGATAATCACTCTGTTTCCTTTTAGTGTATCCTTTCCTCACTTCAAGTCCTTGAAACATTTATTTACTGGCATTACTTCTTGAAATGGCTTTTCATTTTTCTGAATGTAGGCTTACATTTTCCATTCACTGCTGAGAGGCCATGCTTTACCTGAGATCTGTCTGTCCATGTTGCAATAGTGACAGTCCTTTGGTCAAGGACTTCATCTGTTATGCTCAATAAGGAGACAAATAGGCAACAAAATTAGGAGTTTTGGGCTGATGTTCTGGTGGGAAGAAAATAGTGAAGAGAAAAGCTGAACCATTGACCTACTTACACTGCAGAGGCCTCTAAAAAGAGTGAAGAGAAGAAGTCCAGCGTCCCCAGAAAGAAAGGAAATATGCCATTTATTAAACACATTCTATATAGCAGGCACTATGCTAGGCTAAAAGAGTTTATATGTATATTTCTACCCAGAAATAGAAAGCTGAGCCATAAATCTGCATACAACACACACTGCTTACCAGACTTAGAGATTTACTCAAGGACCAGGAGTTGTTCCCTATTTCATCATGGAGCCTGTCTAAACTTTTTATCTTGACAATTAAATCTCTCCACAATTTAGTTCCATGTGACCCACTGAAATTTACTCACCATTATTATGCGTAATGTACCCTCCTCCTTAGCTACCTCATCACAACATTTTTATTTTTGTGCTTATGCTCTTTTTTGGTGGAAAAGGTAGTCTTTGGAACCAGCTGGATACATGTTTGAGTGTTGGTTCTGTCATTAGCTAGTGGTGATATTTTTAAGCCTCAGTTGCTTCATCTTTAAAATGGGGCTAACGATGCTTTGCAGATTTCATATAATATAATGTTGAGGCTTAGAAATGTACATAATGGATTTGACCTTATGTTTGGCATGTAAGAAACACTCAACAATCTGTTATTATGTCATCATTATGATTAGTATTGAATGTCTTCTCCACCCCATCATCTAAATTTTACTCATCAATCTACACTTTAATATTCAAGTGCCCTTTGAAACCATTTTTTTTTTACTCCTGGTTCAAGCTCATAGATTTATTTTTATATATTTCATATTTGATCATAAGGTATTTTGTATGGCATAAACCTAACCTTAAATTTCTTGAATGCAAAGACCAAATCCTATGTGTTTCTGGTGTGCCTGAGCCTTCAATAAACGATCAGTAAATACTTGTTGAATTTTAACCTGTTCAGAGAGTTTGCATTTACTGTGCTTCTTAGGATTTAGAATCGTGTTTTATAATATTAAGTCTCAGTCAACATGCTACAAGGTCTTAAATAAACTATTTTTTAAATATCTGATGTATGGGTTAGCATGTGCTAAAAACTTTCTAAACCTGGAATTAAAGTATGCTGGAAAACACACTTTAGAATTCCTTTTAACAAAGCAAGAAGTCCTATGATGAACATTAAAAAAAACGTTCTCTGTACGTGCTGTCCCCTTAACTTCTCACTGAAATGAAATAAATCAATGGGTTGTTCTGGGACATGGCTCTCTCTATAAATAACCTGTGGTTTGCTTTTGGTTCAAAATACTGATTTACACAGTACATGCAAGATTATAAACTACCTTTGTAAGATATAAGTGAACAGCTGGAAGTGATGACTACATTACACAGCTTAAAGAACAATCTAGGAATATTTTTTATTTTTGCTATGGGGATCTTGAGAAGAGTTAAGGGGCAGTTACATGTAAAGTCCAGAATGTAGCCCAGTCTTCACTCACCTGCTCAGAGATTAGCAAACCTTCCTGAATTTACAGGTTTGATCACACCCAAGAGACACACCCAATTCTGCCTCTGGGATCTGCCTCAACCAGCTTTCTTGCCCGGAATAGACTGTAAGAAACTCTTTTGTTCCTCTTTATGAATCTATGTGTCTCACCATTTCCTGCATTTTTCAGAAGTTATTTCAACAGGTTATTTTTAGGAGCAAATTGGAAGTTGCTGTTAGTTATCACGTTATCTACGAAGCTCAGAGTCAAAAAATAAGTACAAAATTTGCCTCTGGTGTCAATCAGCTTTCTAATCTATATAACCAAATTTCTATTAATCATTGGGACTATTTCCTTTCTTTCATAATGTTTTCAGTTTCCTCGCTGTTTTATCAGCATATCTTTTTCACAGGTTCAAGTTTAGAGGAAGGTGTTTGGTAGGGAAAATTGAAAAGTCTCAAATTTCCCTGAAATATGAAGAAATTTATATTTAAAAAAATCTATTGCGGGCCGGCTGAGTGGTGCGGTGGTTAAGCGCTGGTTTGGGAAGCCAGTGGCCCAGGTTCGGTCCCACATATGAGGGCCAGTGACACTGCCCTCAAAAAAAAAAAAATCTATTGAAATGCCAAGAGAACCCCCAAAATAAATTAATCTGAATAGCTAATAGATTACAAATGGTTAATGTTTGAGTAGCAAGTTTTGGTTAGTACCCTCACCCAAGAGTGTTAAGTAATTAGGTAAGTTTCAAGTATATCCACATATGATTGATTGGTTTTGTCCAATAGGCATGACATTCATTTAGAGTATCTTGAAAATGATAAAAATGCTACATGCCTACAGGGCATCCTCTAAATCAGGGGGTTTCTGTGTCACCATATCTCTTCTGGATGGAAAGAAAGGGCAAGGGACTGGATCAACCCTTTACTCAATGTGCATTATTCACCACCTACTGTTCTATGCTTGCAAAGCTGTGTTTGCTTGTCCTGAGGCACATCCAGACCAACAGAACACCCTGCACCCACAGAAGCAGTTGTAATCAGGAATGGTAACACACACCTAAAATGTGATCTTGCCCCAGAGAAATGGACAGAGATGCTGCACAGTCAGCTTCTGGTCTCAGGTCCATTATCTTAAGAAAGACATGTAACTTCTTGAAGTCTCAAAACTCTTTTTTGTTAAAAACAAGAGCCCAAGGAGGTAGTCTTTCAAATTTTGTTGAGTTCTGAAATTTTATGATTTCATGAAGCAGAATATATCTAGAGAATTAGACTAAGGAATTATAATCCTGATTTATTATTGATCAAGGAAGATCAGAAACTCCAAAGCCTGGATGTCTTCATGCTCCTTTGGAAAGTCCAATTAAATGGTGAGTATCATCTATTACTGCCATTGGGAAATCAGAACTGGGCCTCACCCCATTATTCTCTATTTTACTAATGGATTCCTATCACACTGGTTCTTTCTGTGCCTACACACAGAAATGTTCATTTCTGCCATGGTAAACAGAATAATTGCTCCTCAAAGATGTCCACAGACACAGAAACTGTGAATGTGTTATCTTACATGACACAAGAGACTTTGATGATGTGATTACATGAAGGATCTCAGATGAGATTATTCTGGGTTATCTCAGTGGGCCAAATGCGTAAGCACAAAGTTCCTTACAAATGAGAGAGGGAGGCAGCAGAGGCATATTCAGAGAGATTTGAAGATGTTGCCCTACTGACTTTGAAGATAGAGGAAAGGGCCATGTGCCAAGGAATTCAGTGGCTGGAAAAAGCAAAAACAAAAAACAAAAAACAAAACACAACACAACAAAAAAATCACAACAATTCTCCCCTGTAGCTTCTGAAAGGAAAGCGGGCCTGTGAACACCTTATGTTAAGCTGACCTCTAGAATGATAAGATAATAAATTTGTGTTATTTCAAGTTGCGAGGTTACTGGTAGTTTGTTACAGTCATCACTGGAAACTAATATGCCCACCTTTGGGCCCTTCCACCAGCTATTCCCAGTACCTGGAATGAACTTTCCCTGAAAACCTTACATGCCTGGCTCCTCTTTGTCACTCTTGTCTCAACCTGTACGTCATCTTCTTTGACCATATAATCTAAGGAGTCATGGAGGCCCTCAGCTAATTCTCTGCAGAGTATATGTGTCATTTTTTGTGTTTATCTGTTAATTGACTGTCTCCCTCTCCATAAGGTCAGTTCCGTGAGAACAGGGACCTTGTTTATCAGTCACCACCCGATTTACAGGATTTAGAACAGTGTTTGGCCTTCATCAGTATTTACTGAGTGTCAGGTTTGGAGAACTCAATTAAAGTTCAGTGGTCCTGAATCTTACAGAAAGTTTCTAGGACATACACAAAGAGGCTACAATAGATATATTTAAAACAAAAACAAAAAGCCCAGCCCTTTTCCCCCATTTTGATGCTCTCTCCCTATCTCTGTCTCACAGAGCAAAGTTAAGAAAACATGAGAGTGGTTTGGACATCCCAAAATGTAAATTGGGCTAAGAATGGTGCCTAATATGTGTAAAGGTCTTTTGGCTCTTAAGGAATAAATGGTACTACATAAATGTTAGAATACTAGAGTTACTTAAATTGAAAATTCCGTTTTTATTGATCTATTTGATGACTATACAACATTGCCACTCTAGCAAATTTCTGTTGCAGCAAAATTAAAAACAGCACCTTCCTCCCTCCCTTGACATTTGTGAAAATGACATTTCCCTTGTGTTGCATTTCCTTAGACCTGTGCAACATCTCCTCCCAAGATAGAAAGCAGTGCACAACTATAGCCCAGGGAAGCATAATGCTATGTGCAGAATATCAGATTTTTAAATCTACCAAAGCTGGAAAAGAGATTAAGAGTTAAGGCTGAAAGTCTGCCCTTAATGTGCCCTATTATGCACCAGACATTACAGTTAATATGTCCCTTCAGATTTTGATGACCTACTTTCCTGGGCTTACAGATGCACAGTACACATTAAGGACAGCAACTCAGCAAAGACTGAATTTCTTTGCTTCCATTGATTGACCTCACACCCCTAAATATATGGGGATGTTTTGTGTGTGAGAAGGAAAGAGATTGGTGCTAAGGAGATAGTCAGAGAAAGAGAGCGAGATAAATAATTTGTATTTATATGATCACCATAAATTGTACAACATCAAAAGGAGAGGGGAGAGAGGATATAGACTTTCAAAAAATTGTATACTGCATCACTTCTTGACATTCATTTTTTGGTCAATATTTTAGCAATCTTTTCTCTTTAATTGCATTTGAAGTTTCCACCAGAGGTCTTCAGGCTTTTGATTTAATTTTTCCCTTGTCCTGTTTGCAAACTGGTAGTCCCTGGCCAGTTGATACTGATGTTTGTATGGCAGCACCATGCTGACATTTTTTTTTTTTATTGGAACAACTTTAGGTGGCCATATCCACTCTCGTTCCCAGGATATCCCAGCACTCACTATTCTCTTACATCTGGCTGTTTCACACATTTACTTTCCATATCTCTCTGGCCCTCAATGCAAGAGACCCTGGTCCAGTCTATATCTGGCTCATATGTGCATCTTGGAACATCCAGCTCTAGATTACTCCATATATTAGTGCCAGACTGTTTACTTTGTTATTCCCATTAAGTAAGAACATGACTCATAGATATGGCAACCTTATTTTTCACTATGCAATCAGAATTTCTTCTGATTTATGAATTTAGGTAGGAGCAAAATCTTACAAATTTAAAATTCAAATCACAATTAGATTTATTAACATCTGGCCATCTTTCCAGAAAAGATTTAAGATGGCTATTAGAGGTAGTTATAAAGATCCATGGTGAATTATTTCCATTTAAAAGCATCGAATAACATAAAACCTGTATAATCTTGGGAAATCCTGGCCATATTGATACTGTGTGCCTGGCAGAAGTCAGGCATGAGAGACTACTGTGGAATTTGTTAGAAATGCAGTTTTGAAGTAGGAGACAGGTGTTCCATTTTCAAAGCTTTTGACAGAATTGATAGATATAAGATTTTGGACTGGGCCTGGGAAGACTCTGGAAATCCATGTAGCAGTGATCAGCATACATCTGTTTCTAGAGTGAGTCTAACTGAGCAGAGGAGCCCACAAGAGATAATTCTCAGTAGAAAGTGCAAAGTGGAAGTAGAAAAGCAGGTGGGGAAGGTGGAGCAGGTGTTGAGGCCTATATGGCAACTGCCAACCAGGACAGAGTCAGTGGAAACTCATATATACCAGGAAGAAAAAGAGGAGGTACTTTGATAAGAGCCAGGAAATCCCAAAGAAAAACACAAATCCCTTTCTCTGGAGTCCAATTATTTTCTCTGACTTTGTTCCACATGTAGTTAACTTACCCCAGTTCAAAGTTTAGGAAACATTGGGATATACATTTTAAGGCAAGCCAGATCCCAGCCATGATAATTTCTCATCTGACTTGTGCAAAGTTCTATCAGCTGCTCTTTCCCCAAAGCAGCCAGAGATGGTTTTTAAGAAGGCAAATATAACCTCATCACACTTTTTCTTACAACCTCCCAGTGGATTGCCTCTTATTCCCATAATAAAGCACAATACTTTTAACCTGCTCTTCAAGATCCGACACAATGATCTGTCTGTCCCAAGGTTTCTCAACCTCGGCTGTGTTGACAATTTTAGCTGAATAATTCCTTGTCAGGGAACTGTCCTTTGTATTGTAGGATGTTTAGCAGTCTTCTCAGCCTCAACCCACTAGATGCCAGAAGAACTCCCTACCCTCAGTTGTGACAACCAAAAATATCACCAAACATTGCCAAATATCTACCCCTGACTGATCCTGCCCTGACTCCAGCCTAATTCTGTACCACTTCCACTTGCTTTCCAACCACACCAGCATGCTCCTCTTCTCCAGCCCTGCCATCTTTCTTCCATCTCTTTAAATGTATTCTTTCACCCTGTCTTAGTTTGGTCAGGCTGCCATAACAAAACACCATAGACTGGGAGGCTTACACAACAGACATTTATTTCTCACAAGTGTGGAGTCTGGGGAGTCCAGATCAAGATGCCAGCTCCCTTCCTGGCTGTGTCCTCCCAGGGAGGAGAGAGAGAGCTCTGGGTTTTCTTCCTCTTATAAGGACACTAATCCCTTTACCAAGGCCCCACTCTCATGATCTCATCTGATCCTAATTTCTTTCCAAAGGCCCCATTTCCGAACACCATAACATTGAAGGTTAGGGCTTCAACATATGAATTTTGGGGTGGGGGACACAAACATTCAGCCTATAACACATTATTTTTCCATTTACTTGTTTTTTACCCCCCTATCCCCAACTACTGTCTAATTTCTACTCATCCTTCAAGATGGATTCTTTCCTGATCCTGATAGGTTGCTTCCCCACCCCTAAATCTTACATGCTTTCATAACACCTCGTCTTTTTGCACAGGGCTTACCATTATTGAAGTTGCTTTTGTAATTAGTTTTCCCTGTTATTCCTTCTGTACTGAAAGCTTCATCAGACTAGGAGTGCAGTTTCCTGCTTTTAGCACAGTGCCTGATGCTCAACATTCCTGAATAAATAATCAAAGACAAAAAGATTAGATGAAGTATTAAAAGCCAGTCTGCTCAGAGAGGTGTGTAAGCACTAGTAAGCTTTGAAGCTGCCCACTTGAGGATTTTTCTATTGGATACATTATAGTGTATAATAATGGCTGTATCTGTGGTAATAAGAATAGCTAACAGTGATAGAGTACTTAATTTACGCCAGGTGCTGTACTATATGTTTATTATATCAGTGAATCCTTGAAATCATGTGACAGGGTAATAGCTATTAACATCCCCATTTTATGAAGAGGTTAAGTAAATTGATGAAAGTCACACAGCTTTTAAGTAGCAGAGCCAGAATTCACACCCAAGGTTGGACCCAAAGGCTGTTACTCTGCACTCCTATGTTGTATTGCCTATCATGAGTTAGGGAGCAGAATGGATTCTTAGCACTTTCTCAAACTATATGATAGGAGATTGTTTTTAAAATGCTTGAGGTCTACAGAGTCTTTGGTCAAGGTCTATATTCTCAAGAACAAAGATGAAGAAATAATTCAGAAGCAGAATACCAACTAACTGCTGATTCTTATCAGTATCATTTGGAAGAATAGGAGTGGAGTACAGGGACATTAGGGCATAAACAAGGGGATGAGAAGTTAAATACTGTCTCCCCACCATATGACATCCATTTCAAGTTTCATTTCATTTACAAACTTCTCCTAAAATTAAATATGTCACTCATTCATACCTGAGTATGAATGATCTTCAGCTCATAAGAAAAAATCTTTCTTCCGATATCGTGTGTGTGTGTGTGTGTGTGTGTGTGTGTGTATGCACCAAGCATGCAACTATAACAGCTAAGTACTTCGGGGCTCTTCTGTGCAGGATAGAGATGAATGAGATGACTCAGACAAGACTTTGGAAAGCAATAGCTTTGATAGGGCCACTAAATACTTAATTTCAGAAAAGTAGGTGAAAGAAGGACACTGGATATGAAGTGGGAAGATGCCAAAAGTAATTGCTACCCACTTTGCAATTACTCCCAGGGCTGAGAAAAATCATCCTGAGGGCTACCTTTGGCACTGGAAGCCTGCAATAGAGTTTTCATGAATAATTCACTTTGCCAAAGTAGCTGTAACCATGGTTTGTAGTTCACTTTCCTTCCATCAATTTAATCTATGACTTTTATTTTGTCTATCTGTAAAAACAAAAGGGATACTAATATTTAGCTGTCAGCCAGGGAAGTGATTTGTTAGGCAATGTTTATAAATCATTATTTATGGCACACTAATAGTTTAGCAAAAGTCTTTTAAAAATGAGACTTTTACGGAGAACAGACTCAGGAGAAAAATAAGCATATATACGCAGCCTCCTGAACGTATCTCTTTTTCTACAGTTTAAACTTCATCTACTCAATTTTGATGCATGTGCTCAAGTGCCAGAGAAGGCTCAAAGTATAAAGTCCATCTGTCTAATGGAAGTTTGGCCTATCAATCAAATTTGTCATTACTTGGATTAAGTTGTTGAAATGATCAGCTTTTTGGAAAATAAGGTAGAAATGCCATAACAAATTATGGTGAATTATAGAAATTGGGGGTAAATGACCCTATACCAGTGGAAATCCAAGATCTTGTTATTTGGGCTCCCTTCGGACTGGTGGAAAGAAAATATTCTCTCAAATGTGGTGCCTTTATCCCTTTGGCATCCTTCTGAGGCACCCGCCCTGGTCATCATGATACTGTCCCATGTCCCTGGCTATCAGTGCCCTCAAGACTAATTAAAAACTTGCATAACAGCAATGTTAAAGGGCTCGGAGTCCTTTCCCTCTGAAAGCAGGACTTCTGGCTCCAACTTTGGGGCTTGGTGATATCAAGCTAATTCTACTACATGGACACAGGCTATTTTTGGGCAAAGCCAACTCCAGCCTCTCACTTCCCTTAGCAGGAACAGGAGCTGACCTTGGCTGACCCTGGGTGGCCAGGACATCATGGCTTCTCTTGGGAAGTTATGTCATGCAGTTCAGAAAACAATGATGAGTGTAGCCTGCAGAGGTCATGGTGCTGGGTAGCCAAAATAAATCTAGAACCTCTCAACAAAGGTATTTTCACATTACCCTAGGAGCAAAAGTCCTTACTTCTTTTCTTCTACTTTTCTTCCTCTCTCAGAAAATGGAAGAAGGTAGAGAGATAAGTGAATTGGCAAAATTGGTCTTGAATGTAAATTACATACTGATCTATTTAAAAATAAGTTTACTTACTTGTTTAGTTCTCTGGGAAAGTCCTATGTGTCCCTGTTAAATCACCTTTTCTAAGACTGAGAGCATCTTGAAGGGAAAGGAATTGCACATTTAACTGTGTATGTATAGCTCTGACTGGGTCAGTATTTAACATGTAAACGTAAATTGTTTTAAGCCCAATGAGTGAAAGAAAAATTAAATTTGATTTTGGAATATTTTGCATAAACACATGATAGCAGATATTTGTGCAAAGTATGTGCTATGTTTCTCTGAAGGACAAAGTGTTAGAAGAAAGAAATGAAGAGGGTAGTGAGCTATCATGCAGTTATCTTCCCTCTTTTCCTTCATGAGGTAGAAAAGCTACCCTGAAATTCTGCCCCAGACCACTAACCCACCTTATTTCGGGGCGCATTGGCAGCCTGCATTTCTGCATTTCTGCTGCTTGGGGAAGAAATGGAGCAGGATACTAGCTGTCCTTACAAATACATTCTGGAACTCCAGAGTCCTGTCTTTCCTTAGTCTCTCCTTATCTCCGCTAAAGTAAAAGGGGGTAAGGGCTGCAAAGGTGACAAGGAAATCCTGCAGCTAGGATGATAACTCAGGTTCCTCACTTTTCTTTTTTATATCATTTGTTTATAGAGGCAAGTAAAACTAAGTTATGTTCACAGAGTTTTGAAGAACAGTGACAAATTATGGTAAAGAACTTTTCAACTTCAATTAATTTGTAAATGCTATTGAGAACGCTAAAAGAATATCAGAACTGGAGTGATTATTTCCTAATTGTTTTGAGCCTAATGGATTTTAATTATGAATGAAAATATGCTCAGCAATTTTGCTGTACATATTGTTTTTGTGATATAGTTAATTGTCTGTATTTCAAAATTATTATATCAGTATGTCATTCAACAAAGAGTATTGTGCTCTTTCTTTGTGTCCAGAAAAATGTAACGCATGGAATGAAATCTAAGATAAAATAAAATATGGTTTCTACTTTCAATGCACTTAAACTCTTATATTAGGTGTGACATTTTATATGCCTCTTATAAATATTATAAGGCACAATTCTAGGAGTTTAAGAAAGATTATTTTCTATTAGTGTAATCAGAGAATATAACATTTAATACTAAAGTATAAAATAATATTTTGTTCACAAATTGCTTTGTGTGTATGTCTTATCTTCTCAACTATGCCATAATCTTGTGTCTAGAGACTGCATATTATACCTTTTTTATTCCTTATCTTTTATTCTCTTAGCAAGGATCAGCTGTCTAGGTAGACTTTCATAAATAATTGTTTTTTTGTTTTATTTTGTTTTTGAAAGCAGTGTCACTGGCCCTCATATGTGGGACCCGATCCTGAGCCGCTGGCTTCCCAAGCCAGTGCTTAACCACCGCGCCACTCGGCTGGAATAATTGTTTTTTAATACTTGCTAAGTCAGAACAAATCCTGAAAATTCCATCTGTATCATTCAGCTGACTAGATTACAACAGAGATTTTTGATGGATATCATGAGATGGCAGATATCCAGTTCTTTTCTTTTTTATTATAAATTGGGATTCTAATTCTCACTTTTCTACTGGCTTAAACTATGAAGTGGATCAGCCTTTTATTATCTTACCTAAAAATGAGCCTGTAAATTAAATCTTGAAGATTTATTATCAACTTTTCTTTTTTTTTCCACAAAAGAGCTGCAGCGTCATTGAGAAAGACATACAAACTCAAGATACTACTACTTCTACCACAGCTTGTGTGTGATGTTAAGTTCATCTGAACAATAGTGCAGAGATTCCTTTAGAAACATGTCATCATCACTTTAATTTTTTATTTCACTGTAATGTTTCATCTGGCTCATCTTTTTGAAGTCATTTTCCTTGTTTAAATTGTTTTGTATTGCCCCTTTTCTCTCGAACTGGTTTTATTTTGATGGATTTATCTTCCCTGGAGGAAGCTTCCTATGGAAAAGCCTAAGAACCATTGAATTGCTAATAATAATTATCATCTGCACTTTTATGGCCTCTTTTATCTGAAGATATCAAAGTACTTTTCAAATCAGTACCTATAATTACCCCATCATACAAAAGAATAACTGGCAGTGAGACTGAATGACTTACAAGAGGTTGATAAAGGCAAAAAGCAGAACCCCAAACTCCCTTCCCCTTTCCTTTTTCTCCAACTCCCAGAGTTCAGGATCTAGGGAAGACTAAGATCTGGCTTAGGCCTGAGGAGGTACTAAGAAAGGGAGAGGCAAATCTTCATGACATGCAGCTTTAGTAAATAAAGACCTGAAGATGCTACTCTCTAAGGGCTAATTAACTGAAGATATATGAACACAAATGGCAAGACACAGATTAAGTAGGAAACCAGTGTACAGAGAGGTCATTTTGAGGTAGTGAAGCTAAGAAAGGCTTTGTCAAGTGTAATTTCAGTTGCCGTAGCCCAGTAAGTGTCTGGGTCTCTACACTGCCTTCTGACAGTTTTCTTTCTCACCTAGAAACATAAAGCTTATGTTTGGTAAAGGGCAGGAGTCCACTTTTTCCTCAGCAGGCCTTGGCTAGCGGGTTAAATTCCTGGGTTCTCCTTAAGAGTGTAATTTAGGCCCAGTGTTCACTGAGATTCATAGTGCTTCATCAATTGACCATCCATTCTTTATAACTTTCAGATTTTCTTTCTGGGTTCTATTTGCAGATAGAATGACATCTCGAACTGGTAAAGTCCCCCAAAGAATGGGAAAAAGGAATAATGTGAACAGGCATTGGTGAACCAGGGCATTTCTGTTAAAAACGGGGTCTGAGAATGGGTGGAAAGTGTGAGTCTGACTGATGGCAGTGAAGGCTGTGGGGCCTCCATACTAAATGGCAAACTAGGAGCCATAGAAGAGATAATGTAGCAAAGAGCTTCAACCATCAGGTTATTCTAAAACTGGAGTAGGACATTTTACACATGGAGAGAAGGGCACCGATGGTTATCTGAGTATTGCTAATATGTCCCATAGAACCTCCTTGGAATATTTTTTTACTATTAATTTGAACAAGAGCACTGAGACTCTTTCTTTATATGTATAATAAAGCTAATTTCTACATTTAATAGAGACTATTTAATTTTTGTAACATTAGTAAAATCAGAACCTTATTACATTTTAGAACTGAATAAAACTTTTATAACTTTAGGATTTCATTCTGGGTTCTATTTGGTGATTAAAATGCTCTCAATTCAATCCCCTTAGATTAAATTGAATTTTATGGTGCTCACTATTTTTCTCTTAGACATATCTCTTTTTAAATGTAACATTTTCATGAAAAGCTATTTTATACATTCATTTTCATAGTTGCCCTCATATTTTTAACTGAATGCTAATGGTTTGTGTTTTCCTGTTTAATAAGGAATTGAGGATGCTAGATTTGAAGGAAATAATGACTACTATTTATGAAGCATTTACGATATGCCTGGTCATACATTACGCTGCATGCATCATGTCATTTAATCTTTAAAACAGCAAGATGAGGTAAGCACAAATATTATTTGCATTTTATAGATGAGAAAACAGAGGCTTAGAAATATAAGTCATTTGATTGATGTCTCACAGCTAATAAATGATACAGCTATTATTGAAACTCAGGTCCCATAGACTCTAAACCCACTCTCTGGTAGACTGCAAGTTTAACCTGTTTTGTAATTGATTCTTAAATCTCTAGTTCTGTGACCTTCGCTGTGTCTAGCTAAGCCATCATAGATGATGTTGCATTTCTATCTGCTCAAACATCTTCAGCCAACATGTTAATATATATCTGTATATTTGATCAATTTGGAAACTCCAAAGATCAGTATACCCTGCACTTTGTACCTTGTTTGGGCTTAGGAACCCTTTAGTGATTATAATGTCCTCTCGAAAAGAGATGACCTTACTAAGTGTCATTTCTTGGTAAATAAAGCTCTGCTGCTGTTGACTTTTGACTCATCATCACACTGATATTTAGTGTCAGTCCAGTGTGTTGGACGAGACAGCAGTCTTGAGCTCTCATAAAGGGAAACAGGTGACTGGTCACATTGGATGGATGCCCTTTGGCAGAGGTGGGGAAACTGCAACTAGTATTTAGCACTTTAATTGAGATTGGCATTTGCAGAACCAATTTTCTCTTGAAAATTCTTTTCAAATGAGAGGAAACCAAAATAGAAAGTATGATAATTTTTTCCTGTGTCATGTACATTTAACTCCTTCGAAGATGAGACTTCCCTTTCCATTGAGTCAAATAGAGCATTCCCATGCTCCCAAACTAATATTCGGGTGTCAAAATGAAGACACACAGATGTTTAGCATATCAGGGAGAGTAAATGCTTTTGTCAACTTTTAAAACAACTTCTCTCACAATCACCAACACTCTTCAAATAGAATCTGCTGACTTCAAAGCAGGGTCAGTGTTACAGAGTGACTCATTGCCGTAGAGAACAAACAAGCCCAACAAAGGCTTTTTCAAGACGTAAGTGCTGTTTCCTTATTACTAGTGAATGTTAGATTTTTCACAAAATGGAATGAAGAAAACCTGTGTTCGGGGGCTCCTGCTGCCTCGGATATCCCTGGGCCTCCAGAAATACACACACCCTCTAACAAGTTTTCCTCCCCTTCCTCTCCCAACTCCTAGAGTGCATCAGATGCATTCAGTTCCACAGTGAAAATACTCCTGAACCCGGTCCAGTCCAGCTCTCACCCACGCCACTTCCCAGAAGCTAGCCCTGCCAAAGTCTCCAGTAACATGCTCACTGCCAAAACACAAATGGCACTTCTCCATCTTGATGCTCCTTGACCTATGTACAGAATTTGACACTGCTGATAACCAATTACACAACTCTCCCTTCTTGGCTTCTGAGCCTCTTTCCTCATTTACTCTGCCTCTCACCTCATCTGCTTTAGAGACCCTTCACCCCTCATCCCCTGGCTTCTTTCACTTTCTCTGGGGTTTCCCCTATTGCTTTGCAACTTAGTTATTTTATGTACAGTTTCCTCCCTGATGGCAGAGGCCATGCTTTATTCACATTGGATTTCCAGTGCCTAGACAGTGCTTACAAAATAACATGAGCTCCAAAAAGCGTTTGTTGAATGAATGCACATATCGTATAGATCAATGTCTGTACTCACTTCTATACTGCACATGGCATCTAGCTGTAAGATAATGTGCATGACTGAGTTTCATATTAAACAGAAATTTATCATTCATCTTTAACATTTCCCACACCCAACATCCATGTGTCAGTAAAGAACGCTGAAAAATAACAGCTCTCAAATAAAACTCCTCACTGACTCTTGGTTGTTTTTCAATTTCTATTTCCAGTTCCTAATTAAATCCGCTTTTTCAGTCATGACATTTTCTGAATCTGATTTGCCTCCGTTTCCACTCTTTCAATGGATTTTTTACAGAATAAATAAAAAAGTACTCTGTGTTCAATTGGCATTTTGTATGGTAACTACTTTTTTAAGTGTATTGCAAAGTGCAGCCAATTAATATTTTGAGTGACGACCACAGGAACAACTGGATTACGAGTAATGTTTCTCAAATTGATAGTTACGATGGTCCACGAAAGTGAATTAGCTGTTGCATCGTCTGTTGATTTGAGTCACTTTAATGACCAGATCACATTATTTCAGAGGTGATATAAACAAAGGAAAACAATTTATTATTTTAAAGAAAAATAAGAATTTGACTTTATAAATTGTTAATTTTGTTTTATGGCTTATATGTAATCCATCATCTCCTATTTGGATAACCATAGGCTCATCTCCCCAGATTTTCAAGTTAAAATATTTCTTTCCTGTAAGTCTTCAGTTCTTCTGCCAGAGTTATCATTTTCACCTGTCATTCTGTGTATGCCAGACTTTTCTGAGGCCATATGATTTTTAAAATTTGCCCTGTAAATCATGTATAAGGTCTGCTTGCTCAATCACAAAGTCTTTTATTTCAATTTTTTCAATGCCTTACTAGCCATTTTCTCTCATCTTGTATGCCCTCTGACTGAACTACGTCATGTGCCTGCTTATTACCCTCTTCATATGATCATTTCGCTTTATATTATCTTCCACTGGTTGGACAGATGGATAGATAGATAGATAGATAGATAGATAGATAGATAGATAGATATAGACAAATTCACTTCCTACAAACATTGAAGAACTAGTCGACATAATTTGCTAGCATGAAGAAACTGCTTCCTAATAACAGACATTTTCTTTTTATCCATCATTATAAGCACATCTCCTCCACATTTCTATGGGTAAACGTCACTTATATTTGAAGATTGTTGTACTTGGTGATTTACAAAATTATTCCCCCTTTTATGTATTTCTAAGTTTTATTATCATCAGTTTCTGATTATAAACTTTAAAAGGAAGAATAGGTATTTATTAAACATATCCTACATAGTTTCCAACACTGTAATATAAGGATATAGGCAATTAAAATATTATTTAAGTCTATTATCAAATTATCATGTATGTATCTGAAACTATGTTTGTATCTTAAGCTATAAAAACTAATTAATTCTCCCATGTTTCACCGGTATATTCACCAACCTTGCAATAAAAATAGAACCATTCCATTATTCAATGGATCTTTTTAGATCAATAATATTTCCCATTTAGTAAAATGTGATGTGAGTTTTCATAGCTATCTCTATAATTGGAAGGAATTCTCTTTGATTAACATAGAAGAATGGTAAGTCACATGAATGATCATAATGAGATAGAAGAGTAGTCTATGTTGATACGTCTAACCTATCTAAGTTTCAAAAAATAAATAATGTTAGTAAACTAAAAAGACTACCTTTTCAATTGCTCTGATGCTTATCAATCATTTCTTCTCATTGATTCTTTTAGTTATAAACCTTGTCCATTTTAAGTTTCTTTCTCTGCTTGTTAGAGCCATATTCTTTTGCCCAATATTTTAAATCTTCAATAAAATATAAATGAGCAACAGCTTCCTGCTAACCACAAATTCCCCTTCTTGTTTTGCTTTGTCTAAATGTTCTTGAATGCCCAAAGGACTTTCTCTTCCTGCTTGGCACAGCCTTAAATTAGTTTGAATCACATTATTCTTACATCCAGTGTACCTGCATTATGATTCCAAGGGTAATTTGTGTCCTTAAACCATAGTGTGCTTATCATCAATGCTTCAAGGGACTACAATCTGGCCTTGATCTTGCTCAGTTCATCAAGGCTGCTTGGGGGTTGAGCTATTCACTGGAACAATATTGGTTTCATTCCCGTGACAACTCAGAAATCTATTTCTCAACCAAGCCAGTGATTTCTAATAGTGTTTTTTTTTTTAAAATCACATTTCTAAGACAGTGCTGATATAAAAGTGCACATCCACTTTTTCTCTATTAAGCTCAAAGCATGCAATTCTTTTTACCATCTCTCCTTGAACTTGAATTCTGACCTAAAAATTCAGTCCTTGAGCATCAGCTAAAAACCTTGTTCTGCCTCTGTGTGAGTGTTTTTTTTCAAGTGTGTTTGTGTTTCCTTTTCAATGTCTCATTAACAGATTAAGATGTACTATTATTAGTTGAAATAAATGGGTAGACTTTGCCTTGCTTATTGCTCATTCATGCTTTTATCTTCTCTTGGCTAGATTACTCTAATGGTGGGTAACTTGGTCTGCCAAAAAGACTAATTATAAACCTTCATTTTGTGCAAAATCCCCACTGTCTACAGGATGTGGGGCAGAGACACTCAACTATTCTTGAAATGTCATAGCATTACTATACATTTTTTTTGTGAATAAGCTCGTTTTTGTACGCAACTATTTTTCGTTCATTTCTAGGCACCAACCTGATAGCCATCCTCTCAGCATGAAGTCATTGTCACAAGATAGTTAACAGTCTCCTAAACTTTGAATTTACTGGTGAATAGTATCTTGTTTGAGTTAAGTCTATGTAAATCTCAAACAACTAATTACAATATGGAAAAAGTTGTCAAAGCCTAAATTTCAAATCATGTATACAAAAATATGTCTTATGAGTTCTACTTTTTATATGCTAAATTAGTCAAGGCAGTTTTGATATGACTAACACCTTAGAAACAGAGGGATTTAATCCAGAATATATAAATGACCAAGTAAGCACTGGAGACAGGGATTTTCTCAAGACACCAATCATACTTTTCAGTGCCTTATCTAAAAGCATAGATCTCAAAAGACTTTAGCTCTAGATCAAGCCTTGACACTCTCTAACTAGCTCGATGGCACAGGGCAAGTCAGCTAACCTCTTTGTGTCTTAGTTCTCTTTCTTTAAAATTGGAGAATTGGACCAGAGAAGCAATTGTCAGTTCCATCTGGCATGTCTCGGATCAGAGTGTGGAGCACCAGCTCTGGCACCAGGTACAGCAGGGCCAAACCCCCAGCCTATATCTTCTATCATGAGCTGCTACAGCCAGCAGGGTTGTGTGATGCAGAAGTGTTAGCCTTCAGGAGTGCCATGGGAGATAGAGAGGTTGAGAACTCCTGGAAGAGTTCATCTCCAAGAAGTCTTTAAGTATACAAATTCTCCTACCTAAAGTGAATCATGGGAATGAAAAAGAATTAGCAATTTTTTCAAGAGACTGAGATTCTGAAAATTAAATCTGGAATATACCACATAAAAAAATAATGCATCTTTGTGAGGATTAGATTATGGAACTCTGAGAATGAAATATGTAAGAAACATGATCACATTGACCACTGTCTCTCAAAGGCAGTAGAACAGTAGAATTTCAAGAGCATTCTAGTTTCTCAGAACACAGCCCTTGACTAATGAAGCAGCACCCATTCAACTGAAGGAGGCAGACATGTTGTCAACCAATTAAAAGCATGTGCTGACTGAGATTGGGACAAACTTTGCATAGTGGCTGGGGGAATCACCGGAGAAGGATTTTTAAAGCATGAATAGGAATCCATTAAGAAAAAGAGAAGGCATGGGCCATCCAGGAAAAAGGAATAGATTCACACAAAGGGTCTGTTGTGTTTGAAAAAAGATTAGAAGTTCCTGGGCCTGCCGAGTGGCGCGGTGGTTAAGCACTGGTTTGGGAAGCCAGCGGCCCCGGTTCGGGTCCCACATATGAGGGCCAGTGACACTGCCCTCAAAAAAAAAAAAAAAAAAAAAAAGAAGTTCCCTGAACCTGGAGAATTAAAAGGGGTGGGGGTACCATCAAAATAAAAACTGAAGACAGGGATAGAAATTAGGTTCTTCTAGGATAAAATCAAGTGTTTGGATTTTATCTGATAGGAAATAGGAATCCTTGATGATGTCTGTTTTTATAGTTCTTTTCAAATTCTCTTTTTTTTATGACTACAACTACTTTCTAAGGAGAGGGAAGCAAATTGAATGGAGGGCTGATTTGGTTGTTCCTTAATGGGCTTTACTGAACAAGTCTGATGGATTTTAATGTACATAAGGCTGGGAGGGTGTTAGTTGAATTACTCTGAAAAATGCAAGGAGAAGAATTTAGAGTTCTTAAATAAGGAGATCAGGAATAGGGAAATTAGGGTAAAGGAGAATCCAACAAGATAAGAAAAGCACTGGCGTGCACACACACACACACACATCGACAGAGGCTGCAGTTGAATAATATTGTATGTCAACTATAATTTAATATAGATACAGTCAAGGGATGTTGAGTACAGTGTGAGGAGTGGAAGCAGTGGAATTGTAATAGATGTGTATGATATAGGGGGGAGCGGTTGATTTGGGGAGGGGGGTTGTCACTTTATGAGGGCTGAAAAGGATAACTATTTTTTTGCATTGTTTTGTACACCTAAAACTAATAATAATAGTAATAAAAGAAAGGAAGAAAATGAAAACTTTCTATTATTTGCAACTTTTTCTAAATTATCCTTTTCAAAATTATTTTATACATTAATTTTGTATGAAACTTGAGGAAACATTTGCACATGTATATATTAAATGAATTGCTACAGTTTTGATATGGTGAGAGCTGTTGTTACTTTTTAAGGTTTTCATTGTTATTAAAAGAAAGTTGTTTCTGTTATAACTACTTTTTTTTTTTTTGAGGCAGTGTCACTGGCCCTCACATGTGGGGCCCGAACTGGGGCTGCTGGCATCCCAAGCCAGCTCTTAACCACCATGCCACTTGGCCGGCCCTGTTATAAATGTTTTGTAAACATCATATTTCTCATATCTTTCTGTCTTGAGGGGAATGTTATTCTTAAAGCTATTCTCTATACTTATCTATTAACATTAATTTAATTCCTTAAAATTGTCTTCTTTTTTTTCTATTATCTTTCTAGCTACTCTTCTCATATGAATTAAGGCTTTCTCAGATCCTCTGACTTTGAACTACCCAAATGTAAATAGCTGATTGGATCATGTTACTATGCATTTATGAAGCTTTAATTACCTTTTGGCTCTTTTATAGTTATTTTAAAGATGTTATGTAAATGATCCATTAGAAACATTTAAAATTCAGTTTATTAAGCCAGCCATTTTCCCAGAAAACAGATAAAAATGTATGGGAGAACCACTATCAAAAAGAGTAGAAACATATAACAGTTGTTTTTTCTTTAAATTACAGAAGAATAAAGACTTCATTAATATTTAAATTAGAATTTTCATTGAAAACATTTGAATTTATGAAAGCAATTAGAAATCATTTTAAATTATCTTTTTAGAAATTAAGATAATTTTGAAAGACATGATTTTGTACATGATATATACTTATAATAATAGTAAGAGAATAAAATTATGGTAATTATGAAAGTGTAATGCTTGTAAAACATTAATTATTAATTTTTTTTGAAGAGCTAAAATGATTGCAGATGCTGGTGACAGCTATGAGGATTAAATTTTATTGAATAAAAATAAGATACACTACCATTCCACTAAAGATTAAATACTATGGATGTTCCCATAATGTCCACAGAAAGCTGACTGTTAATAACCAATTTCATTTTTATTTTTCAGAAAATCCATTCCTATAGATCCAAACATTTAAAATGTTAACAACATTTATCAACTTTTTAAAACTTAAAAATTAATTCAGCAGACTACCTAGGACCTGTCATAATAATTTTATCTCTTGAAATTTCTAATTAAAATTTTTTTTTATTATTTAGTTGATGCAAAAATAGGAGGACAATTAAGATAAATTATCATCATGTAGATTTTGAGATACATTCATTCTCAAAAAAGTAGTCACTGAAAATGGTAGTCACTACTTAGAAGTTATCCAATTATAGTTTTAAAATAGCTAAATTTGCTATTTGCATTAGGTATTTTTTTTCTAAAGAACTTGGCATATTTTATTGGATGTGCAATAGAAATCAACAATGAGACAATAGATACTCACAGAATACCTAGAGATAAAATAATAGAGATGGTTATTCCCATTGAACAGAATCCTTAAGAGATTTACTCAGTCTCACAAAAAAACAGTAGTCAAACTAAGAAAAAGAACATATGCAGCAGTACAGTGTAGTGATCCACTTCTAAGACCAAGCAATTTTCAAGTTTTACCATATAGGTGTAAAGGATATCCCAAATCCATGCCCTCCCCTCCCCATTTGGGGAGGAAAGTCTCACTATTTGGTGAGTGGTGAACAAATTCTCTAGAATGCTAAGGTCTTATAACTAGTACCTCTTCCATAAACCTTTTATGAAAAGGTCACTGCCATTCAAGCTCACCCTTCTTTCTCCCTTATATGTTTGTATGTGTCACTCAGCACCCTTCCTCCTGCCTGGAAAGCCATCAAGAAGTTTAATCTTAAGAGTCAGTTGCCAATTCTGTTTAATGAACCAGTCAACAGGGTTTGCAAGAGCCATAGTATAAGCCTCTCTGTAGCCTTTTTTTTTTTTTCCTTAGACTAAGAATGCTATTACCTCAAAAGCTAGTCACTGGGAAATAGTCTTAGCACTGTTCACTAAAAGTTATAGAGCCCCAGAGCCCACCCTACAGCCTATTCCTGGGTATACAGATATTCTGTTTTAATTCTATAATCTATTGACACTTACATAAGTTTATTAATTTCAGAGAAATCACTGAAAACCCTTCCTTTTTTCACTTTTACCCAGAATGTGGACACTGGAGGTATTAAATGTTTTGGTTAGTCTCCCAAGTAGAGGACATAAATTTATAGTGTTCAAACATCTTCTGTAGTTTCATTCCTCCCTCGATCCCTCCCCCAGGATATTATCATATTTGGCAAGATGGGGTTCAATTCCACTTAAAATGATGGAATTAAACAGGCAGCCCATCTAGGGCTTGGAATCTATACACTCTTAGAAACATAGTTAAATTTAATCAGATATTAGTCCATAAAATTAATAGTTCTACATTTGGAACTAAAACAGATTTTTGAGTTTCATTTGATGTTTTAAGAGTGAGTTAAAATAAATATGTAGTAGAGCACCAGGCCCATTAAGCCAAAATAGTTAATGGTCATATTTTATATTTTATGGTTTTACAGTGTTATAAATTGCTAAGATATTTCAATTTTAGCACATTTGCATATTATATACAAAATGATAGGAAACAAAGTAAAGAAAGCAGTGTGGGCATTTGGAATACAGGAAGAAGTGATTATGCCACAAATTAAGTTTACTGCTAATGAATCAAGGAAAATATACAGAGTATGTAATTGACTCTGTGGTGAGTCTTTTTGGAGCTCAATTATCCTGTAAACAGGGCATTTTATTTTTTTATTTTATTTTAATTATTTATTCATATATATTTTTAATTAGCTTCGGGTGTACAATAAAGTGCAATAGTTATGCTTTTTACCCCTCAAAGTGACAACACCCTCCCCCAATTCTCCCCTCCCACTCCTCCCCCCATATCATACTATCTATTACAATTCCTTTGACTCCCTTCCACCATATAATCCACATCCCGTGACTGTCTATATATTCAATTACAGTTGGCATACAATATTATACAACATCAATTTCAGGTATACAGTGCAGTGATCAAGCCTCTATTCCATCCATGAAGTGGTCTCCCTAACAAAACATGTGACCATCTGACACCCCACAAAATTTTAACAACATTATATTCCCCGAACTGTCTTTCATATCCCTGTGACAATACTGTAGTTACCTATTTATGCTGTCTAATCCTTTCCCCTTCTCCCTCATCCCCACACCCCTCCCAACTAGCAACCCTGTTTTTCCTCTATATCTATGAGACTGTTACTGTTTCTTATGCTCATTCATTCAGTTTTTCAAATTCCACATATAAGTGAGATCATGTGGTATTTGTCTTTCTCTGACTGACTTATTTCACTCAATATAATAGTCTCTAGGTGCATCCATACCGTTGCAAATGGTACAATTTCATTCTTCTTTATAGCGGAGTAATCCTCCATTGTATAAATGTACCACAGTTTCTTAAGCCAGTCATCTACCGATGGGCATTTCGGTTGTTTCCAAGTCTTGGCTATTGTAGATAGCGTTGCAATAAACATAGGGGTGCATATATTTTTTCGCGTTAGTGTCTTGGATTCCTCTGGGTAGATTCCCAAGAGTGGAATTGCTGGGTCATATGGCAGTTCCATTTTCAGTTTTTTGAGATACCTCCATACTGATTTCCATAATGGCTGCACCAATTTGCAGTCCCACCAACAGTGCACCTGCGTTCCCTTTTCTCCACGCCCTCGCCAACACTTGTTTGTTGATTTGTTGATGACAGACATTCTGACTGGAGTCAGATGGTATCTCACTGTGGTTTTCATCTGCATTTCTCTGATGATTAGTGAGGTTGAACATTTTTTCAGATGCCTGTTGGCCATCTGTATGTCCTCTTTAGAGAAATGCCTCCTCATATCCTCTGCCCATTTTATAATTGGGTTGTTTGTTTTTTTGGTGTTGAATTGCATGAGTGTTTTATAAATTTTGGATATCAACCCCTTATCAGATATATCATTGACAAATATCTTCTCCCATTCAGTAGGTTGCCTTTTTGTTTTATTGATGATTTCCTTTGCTGTGAAAAAACTTTTAAGTTTGATGTAATCCCATATGTTCATTTTTTCTTTTATTTTCCTTGCCCGAGGGGATATATCAGTAAAAATATTACTCAGGGTGATGTCTGCAAACTTACTCCCTATATTTTCTTCTAGGAGTTTTATAGTTTCAGGTCTTACATTTAAGTCTTTAATCCATTTTGAGTTTGTTCTCATAGATGGTGTAAGTAGGTGGTCTATTTTCATTTTTTTTGCACGTGTCAGTCCAATTTTCCCAGCACCATTTATTAAATAGACTATCTTTACTCCAGTGTAAATTCTTGCTTCCATTGTCATAGATTAAATGACCGTATATAGATGGGTTTATTCCTGGGCTCTCTTTTCTATTGCATTGGTCTATGTGTCTGTTTTTATGCCAGTACCATACTGTTTTGATTACAGTAGCCTTGTAGTATGTTTTGATGTCAGGTAGTGTGATGCCTCCCACTTTGTTCTTATTTCTCAACATTGCTGTAGCTATTCGGGGTCTTTTGTGGCTCCATATAAATTTTAGGATTCTATGTTCTATTTCTGAGAAAAATGTCCTTGGTAGTTTGATTGGAATTGAATTGAGTCTATATATTGCTTTAGGAAGTATTGACATTTTAACTATATTAATTCTTCCTATCCATGAGCATGGTATGTATTTCCATTTATTTGTATCTTCTTTGATTTCTCTCTTCAGTGTCTCATAATTTTGTAAGTACAGGTCTTTTACTTCTTTAGTTAAATTGATTCCTAGATATTTTATTGTTTTTGAAGCAATTGTAAAAGGGATTGATTTCCTGATTTCTTCTTCAGATAGTTTATTATTGGTGTATAGAAATGCCACTGATTTCTGAATATTAATTTTGTATCCTGCTACCTTACCAAATTCGTGTATCAGTTCTAGCGGCTTTTTGGTGGAGTCTTTGGGATTCTCTATATATAGTATCATGTCATCTGCATATAATGACAATTTTACTTCCTCTTTTCCAATTTGGATGCCTTTTATTTCATTTTCTTGTCTGATTGCTGTGGCTAGAACTTCCAGAACTATGTTAAATAGAAGTGGTGAAAGCGGGCAGCCTTGTCTTGTTCCTGATCTTAAGGGGAAAGCTTTCAGCCTTTCCCCATTGAGAACAATGTTTGCTGTGGGCTTATCATATATGGCCTTTATTATGTTGAGGCATGATGCCACTATTCCCAATTTGTTAAGAGTCTTTATCATAAATGGCTGCTGGATTTTGTCAAATGCCTTTTCTGCATCTATTGATATGATCATATGATTTTTATTTTTCATTTTGTTAATGTGATGTATTACGTTAATTGATTTGCAGATATTGAACCAGCCTTGCATACCAGGAATGAATCCCACTTGATTGTGGTGTATGATCTTTTTAATGAGATGCTGAATTCGGTTTGCTAGTATTTTGTTGAGAATTTTTGCATCTATGTTCATTAGGGATATCGGCCTGTAGTTTTCCTTTTTTGTAATATCTTTGTCTGACGTAGGAATCAGGGTGATAGTAGCTTCATAGAAAGAGTTTGGGAGCCTTCCCTCCTTCTGTGTTTTTTGGAATAGTTTGAGGAGAATAGGTACTAATTCTTTTTTGTATGTTTCATAAAATTCACATAAACAGGGCATTTTAGACTTTTTTGTATCAACTTTTTAACAAATGGGATATACACGTAATCAGATAAACTATTTGTCTTGATTTTTTCAACACAAGTTAACCATGTTGTAGATGATCAACTTCAAATTTTAGGGATTGATTCTTTATCTCATTGCTTAGCTATTTCTTTGACTGTCATATACCGGGGTACCAAACAAATGTATACACATAACTTGTATTCATCTTTTGTTATTGGTATATATTGAGTATTACAATTTTAATACAGTTTTTTTCCTTTCTGAAAATGTGTATATATATTTTTGGCACCCTCTGCATATTTTAGAAAGGCTTCCCCTATTGAAACGCCACCTCCAGTTTTCCCATTTCACAATCCTATCCCCAAATACAATTTTTTGGTTCCTTTTGACAGTCACATATTTTAGGAAAAACAACTACAAAGTTTTGAGGTAAAAATAGTCATAAAACTAGGTTATTCAATTCTTGTAAGTCCCTTATTGACAATTTTGATAAATAAATAAATAATTGAAGCTAGTTTGTTCTTAACAATTTTTAGTATAATATAATTCTCAATTCCATGAGTCAGTATAAGACATTCCCTTAAACATCACCAGTCGTGACATTTTATAGAGAACAGAGAAATTGTGTTTTCGGTCATCCATCAAAATAGTAGGCGTCCATATCAGTGCTTTCCTCCTCAAATATGGTGGGACTGTCAACAAAAGCTTTTTTGCACATTGACAGTTTGCTGGAGCAACACAGACTCTACATATTTTTCTGAATTCTTTGGAGAAGGTTTTTCTTGCGTGTTTGTTTGTTTTGTTTTGTTTTTCATTGTAGTTATGTATAGAATTACTATCTGGGGATCTACAAGCCTATCAGGCATGGCAGAGAAAAAATAGGAAGGAGGTAAAGGAATGTGTCTTTATGTTTATGACAGGAAATTTTGGTTTTCCAATGTACAAAAGAAGCAGCATATGGGATGTATAATTCTCTACTTTGTAGTAGGTATGGAAGGGACCCTAGCATTTTTTGTGCCCTGACTTTGACTCTGTGCCAACAGATGCTTACATAATCTTTAATCTAATTTTAAAAAATAACTCTGTCAAGTAATTTCCTGAGTTTTTAAAAATGTATAATATATAGTAATTAAAGAAAAAATTTAGCAAGTATTATGTAGAGGAGAAAATGCCTTTCACTGTTACCATTTTAGTGAAATTTCTTCCATTTACATTTTATAGACTTCTATTCCATTGTTTTTTCTATGAACAAATATATATTTCTTATAGCTTTCCAACAATTTAGTTATTATATATAGTAACTTTCTCATTTACTCAACATTTTAAGTGTAAGCTACTTCTGCATTATTATATTATTGACATACATAATTGAAAACTAAATAACGTCTCTTGCTGTGGAGTGAATATACCATAATTAACTATTTCTCATGAATTTTAAGTTGTTACTAATTTTTGACTATTGTAGATATTCCTAGAATAGAATAAAAATCTTTGTCATAAAGGGATTTTTGTTTGTTTGCTGTTGTTGTTGCTTGCATTTAAGATTATTTCCTAAGTGTAAATTGTCAACAGTGAAATAAATGGGAAAGGGAGTAATAGTACAAATGCTAATAAAATAAAAACAGCAATTAAAATTTATATTTGCATTTTAAATTAACAAAAACAATTGTCTTACAGACGATACTAGTAAAACTATTACTGTGTTATTCTTATACAGTGCTAGTGGATTCTAAACTGGCACAACTCTGGAAAACAATCTGAATTATAACTTTATATATCCAATGACTTAACGTTACATTTCTGGGAATGTTTCCAAATAAAGAGTGCAAAACACCGAAGTATATCTAGCACAAAAATGATCACTGCAGCTTTGTGTTAATTACTTGATTAATCTTATAAGTGAAAATTATAAGAACAATACATATTCATGGTAAACAATTTAAGCCATACTTAAGAACAAAACATACCCTCCAGTTCCATTCCCTAGAGGCAGCTGTTCTTAACAATCTCCTATGCGGCCTTCCTAAAAATTTTTTATTCAAATCTATGTGAACACATATCTTTTTTTATACAAGTTTACACCATACAAATTGATCTTCAATTTGCTGTTTTCACTTACTGAATATTTTAAACATCTTTCTATTTCAGTACACACAGACCCAACTCATTCTTTCGAATGGCTCAATAGTTTTCCATTGAATGACCGCACCATACTCTACGTATTCAGTACTCATTTTGAATTTCATGTGTTTTTCTCTATAATAAAGAATGTTGCTAAGAACGTCTTTGCAAATAAATCTTTCCACATTTACAAGTATAATTGTAGAATATTTTTAGCAGTAGGATGGCTAAGTAGAGGGTATATGCATTTTAATAGGGTACATTATTGGCTAATGGCCCTCCAAAATCAATCTACATTCCCACCAACAGTGTTTGACAATGTTTGTTTCCTCACATCCTTTACAACAGTGGGTATTCTCAAACTTTTAAACCCTTGCCAACATGATAGGACTTCATCTTATCCATAAGCATGTGCTTATATATGCACCTGGAGGGAATTCAGTAGAAAATATGCCACCAGTTACGAAGAGATAAGCAATATAGCAGGAGACAAAATGTACGCTGTCAAATCACAGTCAAAAATTTTGGGTCTTGAAGAGGTATTCGAAGTGATATGCTTCAAATTTCTCATCTAGTACTGAAACCTTGCATCTTATTAACTTCACACAAACACACACACATATAAACACACACATCAATAACCCTGGGAGGATGACAAACCACTCAATGCTCATTTCACAGATTAGGAGACTGAGATCCAGAAAGAAAAAAGACTTTCTAATGTCATGAAACTATGTCCAGACAGAACAAGTGCTATAGTAAGACTGGACTACAGGTACAACATTATTTCCAAGGCAACATGCAAGTATAATGTAGCTGTACATACAATCTGATGAAAACCATACTACAGTTCAACTGGTTGAGTTAACATTTTATCAGTGGAAATTTCTTCTCACTAGTACATAATTGACATTTATGATGAATAACTGAAAAAGATTCACTTTTGTTCTCTCTAGTTTTTAGATTTACATGTGTTTAATGTTCAGTGTATTTTGTTTCAACTATTTGAAATTAATCATATCTATGTGTTAGATTTGGAAACCAGAAATTGATTTTCTAAAGCAATCCCCAACTTACCCAGATGCAAAGGGTTTATTATAAAATACAGGAAAAGGAAGAGAGGAGAAACAGAACAGAGCCAGGATAAAGTTTGATTTGAACAGGGTCCATACAGCTGTGTGTCCTCTGTATTTCCATTTTTTATTACAATATGAGCATTTTCTCATGTCATTAAATAGCCTGTGAATGCTGACTTTTAATGCCTGCAAAGAATTGTATTACTTTATTAAATTACCTTTTAGGTTTTTTCCTTGTTTTCATACCATGAATACTGCTGCAAAGTATTATCTTTTTAACTTTTTGTCTGTATCTCTAATGATTATCCTAGCAAAAATCTGTAGAAGTGGGTTTACCAGGTCCAAGGATATAAAAAATTTCAAGAGTACAAATGGCTCTCCTGAAAGACTAGTCCCAATTACAATACCTATCAAGAGTGTATTAACATGTTTATTTCACTTCAGTCCTCCAAACATTGAGTATTATGATTCCATTGAAAGATTTGTGAAATGGAACTTATAGGTAATGATATTAAGGATCTTCCCACTCCATCCTCCTCCCCCATTTTCCAAACTTTACATTTTGTTATTTTAATTTATATTTAAGTGGATTAAGTTTGATTGTTTATGTATGACTATGACGTGAAACAAATGGACAACCATTAAGTATAAAGCTGTGTGATCCTGGAACTATAACAGGAAATTGATGAAGGAAGGTATCAGTTTCATGGTAGACTTCATAGAAGGATGAACTTAGACTATCCCTTGAAGGATTGGTAGAATTCAAGTTACCAAAGAGGAGGAGGAACTAGAAAAGCACAGGCAGAGACCCAGAGGTGCTAATGAGTAAAATATCCTTTAGGAACAACTGTCTTGATAAACTGGATTAAATCAAATAGACCTACTTAGACTATAAAATCCCCTTGGTGGTTTTTTTTTTCCTCTCATCTCGCATAAAGTTAAACTCATACCTTTGAGTGGCCTCCTCCACCCCCTCTCTCAAAATTATTGAATTAAATATTACCAGAAAAGTGAATGTGAATAAAGTAGTAACATTTTTAATTTCCTCTGGTCAGAGAGCACCTGCTCTCCACAGATCTTAGCCTCCATCAGGATTCTCATAGCCCGTTATGCCATGCCTGCTGATTTACAGAAAACCCAGTACACTCATGCTTTCTCAATTTGTTTTTTCTGCATTCTTAATCAACACACCAATAGGCAGAATTTTCCTTATTTGCAGAATCTGAGCTGACAGTTTTCAATTTGGTGCTTCCAATAAAATGATTTTGCTAAATAAAAGTTTTTGGTTTTTTACTCAGTTAACAGAGGGAAGAAAAATTTTCATAAGCCTGTTTTTAGAGATTATGTCTTAATTAGCCATCTCAAGTATAGAGTCCCCCAATCCATCTGTAAACTAGTATTCAAATCTGACCACCTCATGTGCAAACAGATTAAAAAAATGGAAGATAAAAGGAAACCATCTGGATATCTGCTACAACACCAACAGTCAGAGTCCTTAAAGCACTCTGTTTACATTCAATTTCCTCTTATTTATTCATTCATTTTTATATTTTCATAGTCTATGTCCAGAAAGAATTTGTGGTTTTGCATGATTGCACTCCCAACAAGACTCATTTTGTGCTAGAGTCATAATCGCCTGATCTCACTCTTCAAAATGCTTTACAATACACAAATGTTCATAGAAGCTGTATTTGTAATAGCTCCAAAATGAAAACAACACAAATGTCCCTGACCCAGCTACACAATGGAATACTACTTAACAATAAAAAGGAACAAACTATTGATGTAACATCTTGAATGGGCAACATTCTCAAAATGAGAAAACTATAGAGACAGAGGACTGATTAGTGGTTCCCGGGGAATAGAAACAGGGGTGAGGCTCTAAAGGGAAAGCACCAAGGAGAGCCTTTGAGGTGATGGAACAGTTCTGTACCGTGATGGTAGTGGTTGCATAAATCTTTACATGCACCAAATTGCATAGAACTAACATACACACACACATATGTAAAAACTGGTGAAAACAGAATAAGAACTGTAGTATTACACCAATGTCATTTTTCTTGTTTTGATGTTATACTCCAGCCATGTAAGATGCTACCATTGGGCTCTCCCAATGGTAAAAAGTTCACTGTACTCCATGTACACTTTTTTGCAACTTTTTGTAAATGTATAATTATTTTAAAAATAAAAGTTTAAAAAAAGTGCATCAGGGTCTTCAGCCATGTTTTCCCTCTGCTGGGGAGATCTCAATGCACTTCCTTTGACCCTGTGATCCATTGACCACTGCCAGGAAAGTCTTCCTTGGCTCCCCAGATTAGCTCTGTTTCCCATGGTTATAGGTTCTCATGACACTTCATATTTCTTCTTTGGACTTAACATATGGCCATTAAATAATTCCACTAGTGTAACATAGGATTTAATATCTGCTTCCTGAGGCTATAAATTTTAAAAAGGCATCATATTCACTACTATATCTTTAGTACCTGATGTATTCCTTAAAATGCTGTAGGTGCTTAGTCAATATTTGTTGAAATAAGGAATGAGAATGACGTAGCACATGAGCACGCATTTCTGTAAGTCACAGCTGGGGGATGTCAGTCTGAACATGAAGATGAGATCATGGGGGAAGCCAATACATAGCTAATAAGTAGTCCATCACATTTTGTACAGATATCTGGTACCATAAAGAGTATAAATATTAATATGAATCATGCAAAACAGTTTATTTAGAACCAATCAAATGTGGTTGTTTTATTTGACAAGATTATTTCCATCTTATCAAGAACATTTTAGTTATTTTATTTGGCATTGGTAAAATATAGTCTCCATCCATATTTTCTGTTCTCTGGTGTTTTCACCAATAAAACATGTTGTTAGAACAAATTTTGATAATGAGGACATTCCTGCTTTTCAGTGGCTTTCAAAGCTGTTGCTGACCCTAGGGCCTAGATAAAACATCAAGGAAATAATGCATCATTGACATTCTGACACCTCCTTTTCACAGCCCATCTCCTATCTTCAGGAGCATACTTTCTGTCAACTCAAATTATCTTATTCCTTCATGCTGCCTTCTGTCTTCCATTATGGCGCAGGGGAGCAAGCACACGCACACAAAGTTGCCTCTCCTTCTTTTTCCCACATCTACTTCCCAAATCTCCATTCCTTATTGTGCAGGTCAGCTTATAGGAGGAGAGAATCTGCCTAAATTGATTGAAGTAATGAATAGCATATCTCTCTAAAACAGGGGAGAGCAGATACGTTTGGACAGAAGCAGTGGTTATCTAATCCAGCTCATGGTTCCCCATTCCCCCATCAAATGCCAGAACAACAGGGATCCAGATAGGAGCACAGCAGCTCTTCTCTGAAAGTTTGCCATCCTTTATGGCTACAAATCAAATGAAAAATGTGAGAGACATCCGGACAAAATTTTGCAATGCTAATGCATGTGTTCCTGAAGAAAATACACAAAAAGACACGTATGAGATCTCTTTCACAAAATTAGTACAGAGCGACATAGTGAGGATAAGGCTAGTGAGAAACAGAACCAGGAAAATTCTATAGAAATTCAAGCATGGCAAAAAAATATTTATAAAATAAGTTATTATGTAGGAACATTTGATTTTACTTCAGAGGTGGTTTAATTCAGAGCAGCTACATGACAAGGACGATTACTACCACTGATTTCTCAGACATCATTATTTTAACATCATAAATTGAGCATTTTTGATTTTTTTTTTTTTTTGGTTTACTTATGGAAATCACACAATGTTTTCATCATCAATTACCTGAATCATCATTTCAGACACTGATAGTAGAAATGGTAAACATGGTAGATGGTAGAACCAGGTAAAGGCTAACTGTGGAGTAACAACACTGATAATATAGAAGAGAAACATTCAAAACAAATTTGCTAATTAGAATTTTTCAGAAAATTTTTTCTCCCAGAATAACAAATTGCCTTTTGCATTTCATTTTTCACTTGGCATTTCTCTTTGAATGAGACAAAGATTACACTTGGAAGTATTGCCATGTACTGACCCATAGTGGTAGCAAATTATGGAGAAAGAAATAGACCATATTCTTCTCTTTTATTCTCTGGTTTCTTTTCTGTGCAAATCTCTTCACTCCAATTTAAAACTATGTAAATTAATCTCTTTTCAAGTATAAACCACCCATCTGTCCCTTTTGTTCTCCCTTAAGTCATCTTGCAACTCACTATTGAAAATAAAGTTAATATCCTTAACCTATGTGTTAACTATACAGGAAAAACTGATTGTAGGACACAGAAATATAACGATAACATCAACATTTATTCTCCTATAGTCATGACACTCATTACCAGAACCAGAAAATGATCACAATAAAACAAAAATACAGACTCCAACAGGCAAATGGATTGTACTCCAAAAAATTTGTATTTCAAAGTAGGTTCTTTACAGTAGCAACATTTATATTAGAAATAATGTTCTAATCATAGCTAGAACATTCTGTGGATGTCTATTTAGTCCATTTGTTTAGTCCTGAACCATGGGAATCAGAGTCACACATGGGCACCGGGGATGAATAAAGAAGGAGAAGCAAGAGAGAATTAAAGGGTAAAAGTTTATTCACCTTTATGGTACAGGCCCAAGTACACTTTTGAAATAACAGAGTTCAGCTTTATACCCCTCTTACCTGCCTTGTGATATCCCTTCCAATCTTTTGGTAGCTTTAGTTATTGGTTTCTAAGCACTTGCAATTTTATTTTCCCCTACGACCCACATTATAAAAATCTAGACAGGACCGGCCAAGTGGCACAATGGTTAAGCGTTGGCTTGGGAAGCCAGCAGCCCTGGTTCGAGTCCCACTTATGACAGCCAGAGACACTGCCCTCAAAAAAAAAAAAAAAAAATCTAGACAGATTTGTCCCCACGAACCATGTGCTCCATGGTAAAAATTTACTCTCGTCTGACAAAAAGGTCCACACTTCCAGGTAATATTTGTTCATTATTAAATCCTCCACATCTGGATTATTGCCTAGTATACATTAGTGGTCAATAAATATGTGCTGGGTGAATAAATGAATGAGGTATAGGTGATATCACCAAGATGTGAAGAAAGAACTTCTAAATTAGGGAGAATCTATATTTGCATTGGTTTGGTGTTTTAACCTTTGTTGGAATTCATCCACAGTTAATGTTGTTCTCACTGTGTTATAGGGATCTGGTATAAAAAGTTATTCTATTGTCAATAGTTTAAAGTGAAACTTAGTGCCTTTCTCAAATTCTGTGATAATAATAATAATAATAATAATAACAACAAACAGGTAACACATATAGCACTGTGTGCCAGGCACTTCGCTAAGTGTTTCTCATACTTTAATCTATTTAACCTTCATTTTTGATTTCTCAGCATTTTTCTAAACACCAGATAGAATTAATAATTCCTAGCCATCAGGATTGATAATTGACATTGGAATTTTTCTTTTTTAGTGGTATTTTTAATATTGCCAATACTTGTATTATCAAAGCAAGTAGCTTGGCATGATGACTTTAAGTTTCTTTCTTACCAATTATATGCCCATTCTCTGCTAACGCTGAGATAACTGGTTAGCTTTGGAACTGTAGACTGTCAATACAAAATCCTAACCTGCATATTACATTGCTACATATTTTTAATGACCTTTTTAAAAAAATGTTATTCTCTGATCTCTTTATCTGCTACATGATAAAATAGAATAATAGTTTAGTGAGGTCTCTCTTGAAAATAAATTATTTGGTTTCAAAAACTAGAAACCATAAAAACCATATTTCTTTTTTCGCAATAAATTCCTTTACGTGCTCTAAATCACCACCTACTAAGTTAACTTTTCAATGAAATTTCCAGTAGTGTCCATAGCCTTCTTGCTGCCTGTTATATCTTTATTTTAGTGTTCTACCTTATCTCTCTCTCTCTCTCTCTCTCTCTCTCTCTCATATAATCATACATTATATGATTTATTTAAATCATATAATACAAATCATAATATTTATAAATAATCGCTATCTACTCAAGCAAAATACTTTTTTATTAGATATTTTTGCTATTTAAAAAGCATTCATCAATCATTTTAGAACTTGGTCTATTTGTTTGTTCATTAATTAGCTTCATTCAATGCATGTTCCTGACACTTTTTCAAGTTACAACTCAATCTCATATCACACTTCTCGCTCCTTGAGAGTTTCATACCAATTTACTGATGATCTTTTCAAACTATATATATATTTTTTTATGTCATGAAATAAATCAACTTGTGGATTTTTTTAAATAATACCAAAAGGCAACAAGAAACAAAAAAATATATTCATAAGGGCAATGATAACCTTGCATAATGCTGTGTGAACTCAAGTACACAGCACTAAAATACAAAAAAGATCGAATAATTCCTCACTCTTTAGTTATCAAGATACGAGAGGGGTCTCCCACTTGGCCTGTACATTCACATCTCCCATTTCTCTTTTTGCCAATGTAGTCTACAAACCAACAACTGTCAAAAAACAGAATGCAGCCTTTCTCTTTAGCTTTAGAAAATGCAATGTATAAACTGGAGAAAGTTTACAAAAACACCTATGACAGGAAAAGCCAAGCAAAGCAAAGGAAAATGAAAATTGAGTAATGCCATCTTTCCACTTCCTTTTAGCTCTTAGAGGCCAAAGAATGACATGAATGCATCTTAAACCCAAAGACAAAGCCTAAAACCACTCATAATATAATATGGATATTTGACATTTAGTTGATGAAATAAATCAGTGTAGATACATAATCTAGATGAGCCCAGTGGCTGTGGGTCAAGATGTTTATCATCTGGAAATCTGCACACTGTCTACTTCACCTGGTCTAAAAGAAAACAATCAAAGAATTATACCCCTTAACCAAGTGGAATGCTAACATAATGAACTATTCAACTTACTCTCTGGACCCATGTATCCCTGAGCCTTTCTTTGATGGTGCTTAGCTGGCAATACTTTTGCATCAGTGTTCAGAGCATCAACATTTATTGAACACCCAGCACAGCAAATGAAAAAGGTGCAGAAGATTAATTTAACGATGAATGGATCACAGTATATGACTTATACGTCTTCTATGGAGATGCTTAAAAAAAGAAATCCATGATTACAGTTTGTTTTATTTGTCAAGGGTAGGACACAAATTCCTCCCAAGTTTTCTGATTAATCAACTTCGTGCTTTTTCACTCTAGCATGACATGTGTTGTGTCTTCTGTTTTGGTGAATGACTCTTTGGTATTGTTTCAGTGTTAGATCTGTTTCATGATGAAGCAGTGAAATAGCTTTGGCTAACAGTGTCATCTATGTGAGCACTATGGGATATTCTTTATTTAATCAAAAGAGAAATAATGAACCACTTGCTTCCAAAGAAGAATTACAAAATAAATATAATTTTAAAATTATATTAGAAAATATTTTGTCGCTAAGAGTTTAATTTGGGAAAAGGTTGAACTCAAACAAATATATCAGACTTTTAAACAGGTTTAAGTACAGGGTGTTATGACAAGTTGCTGAGTTTTTATTGCTGCCCTGTGAGCAGCAGTACAAATCTGTTGGCCTGGACTTTGACCCAGGACCCTCGGGACTCATATTCCAAATGTTTGATTGTTATAATAAAGTTTGAGATTAGAAGCAAAAGACTGTAAATGAAAGTCACAAACTGTGGCTGTTGAAGAAAAGAGATGTCTTTTCTGAAACAACAACTTTAAGTTTTTTATTTTATTCATTTATTTGTTTTGTCATTACTTCTTATGCTGTCAAAGTAAAAATAAATATTATTTCCTTTCAAGACAATGAGTAATTTAGCGTCTTACTTTGGAAATCCTAACACTAATGTGCTGCATTAAAACACATGTTTTAATACTCAAAAGACTCAAAGGAGTTCTAAGTGAACATGAATAGTTTATGGGAGTTTATCAATTCTACATTAAATGTGAAAAAGCAGCCCAACTTTTGAGTGACAGTGTTTTTATCATTGTCGACTCGTATACACAGTAAATTCTTTTTTTTCTTTTGGGCTTTAATTCTTAGACTTGATTATAAAAAGGAAAGTAGGCAATTTAGGAATAGCCAAAAGATTATTTTTCTGACTTTTTCCCCTTTTCTATGTTTCCATAGTTCAATCATAAAGTGGAAAAGATTAATGAGAAAAGTCTAATCAAATGTATAGTGCAAAAGTCCCTCTAAATTGATACCCATAAAAATTAAATTTATTAGCTACAGTGTCATTTGCAAAACATTTCCATTGGAATCTTGGGCCAGTCTCCTCAATATTTGATTTAATGAAAGGCACTGGACAGATATTGGATCCTGCACAGGCTAGCCACTTAGGTCCACAGCAAGGGATTGCATAATGCATGCAGTTTTGTACCTGAGACCTGCCACTCACAAGGGAGGGCTTGGAGAACGTGCATGGCTCAGATGGGCCTCAACCTATGGTCGTCCTGGCTGTGTGTGCATGGGTCAGCCCGCAGAGGGTGTGGGTGGTGGTGAAAGTCAGTTTTCATTTCACTACCTAAGTATCAGCTCAGAAGACAGTTTGCTTTTTTCTAATTCATCCACCCGGGGGGGTGCACTTTCTCAGGATGGTCTGCCCACAAGTCAGAAATGGTGCCTTGAGTAATACACATGCAAAGATGTGCTGCCTATTGTGACCTTGACTAGGTCCAAATAAACATTTCTACTAGAAACACAACAAGAGGCAAACCATGAAAATAACAGTAGCTCCTCTCTTGCATTTAAAATGTGGTGAATTTTACTTATTATTGAAAAGTAAAATATTTTGTTTAGTTTTACAACATACTTAGGAGCCTTTTATAGATTGTGCATATGAAATAATATAACTAAAACTAACAACATATTAAATGTTAATAAATGTGATTTTGAAACATTGATATTTTTAGTTAAGCTTATAACTTGTTATTTTAACAGGTTACTGTTGAGAGACCAGTGGTATAAACAAACTAAGGAGTCACTTAAGGATGAAGTCCCGAGTCAGGCTTGGGTTCATATCCTGACACCACCACTTGCTGGCTTGTAACCTTGGGCAAGGAACCTAGCCTGTTTTCTTATCCAAGAATGGAGTTGACAGTAGTACCCACCTCACAGAGATATTATAAATGTTAAATAAGATGATCCATATGAAGCTTTTAGCACAGTATATGTCTGGAGCATAACAAGCACTAAGTAAAATCCTGGCGAGGAGGAGAAGGAGGAGGAGGCGGTGGTGGCAAGGCAGTAAGCTGGATTTGTAAAATGGTCCCCGAAGATGTTCTGTCCTAGTCCTGAATCTCCAGAAACAGTGAATTTCATGAGATATCACCCCCATGATTATACTATATAGCATAGTCGACTTTAAGAAAAGGAGATTATCCACAGGGGCCTGGTCAAATCACAGGACCCTGAAAAGCAGAGAGCTTTCTTCAGATTGGTAGAAGAGGAAATCAGAGAGATTCAAAGCATGAAAAGGGCTCAGCGCCCCCTTGCTGGTTCTGAGATGGAGGGGGCCACCTGAGAAGGAATGCAGGGCAATCACTAGCAAAGAAATGGTGACCTCAATCCTACAACCACAGAAACTAGATTCGGCCAACAACTTGAATGAGTTTGGAAGTGGATTATTTCTCAGGGGCTCCACAATACAGCCCAACCAGGCAATGTCTTCATTTCAGCTGTGAGAGACTCTGACCAGAGAATCCAGCTGTGTCTGTGTGGTCTGCTGACCTTCACAATTGTGAGAGAATAAGTGTGTATTGCTTTAAGCTGTTAAGATTGTAGTAATTTGTTACACCGAAGCAGAAAACTAATACAGTCAGAGGAGTGTCTCGACATTGAGAAAGGTTACCTGTCCTAATTTTTAGGGTGAATTTCCAAAAAGAAGGACATTTTCCTGTTCCCTGGGAGAGAAATCTTGTGGGAGAACTTTCATCAATAATGAGGAGTACTAAAGGGTAACATTTTGATTTTCCTAATGGCATACAAAAAATGATTTACTATGAAGAATTAAATGTCAACCTTTCTGAAGGTAGTTGACCAAAAAGAAAAACAAATAGGGGTTAGTTCTAGAAATGATTCTTCAAAATAAGCACATGGGGTAAAATCTTCACTCTGAATCATGGAAAGAATCAATTCTATTGCATTTAGATATTGTTCATACTAGTCAAATATGTAAAAAGAGAGGGTAGAATAAAAGTGTCCCAGGATAGCACCTGGGACAATACTGCTCAAGAGCATCTCGACACAGTGAACAGTTAATACATTCTGGTTTGCCTAGCATTATTTTTTGGTGGGGAGGGGGGAACTGCCCATCTTCTTAATGGGTGAGTTCACATGACAGAGTCCCTTCCTCCAGTAAGGGATGACCCTTACATCATGTTAGCCAACCAGAAGACCCCAAACTACACATAGTGGCTTCTGTTTATAACAATTGGCTCAGAGTTGTTCATAGAACTAAAACATCACTAACCAGGGAACCAATCAGAAAGACAAACAAACAATAAATGCACCTAGCCTCTGTGATAAAGATTGATTTTATCGTACATCAAATTCTTCATGTTCCAGCCACTGCTTCATCAAAGTTCTATTCTTTTTTTGTTTCCTCCTACAAATTGCATTTTAGGATTTCACTAAGTAATTCTTGTTCTATCTTCTCTTGTGGCTGGAAAACGACAAGATAAAGAGAAAGTGTGGATTTTTCACATTACCATTTTTTTGGAAGCTGGGTACTTTGTGGAGAGCTAATTTGGGATTTATGCTTGGATATCATGCACAAATATTATTCATGCATCTCATTTCCAAACAACTCAAACTGGCTGGGCTACCCATTCACTTGCTAAGTGAAGTATCTTCAAATTACATAAATTGCAGGAAGCGAAATCTTGGGGTTCAGCATCTCTCTGTAGGATGTGATTTGGTCACAAGTGAGGTGACTAGCTAATTTGGTGAATTGCTGTTTGAGCTTATTTTCAGTTGAACTTCTGCTGAGAGAAGAAAGAACAAGCCGGCGAGCAGAGAACATACTATATGCATCACTGAAACTTATTGCTTATCTTTATTGCATTTGAGTAAGTGCTCCTTTTTTTGCTGTTGCCAACTAAGTCATCATATTTTAGTTCTGCACTGAATCCCTCAGCGGGAGAGGAGATTTGAACAGATCCAAAGTGCAGGAAACAAAAAGAATGCATTTTGACTCAAATGCTTCTCTCTCTAGCCTCTCTCTCACCACTCTTATTGGTCACTTGTACAATTTGTACGAATCTGTATGAAACATTTTATAGAAACAATAGTGAGGTTTTATATTAATGTTTTTATCTAATCAAAATATACATTTATTGTTCTGATAAAAAATATGTGCTCATTATTAAGAAAATACAGAAATGTATATAAAAAAGAATAAAATTTACCTGAGCTACCTCATCTCAAAAACCCAACAGCGTCACTTTTCTCTGTTTATACATACCTACTTATATGATATTATTTAAACATGATCATAGTAATGTGATTTTTTAAAATTCCACAAACAACTTATGTTTTATACATTATTTAGCTCTCGCCGTTTTTCTTTCCTCCTTCCACTGACATCTTTCTCCTGATGAATCATATACAAATACATTATATAAAGAGTTCTCTATTTTACATCAAAATTGACTCGTATTTTATATACTTCTCTGCATCTTGCTTTTCCTACCTAGCCACTTATGTGTAAAATCCTTCAATGGCAAATGGGATAAAATTAACACATTGTTTTAAGTGGTTGTGTAATAAACCCTAGTATGAACGTACCACAATTTATTCAATTATTTTCCTATTTATGAGTATCTAGATTGTTTTCAGTTTTGTTGTTATCGCAAATAATGATGCAGTAGACATCTTTACATGTTGATGCTTTTATTTTTATAGAATAGTATCTCAAAGTAGAATGTTAATTCAGAAGAGCGTATGGGTATATATACAGAGACATATATTTAATGTTACTAGATATAGCCAAAATCCTTCCCAAGATAGCCTAGACTGTCCCTGTGTCTGCAGCAATATACAAAAATGTAATTTCCCCTACAACCTAATGGGCAACTGGACACCAACCATTTGTTTTACAGTTCAATGAATGAGCAGTGATAACTCGTTGTTACTTTATTTTCCATTTTTCTAGTAACTAGTTAGGCTGACAAAATATATTTTTTCCCTGTATTTATTGGCCATTTAGGTATTCTAATCTGTAAAATGCCTACTCATTGTTTTTGCCCATTTTTCTCTAGGCTGTCTTTCTTTTACATAACCATTAAAAATCACAATGGGAGTTTTTTGAAGAGCCTGAGGGATACTGTGATCCCCTAAGTTTGTTTTTTTCTGATGTGACCCTCTGTTCTCATCTCTCCTTACACATGGCACAGTTGACCAATGGCTGTTTCATTAACCATGTTTATTCTTTCTCTGAGAGTCCTGAGAAGCCCTCCTACTGGGACAGCTTGTTTAGGTGAAAATGGTTTATGTTCTCCTTGGCTTTGGAGAATATTGCTGTATACCAGCTGTCATGGATAGATTATGTCTTTGGGGGAAGGAAAGAATTATTTGCTTTAAAAAAATATTTCTATTTATCCAGGCATCTATTTATAGCACAACATAAAAAAAATAATAATTTCTTTCCCTACAGTCCTAAAGTAAGATGTGAATATTTCCTGAATACATTCCCAGCAGGGCTGCTGGTCCTTGGTGCTGTTATTTGCGAATACCCTGTGACGAGGACAGTGCAATACCCAATTCCTTTCATTTATTCCAGGCCATTGGTAACCAGATGAATTCAAGTTGCGGAGAAGATTTAGTATTTGTGTAGACAAGGGTTATGCTTCAGGTCTGTAGCCATGTTTGAAAGTTTCTCAGCAAAGTAGGTGAAAGATTGAGGGTTAGTGGGCAACAGAGATATGTATATATTTAGCTCTGTTTGTTCTGGCAAACTTCAGAGTGCAGATCCGACTATCTTGGCACCTAGCAATGTGTGGCCAGACTTTACCTACGCCTGTGATCATATTTGACTTTTCATTTATCTATCAGGTGCCTCATTCTCATCACTTCATCCAAGACAAGCCTCCGACCCAGTTTCTTCCCAATAGAATGACAAAGTGGCTGATAAATATTCAGTCTACATGGCAAATTCCAAACAATATAGCCAGAACAAGTACGTCAGAGCTGGAAATATAATACGCTCTCTCATTCTCTGTGCTCTCTTGTAAAAGATGGTACACACATATGCTGACAGCGGGGCAACTTTTAAGAAACTTAGAGCTCTGCATGAGAAATAAAATTAGACTCTGGGTTTTCTCAGAGACGCTCAGGTATGCCTCTGAGTCACAGAAAGTCTTCACTTCCAGCTATATGCAGCATGTGGCACCTGAATTGTGAAGCTCTCCTAATTTACTCATAAATCTTGCTCTCCTTAAAGCAATTCTCTCTCTTGAAGAGATCTTTTAATTACCATCCTCTGGACTAACCAACCAAATTACAAAACCCTGAAAGCAGCTGAGAGAGCCCTCCTTCCATGACTGCCGTGCTGCCTCAGCAGGTTTGCCTGCCTATGGAAGCAATTTCTAACAGCCACTTCCTGCCACTGCTCTGAACTGAATGGAGTATGTTGTTTCAGATGCCACTTCATTATCCATAAGAACAGAAAACTTTAAAGTAAACATTTTCAGAATCTGAAAATTGTCAAAATGCTTTTATGTAAAAAAAACCCAAAAGATATCACAGGTTTTTGGGTTACTAATATCCTTTTCTTGTGCGTGGAAAATTCTTTCCTTCTCTAGTGTGGTAGAGAAAGCTATACCATGATTTGTTATGCAGAAGCCACCATGAAGTTTCCCTGTCTTAACTGCAGTTTTGTTGGGTCTTTCCTAAGTCAAGGCATAATAAATACAGTAAATGGCAATAAAATAAAGTAACATGGTGGAATATTAAACTTACACTCAGTAGCACCCTACTCTAACTGTTTAAGACACAATCATGTTGCTGCTAAAAACAAATAAATGCAGGAAACATTTGTAAATGAGTTTGGATTATGTGCTTTTCCATTCTTTTATCAGTGTACAATGTTGATACAAAACTATACTATCTACCAGTCAGCCAGGTCCAGTTCAAGTCTCACCTCTGTTCAAAAAAATTGCACCAATTGATTGTAGGTTTAAGCTTAATGAAAGGTTATGGTTAGAATTTGTAATAAGATGAGTCACTGTACCAAGCTTAGTCATAAAATAGTATAGCTAGAAGAGGACTGTAGATGAGATACAACTTTTTAATCTGTCTCCATGTTAAGTTAATAAAACCATCTAAGGCTAGATTTTCCAAAATATATTTTATGAAACACAAGCCAAGGTATACACACTGCTGAGAGAGAGAGAGAGAGAGAGAGAGAGAGAGAGAGAGAGAGAGAAAGAGAGAGACAGAAATATTCTGGAAAATGTGGAGATTCACAAGAAACATTATAATATTAAAAGCTTTATTATGACTTTCAGTATAGAAAATGATTTAACTTGGTTTTACCCAGTGTTTCTCAAATGGCTTTGACCACAGAACTTCTCACCCTCTTTTTTTTTTTCAGATGATCCCTGTTAATATGCCATGGAACAAACCATTGTTACACAGAAACACACTTTGAATAATGTTGATCAAATGATTACAATTGCCAGAAGATCTCCAGAGAAAATTTGAACTGTCCTTCAGAGAGTTACGTCATTCTCTCAGAAATATTCAGCATTATTCTTGATTTCAAGAGAAAACTTCCTTTTGGTAAATTGATCTATATATTAAGAAAATGGGGATCCCTGGTTTTTATTATTGAGAGGGAAGGGCAATGCTTGTTACTCAACTCCCCATTATTTCTACAAAGAACGCTTGAGCTCCCTTTCCTGAGGAGAAGCACTCAAGAGAATTCTTCCTGTCTTTATCTTTGCTAGTGCTTTTCTTCTTGGTAAGATGAGGGCAAAATCACTCTCTTATCTTGCCTGGTTACTTGGTTCTCTCTTTTCCTTTAACGATATGTAAGCACAGACTGTAAGCATACCTGGACCCTTGGGTAAATGTCTTTCCTTGATTGGGCTTTGAGTTAAGATTTGTGGAGCTGAGTATTGGAATGAGAGTGGTGAGCGGAGGAAGAAAAATAAGCAAAGTAACAGAGCACCTCACTCAGGTCTCAAACTCACGCTTCACCCTCCAACACAAGAAATCGTGACTGCTTAGGGTAGTAAAGCTGATTCTATCCTTTAATTCTCACCTGGTTGCTTGTGTCTGTTCTCAATTAGGTTCTAGAAACTTGGAAAGTGGAAATGAGGAGGAAAATAATTAATTGGCATCCTCCATCCCCAACACTTATTATCCTTATAATACCCTTTCATCAGTTGAAAATGATTATGAGGTCACCCTGCAGCAATTTCTTCCTCAGCTCAAATAATTCCAAGTTCTTGTCCCTTTTGTTCCCCAAAGGTCCATTTGCCAACACTAATTATTTTTGTTGCTTTTCTCTGGTACATGTCCAACTTTCCCAATCACTTAAAAAATATAGAGCCCCAGATAGGACAAAGCCTTCTGTGGGCCTGGCTTAGACTGAGCTTCTATATGGTTTGTTGGCCACCACAGCATTTTATGTTTAGTAGTGCATGCAGGTGTATCCCCATGTTATATTAGCTTTCAGAACAACAGATTGGCACCGATGACTCCATGCTGTGCCTTACTATAATTTGTACTCCTGTATTTTGAGGATACTTAATAGCATGATGCTATAATTGTGGCATCAGCTAAGCATTTCTCAATATTGCCCCCCCTTTTTTTGTCTAAGTGCTTCACATGTTATGCAATTCCTAGTGGATCTTCATGGGTTTCTTTTCAATTGTACCTGGAAAAACATTTTTTTTTTAACTTCTCCTTGTGGTTTAGGTTAAGAACATTTCACATTCATTTTAAAACCTCCAGAATATTTAGTCAAATTTACAAATGGTTATTTTAATATCTCGAGTTTGTTATTCAATTCCTACAGCTGCATTGTTTTTCTTATGTGCACATAATATTAAGATTTTTTGCATATCAAAATTAAGATATACTTACTTGATAGCTTTGCAATTTGCAAATTGCTTTCACAATATATGTTTTCTTTTATTCATTCACTTAACAAATATTTATTGGCAGTGTGTCAGGAATTGTAGTAGGTGCTAATGGGATAAAGGTAAATATAGCATTGTGATTGTCCTCAAGAAGCTCACAGTCTGGGGGAAGGGCATAAAAACAGTTGCTCTACCATGTGATAAGTGCATGGATGAGGGGGCAGTGTTTTCTGCATGTGCTGAGAGGTTCATGGTAGAAGGACAATGGGGGAGTAAAGGGGAGAAAGCTAAAAGCAGAGAGAGGGCACAGATTTTGAAAGAACTTCAATATGTTGAGCGTTGACTCAGCATACTAACTCACTAGCTAGACTGTGTATTATTATATTACGCCGTTTTACAGATGACAAATCTGGAGGCCAGAGAGACACATACATCAAATGTTAGAAGAAAGGTAAGTTCAAGACTTTTGACTCCTAGACAATTTCTCTTTCTACATGACATGTCTGTTATAAAAGTGAATGGAAGACTGATGAAAATGTTTATAATTTTAGTGTCCAATTTTTTCCTAAAGTTAATTTTTTTATTAAAGAAATTAAAACATGTTTATTGTAGGACATTCGCAAAATAGAAATGAATAAAGAATAAATGAAAACCATAAGGTAATAGCATTTTGAATTAGTTCCTGTCATTTGTATATGCCGGGGTTGCCAAAAATAATGTATACAAACGGACACTTTGGTCAGCGTTGCTCAAGCAGTAGTTTGCTGTAATCAGAAGTGTCTGGACACTCGTGGTAACCACTTCGAGCACCTCTTGTAATTGCAGAAGTCAAACGTAACTTGTATCCATCCTTTGTTATCAGTATATATTATTATAATTTTTATAGCTTTTTCCTTTATTAAAATGTGTATACATTTTTTGGCACCCTCTGTATGAATATGCATGCATATTTTATTAAATTTGAGTTAATATGTATATACTATATTGTATCCTTCTCTTTTCCTTGAACAAAATATATTATGAACATTTTCCTCTTGCAAATAAATGTGCTTCCATACTATGATTTTTAATGACTAAAATGTATTTCATTATTTTTAATGCTTGTAAGATGTTCCATTATATGGATATAATGACACTAATTAGTCTATTTCATTATTGTTAGATATTTAAGCTGTTTCTAATAGTTTTTATTATGAACAGTACTGCTGTGAATAACTTGTTCACATATCTATTCTTTAGGATAAGGAAGGAGGTTCAGGAAGTATGGTGCTTTTAAGGCTAATGATACTTGTTGAATTTGCAATCCCACTAGCAGTGAGCAAAATGCCAGTTTCACTACTATTGCCAACAGTGTGCATAAGATAAGCAACTTCTTTTTGCCAACAAATCAGTTTTGTATTTGATTTTTTGTTATCTTTGGGGGGCAGGGGGAGTGGGGATGTAGAATAGAAGATGTGTGTAGTTTCCAAAGCCATTTGCATTCAATGACCAGGGCCCTTCTATTTCCAGCCATACTGGGCCAGTTATGAGAGATGTCCATCTGGCATAAAGTACAGGGACCAACCGAAATGTATGTCATTCACACATTGCTTGTGACAAGTGTCAGAACAGAAGTCCTCTCCATCCTGAGATGAGGAATACTTGTCACATGGCCTGAAACAGGAAGCAGGGAGTTTTCCTTCAAGGGAGCGCTGTGCTGCCAGAGACTTGACACACCAACAGTGCCCTCTTAGCATTCTGTGGCTCTCCACCCAGTCAGCCCTTTTGTGCAGTTGTCCCCCCTCTTCAGGGGCATTTCCTGTGACCATCAGTCAGGCTTATCCCCCACCCCCACCATCCACCAAGTCTTTTCAGTCCCCACCTCCCTACTGGCCCCCCACAGCAAAACAAACACTTTAGTCTCCTCTCCATTATATTTTTACAGCAGAATTTTTCAATCTATGTTTAAGGAGTTTTGAAATTATTAAATATTTTAAACATACAGAAAAATACTGAGATTAATATAACAAATATTCTTCTACCCACCACCCAGATATAGCAAATATTAATATTTTGCAAATGCACTTCCTTTATCGTTTTCTTTTCAAGAAATAGAATGTTAGAAATACTACTGAAGCCCCTTTACAGCACTTTTCATTGTATTCCCCTGCTTCCCTCCCTCCTCAGAGATAACCACAATCCTGAGGTGGTGTGGATCCTTCTATAAATCAGGCAATTGTCAAAGGAAACTGATAATTCTTGTTCCTTTTTCTAGGTCAATCAGATTTCTTTTCACTGATATACATGAAAACACTGATTTGGGTACTAAAGAGAAAAGAACTGTTTATTTAGAAGAAAAGAGTTGCTTTCTTACTAATACGTGGTGTCATCAAAATAAAATGACAGTGGGAAGCACCTTTGCTCTGGTCCTAACCAGAAGGCTATGGTCAAAAAGACAATAGAGCCATTAAACATAGTAAATATAAAGATCAGGACATAAATAGTTGGTCGGAGCAGTAAACTTATCAGAAACGCAAACCTGTAACAGCAATAATTCTGAGTGAGACCTTAAATGTTCAATAATAAAGAAATATGTGAACAAAATATGGTCAGTATTTTGATGAATATTATGCCAGCAGCTATAAAATCATATTTTTGAAGACTATCTTAGCTATAGAGGCAACGAGGTGGAGCTGCTGTTCACCATCTTAGCTGTAGAGGGCAGTGTCACCTGGCCTCATATGTGGGATCCGAACCGTGGCCCCGCTGCTCAGAGCTGGCATCCCAAGCCAGCTCCTAACCAATGTGCCACTATGCTGGCCCCACAATATGTTTTTATAGTTCTCATTTTGACAGCATTTGTGGTTTTAATTTCATTTCTTCATTTTTGAGTGATTGCAGACTGCCAGTCACATCAAAGCACACAGCATCCCTTTTTTCTTTTCTCCTTCATTACCCAAATCACCAAAGATTCCAGCTGGGTCAGGAATGCCATGTTCTTAAAGAATTTTCTATGGACAGGAGAGAAGCTATTGTCCTACATTTTTTGCTTTTATTGCTCTTGAAGTAATTTTTGCTCACAAAATTTTAATTTCTGATAACTTTAAGTGAATGACCAGACCAGCTAAAGCTGAATGGAGTTATTCATAAAATGAAACTTTGTTGGAAAGTCATAATACAAGAGAACTAACCCATCTTGGGTTGAAATGAAAATATCTCAACACATTGTCATTCACTAACATATTAACAGGCATTACTGTGCATTAATAAAACCATAGCATCTTATGGGTGAAAAGGGAATTAGACATTATTTAATTCAAATCCCTTCTTATTCTTTTAGATAAGAAAACCAAGGCAAAAAAAAAAAAAAGAAAGAAAAATTAAAAACAAAGTGACCTGCTCAGATATAGCTAAAGTTTCCTAAATCTCAACAACTTCTTAAAAAAAAAAAAAAAAAGATGGGCACATTGTCATCTTTTTTGTTCAAGTTGCACACTGTTTTAATCCTGGGTAATTAGCACCAAGCAGATGCCATATCACATAAACCAGCAGGACTTAGTGAATCAGACACCTTTCTGAAAGCTCCTGTGACTTGGGGACCTTCTGCCCATCGAGACCATACTGAAACTGACCAAGACAATGTAGTTTGGACAGCAGGTGAATCTGATGACATAGGAAAAAAAAAAAAGAGAGACCACTTAAAAGCCAATTGCTTTCAGGAGGACTTCTTTAGGATTGGAGTCCACTATAAAATTGGTGATTATTGTATGTCATTATAGGAGGCCAAATTTTATGTGAAAGATCTATTTTGTTGATTAAATTAAATTTTTAGTGCCATTGGGTCACACATAACATATGTCCAGTCAATTATTTTAGGAGTAGTTGAAGATTTCTCTTTTCACAGTAATAGTTTTTTTGGCAATCAACAGAGCTTTGAAGAACCATTTTTCTTGATAATGACCTCAATCTTTTTTATAGGAATTTTTTCCCGTGAGATGGATAGAGTTGGGTCATGAGAAAGGGTGATCAAACATGCTTTATTGTAATTTTTCCAGAAAGATCGATGGTTTTGCATTCCAAAATGATAGCATAAAGCAATAGTTTTTAGTAACTTGAAATGACTAAAAACAAGTGTGGGTTTGACTTGACAGATGTCAAAAAAATATTGATACTAAAGAAATAGCCATCCTTTTTTCCAGGAAATCTCATCTCTTTTCATCTTGCTTAGATCAATAAGACAAATTTAAGCTACATGGTGGTCAATAATCTAGCCAGATAGAAGACTCTATATAAGATACTTGGGGATTTAACTTCAGGTCTAATTCTGATACACTAATTTTTCATAGAACAATCATTTAATTTTTCATTGCTTCACAAATAAACTGTTATTTTTTAGCTGCGAAATGTGTTTCTGAAAAAAATGCATGTTTACTAAAAAAAAAAAAGATTTCTCTTTATATATATGATTCTTTGCTTCCAGTTTTTGATCAATTATTAAAATAAATAATTTAGGGGGTCTCTTGTCCTGCTCTTTGGTCCATATATGCAGTACACTGAATATTTTCTCCTAATGGGTTGAAAGATTTGTACTGAATGATTTAATTAGCAACCCCTTGTTGATGAAAACAATACTGAAATTGACAATTTGGTTAAACATCTCCGCCATCCTGTGTGAGTATCATTACCCCTCTGTTAGCAACCCAGGAAACTTTGCTGATCTACTCTTTCCCTTTCCTTCCCATTCTCTAAGCAATATACTTGAATTTGTAGCTAAACTACATGTCTGGCACCCATGGATTGTGACAAAAGGACAAAATTTAAAGATTAAAGAGTGTGTGCAGGATTAAAGAGAGACACTGCACTCATTGTCTAGGCCAGAAGTTGTGAAACTGTGAGATTGGACTAGTTTGTGCCCAGGTGCCCAGTCTAAGAGCCACCAGCCCACTGAAGAAGGAAGCAGGCCAGGCTTTCTTTCAAACTCTCATCACACTCTAGGTGGAAAGGAGAGGCAAATGTCCTGTATCTCATGGAATTAAAGCTAGAAGGGAGCCACATCCAATTCTGATCCTTGATAAGCTCAGAGGCATCAGATAGATGCTTTATCCACACACTGATCCAGTGGACCCAGCAATTATCCTAAAACAATTCTGTTCCCGTGTGACTAGGCAGTGCCATGGGGGCTCCAATTTGGGAAATCTGATAACACAAGCTAGGCACTGTAGACTATCCTGTGCAACTGCTTTTACCCATCACACAGGTTTCTGCTCAGCAAGTATATTCACTTTATAAATAGTCAAAGTTACATAGATACAGACATATATTTAAAGCTCATTAAACCCCATGGAACTCCATTTGGAAGAGAACAGAAAAGTCTGGGGTCCCCCCTGCCCCCAACACACACATACACACACACACACACACACACACACACACACACACACACACACCTGCCATAGCTTTAATGAGATACCCTTTTAGTATCCTTCCCGTACTTGAACCAGCCCTATGGAGTCTGGGGTCATCTGATTCAATATGACTCGTAAGTCTGCAAGCTGAAGGCTTGATCTGAAAGGAGGCAAATGGAAGCCAGTTCTCCAAACTTCTGAGTGCCCCGTAATTCCCATTATGTGTCCCGACATTTGATTCTAATGATTCTGCACCAAACAAAATTGTAAATGTTGACATCTTGATATATATATCCTTGAGATTCTTTCCACCAGCTCCTAATTAGGAAATTTCTAAACATAATGTGAATATAGCTATCTCTGCATTAACACCAATAACATATTGACAAGTTTTGAAGTGGAATTCTTTGAACAACACAAATATCGCTAGTCATAGAGGGGAAGAACAATCAAGGGTGTCCAACAATTCCTGTGATTTTTCTAGATACAAACAGTAGTTCATGCCTTCCCTTTTCACTCTGACATCTCAATGAAAATGTCTTCAGGAACTGAAATGGGTGATCTGGCCCACGGATGAGCTTTCCATGGTCAGTTGAAAGCTCTGACATTTATCCGGACACTATCTAATCTCCCACCACAACTGTAGTTGGTGCTATGGGAGCATTCTGGCAGGAGAAATCTCAATAGCCACATCTCTAGACACTTGGTCCTGTCTGAAATCAACACTACTTATGGAAAAGAAAATACTAGCAGTCTATGCCAAGTTTGAGTGAGGTCTCCAGGCAAGTGATGACAAGACATCTAAACAGTGCTATCTAGAAAAGCTGAGGCAATCAGAGTAGACAGGTGGAATGACTGTGTTCTTTAAATGCTTCTACCTGCACATTGTCTAAATCTTGGGCAGTTGGTGCCAAGCAGTGACCAGGTCACACAAAATAGGAGGGCTTAGTAGAACAGTCACCTCACAGAAAGTTCCTATGACCTGGGGACATTCTGCCCACCCAGACTGTCACTATAAACCAAGACAGTCCAGTTTGGACAGCATATGAATGCCTGATCATGTCAATGTCTAACCAAAGTACCATCTGAAGTCTTTCCCAGACTTTACATGGTCCCTGTTTTCTTAGAAAAGTGGCAGCATATCTCAGCAGAATCATTAACAATATCTCCTTATTGTAGGCATGTTCTGGATCCTTGCCTAAACCCTGACCTCTTGCTCTGCACTTCATCTATCTGCCTCCATTTCCTAGCTTTGATGTCATGACCCTTATCATTTGGCAAGTGCCCTTTTGGCATTTGGGGGCCTTCGCTTCTTTCCCACTATAAGAAAATGAGGGAAAGAAACAGAAAGCAAAAATTAGAATCCTACCTTTCCTTTCAGAGGTAATCATTATTACCATTTTAGTGGTATAGCCTTCCAGATATTTTCTAGGTCTATTTGTATACACACGATGATTCTGCATATATATGCACATATGAGATAACACATGAAAGGAGTGTATCACAGTGACAGGCAAACACTAAACACTCACTAAACATGAGCTATTTTTGATTTGTAACCTGTTTATATCACTCAGCAACATATAGTGAATAGGCCCCATGTTGACAAATATTTTCTGTACCATGATTTTTATAATAATAGATACAAAGGGTGTACCATAATTCAATCCTCTATTGTTAGATATAAATTGTTTATACTATTTTGTTATTATAAACACAGCTACAATACACATTATTCTGGTTAATATTTTATATTCTAGGATAAATTTCTAATAATAGAATTGCTGAATCAAAATTTTACATAGTTAAGTCCTTTGATATAAAGTGATAAACTTGCCTACAGGAGACAAGCTTGTACCAGTTTACACTCTCCCATCAGCTGCACATCCAGAATGTCAATTCATTTGTTCATTTTTTCAATTCAGCGAGTGAATTTCATGAATTATAATAAATGTTACAAATACTTTTAGGGCCAAACATACAAGGAACTTGCTCTCCTGGGTGTTTAGTTTAAAGGGGAAGAATAAACATTAAATAAATATCATAATCATCAATACAAATATCACAATGATCAATTCCAAAGTTTAAAAAGTACCATGACTATAAAAAACAAGGTGCTATTAGATTTGTATTGGTTATATATTGATGTTTAACAAAATACCTCATACCATAGTGGTTTCAAACAATAAACATTTATTATCTTATAGTTTCTATGGGTCAGGAATCTTATTTCATCTTAGCTATAGCCGCTGGAGAGATTTAACATGTATATTTTAGAAGATGAAAAGGTAGGCTTTACTGAAAGATTAAATGTGGATAAAACAGGGAAAGAAACCAGAAGATATTTCCAGGGTTCTGGATTTAGCAATTGACTATAGGCTTTATAGATTTTGTTATTTCTGTTTTATTGTTGTTATTATTATTTGTTTATTCAATAGGCAAAAATAATTTTCCCATTTGATTTTTAATTTGCAATTCTTTTCATTAGTTTATTAGTCAAGGGGGTGTTTTGGTTTAATTATTTTATGCCTGCTTTCATAGCAGTTACAATACTGTTTTTCCAAATGGTAGAATTCATATTAGAAATTTGGCCTTTAACATCTTTGTTAGTAATGTAACTATTAAAAATGTTTAACATAGGGCCGGCCGAGTGGCGCATTGGTTAAGAGCTGGTTTTGGCATGCCAGCACCCCGGTTCGGATCCCACATATGAGGGCCAGTGACACTGCCCTCTACAGCTAACAACAGCTCCACCTGGAGCTGGGCTGTGCAATCCCCAGCGATAGTGTGGGCTGCAGCCCCTGCTACAGTGGGCTGCCATGGGCTACAGTGAGGGGCCGGCAGCCAGCAGCTAGCGTGAGCTGCCAATAGCCACAGTGAGCGACATCCAGAGGCCGGAGACCGATCTGCCTCATCCGGGAAGAACGCAATGATGACACCAACATGGGCCAGTGAAGCAACTAGACTGAAGAACAAAAAGACAGCAACTTGTCTGTTTCCCTTCCCCGATTCCCCAACACTGTTCCCTTCCCCCAATTCCCCAATAAACTCTTAAAAAAAAAAGTTTAACATATATTATTAAGTGAATAGTAAGGTACATAATAATGTGTTTATAAATGCATGTAGAATCATAAGTTTATGTTTGGAGCTGTATGCATGTTTTGCAAAGGTTTTGGTTGTCTATAGTCAAATACATAAGGAACTGGTAATAGGGGATTTTTCTGGAGAGGAGCACTACATAACTGAGGGACAGGGAGAGACTTACTTTTCCGTTATACCTTGTCTATCTTTTGAATTTAGTTCTTTATGCAGATATTATAAGTTTTAAAAATTGCATGCTACTAATAAGTCAGTAAGTATATATGATGGTTTTGTTGAAGTAAATTTTAGTACCCATTCGATTGTTATCTAATGGTTATTTTACTAAATGAAAAAGATCCATCCAAAGGTATCTAAGAGAATTCATTTTAGAATACACTGGCTCAAAAACATGTCATGGTAAGAACTGAATATAAAAAGTCATTCTTGGTGTACTGTAGCTGGTAAACTGAGATCATTAGTAACAATACTATTTTGATCGCATATCAGTGTCCTCTGTTTGTGTATTGTCTACAACCAGATATCAATTACGTAGCACTCACTATTGAGCTTGTGCATTTTCTAGATTCTTTGATTCACATCCTTAACTCCTCTGCCAACTGTCTCTTAATTATTTTCCTGCTTATTAACAGCACCAAGGGACATGGCCATAAAGGGGAGGCAATACCCAAATAAATGTATTTGCTATTATTATTAATTGAACATATAAAAAGTCTTTAGGAGGAAAGGGTTAGTTAGGAGATTAAAATGAGATCTTTCAAGAATTTTAATTTATATTTTCTTTGCATACTTAATTTATTCACATTTATGCACTCTGATTACTACTAAGCACTGTTTTCTCTGTTCTATTACATATATATATATATATATATATATATTTTTTTTTTTTTTTTTTTGCATAGAAGACTATTTAGATGCTTCCTGGCCTGTTCAACATTCCAAAATTTATCTCCAAATCTGGGGGATATAAAGTGTAGAAACAAATACAATAGCAGCTGTTGAAACAAGATGTAACCAAAACAACAACAACAACAATAAAATTTATTAGTATAAATAAAACGGGCAAAGTAAAGTGATGTAGGCATGACCCCAAAATGAACATAGAATGGCCAGATGTAAGATGATGGCTCAGAAGCAAACAAGCCCAAAGAAAACAGAGACTGACTGCTCAATACACATGCTACAAGAATTGGGAAAAGAAAGAAAAATGGAAAATATCCAAAGATAGGAAGAAGTAGGAGCAGGTAAAAATGGATAACTGAAAGAGTACTATGGTGGACACGTGTTTGGTAGGTGCCCAATGCCCATTCATCTTATTCTGAAAACTGTTTCCAGCTGAGCTATCTGGGCATCTGTTCTCCCTCCAGTCTCAGTTCTTATGGTCCTGATGAGAAAATGCTACCTTGACTTGAAATGTGGCACAGGATCCAGGACTGGCCAATCAAAGCATCACATTTTCCTGGCAACAGGAATTGGTTTCTTCCAGTGATCCCATGGCCTAAATCAAGCCAATCAGAGCCACTAACACTTATTTGGGAGAAGTTACATTGCCCTTTTAAGGAATCAGATTTGTTTTTTTCCACAGGATTAGGAATTTGGGAAATTTAAAGCCAGAAGATGCTTCTACCATCTTGTTTCTGTGTTTGAAGCTGAGAATGAAGCAAACACACAGAGGCTGGAGAACTGCATCCTGCCAATAGGACTGAGAGAAATCAAGACCCACCAGACATTGCTTGAGTGCTTGCCTACACCATCCCCACCTGAACCCATCCGGTCTCCTAGACTTCCCAGTTACATAAGCTAATTAATTTAAGCTCCCACCCTCACCCCACCACCACCACCTTGCAACAGTTTAGATTGAGTTTTCATTGTACAGAAAAGAGTCCTAAATAATAGGTTTTACTCATATAAGTTTCTGAGGGAAAGAGAGATGGTCTCATTTTTGTCTGACTAACCGGTAGATACAGGTAGATGTCCTGTCTAATGAAAGTAACTGGCCATTCATTCCCTAGGAAGACCTAACCCTGCTCCAGTGAGGCCATGAAAAGCAGTCTGTTCTGCTGGGAATAAATGCTAGTGGTTTCATTTCCAAAAATTTAGAAAATGGAAGACTCCAGTGTGTGATCTCTTAGAAAATATATGACACTAGTTATCTAAAATTTTGTAATAAGGAATATTGACCTGTGAAATAATGTGGATTTGAGACTGAATAAAAAGGTGAATAAAATTGGGGGGCAAAGAGATGGGACAGTGAAATTCAGAGTAGAAGTGTGGGAAATGCAAAATTATTTCCATCCCTCCTGTAATTGAAATCTCTCTGAACTTGGCAGTGTAACTGATGCCTGGAAAACATGGTAAATTTCACTGTGACATTGAAACTTGCTGAACTGAAACACTTTGCTTCCATCACAGTTTGAAATCATCATCCTAGACTTGAACTTTTGGGAAAGTTGAACAAGACCAAAAACTCTGAGTCACTTTGTGATAGCTCCATGCCAGGAAGCAATGACCTCTTCAGAAAAATGGGACAGTGACATCAGTTTGCAGTGGGTCACTAGGTATTAGTCAGGGTGGCAAGCTTTTGTGTGCTATCCAGTAAGACACTTACTGCAAGAAATATGAGACCAGAACTCTAATTCTAACAGTGTTATAAACAAACCTATGCAATTAAAGCCTAGTGCATGACTGGAAGCAGAGATAAGCTAATAAGATTATGAACCAACTAAATAGATCCTGAAGCCATATGATGACATCATGAAATTTTAGAAGATACAGCTGGCTTCCCGTGATATTTTTGCAATTGGAAATATGTAGCATCTGGTCTTTCACTTATCATTCTTTGCTGAAGGAGTTCTCGTCTTAAGTTTCTCTTTATCATTGAGATGTGTTAAGTTTAAAACTAAAGTTGGAAAATTTTGATAGAACATGCCATCCAATTTCAAGTAAAAAATAAGCAAAAATGAGTTACTGTTTAATAAACTAGCTCTTTATAAGAATGGGTGATTCCCTGAGCCTTTACTGACATTAAGCAATTTTGTACTCTTGGAGTACCATTAACCTGGAGAACAATTGTCTCTTAAGCAAGTGTGGACCGACTGTTCAATCATTCATTCTCATAAAGTTTCAGTATAGGGAGGTAGTATAATGTATTGGGTGAAGGTTTCTTTGGTTGATTCCAATTTCACCACTTACTAACTGTGTAAATTAACAAATTAGTTCATTTCTTAAATACTAGTTTACTCATCTATAAAATAGGAATAACAGTAACTACTATTAAATGACACAATATTTGTAAAGTAATTTGCACCATGTCTGACATATATAAGTCCCAAATAAATCTTATTTATTATTAGTCACTCACTTAAATATTTATTGAGGACTAAATATGAGCCAGACACTGTGCTAAATCCCTAGTAATACTGGGCCAAGAAGAAAGAAACACTCTCTTAAGAATTCACTGGTATGTAAGGATCATCTCTGACATTCCAATTTTCTGATACCCATATGCTCCAGTTTCTGACTCTTAACCAAGGAGATCTTTGGGAAACGCCTTCTGGCATCCAGTGTTAGAGATGAGAAAAAGGATTCATCCAGAGAACAATGTTAAGTGACACCTTTACAATAAAAAAAACAAAAAACAAAAAACGTATTCTAAAATGACATCCTATAATCAAAAATTGAATGCTAGGTGGTAGCAATGGCGTAGGAGGAGGCCTGAGAATGTATCACACATCTGAGACTGCTCCAGACCCATAGACCTGAGGCCAGTCTCACTGACTCCTGTGGCTTCACTTCTATCACATCTTCACCGCGTCTTCAACCTCTGCCTCTGATACGCCTATTAGCAACATCTCCTTTGCTGCTGCCCCTGCCCCACCCCCGCCACATGTCTTGTCATCTCCATTATATAACCTCGAACCCTGTCTCCACTGACTCTCTGTCTGATCCCAGATCTGACAGAGTCCCTGCCTTCCAAGAACTCAGTCTAACAGGGTACAAACTATGAAAAAGATTATAGAGAAAGAAAAGTTTTATGTAGAGGTTGGTATTTGAGCTGAACTCTGTCTATTGATAGACAAAAAAAATAAAAGGAAGACCATCTCAAGATACAGTAATGTCATAAGTTTCTTAAAAGGTCATCATCATTTTACTGTTTTTTTAATAGTAAAAAAACCCCAAACCAATGAAAACTTTCAACATGATGATGTAGCCACTTATATCTTCCAAAAGGGCATATTCAGGTCAGTTTTTCAAAATACATATGTGTGAATGATGCTTCTGGTTTTGCAGGATGCCCGAAGAAGCTGAAAGTATAGCTTTTTTGTCATGTTTTGTCTACTAGTTTCTAGCTCAATGTTCTGCAAGTGGTAATTATTAACACAAAGTCCATTATAATACATGTGGGGGTTGGGAGGAAGGATACTATGCATGTATGTGTGTGTATACACACACATACGCACACATAAACACATATACACATACACACATACATAGATAAAATTTAAAACAGTAATTCAGAAACAGGAACCATTTTGAATTCTAAAACAATTAGTCTAATTTCTATAAAATAATAGCAGATAGTGACAAGTTATTTCTATTTTCACCTTGTATTAGCTACTGGATTTATTTTTGTTTCAATGCCAGAAGTATTGTGCTTTCATTTTAACTACCATAGGCTAATTCAAAAAGCATATACACAGTATTTGAACATTAATTATCAACTCTTTTTGTGATGACTTAATTAATATTAATAATCCTCATTTACTCACCTGAGCCTTATGGTCATGGTGCCTTTGATCCATTAAATATATAGAAACAGGACATGACTAAATGAGACAGTTCAGTCTCCTGGTATTTAGACATGGCAATGAGAAACCTTTAATGCCATCACAATAACATTTCTTATCTCTCTTCACCAGAGTAGAACACAACAGAGCATGAGAAATGCATATGCCCAGGTTTTTTCAAAGAGCCCATTACCATATAAGACTTAGCTGTGCTTGTTCAGTTAACTCTGAAAGATCAAAAAACAGGCAAATGATCCAATGACTGCACTTTATTGCCAAGTGTTGTCCAAAATAAAGAGATTATTTTAACAAATGTTTCATTAGTCTTTGACTTAACAGACAAACCACTATTTCCCTGTGAGCATGTTTTAATCAAAATGGAAAAGGCAACAGATATTGTTTGATAGTTTTCAAACCTATACTAAAATTTCTCTCAAGTTCCTTTAAAGGTGATACTAAGAATGCTTATACTCAAATTATATAGCTCAGTGCACTTTAGAGCTTTTTTGCTATTTTATGTCAGTTCTCTTCCATACATCATTCAAACAGGATTAAATTATACATGCTTTAAATGTAAACTGTGTTGAAGGAGTGAGAGTCAGCCCGACTTCCTAAAAAGATTAATTAAGTGTATCAGCTCCTTCGTGGTAAAAGAACCTGTAAATTTGGTTCTTTGATGCTGGATTGAGCTAATTCCCCCAAAATGGGCTGGAAAAAAATATTGATCACAGGTAGGGCTATTTTAAAATTAGAATGACTTGTTCACATTATGTGATTAAAGAAATTTGAAAATAAATAAATAAATAACCCGTTTATTGGCCTATGGAGTGTCTCAAATTCCCACTCCTCAATTCCTCCTTGTGAATTTTCTAAAACCTCTTCTAAGGAGTCCAACACAATAACTAGCCAAGTTATTAATAGAGATTAGTGTTTCTGAGGCATTTGTATATCTGTAAACCAGAAGAGATTAGTTTTCTGGGCAAATGAATGAAATCAAAGTTTTTCATATTCATTCAAAGAATGAAACACTCGTGGCCAAGCTTTTCATTACATCCTAGAATGTTATTATAATAAACTAAAAACTATATGTTTTGTACAAATTCAATACCATATGTGATAAGATTTTTGTATGGTCAAATGATAGCAGAAACTGGATTTAAAGAAAAAATATGAGAAATTTTGATTTAGAAAGCTACCTGATCGCTGATGTTTTTCCCTGAAAATTGGGAAGAGAAGACCATTATTTGATTTTGAAAAACAGAAAATATTATAACATTGGTATTTTTCTAAAGTATAATTTGTGAACTGTTGGATTAAATTTTTTGATAATTGAAGATAAGTTGTAGGTAGCAGATTGAGAATTATAGCGTAGAGCTATGAATATTGAAGAAGCATAATGAGAAGAAGCACAAATTGTTGGAAAGAGACTTGGATTATGCATAAAATGCCACAGTTCTATCAAATATAGGGCCACCTGTATTCTTTATTAGCTTTGTGTCATTGGGGCAAGTTATTTAATTTGGAGACATCCAGTACTTAACTTGTAAAATGAGAATCAATGCTTATATGACTTATCTTACATTATTATGACAATACTCAAGAGACACAGGTGTGTAATAACATTTTGGAAGTTATCGAGTAATATCACATGTCTTTGGTTCTATGTCACATATCATTGATTCGTCATTAGATGTTTTAACATCTTTGGAATGAGAATGTGTCTTACAATCACCATCTGTGGGTGTCATTTGCTAGTGCATCTATGACAAAACATGTCCAGGGGAAGTCAGAAGCTTGCAAGAAATAATCCCAGATAGTAGTGGAATACACTATTAAGAAATGATGTATTTCCAACACTCCTTGATGGTCAAAAAAGATTAAATTGTGTTTTTTAAAAACCAAAACATAAATATCAATGACTGAATCAAAAAGTGATTATCGGGAGACAGACGCAATGTGAAAACATTTTAAGAATGTTAAAGCATGTATTTCAATTATATTGTCCTTTTATTTATACATAAAAGTGGAAAACAATTTTAAAAATCTATGTATAATTATGTATAAAAGGATTCTTCCAATAAACATAGGGTTAAAATTCTATATGATAAAAAAGCATTGTGTCATTATTTGACTGCACTCTTCTTTCTTAGTAGTCATGAGACAATTAATAGTGTATTGTAAAGAAAACTGGCACATAAATATACAATGTTATTATGAAGTTGCACTAAAAGTGAGTTAGAGGGCCGGCCGAGTGGCACGGTGGTTAAGCGCTGGCCTGGGAAGCCAGCAGCCGGTTCGGTCCCACATATGAGGGCCAGTGACACTGCCCTCAAAAAAAAAAAAAAAAAAAAGGGCATGTACTGGTACCAAAAGTAAGGTTAGTACATTTCATAACTTTGTTTAAGGCTGGCCTTGATATCACAGAAGAGCTCATTGAAATGATAACAATTAGTACTACAAATAGACCTGAAAAGTTCTGGTGTGCATGCAAGCAATCTGGCTATTAGAAAAACAAATTTTACTCCATGGGAGGAATTTGAATCTACTACCAATTGATAAAAGGACATTCTAGCCTTAAACACTGAAACATTGATAATCAATGAAGCCTCCTGGAAAGGTAATAACACTTGGAAAATATGATTTGATGATAGGATGTTATAATAAGTAGCTTTATAAAAGTTAATAAGTAGGGAAAAAAAACATGTTGGTAAATTCATCACTCATGATCTACTTCAATAATCACTTTCATACAGGAAGATACCTTTCCTTAAACTCCAAAATATGAACCAATGCTTTCTTCCGCTATAACAACCATCTTAACCATGTCTTTATTGAAGAACATATCAAACTAAATATTAGTTGTCTTCTCCTATGGGCGCCACAAAGCAAATAGCCATGGTTTGTTTAGTTGGTATCAAGAGAACTTGATGTAGTATACTGCAGAATACTAAGTAGATTATCAATAAATAATTAGTAAAAGAATGAACATGCTTAGTCTATTTTGTATATAAGAATCACAAGCATTAATTTGCAGACAGACAGTTTGTAAATAATATTAATGATGCTGTTTCAATATTACAAGTCTTAACTTAGATGGTGCAAAAGATAATGACTGTATTAGAAACATTAGTTTATTGATCTACTACACCCATTTACCCTTCCAGTTTTATCAGTCCTATTCACAGGGTTGGGGAAGTCAGTTTTGTATACTAAATGAACTTTCCCTCACCTCCACTCATGGCTATGGCTGATTAGGTCAGGGGTAGATACATGCCTATAAAATAAATAGTCCATTGTCTGGTCAACAATTAATCAAATTTTCTCTTTGGATAACTGGAACAATAGACAGTCTGAGTAAGTGGAGAATGAAGGCATATCTTGGTGGAGCACCAGGATGAAAGGCTATAATCTCCTGAGGGCTAGTGGGACAGCATTTTCTTAGATCTCATGCATTTTATACCTTAGGAGTTCCTTTTTTTTCTTAAATTAATTGGTATCGGTCTCTCTTCCTTAACATTAACGATGCCCTATCCAAGAGTAAGTGTATTTTTTGTACCCCAACAAGATCAAGATATAATGTACTAGTTAACAATGGTTGATCAACTTTCAAGAGTTAGTATACAGTGAAATATGGTTAATGCAAAATTTACCCCAATTTAATGATCTTTGGATGTATTATTGTTCATTTAACAATCTAATATACTTTATGGCTTCAGAAACTTTGGGTCTTGCTCTCTACAGGAAATAACCCTTGACCACTGTGGCTACACTGCAGGATGACATACTGAACACCACTCTAATCTCTATCTAGCATGTTTTTCTGGTTACTAGAGACTAGAAAGCTGAATTCTACATGCATTTCTCAGACTCAGGTGAAGCTAGAGTTTCATGTGTGTCCTGGTTTCTGCCAACCAGATGCACCTATATAAGACAGGGAAAGTGGATATCAATATCAGGAGGCAGAATCTATAGGGCTATTTTGGCAAGTAAGGTGGTTGAGGTATTTAGTTCTTCTATAGAGTTGTAATGGAAGTTCTAGTATTTAGTCGGTGTCTTCCTTAGTTCTAAGTGGCAGGTGGTGGATGGAGGAGTTTCCACTTACCTGTTTCTTTGTACAGCTGGACATTTCTCCAATGCATTATCCAAGGCTGGTTTTTGGGTCCTAGCAAAACTTCTATAAATTATCTATTACATTATAATAAACCCTTTTCTGCTTAAACTAGCAACAGTTAATTTTGTTTTCTGAAAAAAAGAACAATGGCCTATGTTGTAATTGGTACCAGGAATGTGATGCTGCAAAGTATAAGTAACACTGATTTAGTAGAAGCAGTTGGATAGTGAGTGGTGAGGGTCTAGTTTTAATGTGGTAGTCAAATATTTGGTTAACTGTCGCTTGCTTACCTAAGAAGCAGGCTATCTGCTGAAGCTATATGGGCTCTTTCTGTTAAGAGAAATAGTAAAACACGTTCATAGTGTTGGTAGGTGGTGGTTCCTTTTTATATTTTTAGCAAAATCTTATAAATTAAATGAACTCAGACTAGAACCAAACTTAGCGGAAGTAGAGGTGGCAGGAAGCAAAGATTGACTAAGGGAGGCATTCTGTGCCTGTGCCTGCTAATGACACTGATGGAGATTCCAATGGTTTGGGCTCTGTAGTGTTTAAAAAGTTATCTGCTTCTGTATCTGAAACTGAAGAAGCTTTAAGCTGTGGCCATGAAACGACAGTCATAGCAAGAGAAAAGTCTCTTTTCTTTGTCATAAAGAAGCAGTGATAGATATTGCTAGAAAGAGGTGATGAATTGCTTTGCTTTCCCCATCTAAGTCTTTTATTTACATGCTCTGAAGGTAGCCACTGTTCATTTAAGGGCCAGAGCGATGGGCAGAACACAAAGCCCAGTATTAAAGGATGAGAATCTGCAGGCTCAGCAACCATATCTGGGCAAGATTTTTGACTATGGTAGTTTGTACATAAAAGAGAATGGAAACAAAGCAAGTCTGCTAAATGTTTGAAGAAATCTTCCCAAAGAAAACACAAACTTTGTCTGCAATAGCCTATGATTGTTAAAACTTTAAACCACCCCGTGCCCAAATATTCCAAAATTGATGAGGTCTCCAATAGGGGCTTCCTCCCCTCTGCCTATCTCAGGTATATTTGTTGAGGAAAATTGACAAAAATAAACTTACCAGGATCAGATCCAGGAGCAACAGAGGACAAGGCATGAGGAAAACATCTGAGAGAAAGAACCAGGAGTTGCCAGTGTTGCCAACCAGGGAACTTCCTGCAGTGCTAGGGCAGGAAGTCCTGGCTATTCCTGCTTAGTCAGTTTTGATAATTATTATGGGATGGTGACTAATGTGTGTTCCTCATTCTCCCTTTTCCAAAAGGACAGGTTTATTGCAATGATCTGTTCCTTCTTTGCCACTGAAAACTTAAATATGCTGATGGCTGAAAACATGTCTTGAGTTTATTTGCTGCCAGCCTACAAGGAGTCCAACCTGGACTTCTTGGAGAGAGCTTCATTATCACCCAGAAATCATAGGCAGTAAATTTGATGCAGTAACAGAAAGAGACCTAAGTGTTGACCCCTTGGAGAAGGAGTGAGATTGCTCTATGTATGAAAACAAAGGTATGCATGTTGGTTTGGAAAACCAGAGGCAGAGCAAGACAAGAAAGTGCTAATAGCCTTATTAAGGTGGTTTTAAAATAAGTCCACAGATTCTTTGATACTCTTCCCTTCAAGATATTTTCCATTTAAAAGTGGAATTAGCTTAGTGACTCACTTCTAATTAAGAGAAAAATTGGAAATGTCATGTTTGAATTGGGAGACCAGGTCGTAATGGACACTGTTGCTTGATCATTGTTTTCTCTGGGGTAGCTCACTCTGGAGGGAGTTACTAGCTACACCATCAGGACACTCAAGCCTGTGGAGAGGCTCATGTGGCAAGGACCTGAGGCATCCTGCCAATGGCCCTGGGAGGAACTGAGGCCTCTTGTCAACAGCCTTCTTGAAATTGGATCCTCCAGCCCCAGGCAAGCCTTCAGATGACTGAAGACCCTGCCAATATCCTGATTGCAACCACATGAGAGGCCTTGTGTAAAAACAATCCAGCTAAGCCGTTCCTGAATTCTTTACCTACCAGAAACTATGAAATAATAGTGCTTCTAATTTTAAGATACTGATTTAGTGGTGATTTGGTATACAGCATGAAATAATGAAGATGACCACTCAGTATCAAGTATCTTCTTCAGAAACAAAATTTTGATTTTATTAGAATATTGTTCCTAGCTAAAATATGATGCCCACATTCTCTCTGTATATATCCAATGAGATATTAGCAGGAGTTGTTGGATGGTCCTTTCAGGAAAACTCCTTAAAAAGGTGGTAGGCTACCTACATTCTTCTTGCCTGGAATGCAGATCTGATGACTATAGCTCTAGAAGCCAAGTAACATCATGAGGCAACCTTGAGGATGAAAAGCAAGTGCTAACAATGACAGAATAGAAGCAATCTGGAAATGATGATGGCATCATCAAACCAGCCCCAGAAAATCATTTGTGGACTGTTTTTACATTGAAAAAACAAAACAAAACAAAACTTCTATTTAGTTAAGTCACTGTTCGTTCTTACCTCTGTTACTAGCAGCCAAATATAGTTATTAACTGATGGAATCTGGAATTCAATTTCTCGGATATTTGACTTTTAGGATATATAACACACTGAATGACCAAAAGGAGTTATCATTTAGCTTTGTAGGAGTAGTTACTACTGAATTATTTTGCTGACATAAGACAACTTTGTGAAACATGAGTGGATACACTGTTTATCCAGGATTCTTTTCCCAGGTCACCTCTGGAATTTCATATTGGCGTTGCTGAAAGACCACACTATTTGTATGGTGCACAACTATGTTACTGACACTTGGGCTGTCTTGATAAAACTGTCCTTCGCTGTACTATACTATGTCATTTAAAAATCACAAAGCAGCCCAAGTTAATTTCCAATATGGTTTTCTGGTTTTGTAGATAGATACATATTATTTTTTGGATTTTTCGCAAAGCATCTCAGGCAAAAATAATTTTGAATTGTAGCATTTTTAAAACATTTATTGGCTTTTTTTCTGATACATGTCAAAGTGTTGGGTGTTTGTTTTTTTTTTTCAAAATGAGAAGATAGAAAGATTCTTTAGTGTCAGTTTTTTGAAAGCACATAACAGCTTTAATTAGATATAATTCACATGCCATACAACTCACCCATTTAAAGTGTACAATTTGTTGGTTTTAGTATATCCACAGGGTTGTACAAACACCACAACCATTAATTTTAGAACAGTTTTATCACTCCAAAAAGAAATCCTGTACCCATGACCAACAGTTGCTCCTCATCGCTTCCCAAACTCCTCCTCAGCTCTAGATAATCACTACTCTACTTTCTGTCTCTATAGATTTGCATGTTATGGACATTTCATATGAATGAAATCATACACAATATGTGGTCTTGTTACTGGATTCTTTTACTCAGTGTAATCTTTGCAAGTTCAATCATGTTGTATTATGTACCAGTAGTTCATTCTTTTTTTTTATTGCTGAGTAATGTTTCATTGTAAGGATATACCACATTTTGTTTATCCATTTATCAGTTGATGGATATTTGGGTTACCCTTTTCTTTTTGATATTATGAAGAATACTAAAGAGACATTAATGTGTAAGTTTTTGTGTGAAGATAAAAAGGTTTTGTTTCTCTAGGGTATAAACTCAAGAGTGAACTTGCTAGGTGATACAGCAGCTCCATGTTTAACCTTTTGAGGAACTGTCAGGCTTTCTTCCAAAATGGTTGTAACATTTAAAAATTTTCACCAGCAGTGTATGAGAGTTCCAATTATTCTACATCCTCATCAACACTTGTTCTTATCTTTTTTCTTTCTTTCTTTTCTTTTCTTTTCTTTTTTTTTTTTTTTGATTATAGCCATTCCTAATGAGTGTGAAGTGGTATCCCATTATGGTGTTGATTTGTATTTCCCTGGTGGCTAGTGACATGGAGTTTTTTCCCATGTACTTAATGTGTATCTTCTTCGGAGAGAAGTTTATTCAGATCCTCTGTTCATTTTAAAAATTGCGTATTAGTCTTTTTATTATTGAATTGTTAGAGTTATTTATATATTCTAGATACAAGTCTCTTAACAGGTATATGATTGGCAATTTTTTTCACATTCTGTGGGTCATCTTTTCATTTTCTTGATAGTGTCCATTGAAGCACAAAAGATTTAAGCCCAATATACCTATTTTTTCTTTCTGTCACTTGTACTTCTGATGTCCTATCTAAGAAAGCTTTGCCCAACCAAGTTCATGAAGATTTATTTCTGTATTTCCTTCTAAGAGTTTTATAGTTTAGTTCTTAGATTTAGGTCTACGATCTATTTTTGAGTTAATTTTTGTGTATAGTGTAAAGAAAGGGTCAAATTTCATTCTCTTCTAGGTGGATATCCAGTTTTCCGAATACCATTAATTGAAAGTCTATTTTTTCCCCATTGAATTATGTGACCTCTTAGGAGTGTGTATGTATTTGAGGGTAAAGGCGATTTTATTTATTTATTTAAAAAAAAAAATTTTATTATTATTAATAGTTACAGATGTACAAAACTATGCAATAGTTATCTTTTTCTCCCTTTACAAAGTGACTACCCCTCCCACCTCCCCTCTCCCCCCACACCCGATATCATACATATCTATTACAATTCCATTGACTCCATCCCCACACTATATTCCACATCCCATGACTATATATGTGTTAAATTATAGTCAACACCTAATATTAATCTGTGGCAGTTTCAGATGTACAGTGTAGTAGTCAGGCCACTACAACGTCGATGAAGTGGTCTCCCTGACAAGACATGAGTCCATCTGTTCCCCTAAAAAAAATATTTACAACATTATTGATTATATTCCCTAAACTGTCTCTTCTGTGTCTGCAGTAGTATTGTATTATCAGTTTATGTTGCCTAGTCCCTTCCCCTTCTCCCTCATGCCCATCCCCATCCCATCTAGCCCTCATCAGTTTTTCCTTTGTGTCTCTAGGACTATTTCTGTTTATTTCACTCATTTGTTCAGTTTTTTAGATTTCACATATAAGTGAGATCATATGGTATTTGTCTTTCTCTGATTGACTTATTTCACTTAGCATAATGTTCTCTAGGTCCATCCATATCGTTGCAAATGGTACAATTTCTTTCTTCTTTATAGCTGCGTAATACTCCATTGTGTAAATGTACCACAGTTTCTTAATCCAGTCATCTACTGATGGGTATTTTGGTTGTTTCCAAGTTTTGGCTATTGTAAATAGCACTGCAATGAACATAGGGGTGCATATATTTTTTTCAAATTAGTGTCTTGGGTTTTTCAGGATAAATACTTAGGAGTCGAATTGCTGGGTCAAAAGGTAGTTCCAGTTCTAGTTTTTTGAGCTATATCCATACTGACTTCCATAGTGGCTGCACCAATCTGCAATCCCACCAAAAGTGCAGCAGGGTCCCCTAGGATAAAGGTGACTTTAGTTTGGCTTTGTGAAAAGGTGAACTATGGAAGAATTTTGAATCTAAACAAATCTAAAAGAGATATGTCAGAGTCTATATTTATTTCTTTTGAGGGTTAAACAATTGCAGAAATGGTGAATATACATCGTTTTCTTTTAGCTTTATTCTCTACAGAATCTTGAACTGGGAAAACAGATATGTACTTTGCTTTAGTTGAAGGTTATCTGAATAAAATCTCTAAAAATTAATAGGATCATGATTTATCCAACTGATTTATATACAGATGTATGTTTGTAAAACCCCAAAAATAAATTTTGTATTCATTTATGACAGTACTGCTTATTGAAATCTACATAACCTATTTCTACATAAAAATATAGGATTCCACGTAATGTTTACTTTCAATCATTTAGACATGTTAAACTAAACACATCATCAAAACTGACAGCTTTTCCTTACCTTCATTGGGATTTCTTGGCTTTAGATCCCTAACTATGCTACACATTTTCTTGTTTGGGGGAAAAGAAGACATCCACATTTGTATTCCATTACAGTGTGCCTTTTTCTCACACACTTTCAGCTGCTTTCTGTTGGTTAGTGGTTGGTGTTTAGCTATACTGTATTATAAAGACCATTTTATTTTCAGACTTTTTGTTTTAAGATCCAGCTTTCAGGATTCATTTAATGTAGAAATTGAGTGCCCCGGTTTTGCCAGTTCTTGGCACTCAAGCTCCACGGAAAGTAAAAGGCTCCAATCTCATTAGGGAAAACTGCATAGTAACCTGCAGACAGGGTGTCTAAACATCTTTATTTTAGCTCTTGAGACCTTTCTCAGTACTCAGGGCACTGCAGCACATCCTAACCGCTGCAGCTTCAGGCAGGTGACTGCCTCAAACAAAGGATGGGGTGGATTTTATAGTCCTCAAGTAACTGGGCAAGGAGACTTGAAGGGCAAAACCCTGGGCCCTTATAGCCAGGAAGATGCTTGACAGGAACAAGCATAGTGGTAGTTCTGTGTTCTAGGGAAGACTTTTTTTTAAAGCTTATTCAACCCCAAATGTACAGTGTTTTACTTCTGCCATAAAGCCAGTTTACATTTACAGTCCACGACCAGAGTCACTAGAGACAGGAGGGATTTTATCTACAATATGGTTAAATGAGTACACAGTACATAAAATATAAACGTTGCTGCCTCTCTAATTGGCATAAAAGCCTAGATGCTTTTTTTATAACATAGTATAGCTAAACATCGGTAACCAACAAATAAAATCTGAGATTTAACAAGATTTAGATTTTCATTTAAAGAAATGCCCTTTAACTATTAAAGATTTCATTCACTCCCTAGAGCTGTGTTATCCAATATAGCAGCCATTAGCCGCATGTGGCCATCAAGCATTTGAATGTGATTAGTCCAAATCAAGATGTGCTATAGGTGTAAAAGCCACACTGGAGTTTGAAAACTTAGTGTAAATAAAAGAATGTAAAATATCTAATAAATAATTTTTATGTTATGTACATATTGAAATAATACTTTTGACATATTGGGTTAAATAAAGTATGTTATTAAAATTAATTTTACGTTTTTCTTTGTATTTTGAAATGTAGCTACTAGAAAATTTAAAAGTACATAGGTAGCTTACATTTGTGGCTTGCTCTCTATTTTTATTAAAATGTGCTTCTCTCAAGGCTAAGGGACTATATCAGCGTAACTACACTGGAGTTCGACCTGTACTTGTATATATTTTTGTCAGTTGTCATAGCTCATTAGTCATTAGTTCAAAGTTTACAATGTGGGTTCAATACTTCTCAATGTATATTTTTGTTTTCTTCACACTGTTCTAAACAGCCTTTTCCCTCTCCTGAGAATCCCTTTTCCACTTTGCCTACTTGGCAAATTCTTCTTACCTTTTAATAGTCAGTTGAAGCATTATTTTATCTGTAAAATTTTCTCTGAACTCCCTCGTCCCACACCTGTTCCCCAAGTAGAAATAAACATTCTGTCCTCTGGGATAAAACAGTATATTACCCAATATCTACTAAATGCCTACTGTTTTCTGAGCACAGGGATAGGTGGTAGAGGTATCCAAATGTGAATGAGAGAGATACAGACCCTGCGCCCGTAGTGCTTGCATGTAGAGTGGGAAACAGACATGCAAACACCCAGTCACAAAATGATGTGGAAAATGCTCTTACAGGAGAGATCAGGGAGCACATACAAAGCTCTCCCAGGCTACTTCTTTGTGGATAATCATATTGAGCCTGCCCTATAACTATTTGACCCCACAGGAAACTGGTTCATAAAAATACTCATGTTTTTTTAAGTATATAAACTGAAGGGCATCTTTTTCACATCACAAGTGGTTAAAATGAGAGTTGCCTTCAAAACACAAATCACTGGGAGTGGAGTTGGGAGGCTGGGTAAAAAAAGTGAAGGGATTAAGAAATATAAATTGGTAGTTACAAAAAAGTCAAGGGATGTAAAGTAGAGCATAGGGAATATGGTCAATAACATTGTAATAACTATGCTGGTATAAGGGGGTACTAGACTTATTGGGGGGATCACTTAGTAAGTTATATAAATGTCTAACCATTATGCTGTACACCTGAAACTAATGTAATATTGAATGTTGACTGTCAACTGTAATTGAAAAGAAAAATTTTTTAAATTCAAATTACTGAATAGGCATTCTTATATTACACATATGCCCCTGTATCCTTGCAATGACTCTCCTAGCCAGAAAATTTAGGTATTAATTTTTTAAAAACAAAGAACAATAACACAATGACTCCAATTAACATGATTAAATAAAAATGAATTCCACAAAACGTGTGCAATTTACTTAACATTAATATACTATCAAAAAGATTTCAGGATTTCAGTGATTGGATTTCTGTGGAGTTGAAAGGATAGATTAATAATAAGAGGTAGGTAGCACTGTTAAGTCATGTAACATATGGCAGTGGACTTTTTAACACGAGTGTTGAAGGGCAGGACTAATGCTTGGCTTGTTGGGTTAATTGTATAACCTCACTTATTAAGAGGTTGTTTATCTACCAATCTCAATGATCCAAAACCTAGTTAGGGAGAAAAAAAAAATGTTTTTCAAAGCAACATTTGAGCTGTCCAAAAATCTATCCCAAAGTCTATGCACTAAGGCTCACATGCCTTACTCCTTGGTGAGCTGCACAGAATCAATTTAGTTTTACTTTAGATTGAATTGTGGCAAGTGAGGCTATCTGGATTGCCAGTCTGCGTGAGACTAAGAAGCTTCAAATCAGAAGAGGAGAATATTAGAGGCAAACATGCTGGCAACATAGCAGATTGTTGGTTAGTGAATGGGGAGAAAGAGAAACTACAGGAGGCAGAGATAATCACTAGGTGGTAGTGTCCTAGAGCCCTTTAGTATAGCCATTGGTAGCTTACATACCTCCTGGGAGCATCCCTAACACCTAGGAAGTAGACTTATGCGTACATAGATTGGGAACTTGAAGTATTTGCTGATTGCACTACAACCTACTACGATAAATACTTTTAATAAAGTAAACCCTGAATTTTCAAGGAAAAGCCAAATGAAGTCCAGTAAATTGCTTAAGAAAAGAGAAACTGGGCCAGCCGAGTGGCACAGTGTTAAGAGCTGGCTTGGGATGCCAGCGGCCCTGGTTCGGGTCCCACATATGAGGGTGAGTGACACTGCCCTCAAAAAAAAAAAAAAAAAGAAAAGAGAAACATTCATAATATACATTAGAAAAACCTTTATATAAGTTAAAAACAGTTAAAAAAAATAAGTTTGAAGCCTTAGAGGGCCAGGCTCTTAATTATGCTGATCATTGCTTAATTGGAACAGTTGGTTTGCATCAATCCTGGATGAATGATGTACTATATACAACAGCAGACTTTACTAAGTTCTCTTGGGCAGATTTCAAACTGTGGTATATGCAAATAATAAGCTATCATATGAGGTTTAAACTAGACAGGATCGCAACAGATTGCACAGTTGAATCACTAGGGTGATATAAAATAATTGTTCTAAAATGCACCATCACCATTAAGCCCTGTAGTCCTACTATGTGCCCAGCACTGTATTAGGTGCTGGACTTATTAAGCATTAATTTGAAAAATTGCTTTCACTTTTAAGATTGTGAAGATATTCCAAAAACTCTCATTCATATTTTTAAAGGATAAATGAAATTTTAAATGCACAATCCAGCCATTACATAACAGGCACAGAATACTGTTTTATGACTTGCATAGTTCTTTTTAAGCACACTAGCAAGTCTATGTTCAAATGCTACAGACTTCTAAAGGACATGAAAACCTACGTATAAAAATGGAGTGCCTCATACACTCATTTGTTTTGTGTAATAAATGCTATAACACAGGCAAGCCATTTCGGAGTTTAGGGTGAGGCTCTAAGCTGTACTTTGGCGTTTCTACATCAAGCAAAAACAATTTCGGCAACAGCACTCATTTCCCCTGGTGTTCTTTTTTTTTTTTTTCCCTGACGAGTTACTAAATGCTAGATGCTAGAGCAAAAAGAAACCTGACATCTGGGGAGGTGTTGAGGGGGTGTTAATAGTTATAGTTAGATGTTTGGGGAGCGTTGAGGATAAGATTTTATAACATCAAATACAAGAAGGGGGAAATTATGGTTTCGTGTGACTCTCTCCTCCCTCCACTTTCTCTCGTCACCAATGCATATTCACTCAATTTAGAGGCGGGTTCAGCGAGATTAGGCTGCAGGAAACCCAGAGGCTCCACAGCGCTGCCGCCCGGGCCTCGTGATGTAATTGTTATTTCTTATTCGGAGACTGAATCGAGGAGAGCTGCCGACGAAGTGGCAACCCTGTTCTTTTTGCCTTGTCTGGCAGGGTCAAATGCTTCCCGGGGATGAGTATATTCGCTGACAGACTCCGCTGGTGACTTCGCAGTGACAAAGCAGCTGAAGATAAAACCCTGCTCCTGGGTCCTTCGTCCGTCCAAGGAGCTGCACGGGGCACTCCTCAGGTCTCCTTCCCAGTTTCCCTCTTGGACTCACTCCACATTTATTCCTGGGTACCTACTACGTGCTGGGCGTGGGGTCAAAGTGACCTCGAGATAGTGCTCGTTCCCCCCCCCCTCCGCCCCCCTAAGATTAAAGCAGGACACACAGATCACAAGGTGGTGAAGTTGGGGGTGGGTGAGAGGGAGCCAGGGGAACGCGTGCTGTTGGGTGAAATGGGAGGAGGGGACGCCAGCACTCAGGCGGGGACCCTGTGCGTCCCGGCCCCCAGGCTGTGCCCCAAACGCGAGCCTTTGGCCTGCGTAACAAGAACGATGCCCCAGGCCCCCGGGAGGAGCTGTCCAGGCGCCTTCGGCAGTCAGGGAGGCGACTGGACAGAACCGGGAGCCCAGCAGGGCGGCTCGGGGGCGAGAAGCACCCATCTCTCCCGGCCACCGCGGTCCTTCCGCTGCCTCGGGGCCCTAAAGCCCCCGCTTGGCCATTCGGAGGGCGGGCCAGGAGGAAAACAACACAACAGAGGGGGCTCCTCCGCTCCCGTGAGCTTCCCGGACCCGTGGCTTCCTCCTGCCCCATGACAATGGGAGGGAGGGGGAAAAAAGGGTTAAGAAACTTGGCTGAGGAGCTGAATGGCGTGGAGCGGCGAGGGGAGGGACTGGGCCGCGGCGGACTCGGCGGCGGAGGGAGGAGCGCGGCTGCGGGCGGGCGGGCTGCGAGCGAGGCGCTCAAAGTCAGCCTCGCAGACATTGCAGCAGAGCCCCGAACTCGGGAGGCGGCGGCGGCGGCGGAGGAGGAGGAGGAGGCGGAGGAGGAGGAGGCGGCGGCGGCGAGGCGGAGGGACTGTCCAGCCCCACGCCCGCCCGCCCGCGCGCGCCCGTCCGTGGCCTCGCGTCCGCCGCTGCGCTTGGCAGCGCTGCGGGTCGGAAGGAAGAGCTCGCAGGGGCGCAGAGGGAGGACGGGGCGGCGGGGCGCCTTTGCGGAGTGAGCCTGACGGAGCCCGAAGCTCGGAGCCGCGGCGGCCTCGGGTGAGTGGCGGCCGCAGCCGGGAGACTCGGAGGAACGGCCGGCGGCGCCGCCGGAAACGGCCCCGGAGCGCGGCCCGCGGCGGCGGCGTGGGCGGGCAGGGCCGCGGGGGCGTCGGGGCGGCGAGGCCGGCGCGACCCGCGGCTGGGGCTAATGCAGGCAGCGGGGAGGGCTCGGCGGCGGGGAGGAACCGTTTCCGGGGGAATCCCGCCTCGTCTGCCGGCCCCGAAGCTCCCCGGGACCTCGGGGGGCCCGGGCAGCGGGACCAGCAAGTTGTGGAGTTGGCCCCGGGCTCAGCGGCCGGTCTGTGCCAGTCCCGGGTCGAGGGGCGGGCCGTGTGCCCTGCGAGCCGGGCCGGGCGCGGGTGACCGGACCGGGGTCGCGCCCCGCTCGGCTGCCCCCTCGGCCCCGAGTCTGGGGCGCTTCTTGCCGCGGAGCTCTAGGTCCTGCTGCCCGGGGCGTCCTGGGCGGCGCTGGGCGCCGCTCCCCGCCTCCCGCCCGGTGCCTCCCTGTCCTGAGCTTGCCTGATTCCCGGCCAGGAAAAGTGAGTAGGAAAAGGGACAGCTCTCCCAGACCCCCTAGCCCCAGGCGCGGCCCGTCGGCACTGCCCTTCTCCTCCCGAGGGCGAGCTCCCTGGACCCGAGGCCTCAACCATCACTTCACCCCTGAGCCAGGGACGGGCTCCCATTTAGGGTGAGCCCGTGGAGGTCCTGGGAGGCTTGTTTTCTCTCCACCTTCATCTGTGTTCCCCTTACTACTAGCGAGTGTTTTATGAAGGGTTTCCCTGGAAATGTGCTACAGACTCTCCTATTCCTTCCAAAGTAGTTGACAAATTTTTATCAAGAGTTGGTTAGTGTTCAGTCTGAAGGAACAAAGGAATCAACTGTATCAGAGAGGCGAACAAGCTGGGAGTCGGTGACACATGTTGATCTCTGAAGCATTGCAGGAGTTTCTACCTTCTGTCCCATTAGTGACTTTATAGGGTTCTGAACATAGTAAAATAACAGAATGATAAATACTTTTGAGTTTTTAAAACATTTTTTAATAGGACATTTTATTTTGAAAAAAATTTTTTTTTAAATAAGACGTTTCTAGCTACAAGGACTTTTCACTCACTTGGTGGAACTGAGTTGGAGTTTGTCTCCAGTAATGTAAATGATTAAATATGAGATTGTACAGGAAAAACTGTCTAAAGGAAGAAAGATTGTCTATAGATGTCCAAAGTAAAAATGATTGTCAGGTTATAATGATAAATGCTCTTTACATTTTTTTTTTTTTTTTGAGCGGGGGGGTAGATTTCTGAAGCAAAGGGCCTTGGTTATGAATTGCATTGAACCTGCTTATTAGTGAATCATAGGTTTAGGAAGTGGGTGGCATCTTCCTGATGTGATTATTCAATGTTTAATCACCAGTTTGCTACCTTTGTTGAAGAGACACTGAAATAAGTGGACGTTTTAAACAAATGGTGTTTCAACTGCTTGGCACCTAAGTGTGGGTTGCTGCCTGGAATATGTTGAAATGTTTTTCCTTAGAAATAAGTTGTACTGGTTTTGCTCAGCATTTGGTAATGTGGATTGGGTTTAACTGGTTCAGAGACCAGTGGCTTCATGACCAGTAGTAACTTTTCTCTGCCTGGAATTAGTTCCTGGAGACAAAGAAGAGTCAGTCAGTCAGTGGAACAACTACTGTAGGCTGTAGGATTGTTACTGTAGTCTGTTTCATACACTCTGGTGGGGAAAGACTGCTTTCCATACTTACCCCTAAAAATGCCCTAGATGTGTGAGAATTTCATATATAAAAATATATATATATATATATATATATATAATTGTTGATTATATTCAAATGAGTTCTCTGGAGCGCCTTTGAGGCCATTGAAAACCAAGTTTAATGTCTATGGGAAGTCTTGACTTAGATCCACTTCTTGCCTGTGTCTCTAAACTGCAGAACTTGGATTTTACTAATTTAAACACCCTAAAATATTGTCAGTTCCCGGTAAAGAAGTGTCTGTAAAAGAAGCTAAAGGCTCTTGCAGTTTTAAGAGCAAAACATCATGATAAAAAATAACCTATACCACCACCTAGAGTCTGTTTGTTAGTTTATTGCTCCTGAAGTTTGCTTAAATTGACATGTCTCTTGTGGTTCCGATATAGCTGAAAAATGATTAAGAAGTGGTAGTTTATAAAAGGCCGTCTAATTATTTGTGTAATAAATGGCAAGTGCCAATTTAAATTATTTGTGCTACCTTTAGAATTGAAAGTTATGACATCAAGTTGAATGGGCTGTTCTCCAAAAGATATTAATTCAGAAGAATTTAAAACAGGAATTTTCAGTTTGTGCTCCAAGGTAGCTCTGATTGCTTAAAGACTTTCTGCATTGTTACCAGAGATTCAAGAAATCTTACAGGTTAAATGCCATTAGGACTTTTTGAGGTCCAAGTGAAACAAAAGCAATGATAAAATAAAACTATAAGGGAGTGCAAAAACTCCAAAAATTCTGGAAATTCAATGGGAAGAGAGAATGTAGGCTATAGTAGAGTTGTGGTTCAGAGATGTGAAAAGTAAAATCAATGTGAAATAAAGTGGTAATCTGTCTTGCTGGTAGCTTATACGTAGTAAAGCAATCTGTTAAATGGGAGACCTTAGGAAGGCAGCTTTGTTGCCATGTGGCTATTCATATTGTCCATGGAGGAAGTAATGTTCCTTCTTTAAATGGTATAACCCAAGAAAAAGATGGCCTCCACGATCTTTAATTAAATACCAGTTGAGCAGAGAGAACTAGAGCACTGTATTAATTCTGTCAAACATCACTATTTTAGAACATTGAGGACAACTAAAAATGAATTAACTCATAGCTAAAAGAAGAGCTTTATAGAAGGTGACAGATGAGGCAAAATATGTCAATCTGATGGAACAAATAGGGAGATAAGAAGATATGTCATCCTTGGCTCTCTAGAAACATTAGAGGGAAGAAGGTTATTATTGTACAGATTCTATTGCAAACCAATACTAGAAGATGCTGGCACAGAAGTAATTCTAAATCAGAGTGGCTTAAGGTATATTACGTTAAAGGGATTAAGGTTTTAACTTTAAAACTTTAAGATTGTAAGAAATTTAAAAGCAATATTTGTTTTGTGTATCAGGTTAAAAGAGAATTCTGCCACACATAAGCTCAAAACATCTCATTTTTATCAAGAAAAATTGTTCACTTTTAATTTTGATAGGTTCAGGTTTGTTTTTCAGACTTTACAATTAGTTTTTTTAAAGTGTGGGTTAATAAAGAATAAGGAGTTCTAGTTAATCTCTGTCTACCCTACGCCTCTCTTTTTATTGCTCTCTCGCTCTCTTCTCCCCTTTTCTAAAATAAATAGCTTCTATATCTTTGGATGTTTTCTGTCGTGAGAATTGCCTTCATTTTTCACTTCCCTTCTTGGCTGTGTGATGGGGTGAAGGTTCTTTACTCTTGTGCTTTTTCACATGGCTAATATACAATCAGGGTGGGTTTTGTTTTGTTTTGTTTTATAGTGACTTCCTATTACTTGGATGAAGACTGGGGAAAAAAAGCATTTGCTGTTCTAACAAAGCCCTTTGTACATGTGTTCCAACTGGAGAAATATTTTTATGAAAAGCAACTTTTGATAACTATTAAAAACTCAAATATTTTCAAGAATGGGGAGGGAGCTTTCAGGATAATGAGTTTAAATCTGTAAATTAAATTGTTCAAGATATATTTCCTTAAGTTGAAGTTTTTTGAGGGGTCTGTCTAGTGGTAGGGAGTGGAGAGGAATGGGCAAACTCATTCTGTAGTATTTCAGATAACAACAGCAATCAGAGAAATGGAAAGCCAGGGCAGTCACTAAGCTTTGAGAAGGTAAAAATCAGGAGTGTCAGATGGTGAAGCAGGCCAGTGGAATGGGACTGAGGATTATGTCCAGAGGTTGGAAACAAGAAAAAGTAAATGGAGGAGAGAGATCTTGTTTCCATATCCTGTTTGCATCTGATGCTAAGGCCGGGACATAAATTGATGATGGTAACGGATTCCTTTTTATGAGGGCAGCAATAATATATAAATAGTGGTTGTCTGAGGCGAGTTGAAATGACAAATTCTCCATTTGTGCATGTGCACACTTTCTTTTTGAATGTCTCTTAAATAAACCTAAAAAGATAAAAATTGGTTACCAGTCTAGAACCAAGAGTTATAGTTTGTTTGGAAGAAAATGAATTAATAATAAATTACCGCTTTTTAAATTTTTTTAAAATCTGATATTTTCCAAGGGTCTTATTGAACATGGAAAACAGAGCGCTGAGGTTTGAATGGTTAACTGAGAACTCCTTCATAGGATAGCTGATAAAAATAACTGAATGGGGACCGGCCGAGTGGCACAGTGGTTAAGCGCTGGCTTGGGAAGCCAGCGGCCCCAGTTTGGGTCCCACATATGAGGGCCAGTAACACTGCCCTCAAAAAAAAAAAAAAATAACAATGTTACAGCTGAAGCTGAATAATATTGAATATCAACTATAATTTAATATATATATATAGTCACAGGATGTGGAGTGCAGCATAGGGAACAGAGTCAGTGGAATTGTAACAGCTATATATGATGTCAGAGGGGTAGTAGATGGGGGGGGGTTATCACTTTGTGAGGGGTGTAAATGTCTAACCATTACATTGTTTCGTACACCTGGAACTAATATAAAAAGATAACTGGAGGTAAATTACTACAGAAAGAATGTTTTCTTTAAGCACATTATCATATGATTCAAGAATGGAGGGAAAATTGGGACCAAAGAGACCTCTGAACTCTTATCAGGGTTTCTTTGCAAAGAAACTATAATATAATAGATGCCCATCATTGTTTGTTTTTTAACCCCTTGAAATTTAATGTTCACATTTAATTGATATTGAGTATTTAGAATTCTAAAAATCAGAGTTCATTGAGAACCAAACTTTCAGTTTGCTAAAGGTATGAAGGGTAGTATTAATTTTTCATAATAAATATAGATATTGAGATAAGTGGGATGTTATACTAATTGCTGTCACTGTTATAGCACATACTCTGCATTATGAACTTTGAAATTCAAATTGCCAAGACTATTTTGTAAATACTACAAATAAAGCATTGCAAAGCTTGTGGTATTTTAGGAACATAAGATAATATTTCTTAAGTTCATAAAACATTGAGAAGAACAAGAATGAGAAAAAAATAAATGTGATACATTTTACCATTGTATTAGGATTTTCTTGAGGTTAATGCCTTGAACCATGCTAGGGATAACAGTCAGCCTAGAACTCTAGGAATAATATAGTGAGAAGCAGGTTTGAAGAACTTAGAAGAGTGGCAACTCAAAAATGTAGAAAAATGTCACTCTTTGGAATTACTAAAAAAAAAGGACTCCAATATATTTCCTTAGTAGTATTAAGATATTTATAAAGCCTATATCAGATTTTAAGAGATTATTTTTGAAGGTAATGTTACAACTAATCACTTGTTTAAGAAATTTATAATTTATCTGATTTGTTTTTTGGGGCAAAATAAATTCAAGAAGAACTCCAGAATATGTTGAAACTTTGGCTAGGAAGCTTCCTGTGACGTCCGTCCGTCCGTCCGTCCTCCCATCCTCCCATCCTCCCATCCATCCATCCATCCATCCATCCATCCATCCATCCATCCATCCATCCATCCTCCCTCCCATCCTGTCTCCCTTCCCTCCTTCCCTCCCTGCTTTCCTCCCTCCTTCCCTTCCTTCCTCTTTGTTTTAATAAATAGGGCTAGGAAAAAAATGTTAAACTTAGAATTGCTTCTCTCAACAGTGCTAATAGTTTTGTTTGAAATTCAAAACTAGCATGCTTCACTCTTTAGAAAAAATTTTAACTTGGTACACCTGAGTGATTAAAGCTCTAATTTACAACCCATCTTGCCTCTTTAGCTTTGTGTCATTTGGCAAACATATCTTTAAGGATGGAAGGAAGAGCCCCTTATTTGCCTTAAATTCTAAGTCACTGTGTGACTAAGCCTAGTGTCTTAAGAAATCTTAAACTAGAAGCCTACTGGGAATTTGAGTCAGCCGCTTAAGATATCACTGCGACTAGGACTACTCTCATTGACCTGATGTCGGCGTTTATTCAGAGCTTTGGTGGGAAGGAGTCTTTCACCCCCGGACTTCTAATTAAGAAAGTCATTTTCCAGTCATCTGTTAAATGATAGGGCTACTCCTTGTTTTCAAATCTATAATTCGCTCATGGGTTGAGGAACTAAGGAATTAGGAGATTCTGTTGTTAATAGCAGTTCTTTATTTTACTTTTACCTTTACTAGCTCTGTGAGCGTAGTAGGTAAAAGTCAGGTCATTATCTTTAGATAGATAAGAGAAAAGCTTAAGACACATAGTGGATAAGCTACTTCTTGTAGTTGTGTGCTTTCAGTTGTTGAATTTGCCTGTACTGAATGTACATACCATGTGAACATGTTCAGTATGTTACTGCATTAAAATAGTCAGATGATGATTTAGCATTGCTATAGTAAAATAGGAAATTGTGTTTATATGCAACCTTAAAATGAGAATAGCACTCTAATTGTTTTGGTGATTTAATGACATAATGTAGATTTGGTGACATAATGAGAGAGTCTGACATGTAACAGGATACTGTGAAAGTCTGAGAATTAGAAATTTAAAATTAACAAATTCTAATTTTTTAGACTTCTCTCTTGAGGAATCTATCTGGAAATCAACAGAGATGAAGTGTTGATGGGATTATTACTGTTTTTTGAAAAGTACAGTCTTTTATTTTTTTTTGATTCCTGAATTTATGGATTTATGGATATTCTACAAGACTTATACAGTGGATTTATACAACTAGAAAAGTATGCAATAACAGAACAAATGAAGGGAAAGGAGAATAGAAGAAGGTGGAGAACATCAAGCAAAAGTATTGAAACCATGTGAAACACTCCCAAATGGGAATTAATCACAGTTGAATGTTTTCCCCCAAAGGGAATATTTGCACAATGGGTCATGTAGGCTCAAGTTTGATTTTCGAAAAAACATATTTTAAAAAAAGTATTTTTGTTTTGTTATTGCATACTTTTCTAGCTTAGCTTCTGCTACTAAAACAATGTATGATACAGATAAAAGGAAAGTCCTTTTATCTCTCTGGGCAACATCTGTAGAATCTGTTGAACAGGGAATTAGAGCTCTGAAGTCTGAAACTCTGGCTCTACATGAGCATCTGCCGTTCTTGACAGTAAACAGTAAAGCCTTCAAGCCTACAGTTTTAAAAGTAGTAGAGATGATTGGGTAAAAACTTGAAATACAATAAGTTGTTATTTAGTTATTGCCTTTGACCCTTTTTATTGGGAGGCAGAGCAGGGAAGAGAAGTGAATTGGGGGCAGCTGGTTTGAGCTATACATTGTGCTGGCCACTTGACAGTCCCCCAGTGACAGATAGGTATCTTTTCTCTGTTTTACAGATAAAGAACCTAGTCTGAGCCATGCCTGTGTAACTTGCCTGAGGCAACACAGCTAATAACCTCATTGATAATAATTTGCTTTTTCATGAGAATATGCCACTTTTTGAAGAGCAAAAGTCTGTTCGAATTTTAGAAAGTCGTCCAAAAACCCTGCTCCCAGCCTGATAGCTGCAGAACTCATGGAGCACCCGTAAGGCCTCCCAGCCTGGATTCTCAAAGACCCTCTTGTTTAAGCGGAAGATGCATTACTTCCAGTATATCATTCTGTGGCAGTTGATGTCTTCTCAGAGAGCTGATGTCCACCTCCCTGCACTTACGGTAGGAATGGAACCACAAAGGGCAGCTATGCATGCCCTTTTGCCTCCCAAACACTTGCCTTTGTGAAGCGTTTATACCACAGAATTACTGTAGTGTTCTTCAAGTCATACAAAGCAACTATGTTTCTCTTGATATAATTGATTAAAATAGCTTGTCATGGTCTTAATCCAGGTATTCCCAAGGCTAATTACCTTTGTCCACTTCAAGGAGCAGTTCAGAGCTATATAGCTCTTCCTGGTTGAAAAGTTAAACCTCTTGACTATTATAGTTCTTAATGTGATTTTTTTTTTATTGCCCTATCATCACCCACAGTAATTTTATTTTAAAGATTATGCCGTGCTAATAAACTAAGATTCTATAATACAAAGAGGAAATTGACAGTACATTTGTGAATTTATCAGAGAGAAGCGGAAATAGAAAGATGAGGAGCATGTGGCTTCATTTTGGGAGTAAACCATGGTCAGGAAAGAGATTTTTTTGAGATAGTGCGACATATAAAATAGTTTTAACTACATGTTAAGCACGTTCTTCTATTGTTGAGGCCATGAGAAATGGAGTTATCGCTCTATCTCATTTAAAATTTAAAGAATTTTGAACCCCAAAGAATCAAGGTAAGTGGTTGCCTCTACACTAAAAGGTATAGTCCAAATTGAAACTATATTGGAGATACAAGGATGCGTAATAAGGCTTCTATACATAATGTTTTCTAGTGAGCTTTGGATTTAGAATTGCCAAGTAAAAGTTGGCTAAACAAAGGGGTTTGTATAAAAGCTGAATGAAAATAGACTGAATTTGTGTGATGCCAAGGATTAAAGATGGAAGTTCTCTATTCACCATCTGGTTCTTTCGCAATATCCAGATGTTTGGTGTTATTGAGGCAAAACTCAAAGCAATAAATGCATTGTTCCCTTTGTTAGCAAAATGCTACCCTTACCTATATTGGTCATTGATGACTGACCTGAGTCACTGTCATGTTTTCTTCTGTGTTTTTAAAATTTTTTTCCTACTTTGATTTCTTTTTTTGGTTGGCCTTTCAAAAATTGAAGTAATCTCATAGAATCCTTAGATTTTCAGGGTGGAAGGGAATTTGATAAAAGCTATGGATACTCTGGGTTTAAGCAAACTTGTCCTAGAGGTACCTTGTCCTACTTCCCCATTTTCAAACAAATCAGTTTATAGAGGCATCTTGCGTAATGGAAAAGCACATAGGTTAGGTAGTGGTGTGGACTGTAATTCAAATAGAGATAAATGCTACTGTTTAGCACTTACAAGTATACACCTTTTTTTCCCCTCCTGGTCCTCCTTTATTTTGGTTTCGTTTCCCTGTTTTTCTTTTCTCAATTTCTCACTTGTTCTTTTTTTAAAAAATTTGTGAGGGGCATCCATTTGATACAGTGGGTTAAATGCTTATTTTTCAACATTTTTGTTGTTGTTAATTTAAAATTTCTAAAACATTGTCTGTGTTTTACATAGGAAAAAATTGAGCCCCTAAGAATTTAAGTCAATTTTAAAATTCATATAATTAGCAGTTGGGTAAACCCAGGATGAGAAACCAAGTCTTGATTTATTTCACACTGTTTTGTTTGTTTGTTTGCTGTATCACTTTCATAAAGAGGGGCTTGTGTAGCAGGTGTGAAGGAGTAGTTAATAACCTTTGGTAGTGGACCCAGCAGGAAAGTCCAAGCTAACCTCACAGAAGGATCTGTGATAACCAGAAGTGGAGTGAGAAAAGGCCAACTATATTACTCTTTTTTTTTTTCTAGTCTGTTTTCTTCTTCTATTAAAATATGGTCTTAGAACAGTCTTATGATTCATTTGATATTCTAGTACTTGGAATGTACTTTCTAGGCTGAGAATTTAAAAAGAAATTTTACAGTACAGGTGTGCATTTGTTCAGGCAGCAGCTTTGTTTGTAAATATATATATATATTTAAAAATCAGCAAGGGAACTTTTATTTGTAGGTTAACAGAGCCAGCTACCTTTAGTCAACCAGTGTAATGAGAGTACTCACAGGCCAGCTCTGCTTACTGAATTACTGAAGAGTAATTTCCTAAAACCATTAGTGGTGCAGGTGGTTGGGTCTGTTGGTTTAATTTGGAACATGCCAAGGTTATGGACCCCAATCCCTTATTCTTCTGTGAAAAGGTAACAAGATGAAAGGGCACTGTGTGGACCAGCGGTGATAATGTGCCCCGAACCAAGGGCACCTGGGTCCACCCCCGTAGAAAGAGAGCAAGAGAGAAGAAACCTCACGGTAGCTGTTTATGTGGGCCACAGACTGCCTCCATTCCTGCCCTTGGTGGAGCAAATTGGAAAGGAGTATTCTCACTCAGGGGACAGTGGGCAATAGAGCGTAGATGCTCACTCGAGTCCCCAAGCCTCTAACTAGATCCGATGGGTCCATACCCTGATTGTAATAGTTACGCTTGCTTAAGGTCTGTCTGCCTCAGGAGAGGGGACGCTCCCTGAATAGCTGCATATTCATCAGTGTTCTATCGGTGCTGTATGCCAGGCCCATAGAAGGCTGTTACAAACATTTGTGAAATTGAACTATACTAATCCCAACAATTGGAAAAATCTGGCTTTTTTGGGGTCAGGGATGGAGCCTTTATGTATTTATATATAAGAGCTGCTAATTATTATGTATAACATGTACATAATAATAGATGCTTTTCTATATTTTTTTCTTTATTTAAATTAGGACTTCTAAAAGGAATGATAGTTCTTAAAATTTATCAAATTCTTCCCAGACTTATTTTATGAAGAAAACATGAAACTAATTATTGGTAACATTATAATTAGTTGGTACTTGAAATTGTTTTGTAGTGCTGTTCCCCCCCCCCCCCCGCCCCCCGCAAGGTGCACAAATTATATTAGAAAACATGCAGCAAAATCTTTGGGGCCAACGTTTAAAAATTTTTAAGAAACTGAAACAAAATACTTCAGGAGCCTTATAGGCAGGTTCCTTAGCCACTTCTGGGAGTCATAGGATCCACCACCTTGACACATTAATTGCATTAGATTTGACTTGTTGGGAAGATGGAGGCCTCTGAGAATCTCATGTGTGGAGTTATTTTGGCTTTCAGTAATCTTAAAAGTTAGACGGTATCAAGAATAACTTGATTCAAACCAGTAAATTATAGGACTTAAGTAGTATATGAAGCCCTTTTGTTATTTTTTATAACAAAGCATTTGTTCTTTAATAGAGATGAATTTTCTCACTGTGAAAGCATTATCATGTTCAACTAGATTAATAATGCTGAGGCAGAAAGGAAAATTATTTTAAAATGGAGCTCAGAAATTTCTAGACTAGCAATTTTCAAATGCTAAAGATTATCTGGGATATATACCCTACAGCATTGAGATTTAACAAATACTCTTAAAATAACTAACCCAGTTTCTTGCTTTGTGAAGATCAAGTTTTTCACTAAACTTAACTTTATGCATGCGTGGAAATAGATGTCTTTTGTAAACAGAAAAATCATCTCTTCTCATGGGTCACGTATTTTTCTCTGTGTTCACATATTTTTCTCTGTATTCACATGCTTATAAATCATAGCAAAAGAAGATAAGCAGGCTAATGAATTGTTGTCCAAAGTAAAAGGATGGAAAAATTAATACATTTACAGTTTATGTGGTATATTCTACTTTGTGCTATCATCATTGCTTATCCTGAGTATCTGAACTGCTTTTTCCTTTCGTTGTTCTTTCTCAGTCAATATGTTATAGAATGCATCAGTCAGTTCTGCACATTAATATGAATTTCCATTGTTGGATTCCTCAGCAGAGACCCAAACTCAAATTTTCATGAACTGATGGTTGTAACTAAAGCATGGTGTCTTATTGAAATTAACATTATTAGCCAGTGTAGTGAAAACGGAGAGTGAGAATCTAAATGGGTAGTTTTCGCGATAGTTGTCCCTGCTGCAAGTATTTGTTTTAGCCATGATTCCTCATCCATCCATATATTTTACATTTTATACATCTTTGTGTATATTTTTCCTAATGATGCCAAGAGACGATTTCCTTTGAAGGTATCATTCTAATAACATGAACACATTTACTTTGAGGTTTAACCTCTTGTACCACATTCTCTTTTTACATCTTAAAAAGTAGTGAATTTGGTCATTGGAAGTATTTATCATTTTAGCACAACTCTGAATGATCTTTCTTTTGAAAATGATTGTATGTTCCATTTAATGACATATTACCTTAACTTGTAAGGTTCCAGATTGTTCAAGGCAAAAATAACAATGTTGGTTAATATAGAAAATAGGTAAAAATGGACCTTTGGGCAGTCAACAAAAAAGATAAATTTAAAATCTGTCTATAAATCTTTTGAAAATCTAAAATTAATATCCATTTCCTTAAATGAATCATAGAAATCCAAATTTTATCTTATTGATCTATATATTTTTTCATGTATTACAGTGAGAGTTGTAAAATTCTTTCTAGTTGTATGAAATAAACGGAAGGAGTAATAGCATACATTACTATATATTGAAACTAAAATACCCCTGTGATGATAGTGTGTTATCGCTATCATTTGATTTTATTTTACAGTGAATTTTAATGGTTTTTGTTCGTTTGTATTTTTTAGAATTCTGGTAAATGTGAATAGCAATCCATATAGATATAAAAAAGATATTTTTGAAGATATCCAGCTGTGAATTTTTCCATTGGGGATAAGTAGCAAGTTGTAATTGCTTAAGTCATTTGCTCTATTGAATACTTAAATGAAGCAAAGAAAAAAATTGTACTTGTTTATATTGCTTTGTGAGTGTTACAGAATTTAGCAATTCTCAATGACCATTGTTACTTTTAAAAAGGAAAAAGTAAGTGAGGAGCTAAAAAGTTTTAGTGTAGGGAGGAAAGGAAAAAATTACTTCTAAACTCTGTTGAGGTGCCCGTTTATTTTGCTTTAGGTCTGTTTGTATACAGTAGTCTAGAGGGTGGGGAAAGGTAGTGATTTGTGGTGAAAATATGAGAATCCTTAACACACTGTTGGGTAGTTTAACAGTTAATCAGTGATTCCATAGAGAATAAGAGATTAGAGCTAGAGATTAGATAGGCTTCGATGTGACTCCTTGGAAGCTATGAAATGGGCAAGTCATTTAGTGTTTTCTGACTCAGTGTGTAAAATAAGGGGAGTGGGAGACAATGATAACTTGGTCGTCGACCCTAGACTCCGTAAAAGTCAGTAGCACTCCAAAAGTGAAGTTTTACTGCCTCGTGCATTGAGGAACAGGGTGCATAGAACTAAGGGCTAGGAGGATGTCCCTTATGATTTTTTGAGGTTGGCATTTAATATTTTATAGTAAAGTTTTTAGTTTAGCATAATTGAACTTGTACTAGATAGGGTTAATAGGCTAGAACAAAAGGTCAAAGCATAAGGCATTAGGCTTAATTAAGGGAGAACAGGAGTGGCAGGAGTGTGTGACAGTTAAATGGGTTTCCCACAGACTAATGTCGGTTACAGTGCAACCATGCCTCAACTTAAGTGGGTTATTTTGTGCAAAGGGCATCCGTGATTAGCAGTTTGACATGCCAGACACTTCTGGCCAATCCCATCTGTTTTAGAGGTTAAAAAAGCACACCTTTATGAGCTGATGGATTGATTTGTGTGCCTGTCTGGTAAAGATTAGAAGTCCAAGGCCAATGCAGTAAATGTCAGTTATAGAATATTGTACTTTCTTCTTTGGCTCATTGTTTTAACTGCCAACTATTTTATAATGGGGGATAATTGCTGTTCATGGAGTTGAATGCAAGATGGGTGGGGGAACAGGTGAGAGAGGAATAAAAATATTTCGTAGATGTATTTGTGAATCAACATTTTCTATAGCAGTTGTTTCAAATGGAGATACGGCCTACTCTAGATACACTTGATTTTATGGAATGCTTTTGGCTTGTTTCTTACAGTTGGAGTCATATTGTTCTTTTCTGAGTATTGTCTAAGCAACCCTACCCAGTCTAGGATTTAATTTTACGTACAGAATTGGTAGGTTTCTTTATTCAGGTGCCTCTTTTTCAGACCCATGGATAGTTTACCTCCATATTACATATTTAAAAAGTGTAATATTTTGTTCGTTGTCCTTCTGGGGAAGAAGAAAGGGAAAACAAAAGAGAAAATGGAAAGACACACACACACACATACACACACACACACACACACTCATTTTGTTGGTAGGATTGACTATGCTCACCTGAGATTGATGCATTGTGTAAAAATGAAGTGTGTCTGAACCTAGACTTAGACTTAGTTTTTGCCTTAACTTTGAGAGCTGTAAGAGTGATGCCATTAATATAATTTATTTTCAATTCAAAGTTGTAGTCCATTTAAAGATATACAGGCTAGATTGTGGTTATAAAAATTGGCTTTAATGTAGCCAAGGAAAGGAAAATGCTGATTTTGTGTGGATGAAATAGAACTTTAGATATTGTGATCATAATCAATGAGCTGTAAGAACATAGTGCATTCAGCCTTTTGGGTGGACAGAGGGACGTGCTTGAGAAATAACAGAAAACTGCTGTCTTCATCATAAAATTATTGTCAACATGAGATTTGAGTTCAAATAGAAATATAACCAAAAAGACAGGAAACAGTATTAGAAGATTCTGATTGGCCCCCATGCTTTTATCCTTCTCCAAGTATGTGAACCATGAGTTGCCTATTACATAGTTTAGACCCTTGAATGAACAGTATGGGGCTTAGGGGTACCAACCCCTTCACAGTTGAAAATATATGTATAACTTTTGACTGCCAAAACTTAAGTTGTCCCCCAGTTTCCTTGAGGGATTGGTTCCAGGACCCCATGGATACCAAAATCCATAGATGCTGAAGCCCCTTATATAAAATGATGTAGAACTGTATACATTCAGTGGGCCCTCTGCATCCACGGATTTGCAGCCATGGGTCAAAAACAGCACAGGCATTTATTGAAAAACAAATCCATGTATAAGTGGACTTGTGCAGTTCAAAGGTCAGCTTGTATATTGTGTTAGACCCTGAATTGCTTATAGAAAGGAAAGTAAAATTTCTACAGAAGATACAGTCACTGAACATTACATATGGATCATAGTAGTAACTAGTGCTTTTTAAAATATATGTATGCATTTATAGTACTATTAAACCATTCCAAAGTGAATTGGCTTAACTGGTAGAGAGAAATTGAGATGTTTTATTTCTCATTTAGAAAGGACAAAGTGACATCATGGTATTGGAGTTTATTTAGGAATATAGTAGTTAAATATGTATTCATCTTGTGTTCTTTGTGGAGTAGCATCAATTGAAACAATTTGGATCTAATACAGATTTACATGAAAAAAATTATGCCCTTCCGTGAAGGGAGAAAAAGTAAAAAACATAAATTTTATATCATTGCTTCTCTTTCATTAAATCATCTTTAAATTGCAAAAGATTGTCTTGAGTAGTATTAAAAATACTTGGGTAGTAAATTAAATGTGGCAGATTTATCTAATTTAATGGACAGATGCTTCTTAAATGAATTTCTTGGTGATGTTATAATAAACCTAAAACAAATATTTGATGCTCTACATTTGTACTAATTTCGTAAACATTTTTAAGGTGCCCTGGTTTCTATCCTTCTCATTTCTCCAGTAAACTCAAGATCCAATAATACCTCGTTTGTGTTAGAATTTTGCAAAACTAAAGGGAAATACCTTGTAGAGTTAGTTTGTTTCTGTGTGTTTTGATATATTCTGAGGTTTTTGAAGAATATGCATTGTCCCTTGTAATCTATGATAGTCAGTTTCTGTCCGTCCGTTGTCTTTCCTTACCTTTACTAATGTGGTAGTATTGGCTTTGAAACATGTAAAGTCCGCTCCTCTAAGGAAATTAGTTGAACATATGCTTGTTTAGGGGGGAAAAAAAGAAAGACTAGAAAGCAGAAACTGTTAACATACCGATATTCCTCAATTTATGATGAAGTTACATCCTGGTAAACCCATGGTAAGTTGAAAATGTCATAAGTGAAAGTACATTGAATACACCTAATCCACTGAACATCATAGCTTATGCCAGCCTACCTTAAAATGTGCTCAGAACACTTACATTAGGGCAAGTATCTTGAGTTTCATCTCAAAAGTAATCGCTTTTGTATTCTCACCAGAAGAAGACAGAGGTGTATTTTATAGACATGTTGGGATGTGAAAACACAAAGCACAATATCCTAAAAACTCTGGCAACACAGTACACTGTAGCCTATAGGTTGTTTACCCGTGTGATCACGTGGCTGACTGGGTGGGAGCTGCAACCCCCTGTCACTGCCCAATGTCACAAGAGAGTACAGCATGTCGCTAGACCTGGAAAAGATCAAAATTCAAAGTACAGTTTCTACTGAATGCGTATTGCTTTTGCACCATTATAACATCGACAAGTTGTAAGTTGAACCGTTGGAGGTCGGGGATCGTCTATACTTAGATCCTGTGTTTGCAGTTCTTGCCCTAAAATTTGTTATGGCTTTGTAACCTGCATTTTAGTTGTTAAAAATTTTTATGAGATGCTGGAAAATATAATAGCCCTATTTCATGTTTTGATTTTAAATACTGTTAAGGCATTGCATTGTCCTTTGCCTCCACTCAGGCAGATTGATTTTAATAAGGAAGCCATTACTATGTGATAAACTTACTCAAATACACATTCTTCGTATATTTTATATGTATTTATATTTATAAAATCAATGTGTATGTACGTGATATATTTCAAATAGAGATGTCTGGACCTGTTGATTGCATTAAGCATTTGGTATCCTAATGAGGGAGGAGAAGGTGCTACCATCCTGTCTTAAGTAGACCATTCCTCTCGGTAAATTGCATACATTTTACTTTTCTGTATTCTGTGACCTTGCAGTCAGTAGCTTCAGCCCAGGATAATTTCAAAGTCATGTAAATGAATGCAATTAAGGTGTTGCTTATCATCTTACATCGTTCAGATGGAACCTTACTGGATAGCAAGGTTTGTTTGCTTTATGAGGAAGGTCAGAATAAGGTTAAATTTTATTACATAAAATGATTTGGTAATGTTTTTTATTAGCTGCTGAAAAATTAGCGTCCTAATAGGAAATGATAGTGTTTTTTTTGTGTTTTTTTTTTTTTAATTACTAGGAGGTCTCTTCAGGGTTTTTGTTTGCTTTTTTCTGTCTGAACATTACAATTCCATTTTAAGGTGATGCCTTCTGTCTACTTCTAAAATTTTGGGGACATTCTGCCCTTAGTTATGATGCCAGGTATCTTTGACTTACACATAGAAGTGACATTCCCTGCTTCTGCTGGAGGGTAGCTTAGGAGCTGCTCATGTATATGTTTAAGGGATTTGGGTTAATGTCCAGTTATCATATCAGTTGGTGCAGGACCTCGGACAGCAGGACTAGAATCCCAAGGCATACCTGAAAGGAGATCTGCCACTCAGCTCAGCTGATTATCTGCAGGGGTTGGGGAGCGTTGACATATATACTGGAAGAGTTGCTGGTGAAGAACTGTGTGTGGGGCAGGGGGAGAGAGAAAACGGGAATGAAGTAATTCAATTAAAAGAAAGGCAAGTATTCTGCATTACAGTTGGACCGTATAACTTTCTTTCCTTCTATGGTATTTTTGTTTCAGTTTGGTGTATTAATTGATAAAGTCTCTGAGATTCATTGAGTCGTTGAGCAAACATTTACTGAGCATCATCTCTGTACCTTGCACCATGCAAGGTATTGGGGGATTCAAATATGAATGAAAGTTTCACAGTCACAGAGAGACTAACAATAAGCAAGAGGCAGAGACAATGACCTAGAGGTACGGTGGCTGAAGAGCCTGCTTTGCTAGGATGTTGAGGGAGCATCACTGAAAGACACTTGGTACCTGCATTTAGTTTTATGGAGACTGAAAGGTGCTGGTCAAATGAAGTAATAATGAAAAATAGCTACTTTACTTGGGGAAGTTAAAGTTCAGGTTTATGCATTTATTTTTGGGCTAAGCTATCATCCATGAGAACAGATTATAGGTTATACAATAGGAATTGTGGATTCTAGAAATGTAAACCATACATGTGCAGTAGCTGATACAAGTGGAATGCCGCTAGAGTGGAATCACGGAGTTTGCATCATGCCTTCCTTATCACCAGTGAGCTTCACTGTCCATTGGCCTCTTCAATAGAAAGTTTCCTCAGCCACCAAATGTTAAAGTATGTCTCTTGCTGACCCCGAACTTTTTTACCCACTGTTTTGTTTCTGAATAAATGAGGTGTTTCAAACTCTCTGTTGACTACCAAATAATTTTAATACTTTTTCTCCCAGAATTCTGGGTAAGAATTCCTCTGTATCATTGACATTCCTCTCACATCTCTGAAAATAAATGATACTGTGTTTACGTAGTATAAAGACAGACAGGTAGTGTATTTTGATAAATAATTTTATAATGCATATTTTTTATCAGATGTGGTCAACAGCTATGCCCAAGGAAAGCATTATAATTAAGGATATTTTTTATTTTGCAATACATCTTTTTTGTTGTTTTTTGAGATAGTTTATTTTAGTCAGTAGTTAAGATTTTGTTTTAAAACGTGCTATTGAAATTTTTTAGGTAAGATGCACTTGAAGTAACACTTATTTCTCTTCATTTTCAGGGAGTGTTTGGATTGTGAGCTGTTTAAGAGCTCTGTTCTCAGGACCCATTATATTAACATTTGGGAAAAATACATCCAGAAGGTATTGTATTTTGTCTCATTGCTCCATTTTTTAAAAAATACGTAGTTAAGCCTTTGCAATTATAGGAAGAAGGAATATTGTGCCATATTTTGTTATTTATTTTTCTATAAGTTTCAGATATTGGTAAGATAGTTATTTTGACATTTGTAACAGAGGAGAGGGATACCTTTCAGTGTTGGTAAATTCTGAATTTGGTGTGCATAAAAGAAATTTGGTTATGATGGAACCAGTTTTGCCTATTATAAACATCAGAAGTGTTTACATTTTACTTTTTTGGTGCCTTTTACCATTTGTTAAATTTGTAGTGAATGGGTCAACTTCTTTCAATACATATTTACTTTATTAACTGGATATTCATGATTTATATGCATGTGAAATAACTAAAAAATCAGTTTTACAATTTTTTAATCACTTGCCTGGTAGTAGGAATTTCTAGAATTGGATGAATATAATCTTTTATGTTTCCATAGCATGTTATATTGAACTTGCCAAGTAGAAGCTCTCTGTATTCATGATTATTCACTATTGGCTGCACAATGTTTTCTCCCTCCTTCTGTCTGTTACCTGGGGAGGGAGAGGAAAAGCAAATAAGAAATTTAAATAAGCACATTAGGATTGTAAAAGGACTTGTAAATGAACCCCCGAAATATTAAACTTAATTTTCACTGTATATCAGTGAAAGAAATGATATGATCAGAAACTTGTGGAATTTTAAGTTATCTTTTTAAATTGAAAATAAGAATTAACTATTACAATTAAATATTTGAAAGATATAAACATTCAAATCATTTATATCTATTAATTATAAAGGGGATTGTCATTTTCAGTGTCATTAGGAATTATCCAATTAGAAAAGTTATATAATCTCAAAATTAAGAGTAGGTTTGAATAACATTGAACTGGTTACTATTTTTTTTTTTTTAATTTAGTTACAGGTGTACAACACAATGCAGTAGTTATACTTTTTACCCCTCAAAGTGACAACCCCTCTCCCCCAATCTGCTGCCCCACTTCCCCCCCATCATACATATCTATTGCAATTTCAATGACTCCACTTCCACACTATACTCTACATCCGGTGACTATATATATATTCAATTATAGTTGACATACAATATTATACAACATCAGCTTCAGGTGTACAGTGCAGTGATCAAGCCTCTACCCCACCCATGAAGTGGTCTCCCTAACAAGACATGTGACCATCTGACACCCCACAAAATATTTGCAACATTATTAATTATAGTCCCCCAGCTGTCTTTATAGAGGAAAAACTGATGGTTGTTAGTTGGGAGGGGTGTGGGAATGAGGGAGAAGAGGAAGGGATTAGACAGCAGAAAATGGTTACTATTTTTTATTAAAAAGAAACTGCAAAGAAATTAGGTTTAGGTACAAGTTTAAGTAGACAAAGTCTCATGTAACTTCAGAATAGGAATTGGTTTTAAGCAGTTCTTTTGAAAGTTACTGATGTTAGGATTTCTTTTTTTTACTTATTTTTTTAAAAAAAAAACATTTTACTGAAGTATAACTTCATATAGTCAAATAGACACTCTTACTTGCTAGCTAGTTCAGTGAATTTTTTACATAAGCATATCCTGCATAACTTAACACCCCACCCCAGAAGCCTGTCTTTCATAGTCAATACTGCCTCCACCCAGTTGAAACCAGCCTTTCACATTTTTACCATAGATTAGTTTTGCCTGTTTTTGGAATTTTATACAATTGGAATTATGCAGTGTGAACTATTTTGTGTCTAAATGTTTTGATCAGCATTATGTCCGTGAGAGTCATCCGTATGTACACTATTTGTGTTGTTTCCTCCTAACCCCCAAATCATTTCAATGCCATTATCTGATTATACTACCGTTTATCCCTTCTACTGGGAATGGACTTTGACTGTCTTTCAGATTTGGGGCTATAGATAAGACTTCTGTGAACTTATTTGTATCTTTTGGTAGAAATAATTATTCATTTCTGATAGGTATTTATGCACAGGAATGGAACTGATGAATTGTGATTTATGCTTAAGTCTAAGTTTAGTGTAATAGAGACTTGGAATGCTTTTAAGGATATTTAGGAAACGTCAATCAGTGTATCTTTTACTAATGATAGACCATATGGACCTATTTTTCTCAAACTTTATGTAAACTCTAAAGTTTTTTAGGAGTAATGAATTTTTCGTATTTATTAAATGTAAGTTGTCTGTTTTCTGATTCCATTATGACATATTTGATTTACGAAACCTAGATCAATCCTAACCTTAGTGAAGGAAAGTAAGACACAGAATCCTCCTATACATATTTACAACTGGAAACACTGAAAATATATTTTAAAACAAATTAGGCATTTTGTATAATGAAGATTTTAATTTTATTGAATTTTTGGATACCTCTTTGAATATCTAAATTAATAGATACTCTTGAGTTAAAAGAAAACATACTCAGCATTTCTATTTTATTGGGGAATTGGGGGAGGGAACAGCATTGGGGAACCGGGGAAGGGGAACAGACAAGTTGCTGTCCTTTTGTTCTTCAGTCTGGTTGCAGAGGACGTCGCTTCACTGGCCCATGTTGGTATTATCATTGCGCTTTTCCTGGGTGAGGCAGATGCTCACCGGCCATTGAACGGCTGCTCATGGCAGCTCACGAAAGCGCACGCCAGCTGCCGGTCAGCCCCACTGCAGCCTACGCCATCGCCGGCGATTCATGGCAGCCCAGCTCCAAGGTGAGCTGTTGTTCAGCATCTTAGCTGTAGATGGTGCAGCATCACTGGCCCTCATGTGGGATCTGAACCCAGGTCCTGCTGCTCAGAGCTGGTGTCCCAGCCAACTCTTAACCAATGCGCCACTCAGCCGGCCCCATACTTCAGCATTTCCAGTGAAGGTTTTTTGCCACCTTTATCTGTGTTTGTTAATCTGGTGTTTTAAGGAGGAATTATTCATTCTAGAACATAAGTAGTTGAGAAATTTTATATTAATCTTTTTCTGAGTTTTTACTATAGAGCAGTGCTGTTCAGTAGAAGTATAATTTGAGCTGCACATGTAATTTCAAATTTTCTAATAGGCCTATTAAAAAAGGAAAAAGAAATGGGTAAAATTAATCAAATATTTTTTTCAAGCCAATATCTGCAAAATATCATTGCATTGCATAATTAATGAGCAATTATGTGATACTTTACATTCATTTTCCATACTAAATTTTTGAAATTCAGTGTTTTCACTTACAAGCACATCTCAATTCAAACTAATCACTTTTAATACTCTATATTAGATATGTCTAATGGCTACCATACTGGACAACACAGCTATAGCGTTACATCTTAGGTTTTTTTAAAGATTATTATTCTTTATTGAAATTTATATCAAGTAAAAATTATCTTAAAAATCCAATAGAAGGATGCCATGTAATATGCTAATACAACACATTTTAGTAAGTCTCAATCAGCCTGTTTTCCTCCAGTGTTGGAATAAATAACATTTTATTTGGTTGAATACCAGTGAAAGCAATTACAAGTGTTTAGGGGGCATGTTATATGAAAAATACATATCTTTAAATTGTAAAACCAAAATCTATATTAATAAATTTACATCTTATTCTAGGTTATATGCAGAATAGAATTTTACTATTTGTTTTTTTCCTTTTTTTAATTTGAATGTGATAAACCATAAGATGTAACTGTACTATTTTTTGAATAAAATAGGGCCGTTACAACAAAAAAGTTTGAATGTATACATATAGATGTACCTGTACTTTTCATTAATTAGGATATTTAAAGGTTACCTAGATTCTAAGAGTTAATTTTCTTCATGTATGTATTTGCCGAGTAGGGTAAATCATGAACTATACAGTGTCTTGTATGAACCTGGGTCAGAATTTGGAATGTGGATAAGAGCCAAATTACTGACCTATGAAAATGGTCCCATATGGAATTGTCTTGAGGGCCAAAGCCCCTTGAGCAATATCTGCCATGATTACATGCGTTAACTGTTATTTTGGGTTCCAGATCTGAGGTAATTATATTATAGCCCTTTTGACCAACAACACTTTTTTTTATTTTTTTTTGAGGGCAGTCTCACTGGCCCTCACATGTGGGACCTGAACCTGGGACGCTGGCATCCCAAGCCAGTGCTTAGCCACCACACCACTCGGCCGGCCCTTTTCTTTTTTATAGTACTACCTCTTCCCTTTAAATGAAATCAGCTATACTTTTTGACACCCAGATCTAATGGTACATTTTGTTGGCTATTTAAAAAAACAACAAGAAAACCCCAGTCATTTCTCTGCTTAAAAGCCTTCATCTCAGGTGTAGTAAAACTATGTCCCTGCATTAGCTGATAAGACGACACATCTTCTCTGAGGCCTAGCCTGGAGACCACTCAAATGGGAGCCTCTTCTCTCTCCTCTCTCCTCTTTTTTTTCCTCCATAGCGCTGATCACCTTTAAAAATACTATGAAATTAATTTTTTAAAATTAGTTGTTTATTGACTATTTTCCCCTTCTACAATGAAATCTCCCTAAGAGCCGTAATCTTTTTCTGTTGTGTTCATTACTGATACATCTGAAAGAACCTATACTAATGCTGTACATCAATTGGTGCAGCCAATATGGAAAATAGTATGGTGGTTCTTCAAGAAATTAAAACTAGAACTAAGACAGGGATGCAACCCACCTATCTATCAACGTATGTGTGGATAAAGAAAATGTGGTATTTACATACAGTGGAATATTTAGTCAACCTTGAAAAAGAAGGAAATCCTATCATTTGTGACAACATGCATGAGCCTAGAGGACATTTTTCTAAGTGAAATAAGCCACACACAGAAGAACAACTACTACATGATCAATTGATATGAGGAATCTAAAATAGTCAAACTCATAGAAGTAGTGAGGAGAATGTTGGTTGCCAGGAACTGTGGGAAAGAGGAGACGGAGTTGTTGGGCAAAAGGCATAAGCTTTCAGTTATGCAAGGTGAATAGAGATCTCCTGTAGGATATAATATCTATAGTTAAAAATACTGTATTTTAAACTTAAATAATTGCTAAGAGGTAGATCTTATGTTAAGTCTTCTTATCACACACAAAAATAAAGGGGGTGGTGGGAACTTTGGAAGGTAATGAATATGTTTATTAATTAACTGGGGTGATAGTTTTACAATTGTATACTTCCCTCCAAAATTATCAAGTTGTATACAAATACGTACAGCTTTTTTGTATATCAATTATACCTTTAAAAAAGTGTTTTTTAAAAAAATGTTGGGCATCTAGAAGGAGCTTGACTAAGTATTTATTGAATGCATGGAGAAAATAAACATTTTTTCACCCCTGAAAATTTGCCTTTGTGGATTTTCTGGGATGGAATATTTAAAGCAAGAGAAAACAAGTCTTCAATTCTATGTATAATAATACTGAATTAATTGAAAGTAGTTATTCATCAAACTGATATGCATATCCCTATGAAAAATAATATGTAGATAGGAGATTTTCAAAACATAGAGTTGTTTATTCTGGTCAGGTAACTTATCTTTTGGGTATACATATGTGTGTTTCTCCACTTGGGTCATAAAATAATGTTGGTAATCAGTTTGAGAAGTACATTTATAAGATATTTAACTTGTTCCTATAAAATATAGAGACATACATTGTATTTTGGTACCTTAAAATAAGTAAGGATCAAGCAGACATTGACAGTTTTTTAAGAAGTAATTTCTATGTAGTCGAGTATAGATTGTATTTTTACAGGTATTTTCTAATTTTAGTTTTTCAAAGTTTTATTTTTAGGCCATCTACAATAAATGTTTTTAAAGTAGAACAAAAATGTAATCAAAGATATTAAGAAATGGTATATCCTACCTAGAATACATTTAATGAAGATGTTGTAAATGTTTATTCAATTATAGAATAATAATGATGAGATTATTTAATCAAATTATTTCATATCTATTTGCAAGTTTTTGGTTTTATATTATGCCTTTATATATTCAACACATGATGTCAGACTACTGTATGTATGACTATTCAATAATCATTTTCATTAGAACAGGAAGAATTGTAAGTTTTGGTTTATATCTTTCTCTTCATTGCCATCTTTCAAGTTGAAGCTTTAGTACTTCATGATTGTTAGATAGTTACTGCAGTAGCTTTCTAACTGATCTTTTGCCTTCTAGTTTTTATTGTCTGACACATTCTACACCCTATATGGCACAACAAAACTTTCTGAAGGATGTGTCATTACTCTAAACAAAGACTGTTTCCTACAAGGTAAAGGCCTAGTCCCGTTTCTGTTTGGCTCCTGCTTATCCCAGCATCATATTCCATGTGCCTTATAATCCTTAAACATGTTAATTGCACATTTCTTACACTGCCATTCTGTTTGCACCATCTTTATCTCAGGTGTCTTATGATCTGAGATGTCTTGTGAGCCCCACTTTGGGATTTACAAAGCCCCAGCTTGATGCCTCACATACATATACAGGGTGATGAAATGTTGATGAAACAGCTCCAGAGTATATCCTGGAGCTTTAAAAACAATAAAACAGGGCCGGCTGAGTGGCGCATTGGTTGAGAGCTGGTTTTGGGATGCCAGCGGCCCCGGTTCGGATCCCACACGTGAGGGCCAGTGACACTGCCCTCTACAGCTAACAACAGCTCCACCTGGAGCTGGGCTGTGCGAGCCCCTGCAATGGTGTAGGCTGCAGCCCCTGCTGCAGTGGGCTGCCATAGGCTACAGTGAGTGGCCGGCAGCCAGCGTGAGCAGATGGCAGGCAGCCAGCGTGAACTGCCACTAGCCGCGGTGAGTGACACCCAGAGGCAAGCGACCGATCTGCCTCATCCGGGAAGAGCGCAATGACGATACCAACATGGGCCAGTGAAGCAACATCCTCCGCAACTAGACTGAAGAACAAAAAGACAGCAACTTGTCTGTTCCCCTTCCCCGATTCCCCAACGCTGTTTCCCTCCCCGAATTCCTCAATAAAATCTTTAAAAAAAAACAAAACCATGGGAGCCTTAGAAAAATCCAGATTTCTAGCTTCTCTCTAAAAATCAGAAATTTTGAAAAAAAACACAATAAAAAAAAAAGGATAAAAAGCCATCCTTCCTGTGTTATACTACACAAGTTATTTAAACTTACATGCAACAGTTTTTGCATGAGTTTTGCGTGAAGATGAAATGATAGCCTGCGTGTTAAAAATTTGCAGGCTCCAAAATGCGATACAAGTATTTGTTGTAGTACCCAAACTGTATTTTGTTGAATATGTAAATTTATTTGGCTTAATTTAATGTGAACTATAGAGAATGTTGTTTTAATGTTTCTTACCTGAATAAATGGCAAGATTGATTTAATATGTTAGCTGAATGTTTACTATCATAAGTGTCTTTATTATTCACCTGAAACAGAAAAGAAAATACAGATGTCTGGTGAAAGTAATAAATTACCTATCTGGAATGCAACATTTTAAAACATTAATGAATTTAGAAGTTCTGTTAATTTTGAAACAGTTCCAGAGTATATCCTGGTGCAAACAGAATGGCAGAACTTCTAAAATTGATCCTTAATTTTGCATATTGAGTTACAGTGGTGCAAAATACATTTTTTGAATGGCGTCATTTCACAGATTTCCATAAATTTCGTAAAGGTGACCCCATCCCTATCAATTCTATTTCCTAGGAGTATTTAAAGCTTTACTAGCTTACCTGGCTAGTTAATGGAAGTTGTAAATGAGAGTGAATTTGGGGATGATGAAAATATTTTTATTTGATTGGAGTATAGTTCCAGTGCTAAGACCAGTGTCTAAGAATGGAATACATTTCCGACGTTCAAATTTTTTTACCCCCTCAAAAACAAAATCTGGTTATCCTGTGTATCTGGGTGGTAGCTATAAATGAGTTCAAAGAAAGAGATAGGTTGAGGCTGAGAGGAAGCGAGTTTCACAGAACCAGCATCTGAAGCCGTGCTTGTCATCACGCAGAGTAGGCCCTGAAAACCCAGGCCAGCCGGCAGGTGTGTGTTTCAGGGCTCAGATATCGGTGACACAAAGTGATAACAGACTGAATTTGTAAGGAGGATGCAATGATGGTGGTTTCTACGTCTTCCCTACTCATAGCAAAATATGATGTGCAATTTGCATGATATTATTTTGGCAGATAAATATGTGTGGGAAGTTAATCTTAATAGGCCACCCAGATCTATTTAGGTTGTCAGTTTACAAAACCTCTATTTTATTACCCAGGTCATAAAGTTTAGAAAAGATTTAGTCTTTTTGTAACAGTAGTTTAAAAATTGATCCTTTGCTTTTATTTTATATTACAATCTAAAAATCCTAAAAGAGAGTCTTAAGTGTTTATCCTAACAGAAATGGATATAACCTGACAGTGAATGTTAAAGCTACTTTGACAAATGTATTAAAATATGTGTATGGAGTTTATATTAATACTGAGGTCATGCCAATTTGCCGTTTTCATAGTTTTCAGGAAATAAGAAATGAATAATATTTTCATTTTATTTAAGTACTCCGATGAGTTTCTGTTAAGGGTGAAAAGCATCATTATAGTATTTGTTCTAAAATCACATAGAATTTAAATTTAGCCTGGTGACCACAGAATGCTATTTCTTTAGTTTTTAGGTCATTTACAGTAAAATAGCCTCTGTTCATCTTCGTTATTTTAATGTAAAAGGGAGATTATCAGGGCGACTTTTTTTTTTTAACTCCATAATTGTTTGAAATGAATATATGTGAACTATTTAAAACAGTCAAGATCTAGCATTTAGGCTTGTTTGTATTTTAAAGAAAACATTATTAGGGATCGTATTCCTGTTTTCTCTTAAGAGACGGCAAAAGAAGTTGTTTTGCTTCTTTGATTTATACACACATATATATCCCAATTGGATATAGTTCTCTTTCACCTCTTGTGTAGATACTAAGAGTAGCCACCGCCATGACCACAGTTTACTACAGTGGTGTGTAAACTGCTAGTCTTAGAATCATAAGGTTTATATTTGACCTGTAATTTGCCACACCGACTATTAGTAAATCATTTAACCTGAGCCTCAGTTTCCTGATTTGTAAAATGAGGATACAGCATGTATCACAGGAATATTATGTAAAGTAAACGAGGAAATAAAGCTAGTTGTCACCATTGTAATATTCTAGAAAGATGATGTGTTATTGATAATAATGTTAATTCTGTAGTTTTCAAAAGAAAAAAAATAGGTTTCAGATGGCCACTGTTTTGCTCAATAGCACTCCCTTCTAAACTAGACCTTTTCTTCCACATATTTTGCAATTTTCTTTCTTTGCATTCTATTCCACTTTAAGAATTTTCACAAACCTTGGTCCATGCTTTTGAACTTCTTTCAAGTTTGAATCAGTTAACATCTGTCACCTACTGACCTAGTTCTCTTCACTTCCTCCAGCTCTCCTCTCCCCTTACACACTTGCTTGCTTTTGTTGGGTGATTCAACTGGCCTTCATTTGATTTTTCTGAAGATCTAGAGTAATATGCTGTTAGGAACAGCAGCTTCTGAATGCATGTGAACTATAAATATAAAGTAAGATACATAGGAACCAGTAATAATATTCTTTTTTTCCCCTAGGGGAAACAGTTTTCAGAGAAAACAATTAATAAAACCCCAGATGGACTTGCTGTTTCTTTCATTGTATTGTAGGTTACAGGTTTTTAAAGTGAGTCCTGCCTATACATATCCAGGATAAAAATGTTCTCAGTTATAAAATATAACTTTTTGAAGTGACTCACCACATATGCAGTTACTTCAAAATGCATGCCCTTTACTACTGTTTGAATTTTTGTAGGTTTGTAGTTTTGCTGACTGCGAGACAATAAAAGGCCTAGTGCCAGTTCTTACTGGGTCAAGATTCATTTTTAATGTATCAACATTTTCTCAGCTTTTGATACATATAGAAGTCCTAGAGATTTTCCTCCAGAAAGGTTTAACAGGCTTTATTCCAGTGAGGAGAATTCAGGGTCCTTATGCTGGTAGTAACGAACGCAATGTAGTTGATGAATTTATTAACAGAAATTACCAGAAGCTAGACTATCCTAGAGATGTATTTTTAAAGAGGCGAGTGGAGGCCTCAGGACTATTAATTATATTTGTGTCTTCAGCATAGTTCTAGATGCAGACAATTTCACCAGTGATTTCAAAACAGATTGTTAGTCTTTTCGTGAAATGGTCAGGAGACAGTTGCCCAAGTCAATTGGTCTGACACTGTGGAGGCCTTATTAGATAGTGGTTTGTGAAATGCGTTGTAGAAGCACGCTGACCCAAATTCGAATCCCGGGTCTACCCCTTTACTTGTTGTGTGACTTTTGGCAAGTCACTCTACCACTCTGAGCCTTAGTTTCTTCATCTGTAAAGTTGTAGAATATCTATTGTGTAATAATGATTAAGTGAGATAATACATGACTTAGCACTAGTCTCAATAAAAGGCATTTACTTACTTATCCAGTTAGTGAAAGTTAATCATGATAGCTGGAATTGAACCCTCCAAATAGTTGTTTTAAAAACTTGCATTCCATGTTGAGAGTCATTAAAGTATAGAAATATATTTGAGGTTTATTAAAAATCTTTAAGAAACTGCATTAGAGTCAAGGCAGTGTTACAGGTGAATTGATTGGATTTGACATGGAGTGAGACACTATACTTTTGAACAATGATGAATCCTACCTTTGCCACTTATTTAGTTAGTAACTGTCCACTTTGGGCTAATCACCATACCTTCTCAGGCTCAGTGGCCTCATCTGTAAAATCGGGAAAACTTTATAGGATTGTTTTGAGATTAAAGGAATTAAATCAAAGCACTTAATGCACAGCATATTTTAGTTATTCTTATTATGGCCTTAAGTGCCTGAGGGAAATATTCAGGTTTTTTTTCAATGTGATGATTAATGTTGGAATTTGGGGATTAAATACTTTTTTCATTTGTATAATGCTTATCTAGTTTACCTACATTAAGATAAAATACCAAAATATTCGGAATCTCTTATTAAAACAGTACTTAATTTATATTTTGTAAAAACAGATGCTTACATTGAATCTGCTGTGGTCTGAATGTTTGTGTCTCCCCAAAATTCCTATGTTGAAAATCTAACTCCTGAGATGATGATAGTATAAGGAATAGTATAATTCCTTATACTATCTTGTATATCCCCTAGAAGGGATAGTATAATCCCTTCATGAATAGGATTAGTGCCTTCATTTAAAAGGCCTGAGAGAGCGCCCTTTCCCCTTCTACATGTGAGGGAGGCATAGCCAGGTACTCACCAAACTCAGTGTCTGCCTGCACCTTGAGCTTGGACTTCCCAGCTTCCAAAACTGTGAGAAATAAATTTCAGTTGTTTATAAGCCATCCAGTTCATGGTATTGTGTTATAACAGCTTGCATGGACTAAGACAGCATTTATTTATTTATTTATTTATTTATTTATTTATTTATTTAGGTCATTCCATGGCTCCAAATTTTTTTTTTTTTTTTAAGATTTATTGGGGAATTGGGGGAGGGGATCAGCCAAGTAATGTTGTTCTTCAGTCTTCGTTGTAGAGCGTGCTGGTTGCCATCTGGCTTCCTGTTGGCAGCTTGTGGCCTCTAAGCTCAAGGTGCTGTGTTCAATCTTAGTTGCTGGTGGGCGTAGCCACCATCCCATGCAGGAGTTGAACCAGCAGCCTTGTTGTTAAGAGCGCACACCCTATCCACTGAGCCATCCGGGTGGCAGCTCAGCTCCAGGTGCCGAGTTCAGTCTTAGTTGTGAATGGGCATACCCCACCATTGAAAAGGCAATCTTTTTTTTTTTTTTTTTTTTGAGAGCAGTGTCACTGGCCCTCATATGTGGGACCCGAACCTGGGCCACTGGCCTCCCAAGCCAGAGCTTAACCACCATGCCACTCGGCCAGCCCGGCAATCTTGTTTTTATACCAGTTGAGCTATCCTGCCATCTGTTGGCAGCTCAGTGACAGCTCAGCTAAGGTGCCGCATTCACTGGCCCATGTGGGAATCAAACCGGTAGCCCTGTTGCTCAGAGCTCGTGCTCTAAGCCGACTCTTAACCAACTAAGCCATTTGGCCAGCCCTATGGCTCTATACTTTCAATCCAGTCTTTATTCATGCATCTGCTTTCCCTCATGATTCCTTTTCTGTATGTAGAGTGACCCAAAGAAAAAGCAGGGGAGAGCAGGAAGAGATAAGGATTATACCAGAAGATGGCGAGCCTTACCATGATCAGATAGATATACTCTCAGTACTAAGACCCTTAGTTAAGTTTATTCATGACTACTTTTTGAAGTTTTACTAACAGAATGATTTGTATTGCTTTTGTTCACTATGGTAGAATATGGTGAGAAAATTTTAAAGGAAATCTCTGCTTTTCTCAGTGGTTTAAGGTACTTGTTTTTCCAGAGCCATAGTTTATCCAGTAACTTCAAAATGACAGCTAATAAAAGATTGGTAACAAATAGTTGTGTATTAAAGGTGTTATATTAAGTATAGAGTTAAGTTTATCCTATATAAAGTTAACTTTTTTATATTCTGTATTTTGTGCCCATGTCTAAAGTAAATTATTTAATGACATACGAATTTTACATTTATAGGAATTTTCAAAGTTTATAAGACTTATGAGGAGGCAGTGTGGTTTTGGTAGGTTGTTAAACTGAGAACTTGAAGAGTTATAGTTTTGGGTAGCTATAGTTTTGGCTTTGTTATTAACTAATACTTTGGCTGTGAGTTAAAAATCAAAACCTGATTAGCCTTTTGACTCAAACCATCAGTGATCCACAAGTCCCCTTCCCTTCCAATCTAGGGTTACCTCAGAGATAAAGGGGAGCATCGGAGGCCAATGACGGTCTCCCTCCAGCTGCCTTCCAGTGTGTGGACACACGCAAAAGAGGCAGCATGATTTCTGTTTAATTCATCATATCCTGATTTTATTTGGCCCTGGAACCTCCCTCCTCCCTCCTTACTGCTGAACGAACTTCCTCTCTTCCTCCTTCCCGTTCTTCCTTCGTTTGCATGAGCACGAATAGCTCTGCAGAACATGGTTAGGAATATAGCGGTTTCGCGCATCATTTTATTACTTACATTACTTTAAAGCTCTGTGTTTGAACTGCCTTTGCTTTGGTCATATATTTGTTTTCAATTCTTAACACACAGTTTATAAAATGAGTCCTATGAGAATGTATGACTCACACTGAGAGATCTTGTTTTATTGCCATATGACATGTTTTCTAGGCATGCAGTAGGTGTAAAACGGGAATGACAGCGGCTATCCATTTTCATCTGTTTGACTCAACACATTGTAGGACATTGTGAACATATTTGAAATTTTTTTTTGTTTTTATTAAAATGTAAATAATAGAAGACCTTACTAACATAGCTTAGAAATGAGGGGTATATCATCTCACCATGATGTTGGGAGTATGGGTAATAAATTGTCATAGTGATGTTATTGAGATCCCATGTGTGTATTTTCCATTTTTCTACTGTGCTATCTTGAGTGTTTTGGCAGTGCCACTCTTCATGGTTGCAACATGTCTATTTTTCTATGCAAATTTTTTTTTTAACTGAGGAAAACATTTCTTAGTAAACTCCATATTCCATAATTGCATCATAAACCCTTGATTGGCAGAGTAAACATTACGAGCCATAGCGACTTGACCTAATCAGGATTCACCTCCTAAGGGGAAGAGGGTGAGCATTACTGCCAGCAAGTAAGGAAGGGAGAGGTGTATCTTTGAGAGGGCTACCACAGTGTCACAGCTAGGGAAGATCACAGTTTTGTCATCTCTGCCACCTTTCTTAAGAGATCTCTAACTAGAGGCAGTGATGCTGTGCTTCATTCACTATGTGTTTTTTGAGTGTTTACTGTATGACTGCTCTTCTCACTAAGAAGGTGAATTAAGTAAAAGTTAAGCTGGTGTGGGAACCAGTAATATGTGTGTGTGGGGAGAAGGCTCTAGCCAAGGCCCTGGGGCTGGGGGGCAGGGGTGAAAGAGGGAGGATCACAGGAAGTGAGGGGGGGAGGGAAGCTACTAGACAGCTTTGAGTAGAGGAGGGGACCCACTATACATTATCACAGCATCACTTTGGCCATTGTGTCAAATAGACCAAAGGACATTAAAAGCTATTGTAATAATCCAGGAGAGATGAGGGCGCCCAAGGCGGAGGCTATTGGAGGCTATTTCCTTCGCTGATGAGTTGGATGTGGGCTGTGAGAGGAGGGGAGACTTCTAGGACAGGAGCTAGGTTTTTGGTCTAAACAGTAGAATGGAGTTGATATTATCTGAGATTAGGAAGAACAGGGACTGAATTTAACATGTTAGTGACATGTTAAATTTGAGATGTTAAATAAACAATTGGATATACACATATTTCTTGAGGACGGATCAATATATATTTTTTTAAAATGAGATTTACCATTAATAACAAGAAATGGCTTTTAAAAAAGAATATAAATTCAAAAAAAAAACAATAAAGAGAAAATAGGAAATGGAGAAATAAAGTGTTATATGGGAAGGGATATTTTATGTTCCATTGAACAAATACAGAGAAACATTGAAAATAATTTTAAAATACAATATTCAAAGAAGCATTTATACATTGAGCATTTATTTAGTGCCTCGTTTTTGAAGCCCCAAACCTTCTTAAAAATATACATCAAGACAGAAATACTCCACAAGGACTGGTAGTGTGGATTTAGTTTATATCTGTTTCTTCTTTGACATGATGCAGTGATCCTTCTAAAGGACTCATGTAGTTATCTTCCCACACCCCAACTTCCCCAGTATTGTGCAGCCTACAGTTAATGCTCAAGTGTATCATTCAGTAGCTATCCAAGCCAAGAGGATTGCTGCAATATCTCTTATGTGACAGATACATGTCTATATAATATATGTTATATATTTTATATATGTATGTATGTATATGTCAGGATGAGTGGATTTTCTTTTGAAGAGGAATTAGTCCAAGATACCTTTTAACCAGATTATTGTACTTGTTTGCATTTAACAAGGACGCTGCACACAGCTAAGATTTTCAATCTGTGTACATACTGAGAACTCCTCATAAAGTACCATTCATATTATAGGTATTCAAATGTTTTGATACAAAATTTGGTTTAAACATCATCCACATTTCTAACTTACTTTAAAACTTTTAATATATTATGCTGCATGAAGTAGGTATTACTTGATCATTTGTGCTCTACCTGTAATGCGAATTTTTTGAGAAAATTGAATTACAATTTTTTTGATAAAACTACTCTTAAATTTAAGGAATTATTTATTGGGCAAAGAAATTTTGTTCTTTAAAATGAATTAAGCTTTTCTTGTTATACTTTTGACCAATCATGGTTAATATATGACCACTGGTCTATATGACCAATGGGGGAGACATTTATATTTAGAAGGGAAATGCTGTTTGTTCAGAGCCTGAGTATATTGAATTCTCCAGTCTGCCTGTTTCTTGTGTTAGGTAAAATGACCATATCCCCATGAAAGAGTTCTGCAAATTTACAGTAATTAAGCAAGCATTATACTAAGTTTTGAGACCAGATTGATCGTAGATATGAATTACCCCCATAAGTTTTTATCTACAAGTCCATTTTCAAGTTTTTGGAGTGTATCTCTTTCTATACCCCTTCGTTTTTGTTTTTTAAAAGGTAGAGTTAAGAAATTCCGTTGCCTAGCAATTAGCATTTACTCATATGTGTAAATGCTTACCTAATAATATTATTATCAAAGTAAAACTCTGATTTGCCACAATATAGCAGCTTATCTTTTATTATGTAAATAAGAATATATTTAAAATATATTTAAAACAATATTAAAATGATTTCTCAAGAACTCCCACCAACATGGAACCAGAGCTTAACTGACAGAGTTGCTTCTGTCAGCGCATGCTTCTTGTCCCCTCCTACCCTCCCTCGTGTGCCTGCCCCCCCATGTGTGCCTGTCCCCCCATGTGTGCCTGCCCCCCATGTGTGCCTGCCCCCCCTTGTGTGCCTGCCCCCCAGGTGTGCCTGCCCCCCAGGTGTGCCTGCCCCCCAGGTGTGCCTGCCCTGTATTAATAACTTACTTTCTTTTTAGTAATACTGGCTCTAGCATGTGGATCCTTAATATGAGGTTTAATTTTGCTTTTTAAGTTTTGTAAAAATGCTAGCATTCTATAAGTAGTCTTCTAAGACTTGCTTTTTTTCATTGTGGTTGTTTTACATGTATTTATGTTATATGTAATTTGGGTTCATTTACTTAACTGCTGAGTAATATTCCGTTGTATGAATTTATTTATTGGCCCTAGTGGTGGACATTTGGGTTATTGTTGGGTGTTTTGGTTTGCTTGTTGTGTTTGTTTTGCTATACCTGTGTCGATCTGTATCTGTACATCGATACAGATACCTGTGTGTACATATAGCTGTTTTATATGTAGATATATCAAGCAATGCTAATGTCAGTGTTCTTCTGTGCGTGTTCTCTGCACTTGTGCAAGACTGAAGGATATATACCTAAGAAGTATAGAGACTGTTCAGTTAGACAAGATAATGCCAAATTGTTTTCCAAAGTCATTGTGCCAGTTTACATTCACTAGTAATATACCAAGCTCTCACTGAGCCATTATCATTGCCCAAACTTGGAAACGTCAGGCTTTTTAAGTTTTCCCAACACAGTGGCTGCAAAAAGAGCATTTTATTGTGGCCCTTATTTGCTTTGCTATGATTGTTAATGAGGTTGAACATCTTTTCATGTCATTACTTACCATTGGTATTTTTCTTTAGTAAGCAAAATGCTTGTTTATGTCTTTTGCCCATTATGTACCTAAAACTATGAATTAAATAAATTTACTTTTTATATTTTTAAGTTTTTAAATAATAACACACAAAAGTTGCAAGTACAATGAAGAGGAAATTCTTACCTTTGAAGATTTGATCTGATGCTCCATCATCCCTGAATAAATGAGTGTGTATTTCCCACAAACAAGGACATTATCCCATAAACCACAATAAAACCATCAAAATCAGGAAATTAACATTGATGCATTACCACCATCTAATCTTCAGATCTTATTCAATTTTTACAAGTCGTCCCAATAATGTCCTTTATAGCAAAAGGATCCAGTTTAGAATCACACCTTGTCTTTTTCTTATCACATCTTTTCATTCGCCTTCAATACTTAACAGTTTTTCAGTCTTTGTTTGACTTTCAAGACCTTGGAACTTCTTAAGACTATGTAGGCCAGTTATTTTGTAGGATGTCTCTTCCGTTAGGATTGTCTGCTGTTTCCTAATGATCAGATGCAAGCTATGAATATTCATTTAGCAGGAATATCACAGTCGTTACATTATGTCTTCTGTTTGTATCCTATTAGGTGGCACACAGTTTTCATTTTGACCCATTACTTGGTGATGTTTACTTGAATTACTTGATTAAGATGGTTTCTGTCATGTTTCTCTACTGTGAAATTACTCATTTTCCCTCTGTTTGATAATTATTTTGTGCTGAGGTACATTGAAATTATGTAAATATCCCCTGTCTGGTCACCTTTTCATTTCATTAATAAATTTATTCGTCTCAGTATGAGTTCATGATTCTGTATTTTATTCAGTGAGCTATAATCAATTACTATTATTACCTGTTTTGTTGCTCATCTTGCCCTGATTTAGCCAGTGAGAGCTCTTTCAAGTTGGCTTCTGTTTTTTGGGTGCTTTAAATTTTCACTTACAGTTGACATACAATATTTTAGTACTTTTCACTGTACAGCATAGTGATTAGACATTTATATTACAAAGTGATCACCCTGGGCTTCTGTGCTCTACTTCCAATTTCATTCTCACACTATGGAGTTAAATCACATTTTCTCCCTAACCATGAGAAACTTGCCTACAATTAACCTAAATTTATTTACTTATTTGATCAATTTCACTATATGTAATCAATCTGCCACATCTATTGCACCCCTTTTCCCCCATCAAATTCTATTTGAGCTTTGAAGTAGGATGGGAAGCCCCCTGCCATCCTACTTGGATTCCTACATTGCATAGCTTGATGCATCGTTTTACGGGAACTGTCCTCCCCCTGCTCAGGCATTGACACCCACTGTGGGACCCCTGCCATACAAGGTCCTGCTCAACCCAAACCACCCTCCCAGAGCTTGGGCCAGACTCCCCACCTCACTGTTCCTTCCATGCCGCCACAGACACTGCCTCATTCTGCATGGGCTCTGGCACCCCTTATTAGGGATACCCTCTTTGCATTTTGCCCATTTCTTAAAAATAAACACACCCACACACACACACACATTCTGTATACCTGTATACCAAGACCTTTTTTGGCAGTGTGCTTTGAAGTGTTGCAGTTAATCTTTTCAGTTTTTCCTTCTTTTATTTGTTGATGGATGGAAGTTTTTAATTATAATGTGATTGCATTTTTTCATTATGCTTTATATTTAACCCTTTCCATGTCTTAAGAAAATTTTCTCTATTCTGAGTTCATAAAGATATTCTCTTATATTTTATTTAGAAAAATATTAAAGATTTGCCTTCTCTACTTAAAACTTTAATCCCTCAAACTTTTTTTTGTGTATGTGGTACTATAATGATCCAATTTCTTTTTTTCCCCTCAAATGAATAAATTGTTTCAGCACTATTGAATGAGTCTTCCTTTCCTCAGTGATCTGCAGTCAGCTTTTTCAAATATCATTCTTCATATGTATGAAGGTCTGTTTCTTCTTCAGCAGTTTGTCTCTTTTCCCTGAGCTCACTGGCTTAATTGGTCCAGCTTTATGATCAGTCCTAGTATAGGTAGGGCAAAGTCCTGTATGCTTTTTTCTGGTTGCATGCCTTTTCTGTTATGGACTTCTGCTGCTCCATTATAAAGTTTAGAATCAACTTATGAACCTTTTGGATTTCAATTGACATTGCATTAAATGCACTGGTTCAAATTGGAGAGAATTGTCATTTTATGATGTTGAGCTTATCATGAGCAAGGTATGTCATCCCACTTGTTTAGGTTATATTTAATGTTTTCCAATATATTTTCTTCATATAGTATGGCAATATTTGCAAGTTACTTTTAATCTTTGGATATGTTTTATTGTTGGATATTTTTAAAGTGTTATTTTCTGTTTGTTATTGGTGTGTAAAAACCCAGTTGATTTTTTAAAAGTGCGTTATATTCAGCCACAAAGAATTGAATACTAACAGAACTGTTCAAATAAATGTGAGACATGCTCACAAGCAAATAAATAAGATTAGAAGTTCAAGTTTTTACCCTGAAATTACTTTTTTTTAAAAGGTTTTATTGGGGAATTGGGGGAGGGGAACAGCGTAGGAGAACCAGGGAAGCAGAACAGACAAGTTGTTGTCCTTTCGTTCTTCAGTCTAGTTGCGGAGGATGTTGCTTCACTGGCCCATGTTGGTATTATCATTGCGCTGTTCCCGGGTGAGGCAGATCAGTTGCCAGCCTCTGGATGTCGCTCACAGCGGCTCTTGGCAGCTCACGCAGGCTGCCAGCTGCTCACACTGGCTGCCGGTCACTCACTGTAGCCTATGGCAGCCCACTGCAGCAGGGGCTGCAACTATGCCATCCCGGGGACTCACAGCAGCCCAGCTCCAGGTGGAGCTGTTGTTAGCTGTAGAGGGCAGTGTCACTGGCCCTCATATGTGGAATCCAAACCGGGGCTGCTGGCGTCCCAAGCCAGCCCTTAACCAGTGCGCCACTCGGCCGGCCCCTGAAATTACTTTTGATGTTTTAATAAATACTACGTGAAAAGTCATCTTTTTTCAGCTTTATTGAGATATAATTCAGGTATAATAAACTTTATCCATTTAAAGTGTTCTTTATAGTCAGCAGGTGTGCAATGAACACTACCATCTAATTTTTGAACATGACCCTAAAAAGGAACCTCATACCTATTATCACTCACCCCTGATTCCCATCCTCCTCAAACCCCAGCCCTAGGCAACTGCTTATTTACTTTCCATCTCTGATCTTGGCTATTCTGGATATTTCACATAAATGGAGTCATACAATGCATTGTGTGTGTGTGTGTGTATGTGTGTGTGTGCACGCGCGCACATGGCTTTTTTCTCTCAGCTTAATAATTTTTAAGGTTCATCCGTGTTGTAGCATGTATCAGTACTTCATTACTTTTTATGGGTAAATAGTGTTCCATTGTGTTACATATCACATTTGTTTATTCATCACTTGATGTACATGTAGGTTGGGCTGTTATGAATAATGCTGCTATGAGTATGCATATACAGATTTTTGTGTAGATACAAGTTTTGATTTCCCTTCTGTGTATATCTAGGAGTGAGAATTTTGGTGTTACATGGTAATTCTATGTTTAACATTTTAAGGAACTGCCAAATTGTTTTTGTTAGCGGTCCTACTGTTTTACATTTCCACCAGCAGTGTATCAGAGAGGTGAATAGTGATCTTAAATCTACTTTTTGCATTCTCCAAAGAGTAATTGTTATATATTAGGTTTACCTTAAATCATGATTATTTTAAATAATGAGAGAAATGACAACTTATTTTACATCAGATTCATTTTTAAACAATTTATGATTTATATTGAGTATGTCTCTTTAATTTTTTACAGCTTTATTGAGGTATAATTTACATACCATACAATTCAACCGTTTTAAGTGTTCAGTATGATGATGTTAAGTCAATTCATGCAGAAGTGGAGCCATCGTCACAGTCCAGTGTTAGAACATTTTCATCACTGCAAAGAGCTCCTTTAGGGCCGTCCGAGTGGCACGGTGGTTAAGCGCTGGCTTGGGAAACCAGCGGCCCTGGTTCCGTCCCACACATGAGGGCCAGTGATACTGCCCTCAAAAAAAATTAAAAAATCCAAAGAGCTCCTTTATGCTCATTGTAGTCAATTTTGGCTCCCTTCTGTCCTAGGAGATGATCTGCTTTTTTCCCTGTAAGTTTGACTTTTCTAAATATTTCATATATAAATGGAATCATACAAAATGGACTTTTGTGTCTAGCTTCTTTCACTAAGCATTATGTTTCTGAGGTTCATCTTTGTTGCATGAATTATTAGTTCATTTCTTTTTGTTGTTATTACGTACCATTTTATGCTTTTCCTTTCACCAGCTGATGGATATTTGGATTGTTTATAGTTTGGGGCTATTATGACTGATGCTGCTATGATCATTTGTTTTCAGTTCTCCTGGTTTAGCTACCCAGGAGTGAAATCGCTGGGTCATGTGGTTAAGTGTATATGCTTAACATTTCAAGAAACTGCCATACTGTTTTCCAAAGTGGCTACATTCTCATCAACAGTGGATGAGGGTTTGTTTTCCCCTCTCCTCCCTTTGAATATTTTTAGTCTTTTTAAAAAAAATTACAGCTGTCTACTGGGTGTGTAGTGGAATCCCATTGCAGTTTTGTTTGCATTTCTGTAATAGGTGATGATAAGCATCTTTTTGTGTGTTTATTAAGCGTTCATGTACCTTTGGTGAAATGGCTTCAAATGTTTAGACCATTTTATTAAACTGTTCTTTTTATTCTTGAGGAGGTCTAAGGGTCTTAATATGCTGAATACCATTTCTTTATTATGTTTATGATTTGCAATTATTTTCTCCTATTCTGGGACTTCTCTTTTATCTAAATTGTGTTTTTTGAAGAAGTTGAAGTCCAATTTTTTTGTGTGTTGTTCTTTTTTTTTAATAGATTTCACATTTGTTGTTCATATTTAACACATTGTTTGTGGGAAACGAGTAAACTCGTCATATCGCTCAAATGCCCGCATACAATGTGTTAAGAAATATTTTCCTAACCTAAGGTCACAAGATTTTATTCCTGTGTCTTCTAGAAGTTTTGGAGTTTTGGTTCTTTCTTCAAACTATGATCCATTTAAGTTATTATTTTTATATGTTGTGAGAGAAAGGTATTTATTATTTATGTGAATATCCAACCATTCCAGCACCATTTATTAAAAAGGCTATTCTTTCCCCCATTGAATTGACATGGCACATTTGTCAAAAATCAAATGACTATGAATGTTAAAGTTTATTTTGGGTTCTCTGTCCCGTTTGATTACCTATATGTCGATCTCTATGCCAGTATCGCATTGTGTTAGTTATTACAGCTTTATAATAAATTTTGAAATTAGGTAGTTGAAGTCCTGTATTGTTAATCTTTTTCAAAATTGTTTTGGATATTCTAATGCTCTTATACTTTCATATATATCTTAGGATCAATTTTTACAAGAAAAAGAAAGAAGAAAAGCACAAAGAGATTTTGATATATCAATTTGGGGAGAATTGCCATCTTTTTACAATATTGAGTCTTCTAGTCCATGAACATGGAATGTATTTTTATTTAGATCTTCTTTAATTTCTTTAAACAGTGTTTTGTAGTTTTCAGTGTATAGATTTCATACTTCCTTTGTTAAATTTACTCTTAAGTCTCTTATTCTTTTTTCCACTATAATGAGTAGAAGTTTTAAATTTTTATTTTTGGATTATTTATTTCTAGTATATAGAAGTGCAGTTAATTTTTGTATATGGATCTTGTATCCTGCGATTTTTCTAAACTTTCTTATTAATGTTAGTAGTCTTTTTGTAGACTCCTTTTAATTATCTACATACAAGATAATGTTGTCTGCAAATAAAGACAGTTATAATTTCTTTTTCAATCTACATGTCTTTATATTTCTTGCCTGATTGCAGTGAGTTGACTCAAGTACAGTGCTGAATAGTAGTACTGGGTGAGAGCATATATCCTTGCTTATTTCCCAGCATTAGAGGGTGAAGCATTCAGTCTTTCTCCATTAAGTATGGTTTTGGTTTTAGGCATTCTTCCTAGAAAGGAAGTATTCTTTTCACATTAAAACAATCAACTCATGTTATATACTTTATTCATACAATAACAAACAAGAACCATATGATTATCTCAATAGATGCAGATAAAGAAATCAAAGAAACAGATAAATGAAATAAAGAGTTTAAACGAACTAAGAGGTAGAGAGGAAGCTACTTTACATAAAATGATGAGGAAAAGCTTCTCTGAGGAAATGACATTTAAGCTGATATTTAAACAACCTGAAAGCCTTGTCAGTCAGAACTTGGGATTGTCCTTGTGTTGCTCACTTCGACATTCCAACACCTAGTATAGCGCCTACTCCCTAAAATGTGTTTAACTAACAAATGAAATTTTGTGTCTTGCTTTCTTCTCATTCTAGTCTGATCATTTTACCATGTCTGTAATAAAGTATTTTTTGAAAACATATATTTTAATGATGGTATAATATTCTACAATTTAATTGACCAAGTTATTTAAATGTTTTCTTATTCACAGACATGCTTCCTGTCTTTATGATTCAAAACACATCTGGCACATTCAGTTTCATTGACTTGAATTTAAGGCTAATTTGCCCACTTATTAATATAAGGCAGTTTTTAAACATTGATCTGAGAGAGAAGTTTATTTTATATTATATTTTGCTGATTTTATTTAAATGTTATTTTTATTTATGTTTCACTTGATCATATGTTTAGTTGAAAAGGGTTAAAAAAACAGTGCTTTAATATTAGAGACAAACCATTAAAACAATTCTTGAATGTGACAAACTATCAGCCATAAATTGTGGACTGTGGAGATTTTTAACTCTTTACATAGAAAACATAGACTCTTGAACTTCATGTACCATTGCCAAGTGTTTTGCACTAGTTGGATTGAGACCATTGCAGGTGGCTAGTACTAGAGAAAAGTCAGGATTTATGTTCCTGAGAACTGCCAAGGTCCGTCTTTGTTTTGAGGAAAATATGCCAGAGTTTGAATTCAACTTTAAATTCTTAATAGTTTTGTGATTTGGAGTAACTTAAACTCATTTTACTCATCTATAAATAATGGGGTGTGATAATAGTCATCGCATAGGTTATTTCAAAGATCATGTATGTAAAAGGCTTACCACAATGTCTGACACGTAGTAACTGCTCAGTAAATGAGAGCTATCATTACCTTTGAGTCTCATAAATAATACTGGGAGTCTTAACACATTGTTTGTGGGAAACGAGTAAACTCGTCATATCGCTCAAATGCCCACTTACAGTGTGAATGTGGGAAACGAGTAAACGCATCATATCACTCAAATGCCCGCATACAATGTGTTAAGAGTGGTAGCTGTAAGGGTTCCATATACTTCAAGGCCTTATCAGCAGATACCAACTCTTTAATAATGTTCTCCTGAAGATGTTTACTTTTATTCTTGTCAAGAGTCAGTCATTTTCTTCATTGAATATGCCTTGTTTGGAGACTCTTGCTTATCTGCACATATACCAAAAAAAAAAAAAAAAATTGGCCCAAAAGTTAGTATTTTAAAGTACCATTAAGTTAGATCTTTTGATATCAACTTGTAGGTCACTATTTGCAGTATTCATAAATTAGTTCTGATTATTTCCTTTTTTCAACTTTAAAAAGTAATGCTTTTTTTATTTATCAAGAAAGAAAATTAATTGAAAGCTAAACAGTTAAATTTTACGTGAATTTAAGTGATTTAATAGGTAATGTAGACAAGGGATAGGGTTTGCCTTGGGTACAGCTTCTGAGGTTGGGTGCTGGGTATTTAGAAAATTCCCTGGCCAGCCAAGTGGCACGCTGGTTAAGACTTGGCTTGGGGCGCCAGTTCTGAACAGTAGGCCCGGTTCGGATCCCACATGTGGACCAGTGATGTTGCGCCCTCTACAGCTAAGATGGTGAACAACAGCTCAACCTGGAGCTGGGCTCTTGTGAGTTTCCGGCGACGGCATAGGGTGCAATAGGGCTGCAGTGGGCTGCGGTAAGCTACCGAGAATGGCTGGTTGCCAGCGTGAGTGGCTGGCAGCTGGCATGAGCTACCAAGAGCCACCGTGAGCGGCCATCCAATGGCTGGTGAGTGACTGCCTCACCCGGGAAGAGCACAGTGATCACAGTACCAGCATGGACAGTGAACCGATGTCCTCCACAACTAGACTGAAGAACAAAAAGACAGCAACTTGTCTGTTCCCCTTCCCTGATTCCCCATCGCTGTTCCTCTCCCCCAATTACCCAATAAAATCTTAAAAAAAAAAACTCCCAAAGCCCCTGGCACGTTTTAATAGGAATACTAATATAATTTGCAAATATGGTTATTTTTAAGTTCATGTGTAAATAACTACCTTCTAGTTATACATAATTAGTGATTGTTCCCTACTCCTCTTTGAATTCTTGTCAGCATATATAGTCAAGGCCCAATTTGAGTCCAGAATATGTAATGTTGGGGCATGGCACTTTACCAGTTCTGCACATTGTCTGTTTCCCCTCTAGAAAATGGGATAATGTGTTTTCTGCTCGTTTCATTGAGTTATGAAGATCAAATTAGGTCATATCCATGAAAGTGCTTTATAACTGGTAAAGCATGTAGTTTACTAATTATTATTCCCATTCAGCCTGTCAGATCTGCTCTTTTCTCACAACTGTTTGATAGGTTGTTTGTGATGGGTGTTGCGATAGCCCAGAATCCTGTAATGTGTCCTGCCTCTTTTATGCTTGTACTAGAGAGTGAACAGTTGTGGACTGTTGCTATTTGTGTCCTTTAATTTGTCCTTTTTTATTATAAAAGTAATACATGTTTATTTTAAAGGAACTAAAAAATACAAACTAGCAAAAAGGAAAAATAAAAATTCTCTCTAAATGCAGAAATAATTGCTGTATTTATTTTTGTATATTTTTTAAACAAATTCAGTTATACTGTTCTGTTTCCTGTTTTTATCATTTATATGTAATAAGTTACATAGAATGATACAGTATAATTTTCTTACATATTTTAATGACTACCATAATTTATTTAACCAGTTGCAAACTTTTTTATTTTGACATTTAATGTCTGTTTGAAATTTTTTACTATTATAAATAATGTACATGCTAACTTTCTTATGGCTAAATATTTGTACATACCCTCATTTTTTTTCTTTTGGATAAATCCTAGACTTGGAATTACTACATAAAGGAGCGTGTGACATTTTAGAAATTTAATTTTTTGTAGCTTTATTGAGGTGTAATTGACATATAATAAACTGTACATATTTAAGGTTACAATTTGATAAGTTTTGACATGTTTGCACCCTTTCTCATCACATAATTTAGATAATGCTCTTTTGTAATCCTTCCTTGCTGCACCTTCTTACCCCTCCATCCCCAGGCAACCACTGATCTGTTTTCTCTCTCTGTTGATTAATTTGAATTTTCTACAATTATATGCAAATAGAATCACACATTATGTGTTCCTTTTTGTGTAGCTTTTTGCACTCAACATAATTAATTTTGTAATTTATCCATGTTGTTTATATCAGTAGTGTTTCCTCTTCTTGCTGAATAGTCAGTGTTCCATTGTGTGGACATACCATAATTCATTCACCTATTGATAGGCATTTGAGTTGTTTCCAATTTTTGGCTATTAAAAATAGAGCTGCTTTGGACATTGGTGTACAAGTCTTTCTATGGACATAGGCATTTGATATTTATTATAAATTTTGTGCTGAAAAGATTACATAGATAGCATTTTGAAACAAAAAGCTTAATATGAAAGAAACTATAGCTATTTTTTCTTCTTTTTAAAGATGTCATTTAATTAATTTGGTGGAAATTTGAAATTCACAAAGGTTAATAAGCATATCATCATAGCAACTATAAACCTTTTTTACAGTTTGTTTTCTTGAAGCATCTACTTCTCAAATTAATGTACTATTTAGAAAGCAAAGACCTGTTGCCTTCCGTTAGTGAACAATTTGTGTTTTATAAACAATTTGTATTTCTGTCAAATGAAGACTTCTACATTAAACTTTATAAGAAAAAGATACTGAGAAAACCTGACAGAAATTCACAAAGCATATTCCAGAATGTGGTATGGAATAGATGCCAAACTCTCTTTTTTTCTCTTAAGATGCACCCTAGACTGAAGGAGGAGCGAGGAATCTGAAGACTCCGGATGACATCAGAGCTACTTTTCAACAGCCTTCTCAGTTTCCTTTCTCAGAAAGCAGAGACTCAAACCTTGGAGACAGACGGTGAGAATATTTTTCCTGAGTCTTTCAGGCATAATCAATTGTGATTGTAATATATTTCAGAAAGTCCTTCCTTAGTTATAAATCAGCTTGTAATCACCAGATTTGTAGTTTGTGTTTTATCTGTGCAAATTATTTCATTAGGCAATGTGGTTTTTTTAAAAAGTGAGTAAGATATAATTCTATAGTTATGGAACATACAGGGATAACTATAAATAAATTTAATCAATAGTAGAAAGGTTAAATGCCATTAAAAAAACACAAAAAAATATATATTCTTGAGAATTCAAAGATATAGATTACTTCTAGAGAGAGTGGTTGGGAATCTTGAAAAAAGAAATAGTATTTGTGTTGATGATACTTAATTTATTTTTACCAAAAAAACTGAGAAAATGGATAGTTAATATTAATGCAAACCCAGAAATAATCTGATTTTAGATAGAAAGTTAATTATTGTTTTGAGGAAAAATAGAAGCATGTTTGGTTATTGTGGATTTATTGTAGTTTAAGTCAGTGATTACTTTTTGAATTATATAAAATAGTTACCTCTTACAAAGCAAGTAGTATGTTAGTATTTCTGAGAAATGATAAAATAATCTGATAAACAGAGTAGGTGGATAGTGCAACAGAAAGAGATGACTGAGTGGTTAATTCTACTTGGATTAACACTCTTGTTTTCTAGTATAGGTACATCCTATAATGAATTTGTCTTAAGCTCTTGGACCTTATGCTGCATACGCCCGGGCAGAAGTACTCCAAGTAATCTGGGAAAAGACACAGTGATTGATTATTGTGCTTATCATTAGTTGTGAAGAATTCACTTTCAATTAGACAGCTGAAAACTGGTCAGAAGAGAGATAGCAAATGGAATACCCTAAACTTCACGGTGGTTCAATGGGCCATGATGTTTCAAAAGGGGAATGGCAGTTTTGAACCAGATTTCTTCTTTAGGCACAATATGGTTGGCACAATGATACTACTAACTTCCTTTTCTTCACTGTTCAGATTATTACAAAACCTAGTGATAAAGTTGTTCTTTTAATCATTCTACTTTTATTTTCATCACTCTGGTTATCCCTTCTTGTAACTTCAGCAAGAAAATCTTTAAAACATTGTAACTATTAAATAGACTATAAAATTATTAGTAATTATTTGGTTGCTAGTCATTCTTCACGTATTCATATAGTATTTTTTCCTCTAAATTGAGATTTTAAGTCAACCAGATTTTTGTTTGTAAATATTAAGCGTTCTTTCATTCAGGTATAGTTATGTGTTTATGACTGTTTAATAGTCCAAAATCTGCTTTTATATTTGATCAAACACATGTGATATTGAATCCCAATTCTCAACTTCTAATTTTGTTAAAATGAAAATTATAGCCAGACACATTCTTGTTACCCTGAAGATAGTTTGTTGTTCTTAATTTGTCAACATCCTTGTTTTACCAAGTAACCAGTGACCACTTATGACAGTTGTATAAATAAATTGTAGATAGCCAGCTGATAGATATACATAGCCAATAAGTTGTCCTTGAAAAATGATCAAATTTAGATATTTCTCCAAGATAGAAAAGTAGACAGATTATTTAGAATGTACAGTGAACAACTTTGAAATATAAAAATGAATTATTAGTGATATGTCATTTACATATATTTTTAAATATTTCAATATTTTAAAAGTGAATATGTTAAGTTTGTGTTTTCTAAAATGTGTTTTGTTAAACAGTTCTCCCCTGAGGAGCCCGTGGTCACATAAGTTTGGAGACTTCGAATCAATATAATCCCTTCAGTAGGCCTTCCATTAGCCAGTGGACTGTCCATCTCCAAAAGGAGGATCTTGTGTGTATATATATATCTTAAAATGTGTACACATTTTTTGGCACTGTGTGTGTGTGTGTGTGTCTGTCTATCTCAGGAAACTAGTATTCAATAGAATACAGCCAAAGTCTCCAAACTAACATTTTTCATGAGGTTTACTATAGTTTGTCATACAGCTACACTCCAAAAATAGTCACAGCGTATATTTAAATATAGCAGTGTACATCTGAATGAGAGGCTCAAGAGCATGATTAGGAAAAAAGGACAAGAATTTGATGAAATGAATATTGTAAGTCATGTGTTTATGATGTGTTTATGAAGATTCTTAGGCCAAATTTCCCTTGCTCACTTGTTAGCTTCCCTTTTCAAAAGAAGTAATAGTCACCCCATGTAACTAAAAAATAAAACCACCCTTGGTTGTATTTTATAGGACTACATTTACTTTCTATACTCTGTTTATCTCAGAGTGTAACATTTATTAGCTAATTTTTCAAATATTGATAATACAAAAAACAGTGAATAACTCGGGTAGAATTAGATAATTCACTAAATCAATTAAGCTTAAATACTTGAATATACTCATTTTCTAACTAAGTGGAGTTTTTATTGTTTTATCTCATGATTTCTCACTAGGAAGAGTTTTTTTTTTTTTAGAGGGCAGTGTCACTGGCCCTCATATGTGGGATCCAAACCCGGCTGCTGGTGTCCCAAGCCAGCTCTTAACCAACGCGCCACTCGGCCGGCCTGGGAAGAGTTCTTTATTGTACATTTTTTTCCTGGTTCAGTTAAAGTGTTGATGACTATTTCAACAGATGGCTTAAGTGTCAAAACTTTTATGTCAGATATAGAAGTAACTATATAAACAGACAAAAATGGCCAGTGATTCAGCTGGTTCTAACAGATTGAGCTAACAGGTTGGCAAAGTGAGGCTAATTGTCTACATGGCAAAGTGAGGCTAATTTGCTTTCCCCAAACTTTATAAAACACTCCTCAAAGTAATATTTTTAATGTAAGATATAACACTTTGGAAAAGTGTTTAAACTCCTACACAAAGTTTCAGGAAGAACATGGTACTAGTGAAACAGTCAATCTAGATCTATCCAGAATCTTGGTTGGTCATTTTAGTTGGAATTAATTGCCGTAAATTAACTTTTCTATTTCACTGATATTTCTCTGGTTTCATGGACAACCTAGACAAGAAAATTTGGATGCCCGACTCAAATAACTCATTGTTAAGTTCCAACTGCTCTTTGCCTTTCCCATGGGCAGCACCTTGGTTCAGTCTCATTTCTAACCTGGAGTGCTTGTGTCATTGCCTGACTGATAGCCAGCAGATCTTCTTAAAACTCCAATTTGCTTGTGTTACTTCTCTGATCACAATAATTCAGCAATCCCAATAGCATAATGACCTAGAAAAGTAACAGGCCTTCTTTAATCAATCCTCATTTACTATTACAGTAGGGAACATTATTATAATTAACATTTTTCTGAATTTGGTGTCTTCAAATAATTGATTATCCTTAAGTCTTTTACTTAATACCTCAATTGATATGACTGACAGCATTGGAGGGGGCTTGCGGTGGGGGTGGGGGGTGGGGAATTCCCCACTATACCAAACCTCCATGTCACTCCCTTGAAAGGTTTCAAATGAAATAGTTAAAATAATTTTAAAATGTGTTGATCAAAGTGTTAGTTCACTTTCTCTTCTTACACAGACCCCCTAGTCTTTTTCACTTAAATTAACCGTAGTGAGCCTGATGTTCTCCTTGATACTCCTCTACGTTTGCCCTTCAGCCATGCGGCCTGCAGTTTGCACAACTGAAAGTATTGTGATTCCAACAGTAGAGTTTATTAGGCATTTTATTTAGATAACTATAATTTCTCCATTCCGGATTGGAGACATACTAGTAATTTTCAAACCCCATTTATTTTGTTTTTTGCACTTGTAGATAGATCGTTGGTAGCACAGGCTGTACAAGCTTCTAGCTTGAAGCCTTTGACCCCTGCTGCTGCAGCCCCTTCTGCCATCTTGCAGCCTGTTTGCTAAGCTTCTCAAAATATCTATGGTGAGGGGCAGTTTTTGTTTCCATTTTATTTTTTTAAATAAATTACTTTTGTTGTGTGTTTTTTTTAAAGCTTATATCTACGACAGATGGAATTTAAGAAAAAAGATATATAACTATATAAGTCCTAATCTTTCATCATTAAATTCATCTAATTACTTAGTCAAATTTGGCAAAAGTTTCTGATTACTCACAATTTGTTGTCGAGTGATTTACTTATACTTTCTAAATGTTCTATGTCCTGCTGGGGTGATGCTCTTTGCTACATAAAGCATATTTTTGTGCTTCTTTTCCAATTGGCAAAACCTTGATTATTGCTAGAAGCAATTCACGTGATACATCTGCAGAGTACCTTCACTAAGAAAACTGTTCCCTGCCTTTTTACCATTTTCTGCCCCAGAATGTACCCTTCCAGCCTTTTCCACTCTGTTCAAGCCTTTCCTTATAATAGTTTCTCACTATGTTGCTGATTATTTTTTTCCTGACAGGATTGTGAGCCCACAAATGGCTGCTTTTATCACTTAGTTATCTTCTATCTTCATCTTTAAACACAAGGCAGCTTCTTTTAAATATTTGTGTATTTGTTACCTCTTATATAGTAAATTCAAACTAGTAGTGACTGCCAGGATGGGAGATATTTCAGATTCCCCTATAGTCTACTAATCTTCTTTTTAAAAAGATATTTTCTTCCCTTTTCCCGCTTGTGTCTTGGAGAGACTTCTGCCCAAAGAACAGCGTTTATCTGGCATAATTATAGCGTAAATTTTTGAGAATTAGAAACTAGAGATTTTGTTCGAGTATTAAAACCAAGATTGCATTAAGCCAGAGGCCCCGGTTCGGGTCCTACCTATAAGGGCTAGTGACACTGCCCTGAAAAACAAAAACAAACCAAGATTGCACTTCTTTAATGCTTTAGTCATGTAAACTAGCAGAGTTCTCAAACTTCTGGGTCTCAGGACCCCTTTCTACTCTTAAATTATTGAGGACCCAAGAGAGCTTTTGTTTATGATAATCATATCAACCAGTATTTCCCATATTAGAAATTTAAACTGAGAAAAATTTTAAAACACAAGAATACACAAGGATGTATTCCATTATCCATCAACACAATGACACATATCATGTCGCCTCTGGATAACTCTACTGTAGAGTTATGAGAGAAAGAGACAAAAAAGCAGATAACAGTTCAGTGTTATGAAAGTTGTCCTGACCTCATATGCCTCCTGAATGGATCATGGGGCCCCTTGGGGTCCCTGGACCACGCTTTGAGAATTGCTGCTATACAGGCATTTACTTGTCTAATTGCCAACAGAATATTCTGTATTTTTATTTCAATAACCTAGCTTTTGTGTTTGTAGATTAGTAAATTGTTGGGTTTTTAAAATATCTGCAAGGCTTATATTACCCACCCTTCTATTAATGTCTAGACATAGAATGTGCTGGAACCTATTAGGAGTGTTGGCTTGGCATCTAGGAGACGGAGATGCTTACTCAAGGAGAAGTCATTTTATTTGTGGATACTTGGTAAGGTCATTCCTAGTTGTGCCCTGTCAGTACCCTGGCTTTCAAGTACCCTGGCTTTCAAGTGCTAGCCCTTTTAATGACTTGTGAACCTCCAAATACTCTCCTGTGATGATTCTTACTCCAGGGGGTTTGGAGGTTTGGTCATTTTCTTAATGATTTTAGAGTAAAATTGACTTCTTCCTTTTCTTCGGGGGCAGTGAGAAATCTTCCCTTGGAAATCTTTGCTTCATCTCTCCTTTGCTTGACCTTCCCCTCCACTTGCTTCAACCTGATCCCTGATGCTGGCTCTCCTTTTCTGAAAGTACAGTCTGCTCTCTGGCAGATAGTTATTTGGCCCTAGTGACTCCTGTTCTTTTCACTCCCACCCTCTTACCTTGGCTGATACTCTGTTAAATTTTTCCTGAGGTCTTAGCAGGACAGTCAGTCCCTAGAGTATTTGACAACTCTCTTCAAATTACATGGGTACTGGGTCTTCCCAGAGAGTTCTGGGAAGGCATTATGTACCTGTCAGCTACATGGGACTACCAAGATGGCCCTTAGTTCAGACCCTTTCCCTGACAGGTCAATATTATTTTTACTCATGGTTTTTTTATTGTGTACTGGTGTCACTGGGTGAGCTATAATTTAGGGATTTATCATTATAAGAGATAAACTAGACCCCCAAACTGATAAAACGTTAGGGACTTTTTGGTTTTTAATTTTGTGTCGTAGCATAGTAGGCACTCAATAAATGGCTGAGTTATTTTGTCCTCATTAGTGTTCGTTGATGAAACTCTTAGCTCTAGCAACCACATTGTGGTTTAAGCCAGACCTTTCTTACAGCCAAGGAAAATATGCCACCACATCATTCAGAAAAGGTACACATTGCCGCCTTAGTAAGCAGAACCCTTACCTGATACTTAATGAAGATTATGATTTCAAATGTCAAATATTTAAATCTCCATCAGAATCTGATTCTGGCTCTTGTTAAATACCTTTACAGGAGTTCTTAGTTTTGAAACTTTGTACATCATGTCAACATACTGTTGGCTTAAGATATAGTACTTCTTTTTCATCATTTTTGATTTAATGGATTTGCTATTAAAAGTACTATATTTTATGACAGTAATTTTGTTACACAAATTGCTTTGTAAATATTCAAACCAGTCTTTGCTGTTTTTCAGAGTTATCTTTTTCTTCAACTCTCTTTCCCTTTCTTATTTTGACTGTTTTCTTCTCTGCACTAATTGGTCTCAGTTTCTTCTCCCCTCCAAGCCAACAACTCGACAGCCTCTGTTTTTTTTGTTTGTTTTTTTTTTTTGTTCTTTTCTTTTAACATGCATTTAATCATATCACTGCCTGTAAACCTTCCCCTGCCCACTAGATAAAGGCCAGCTCTTCAGCATAGCCTTGAATCAAAGTCCTTGCTCCCAAGTGAGTTTCCAGCCTAATCTCTAGTCACACTGGCCACCCCCTTCTTGTATCACACTCAGCCCTTTCCTGCCTGAGTGCTATTTTTGTCGCCTAAAATGGCCACCATTCTCTCTGCTAGTCCTCATTTTTTTTAACCATCACTGACCACCTCGGGCACATACACAAATGAACTGAAAACCTAGTTACTCTGTGTTCCTAGAGTACTTTTTACAGACTTCAGCCGTAGCATTTAGCACAGTACGTACTCTTGTCTCTGTTTGCATGGTGACTAAAGAAGATTCACATATACTGTTCACTCATGTGTTATCATCTACTTATTAGGTATTACTTTACCCTTTTCTTGGCCCACTCAGGAAAGCATATCTGAGTTCAGGTGAATGGAAGTGTTGTTGTTACTTAGCACAATCTTAAATTTACTTAGTTTGTTTTTTGAAAGGGGAATAATTTGCAACCCAATTCCATGCCTTACACTAAATACTGTTTGCAGGACTAATCATGACATACTTTATATCTGATGATGACAAAGGAACATATCATAGATGGAGATTCACTCATTTTAGGATATTGCCTTTTATGTATTAAAGCTGTTTATTCCCTTAGACTATCCCTGAGAGCCATAGCTACTAAATTAAACTTTGAGAGTCTTGCCAGGGAAGACTCACAGCCTCTGCTGGCATGAATGCATTCTCTTTTGGCCTGTGCATTGGAAATACTACATATAATAACAAACTATATATAATAACAAACCAAACGTAACGCTGCTTTCTCATAACGAGACCGAAATTGCATTAGCTTGTTTTACTTATGTTTACTTTCACTATTCTGATTCTTTTCCCCTCATTAACAGTGCATCATATTAGGAATAAGGAATTTAGTAAACATATGTAATTTTATTTACCTGTTGTAATTTTAGTGAGCTGTATATAATATGTGTGATGTTTGTGATTTAACCAGCTAAAACTTTATTTTAAAAAACATTCTAGAGATTAATGTTGATGGAAACATTTTCTCATCTTAATCTATCACTGCGCTGCAAATTTAAAAGCTTTAAGTTTTTACATTCACTACACTAAAATGTGGCCAAGAAAAAATGCACCTGAATTCTTTAATAAGCACGATGGATGGGAGGGTTCCGTTCTGAGAACTAATAGCGGCCCCCTCCTTTTTGATTGCTTGCTTACATAATTTGTTATGAAAGAGTGCTTCTAGGTAAACCATCTTTCCAGAATGCTTGTGATTCCTTCTCTTCTGCTTGGGAAGGGTTAAGAGGAGACAACATCCTGTCAAAGACCTTGTTTTTAATTTTGCTTCTCACACTGGCACAGATCCTGCTAAGAGCAACCCAGATTAGTTCAGAAAACCTTTGAAGAGATTTAAGATGTCCTTCAGCCAGTTTGAAGGTTTTTGTCTTGCAAATCCAGTACAAGGGCGCCTGCAGGCATCTCGACCCTTGCTGTGCTGCTGATGTAGCTCAAGGTCACACTAACCCGCCCTGTGACATTCAACAACAACAAAAAATTATGCGGTGAAACTGCTTCAGCATTCAGCCAACCAACAACTTCCTTCAGTGAGGAACTGAGGAAGAAGTCCTTTTTTCCCTTTTTCTTTTCTTTCTTTTCTTTGGGGGGGGGGGCGGGGCGAGGGTGGGTAGCAGGGGGCTCTGTGAATTTTTGCTGTAGGAAATAATCCCGGATTTCTGGTGTGTGTGATGACAAGGTCATTTCTTAATTAGAACACATGTAAAGAACAAAGCTAAATGGCTTCAAAACAGCTTTGTAGTAGATGGAGAGGATTTAAATTATTTAAAGAGATAGTCACCCACGTATGATGGAAGCTGAATTCTCAAGGCATTAACTCCTTCACTTCTGTCTATTTGCCATTTCTTTCTTTAAATTCCTTATGCCTGACTTTAGAAGGTTGCATTCCAAACTTAAGAAAATTTATTAACGCTCTTTTTTTTTTTAAGAGTGAAACATAAATCAAATTTTCAGATAAACTTACTGGAGTTTTCTGCCCGTGATTTTTACCTCCTAGAAATTTTATCAAATGGCTTGACTAGGAACTAGGAATTATAACCTTTGCTCTCTGGTAACTGTGATTTATCTATAATGTTAGAGTAGGATGAATAAAGTGCTTCTTTATTGTCTCACTTTCTCTTCCTCACTTTCACCCATTTGTGATGTAGAATTCTAGAGGGTCAGTGTACCTCTGCTTCTTTAGCAATTATCCTATATATCATTCACGTTCTCAACTTTTACAGTTTTTTTTTTTTTTTGTGCGTTCTCAACTTTTAAAGAAACGATGTAGGAGGACACATTCTTTTATTCTAAGGGGAAAAAAAATGCAAAGTTTGTTTGAAATGGACTTCAAGAAAGTTGTTTCTGAACATATGTAACTTTGTTAAGGCGCAAGGAAACTATGTCCGTAAACACTTAATAGCCGTATTGGATTCTCTGTCCTTTGTGGGGCTAGTTTCCCCATTTTTGTTCTTCCTTTGTTGCCTGCAGTGCTAACTGCCAAAGACATTAGCTGGATAGAGTCCAAGTGAATTGGCTTCCTATGCTTGAGATTTAATACATATCACCCCTGTAGCATTAGAGCAGAATAATCTGCGAGAGTAATTTTATAGTTGGTTTTCTTTATATAGATATCAATATAGAAGCACACATTGCAGTTATTCTTTATACACAGAATTACATTGTATAGAAAAAAATGAACTTTACCAGTATAGTATTAGCATAACAGTTTTCTCAGAATTCATACCCAGTTGCTTTCTTAAAGAGATGTTTCCCTGTAAGTATGCGTCAAGTAGAATCAGGGCAGGTACTTTATGAAGATGGATAATATTTTATGTATGATTATTTGAACTGATATTTTTGATTTTTGGAGCCACACTTACATTTGAGGGGATAACATGATGGATTGCATAACAACAATTTAGAATTAAATACTTATTAGTCTGAAGGATTTTCCTCCTGCCAAGAAACAATTTATTTGGGTCCTCCATGAAAAGTGAAAAGGTGTATACACTTTTAGATTGGTGTGTTAAAGGATTTTAGGTTTGCAAAAAGAAAATGCTGAAGGGGAAACCTATATGCAAGGAAATGGTTAGTATGGTTCTGTGCATCCCTGCCCTTGCCTGGAGTCGGGTATGCCCTTCTGTCTTGTATGACCCAAGCTCACCTGCTAGTAATTTCTAATTTACTGTCCTAATTCATCGATTTGTTATCACTAATTGTTCTTCATTTACTTCTGTATAGTTTCCAGTACCTAAAGGGTTGAAAGGTTGCTGTAATTGGCACCCGCAGCTGCTCTTTCTTTTGACAGGGGATAATTTTGCAGCCTCTGCTTTGTGTGACAGCTGCCTAATTGGGCATTCTCCCCTAGTAGCAAGCCTGCCTCCTCCAGCCTCCCTGCTGACAAATGGTGGTGGATTATAGATGAGGACACGCTGACCCATTCGACCTTGCTGAGACAGCGGGGAGGGGCCTCCTGCTACTTCAGGGAAGCTTTAGGTCATTTAGAGGACAAGGTCATGAGCTAGGTAGGGAAATGACATGATATCACATGACAGTAGCCTGATGACATGGTCACTGTGTCAAGGACAAAAGCATCAGTATCGATTAAACATTACTGCAATACTTCATTGAAGACCCTAGTATTTCTTAATTGTTTCTGTCCAATTCTTTTTTTTTTTTTAAGAAAGTACAAAATAAGATACATGTGTTTTAGCAGTGTTAAAGCAATTTCATACATGAAAATCAAGCTGGGTTAGGAAGCCTACTCATAAGTTTCTCCAGTTATCTAGAGTGTTTTGTTCCTAATTATTGCTTAGTTTGCAGCCCCTTGACTATCAAGAGTTATTTGAAAATTAAGGCAGGCAAATTAAAATGAGGTAATGTATACTGTTATAAAATATTTAACAACTTCTGTCATCACCCTTCTCAATGATTGGCATACCTTTTCATATTTTGAATAAAAGAAAAATAAGCCAACTAAAAATGCTTTATTGAAAGAAGGAACCACAAAACTGGATTTATGAGATCAAATATACCACCATGCTACTATAATTATAAAGTGTTAAAGATGTTTTAAAAATAATTTTTGAAACCTGAAAATGTTTTTTAAACTGCTTGGAATAATACTTAATGTAAAATTTTCAAGATAAATGAAAGTGTTTTGAACATCTTTATTGGTAATGTACATGCTTTTCTTGAAGAAGTGGCCTTGAGCTATTACAATTACAGGACCGTTTTAAGGGCAAAATCTTAAGAATCCTTGCTAAGTCTATTAACCCTATGTTAATACTTAAAAGTATAATTCCTTGTAAACTGTGTTAGATAGTCTAATTTAGGAAAATGCTATGTTTTAAAAAACAGTGAAGAGTTTAATGCACAGTATACTGATCATGATTCTCATTTTTGGAAAAACATAATTGTCGCTGGGTAATGTTGGATCTAAGCCCTAGTTCAACAGGAGGTAATTTTATGCTCCTGAGATAAAAACTATCAGTAGTAAAGTGTGATGAATTAGTCCACTGAAGTAGACACATCTGTATTTTCATGGCACATGCATGGTGCGTGCGCACGTGTGTGTGTGTGTGTGTGTGTGTGTGTGTGTGTGTGTGTGTGTATGTGTGTGTGTGTGTGTTTAATTTTGACCGTGCTGCTCTGTATATTAACTGCTCTCAAACCCTGACTCCAGCTTGGTGGAGGTTTAATCCTGTGCCCTTGTACACGTAGACTTGATTAGTAGTTGTGGTTATCTCAGCAGAAGACATACTGCCCTCCTCCTCGTATTGGTCGGGACCTGGGCATTGGGGAGTCAAGGCAAGGGAGAAAGAAAAGCGATTTTACATTAGTATTCTATGAAAGCCTTACTGTCTGCAGAACAAATTGATTGCTCCGGTGTGCCTGTGCTTGGCACCACTGCTGTGAAAGAAAGGTAGGGTTGTAATCTGTTTTATTGTATTACATATTGTGACACTCCAGGAATATTTAACATGCGCTCTTTCTATGGCATGTGCTGTAAGTCTAAGTAAAGAAAAAGGATATAGATGAATGGAAAGTATGCATGAGCAGTGGGCTACAGCTTTGTTTACTTCAGTCCATGAGAGTTCATTCGAATGAGATAATTTTGCTGAAAGCGTCACTGGAAGCATAACCTGATTGATAACGAAACCCTATAAAGTGTTCTGAGGCACTAATCTGCCTCACTGCTTGGAACGTGTCAGGCAGAGATGAAATTCAAGCGATTTGTAAGATTTTTAACCACAAGATGAATGGGAGAAGTCATAGAGCTGGTTATGGACCTAATTAGTTTAGGGAATGATTTATAATAATTTTTTAGTACATTATATTGTTTAAAGATCCTACATATCATGGTGCAGAGAATAGGAAAGAGATTTTCATTAAAAAAAAAGGAGATAGCTACTATACCACCTTAATGTATTAATGAAATTTTTAAAATGTATTTTTCACTAGTTTCATTTGTGTAAGCATTATACTGTTTGATTCTGTTGTGGGAAAGAAATTTGAAACATTTCTTCCAGTTTTGTTTTGTTTTTTTCTTTTTAATTCAGTGGATGTTTTTTCAGATAGAGACTTGTAGTGTAAAATTTAGGATTGCTTAGTATGACTTGAATAAATGTTTTCATATTTCACAAATGATTGAAATATCTGTGATTGGGATTTGACCCGTTGCCATTTTCAGGCATTCTTGAAATACTGTCGTAGCTGCGCTTTTTAGGTTCTGTATAAATCTGTGCTGTGAGGGGAGGGGGGAAATGCCTCTTGTCTAAGCCTCTTGCCACATATGAACTGCAAGTGCCCTTTGCCTGCTCTGTCCCCATCCTGATCCTTGGATTCTAATCAGAGCACTTGATTTAGGAGAGAGAGGAAGCAAAATAGCTTACTGATGAAATTCAAGTTGTTCTATATTTACTTCTATATGCTTGAAATTAGTATATAGCTTCACATTTTTTAGATTACATTTCATTTCCATTTAAACTGTGGGAATATTGTTCTGTACATACTAATTATATATCATAGAAACATCCTGATACAGACGATCAGTATGAACAGAGGCCATGAGCATCAGTCTAGACTTGCTCCCAGATACAGTTATAGAAAATGGGTGAATAGAGAAACATTTTTAAGCATATGTTAAATAACGAATACAAATATTCCAAATCTTGACTTAAAACATTTGTTAACTACTTATGGTCATGATATCCATAAAGGAAAGGGAATATTTTCAAAGGACTTTTGAACTCAGTGACAAAATTAAGACTATTAAATATTTTCAGTTGAATATAAGGCATCAAAATGATTAGTACTGTTTTTTAATACATTTAGTTTTGTAGTTTTTTTCTTATGGAAAAAATGTGAATTGAGAAAATGTAGAGGAAAAACCATAGAAATAAGAATCAGAATATTTAATTTTCTAGAATAAAACATGTTCTAAACTTTTTCTAGTTTTAGTTTTTAATTTTGTAATTACCTTAAAAATTTTGGAAATTTGTAATCTTTCACCCTTTCAAAAGAAATGCATGGCATGCATATATTTAATATTTAGCCAACTCAGAAAGAGAAGATAAAGGAGGAAATACTAAGCAAAGGAAATTGATATTTATGTTTTCTTGTTGTTATTGTTCTCCTCCTCCTTTTTTTGGTGGAGTGGGAGGTTGTTTTTTGTTTACCAAAGTATCTACAGTGCTTACTACTGTACCTGGCATGTAATAACTGCTTAATAAATTTTTATCGGTCAAATGAATAAAAAATAATCAACCCCTCTACCCTGCCCCCCACATCTACGCACACTGTCCCTCTTGTCTCTTTACCATTTCAATTTGTGCTGTGCTCATGGTGGTGCGAGTTTAGCATCAGCTTGTCTTCTGAAAGTATCCTTCTCTGCTGAAGGAATTAGGAATTCAGTATTTTAGAATCAGCCCAGGAACCATGTTTATAGAATTGTTTTATATTCACAGTAGTTCAAATGACTCCACCTTAAATTGTTCTTGCTCCAAACATAGACAAGCATGTATAGACAAACATGCTTAGAATTCTTCACCTCATATTGCCCCTATCTGTTTTTCTCATATTCTGACCTACTGTGATGTTGAATTTTTTAAAGCTGTGAAATTTATTTCTCAGTAGATTCATTGTGTGAATCTAGGTACACAATATTAATCAGTATCAACAAATTATTTTGAACATCCAAGAAAATTGCATGTTAACTTTACTCAAAAAGATCTAGGTACATTAAATCTATGGAGAAAACAAATGTTCGGCATGTCTTTATGACTATTTAAGCCATGAAATGAAAGTTATCCATGAGGACAACTTTAAATATGTGGGTGACACTTCCGTAAGCTCAGTTAATAAGCAAATGTTTTTATTATTTGGTGTCCAACATTAGCTAGGGTTGGACCAGAGTTTTTGAGCAGTAGGAATGTTAGAATTCAGTAAATATAAAAAGTACATTTAATAAGTGAGAAAAATTGGGCGTTAGACAGATTGCTACTTGGTCGCTGTTCTAAAACTCTTCAGTAGCTGAGCCAGGGCTAAAACATAAACTGCCTAGCTTTGTAAAGAGTGATTAGTTTTTCACATGATATCAGCTCTTTTACCCCATTTTACTCTAAAATAATAGTTGGTATGTTGATACTAGCCAAATCTTATACCTACAGCCACAGCAAAATTTAATTCATACCCAAATACAATGTAAATTAAAGCAAACTGATACTACATCATTTTACACACACACACACACACACACACACACACACACACACACACACATTCACACATACTTTATACCAGAAAGAGTGACAGAATATTGGGTATCACTAAAAAAGATAATTGAAACCAAGAAAAAAAAAACTTTCTATAAAATTATAGTGTCTATATTAGAATAAACTTGTGACTAGGACAATCACAAATAACCTATGTCTATGGATATTTAATATTTTATGGCAGTGTTTTCTTTAACAGTGTAGTCATGGCTGAGTGGAGAAAGGGAACAGCCAGCTAAGACTCTTACTGGGTCAGGACCTCCAAGGGGTGATACTAGCCGGGCATGGCCTCCTTCAAGCATAATTAAATACTGAATTGCCAAGTTCAAGAAATATTCTAATTCAGATTGTTCATGGAAAGATGAGACTCCACGGGCTGGAGTTGGGGCTTGCAGATAAGTCTCAGGAGTACATGGCAATGGATTTCCAAGTTGAAGGCTGAGAAGGTCCATACAAAAATCATTGCCTAATAAGGCCAGAGTGACCTTCATCCAGCGGGGCTGAGATTCATGACTAGGTTTTATTTTCAGCGGAGAAATGAACAAGGAACTAGAGACATCATTAGAAAACCAAATTGACTAAACATGGAGCCAATAGAGAAACTATTGGGCAGTTGAGGTGTGGTTTGGAAACTTGACTGTTTCACGCTTAAAATTAAGCTGATTTGAAGTTTATACGTCATAGAGAATGGTAGTAAACTGTTTTTCAGCCTTTCCTTCCAGTGGGAAAAAATATCTCCACACCCAACCCTTTGATTCTACAGTTGGGTAGAACAAAGTTTTCAGGCAAACTGTTTAACCTGTCTAATGCTCAGTTCGCCCTTCTTCAAAAGCGAGATTATTATACATCTTCCTCTTCAGGTCATTATGAAGATTAAATGAGAAGGCAACATATATATTGCCTTGATCATTAATATACCTGATAACTATTTGTTCATGGGTGTGTGTGTCTGAGTATGACAGCCGTTCCCTATGGTGGATATATTCTTTACTCCACTATTGATGATAACAGAGGACCATAATATGTTGTAATATAGCTGTTTGGGTATGTCAAAATGAATAATACAGTCTTTCCCACTTTTATATTACAACATGGTGAAGCTGTATATAACTATTATTTATACCTGCCAATTTAGTCTCAGATTTCGACCTAAAAAAAATTGGTCTGGGGTTGGCTGGGTGGCATGGTGGTTGGGAGCTAGTTTGGGATGCCAACGGCCCTGGTTGCGATCCCACATGTGAGAGCCAGCGACACTGGGGAAAAAAAAAAATAGTCTGTAACTTTAATAATATGATTTCCTCTCAAAAATACATACTGTTGGTCTTGATCAGGTATATATGATTTTTATTTGTATTGACTTATTAAAATATGTATCAAGAACTGTGCTTAATTTTCATTGACATGCTTTCCACCTAACAGTGTAAAATTCCTAGATGAATCATGGATCTCACCTTAGAATTATAGTAAATAATTTGGAAAATGATAAGTTAGAGCAGGTAAGTTAAATTTGTTTAAATCTTAGCTAGAAAAGTGGTACTTTCTTCAAGTACCAGTCATAGTTTCTAGACTTTTATTTTTAACAGTAGAAATTACTTAGCAATTATAGACTTTTGTAGACCTTTAGGAAACTGGAGTAATCTGAGTTTACAAATGTGAATACCAAATAAACAGTAATTAGCACTTTTCTCTGGAAGGCACAGAAAAAAGAAATATTAGAAATGCCATTTGACTTGATCTGAGTTTAAACAAAGTTTTACTTTTTCATTTAGATAATTCTTATTTCAAATGAAGTGATTATTTCTTTTGATCTTTATAAAAGCTTACTACTTGAAAATCAAAAGGATTTCTTAGCCATAGCTTGTAAGCATCTTTACTTTTTACTTGGCTAACATGATAAATTGAAATAATTGTGTGTGTGTGTGGTGTGTGTGTGTATACACAATTATTTTAATAATATATATAATGAAATGTGTGTGTGTGTATGTATGTATATATATATACATTTCCTGTGCTGTCAGTCCTTTTCAGCGTTGTGTACAGAATTAAGTGATTAGAGAGAATCTAAGAATATGTATAGACATCCACTTAGCAAAAATTTAGGGGCTCAAACCTACCTGCGGCAAACAGAATAAAACTAATTCTTGTCCTCATGGAGCAGTGTATAATAATTACAGTGTAGTGGTGGAAGACAGGCAATAAAGTAGTATTTACAATAAAAAGCAAGGAACCAGGAAAAGCAAGCCAAAAAATAAAAAATGCTGAAAGAGAACAACTGTGATTTCTGAGGTGCTCTGTTAGGCAATAAATGCGATGACCCGATTACCTAACGCCTTTGGAAAAGGCTTGTTTTGAGGGTAACATTTAAGCTGAGTTGGGGAAAGAAGTACAGGAGCAGCCAAAGGAAGAGCCTTCCAGGAAGAGGGAACCATACTTGCGGAGGCTGGAGGGCTAGAAAGAACTATTTGTTCTGGGACCGAAGGAAGTGTGTGTAGCTAAAGTTATGCCATCTAATATAGCAGGCATGACCACATGTGGTTTGTCCAGATTGAAATGTGCTCCAAGTATAAAATGCACACCAGTTTATAAGACTTAGTATGGCGAAAAGAATGTAAACTGTCTTAAGAATTTTATATTGATTTCATATGATGCCATAATGTTTTGTATATATTGAATTAAATAAAATGTATTCAAATTAATTTTACTTTTTTGTTTCCTTTTTCCAAATATGACTACTAAAAAAATTTTAATGGGCCGGCCGAGTGGCGCGGTGGTTAAGCTCTGGCTTGGGAAGCCAGCGGCCCCGGTTCGGTCCCACATATGAGGGCCAGTGACACTGCCCTCAAAAAAAAAAAAAATTTTTTTTTTCAATGAACATTTGTAGTTCTCATTACATTTATTTCTGTTGGACAGCACCTGAATAGAGTGTAATGAGCATGGGACTGAATGACTTGAGGTAAGATTGCTTAGATTCACTGGAGCCAGATTAAGCAGGGCCTTGTAGATCATAGGAGAAATTCAGATGTTATTTAAAGTGAAATAGGAAACTATTATGGGTTTTTAGCCAAGGAAATTTACATTTTACAAAGAGCATTGGGTACCGTATGGAGAATGTAATGGAGGGGGGCCAGTTAGGAAACCAGTGCAGCAGAACACACACACACACACACACACACACACACACACACACACACACACACTGCGCTAAACCAGTTATCACAACAGTTGTCAGATAATGCTATATAAAAAATTGTGTCTCTAATCATCAATGAGTTGCTAAGTCTTATTTTGTGGAATTTCTTTACCTATTTGCAGGCATTGTTTACGTGTATAGGAATTCCCTTTCCTCCATGTTCACAGAATATTAAAATTCTTACAAAATTAAATCTCCACCAGCCTCCCAGAACACTGTAATTTGTGGAATTAGTAATATTTTAAAATCATTCATAGCTTTGAATATTTTCAAGAGTTTTGACAAACCTGTAACATTTCTTAGTATTTTGGGGTTCAAGTATTTATTTAATGATTCGATGGAAACTATTGATATTGTGGATCATGCAGGCCTATATACCACCTCCGTTCAGGGGCCTTGGATCCCAAAGTTAAGAAACCTCATCATGTAGTACAGTCTTTAAACCTCTCAACTATTCTCTATGGTATAGCTTCTCCCACTTTTGTAAGTGAAGAAACTCAAGACTTAGAATAGTTAAGCAAGCTGCCAAGGTTATAGGGTAGTAAGTGACAGACGCTTGGCTAAAACTCAGATCTTTCAGTTGCCTGTGTGTGTGTATTCGTTTGCATGAATGTGAATTAGACTTGACATTTGTTTTATTTGGCTCAGAAGCTGTATTTGTAGTACCACTGTTTAATTTGTATGAAATCGGAGTAATTCTTAATCCTTGGCTTTTTACCATCACTTACGTGTTAGTCTGTGATGGCACAGGTTTTGGTTTATTTTTCTTAGTACTGAAAAAATACATTCAGTATGTCGCAGATCCTCAAATAATGTCATTTTATTCACCGTTGTTTCATTATAATGTTGATGAGAAGGAAAAAATCAATTATCAGCCAGGGCCACTGTCTGTGTGGAGTTTGCACATCCTGCCCATATCTGCTTAGGTTTCCTCTGGGTGTTCCAATTTTCTTCCACATCCCAAAGATGTGCACCTGAAATGTCTGGGCGCATACTCATTGTCCCAGTCTTGAGTGAGTATTGTGTGGGTGTGAGTGGCGCTGCGATGAATGGAAGGGCATCCTGTCCATCCAGGGAGAGGCTTCCACCACCCACCACCCTGAACTGGAATAAACGGGTTAAAAATAATTCTTTTGCTTGTTTATATTCATATTTGTTAAATATATACATAGGTAATGTTTATTTCAGTGTTTAATATTAGAAGTATTTTGGATCTTTATTTAGAAGTGTGGTGATGTTTTTGTGACCAGAAATATGTTATAGGAACTTAACTCTTCTATATCAGTCTGTGGTAAAACTGGTTTTCGTTATATGTCATATCACTTAAAGTTGCAGTTCCCAAGAACCTATTGACAATGTTAAGTGAGGACATACTGTAGTTTCACTTTTGTAAAACTGTTACTCTTTTTTGCTTTAGATGGAAAAATACAATTTATTTGCTATAGAATCTGCTTCCACTTGTGAATACTTTAGAGGATTCCAGCCACAATGTTATGTATTTTGTGTGTTTTATTTCATTAAATATTTTTTACAGCCCCATCAAATAGTTAATGTTATCCTCAGAATCTCAGAAAAGTTAATATCTGAACTAAGATTCCAAGCTCAAACTCTTAGCTTTAATTTCCTATCTTCATAGATATCTTCAAAATAATCTTCATGATATCCTTGTTTTGGAGCATTCAGACTATCACAGTATTTTTCACTGTAAAAAGCAAAGGTCAGGGCCAGCCAAGTAGCATGTTGGTTAAGAGCTGGCTTGGGACGCCAGCAGCCCCGGTTCGGATCCCACATATGAGGGCCAGTGACACTGCCCTCTACAGCTAAGATGGTGAACAACAGCTCCACCTGGAGCTGGGCTTCGGGACGACATAGCTGCAGCCCGTGTGAGCTGCCAAGAGCTGCTGTGAGTGGCCAGCAGAGGCCAGCAGCCCATCTGCCTCACCCGAGAAAAGCACAATGATAATACCAACATGGGCCAGTGAAGCAACGTTCTCCACAACTAGACTGAAGCACAAAAGGACAGCAACTTGTCTGTTCCCCTTCCCCGGTTCCCCAACGCTATTCCCCTCCCCCAATTCCCCAATAAAAAATCTTAAACAAACAAAACAAAGGTCATTTGAAATTCAACATTTTCAAAATCTGAATTTTCAACGTAAAAAAAAAAAATCACATTTAACGAAATTAAAGTTGACTCCTGTCTTACCACTGACAAAGCTGATACTTTTCAGTAATCTAATAGTTTTATTTTTTCTAGTTAAATGAAAACTTAAAAATCAGATAGTACTCAAGGAAGCTTTCACAATGCAGCATAAAAATCTGGTGATTTGCTTTTAATGAATCCCACAAACAGTGGGATTATGGAATAGTGAAATCAGTAGGCCTATTTTGACTGAGCAGTGGCATATAACTTAACATATCAAGTCACAGTAAAATATGTAATACATGGTTTTCCTTCAGAGTTCAGATTCTGTTAGGAATTTAAAATGCCAGATACTTGGTATGTGGTATTATTATATAAAAGATTGTTTCAAATACCTGAGTATCCAAAACATGGTAGTACTACTTTAAGTACTACTACTTAAACACTTACTACTGTTTAATTTTGGAAATTATAGATTTTGCCTAATTAATATAAAATTATATTAAAACAACTATGTAAATTATCAGTATCTTCTAGAGAGATTAGTATGCCAAGAGGGGAAAAGTAAATTAACATTTCTTGAGGACCTGCTGTGTTGGTTATTCTATACATTATTTAACCTTCACAGCTGTCCCACCATAAGTTGGTATAGATATATTAAACTGAGTTCCAGGCAGATTTACCCAGAGTTACAGAGCTAATAGCTGAGCCCCAGTGTTACTGTTTCTAAAGCTCATGATATCTTTTGGAAATGAAAACTGGAAGTTTTGATTATACAGTTTGTTGGAAGGTGTAAAAGAAGTTCTTTCAGAAGTGCACTATGGAAAATCTGATTCTTGGATTTTCTTCCTTTTTAAATTGTTGAGATCAATAGCTGGTGGATTGGAGTGGTATCTAGTCCTGTGAGTAGTCAATACAGTAAAATAGCGTATGAAGGCAAGTGTCTCAGTTCTGATTTTTTGTTGTTGTTACTGGTCGCAATTTTAGTTGGTTACCTCGACCAATCATCTTTGTCCCCAGACTCATCACTGATAACACAAAGATATAAATATTTAACACTACATAATACAAAGATTACCCTCTGCAAATTGTAGAAGTGTTTTTCCTATTGGCATTTTTTAAAATAACTAAAAACTGATTATTAAACACATTTTAAGGTTTAGTCATTTGTATCCCTTCTCAGTCATAATTTTACTAATAAGATTTAACTAGTATCAACTATCTAATGACCATTTTTCTTGATAATATAGTTAAAACTAAAGATTCAAGGCACATTCTTGTTTAGTTTTGTTCCAATATGCAGGTTTTAATGTATAATTCTTTTTCATTTTGCATGCTATGCAGAACCCCACCTGGCCCTTTTATTCTGACAGTGTGTTCTAACCAGCTCTACTTGTTTTTGCTACTGAATAATATATTTTGAACAAACATATTGCCTAATTTGGGGACTTTACTTAATATACTGTAATTTTTTGTTTTTTAGTATATATTAAAGAGTTTTGTTTTTTTCCCCTCCCCTTTGTGTCACCCTTAGAATATTCTGTAGTGTACATACATTGTGGCGGATGGGGGAGATATCTTGGTAAAATCAACTTTGGTAATTATTTTGTAGCAAACCCATGTTTACTGTTAAAATTTTTGGGAAAATACTAAGTTTTTTTTTTTTTGAAAGTTTAAGTGGTACTCTCTTATGTAAATGGAATGCAGATCATGTAAATGGAATGCAATATCAACCATTTCTATCAATATATCATAAACCACAAAGCTCACTCAAGCAGTAGGTTAAATTGTTTTAAGTGATACTCTTGCCTCTGTAATTTACTTCAAAAATATGCTGAGTTTGTTTAGGTGTTTTAAGATATTCAGAATACATGAGAAAACATTGGTTAGAGAAGGGGGAAAGAAAAAAATTTCTTAAAAGCTGCTTTTTAATCCTGGGTGAGGATTTTTTACCATCTCGATGTAAATGGACAATATTTTTAGTAATCTTCCATTTCAATTCTGGGAGTAGTTTAGCAAAATCACATGTCTGGGCTGTAAGAATGTTAAGGGGGAACAGTGAGCACCATGTTTCCTCTGATTTTTTCTTTCTCATAAAAGAGTATATTAATTTCTTTATTCTATTCACTTTTGAAATTTTGGTATCATTCATGCAGGTACAGTTGACCCTTGAACCCTCATGCAATTGAAAATCTGAGTATAACTTTGGACACTCCAGAAACTTAACTATAGTCCTTTGGTATCTGCGGGTATTTGTTTCAGGACACTCCCCTCACCCCCAGATACCAAAATCCATGGATTCTCAAATCCCTTATATAATATGGAATAGAGCAATACATAATGGACCCTCCACATCTGTAGCTTCCCAGGCAGGGATCGAAAATACCGTTTTGCACCCACCTTTGATTGAATCCGCAGATGCAGAACTGGCTGATACGGAGGGCCGACTGTATATTTCTTGAAAAATTATGCCAGTAAGTGCATATATTTCAAACCCTATTGTTCAAGGGTCACCTGTATTTTTATTTCCTTTTGATATCCATGATAATTATCTCTGAAGTTTAACTCAAAAAACTTGGAGTGACACTTATTAAAGTCTCCATTTTGCAGGTAAGTAGGAAGATGAAAGAAAGCATTTTATTCCATCTAGAGTGGGAAACTCCCCCGAAAGGACCATCAGTCCTAAAAGATGGAGAAGAGAAAGACAGCACAGTGATTAAGCTTAACTGTACTAAGAACATTCTCTAGAAGGACTGAAAATCAGGAGCTGAAATCACTGTAGAGCCTGGGGAGATACAATGTAAATTTTTTTTTTTTTTTTGAGGGCAGTGTCACTGGCCCTCATATGTGGGACCAAACCGGGGCTCCTGGCTTCCCAAGCCAGAGCTTAACCACCGCACATCACTCGGCCGGCTGGATACAATGTAATCTTAAGTAGGATCTCCCAGATCTTCAGCTGTTGAATAAGTCAAGTGAGGCACAGAGAGATCATAATAACAACACATGGTCCTTTGCTCTGTCTTCAGCATTTCTCATAGCCCCAGCGCTCCAAGGGCTGGTTCACCTGGCCAGATGCGTCATCTCACCTGTGTTGATCCCGCCCAGGTCCTGTCAATTGGAAGATGCACTTTACATGATACGTAGGAAGGAACTGAGTGAGAAGTAGCTGGAGAACGGTAGCAGTGTTGCAGCCAACTTGCTGCCTTTTTTTCTTGTTTACTCCACTGTGGAATAATTGGTATTTCGGACTCTTTCCTTTGGGCAATTATTGTCAAAACATTTGGGGCCAAGGCTGTAATCTAGGATCAGGAGCAACCAAAGTTTGTTTCAGAATTGGAGACAGGTGGAAACCCAATAGTTTACAGCAGCAAATGAAATAAGAGAAGCACCTGTAGCCCTTAGGTAGAGCCTGGCCTTAGCTGACCCAGGTAACCCTGTTTCCCACCCACCTTCACTAATTAGCTTCAATTGCAGGCACTGGAACAGTGCGATGCCGCTCACTGTTGGGTTCGGTGCCCATTTCCCATTAGACATGGGGGCAGATTTTTCTAGAGAGGGTAGAGGTCCGCTGAATCCAGATCCCCGTATCTAATATATTGCCATCTAGCCCTCTGAGCAAGAACCATCTGGTCTTTATTTGCTTGCCAACTTCAACATAACCCAGCCCCCCGCCCTTTGTGCTAGGTTCCACTTTAGAAATTTATTTTCCAGATCTGCTCACACAGGTAGCTTGAATACCAGTGTCTCCTGTAAGATTTCATCACATCTTGTCTGCCTATTTTAGCTCCCTTCATGGACCCTTAGCCTCTTCAGATTAATAGGCATAGTTCCAAGATTGTGTATCGGATAAAGGCATTCCTTCTAAGCTTGAGTTTCTTCATCCATTCATTCTCAGAGTCTTGAACAACCGTAGTTTGACCCACACTTGGGTGTTATACTTGCATTATGATGTCTTAATACCCTACCCCTATACACAATTCCCAACATAGGAAATGTGGTCTTCCTGTCAGTGTCAGGAGACTGCAATTCTGAATAGCAGCAGCATTCATGAGCAAGACAAGTAGAATTTAAGATTTGAGAATTAAAAAGTGGAGAAAAGAAGAAAAGAAAGTAAACCATTTGAGAGGAGGAGAGGGCCAAAGAGAGGCAGGAAGAGAGAAGAAACGGGGAGAATAAGTGCTTGTGCTTGAGGACTAGAGCAGCTCTTGACAATGTATTGCCTTTGGCTAGTGGCACTAAAGCCAGGATTTTAACCCTCTCATTGGATATGGATGCGACTGGGGTCTTACAAAGTGCTCTTGAATTTAAGTCCAGATTTTTTGTCATCTTGGCAAAATTACAATGTGAAAGAAATCAGGAATGGACAAGGAAATAGGCTACCTGTGTTCTTCCATTCCTTGATTGAGGAGACTAATATTTTCTTTTACTTTTCTTTAAAAAGAATAAAAAATCTTTATTTCTTTTCTAATGGCCATTGTCTGATTGAATTGCTCTTTTTCTGAATATGAGAAATCGTTTTTCACATCAGAAGATTTCAGTTTCCTCACCTTACACACTGATATAGAATATACATGTTTGTGCAGTAACTTCAGAAATATGAAAATGAAGGTTTATCTACTTTTAAATGTAATAGAGGGAAAGAATAAGACAAATGAAACTGTGAAATTCTTCAACATCGGTAAGTTTCACACAGCTGCAGGAATAACTTGCCGAAAGGACATGTTCAGCCAGATGGCCTGTGCTGGCCCCCTTCCCATTCCTGCAAAAGATACGTTACTCACTCCCAGGGCAGCTCCGGGAAAGAGCTGATTATGGAATTAAAACAACCAATGTCCAATTAACCCCTGTTTTGGTCAATGTTCTCTACACAGTTTGGATAATTGGCATACTTTAGTTCCATCAAGGGAGGCAGCTGGTTGATTGGTTAGTGCAGGCTCCTGGGATTAAATAACCTGAAATTCTGTTATCAGCTCTGCCGCTACAAACCGAGTCTGACCTTGGACATCATAGTTGCCTCTTTGTGTCATTAGCTTTCCCCATTTGATAACTGATGATACGTGTTGCTCTTAGACCGACATGAGCTGGAGATACTGTAGGAAAAGTCAGGAAAAACAGTGTTGCTCTTTGTAAAGGTTTCTAGGGCCATGGATTAAAAGGTGCAGTTTGTCTTACATAGCTCTACAATATCTGAGTGGTGTGTTTGTGATTGCATAGGATGCAAGCCCACTCCATAGAGCTCAAGCACGGGGATTTATTAGAGACGTTCAGTAGGCTCTTCAGGACCCAGTGACACAAGTGTATTGCGCCTCCTTGGAACTAGACAACCATTCAGCACCTCCTGGCTGTTTCGCCCCTCTCTTCCGTTTGCTTCCTCATCTCCGCTGCTCCGTATGCTCTTACTTCAGTCTTTAAGCATTGACTCCTGTATACTAATCCATGAGATGGGGCCTCATTAGAGCAACCCCAGAATGAAGGTTTTCAATCTCTTTGAATTCCAGATCCCAAGAAAGGAAATGAATTGGACCAGTGTAGTTAGAAACCCAAAGCTGGTTCATTCCCTAGGAAAGAAATAAATAATAGGCATCATTTGTACATGAAAGTACTCTTTGGTGTAAGTAAACGTGTTAAAAAAATTATAAAATTAAAAACATTAGCTAAGCTATTAAATTATTTGGCAGATCCAAAGTATATTTTTAGTTTTTCAGGAACTATAGGGAATATGTAAAAGCATTCAGCAGATTATTTTGAGTGCGCCTAATTGTCAGGCATGGGGATACAAATGCAGAAGACATTCCCAACCCCCAAGGAGCTTTATGTGGGGTGACTGGCAAGGGAAGAACACTTTTCTCGAGAAAGCCCTCTGGTCTGGTGTTATGTCCACGAGTAATAGAATAGTCAACAGTAATCGAGCACTTAAGACTGTTGTCCGAACCATTTTGCTTCATGGCCTTTCTAATAAAAATAAGAGACTTACAACAGAGACAAGGTCTCAGAGTAGGAAAAGTAACCCCCAAGTTCTCAAAGTGCTGCAGGGCCGGCCAAGTGGCGCGGTGGTTAAGCGCTGGTTTGGGAAGCCAGCAGCCCCGGTTCGGGTCCCACTTATGAGGGCCAGTGACACTGCCCTCAAAAAAAAAAAAAAAGACTATCTCAAAGTGCTGCAAATGTTTGCAAATTCACTTTTGTTATAGTATGTGGTCACTTAACATAACAGGAAAGGCGAGGATTCAGAAGAGCCTGGTATGGTTTTGGATGAGCCACTACCAGCCAAGTGAACCAATCACTCAGCTGCTCTCAGCTTTAATATTCTTGTTTGTTAAAATGTAAATGAGGATAATATAATATTAACCAACCCCATGAGGAGAAAGAAAGAACATACACCTTGATATTTCATTAGAGGAGGAGTAGGGCTTAAGCACTTGGGATACAGAGGGGCATTTCTCATGTACAGTGTACTCCATAGGAGTCAGCAGTGAGTGTCAGAAAGCTCCCAGGAGCTTCCCTACACTTAGGCCAGTCGAGAATTTGTTAAAAATTGCATTCTTGCAGCACCCACTGGCCCTGGCGCCCAGGAGCATTTGGCTGTCTTTGTCTGCCCTTTGCTCTTGTCAACAGTGGGATTTAACTATCTTATCTAGACCTTAAGGAGGTGATAGTCTAAGTCAGTAGACTATGGCAGCTCTTTTCTAGTGTTTGAAGGATAATTGAAGGATTAGCTTTGTTTTCTGTGTCCTCCGAAGGACCAGTGATCAGACTAATGGGAGGCGAATTGTAGCCCATTCTGTACGCTGTTGGAAGGCGCTCTCTGAAGAGTGAAAACCCTTATGAGCGCCCTTGCTGTGCATGCCCTTTGCCGAGTGCTGTGTCAACTGAACATCGTATTTATTCCTCCCAGTGGCCTGTGAAATAGGTGTTGGTTTTTTGCGCGTTTATAAATAAAGCTTCTGAGAGTAGTTAACTTATCCAAGGTTAAACAGTTGTTAGCGGAAGAGCCAGAAACTGAACCCAGAGCCATCTGGGATGGTTGCAAAGCCACCATCTTGGAAAATAGTCCAGGGTCCCTGGAGGTTTGCAGAAGTAAACTAAGACCACTAGAGTTAGCAAATAGGTTCTAAAGGTGTTTGAACACAGGATGGGGATGGTTGGTTAGGCAGATGATCTTTCAGGTCTTCCAACCTTTAAATTCTGTGATCCTGTTGTGTTTGTAGAATCAGTGGTCAAGATATACTGTAGAATCATTATAGGAAAATATGTTTGTCTTCATAAAAATTAGCTGCTCTGCAAATTTCATATTAATTTGCATTCCCAGTATTATGGAGGCTAGGGTGTTTGTCAGTCTAGCTTTAAAAAGACATCACTAGTCCAAGTGAGTAAAGTGCCCCCCAAAAAGCTTTTTTTAATAATGACAGACAAGGAAATTTGATTTTATAGTACAAAATCTTTAAACAAATGCTTAAATAAATCCCTTTTCATATACAATAAGATTTGTTTTTACTATGTATTAGGGTGTCTTACTGCACATTTTAGAAAACTAGGTTTTCAAAACTGTACCCATCTACATCAAAGTTATATACTTTCTGTACCTGCCCGACTTCTTAGCCTTCTCAGACCTGGGAAACATTATTTACATTTAATACCAGGCCACAAAGCAAAAAGAGACCTTAAGCTTACCCCTTCGGTATAGGTCAAAGGAATGAGTTTCATTGGTTTTATATTGCTACTAACGGCAATATATAGACATGGTAAGAAGTAGAAAAGGCATGGCAATGACATGTTGACTCTTCTTGCATGAGTATCAAGAGTTGCTTGGATAATGTTTGTTTTTGTTGATTTTTTTTTTTTTTTTGAGGGAGTGTCATTGACCCTCATATGTGGGACCGAACTGGGGCCGCTGGCTCCTAAGCCAGCGCTTAACCACCGCGCCACTCGGCCGGACCCTAAAGTCTTTTTAAAGTAATTTTACTACTTTTACATATTCTAATTGAATCACTTTAAGGTAGGATATTGTTTTTATTTAGCCAGATACAGTAAAAGCTCATATTTGAAATTCTTCCACAAATACAGGTTCAAATGAAAAAGATCACCCTAATAGCTTTGACCAATTTGATTTAATCTATGGTACCATTTAAAGTGTTCAGGTTCTTTAATATGGAATAATTATTTACTTCAGTAATTGATTTTTTAAAATGGGCATAAAGAAACAGTTTCTCCATTGTGGTTGATACAGTACAAAGTTATTTCATAAAGGCTTTCTTTCCCCACTGTAGTATAACTATTTTTTAGGTTGAGTTTGATTTGTGTAGTTTTAGGGTATAAGTCTTTCAATGTGATACTTCATTTCTTAATGCATCTCCATCAGAAAATTTAACAAAATAATATTTTAATGTTAAGCAGATTTTATTCAACTTTCAGTAGAGTGAGTAATGGAGAGGGAAAAATGTATTTTGAAACATGTGCTCATTCTTGGTATAGTGGATCTTATAGACCTTGAACGGGATGACACTGATTGAAGGAAACTAAATGAATGGTCAGTTTTGTTTTATTTAGTTTATAAAAAGATGTTAAAATAAAGACCCTACTATACAAACTTTAAAATCTTCTAAAAATATGTATATTTCCAATATATTTAAATCTTGTATTTTTTAACAGAATACTTATCACACATGATTTCCAAACCCACAGACCTTCCTGTATGATAAGTTACTTTATTGCTCTTTAATTTTGTGATTTTTTTTTTTATAGTTTATACTCAGGGGGAAAACGATACCTTGAATTTGAAACCAGACATTATAAATAGCATTATCACATCATTTTAAATGTTACGGCGCCTTAGAATTATGATAGTCCAGCTCTCGCTTTACAGACTAAGCCTTCAGAGGCTGACTAGTTGCATGCTCGATGGGAAGTTCTCTCTGCCAGGTGCTGCAACGTAAGGACCACAAAGACGTCATCCTTGCCCGTAAGGAGTTTACCAGCTGGGTGAGGACCAGGCACAAAACAAACCCAAATACAATTTTGTAATGAGGTTATAGAAAGATCCACTGAGTACTGTGAAGTCCCAGACATGTAAAACTATCCTCAGCCCATGGAACTGAGGGAAGGCTGCCCAAGTAGGGGTGAGTCCTCAGCTGAGACTTACAGAATAAAAGAGAGGTCTTCCTTATCCTTTTAACTTAATTGAAGGCAAACGGCTTATTATGTGATGTATTTTTAAGTCTGATAGATTTCATCAAATGATGATGGTCGGGGATTGTATGGGTGAATGGGGGGCAGCACTCTACACCACATTATTTCTGTTCTGTACACCACATTATTTCTCCCACTGTATGTCTTACTTTCATCCTCACATGTAATGGCAAGAATATAAAACAAGTCATTTATTTTACAGAAAGGCTATAATTGAAAGCACAATAAGGACCAAAACAGCAAAGCAATATATAAACAGTAGGAAATATTGATGTAAAAATTTAACAATTGATACCAAAGTTGAACAAACTAGTAAACAGAGAAGCGATAAATATGGTGTATAAGTGCCATTTCACATTATCATCATTCTATCTCAAACCAAACAGAAAAAATGACATACATAATAGATTGAGAGTCTTATAAAGTTGAAGTATTTAATTTTTTTGTGTTAAAATGTTTTGGCTTTATTAAATAATACTAATAGTAGATAGTAGTAGTTGTCTTTCATGATCTTAACTGCTAAAATAAAAGTTCTTCTGAACTATTCTTTTGTTTAATAAGTCAGAAAAGCCGTCATCTTGTTACCTAGTTACATTGTTACCTTCTTGTTTCTTCTCCAGCTCACAGGAGCCTCTCCTAAAGCCTCCTGATACCCGCCCCCCCCTCCACCCCCCTTCAGCCTATATCTATATCTGAGTGTTAAGGGCCGTGTGCAGGCTGCCCCTGCTGTTGCACTGAACACACCTGAGACCTGGACAGCAGCAGAGCTGGGTCTGAGATCTGCAGTCACTGGCTACCTTTACTGAGATTTTACTGTAGACGTTTGCTTATGTGTAGGAGTCAGGGAGAAAGGAAGGGTGGCAGTTTCTTCAATAAAAACAAAACCATTTAAAATAAATAACCGACTCATGCCAGTAGCTTTGTCTTCCTAGTTGAAGAACTTATTTTAATGTTTCCTGTAAATATTTAAAGACAGAATTTCTCTAGGTACATTGTGCATATTCCTGTTTTTTTGTTCATTAATGCCCAGTCAGGTTTATTGACTTCATAGTGACAGATAACATCACTGTGTCTGTCCGTGGGTTATGTCTGTAGTGATACTTCTCTGCCACAGACTAAAACATTCAGCCTGCAAAGCTTTGTGTTCTGGACCATTATGGGCAAGAGTGATGTCATATGTTTACCATTTCTGGAAAACCAAGTCCAAGTTCATGGTTCACTCACAGCAAGGCAGCACTTTCACCCAGGCAGCACATAAAGAGCAATTTATTTATTAATTGATAAGTGATTCCTCTAAGTAGACCTTAATAGTGTTTTATAGAGAATTCTATTCATTTTAAAAGAAAATGTCAGTAGAGTTTTGTGATCAAAGCTTATTGAACATGTTAGTGTCCTTTACTAGTAATTTTGATATATCCATACTATTTCAGCCTGGTAAAGGCAATTCCATTTTTAGTGATATTTAATTTGATAATTTTATATATATATAAAATAATGTATATTTATATATACAGAGGGTGCCAAAAAAATGTATACACATTTTAAGAAAGGAAAAAAACTGTATTAAAATTGTAATACTCAATATATACTAGTAACAAAAAATGAATACAAGTCACATGTGACTTTTGCAATTACAAGAGGTGCTCAAAGTGATTTCCATCAGCGTCCAGACACTTCTGATTACGGCAAACTACTGCTTGAGCATAGATAACGTCTCCTAAAGTGTGTTTACATTTTTTTGGCACCCCTGGCATATTTCTTTTTACTTTGTCCCCGAGAATCCAGCAGCTGTTTCTAGGGTAGTACAGTTTTGTATTTTCATTCAAACCTATTTAATTCACACACAAAAAAATAATTTTGCAAAATGAAAAAAACTGATAATTTAGAACATTTACATGTGCATGTATCCTAATTTGCAAATTATATAAAGTTGCAGCCAATGATACTTGATTTAGAAAGGAAAAGCTTTTATTTTATATTATAAATTTATTGAGATATAATTCACATACCACACAATTTACCCCTTTCAAGAGGACAATTCAGTGGAATTTTGCTACACTTACAGGTATGTGCAAACATCACCACAGTCCGTTTTAGAACATTTTTCATCACTATAAAAGAAACCCCATACCCTTTAGTTATCACTCCTTCTCTCTCCACCCCTGAAGCTTACGTAACCACTAATCCATTCTCTGTCTCTATATAGATTTTCCTGTTCTAAACACTTCATATGGTTGGAATTACGCAATATATAGTCTTTTGTCACTGGGTGTTTTCACTTAGATTAACACTGCCAAGGTTCTCATGCTGTAGCTTGTGTCAGCACTCCATCCCATTTTTTTTAATATTCTTTTATTCTTTTGTTGTGAAATAAACATTTTTTTAAATTACCTTCAGTTGTACAACACAGTGCAATAGTTACACTTTTTACCCCTCAAAGTGACAAACCCCCTCCCCCAATTTGCCACCCCACTCCTCACCCCCAATATCATACATATCTATTACAATTCCTTTGACTCCCTTCCACCATATAATCCACATCCCATGACTGTCTATATATTCAATTACAGTTGGCATACAATATTATAAACATCAATTTCAGGTATACAGTGCAGTGACCAAGCCTCTACTCCATCCATGAAGTGGTCTCCCTAACAAGACATGTGACTATCTGACACCCCATAAAATATTTACAACATTATTATATTCCCTGAACTGTCTTTCATATCCCTGTGGCAATATTGTAGTTACCTATTTATGCTGTCTAATCCCTTTCCCTTCTCCCTCATCCCCACCCCCCTCCCAACTAGCAACCCTGTTTTTCCTCTATATTTATGAGACTGTTTCTGTTTACTTTGCTCATTCATTCAGTTTTTCAGATTCCACATATAAGTGAGATCATATGGTATTTGTCTTTCTCCGACTGACTTATTGCACTTAACATAATAGTCTCTAGGTCCATCCATATCGTTCAAATAGTACGATTTCATTCTTCTTTATAGTGGAGTAATACTCCATTGTATAAATGTACCACAGTTTCTTAATCCAGTCATCTACCGATGGGTATTTCGGTTGTTTCCAAGTCTTGGCTATTGTAAATAGCACTGCCATAAACGGGTGCATATATTTTTTCGAATTAGCGTCTTGGATTCTTCTGGGTAGATTCCCAAGAGTGGAATTGCTGGGCCATACGGTAGTTCCATTTCCTGTTTCTTGAGATACTACCATACTGATTTCCATAATGGCTGCACCAATTTGCAGTCCCACCAACAGTGCACCAGGGTTCCCTTTTCTCCACACCCTCGCCAGCATTTGTTGTTTGTTGATTTATTGATGATAGCCATTCTGAACGGAGTGAGGTGGTATCTCATTGTGGTTTTTATTTGCATTTCTCTGATGATTAATAAGGTTGATCATTAAATATGATTTCTTAATCGGACTGCTTCAGTAAGAACATTCATCACATAACTTAGTTTCATAAATCTAATTTAAGATAAATTTAATACCTTGTTTGAACACCTGAAACAAAAAGCATGGTTTTGATAGATAATTGTATTGTTAATAATACATTATATTAAGAATCACTTTTATTGCTGTTGCTGATAACCAGAGTTTCTTCCTATATGTATACTTTGGAAAGTATTTGGAAAACTATGAATATGCCATAAAACTTTCCTGGTTGAACCGTTTTTAGCAGTTAAATTTGTGTATTTGGGAAGAAGTGGCCCAACATATCTAGAAATATGCAATTAATTTCCATTTCAGCTGCTACAAAGGTTTGAAGATATGTGGGAGCTTGATTGATTCATGGACCAGCAAGTTAATTTCAAAATTGTCACATGGCAGTGATCAGTTAGAACAATCAAACAAATAATTATGCAGGCATATATATACATGTAAAGCTTGTTATTCTGCACAAGTTTTTTCTCTTATTCCGTAATCCGTGCAACATTTTGAACAGAATAAGCTTTGTAACAAAAAGTTCTTGAAGATCTTGTCTTCAACGATGGGGAACATTTTTAAAACAGAGTGTACCTTGTGAGTAAATGCAGAGTGTCCAGTAAGTGTACCAGAAACCCCAGGAGCTTTGATCCAATGCCAGCTGTTATATCAGTTCTGTTGGTACTCTTTCTTATTGATCTGTGACCTTGACCTTGTGCTTGTGCCTGTATGTCAGATCTATTTTAGGGATGAGGTGACCATAGTTGAGTTTAATAGGATTTATGCCCCAATCTCAAAGGGTGTGTGTGTGTGTACCATTTTCCATTATATTTATATTTTGATAGAGATTGGAAAATAATATGCTTTTGAAAACTGATAGGAAGCACTAGTTACTTTGAAGAGCTATTGGAAAAGGTTAGAATAAGCTATACCCTCTGTTCACTTACCCTTTTTTCATATTTATGTGCTACCAAAATAATTTGTTAATGATTGTTCTATGTTTCTTCAGAGAAACTTGTTTTTTTGAGAGCAGTAGAAGAGTGAACACATTAATATTAGTGCTAAATAAATATCATGTATTCTTTATCATACAATTATTTTCCTGGATTTTCTAAAATTATAGTTAGAATTAATTTTATTTAACAATTTCTAGATTTCTGTGTTTTTAAGATAGTGCAACACAGTATCCAGGAAGGTATTGCATTTTTGGAATAGAAATTTTTTGGCAGTTAAGCTCTTTCTCTAGCTCATTTGATTCTGTGAGCCATTTTAACTTTAAATCTCCAGCTTTTTCAATTTAGTTTTTATTTATTTATTTATTTATTTATTTATTTATTTTATAAATTATAGTGCCACAGTAAACTGGATGGTGGATTTTATTGAATCTGATTCATATATATAAGACTTCTGAGGATAATTCAGAACAAAGATGCTCTTATCAATTCACTATATCAATTATAGAGGATATTTGTATCTGTCACCAGGACAATTATTTCACCTCTCTGAAGAATTTATCTGTATCATTAGGGATCCTAAATCTTTACTTTATTCAGTATGTAGCCATTGTGAGATAACCAAAAGCTCCAGTTTGAACATGAGCTTACATTTAGCTTATAAATAAACATCTGTTTGAAATTCTGTAACCCTATTGAAGAGAGTAGTGAAGATAAACAACTTTAGTGATTTCGATGGGTAAAGTGTATGGCTATTTCAAATTCATTTCCTTCCCTTAGAATTCACTAAAAAGACTATAAAGCATATTGGTCTCAGCTATTTCCACGTTTTGACAGCATATCACCTTTCTGGTTAAAATGTGTATCATTTTTATCCACTGCAATTTAACAAATTACTCAGAATCATAGAAATAAAATTTTAGAGTTGAAGAGGTCCTCAGATACATAGTTCCTTGGGTTGAAAGCTAGAGTCAGTCAAGAAGCAGCGTGTCTTGTTAATGTCTTTTTTTTTTTTTTTAAACACTTCTTTTTTTTTTTTTTTTTTTTCCTGAGGGCAGTCACTGGCCCTCATATGTGGGACCTGAACCGGGGCCGCTGGCTTCCCAAGCCAGCGCTTAACCACTGGGCCACTCAGCAGGCCCATGAATCTCTTTTAATAGGAAATGTGAGTGACACTAATTTACTCCTATGGAAGAAGCTGACAGCAAGTTAAAGCTGATGGAAGTTAGAAGCAAATTTGGCCTTGGGAAGAAGTGTGTAATTCCTCAGGTGGCTGTGAAAAGCAGCCTGGGCACCTGTGTGACCCATTACAGTGTCAGTGGCTTCTGTACCAATCTCTGAAGACTATTTACATCTAGGAGAACCCCTAGGAGAGGGCATGGTCTTGTGGTCTAATTTCAAACGTGGAGGCCCTCAGTTGAACTCAATGTTTTTAGATAAATTTGTCTCCTTGGCAACCCCACACCTCCATACCTTTGTACCAGTTGAAACAGAAATTAACTGTATATTCTTCAATATCTTGGGCCACTTCTTCCCAAATACACAAAACTTACCTGCTAAAAATTGGTTCAACCATCATATTAAACAACTATACATCCATCTTTTGATAAAGATAATACTACAAAGAAAGTTATTATGTTGGAATTCAAATTATATCAAAGGACATATACTAATTTTGATTACATTTTTTCCCTAGAATTAGAAATATCTGATAAATGAAATTTTAGGCCTGCTTCCATATTACGTCCTTAGTATTCCCTGCCATGAAATGGTAACAATTGAATATTCTTTTTATCCTTTTTCTTAATTTTTTTTCAAAAATTTTTAATTTATGAAAAGGATTCACTGTAGTCTTCACTTTTCAGCAAAGCCCCAGGACACTTATCTCAAGTGGAACTTTTATTTCTTGTTCTGTGAAATTAAGAGTTGGAATTTATATATTCTAACTCTTCATTGGCCCTTGGTTTAGAAAGTTAATCGTATCCATTTGGATAAAATGTTTGGTGTTGTATTCTCTTGATAAATTGTTCTTGGGTTTTTGTTTTCTGTTTAACTTTTAAAACTGTCTTTCAAAGTCTCACCTTAGAGAACACCAAGAGTTCTCTAAATTATTTACGTGGGATTTATATTGCTTAAATAAAAGGATCAATAATTAAGTTTAAAAGTAATCAATAGTTTCTAAGATATGTTTCTTCTAACCCTTAATAAAACATCTTAATGTTTTTCTTATCTTTTTGTATAAAAAGCATCCCCAGAAATCCACAGTGGACTTTAGATAATATTTTCCAATAGGAGTTATTCTTAAATGCCACAATTAAGTAGCCTTTCAATTACTTCTGCACTTTTCGGAACCAGAGTCAAGAATTCAAGTGCTCATTAAAGCAGCATTGCGAAATACCTTTAAATTCAGTACTCAAGCAGGTATTACTTGATAATGCAGAAAAATGGGAGGAGAGTTCGTGAAAACAATTGGAAGACATGAGGTATTCATTAGACATAATTTAAACAGCATACGAAGTGGCTTCATGATGTTTAATCATTGAAATGTGTTTTTAAAGGAGAATTTCAATGCAAATAAGACACTGAATCCTTTCCTTTAAAACAGCTGGAGAAAGACCTTTCTCATTATTTATCTATTCTCAACCCAAAGTAGTCTTAAATATAAGAATCCTGTTAGATGCAGCCTTCATTTGTCCAAGTAAAATCTTATTACTTGGACTTTACCATTTTAAAACGTGTTTAAAAATTCAGCAAACATTTCCTCTGCTGAATAAACCATTTCCAAATAGATAGTATAAAATACATTGCAATAGGAATAGTTTACTTCAGAAAATAAATATAACACTCACTTGGGAACTGTTTATATGCGAGTTATTTACAACTGTCCTTTATTGATTAAAACTCTAAAAAAAGTTCCACTTCAACATAATTTCACTTTTTCTTTAAAAAAAAAGAAAATATAGCTTTTAAAAAATATACATTCTGAATTCAAGCATTTTTAATAGATATTAAACTAGTCATTGTGTTAAAACTTGATCTTTTAAAACAAAATTCTCTATTAATGGATATGGTCAAGCTACAATGGAATTCTTTTGTGGTTTTTGTCTTATTTATTTTTTAATAGTTCTGCCTTGCCATCACAGTAATCCTTTTCACTGCATGCTAGTGGACCAGTAAAATCTCAATTTTATAAAATTTAAAAGATATAGATAGATAGATAGATAGATAGATAGATAGATAGATAGATAGATAGATAAGAGAGAGAGAGAGAGAGAGAGTTGTTGGAAAAGTCATGGCGCATTTTTTGCAACAGAAACATAGAAAAATATGTTATGATTTTTCTGACAACCATATATATATATATATATATGTTTCTAGATATATCTAGAAATATAACATATCTAGATATATAATGTATATATCCAGATATATCTAGATCTAGATGTATATATGTCTAATATATATATAGAGAGAGAGAATATCTAGAGATAGATAGATAGATAGATAGATAGATCATTTTTGTCTCATTTATTGATAGGCATTAGCGTTGCTTCCATGTCTTGACTGTTGTCAAAGTGCTGCCATTAATGTGGGTGTGTATGTAGATTGGGTATAGAAGAAGCCAAATTCTTAAATGTGTGTTGACATAGATGTTTTTAACTGAATATTCTCAAGTAGTGTTAAATACCTGGCAACATTTTTAAGTAATATATACATATACACATATAAAGTGAAGCAAGCAAAATATATGTTGGTGTATAAAAATAACATGGTTATTATTTTTTTACTAAAAGAAAATGAGTTGCACTAATACTAATTTAAAATTGACCAGTTTTCACCTTAAGTATATTTATTAGATGGTGGTAATATTTTACATTCATACCTGTAGGTCCCAATGAACCATATTGTATCCAAGTCTCATGCCTCCTTTTCTTTTTTTTCATAAATTTCTCAATCAAAATCAATCAGTACTATAGAAATAAAAAGGCAAGACTTAGAATTGTAATCTATTTCTCCCACATTGTTGTTTAAGGGATAGAAAAGGAAATTATCTTAAGAAATTTGGCTCACTCAGTTCCCTGAAGAATTTTTAATTGTAGAGTCTGAGTGAATTTACACCTTGAGTAATCTCAGAATTCCTGCTTTCTCGGGCATTTCATGTTCTGCTAGAATGGTGGTAGCTGTGGCCACTTAGTGGCACCTGAAGCAGTCTCTAAGTAAACACAATCTTTGATATACTGATTCATTTTATTAAAAAACAGGGTTCTATGTGAAGCTTTTTTTCCTCTCACTGCTACATGTAATTGGTGCTGCTTATAGAATTTCTTTTCAAAAAAATGAGTAAAAAATAACTACCTTAACTTAGACAAAATTTTCTCCTTTCAAATCTATTCTAAATTTGTTTCTTGCCCATTTTTCTACAGCGATGTGATAGATTAGTGTATGCACATAGTTGTATTTATACATATTATAGTAACCATGTTTTCTAAACTAAAAATTGGTGCAAGTACCCTAACATATTTTTTATTACAATTTTTATTTAAAAATCTTTCAAAAACATTTTTCAAATCACAGATAATATTTTAATTTATTTATACTTATTCATATGAAGTCACAAAAAAGAAATAGCATGGGTGGGGAAAAGAATATATTAGGAACATCCTAGATACTTTTGAGTTATGGGTTTACCTGTAACCTTTCTACTGCATCTGGCAGGAATGGACCTCAACATTAAAATTTTTATATAGAGCACATAAGTGAAAATTTGAAGCAGACACATTAACCCTTAGATAGATCTGAATGAGCATCTAAAGAATCACTCTGCTGTTTTTAATGTCATGGTGAAAATTAGGGGTAAATAAGTTTGTGATTATATTTAAATGTTTACAAATATGACTAAGACTGTCACACTTTCCACAGTCCTACAAAATAACCTTATACTTGTTAGTGCCTTCAGTTCTGTGAAAACTGAAATTCTGAATATTACTTACGGATATCTGATATTTGGAGGATGTTGTCAGAAGTGAACCTGTTTTGTAGGCCCCAGCCCCACATCAGACTCATCGGATGGGTCATGTCATGGACATCTCTTTTCCTTTTTCTGCACTTCTGCTTTTGTTCTTGCCTAAGTTCCTAATAATGTAAGGAAGTTAATTTCAGCTCCCTTATAGAGCCATATTGCTATAAAAGAGACTTAGCATTCACATTACTTTGCAGAAAAATAATGAAAGTTCAAAAGCTTGGTGGGCTTTGGAAGGTAATTATATCATATTAAAGTATTTTCTCTAATTGATTTGCTCATTTTTACAATATGAAGTCATTCATAGGATTTTCAGGAGAGTTCCAATTTAATAGTAATGGCAATAATTATTAAATAAGAGGCCGGCCAAGTGGCTCAGTTGGTTAAGAGCTCGCTCAAGAGTGTGAGCTGAGCTCTGAGCAACAGCAGTTCAATGCCCAGCCCAAGCTTAGCTGCCACTAAGCTGCCAACATGTGGCAGGATGGCTCAGCTAAAAAAAGAAAAATAAAAAAATAAAAACTTACTAAATATAAATAAGTGAGTATAATGCATCTATCTATCTATCTATCTATCTATATATATAGATAGTTATATATGTATCTATACACATATAACTTAAAAGTACTATGTTCTTTTGTATCGTAGCACAATTCTAAGTCTGCACTTCCGTAACTATTTTTTATTTTTATTTTTTTAGAACACTGGTATTTGCATTTAATGAGGAACAAAAAATGAAGAAGGAGGAGCAGGATATTCACTAAGGATTCTCTTTGCTTGCTGCTGCAGACCTCTGTGTTAAGGAATTCTGCTCCTGCCTCTTGCTTAGGAGTTATCAGCTCTGTGATCAGACTGCATAGGAGGGAGCCTGCCTTTTATCTTGTTGTTGCAGAAGAAATCCTGGTCGGAATGAAACAGTACATCACTGTCTAATTACTATGGAAGGTGGTAAACCTACCCTCATTTATTAAAGTTACATCTCACTCACCCACAGAAAACCATTCCTAAAAGTGAATAGAAACCAAGCCCTTGTGAACACTTCTATTGAACATGACTCATGGAGAAGAGCTTGGCTCTGATGTGCACCAGGATTCTATTGTTTTAACTTACCTAGAAGGATTACTAATGCATCAGGCAGCAGAGGGATCAGGTACTGCCATCGACAAAAAGTCAGCTGGGCGTAATGAAGAAGATCAGAACTTTAACATTTCTGGTAATGCCTTTCCTACCTGCCCAAGTAATGGTCCAGTTCTCAACACACATGCATATCAGGGATCTGGCATGCTGCATCTCAAAAAAGCCAGACTGTTGCAGTCTTCTGAGGACTGGAATGCAGCGAAGCGGAAGAGGCTGTCTGACTCCATCGTAAATCTGAACGTCAAAAAGGAAGCCTTGCTCGCTGGCATGGTGGACAGTGTGCCCAAAGGCAAGCAGGACAGCACACTGCTGGCCTCTCTGCTGCAGTCGTTCAGCTCGAGGCTGCAGACTGTTGCTCTGTCGCAACAAATTAGGCAGAGCCTCAAGGAGCAAGGATATGCCCTCAGCCACGATTCCTTAAAAGTGGAGAAAGATTTAAGGTGCTACGGTGTTGCATCAAGTCACTTAAAAACTTTGTTGAAAAAAAGTAAAGCTAAAGAGCAAAAGCCGGATAGCAATCTTCCTGACATGACTAAGAACCTCATCAGAGATAGGTTTGTAGAGTCACCTCATCATGTTGGACAAAGTGGAACAAAGGTCATGAGTGAACCCTTGTCGTGTGCCGCAAGATTGCAGGCTGTTGCAAGCATGGTGGAAAAAAGGGCAAGTCCTGCCACTTCACCCAAACCTAGTGTCGCTTGTAGTCAGCTAGCATTACTTCTTTCAAGTGAAGCCCATTTACAGCAGTATTCTCGGGAACATGCTTTAAAAACACAAAATGCTAACCAAGCGGCAAGTGAAAGACTTGCTGCTATGGCCAGATTACAAGAAAATGGCCAGAAGGATGTTAGCAGTTTCCAGCTCTCAAAAGGAATGTCAAGCCATCTTAATGGTCAAGCAAGAACACCATCAAGCAAATTAATGGCCAGCAAAAGTACATTTCAAAACCCAATGGGTATTGTTCCTTCTTCCCCCAAAAATGCAGGCTATAAGAACTCACAGGAAAGAAACAACGTAAAACAAGCTGCTAATAATAGTTTGCTTTTACATCTTCTTAAAAGCCAGACCATACCTAAGCCAATGAATGGACACAGTCATAGTGAGAGAGGAAGCATTTTTGAGGATAGTAGCACACCTACAACTATTGATGAATACTCGGATAACAATCCTAGCTTTACTGATGATAGCAGTGGTGATGAAAGTTCATACTCCAACTGTGTTCCCATAGACTTGTCTTGCAAACACAGAACTGAAAAACCAGAACCTGGCCAACCTGTTTCTCTGGATAACTTAACTCAATCCTTGCTCAACACTTGGAATCCCAAAGTCCCTGACGTAGATGTCAAAGAAGATCAAGATACCTCAAAGAATCCCAAGCTCAACTCACACCAGAAAGTAACACTTCTTCAGTTGCTACTTGGTCACAAGAATGATGAAAATGTAGAAAGAAACAACAGCCCTCAGGAAGTACAGAGCGATGTGACAAAGTTCAGCACACAGACTTACACGAGGACTTCTGTCATAGAGAGCCCCGGCACACACAGGACTACTCCAGTCAGCACTCCGCCGTTACCTGCATCCACCAAAGCAGAATCTCCCATCAACCTCTCCCAGCACTCTCTGGTCATCAAATGGAATTCCCCACCATACGGCTGTGGCACTCAGTCTGACAAGCCAACAAATACCATATCTAACCACTTGATGGACCTTACAAAAAGCAAAGAACCACAAGGAGAGAAACCAGTCCAAAATGAAGGTGCACAAAACTCTGCCACTTTCAGCGCCAGTAAACTGTTACAGAATTTAGCACAGTGTGGAATGCAGTCTTCCGCCTCAGGGGAAGAGCAGAGACCCAGTAAACAGCTGCTGAGTGTAAATACAGATAAAACCATAGGTATGATTGATAGATTAAGTAGCCCCCTGCTCTCAAATAAAACAAATGCAGTTGAAGAAAATAAAGCATTCAGTAGTCAAGCAATAGGTTCTGAACCAAGACTTTCTGGTTCCGAAATAGAAAACCTGCTCGAAAGGCGCACTGTCCTCCAGTTGCTCCTGGGAAACCCCAACAAAGGGAAGAGTGAAAAGAAAGAGAAAATCCCTTTAAGAGATGAAAGCACTCAGGAACATACAGATAGAGCTTTAAATGAACAAATATTGATGGTAAAAATAAAATCTGAGCCTTGTGATGACTTACACGTTCATAATACAGATGTGCACTTGAGCCATGATGTGAAGGGCACCCCGTTCTTAGGCATGGCTCCTCCCTTGCAGAGAAGTGCAGCTGCCTTACCAGCTCCCGAGAACTTTAAATCGGAGCCCATTTCACCTCAGGATTTTTCTTTCTCAAAGAATGGTCTGTTAAGTCGATTGCTGAGGCAGAATCAAGAGAGTTACCTGGCAGATGATCTGGACAACAGTCACAAAAATAGTGAAATGGCACTGTTAGAATCAAAGAATCTTTGCATGGTCCCGAAGAAAAGGAAGCTTTATGCTGAACCATTAGAAAATCCACTTAAAAAGATGAAAACTAACGTGGTCGATGCTGCAAGCAGCCCCAGTGCTCCCGAGGTCATGTATGGGTCCGTGGTTAACCAGCAAGAGCTGAAACTGAGCAGAAATGATCTCGAATTTAAGTATCCGGCCAGTCATGGCTTGGCCAGTGAAAGCGAGCATAGGAGCTGGGCCAGAGAGAGCAAAAGCTTCAATGTTCTGAAACAGCTGCTTCTCTCAGAAAACTGTGTGAGAGATTTGTCCCAGCCCAGGAGTAACTCTGTCATTGAGAGTAAAAAGAAAGGACACAAAAATGTGATCAATAGCAGACCTGAATTCAGCATTTCGTCTTTGAATGGACTGATGTACAGTTCCACTCAGCCCAACAGTTGCATGGATAACAGGACATTTCCATACCCAGGAGTGGTAAAAACTCCCGTGAGTCCTCCTTTTCCTGAGCAGCACTTGGGCATTGCAGGTTCTAGACCAGAATGTGGGCTTTTGAATGGGTGTTCCATGCCCAGTGAGAAGGGACCCATTAAGTGGGTCATCACAGATGTGGATAAGAATGAGTATGAAAAAGACTCTCCGAGACTGACCAAAACTAACCCGATACTGTATTACATGCTCCAGAAAGGAGGCAATTCTGTTACCAGTCGGGAAACACAGGACAGGGACATTTGGAGGGAGCCTTCGTCTGCTGAAAGTGTTTCACAGGTTACAGTCAAAGAAGAGTTACTTCCTGCTGCAGAAACTAAAGCTTCTTTCTTTAATTTAAGAAGCCCTTATAATAGCCATATGGGAAATAATGCCTCTTGCCCACACAGCACAAATGGAGAAGTTTATGGACTTCTGGGAAACATGCTAACAATAAAAAAAGAATCAGAATAAAATGTACCTGCCATTCAGCTTTGGATCTTTTTAAAACTAATTAGTATGAACTTGAGATCTGTATAAATAAGAGCATGATTTGAGAAAAGCATGGTATAATTGAAACTTTTTTCATTTCAAAAAGCATTGGTTACTGGTGATGTTTAAATATGCATACTACTTTTTGCTTTATGTTAGATGTCATGAGGAAATTACTGAAATAACAATTGGTTGTTTAACACTTCTGTATGCATCAGACAACTGTGAGTAACCTATGAATTAAATTCTTTATAATCACACATAATAGGCATAAATTTAAATATAAATTTCCATCCATAGTGGATTAATACATTTTGCTGCCTTTAGTCGGGTACTTGATTTTGCTTTTCAAAAGTCAGCTTACATAACACATTTTTTTAAAGTCCAAATTGTTAATAACTCTTTAAAAGATAATTATTGAATAAAATACCTAGTGTCAATTCACTTTTCATTATCCAATTCAAAAATAAATTAGAAAATATATGCTTACGTTTTTCACTTTTGCTAAAAAACATATTTATTTTTAACTCTTGGAAAGGTTTTTGTGGTTCCCAATGTGTCGGCCCCACCCCAGTCCTTTTCAATATATATTTCTTTAAACCTTGTACTACTTAGTAAAAATTGATTACAATTGATGGAAGTTTGATAGATCCTTAAAAAAAGGCAGATTTCCTTAAAAAAAAAAAAGGCAGGTTTCCATTTTTGTATTTTAACTACTTTATTAAACTAATATTCCTCCTTTTACAGAATTAGGAAAGTTAACATTTATCTTCAGATGGTTTCCTGAATAGTTGAATATTTAAGCAGTTGTTTTTAACAGAAGCAAAATGGCTTTTCTTTGGATAGTTTTCATGATCTCTTGTAAGAGTTATTTTTCACCATTACTGTGGTACCTGTGAGTCTTAGGGCTGGGGTTTCTTAAAGCTGGACTCAGTCCACCCGCGTTACAATCATCTGGGGCACTGGTTTTAAAATGCAGATTCCTAGGCAGCATCTCTGATCTACAGAACAAGACTCTGCTAAGTGGACCTGGGAATCTTCCTGGGAATCTTCCATCTGCATTTAAGAAGAAATTCCCTAGGTGTTTCTTCTACACACTGAAGTTGAAGAACCATTGTTTATAACTTTTCTCAGAACACAGGACTGTTAAAAAAAAAAAAACTATTTGATGCCTGTATTTTCCCCAGTACAGTCACACATCAACTAAATATTTGCAATATTGTAGTTCATATATTACCGTTATATCTTTGGATATCGGGTTCAGAACACTTTTTATGACTAAAATACTGGGGGACAACTTTCATATCTGGCTCAACATCTCAGGAAAATCTGTGATTACTTATGTGTTCTAATGAATAACATCTACTTAACTAGCCTTAGGGATGGAAAACAGGGCCACTTACCAAACTCAGGTGATTCCAGGATGGTTTGGAAACTTCTCCTGAAAATATCCTTAACTTCTATTAAAAACCTTGTCCTAAGAACAATGCTGATAAAGGTGAAAACATTTATTTCAAACCCAAGAAAGGCACTAAACTCAGATTGACTAAGCAGAAAAGTACAAAGGGCACATATACTTGACAGAAGAGAATTGTACACAGTCACTCCATTGGTCTATTATTTTAAAATAGTGGTTAAAAGTAAACATCGATGTTTTCTTGGAAGAACTTATTGAGCCACATGGGGTTTCAATCATGAAACAAGTCTGTTTTTAAGTTCAGTTTTTATAACCCACAATTCAGTCACCAGATATTTTTGTTTTTAATTTTTAACCAGGTTAGCAACTGATCTGTCAAAAAATGTTATATAATCAACTGTTAATTAGAAGGAAATCTATTTGAAGTTGTTCTACTTGAAGTTATTTCTAAGATTTTTATATTAATAAGTGTTATTTCCTAATATGATCTAAAACCCTAAATGATTATTTTTTTTCTCAAAATGATTTGTAAATAGGTACTGGATATATTGTAAACTAATAGCCAAGAGTGCTACATCATGGAGAGATGAAGGCTTATGTTTATTCTGAAATGAAAATTCCACTGGCCAGTGAATATAATCTACTCCATCCCATATTTACCGTGTGGCAATCTTATTGTCGACATTATATAAATTTTTAAACAAGTCGGGTTTTTTTTCTGCCATTGTGAAAGATCTGGAGCGTTAGAGGTATACTAGAAAAAATGTGCTTCTACAAGGAAGTGGAATTTAGGTCAGGGAAAAGAATATCAAGGGCCAGCGTTGCTATTTTTTTGTTTGTGTGGGTGGTTGGTTGTTTTAGTTGTTAACAGTTAAAAGAATGAGGATATGTAGTACATAAATAAACATAACCACACAGAATGCTATTCTGATTTACTAGAGAATGTCCCCAGTTTGAGTTTAGGATGATTTTAAAGAACAGAAAGGGCATACACCCATAAATTCACTTTGTTTATGCATATGTAGATAAAGGATACACATATACACACTTTCAAGGACTATTTTAAATATTTAGATAAGTTCTTCCTAATGAAGTTATTTGTGAAAAGGTACTACAGCTCTCATTGACATCGGTAAGGTAGCATTACCTGTTTATTCTTTGCTGCATCTTACGGAAGAGTAAACTGGTGAGAGTATATATTTTATATATATATATATAATATGTATATATATATATATATAGACTTGTTACATGAAGATGTTAAAATTGGTTTTTAAAGGTGATGTAAATAATTTCCTTAATGAAAAATACATATTTTGTATTGTTCCAATGCAACAGAAAAGCCTTTTAATCTCTTTGGTTTCTGTATATTCCATGTATAAGTGTAAATATAATCAGACAGGTTTAAAAATTGTGCATGTGTGTATACAGTTGCAAGTCTGGACAAATGTATAGAATAAACCTTTTATTTAAGTTGTGATTACCTGCTGCATGAAAAGTGCATGGGGGACCCTGTGCATCTGTGCATTTGGCAAAATGTCTTAAGTCAAATCAGATGTTCATCCCAACATGACAGTATTCCATTTCTGGACATGACTTCTGTGGTTTAAGCTTTGTGAACGAATGTGCTTTGAATCCAAGGGTCTTAAAATTTTTTAAATCAAGTCAACCACTTTTCAACATAAAGACTCCACACAACTACTTTCATGAATTTTTTAATCCCATTGGAAATGTAATATTATACCAGGAGTATTCCAGGATACTGGAATACAGGCACATTACCATTCATGGTATGAATTCTGGGGTTTACACAACCAATTTTGATGTGATCTACTCAGTAATATAATTTGTCATTTTTAGTAGAAACTTAATTTCTTCATGTGATGTCATGAAACTGTACATATTGCAGTGTGAATTTTTTTTTGTTTTGTTTTTTAATCTTTTAGTGTTTACTTCCTGCAGTGAATTTGAATAAATGAGAAAAAAAATGCATTATCTCTGGTTCGAAATGACTGTTATTGTGTGGATTTTTCTCTGTGTTTTTAAGTTTTCCATAAACATAAAAGTCTCTGGTCATGAAAATAGCAGTAAGTTTCCAGGATGTTTTGCCTTTCTCAGAAACATAAAAGAAGAAAAGAAGAAGGTGCCAGCGAATCACTGTATCTAGAGACAAGGCAGTTGAAGCATACATAGCTCACCAAGACGGCCTGTGGCTGGTCCTGCCTGGCCTGGGTCCTGTACACGGTGTGTGACTGGAATGACCACTGTAGATTTTTCAAGTGGGAAAGAGACTGTCCAGTGTTCAAAAATAAAATGATTTGATATGTACTTGTTCTAAGATAATATTTTATTAGAAGATTTTTATCCATGTTTCAGTGGGTATTAAGTTTATGTTAAATAAAAGAAATAAGGTCTTCAGTCGTTTTTCAAAAATGAATGTACATGCACACATACTTATGTACATATATACTGTATGTGTATAGATAATAAGCTGAGAATAAGCAAACCACATATGTAATAAGTAGTAGAGACCAATTTATTTCTAGAAAAAACTATTCAGGAACTGATGGCCTGGTAATTTTTATTTTTACAAATATATTATCAGTGATAGTTTAGTTTAGGAGAAAGACATTTTCCCAAAGATGAGTTTCTATTTTCTGGCACTAAAATAGGCCTCTTATAATCTAACAGTGAAAATCTTGCAGCTTTTCTTTTTTTTGAGGGCAGTGTCACTTGCTCTCATATGTGGGACCTGAACCAGGGCCGCTGGCTTCCCAAGCCAGCGCTTAACCACCGTGCCACTTGGCTGGCCCTGCAGCTTTTCTCCTAACAGGTTTATAAACTGTCTAAAAAAATATCCAAGTAATAGAAATATGTCCAGCTTTTCTACATTATTAAAATATTGAAAAGTTACACCTTGTGTGTGTTGACACTGTCATTAGAATCAGAGATGCACAGCCATGTTTTGTTTATTGGTTTATATGGTAGAAAACCATAACAATGTGTCAAGTAATAAAGTGTCTTAAGAGAGGTTTTAAGAAGAGAACCACCAGTTAGTAATATAGAGGGTCTTTAATGATCAAATCAGATTATGCTCACCATGCTATGCACAGTTCTACTTCAAGCTTGTTAATGTGTAAATCTCAACAAAGAAATAATTTTGAAAATTTTGTTCTACCACTGATATCACTAAACTATGACCTGTTTGGTTACAGAAAATAGGTTTTAAATGTTATTAAACATGCCATTTTTTGTTCTATAAAACTTAAGTAATACTAGCACCTTGTAAGGGTTGGTGGAAGAACCTATCTGTTTGCATCATTTAGCATTAATTTACTATTTGTTTCTCTAAATGGTTGGTACAATAATATTTACAACATTTTAAAGATGCCATCTTAGGTAAGTTAAAGGCCACTGCTCCGAAAAACCAGAATTAATATACTCTTCAGTTGGTAGCAGAATAATTGGAAATACAATTCAAATCCTATAGATTCCAGTTCCAGGGAAGTACTAAGGCACTTATGTCCTCCTTTAAGTGTTTAAAAGTAAACCTTTCCAACAATAACCCAAATTTTAAGTAGTATAATTCTGCAGTGAGAAGATTTTTGAGCCATTCCAGTCTTTTGCAGCCCTTGTATTGACACACAGACATAGACAGCCTTCTATTTTTCAGTCCTTGCTTTTACCAGACTTCATGGGTAGGTGCTCTAAATTTTGAGAAAAGTTTATAATCCTTTTGGACTATTTTGCTCATTTTTGCTGATAAACATTCGCCCCCAAGATCACCTCTGGAAGAGGAAATGACCCACCATTGTATGGGTGTCAGCCTGTATTTTTTGAAAGCCACACCAACCGGGCCACTTGGCAGGTACATTTTTCTGAGATTGTATTTTCCCTTAGCTAATTGATATGGAATGATAACTTAAGGATAGAACAATAAGGTGATTTTCTTAGAAAACTAGTTTCCTCCAAACTCGAAGGGTTGAATCTGACAGCCATTGTAGCTACTCTTCATAAACTAGCTGCAAATGCTTGTAAGACTTTTAGCACCCTGTTGGGTGTGCTAGTTAGCCTTGCTACATTTCGTTGTGTTCCCTTTGACTTCTGGTTTTGCCTGCATTTTCACATTTTGAGTCATTTTTCTACCACCTAACACCTTACTGCCAAACAGCACCAATCGTTCCAGTGTTCAAACCTCCCCTTCACTGTTGCCTGAACATATCAACCTCCTTGGTACCAGTGCCTTCAGTCATGTAACGACATTCTCTGACGAAAATACCTCCTTCCATTGCTTGTAAACCTCTCTTTGCCCTTAAATATTTAAAAAGATTACCTCCTCAAAGTAGCCCTCCCTCTGTGATTCCTCTAGGCAAAGAAAGCATAGTGCTTAGCCTTCTGCAATCCCATGATGCTTTGTGTAGACCTCCCTTATTGCTCACCAACGTAGTTAACAACATACCTTGTTTTTCTTCTAAAGACAAGTAGTAGGGCCGGCCAAGAGGCACGGTGGTTAAGCGCTGGCCTTGGAAGCCAGAGGCCCCGGTTCGGTCCCACATGTGAGGGCCAGTGACACTGCCCTCAAAAAATAAATAAAAATAAAGGCAAGTAGTCTGTCTTCTCAATCTCCTTATGTTCAGTACCAAGTCCAAATCCTGATATATAGCACTGTAGTAAATAAATGCCCAATCAGAGAACGAATGAAAGGTGATTTTTTTCACACACACAAAAATGAAAGGTTGCCTCCCCCTCCCTGGTCTCTCAAGCCCACAAAGTAATTTATAAGATAGGGACACATCTATTTCCCTGAAGCAATCCCCACTCTCGCAGCCACCTTAGGGTTCATGATCTCTGTGAGCCAACTCAGTCTTCCTCTGCCTTGTCTAATCTGCATAAATGCTATCTGCTGGAAATTCCTGATAAAAGGGGCAGGTTCTTGAAAATGGGAATTTCAGTGGTTTTGTCAATAAAGGACTAGTTACCTGTTGTACCGTATCTTCCTACAAATAGCAGTGAACATCTTTAGAAGCTTTGCCGTTAGCGAGGAAGCTATCAACTTCTTCCAATCATTACTGTGCTCAGGCCTGAGACAGGAAAGCATGGCCTCTCCTGATAGTCATGAATATTTGAGGTGTGATCAAACAATATGGTGAATGTTTAAATAAAAGATTTATTACAGTAAGACACACTGCCATTAATCCCCCTTAAAATACCCCCACACACACACTTCAAACACACTTGCCCCATTGTTCTTGCCACTTTCTGAAGCAGTTCTGGAAGTCCTCTTTCGTGAGTGTCTTTAGTTGTGCTGTCTTGGCTGCCTCAATGGCCAGAATCATTTTGACTTTGGGGAAGAGCCAGAAGTCACACGGTGCCACATCCGGTGAATAAGATGGATGCGGACACACCATAACGTTTTTATTTGACAGAAATTGCCATACCAGAAGCGATGTGTGACACCCAGTGTTGTCATCATGGAGGATGATTTATGGCACACTTTAAAACACACCTTCTCCCAACCGTAACTCACAGCTGACTGCACCAAACAAGTTGAAACTTGTCACACAGTGTTACTAAGGTTTGACGGGTGCCATTTCCCATATTGACGATCCCTGCCTTTCCTTTGGATGGCGCTCGGCAGCAGTATTCACCATATTTTCTGATCATAACGGAACTTGCTTCTGGTACAGCAATCTCTGTCAAATAAACACATTATGGTGTGTCCTCATCCACCTTATTCACTGGACCTGGCACCATACGACTTCTGTCTCTTCCCCAACGTCAAAATGACCATGAAAGGTAAACATTTTGAATCGATTCAGGACATCGAGGCAGCCACAACAGTGCAACTAAAGACACTCACGAAAGAGGACTTCGAGAACTGCTTCAGAAAGTGGCAATAATGATGGGATAAGTGTGTTTGAAGTGAGGGGGAGTATTTTGAGGGGGGATTAATGGCAATGTGTCTTTTACTGTAATTGTTTTATTTAAACATTCACTGTATTGTTTGATCACATCTCATATGTTCATGCTACACAGGGTTACATTCTCCTGAACTACCCAGAATTACCCAGGCAGAACATGCTGTCTCTGTGAGTGTGGTACAACTAATTCCTTAATAAGACCCTCTGCCAGAGTAAGAGCTGGAATTAGTAGTAAGCTATTTCATGTTCTCAAGGAAATCTGGGTCTCTGGTGTGGAAATGCAAGAAACCAGTGCCACATATAAACTTGTCCACTAGCATGAACATTCATTAGAGGTCTTTGATGGTGGCAACTTAACTAAGAGTATTAGAAAAGTAACACATTTGTTCCACTAAATAGGGACCATCAGTGGGTCCCGATTAAAGGTGTGTTAAATTGATGTGAAACCAGATGCTTATTTCTTTCACATGTGTGGAACTGTGCCTAATAGATGTAATTTCTTTTTATTATGATACAAAATGAATATAATAAACACTTTTTTAAACTGTTGCATTTTATTTTTCCAGAAAAAAACACATTTCCTCTTCCCAACCCCCAAGAGAGTAATTAAGGTCTTCGTTGAAATCGCACTTGTTATATGTCCAAGTGGCAGTGGAAAGTCCAAATGCAAAGCATATTCAGAATGAGGAGATTGATTTGCTGTAGAGATAGAATTCTTCCTTTTCCCTAGCCAAGTAGGACCGATAAACATGACTCATTGTGATTTCTGCCCAATATAAGGCCATGGGGAAGAAACAGATGGAAATGCCTGGCTTCCAGAGTGTCTTTCTCAAATAAAGAGGATGTTTTCACATGGGTGTTTATGAAATCAGAAGGACCTTAGAGAGAGTTAGATGTATTTAGAGGGAGGATGAAGAAATTTGAAGCACAGTATCCCTAGTTTTCCTAAGGAAGAAGGGACCCTCCCTAAGCTTTTCTCGTCCTATGAGCTCCTTTCTAGTTTGAGCAAATCAAGAAGACTTCTAATCTTAGCGATATTAATAGAGGGCAATCATACTCATACTTGCTTCAAAGGAAAGGACTTTCTAGTGAGTCTGGACACTTAAAATCAGATTTTCCCCAGAATTTCTTCATCCTTGGGTAAGGTTGTAGATTTGCTGAACTGGGGTATGATGTATTAAGGAGGAGGTGATCACACTGAAGTTGTACTCCAGGACTCTTTTGCTCAAAATTGTAACTGATAGTAACGTGAGGAAGGTCCCCAGAAGCCTAGGGTCTTTGAGAAGTCAGAGTGCAACTTGTAAGATAATAGTGATGTTTATGCTACTAGGTGAATGGGACCATGGAGTACGTAAAGACCACTTTTGATCATTACCAAGTAAATCTTACTCAAGCAGGAAACTAGTCAGAGCCTCCTACTTATCAGATTGCTTCCTTCCTCTTCCTTCCTCCTCCTCCCCCTCCTCCCCCTCCTCCTCCTCCTCGTTTTCTCCTTCTTATCCTCCTCCTTCTCTTCTCACCCTCCTCCTTTTCCTCCTCCTCCTCCTCCTCCTCCTCCTCCTCCTCCTCCTTCTTTCTCTCTCTGTAATAGAATTATGGCAGTATAATTGACATATTGTATAATTCACCCATTTGAAGCATACAATTAAATGATTTCTAGTATATTCCTGAAGTCACTATAATATAGGAACATTTTCCCCACCCCAAAAAGAAACTCCATTTCTTCCCATTGCCTTAGATAACCACTAATCTACAATAGTTTCTGTCTCTGTAGATTTACATATTCTGAATGTTTCATATAAATGGACTCATGATATGTGATCTTTTCTGAATGGCTTCTTTCACTCAGCTTAATGTTTTCAAGATTCATCCAGGTGGTAACATGTTCATTCTTTTTAATGCTGAACAATTTCCCACTTTATGTATATGCTATGTTCTACTTATTTATCAGTTGGTGGATATTTGGGTTGTTTTGATTTTTACCTATTATGAATAATTGTGCTAGAACTTTGTTGTTGTAGTCACTCTTCAAAAACAGGATGCACAACCAACCAAAATTTGGTTTGGTTATTGCCACACATGCACAATTAGGGTATAAAGTTAATTGACTGTAAATATGAGGGTTTATTTCTGGATTCTCAGTTCTTTTCCATTGATTAGTATGATTATTCCATGCAAGTTCCACATCATCTTGATTGCTGCAGGTTTGTAGTCATTTTTTCAATCAGGAAGTGTAAGCCCTCCAAATTTGTTTTTCCTTTTCAAGATTGGTTTTGCTATTGTTTTGTAAATTTACATACGAAGTTTAGAATAAGACTGTCAATTTCTTCAAAAGTGGTAGTTGAGATGGTGTTGAATTTGTTCATCAATTTGTGGAGTATTGCTATTTTAATAATTAATCTTCTAATCTATGAACATAAGGTGTATTTCCATATATTTAGGTCTTTATAATTGCTTTCTGCATAGTCACTGTGGTTTAAGCATGACTCCTTTTGACAGCCTCTTTCCCTCTGATCTCTCTATTAAACTGTCTGCCACTTTTGGTATCATACCTAGCTGTTAGGCTCCACTAATTGCCTGCTTGTAGCTCTATTGTTTTTGACAATGTCCTGGGGTACAAATACCTCCATTGTATGATCCAATTAAATTTGGGCCCTTTTTCAAAAATAGTTTTTGAGGCCAGTCTTTGAGATTTGTTCTGTCCTCGGGAGAGCTCTTCTTAACCATCTCTTTTCCTGGTTCTCTCAGGTAAACTAGCTAGCCTATGGTTTAATTTGTTGTTATGGAGCTCAATTGCTTACCACCAAAATCTTTTTTGTTTTTGAGAACAATTTAGGCTTGAACTCCCTCACACTCTGTTCTTAATGAAGGGGAAATTCAGAGCTCTTTATTCTTATAGCTCGCCTCAGGATGGTGGACAAAATTTCTGAGCCACTGCTCCATTGCTGAGGCAGAAATAGTGGCCTGCATCTCTCAAAGTACCACTCTTCCTTCATAAGTAAGGTACTGGGTGGGGATGATAGCCTCTGATCTTCTCAGCTTACCGTTACTTATGGGGAACCTCTACCCTGTGAGTGAGCTAGAGTTAGGGGAATCAAAGCCAAATATTCTTGGCCTGACACACTTAAGGTAGACTCTCTTCCCTTAGACTAGAAGCTGGGTAGAGGAAGAGAGTTCTTGACTTTTAGTGGCACTCACCTATAATTTAGCTCTCTAACACAGAGCTTTCCAGGTGATGGGAAATGTGGGTGACATAGCCCTTTTAAGGTGATATTGATATCTTTAACTGTGAGCGGGGAGAGTGATCCTCCTTTTCTCAGCCACATCCAACTTGAGTGTAGCTTCCATCACGCTAAGCTGAGGCAGAGGAGAAGGAGCATGTCATGGCTCAAATGCCGTAGAGTCTCACTGTTCTTACAAAGATTTAATAGAGATTTTCTTGCATAAATGTTTCTTCATTTGCTGTATGCCCTTAGGAAAAATTTCAGGGTATTTTTCCAAAATAATTTTCACCAGCTATATTGTGTTTCTGGGGAGTTGGTTTGCAGAGCTCCTCATGCTTCTGTTCCCTAAGTAGATCCCTCCTACTTATTTCTGACCACCCAATAAATGTACTCAAAGCCACATTCCTCCAAAGTCATCTGCTTAACAATATGCTGTAGCATCATTTCTATCCCCAGAATGGCATATTTCTGGTCCTGAAATCAAAATGATATGCTGTTTTGAAGACACTTTTCCTCCCTCCCTTTAACCATAATTTACCTAAATAAGATGTATGACAATTAAGTTCATGAATTTGTTACAACAATGTTGCTAACCTTTTTTGATATCAGAGGGATTATTCATTATGAATTTGCACCAACTGGACAGTTAATCAAGCTCATTATTTGGAAGTGCTGAAAAGCCTGCAGGAAAGAGTTAGACCACCTGAACTTTTCGCCAACAATTCCCAGTTCTTGCATCAGGACAATGTACCAGCTCACACGGCACTGTCTGTGAGGGAGCTTTTAGCCAGTAAAGAAATAACTGTATTGGAACATCCTCTCCACTCACCTGAACTGGTCCCCAATGACTTCTCTCTCTACCCGAAGATAAAGGAAATACTGAAAGGAAGACATTTTGATGACATTTAGGACATCAAGAGTAATACAACTACAGCTCTAATCACCATACCAGAAGAAGAGTTCCAAAATTGCTTTGAAGGGTGGACTAGGCACTGGCATCAGTGCATAGCTTCCCAAGGGGACTACTTCGAAGGTCACTGATATTCAGCAATTAGGTATGTAACACTTTTTCTAGGACAAGTTCATAAACCTAATTGTCAGACCTTATAAAATGCTATTAGTATTTTCTTCTAATCTGTGAACAATTAATTATTTGTATTTAATATTGTCAGGACTATGCTCTGTACCCACTTGGCCCTATACATAGTTATTATCATATTGTTGATTATATTCCCTATGATTTATTTTATATTCCTATGACTATTTTGTAACTACCATTTTGTACTTTTTAATCCCTGCTTTTTCACTCTGACCCCAACCCCCTCCCACCTATGACCCCAGTAAATCTAGTAACTATCTGACACCATACATAACTACTACTGTATTATTGACTATATTCCTTGTGCTACATCCTGTATCCCCATTACTAGTTCATAACAACCAATTTGTACTTCTTAATCCTTTTCCCCTTTCCACCCATTCCCAACTCCCCTCCCATCTGGCAACCATCAAATGTTATTTGTATCTATGAGTTTGTTCTTGTTCTATTTGTTTGCTTATTTTGTTCTTTAGATGCCACTTATATGCAAAATCTTTCTATGTCTGACATACTGCACATAGCACAATATCCTCCAGGTCCATCCATGCCACTACAGATGGCAAGAACCCATTCGCTTCCATGGCTGAGCAATATTCCATTGTATATATGTACCACCTACTCTTTATCCATTCATCCATTGATGGACACACAGGTTGCCTCCATATCTTGGCGATTGTAAACAATGTTGTAATGAACATATGGATGCACACATCCCCTCCAAGTAGTGTTTTGGGTTTGTTTGGATAATTACCCAGAAGTGGGATTGCTGGGTCCTTCTTTGGTACTTGTCATAGCCTTTGTTTTAAAGTCTATTTTGTCTGGTGTAAGTATTGCTACCTCAGCTATTTTGTTTGTTTCCATTTTCATGAAATATCTTTTTCCCATCCCTTTACTTTCAGTCTGTGTGTGTCTTTTGATCTGAAATGAGTCTCTTATAGGCAACATATGTAAGGGTCTTGTTTCTTATTCATTCGGCCACCCTATCTTTGGACTGGAGCATTTAATCAATTATATTTAAAGTAACTGTGTATACATATGCAGTTATTGCCATTTTACTATTTATATTCTTGGTGTGTGTGTGTGTGTGTGTGTGTGTGTGTGTGTGTGTGTGAGTGAAAGAAGTCCCTCTAACGTTCCTAGTAATACTGGTTTGGTGGTGATTAACTCCTTTAGCTTTTTCTTGTCTGAGAAGCTCTATGTATGTCCTTTGATTCTAAATGATAGCTTTGCTAGGTAGTGTAATCTTGGTTATAGATCCTTACTTTTCATTACGTTGAATATTTTGTGCAAATCCCTTCTGACCTGCAAAGTTTATGTTAAGAAATCAGCTGATAGTCTTATGGGAGTCCCATGTAGGTAGCTAACTGCTTTTCTCTTGTGGCTTTTAAGATTCTTTAATCTTTAGCATTTTAATTATGATGTGTCTTGGTGTGTACCTCTTTGGGTTCATCTTATTTGGGGCTCTCTGCACTTCCTGGGCTAGTATATCTATTTCCTTTGCCAGGTTAGGGAAGTTTTCAGTTATTATTTCTTCAAATAGGTTTCCAATTCCTTGCTCTCTTCTTCTAGTACCCTTATGATGCAAATATTGTTACGCTTGATATTGTCCCAGAGCCCCTTAAACTCTCCTAATTTTTTTTGGATTCTTTTTTCTTTTTGCTATTCTGATTGGATGTTTTCTGCTACCTTGTGTTCTAAATTGCTGATTTAATTCTCTGCTACATCTAATCTACTGTTGATTCCTTCTAATGTACTTTTCATTTTAGTTATTGTTGTCTTTATTTCTGACTGGTGCTTTTTTGTTTTCTATCTTCATTTTTAATTTCCTATCTCTTTGTTGAAGTTCTCCCTGAGATCATTGAGAATCCTTATAACCAGTGTTTGGAACTAGGTGTCTGATAGATTGCTTGTTTCCATTTTGTTTAGTTCTTTTTCTGGAGCTCTGTTCTGTTCATTTATTTGGGAAATGTTTCTTTGTCTCCCATTTTTGCTGCCTCCCTGTGTTTATTTCTATGTAAGGCTGCTATGCCTCCTGGTCTTAGTAGATTGGCCTTATGTAGTAGATGTCCTGAGGGACCCAGTAGCATAGTCTCCCTTGTCACCAGAGCTGGGTACTTCAAATATGTCCCTTGTATATGTTGTAGTTGAGACTTGATTGCTTTTTCCACATCAGTAGGAGGGATTGACCCCTAGGCTGATTTGTTGTGAGGATTGGCTGTCTCTATAGTGGGGGCTGTAACTACAGTGGAGGAACTGTTGTGCAAGGACTGACCCTACAGAGCAGGGTTCACTTTAGTGGGGCTCTGGTGCCTGCCCAGTCTGCCCTTTGGGTGTTTCATCCTTGGATGTAACTGTGTGATGCTCCAGCCCGTCTGAAGCTGGCTACTAGGCCTGCCAGCCCCAGGGCCCCCTGCGAGGGGACCTGCTGCAGGCCAAGTTCAGCTACAGTCTGTGTCTTGCCAGGGGCCACTTGGCACGAACCACAAAGCAATCCAGAGATGACCACCCCTCACCGTGCTCAGAGGTGCCTTGAAAGACCAAGTAATGAACCAAGGTCGGCTATCACTAGTCCCAGGTTAGTACTGCTGATCCAGAGGTACAGGACATGCCAAAGCCAGATGTTCCTTGTTTGGGTTTTGGGAGCCTTTGAGAAATTTTAGGAAAGTTTGCAGCATAAGTCAAGGTAAGCTGTTTATATGGAGAGGCCACTGGAAGTGACTGGATGTGCTCAAAATTTGGGTGGGGTGGGAATCACTAGGCCATGGCAAATGAAAGATGATAGATAATTTGATGGAGAATCAGATATTGTGTCTGCCTGTTTCTGCACACAGAGAAGAGGAGGGCTCAACAAAAAAAAAAAACAATGGTTTCTACCAGCTCCTCTGTCCAAGAGAAAGCTGCCCCTCCAGCCCGCACCCTGAAGCAAGACATTTCAGTTCCTCCCCATATGTCCCTGGCGCCTTTGGAGCTGCTACTCCAGTGCTGGAGCTCAGCACAAGTGAGCCCATTAGTGAGTAAGTCTGTGCAAAGGGCCTTTCAGAGGAGCACCTGGGAGTGCAGCCACCCTTGTCTCACTCAGCCACAATCTCCACTGGTTTTCACAATCAGAAGTTATGGGGACTTCTCTTCCTGTCACTGGAACCCTGGAGTAGGGAGCCTGATGTGGCACTGGGACCCCTTGCTTCTACTGGGGGTACCTCTGCAGCCAAGATATCCCTACTTATTTTTAATGATTACATGCAGGTGTGGGGACCAGCCCATTCCACATCTCTGCCCCTCCTACCAGTCTCAAGGTGGCTTTTTCTGTATGTCTTTAGTTGTAGGGCTTCAGTTCAGCTAGACTTTAGGTGGTTCTCAGATGGTTGTTCTGTGGTTTAGTTGAATTTGATTTGGTCCTGAGAGGAGGTGAGTGCAGCGTTTACCTACTCTGCTATCTTGACTGGAAATCTAGGCATTTCCATATTGTTGCTTATTTAAGTTCTCTCTCCCATCCTTTTTTTATGCTATGATACATAATGTTGCCAGAAACATCTTTTTACACACATTTTAAGTTTTGCTTTCTCTAATATCTTTCTAGAGTTGACTTTAAGAAGACAAAAGTAAACAGTTTCCGTACCTCAGTTACATTGAATTAGCTTTATGTTGCTCATTAAAATCAAAGCTATCTTGAGTATTGTTATTTCTATAGAAAAGTGTCCTAAGATCCAAACTTCACACAACTGCCTCACAGAAGTTTGGAAAAGAATCCTCTTTCAAAGTCAGGAACCCCTTTTTACATTGCTTTCTGAATCATAGTCAACATGAGATTTTTATTGAGAATAGTTCTTTCTATCAGAACTTGTTCCTATTACCTTTGATTTCCCTTGGATGGCTTGTATCCCAGAAGAAATTTGTTTTGAGTAAGGTAATGCATTCACCACATATAGTAAGCTGAATATGGCCCCCAGATATCCACATCTTGATCCCTGGAACCTATGAATGTTACCTTCTATGGTAAAATAGAATTTGCGGATGTGATTAAGTTTAGAATTTTGAGATGGGAAGGAGATCAAAGATTATCCAAATGTGTATGAAATAAATCACAAGAGTTCTTATGACACAGACAGAGAGTTAACACAGACAGAAAAAGAGAAGCCAATGAGACCGGGGAAGCAGAAATTGAAATAATCCAGCTACAAAGCAAGGCATGCCAGCAACTATCAGAGCTGGAAGAAGCAAAGAACGGATTCTCCCCTAGGATCTCTGAAGGGACTGTGGCCCTGATCACACCTTAACGTTGGCCCAGTGGAACTGATTTTGGATTTTTGGTCTTCAGAACAGTGAGAGAATAAATTTCTGTTGTTTAAGCCACCAACTTTGTGGCTTGATTTGTTATAGCAACTCTAGGAAATGTATTCATCACTTGCAGCCTCATAGGAAATAAATGAAATACAGAGGCCCATTTTAATGCTCCAAATTCTGTGCCTCAAATATCTTCTTAAGGTAGGTATAGGCTCCAGTAAACATGCACAAAATACATTAGAGACCTTTGTCTTTTTTACGCATTTGTGTAAATTTATTGAGTATCAAGTGTTTACTATCCTGTGGAGAATAATAAAGTAAAGATAACATTCTCATACTTGAAGTATTTATAATTCCAAGTTACACACACACACACACACACACACACACACACACACACACACACGGAGCAGAGTACAGATCCCTGTGTTTTCTCAAAGTCCACCTTGAGGTACATACTTTGAAATATGTCAGAATTCAGAGCACATAAACCTAAAAGTGTGGCTTGAATCCTCCCCCTTTGGAGATGTAATTGCAGTCGTGGAAAGGAAAATAACAAGGAGTCACAGATAATAGGACCCCAAAGATCTCCAAGAAATAGGTTAATCTCATTGTGGATCCTAGCATGTCATAAAACACCAGTGTGCACTAGCTTCTCTTTCCCTTCCTTGGTTAAAAATGTCCCTTTATTGTCAAGGTCTAAAAAAAGGCAAGACATAACGAATGAATCCGCAGTGATGTTTGAAAAATATGCCCTGACACATTTGGAACATACCCACTGTTCAAAATCTGCCAGCTAAGAGAAGCTGATTAGAACCCCTGATGACCCGTGGGGAGCCCAGTCCAGGTGCCTGTTACCTGCTGCTGTCAGCTCTGCCCTGGGCCAGCATGGAGCAGAGTATCCAGTTGCCTCTCATCTTTATGTAAACACCAGACCAGGAGGCAGCCAAGGCTGCTCATACAAACATGAAGGGAAGATTGTGCTGGCTAAGAGACTCTGATGAGACCCTCCCTTTCTCTTTCTTGGCATTAGATTTCTGTTTGGACTCTTCAGTGGTGAAAGCATCATCCTTTTCTTAATGAAGTACTTCAACTTCTGTAGTTTTTGCATACCTGTGCATTTGAAATCAGAAAAGATTCACTCTATACACTCTCCCCTGAAGTTCAGAACCGAGAGAGACTTAAAATGATCATCACTGTTGGTGGATGGGTTTAAAATCAAAAGGATGATTCTCAGGTTGGCCACAAGCTCTGCAGTCCATCCCTACATGGTGGATTTTAAAATCATCCATGTTTTCTTCCTGAGCGTGAAAAATAACCTGTCAAATTTCATTTAGCATGTATAAGTTTTTATACTACAATATATTCTGAAATAAATCATTAATGTGATTATAAACAATAAAACATAGGAAAAGTTTTCTAGGAATGAAATAAGTCAAAACAGAACAATTGTTGCTGTAAGCCATAGACAAAGTAGCCATGATCCATGGTGCAGAGAATTTCTCATTAGGGGAAAAGAGATTCATAAATACATTCATTCATTTAACAAACGATTTATTAGTGCCCACTCTGTAAAAGCATTGTGTAAGGTCCTAGAAATACAATGAGGAATAAGACAGATCTGTGTCTGCTCTGAGGGAAGATAAAGTCTAATTAATTTAAAGACTAATAAGAAAGAGACAAACAGCAATTACCAGTTGGTGCTCTGATAGGATGCAGTAAAAAAGCCTCTAACACAAATTTGATCTGCAGTCAGGCTTTGCAAAGGAAATACAATAATATTATCTTGGAACTTAGAGGATGGAAACAGCTTAAGCAGTGGTTTGAAGGCAGGTGATAACTTGAAACAGTTAAATACTGAAATTAAGATTACGGCGGCTGAGAGATGAGATCCTGAAGGTAAAAAGAGGTCTCTTTATATGCATCTTGTAAGTAAAGGCAATGAAAGTCATTAAGTGATGTTAAACAGGTTAGTGATGCAATACAATTTACCCTTTAAAAAGAGCTTTCTGTCTACAAGGTACAAGATGGCTGTTGGAGATATTGTGGCAAGAGATGATGGTGGCCTAGGTAACAGTAATGATAGTGAGGAAGCACATGAACGAAAGACACAAGAAATATTTAGGAGAGATATTTGTCAGCTTTGGTGATTGAATAGGCATGGGATAAAAAAGGAGACTGATCAATCAAAAATGACTCCTACTTTTCCAGACTTCTCCAAGTGGCAGGAGTAATTAATGAGCTCAGTGTCATATGAATGAATTGGAGATGTCTAATTTATGTTGAAGAGAAGATGTTTAGCAGACAGTGTGATAAATAAGTTATTTTATCCAAATCTCTCTCAGGAGCTAGACTTAGACTAACGGGATCGACTTGGGAATTGTCAGCATGCAGTTGATAATTGAAGCCATTGGAGGCAAGAGATTACTCAGAGAACCTTGTAGGTGAAGATAAATTGATCACAGAGAAGAGAAACCTGCTAAAGAAACTATTGGGTAGGAGAAAAAAAGGAAGGATGTTTAAGGAAGGATGGCATGGTCACAAATGCTGAATGTAGCCTTGGTCAGTACCCAGTGCATTTAATACCCAGGGTGGAGTCCCTCCTCCATATGCTGAAATTATTTTCAGTCATCATCATATAAGAATCAATAATCATTTTCATTTTTGTGATTTGTTCTTTAATTTTAAAATAAGCACAATTTCAAAAAAATAAATTTAAAACTTAAAGGAATTGCTTAAACTCAGTAAATTATTTCAGGTATGAATCAGAATTTGTATTTACCAAGCCCAAAACACCTCATACAAAAACTCTTAACATGTGGCAACATGAAGTTAACAGAATTAAAATAACAAAATTTCTGTTTTTTTTGTCTTTACATCCTTTGTGTCATCATGGTTTATTCTGAATCTACTGACTAAACGTGAGAATGCTTGTACAATAGGGCTGGAGACAGAAACTGTGTCCAAAGCAAGCCCAAATGGTTCTTTATTATTACAAATTTACTCTTGAAATGAATATGTGTAGCTGAGTCAATGTATGTCTGGGGTGAACTGCATAACTGCAGACTCCTGAAATTACCTAACTTTCCGGTAGAATGTGGTATTTGTTTAAAGGATAAATAATACAACTGTGCTTATTTGAATTTTTCATACTATACATATATTATAACATACTATAATATACATATATAACAATAATATATGTTATTAAAATGCAGCAGTAACCATAGCAATCGCATAGAACTTAGGTCAACAAAAACAAAAGCGTTTGGGGGAGGAGTATTTTATACTACATTGTTTGGAATTGCTGATGTATTGCAATAATTTTAAAAAAATGAACAAGTTTTATAAGTTGTTATTACTGCTTTTAAATTCTTTACAGAAAATGCATCCTTTTATTGTCTATACCTGTGATGGACTCTTCTTTCACTGCCCAGCCTTTGGCCTAGATAGTAAGTTCAATGAGGGATTGAATATTACTCATGTATTCAGTCGTAAGAAGGTTACTGGTGACTTCCACAACCGTAGTTTCAGAGGAATGGTGGGATGAAGTCATATCTCATTGGGCTGCGAAACTAGGAGGTGGAGAAATGGTTTGGACAGTGACCTACCTTACTTGTCTGTTTCCTCCAACTCCCTGGTCACTCTTTATCCCTGCCTATACATCCTACTTCCCCTGCATGTTGGACTTTTTCACTCTTCCCCAAGCATATCAAGACCTTCCCTGCTTTATTGGCAATGTGATGAGCCACAAGCACAGGTGAATGTGGTCACTGGCAGATTAGCTCAATCTGAAAATGTATCACAATTCTATAAATGAAACTGGTCAATATGTGGCTCTCACTCAGACTTTCAGCTCTGGGTGCCTCACCTCTGCTAGGATTTCTCTGGTCCTTCTGCTGTGGTTCCCTGGCACTGTAACCAAGGACATTTTAGTTCTGTAGGTGAAAGGAAATGAGGCCAGGTTTCTGCAACAGCACTCTTTTCAGCTTAATCTAGAAAATCAGTTGAGCAAAGCAGGAGTTATTGTTGCTTTAATCCATCCTGCATGCCCATGAAAAGCTCTGTTGGGTTTTCAAAATGAATGATTCACATGCATCTAAGTATTTACATTTGTTTGGGAAAGATTGACATTTCAGGATACAACTTGATATGTTCCTTTCCCTTAATATCTCAGCCCCTCTTTTCCTGTGCTTTGTCTCGTGTTCAGTGACATGAAACCAGGTGACACTTGACACTCTAAATAGCTATAAGCAGGTCATTATCAGGTCCAAAGTCAATCATTTGCCTGAGGTCAGGAAGGAAAGCTGGGCTGTGACTTTATTTCCTAATGCTTCAGGGTTTTTTTTTCTGCCCTCCCCTCACCAGTTTCTTAGTATTACTATTATTTGTTAAGTTTAAATTGGTAATTTTATATGTCTTGAGCACAAGCAGTGTGAACCTACAGAGACTTATTGATAAAGGAACTGCTTGAGACTGGTGTTCTGGTTATAAAATTGGACTCCTTATTCTGAATTATTTGTTTTCAGACTGTGCCAGTGGAGCTCCCCAGCCTACTTATGCTGATTCACTCTGCCTCAACAAGAGCCATTTAAATATTTGCAGTGCAGTTCTGTTCAGTGAGTTCAATTGAATGAATAGTTGAATAAATAGTAAGAGGATCAATTTCTGCAAAGGAACAGTAACACTCAGTAATATCTTTTTAAGTATAGTAAGCTTTATGACTTTTAAATATTAGAAAATCTTAACAATGTACAGCTGGTAAGTGAAGCCCTTTTGATAATAGACTATTTTTTGGGGGTTGGGGGATACAAAGCTCTAGATTTAACAGCTGTCCAGTCAACAGTGAAAGAGCTATACTCCGTTGGGTAAACATTGACCTTCTCTTATCCAGTTCCCCCCACACACACTTTGTTGATATATTTTTAAGCACTCTTCTTTATTATGGCCTATCCAAATCTTGAATAAATTTCTGTTACTTACTAGCAACTCAGCTAGAGTTGAATGTAGTAAGACCAAGATGAGAATAATAGGATCTTGTTATTTGGTGATAACAAATTGCTATTTGGTGATTTTTTTCAAGGGAGGATATTCATGCTAAAATGAAATTTGGGAAATGTGGTGTGGTAATAGGAAGATCTTGGTTCTAGTCCTGTGTTGGCCGTTAAAGCTAACATATAACCTTATGAAATCAATCAACATCGCTGGGCCTCAGTTTTCTCATGATTATATAACTGTGAACCCCAGGAAGAATGGTTCAGGTAATAGGAACCCCAAGAAGGAATTTATCTGCTGAGATGGATTCCCCTTGGTCAACCAGAGACCTAAATTTTATAAACATTAAAAGTCCAGTGGCCGTCTCCTGACAAGGACTCCTCATGTACTGTATGCTGGGAACTCTCAGCTTCCTGCCCCCTTGTTTAAGCCTCTGAGTCAACTGCTGCAGGGAAACCCTGGTATCACCTTTCTACCAACAAACTGATACCTGCTTTATACTAGCAGAGCTGCACAATTTGGATACTTCATTTACATAAATGGACCTAACTGAGGACCTTGGCAGGAACTTTGACTCTAAAAGGCAGCCTCCCCTTTGTCTTAGTGGAACACAATTTAGGTTGCTCAATTTAGACACTTCAATTTGTGTCTCCCTGGCTACACCTCTTTTTTGCTCAAATAAATGTTTTTTAGTCTTGAGGAGAATTATAACATGGCCTGACTTACATTTAACAAGATTACCTAACCTGCTCTGTGGACAGTAGATATAAGGGAAAGAAAGGGTAGAAATAGAGAGACGGATTAGGAAGTCATTTTGGTAATCCTATAGAGATGTGCTTCTTACTTTGATTAGTATGGTAGCAAAGGAAGTGTAAGTCAGAGAGGTTTTCTTCTGAATATATTTTAAAGGCAGAGACAAGATTTCCTAATGGATTTGAGTGAAAATTATCAAGCCCTATCAGTTTAAGACAATAAATACACATTAACAGCAAAATAAGCATCACTAAATATAAAATTCTAGTTTTTAATCTAGGTCAACTGCATGGAATTTTAACATTCAGTCACTGAAAAACATTTCATTTAACATGGAATGGTAACATAGCAGGCAATAGGTTATATTCAAACAAATGTTTATTGATTTTTAAGAGTTATTTCATTATTCTCTTTTAATCCTATCAAAGTTACCTAAACAGTAGGTGGAAGAATTTGACATGCATATGCCTTTATCTATTAAGGAATAACTCCTAAATACAACAGTATGAAACTAATACACAGTTCTTTTTTGCTATTCTTTTAAAACTGATTTGACTAAATCTACATGGAACTTTAAGTGGTAATAGCATTTTTTTTTATTTTTTTTTGGACAAAATGTGTAGAGTAGAGAAATCAAGTTGATAATTTCTGGTTCAAAATATCTTCCAAAAAATAGGTGGTAGTTGTTTAGATTTGACCTAGAAACTTTGCAGATTTTATAGCAGTCCATCATTGGCCATTTTGGGTCCTCAAGATAATTATAATTGTGTGTGTGTGTGTGTGTGTGTGTGTGTGTGTGTACGTGCACCTAAATTTTATGTTGGTAAATCAAATTGGGTGAATTGCCACAAAGTGTAGGTACTGGTGGGACAGGGTGCTTATAGAAAAGACAATTCATAAATCTAGATAGCATTTGAGTTTTTCACTGCATTTTGTGAGCTTGGGCTACAAGAAAAAGGACAGTGGTGTAATAACACTTTTTTATGTATATGAAATGTATTGGCAACTCCCAGCCTATAATGAATTAAATAAAAACTGCAGGAGAAGCAAAGGCATTTGCAAGCTTTGTAAAGATAGATATATGAGAAGAAGAAGAGCTCATTATAAGATCTGTGGAGGGAGAAAATTTTCCTTGACCATCTTTGGGTCCTTTAGCTGGGTTTGAAAATTAGAACAACAAAGACAGATTAACAGGAGAAAAGCATACAACTTTTATTGTAATTTTACATGTATATGAGAGTCTGTACAAGAGAATGAGACCTAAAGAAGTGACCTTCGCAGGAAGAGTTTATATCTTATAGACACAGAAACAATACATTTGTGAAGAGTTGACAAGTCAGAGAGGTTTGGGCTTGGAGTAAGTAGTAAATGGTGAAGCTGTAACTAGGAAGGTAAGGGTTAGTTTAACAATGTCTGTTTGTATAAATTTCTGGGCCCCATTCCCCATTCTCTGGTGATTGCAATGTTCTCTTTCCTCCTGGTACAGGGAGGGAAGATTGCACAAGGGAGTTTCAGAACCTGTTTCAGGGAAGAGGGGTGAAGGGACGAGGTCACAATGACCTTCCTGCTTTGCTGATTCTTCTCTTTTCTCAAGAAGTTTTCTTACTCTTTTAGAATGTTCATGGAATTTATGGACATGTCCACACAGGATGTGGTGAGCTAGACTATCAGAATTTTAGATCTGGAAGAAACTCTTACAACTTACAAATGCTGAAGCCAAGGCACAAAATGGTTACATGACTTGACCTAGGTTATATACTAGCAGGGCCAGGGAGAGAACCCAGGTTTTTCAATCATCCATACTCCACATTCAACCTTTAAGTGACATAGAGATATTGTTGGAAAGAGAAGAAAAGGAGGCAAAGTGGGAGATCTCTTAATTTAATTAGCTAATTTTCCAGCAGGACAGATACAATTTTAAAGACTAAATCAAATGAATATATAAGGACATAAATGGATCTTGGAACTGACCCACCTTATTTATTTATTTATTTATTTATTTATTTATTTATTTATTTATTTATTTATTTTAAGATTTTAAGATTTTACTGGGGAATCGGGGAAGGGGAACAGACAAGTTGCTGTTCTTCAGTCTAGTTGTGGAAGACGTTGCTTCACTGGACCATGTTGGCATCATCATTGCGCTCTTCCCGGATGAGGCAGATTGGTCGCCGGCCTCTGGATGGTTCGCTCACGGCAGCTATTGGCAGCTTATGCTGGCTGCCGGCCACTCATGCTGGCTGCCGGCCACTCACTGTAGCCTATGGCAGCCCACTGCAGCAGGGGCTGCAGTCCACACCATCACCGGGGCTTGCACAGCCCAGCTCCAGGTGGAGCTGTTGTTAGCTGTAGAGGGCAGTGTCACTGGCCCTCATATGTGGGATCCGAACCGGGGCTGCTAGCATCCCAAAACCAGCTCTTAACGAATGCACCACTCGGCCGGCCCGACCCACCTTATTTTGAGAATCTTGTTTAGTGGTGCAACGTAGCATAAATAATGTAAATCTTGTCCAGACATATCCCTGTATTGCAGAGCTGTTGCTCTGTCCTCTCCTTCTATAAGAAGCAAGGTAAAAATCCACAGTATGGCTGCTGCTGTGGCACTGAAATGGTTCCCACTATCGGAAAAGCCCAGTCTAAATTTTTGTTCACTACCTAGAGGACAAAATTACGGCATTTGTATTTTTCACAATCTTGCTGTAAAGCAGTTTAGCAAGTGAGAGACAGTATTATATAGTGACAAGACTATAGACACTGGAGGCCACCTTCTAAGTTTAAGTCTTGGCTTTTCACCTACTAGTTATGTGAACTTGGGAAATAAGTGAGCTAACCTCTCTAAGCCTTAGTTTTAGTGCATGAAAAATGGAATCATAATAGAGTTGTTGTGAAGATAGAGTTACTATAACTAAATCACTTAAAATAGCATCTGGGACGTAGTAAAATTTAAATAATTGCTATTATTAGAGTAAATATCAGGATTTGTGCAGTGTGAATTGGGGCTGCAAATGAGTACTAACGAGGTAACATTGTCTTGTGTGTGTGTGTGCGCGCGCGCGTGTGTGCGCGCGCGCACATGCATACAGCCCAAGTATTCGAGATAAAACAAAGCCCTCCAAAATAGAGGTTCCCAAAAGTATTCATCTTTTTTCAATTTATACATCTCACCTTTCCATCACAGAGCTCTTGAAAAGCAAACATTTACTATGTACTATTGGCCCACTCCATAAAGTAGAATTTACATAACTTTTCTACTTTATTAAAAACAATCCCCCCCCCCAAAAAAAAACCAAAACAACCCTCAAAGTACCAAGGTCTTTCAAGCATTTTATGTGGTGCTATTAAATCTAGAGTTTCTGTTTTCCTTTTCTACACAGCAAGAGGTCTCAAAATTTGGTATTGTGTGAGATATACAAAGGCACTTACAAAAGAGAACTTCCAGAACTGCTTCAGAAACTGGCAAGGATAAGTGTGTTCTAAGTGAGGGGAAGTATTTTGGGGGGAATTAATGGCAATATGTCTTTTACTATAAGAATTCTTTTTTAAATTTAAACCTTCACCATATTGTTTGATCACACCTTGTATGTGTGAATGATATCTGTGAACATTTAACTAATTATCAGTTAAATTTACTAAAATATCAGTAATAGTGTGATGATAACCTCAAAAGCACACATCTATAAAACAGTAACCATCTCTCAAAACTTATAAAAAACTACCTTGTTGTTTGTCGTAGTGTCAACAAAGACCCCATACAGTGCACTTAAATATACCCATTATCAGTGGGTACCTCTGGGGGTCTAGTTTTTCTTCCAAATTCACCTTTACTTGACCTTCCTCAGGACCCTTTACTGGACCAACTGAAGAGGGATCATACAGTTTTGTAAATGGCTGCATTTTATGATGTGATGTTAATAAAAGTATCTGTGATTTTCCTTTTCTGAATATCTTTTTCTGTGTCTAAATGGACTTTAAGTGAAGGCTAGCTTGTACATATCAGGATAAATTTCTCATCTATGAAAATCAGGGGATGTTTTACAGGTTGTAATTTATACCAGAATGCATGAACCAGACATTTGCAAAATCTACAAGACTGGGCTTCAGCCAAACACTACAGTAATGGCTGGAATGTGAGTTTTTTCTTTGGATTTTTCAAGTGCATTGCATGGGAGACACTGATTAAACTTAGCATGAAGAAAGTTGAAGACACATGGCAGCCTCTATTGGGTAGATCTAATAATCTTTAGCTTCAGGGAATTTTACGTCGTCAGGCAGTTCTTGGCATTGCGACATGATGTAGCATATATTGTAAAATAATGTACTAATAGACAAATAGCTAGAAAACATTTCAGCAAAGGTAGTGCATTCTTGGCAGAAAATGACTGCATTTGGCATCAACCTCAAAGGTACATGGAAAACGGAAAGCACAATACTTTCCAGTTTGTACTTTTTCTAAGATGCACTTATTTTCACATTGTGCTTGAGAAGCTGCAATTCTATTCTTCTAGTACCTATTCTTAAAATTGTAACACACTTTAAAAAATATGTTTTTATATTGTATTTAGTATTAAAAATATATGCATTTTCTCCCCCAACAGGGTAAGGATCTTATTTCGCTTTCAATGTCTTCTTCACTAACTCTACTACCTCTCATACTAAGTTTAACTGGAATTTTCATTCCAAGTATTTGTTGTGCTTTAGGTTTTACATTGTACATCAATAATTATTTAGGTGTTACCATAAATTTGATATTCTTTGTATATTTGGGACTATATCATGTTCTCTTTTGGATGCATTGTTTTCTCATATTTGTTAGTATGTACCCTCAAATAATTCTTTCAGGGATGCTTAGCTTGGAAAACACTCCCAGACTTTGATTTTTTGAATAATTATTAATATTATCTCTAATGCCAGTTTGGCTGAAGATTACAGGTTTAAAATAATTACTTCCCTCTTAGATTTAGAAGACAGCAATCACTGCTTCTAGTATTGAATTATACTCAGAAGTTAAGTTCACAGGCAGGTTGAGTTTTCAGATTTTTTTTTTCTTGATAGCCTGTTTTTCTTTTATTCCCTCTAAAAATCTTTAGGATTTTATTCATCCATGAAATTCTGAAATTTCACAATGATGCATGTGGTTTCAGCTATTTTAAAATCTAGCTTAGCAATTTTAATTTGAAAATCCATGCTTTCTTCAGACCTGAGAATTTTTTGTTGGTATTTCTTTAATTCTACAGTTGACTCTTGAACAACATGGGTATCAGGAGCACTGACTGCTCCCTCCATCCCATACAGTCAAAAATCTGCATACAACTTTTGAATTCCCAGAAACTTAACTACTACAACCTACTGTTGACCCAAAGCCTTACCAATGACATAAACAGTCAATTAATACATAGTTTGTATGTTATATGTATTATATACTGTATTCTTACAATAAAGTAAGCTAGAAAAAAGAAAATATTATTAAGAAAATCATAAGGAAAAGAAAATACATTTATAGCACTGTACATATTTACTGAAAAAAAAATTCACATACACAATTCAAACTCCCGTTGTTCAAAGGTCAATTGTGTACTGCTCAGTATTTTCTCTTTTCTCTCATCCTATAATTTTTGTAATTTGGATTTCAGAATTTCTGAATGTCCTCTTCATATCACTTAACTCTACACTTACATTTCCTTTCTTTTGTTCATATATTTTGCTCCAGGTGAGAATATCTCAGCTCAATTTTTCAACCCGTTAATTTATTATATTGTATGTATTACCGCTATTATTGCCTACCTATTTCAATTTTCATTTCTGATTTGTTTTTATTCTAAGAATTCTAGAAAATATATTTTCATAGACCTAATGCTTTTTTCAAATATTTCTAACTGTCTTTATATTTATTCTAAATCTTTTTGTTAGCTTTATTAACTCTTTCCTGCTGGGGGTGGGGGGGGAGGTACATTCTTTATGTTATTGCCTAGCTTCTATATTATTGACTTTCTTAAAATGTTTAGTGCTTCTTGGCTGCCTGTAGCTTTGGTTTTGAGAATCACCATTCATGTGCCTTTTGTATTTCTATAACTTGTCTCCAAAGCATGGAGGAAGCATTTGGAATGGAAACATATCTTCCAAACCTGAGAGTAGTTATTACTTCCAGAAACAAGTAGCTATGTGACCACAACAAAACTCTTCCAACCCCAATATTCATCTTTAGCCAGTTGTTAAAGCCCACATAGCACAAAAGAATGAGAAGAGAAGAAACTGGCTAGCTGGCTGCTCCAAATTAAGCTCTCCAATTAAATCTCCTTCTAAATGTTCCAGGGTTTTCCCTTAATTCTTGGATTATTAACACTGGGCTTAGAGACTTTCAAACCTCTTACCGCCACAGCAGGTTTCTCCTACATGTATTGGGGCCTTTAGTTTCCTTAAGTTTTATTTTGGTGAAGATCTGACTATATGAGTATATGCTCTCTATGTCTCAGAAATTCTAAAACTTTGTGGTTTATTAATTCTACTTTTCATACCTTTAAAATTACTTTTAATTTTATAAAAAATACTCTTACCTTTTTTGGTTATTTTTGTGTGATCTGTAGTGAGAGAAGGGATATAAATACGCTCTTAGCCTGTGCTATATCAGAAATCATCCTTAAGAGAAGAATTTACAAAAGTAAAATTATTTCCCCCAATTTCAGGGGAAACACTTCAACTCAAGAGTTTATTTGGCCTTCAGTACAGAGCTTCACAAATATGGGAATGGTACTTTGGAGATCACAAACAATCTTGGAGGGCAAATAATTTTCTTAGGTCCTATTGAGACAATAAGGTAAAGATGTATTTTTCTGTTCTTTTTTTCGACATTATACCTTGCAATTTCAGGATTTTTTTCCCTAGGAATGTTCTCATTGTAATATATTTCACCACAAGAAATATGAAGTCTCCTTACAGTTTATAGTAATTGATTGAGATATTAATTTTTAGTGGAGTTCTCATGAGGACAAGGAGACATCCTTTGGGATCATGTGGTGGTTTTATCCTTAGAGAAGATGAAGTTATTTTGAATATAGAGCATCACTTCACTTACTTAATGGGATCATCGACCAATAACTTTCTATCAGTGACCTGACTTGACTTCAATGCTAAATTGTCTAAAATATATGTAAGACTGTGGCATTTAATTACAACACAGTTTTCAGAAATATTATCATCACATGTTAGCCACCAGATCGTGCACCCTTGGCAGTGATATGGGGTAATGTCAACAATGTAAACTTCTTATTTTAAACCACAGTTACAGATAGCCCAGAAACTCCCTGTGCTATTCTATGTCACTATAATCCTAGAGTAATGAATGAGAAGCCTTTGCAGATGGTTGATAAAGTAACACTAAATGTTAACTTCATAGTGATTTTCCTTCCTTTTCTCTCTATCCGCTTTTTTCTTATAGCAGGTTGTGAATGTTTTTTAACATATTTCTGCATTAATGTATGCCATTTTCTAATGTTCTGGAGGTCACTAGAAAATTGCAAATGTAAATTTGTTTCAAGGGTCCATATAGTTTTTAATTTGACTAGTTGCTTCCACTGTCTCTTCTACTAACTTAGTTTGACTTAATACTTTCTTATTTGTAAGGATATGGGCCTGTAATAGAAAAATGTAAATACTTGCTGATTTAGCAATTGATTCAACTATTGGATTCAAAATATTAATGATACAAGTCAATCTAAAAAGAATATTTGATTTTCTGTAGCAAATTTGACTTTGACTTTCACATTCAGTTGGACCAGACATAAGCACCAAACACATTGTGCTTCTCCTATATGCATGTTAGCTTTTTAATGTTGTGACTCCTTAATATATATGAGAGTAGTGATTCTTACTCTGTTTTAGCAATGAGATAAAAGTTTAGTAAGTTCATCCAAGTCATACAGTCATTGGTAGATCCAAGGTTATAATTCAGGAATCATGGCAGAAAAGCAAAGAGAACTCCCCAATGATTCCAAAGTCTAGTAAACATACTATAACAACAACAACAACAACAACAACAACAACAACAAAAGAGAGGTGACCCATATTCAGAAAGCTGGAGGCTGGATGAAAATTACAAATAAATCTCCAGAGTGTCACTGGTGCTAAGATTTCCAAACACAACCGAAAGGAAATTCCTGATCCCATTCTCAAATAATTTGTAGCCAGTGGCAAACTGAATCTAACTAAACCTGCAAAAATGACCAGATGTAGTTTGATTGTAGATTTGGATGACCAGCTAACTAAACTTGCAATGTGACCAGCTCACTAAACTTATAATGTGATTTTTCTGTAGAAAAATGATGGTTTACTTTAGTCATTACTGTTTTACACACTATTTCTAGAATACAATAAAATTTATGAGACAAGTGATGAAAGGGGAAAACCAATTCTATGTTAAAGTGTATAAAAATAAATGCTGGGCTGTGGCAGGTATTGTAATTGCCAGATACAGACTTTAAAATATATATAATCAATAATGAAAAGGATGGATTACATGTGAGTGGATGGGAAATTTAATTACAGACATTGATATTTTTAAAAAGTCAAATGAAACTTCAACAAAGAGATAGGAAACAGAAAATTGGAGGGAGAAAACATTAAAAAGAACCAGACAGAAATGAAGAATATATGACTGAAATGAAGAATACATAGGAGGAATCAATATTAGGTTACATAAAGCAGAGGATCATATCAGAGATTTGGAAGACAAGGTAGCAGAGAACATCCAATCAGAACATCAAGAAGAAAACAGAATTTTAAAAAATGAGGATAGTTTAGGGGACCTCTGGAACAACATCAAGTATAACAACATTATACTTTTCAATATCATAGGGATATTGAAAACCTATTTGAAGAAATAATAATAGAACACATCCCTAAAGTAGCAAAGAAAATAGACGTAAGTCCAGGAAGCACAGAGTCCCAAACAGGTGAACTCAAAAAGCCCACACCAAGACATATCATAATTAAAAAGCCAAAGTTTAAAGACAAAGAAAGAATCTTAAAAGCAGCAATAGAAATGCAGATAGTTACCTACAAGGGAGCTCCTGTAAGGCTGTCAGCTGATTTCTCAACAGAAATTTTGTAGGCCAAAAGAGGTTAGCATGAAATATTCAAATGGATGAGAAGAGACCTACAACTAAGATTACTTTAGTCAGCAAGGCTATCATTTAGAATTGAAAGAGAGATAAAGAGCTCCCCAGTCAAGAAAAAGCTAAAGGAGTTCATCACCACCAAATCAGTATTAGAAAAAATATTAAAGGGACTACTTGAAGAAGAAGAAGAAAAAGAATTCAAAATTTTGAATAATAAAATGGCAATAACTACATACCTAAATGTAAATGGATTAATTGTTCTAGTCAAAAGACAAAGTGGCTGAATGGATATGAAAACAAGACCCTTACATATGCTGCCTACAAGAGACTCACTTCAGATCGAAAGACACATACAAACTGAAAGTAAAGGGATGGAAAAAAATATTTCATGTGCAGGGAAACAAAACAAAACAAAACAAATAAACAAATAAAAAACACTGGAATAGCAATACTTATATCATACAAAATACACTTTAAAACAAAGCTATACCAAGAGACAAATGACATTTCATAATGAAAAAGGTGTCAATCCAACAAGAGGATATAAGTTATAAATATTTATATAGGAACCCAATATAGGAACAGCTAAATAAATACAGCAAAGATTGACAGGCATAAAGGGAGAGATTGACAGTAATACAGTAATAGTAGAGGACTTTAAAACCCCACTAACATCTATGGATACATCATCCACACAGAAAACCCATCAGGAAAGAGCAGCATTAAATGACACATTAGAGCAGATGGATTTAGTTGATATTTTTAAAGTATTTCATCCAAAGCAGCAGAGTATACATTCTTTTCAAGTGCACATGGAACATTTTCCAGGATAGACCACATGTTAAGCCACAATTAGTCTCAATAAATTTAAGAAATTGAATTCATATCAAGCATCTTCTCTATTCACAATTGTATGACACATCTCCATTCACAATGGTAAGAAATCAATTGCAAGAAGAAAACTGAAAATGCACAAACACATGAAGGCTAAATAACATGCTACTAAACAATGAATGGGTCAACAATGAGATCAAGGAAGAAATTAAAAGATACCTTGAGATAATTGAAAATGAAAACACAATGACTCCCAAATCTATGGGGCACAGCTGAAGAAGTTTGAAGAGGAAAATTCATAGCAACACAGGCTTACCTCAGGAAACAAGAAAATATCAAATAAACAATCTAACCTTACACCAAAAAGAACCAGAAGAAGAAGAAAACACAAAGCCCAAAGTGAGTAGAAGGAAGGTAATAATAAAAATTAGAGTGGAAATAAATGAAGCAGAGTCTAAAAAAATACAAATGATCAGTGAAAGCAAGAACTGTTTTATTGAAAAGAAAAAAAATTGACAAACCTTTAATCAGACTCATTAAGGAAAAAAAAAAAAAAAAGAGAGGACCCAAATAAATAAAATTAGAAATCAAAGAGGAAAAGTGACATCTGACACCACAGAAATACAAAGGATTATAAGGAAACTTTATGAACAATAATAGGCCAACAAATTGGACAAACTGGAATAAATGGATAAATTCCTGGAAACATACAATCTTCAGAGACTGAACCAAGACGAAACAGAAAATCCGAACAGACTAAGTACTAATGAAATAAAATCTATGTCAAAAAACTCCCAGCAAACACAAGTCCTGGACCAAATGGCTTCACAGGTGAATTTTACCAAATATTCAAAGAAGAATTAACACCTATCCTTCTCAAACTATTAAAAAGAATTCAAGAGGCGGGAAGGAACCTACGCTCATTTTATGTGATCAGCATTACGCTGATTCTAAAACCAAACAAAGACGTTATAACAAAAGGAAATTATAGACCAATATCCCTGGTGAACATAGATGCAAAAATCCTCAACAAAATATTAGCAAACTGAATTCAGCCATACATTTAAAAGAGCATACACCATGATCAAATGGGATTTGTTCCTGGGATACAAGGTTGGTTCAATATCCACAAATCACTTAATGTGATACACCACGTAAACAAAATGATGGGTAAAAATCCTATGATCATAGCACTAGATGCAGAAAAAAAAACAAAAAACATTTGACAAAATCCAGCATACATTTGTGATAAAAACTCTCAGTAAAGTGGGAATAAAGGGAATATACCTCAACAAAATAAAGGCCATATATGATATACCCACTCAATGATGAAAATCTAAAAGCATTTTCCTTAACATTAGGAACAAGAAAAGGATGTTCACTTTCACCACTTCTATTCAACATAGTAGCGGAAGTCGTAGCCACAGCAATGAAGCAAGAAAAAGAAAAATAAAGCATCTAAATTGGAAAGGAAGAAGTAAAACTGTCATTATTTACAAATGTCATGATAGTGTTATGATGCAGATGTCAAGGCTCACCCCCCAAAAAAACTATTAGAACTGATAAATGAATTCAGTTAAGTAGCAAGATACGAAATTAATATTCAGGAATTGGTTGCATTTTCAAACACCAATAATGAACTATCAGAAAGAGAAATTAACAAAACAATCCCATGTACAATTGCATCAAAACAGAAAAAACAACCTACGAATAAATTTAACCAATGAAGTAAAAGACCTGTACTCAGAAAATTGCAAGACATTGAAGAGAGAAATTTAAGAAGATACAAACAAATAGAAGAAAGTATCATGTTCATGGATAGAAAGAATTAATATCATAAAAATGTCCATACTATCCAAAATAATCTATAGATACAATGCAACACTTATCAAAATACCAATGGCATTTTTCACAGAATTGGAACAAATTATCCTAAATTTCATATGGAAGCACAGAAGACCGCAAATAGCCAAAGTAATGAAGCGACACAAGAACAAATATGGAAGTATTATGTTACCTGATATAAAACTATACTACAAGGCTATTGGAATCAAAACAGCAGGGTACTGGCATAACAACAAGGACATAGATCAATGGAACAGAATAGAGGAGCCAGAAATTAAACCACACCTATATGATCAATTAATCCATGACAAAGGAGGAAAGAGATTATCTTTACCCATGACAATTGGGATCATCTTCAATAAATGGCGTTGGGTAAACTAGACAGACACGTGGACAAGAATGAAACTAGATCACTTTCTTATGCCATATACAAGAAACTCAAAATGGATTAAATTTTTAAATGTATGACCTGAAACCATGAAACTCCTAGAAGAATAGGCAGTAAACTCTTTCACATAGCTCTTGGTAATATTGTTTTGGATATATTTTTGGTAATATTTTTATGTCTCTTCAAGCAAGGGAAGCAAAATAAAAAATAAACAAATGAGACTACATCAAACTAAAAGGTTTTTGTTCAGTGAAGGAAACCATCAACAAAGTGAAAAGATAACCTACTGAATGGGAGAAGATATTACCCATTGATACATCTGATAAGGGGTTAATAGCCAAACTATATAAGGAACTTATAGAACTTAATAACAATAAAAAAACCAAAAACAAAAACAAGCAAACAATCCGATTAAAAAATTGGCTGAAGACCTGAATAGACATTTCTCCCAAGAGGACATACAGATGTCTAATCGACATGAAAAAAGGCTCAAAAATCACTAGTCATCAGGGAAATGCAAATTAAAACTACAATGAGATATCACTTCACAGCTGTCAGAATGGATATCATAAATAAATCAACAAACAAGTGTTTGTGAGAATGTGGAGGAAAAGGAACCCTTGTGCATGTTTGTAGGATTGCAAACTGCTGCAGCCACTGTGAAAAACAGTATGGAAGTTCCTTAAATAATTAAAAATAGAATTAACTGTGACCCAGTGATTCCACTCCTAGGTATTTTTATTTGAAAAGATATATGCGCCTTTATGTTAATTGCAGCATTATTTACAATAGCCAAGATATGGAACCAACCTAAGTGTCCATCAATGGATGAATGGAAAAGAAGCGGTATAATGGAATATTACTCAGACATGAAAAAGAGTGATATCTTGCCATTTGCAATCACATGGCTAGATCTAGAAGGTATTATGTTAAGTGAAATAAGTCAGAGAGGACAAATATTGTATGATTTCAATTATATGTGATATCTAAAAAGCAAAATAATGAACAAACAAAACAGAAATAAATTCATAGATACAGATAACATTTACTGGTTGCCAGGAGGGGAATGGATGAAAAGGTAAAGGGATTAGGAAATATTAATTGCCAGTTATAAAAACAGTCATGGGGAAGTAAAGTAAATAAAAACAGTCACAGGGAATATAGTCAATAATATTATAACCACTATGTATGGTGTCAGATGGGTAGTAGACTTATCAGGGTGATCATCTTATAAGTTATATACTGTGTGCTTTATCACAAGCAATTAAAAGAATAAAACATCTTTAAAATACTAAATGAAAAAATTATCAGACTGTAATTCATATCCTGTAAAGGCAACTTTCAAAAACGAAGCTGAAATATAGTTTCAGATAGAAAAAAAATGTAGATACATATTTTAATGGCTGTTACCACTTCCATTGCACATTGTACCAGAAATACTAGTTATTGAAATAAGGCTGGAAAACGAAATGAGACAAAGATTTTTTTAAAAAGTGAAATTATCACTATTCACAGATAACAATTGTATGTGTATAAAACTCCATGGAATCCACACATACAAAATAATAAGTAATAGAATAAGTGAATTTAGCAAAGTCTCAGATATATGGTCAATATTAAAAAATCAATTTTATTTCTAACTATTAACAATGAACAATTATAAAATGCAATATAAAAATAACATTTAAATAGCCTGAAGAAACCCTTAAACACCTAGAAATAAAACTAACAAAGATAAGAAAACTATAAAACATTATTGACAGAAATTCTAATATACCTAAATAAATATCATGTTCTTGGACTAGAAAACTAAATATTAAAATAAAGTCTATTTTCCCCAAAATTATTTACATATTTGATGCATTTTCAATAAAAATATCAGCAGATTTTTTTGAAGAAATTACAAGTTAGTTTAAAATTGTCAAGGATCTAGAATAGTCAAAGCAAAACTAATAAAGAACAAAACTGGGCCGGCCGAATGGCTCATTGGTTAAGAGCTGGCTTGGGACGCCAGTGATACTACCCTCTACAGCTAACAACAGCTACACTTGGAGCTGGGCTGGGCTGTGCGAGCCCCGGCAACGGTGTAGGCTGCAGCCTCTGCAGCAGTGGGCAGCCATAGGCTACAGCGAGTGGCCAGCAGCCAGCGTGAGCAGCTGGCAGCCAGCGTGAGCTGCCAATAGCCGGGGTGAGCAGCCATCCAGAGGCCGGCGACTGATCTGCCTCATCCGGGAAGAGCACAATGACGATATCAACATGGTCCAGTGAAGCAACGTCCTCCACAAGTAGACTGAAGAACAAAAAGACAGCAACTTGTTTGTTCCCCTTCCCCAATTTCCCAATGCTGTTCCCTCCCCTAATTCCCCAATAAAATCTTTTAAAAAAAAAAAAAAAGAACAAAACTGATGGATTTACAGTACTTGATTCAGGACTTAATACAGTGTCACAGTAACCAAATCAGTGTGGTATTGCACTGATAAATAGATTGATGGAACAGAATAAAAGAATCCAGAAATAGGCACATATACATATATGTGATATATGCACACATTATATGATATACACATATACAAATATATTCATATCGGACCAAAGTGGCACATTAAATCAGTGAAGGAAAGAAAATTCTTTTTAAAAATGATTGAGGAACAACTACACATTAATTAGAAATAAATTGAACTTGACCCTACCTCACTCAATACACGAAAATTATTTGGAGATGGATCATAAATGAACAATGGAAGAATATGCTACCCCTAAGTATGCCACTTTGACATAAAGATTATTTTGAGCTAAAGGTACTTAAAAAAATGCAGGTGTAAGAAGGGACCTCCCATTTTCTTCCTGAAAACGAGATAAAAAATTCCCATGTGGAAAATGTCCTCCTTATACCAGGAGGAAAGAAATACTCTTATCACCAGAGATGGGAACTGAGGCCAAGAGAAATATGTACAAGTTGACCTTGTTAAAATAATTCTTATTTTCTGTTCGTCTTCCCATATAAATACTTTTCTACAATTGCCTTTCTTTATTCAATGTAGGACATAATCATTTAGGACTAGTCACTAATTTGGTCTTCATTTTCTTTTTCTTTTTTTTTTTTTTGAGTGCGGTGTCACTGGCCCTCATATGTGGGACCGAACCGGGGCTGCTGGCTTCCCAGGCCAGCACTTAACCACCGCACCACTCGGCCGGCCCTTGGGTCTTCATTTTCTTATGGGGGCTCCCATGTACATGAAAAAATCTATATGCTTTTCTTCTGTTAATCTGTGTAATGTCACTTTAATTCTCAGATCTAGCTGGAGACCCTAAGAGAAGGTAGAGGTAAAGTTTTGTATCCCCTTACATGAACTTAAATATAAAAGTTACAATATAAAATCTACTAGATGAAAACAAGTAAGAATATCATTGTCACCCTTGAGTATGCAAAGATTCATTAGATAGAATTTAAAGATACCACCTATAAAAGAATATTTGGATTTCATCAAAACTAAAAATTTCTTCTCATGAGAAGAAAATGAATAGGCAAGCCACAGACTGGGAAAATATTCTTACCATTTCTATTTCATAATCAGAATATCTAAAGAACTTATTTATAAGTCAATAATAAAAAGTTAAACAGACCAGTGAAGAATGGGGAAAAGATTTGAGCAGACACTTCACTAAGGAAAATGTAAGAATGAGCCATCCCACAGAGTCATGAGGCCAAGAATCATGCGAAAGGATTCTCAACATCATCAGTCATCATGGAGAGGCAATTTAAATATGCGATAGCATTTCACACTCCCTGGAATGGCTAAAAGATTGACAATACCAAAAACTGACAAAAATGTGTAACGAATTAAGTACTCACATGATGTTGGTAATGTGAAATGTTACAACTATTTTGGAAAATGCTTTACCAGTTTCTTAAAAGTGAAATATTTTATGCACCAGCAGTTCTATTCTTTGATATTTATCCAAGTGATATGAAAACATATTTTCTACCAAAAGGCTTGTGTACAATGATCAGAGAAAATCTAGAAACAACATAAGTATCTATATTTGGGAAAATGGGTAAGCACATTGCAGTATATTCATAATGAAATATTGCTCAGCAATAAAGAGGAAAAAGCTAGTAATATATGCAACATGAACGAATGTCAAAAACATAATACTGAACAACAACAAAAACAGATATAAAATAATACATGCAGTATATTACTTCAAGGACAGGCAAAAAGAATCTCTGGCTGGAGCCGGCCGAGTGGCGCGGTGGTTGAGCGCTAACTTGGGAAGCCAGTGGCCCCGGTTCAGGTCCCACATATGAGGGCCAGAGACACTGCCCTCAAAATAAAAAATAAAAAAAAGAATCTCTGGCTATAGAAATTGGTACTGGGGTTTGACTGGAAAGAGGCTGGAAGAGAATTTCTGGGGTGATTGAAATATTTAATATTTTGTTTTGGGGGGTGTTACATTGGTGTATAAATCATTTGTCAAAATTCACAGAAGTGAACACTTAAAATTACATAATTTTAAAAAGATAAAAGAAAAAAAAGAATGATTTTAGGTATCATGACTCCTTATGAAATGTCATTTTAAAACGCTTGGTTTTCATCTAATAAATGTATCTTAAGGAGATATTATGATAGTATAGGATTTGCTAAAAGTATCTGTGGTGGAAGGAAAAGGTTAGGTCGGCACCACCTGTTTCTGGCACTCTTCTGACTAGACACCAGATTGCCTACTGGTTTATCCCAGCTTTTCTGAACACAGGGAGAGTGGCAGTAATATCAGGGAGCCTTATGCTTGCAAGATGGACACCATATGTTTTCACTATTGTTTCATAGCTGTTCTCATCTATCTGTTTCCTTGGCCCTTTTAGCATTTGAGGTCTGGCGACCTTGAGAAATTTAATATAAGAAGACACCATGAATGAAATACTAATTTTTGTAGTATCTATGCGGCCTAAGCAAGCACTAATTTTATTTTTATAATCAAACACAAGAAGAAGACTTGTATGTGAGTGTTTATTCTCTTCAGCAATCCAATAGCTGGTACTTATCAAATTACCACCAAAACTTTCAAACCGTGTCTTAAAATGAATATCCATGCTTTATACAGATAATTGTGAAAACTTATTAAGAACTAACTTCTATACACATTATTTATAGATATCATTTATACATGATAGGGATTTTAAATAAAATATTTTATTCTTTCTTTTTTTTTTTTTTTTTTTGAGGTCAGTGTCACTGGCCCTCATCTGTGGGACCGAACCGGGGCCGCTGGCTTCCTAAGCCAGCACTTAACCACCGTGCCACTCAGGCAGCCCTAAAATAAAATATTTTGAATCTGAGAGAAATAGCAACATGTGGCACAATTTTTAGAAAAAGCAACGCGTTAGTACTTAAAGGAGATATTCAATTAAGGAAATGACATCTTTAAGGTGGGATTCTAATGGGTTATTGAGCTGGCTTTTTTGTTCCTTAAAATGACCAGATTAGGATTTAATCACACAATAATTTATGCATACCCTGAGATTTCAAAAACTGTAGCTACTAAATATAAAACATTCATTTCTCCCTTCCCAGTTTCCATTTGTGTGATTTCAGAAAAATGTGTGAGCAAAACTTTGTACTTTTGGCCATGGGCAGCTGTTTACAATTTCTTATCCTGGAGGTGGCTGAAGTGCCTGGAGGAGGTGGGTGAAAAGGCCTGTGTGTGAAGGGTGATAGTACGGATGGACAGAAGGAGGGCAGATACAGAAGGAGGGCAGTATCTGCTGGTGATTGGTTCTGCTGCTTGGGCATGTTTTAGAATTTAATTCTAAATGCAAGTCCAGAGCAATATAAGCCTGTTGACTACATCATTATTCTTACTTTTTCAAATTGCCCCTTATTTGTGGAGCTAATTTCTTCTTGGTCAGTAAAAATAATTACTTGCCTCTTGAGCCGCACATCAGAGTAACACAAAAGAATAATTTATTTATGAGGAACAGAATCTGTACGTAACTTTAACACTGCATCTCATGCCTACAGGGTTTCAGAATCTCGGAAGGAATAAAATGCCCTCTACATGAGTTTTCAATCTACTGCCATCTTTAATGTGGGAAATATACCTCCCCCAAAGCCTTAGCAAACAGCTGCTCTTTTTTACTTGATACATAGAAACTATTTCTTTTCCTCATTGTTTTGTCATTTTATTCAATCTTCTTCTCTCTCTCTTTCTCTCTCCCTCTCGAACTCCTTTTTTTTTTTTTTTCCAGCCCACTCTTATTTTCAACCTTTTGATGTATATGGTTATAGATGTTTATAATGTTCAGCTTTGGATCAGTGTGTTCTTAGGTGACAAAATATGCTGCACTCAAAAATAATTAGTACAAAAAGAATAATGCTAATATAAAATAAATATTATTTGGAAAAGAAGTATTAGGCCATTGAGAAGGTTTCCAGGCCTCAGTTGCAAATAAGGTGTGCTCATGATTCAGGTGGCACAGAGTAAAAACTGAAGCCCCTGGGCACATGGAAATCAAAACATCTTAAGTTTTACTGTGCTTCTCCAACTCAGTGTTATCAACTAAGCTTTCTTAGCAAGCTTTGGGGGCAGCTGGATTGTCCAAGTCAACATGTGTCACCAGCTTGCATTCACACCCACTCTATTCCCATATTTGTGACGTTTGCTAAAGCAGCATTTTTCTTCGGCCATCTTCTCAGGAACTTGGAGTTTGTCAGGGGTCACAAATTTAGATGACTCTGGTGATATTAGGCCAGTTTTCTCCTCCCCAGGCACTGCAAACTTTCACACAGTTCACCGTGGCCTTTATTATATGTGGGAAGTTCTACTTATTAAATTGTCAAGAGTAGAATAACTGGTTTTGTACTTGCACAGCTGGAGTGAGTTTATCAGTACTTTGACATTCAGTATGGTTATCATCTTGATTATTTGGGTATTTGAGAGCAGCAAGTGTGTGCACGTGAGTTTTTAAACTCATTGATGCTTTCTGCTTGCTTATCTGATTGCTAAGGAAATTGGAAGGCAACTCTAGGATCCTTCATTCACTTGCTTTCTGAGTTTGTTTATTATTCAAAGTTTGCTTTGCTCCTGAGTTAGTTTTATTTTCCATAAACCATGATATTTCTTGGAGTGAAATTTGAAGTTCATCTTTTTTGTTGCTTGCTTACTAAAATCCTAGGGTTGCGCAAGAATAGAGCTGAAACCTCTGCTAGCAAAGCATACAGAATCAGGCTTGTTCTCAGAGTATTTTAAGTCTTACTAGATGCTTACTTGGTTAACTCAGACCTATGTTTTTTACAGATGCTTCTGACTGGTGATAATTGCCACCTTGTAGGAATGCCTCTCAAATCTAATGAGCAATGCTACTTTGGCCTGGTCTACAGCAGCACTCCAGTGGTATTTCAGGTACCACTTCACCAATGATAATTCTGACCCACTTACTCTGCAGCAATTTTGTTGCTGTGAAATGCTGCAAATCTTGAGATATACTTTATAATGTTAGTATATTCTATATTTGACCATATTAAATTTTTATTGTCTATAATCAGTACATGTTTCTTCTTACTTGTGAACATTTTGGGCAACTGCAGGAACACAGGTTCATAGCTCAAAAAGAACATAAGAACATACGAACATAGTTGATAAGAATTTATATTACATGGATTAGGATATATTGCCTTGACCCTCAACTACTTGGAATAAAACACAAAACTCACATGAATAATAAATGACATGATTTAAACCCTTTTCTGTAACTTATTGTCAAAAAATTATTCCAAATATTGAAATGGTTCCTCTAAATCAATGGTTCTCAACTCTGAAGAAGGAGTAGTGGGAGGGAGGATTTTGTCCCTCAGGGGGACAATTATATGTCTGGAATTATTTTGGGCTGTCACAGGTAGGGTTGTTAATGACATCTAGTGGGCAAAGGCCATGGAAAATGCTAAACATCTTACAATGCCCAGAACAGTCCCCACTCCACCCTCCAACTGCTCAAAATGCCAATAATGCTGAAGCAAAGCAATCCTGCTCTAGAGACTACATCTTAGAGAAATGATGTCCTTTTATGTCTTTTGGCAAAAATAACTACATTAAATAAAATCATAAAGGGAAGAAACCTTTGCCTGTAAGTCCATCACCTTATTGCAGCTATGTCTATTTCCATGTTAGTCTTTGACCTCTTATTTGCACATTTTCACTGTACTCCTGCCACTTTTGACTTTATTATGGTTTGACTTTCCAAACATATATTCTATATTTTAGAAAACAAGTTGAATTGTTAGGAAAGACATAAGACTCAAGCTTGAGCATGGTAAAGTTGAAAGACAGTGGAATATCGCTCATAGGGCCTCTCTAGGCTTCAGGGATTTGTAACCCACATTCTATAACCTAATATCAGATTGAGTAATTATTTTAGAAGCTACAAAACACCAAAGTCAGCAGTCTTTGCCAATGAACATAGTACTAGGGAGAAACATTTTGCGTAAATAAGTTTGGCTGAGTTTATATAATATGAAGGCTAGTAGTATGATTTTGTATCAAATTCAGGTTCTAAAATTTAAAGCTAAACATTATTTTACTGCATTTGGTATCAAAAATTTTGCATAAAATTATATAAAAAAAGAACAAATATTAATAGCTATAACTTAATTGCACAGGAGAGGTTATAAAAATTGTTCTCAAAAGGAAAGAAAACTTTAATAAAATAATATGACTCTATAGACATTATCAAGGTTCTTGTCAAAGCATCTAGCAAAGTGGACCATTACATAAAAGATGGAAAGAATTAGTTTAAAAAAATCTCATATTTTGATGTATCTTTTTACTTAGTTATCTATGGTGTATTAAACTATATCTGGAGTAACTATTTTTTTCCTGATAATTGTAAATGATTAAATAGATTCTTCATTTTCACATATACACATGTAACCTATTTTCTTTGTCAGGAGCAGAATTCATGATGTTACGAATTTTGAAAATGAAGGCAATAAAGTCATCACAAAAGAGTATTGAAAGTGTGAGGTTTAGCAAAATTAATAGTTCACAAAAGGTAAATACACGCAAAAGGACATCCAGACAAAGTTTTTCTAATGTTCACCTTACCTCTTTATGACATTGCCCAGTTTAATTTCCTTTCATGATCTTAAGATTTACTTCTGACTTACTGTGGTTATTTTTAAATCAGGTTTGTACTCAAAAGTTACATTACCATATGACAGTCAAAAGATGTGGCATAGAAAGATGAAGGTCATCTTCAAAATGGAACTCTAAAAAAATGTTTGAAACAATGGTAACTTTATTAGAATAAATGTGCAGCCTCCCCAGTGCATACTTTAGAAGCAACAACATATATTTGGACATGTGAAGTCTGACTTTTTTTTTTTTTAGCTGAGACATCCTGCCACCTGTTGGCAGCTCAATGACAATTCAGCTCGGGCTGGCATTGAACCGCCATTGCTCAGAGCTCAGCTTGCACTCTTGAGCAAGCTCTTAACCTACTGAGCCACTCGGCTGGCCCTCAAGTCTGACTTTTTAAGCCATGCTAGTTTATGTCTTATAATTTTGCTAGTAGTGCATTCTTTATCCGGAATGTTTCTAGACCAAAGGCTGTCAGCAAGCATGTTTGCACATGTGTGTGTGTGCGCGTGAAAACATGGATTTTAGAAAGAAACTTTCTCTTCTGTGAGTAGGCCAACATAATATTGTGATGCCTGGGAACATCCTTAGGTACTGACTCAGAGAAAGGGAATGGCACTGGTTCAGACTCCTTGAGAGCAACGGAGCCTGATAATCATACAGTTTGTGTTTAAGATGTCAATCATATCTATTCAATTGAGTAGAACTTTGCATCTAAAAATGACATGCAAATTTTACATCTCTAACATGATAGATGAAAAGCAGAATGGAATCTGAAGATTTTGTATTTAGAGTAGAGATTTGTCTCTATTTTGAAAGTAATAACCTAATTATTTTTTAATTACTTAGTTTTAGAACTACTTTCTTCTTTGCTTTGATAATTGAGGATTTATAGAGCATGCATACTATGTTCTAAATTAAATTTTTCTTTCTGCCAAGGGAGTCCTCATCATTTTTCAATGCATATTCTTCCTTTTTTATTTTCCTTTTTAAGCTGTTGTGACCTTTTTTTATTCAAGCATCTATTTCCCTTTCTTTTGTTTTAGTTCCCACTATGCAAGTCTTCAATTGGGTCACTCCTTGTTCTAGGTCATGCCTGGGTCATCCACTATTTGGTAGTACATTCAGAATCAGTGGGCCAACTCAACTCTTCTGTTGAAAACTCATTTTTTCCACTTTCAAGTTCCTTGTACTATATATACCATTCATAATACCAGATGACATAAAATTATACAGGTAAAATAGATTACATCTTCTTGCAGTTATAAACCACGTTAGCCCATCTCTTTAATGTATAACATCTATTAATTCTCACAGTAGAGTCCACAATGGGTGTTTATTCTACCATTTTTCTCTTTTCTTTCTATCCATGCCTATTCAATCTCTTTGACAAGATGCAAAACCTTACTGTTTGCCATTATTTCTTGTAAACAATATCACATTTTGTCATTTTACCTAGCCAGCACAAAGTTTTGCTCCTAGTTCAGCATATTTCCATTCAAATTTTTTGGCATGCTAGGAAGAAACATGATGTTCATCTTACTGAAAATACAAAAGACTATGGTATAAAGATGACTTTCATCTTTATTAACTGTTGTAGCCTGGTGTTAAAAAGGAGCAAATGTAGATATAGGTTGTGTTTTTTTTCTTAGCTTAAACTGAGAACAGCTTTTTGGATTCAGCAGTCCTTCCAGGACATAAATCTGCATATCTGATTTACATTTGGAAATAGGAAGTGGGGAGTGAGGGGGAGAGAAGAGGAAGTTTTGTGTCTGAAGAACTGGGAGAGCTTTGGAAGATGAGAACCAAAGAAATAATAGAGAATAATGTGATATCTCATTCCTGGATGGGGTGGGGACAATGAATAGCTCTGAGTCCCATGAATTCAGGGATTAGAACTATTTTCCCCATTTCTGCCTAGCAAGGAGGCCTGAAACAAAGACGGCTCCATGATAGCACCACAGTGCTCTGCAGTACTGGGGACCCAGGAGCTGTGCTGGATAAGGAAATATTCTCCTTACGGATCAGTGGCCTAAGATAGGCAGACACCTTAATGCCCCTTAGACCATGGCAAAAAGCCAGGAGAGTCCAAATCAGAACAACCACCTGGCTTCTCAACACTCAAGAAACTGGAAAGTGTCAGAATTTCTTGGGTGGTAGGAGAAGCGCTTCAGGGTTTCTTATAAGATTCTTATAAGCAGGTAGCAGACAGAAGTCTGTAACTTTGTGAGCAGATATTATGTTCCTTCATTCCAATTGCAGACTGAGGCCTGAGGACATTGAAGTTTCATAAAGAAAGAGGAAGAGAATGTTGGTCCTCTACATGGCAGGGCTGGGGGTGGGGATGGGGTGGGGAGGCAGAGAATAAACTGGAAATCTGTTGATGTGCAAATATTTAAGATAAGGGAACTTGCTTTTCAAAATCTCCTTTAATCCTTTTCAGTGATGTATGATTTGAAACCAAGAACATGTGGTACATCCATTATTTTCAGTTTGGAATTAGATTTCAATTTCCAGGTCCAATACTTTATAACACTTTCAAAATTTTTCAATTTTTTCTTTTGTGACTTTTATAAATTTCCTTCCCCCCCCCCCCCGGGCCAAATTTGATATGCTGTATGGAAAATTATAAATGTGATTTGGGGCCAGCTGAGTGGCATGTTGGTTAAGAGCTGGTTTGGGACGCCAGCTCTGAGCAGCAAGGCACCAGTTCGGATCCCACATATGAGGGCCAGTGACACTGCCCTCTACAGCTAAGATGGTGAACGACAGCTTAACCTGGAGCTGGGTTGCTGTGAGTCGCTGACGACGGTGTAGCTGTAGCCCCTGCTGCAGTGGGCTGCCATAAGCTACAGTGAATGGCTGGCAGCCAGTGTGAGTGGCCGGCAGCCAGGGTGAGCTGCCAAGAGCCACTGTGAGTGGCCATCCAGAGGCTGGCAACCAGCGACTGATCTGCCTCACCAGGGAAGAGCACAATGACAGTATCAATATGGGCCAGTGAAGCAACATCCTCTACAACTAGACTGAAGAACAAAAGGACAGCAACTTGTCTGTTTCCCTTCCCCGATTCCCCAATGCTGTTCCCCTCCCCCAATTCCCCAATAAAATTTTTAAAAAAATGTAATTTGGGCCCTGTCTATGCATATAATTATTAAGCAAGTCATAGGTATCCCTTTTGACCATAGTATAAAAACCTCAACCTACCTTATCTTTGGTGGTGGTGTGGGAGGGTTTATTTGCAATCTTATGCCTTGAGTGCCATCAGGAAACCTTATAACCTACTTGTCAAGCTGTTTTGCTAACACATAATAGAATAAATATTCCAAGAACAAGCCTACCAGCCTTCTGTTTTCCATAGGTGATGAAGTCACTGTAAGATTACTTACAACGTCACTTCGTCTTCGCATGTACCTCTCTTACTCATAAACATGACTGGTAGATCATAGATCACACTCTCAGAGGACTTTGGTTTTTATCTAGACACACTGGGTGTAAGTAAGGACGCTAGGATTTATCTCTTCATTGACCATGGACCATGTGTCCTGGCATATTTTCTTGATGAAATTTTCCAGGAGCAAAGTAAAGTAAATCACTGGCAGCAGAGTTAGGATGGGTTCTCCACAAGTGCCTCATTCTGCTTGGTGTAGTTCTAAGTTCTTTGGGGATGAAGGTTGGGTGCTCTACAGCAAACAGTTTCAGATCACCTAGATCATTCAGATGACTGAGATGTGCAAATTAAACACTGTATCCTGGGGTAAAGCAAATAAAATGAAACAGTCAAATTCATACTAGGGGTAAACTTAGAAACAGTGAAGCACCCAAGCTATTTTAGCAAAGCACTTGCAAAAAAAAAAAAATCAGTGAACATTCTGATCAACGTTGTGGGGAAAAATTCTGTTCAAACTTGTCCTTGCATTGTGGACAGGATCAACTGGAAAAATTACTTCTTTTTAGAACTTTTATAATGGTACTTGAGACTTGTATAAATGTTAAATTGGTACATTCACACAAAAGCTCTATAAAGACTGGAACTATTTCATTTCAATAAATGTTTCTGGTGCTAGCCCAAAACATTCTCTTCAAAGTTATAGATAGTATACTTGTATGCTTAGTTTGGTTTATAACAATTAAACATTTTTGAATTTTATAATTTGAATGAAATAGAAACACACAGGGAGAAAAAAGTAATCTTTTCTCTCAGAATTACTGAGAAATCCTATGAAAGTATGTGAACTCTGTTAGCATAACCAAAATAGTTAAAATGACTTTAAAAAATAGCTTCTTAGCCAATGTTTTTATTATCTAAAGCTAAGGAAAGACAATATTAACAAGTTACAATGGAAAAAAAAATAAATTACTCAAAGATAAGTGTTTAAATTGGGCTCTTTCAGTTTTAAGAAATAAAACCTGGCCCAAAGAGGTCTCCAGGTAAAACTGAATGCTGAAACTCCAAGATTGAATCAGCCCTTCTCTCAGAACAGGTCACTCCCCTCTGAAGTTGTTTCTCTTTCAAGGACCAAATTTTTCTGAATTTTGCTTCTTAATCTGCTTTTTTCTAGTTCTTTCTCTGTCTTAACTTACTTATTTTTCACAGGGTTCAGATCGCTGTCCTGGCTGAGACATTGCATTGTCTCAGGCTCCAATTCAAACGTCCATTGGTCACAACCCTCTGATCTCTTAGAATTAATTCTTACGAGGGAGATTGGTTAGGCCATGAAGAGTACCAATATATTAAGAGAAAAATTGGGTTTCCTACCTTTCCATCTTTTCTCACACAAGGTTGGTATTGTTTCTATCATGTGCATTAAGATGGGGAGATAGGGAAAAGAGAAATGTCACCAACCAATGGCTGGCCATCATCCTTCAGGACCCTAAAGACAATTCTCTTCTTCTAAAAGCTTCATTCATTCATTCATTCATTCAAGCTTTCAGTTACTATCAAGTATTTACTGCATGTCTAATGTGTGTCAGACACTGTGCTAGATGCTGGAATTACCTTTCATCTCTAGGCCATTCAGATTTTTTTCTACACAAGTTAACAGGAGAATATAAGACAGCATATATTTATGTTTCTTGATTGCTAGTCTTGTTCCTATAACTACATTGTTTCTCATGGTCATGGGCTATCATAATTTGTTTCCTAACATAAGCTTGATATATATCTAATAAATGGAAAATCTTCTTGTACTGGCTCTTTACTCATATTCTTCTTTGTCACCCTGCTTTCAAGATTAAAAAGGCTTAAATATTGCTGAAAATAAGGTCACTTATAGTTACTTAGAGTGGTAAGTCTCTACTTTCTTTTCATGCCATTGTTCCATCTTTCTGGGGAAAAAAATGTCTTTCCCTTGTTTTGAAGTCTGAAACGAAGTATACAATTTAAGTAAAGATAATATAGTATTCTATCTGGAATCTGACTCTGAAAATTATGTCAAATTTGTTTGACTTCAGAAGAATTCATTCTGGTCTTGCAAAGATTATAATTTTTATGTACCACCTATACAAAATGGTATTTGGACCATCAATGAAACAGAAAGACAACCTACTGAATGGGAGAAGATATTCCCTAATGATATATCCAATAAAGGGTTACTATTCAAAATTAATTAAAAAACTCATGCAACCCAACACCAAAAACAATAACAAAAACAAAAAAAACGACTTAAAATCTAATTTAAAAATGGGCAGAGAACCTTAATAGATATTTCTCCAAAGAGGACATACAGATGGCCAATCGATATATGAAAAGATGCTCAATGTCACTAATCATCAGGGAAATACAAATTAAAACCACACTGAGATATCACCTCATACCTATCAGAATGGCTATCATCAATAAATTAACAAACAACAAGTGTTGGTGAGGATGTGGAAAAAAGGGAACCCTCATGTACTGTTGGTGGGATGTGCAGCCACTATGGAAAACAGTATGGAGGTTACTAAAAGAATTAAAAATAGAATTACCTGTAACCCAGCAATTCCACTCCTAGGTATTTATCCAAAGAAATCCAAAACACTAACTCAAAAAGACATATGCACCTATATGTTCATTGTAACATTATTTACAATAGCCAATGTATGGAAGCAACCTAGGTGTCTATCAATAGATGAATGGATATATATATATATATATATATATATATATATATATATATATTGCCAAAAAAGTGCATACACATTTTAAGAAAGAAAAAAACTGTATTAAAATTGTAATACTCAATATATACTGGTAATAAAAGATGAAGACAAGTCATGTTTACACATTTTTTGGCACTCTTGGTACACAGATGCACACACACACACACACACACACACACACACACACACACACACTGGACTATTACTAAGCCATAAAAAAGAATGAAATCTTATTGTTTGCAACAACATGGATGGACCCAGAGTGTATTATGCTAAGTGAAATAAGTCAGGAAGAAGAAGGCAAATATCATATGGTTTCACCAAAAGAATTTAAAAACAAAACAAAAACAGACTCATTGAAACAGAGATCAAAGAGATGGATACCAGAAGAGAGGAGCAAGGAGGCATGGGTGAAAAGTGAAGAGAAAATAGTTAATAATATTGTGATAAGTTTGCACAGTGACAGATTATTGCTAAAATTAGTGGGGGTGATCACACTGTAAGGTATAAAAATGCAAAATCACTATATTGTGCTCATGAAACTAATGTAATCAACATAAGATTGTATCCCAACTATGACTATATACTTAAAAAAAAAAAAGAAAATAAAAAATTCAATTCTCCCTCACCCCCAAAATAAAATGAAATAAAAAGTATTTAAATACCTTTAAGGAAAAAAATTAGCATTTGGGAAGTCACACGATGTTCATCTAAAACCACTACAGTCCTTTATGGATATTTTCTTTCTTTTCTTTATGAGGAGATATCTCTGTAAAAGTCAAGCTGGGTACAGGGAAGGTGTGAACTGGCATGAATAAGGAGCCAACTATCAAGTGTAAGGTTCTGAAGCCAATTGTTAAAATGACAAATCACAACATATCTACCCAAGTTATGGATTCAGCCACTGCTGAAGTTATTTATTCATCAAATACATATGGAGCCTTTATTATGTCCTAAGCACTGTTCTGGGGACATAGTAGTGATTGAGAAAGCAAAAAATACCTTTCTTCATAGAACATATCTTCTAGAAGATGAAATTCTGAAGCTTTTCAGAAGAATATAGCACATATTTTAATAACTATTCCAAAACATTTAGTCTTTAAAAACTACCTAACCATCCTCATATGATTGTTTAATATCTGATCTGGTTTTCAAAAGTATGTACATGATTTTTTTATGCATATCTGATATTGATGCACATCTATCACTTTATTTACTAAGTACTATATGCTCCTTTAAGACACACAGCTTTTTTTAAAAATTAAAGTTTATTGGGATGACAATTGTTAATAACATTACGTAGGTTTCAGGTGTACAATTCTGTAATACATCATCTATATATCACATTGTGTGTTCACCACCCAGAGTCAATTCTCTTTCTATCACCATATATTTAATCCCTTTTACCCTCATCTATGAGCCTTCTCCCGGCACCCTCTAAACTATTGTCTTGTCTATGAGTTTTTGTTTCTTCATTTGTTTGTCTTGTTCTTTTGTTCTTTTCAGTTTTATATACCACATATCAGTTAAATAACATGGTTCTCAACTTTTTCTGTCTGACTTATTTTGCTCATCAACAAGACAAATAATAACTGTTGGAGAGGCTGTGGAGAAAAAGGAACCCTCATACACTGTTGGTGGGAATGCAGGTTGGTGCAGTCGCCATGGATGGCAGTGTGGAGATTCCTTGAAAAATCAAGAATAGAATTACTATATGACCCAGCAACCCCTCTTCTGGATATCTACCTAAAAACCTGAAAACATTTATCCATAAAGATATATGTGTTCTGATGTTCATTGCAGCTTTTATACAGTGGCCAAGACATGGAAACAACCAAAGTATCCTTAAATAGATGATTGGATAAAGAAGATGTGGTATATATACACGATGGAATACTATTCTGCCATAAAAAAAGATGAAATAGTGCCATTTGCAACAATGTGAATGGATCTTGAGATTATTATATTAAGACATGCAGCTTTAGTATGGTCTAACGAATATCCATATCCAATTTTGTTGTTATAATTTTCTTCAAATCTATGTGTGTTGGTTTTTAACTGCCATTTACATATTTAACTAAATCTTGAAAGACGGGGTTAGGGGATGGGGTAAGGATACAAAATTTCTTCAAAATTACATTCTGTGTTTCATATATATATATGTATATATATATATATATATATATATACATATATATATCTTTATTTTTTATTTTTAGATCTTGGGTTTAGGCTTATTTTAATTCTCAAATAGAGTATAGTTAGAATCTATAGATGGAGAAAGTTTCAGTGCTGCTGGTACACAATGTTTTCTGTTATCCAGACTTTTTTTTTTTTTTTTTTTTTTTTTTTTTTTTTTGAGGGCAGTACCACTGACCCTCACGTGTGGGACCGAACCGGGGCCGCTGGCTTCCCAGGCCAGCGCTTAACCACCATGCCACTCGGCCAGCCCTCAGACTTTTTTTTTTTTTAATTACCTTTGCATCGTTGGGTAAGCCTGAGTTTTCTGTTCAATTCACTGTGTCTAGTGACCTTTTGTGGAGTCTGTCCTTCCAAAGCTTTTGAGATGGGAACACACAGCATGTTGTGTTCCATGTCATGTCAGTCATTATTCTCTTTGACTTTACTTGTGTTCTCAAATCAACATGTTTCAGATTAATGAGGCGTTTGTTCTTAATCAAGAATACACTTTTAATTTTAATGACTTGTTTATGATTAATTGTTTCTAAATGCCCTTTTCATATTTGAGGATACTTCCACTGCTGCCTTTTCCCTGAACAGTTTCCAAACATCTAAATGCTGGTAGCTGTTATGACCCAGTGATTTCAAGGGACTGAACAAATACGGTTATTGATTTCCTTGAGAAAAACATTCGCTCAGTCCCCTTGAACTAAAAATCACATTGAATAATAAGAATGTAAAAAAAGCAGCTGTTAAGCAAACCGCATGGTTACACATTATATATTTTTAATGTTCCCCTTAAACATATATACCTAATGAGGTCCTAGTGTTTTATGAGGAACAATGTTAGAAATAATTGGTGAAGTCAAATAATTTTCCCAACTGATCTATACAATACCATTAGCTGATTTAATTAAAATTTACTGTTGATTTATGTTTTCTTTTTAATTTAAATAACCAATAGGTATGTGTGTGTGTGTGTGTGTGTGTATGTGTGTGCGCGTGCGCAGATTCGCACTATATTTGAAGCTACAAAACTAAGTGCTACATGATCTCTTAATAATAAGAACTAACATTTATTGAGTGCTTAGTCTCTGCCAGGTTTTGTACCAAGTGTGTTAAATTTATTAACTCATTTATTTGCTATTCTCAAAAACCACTTGTGAGGGTCCAATTTTATTCCTGTTTTAAAGATTAAGAAACTGAGGCACAGGGATGATAAGTGACAGGCCACACCGACATTAAGTAGCAAATAGGAGACTGGAAACCTAGCAGTCTGGCTCCAGAACTCAAGTTCTCAAACACGAGGCTACACCACTCTACACATGAAGAAGCAATTAGTAATGGCAATCTCTTTTTTTTTTTTTAATTTGTATTTTTTTAGCTGAGCCATCCTGCCACCTGTTGGCAGCTCAATGGCAGCTCAGCTCAGCTCAGCTCAGCAGGCAGCCGGGAATAGAACCGGCTACCCTGTTGCTCAGAGCTCTCACTCTTGAGTGAGCTCTTAACCAACTGAGCCACTTGGCTGGCTCTTGGCAATCCTTTTTTAGGAACCTTCATTATTTTGTACTTGTAAATCTTACTTATCTGTGGCCTTTGTGCTAGGTACTTTGTCCTTTGGTCCTTTCCTGATAGGTGCTAAAAATAAAACAATGAGTTAGACCTTTTTTGAATTCATATATTTGCTTATTCACTTGATTTATGTTTCCTCTAAACAGAGCAATACTATTGAAATGTTAGAGATTATAGAAAATTCAGAAATGTAAACTAGGATTGATAGAAACCCACTTTGTCCCTATGATGGCTATAAGCCTCTGAAACAATAATACTGGTCATTTCGGGATAATACTAATCATGTTGTGTTTGCTTAAGTAACTGACTTTCTTTTGGATTTCATAACGTGTTCACTCCATTTAAAAGGGTTTTACTTGAAATATGACTCACTTAGCTTTTAAAGTGAGGATTTAAGATAATTGTATTTTGTTCCGCCCAGGAATCATTTAAGGTTCACTGTTGTTCCTAGTATAAAGCCTAATGGAATGATGTGTTTAAACTTTCCTGCCACTGAAGACAACATCATAGAAGTAACGAATTAGTCAGTCAGGTTCACTGGCAGGAAATTAATAAGTATATTTGGAATTTTTCTTTCATAAGTTACTTTCTATATGTTCCTGACAAGCCCATTGGTCTCTTTGAGGCTCAGCCTTGCATTTGATAAGTTTAGATGGTGGGAGTTTTATTCACGAGAATCCACTGTTTTACATGTAACAGAATTCAAATAAAACTAATTTAAACGAAGTGGAGGGTTTAGAAGACTCAAGGTTAGAAATGCAGCTGGACTTGAGGCAGAATTGGAAATAGAGATCTTAGCACCATCAGGACTCTGTGCGGTTCTCATCTCTTTGATTTTCTGGGTATATGCTTTATTTTTTTTTTCTTATTCCCTCCCCTTTTCTGTTCGACATGATTGGAAATGCAGTTACTGATAATTGGCATGCTAGTTTTACATGCCAATAGTTCATAGTTCAGGCACCCAAAGAACTATTCTCAGTTCCAGATGAAATATTCTCAAAAATAGATTCCAATTTTTCCTTTTGCATCAGGTACAGGGCTGGGACTTATAAGCTTTGGCTAGAAAAATGAGGTCTCGGGTAGGGATTATGATGTGGCCATCGAGTCTAGTGTCTACTACTGGGCCAATCAGCTCTTGCCCTAGAACAGCTTCTATGATAATCTCATGAATGGAGTGAGGAAAACCAGCAATTCCCAGATGAGGGGGCTGGATAGATAACCCCCCTTACCTACACATAGTAACAGGCCCTTTTCTCTCTTTGATAGCAATAAATGAGACATGAGAAATCTACTTTTTTATGTCTTAAGAATTAGACACTTATGAAGAAAATAAATTTATCCAAGCAATAAATGAGACATGAGAAGTCTACTTTTTTGTATCTTAAGAATTGGACATTTATGAAGAAAATAAATTTATCCAATTAAATGCGTATTTTGGAATATATACTTTAAGTGTTTTGAATTTTGATAGGCTATAATATGATAGACATAAAATATTTAGCCCTGGGACTATGACATGTATATAGATTATTTTATAAATCATCTTTGGTTATGATTTCCCTGTAAATGGATATGTGTATTCTTATTAATTCATTAAAATTGAGTTTTGGGGTTCAGGGAGGGCTTGATAAAAGGGATAGAGATTGTAGGGAGAACAATTAAATTCTGGGTTATTGTAAATGTAACTAAAGAGTAAATAAGACTTGGGACCAGGGAAAATAATAGTATTGAATAAGAAAAAAATGGGGGTTAATTGGATCTGGTAGATTAGCAGGTAAGAAGTGAAATTAAAAAGAGTCTTTTATGAAAGCTGGAAACCAATATGAACTTGAAGTTTGAGTCATAGAATAATCAGGCTCTGATGGATATTTTCTGTTTGGCTCCCTCCCCACCCAAGACCCATACTCCTCTTTTGGCTTGCTCTGTTTCTTAAGGAGCCTGATTTCTGCTAACATCATCTCCCAGGCTCCGTTCCTGCCGGCTTCTACCAGTTGGAGGCTGACTCACATAAAAGGAGATCAGAGAGCAGGAGGAGAGAGACAGGTCAGAGGCTTTCTTCCCTGTTCCCTCCTGTTCACTGCTGCATCCCTCCCTGATCAAGGTCCTGTGAGGAGGCTCCACTCAAGGCTCCAGTTCTCACTGGGCCGTGACAAAGCGCTTTCCTCACTTTGCCCCTCTAACCATGTGTGTGTGTGGTGAGGGGTGGAGAGGGAGTAGGGGGAGATGTAACTGCTGTTCTCTGTTGCTAGTCGCTGGTGCCTATACTGCCCTTCTTGATTTCCATAACCCTTCTCAAACTTCTATTTCATGATTCCTTCATTAAAGTATACTCATTTGAAATACTGGGAAAAGTTATTTTTTGCTTCAAAAACTCTGATAATTTATTATGGAGGGAAGTTTTTCTACATAATATATATTATACAATATATATGTAGAGAATATGTATAAATAAATATATATACACACACACACACACACACACACACACACACACAGTAATACCTTGGTTTGCAAGCATAATTCGTTCCTGAAACAAACTACTCGTATTGCACGACGTTGCTCGTTTACCAAGTTAAAATGTAGCAGAAATGTTTGCTCATCTTGCAGAACACTCTCAAACCAAGTTACTCACAATCCAAGGTTTATATATATAATAAATTTCTTCATATATATATATACGGTATATATGTACCATATATATATGGTAATTGGCTTTTGTGATTTTTGAGGGCTGATAAATCTGAAATCTGTAGGGCAGGGCAAGTCATCAGGCAGGCAACTCTTGGGCAGGAGCTGATGTTGCAGTCTTGAGGCAGGATTTCTTCTTTCTCAGGGAAATCTTAGCTTTGCCCTTAAGGCCTTCAACTGAATGAATGAGGCCCACCAATATTGTTGAGAAGAATCTCTTTTATTTAAAGTCAAATAATCATAGATGCTAAACACATCTACAAAATATCTCCACAGCAATACCTAGATTAGTATTTGATTAACTAGATATTATAGTCTAGCCAAATTGACACATAAAACTAACCATTACCCAGGCATTAGGGAAAGCTGCTGCTTAGAGAAACCAAGAGGAAAGTAAGGTCTTTAAAGAGCCAGATAAAGACTTAGACTGGGAAGGAACCAGACTTAGGTGATGAAAAAGAGAGGTTCTGTATAGAAAAATTAATATGTAAGATGCAAAATGTAGGGGCAGCCAGGTTGGTTAGAGGATGAGTTCTGAGCAACAGAGTTGCTGGTTCGATTCCCACATTGGCCAGTGAGCTGTGCTCTCTGCAACTAGATTGAAGACAATGACTTAAGCTGAGCTGCCGTTGAGCTGCTGGTGGGTAACCGGATGGCTCAGTTGGTGAGAACACATATTCTTAACAAGAAGATTGCTGGTTCAACTCCCAAATGACATAGGGTGGTGGGCTGTGCCCGCCTCAACTAGATTGAAAATGGTGACTGGGCTTAGAGCTAAGGAGAGCTTAGAGCACCCTCCACAACCAAGATTGGAGGACAGCAGTTTGACTTGGAGCTGATGGTTCCTGGGAAAAACACGCTGTTCCCCAATAAAGTTTAAAAAAAGAAAAGAACTTGGATCTGGGAGCTGCGAGATCTGGGTTCAAATTCTGATTTTTTCAAAAAAAAGTCACAAAATGTAGACAGATTGTTTTCCAAATAACCATCTGTCCAGATATAATATGGATATGCCAAAGCTTCGTACTTTCCTCATTGTGGCTTTTTGGTACTCAAGACTATTGTCAGTGCTTTACCAAGGAGGAAAAAGTAGCATAATAGTCCAATTCCTGCAAGTTTCACAGTCACAAGAGGAGTGGTGAGGAAAGTAAGCACTGTGCACTTGACACGTCATTGTTTCGTGCTCTCAGTAGGCTTATAATATTGAAAAGGAGACCAATCATAGTCTGCAAAGGATCGGAGAGCAAGGCTGTGGTGTGTGCCCTACTATTTTTGTTTAGTGCATTTTTCTCTCTCTGGAGTTTGTCATGGGTCCAGCATCATCTGGCATCTGTCCAAGGTTGTTTTAATTTTTTACTCTTTCTTACCATAGAGGTCATGTGTTGTAATTTGGACTTTGGTCTGCAGTTCATGTTACAGCATGCACTGTAAATTCAGTCAACAAGTCTTTATTGAACAGAAAGTACTTTGAACATTGTGTGAAGAACCTTGAACTAAGTATTTTAATTGGGAAGGGTCACTGACTGATAGAATAGCTCTAATCTTTATGAGCTCCAGATCATTCTGTCTGTCAGCACTGGATTAGGTGGACCAAGGCCTGGGAGAGTTTCAGACAAAACGTGAGACAAGGCTTTAGACTTACATGGGTCTAAAATCTCAGGTGGGCAATACAGATAAAAGCCATGGGAAAAAGAGACTGAGCCAGAAGAACCAAGAAACAAACACAAAACATCTATAATTAGCTAAGAACACAAGTTAGGTAAGGAGGTGAGTTTGAGGACCAGGAAATTAAAAAAAAAAAAAAAAAGACATTAAGACCTCTCCAGTCTCAAGGTTAGCAATTTGGAAGGAGTGCGGAACCAATGTCAGTCCAACTCTCTCAAGGTTTAGAAGATGAGTCCTGGCTGGCTCAGGGATTGAGGGATGGAGAACAGATTCCATCATTGGCTTCCTATTACAGCCGTCTTGGCCTTACTCAGTTCTAAATGGAGACCATGTTTTATTCAGTGTATTTTAGATGAGTTTTGTTTGGAACTCATGACCATGGCTGATACTCTGCCATAACTCTTATGACATTTTTTCTTTCTGAAGTAGCAGGTGTTTTCTGAAGTAGATTATGTCATCACTCACAGACTAAGGATAACTGAGACAATGCATGTCAAACACTACACAGTGTGCCTGCCATGAATTAAGCAGTCAATAAATGTTAGTGACAATGACCTACAATCATGTGATTACCATGGTTTTATTTACGGCTTGCCCCTGTAGGTGCTGTCACACCCAGTGTTAGTTATGTGAAAGTTAATTACCTGTGGCTCACAAAGACTTCCAAATTTAAAAAATGCATGTGTAATTACATTTTTATCCCAAAACTAGATTCCAGACACACTGTAGCTAATCTATTTTCTTTGACCTAAGCACCCACTTATGTGATTCTGATTTCTTTAGCTAGTTTTAGATCCAAGCAAGCATCTGTTTCTTCATTGTCAAACTTTTTGAAAGGGCAAGTGTATGACATTACTCTAACTAGTCATTATCAATTTTAAGGTTGGAGAAGTGGAAATTCCTATTACTGCAGAGTTGGTGGGAGCCCATCAAGCTTTAATATCCAGATTTTACTTGGTACTGTTCTCAGATTTTTTTTTCTGTTCCCAACAGTATCCTAGCACCAAGCAAACGTCACTTGTCCAGATTCCTGGGGTCTCTCTTGATTTCTTTTTTTTAAAAAAAATAGATGCTGTGTTAGGAACCGGACAATCTTCAAGAACAGCTGCTATTTTTACAAATATCATATATGTCCTCATCAATGTCTGTTGTTTCACACCTTATTTCCTTCAAACAGGAATGCCATCTGGCCTGAATGCCTTATTATTGCACTTAGCTTTCTTCGATTGCAGCATGTCTTCTTCATAGAAACTGTAATCTCTATCTTTCTTGTGTAAAGTGTTCTCAGAAGTAAGAATTTCCCCATCATTTCCTAGAGTCCAGTGCTGCCAAAGAACCAAACAAAAACTCTCTCTAGGCCAGTGTTCCTCTAACCTTATCATTCCCTCCAGACCACCTACAGCATCACTGGGCACGTTATATGCTAGTGAGTCTGTTGTCTGGCCAAGCTGGGGTTCTCCTTTAGAGGTCCACCTTTTATTCACAAATGCCTTAACCTTCTTTTTGGAGTGGTTTTCCTCATCTCTTCTGTTTGTCCTTTAGGCACATTTCTTTGAGACATTTAGGTCTTTCTCCTGGTTTTCTGCTTTTGATGAAATACCAGTTAATTTCTGGGTTGATATTTTGGGCAAAAAGAACTAAAAGATGTTTAAGCTGCCTTTGGCCCTCAGTTGGTATGGCTCTGTGACTATTCAATTCATGTGCTGTTATTACTTCTTTCCAGATAGTCTTGGTTAAATGAGAGTAGAATTTCTGATTGAGTGGAACCATTGTGTCAGAATGCTGGGTCATCTGGTTTTGAATTTGGGCCCTGCTACTTCTTAGCAGTATGCTGTTGGATGAATTGTTTAAGTTCAGTTTTCTTATTGATAGAGTGGGCATAATAAAGTTATCTATGCCTCAAAGTTGTTATGATAATTAATACACATTGTACATTACGAGTTAGTAAGCATAATATGCCTAGAAAGTGCCTGGCACATTATGTGTGTAACAACTGTTAGTATTGTGTTATTACCCTTGAGTCAGTGGATGTTAGATTAGCCACAACATCAAATACCACCTGTCACAGGCCTGATGTCTCAGATGGAGGATAGAACAATGTCATGATGTGACAAAAAAGTCACATATAGAGATGTGACTAGGAGATTCTATATATCTCACAATATCATCAAATACAGGCCATGATCAAGAAAACTTGGGAGAAGACTTTAAACTTAGAAAACATGAAAACAAAAATAATGCTTGGAAAAGGCATTATATCCAGTACTGATAGCAAGTTTTTCTAAGACAGCTTATCTCATACAGTATCTTAATAATTTCATCATTAAGATCATGAATGAAAAGATATAGGCTTAAATAATTATTTGGATGTTACAAAGACAATTCTTTTCTGCTCCATGGTGACCACGTACTTTTGGGCAACTCATTCTACTTTGTAGTTCTTTCTGATAAGACAAATACAACAATTTGGCATTAAGTCAGGAATTTTTCCTCTTGGAGGCCTGGCAGCTCAGGGAAAGGAGTAATACATAGCTACCTGTGTCTGTTTTTTAACCTATTCTCCCTTGGTACAGGATCTCTGGTTACAAGGAGGCTGGTGTTCTCAGCGTTGAAGGTTGATCTCATTCCAGCATGAGTAGAGTGAGAGAACAGGGTTTTGAGATCTGTAGTTGCTTGGGATGAATTTGTTTGAGTTCAAAACTCATTTTCTGAATGGGCCAGTCACTATGAAGGTAGTCCATGGACCCTGATTCATAAATTATATATAGTCGGTCAAATATACATAATTAAATATACAAAATATAAAATATATAATTAAAAAATGTATCTGATCAAGGCTGTCAGTCTGGGATATAGGTTTAGGTTAATCCCACAATTGGTTCGGATGTCTGAACTAAGCTGGAGCTGCCCAGTCTTGCCCCAAAGCTGAGCTACTAGATCTCTTTCCTATGGTTGGGACTACAAAGCCCATAACTTTTGGGGCAATCTCCCTAATTCTTTTAATATAGAGCTTTCTTGAGGACCCCTGATTTGCTTGAAATGAATTTGACCGTATCTATTTGCAGTTAAAAGGTAACTTGAATGATTTCTAATGAAAGTTGTCTATATAAAGCATACAGTTTCCCTGACACACAGTTGTTTTTCTTTCTTCAGTTAATAATAAGAGGGTGACCATGAATGTTTAATGCTTGGCTGGGCCAGAGACCTTGAAATCTTTTGCAATACCAGCTTTGAAGCTTTAAATGGGGAATGAAAAGATGTTTGCATCTTCAATCCCTTTTGTGGGCGTATAACCAGTATTAATATTTTAATTAAACACTGTATTTTGGGCTTGCATTCATGTCTGAACATCATGGTCATAGGCTTTATTTTTGTAGTGTTTAGAAACTACACTATTTGGTATGTCAGGCTATAAGGAGAAAAGGAACAAATAAAGTGGCTAAAACAGTCCAGACATATCAGAATTACTGGGTGGATAAACACAAAGTTATTAAGGGTCTCATATTCCCTCCAGCTTTTTCCTCTGCTCATTTCCAGGGTATCATTCTCATCTGCATAGTGGAAGGTAGGAAATATTGTCTTTAGGCAAACATGTGTCTAGCTAGAACTCTATTTATTACTATAGAAAAAAAGAGCTGGTTTGGGGAAAATCTAGCACCTAAATGTATTATTATTATTATTTTTTGTAGTGAAAACTGGCAATTGATTACAGCTTCTATTATTTCAGAAGTATAGGTGGACTTTGCTAGTAAAACAACTCAGATGTCCAGGCTGATGTTCTAATGGGATTAAAATTTTACTACATGAGGAACTCTTTGTACTGATCGCTGACCAAACTGTCTGTGATGGGAAAAAGGAGGAAAAAGAATTTATGTACAGGTGCCTGGAAACGAAGAGACTGGGGAGACATTGCTTCCCCCAGCTGGTCTGTGGGACTGCCACTGAGGCCCCATTGAAAGAGAGGATAGAAACAGAAGCCAAAGGAGCAATTTCAATGAATAACTAAAGCGATGGTGATAAGAATGATGAAGATAAAAATAAAAATAATATCTGTACCATTTTCTGGGTGCTTACTAACATCTGGCACTAAGCTAAGCATCCAGTACATTAAGCCAGTATTCCATTTAATCCTCACAACATTATGAGGAAGGAATTATCACTTCCACCATACTAAAAAAAGAAAAAAGAGAAATTCAGGTTGAAAAGGGTTTCATATCTTGCTGAAGGTCAAAGAGATGCTAAGTGGCAGTGACAAGTTTAGAATCCAGGTGTGATTTTAGAACCAAATTTGGGGGCACCAGATAACAGTGTTCTGGCCCACCAATAACCAAATATGGCTCAAAATCCGGGAGAGAGTTTATTTGTCTTATGCTTTTCACCCCCTTACTTCCCCCTACTCCCATCCATTTTGCTCACTTCCTCACCCCATCCCACCCTCTGAAAATGACTTCTATGCAGCAGCCTGGGAACTCCTCCCCAGAAGACAGTTGCACACAGGGAGGACTCTTCTCAGAGAGAGGGCCAGAGCAGGGACCTGGTGAGTAAGGGGTCTTGAGAAAGGGATCAGGGACAAAGAATACCAACTGCCTTGTTTCTCAGTACACATAAGTACTCCCCCCGCCCCCTGTAACTTCTTGGAAATAGTTAGAGAAGACCTTAGAGGGGATCCAAGTCCCTAGGTGTTTTTGGTGTGAAAGTTGTGGCCTCACTGGTCCTGCTATGCTGATGAGGTTCAGAACCATTCAATTGCACTGTAACTGCCATAAACTGTGCATTCCCCAAACTTTTCCCAAATGTTTCTAGGTCTACAAAATGGAGGGATAAGATGAGATGATCCCTAAAATTATTTTTAGCTTGTTAAATTATTTTAACCAAAAATGGGTTCATACCCACAATTTATTTTCAGCTGGAACCCAAATTGGGTGAGGAGGAACAAATGCTTTTATACTGATTATGACTATGAAAAAGATCCCAAGGTCAGTATGAAGGGAAGGAAGAACAAATAGAAAGTTATGTGACAGAGGGCTAACCAATCATCTAGAAAGTTCACATTTAAAAAAAACACAACATGACTAGAATGTTTTGCTTTTACTTCTTTATTTATAAAATCCTGACATAAACAAGGAAATCATGATTGTAATCCTTATTCCTGGGACCACATGCCCTGGCCTAAGGTCTGTAATGACTATAATTGGTTCAGGCTCCTGGGTTCCAACCTCTGGAGGATAAGTATGAAATAAATCCACCAGGAAGTTATTATTCCCTTTCCTCAGTGATGAGTCTCATGAGAGTCCCCCTAGATGTTAAATTGATGAAGGAGTTAATTTATGTGCTCATCTTTCTATTTGTCCCTCTATCTATCCTTCTGTCCATTTAGTCCATAGCCATTCACTTAGCACCCACCATATATCAAACACTGTGCTGGGTAATGGGGAAAGTGGGTCCAGAAAAAAGATGCACTTTCTGTCCTAGGGAATCTAATATAATCCAATGTTAGTGGCAGACAGAGAGCTAGTTTCAGCCGTGTTTAGTGCTATGATGGAGTGGTGATCCAAGTTGTGTGAATCACAGAACAGGAACACTTTATAAAATCATAGGCAGTAGGAGAGGCATTCAGAGAAGGAGAAGCTTGAGCTGGGTCTGGAAGTATGAGCATGAATTACCTGGAGGAGTAAGAGGAAAGGTAGTCCTAAAAGCAGATACATAGGAAAACATGAAAAGAGTTCACATGACACACTCAGGCAATAGCATGTGGTTTTGTGTGACTCAAGCACTGAAGATATTCATAAGAAAGAAGAAAAAGATAGGAATCTTTCATGGAGAGGCTGGTGTAATATGTTGGCTGGCCAAGATGTTTGATTTTATTATGAGATGATAGAGAATTTCTAAATCAGTTGAGAAGGGAGAGTAACTGTATCCCAAAAGAATAATGAAAAATAGGGTGTCCTTAAACTGACAGTCCATTTATGACTCTCAATCCCAATGGTGACTTCTAGAAGCTATTCCCATTTAGTAAGTAGCAGTTTTCTGTGCAGTAGTCCTTATCCTTAAGCTCTCATTGTCACAGGTATCATGTGGGAGCATTTTAAAAACCCAAATAATCCTGATCTACCTCAGTCCAATTAATTAAAAATGTCTAGGGTTAGGATATTTTAAAGCTCTCAGGTGATATCCAAGCACAGCCAAAGTTGAGAACCACTGTGATGGTGGTAGTTCAGGAAGCTGGCAGGACTGGGAGTTCACTCTGTCATATACCCTGTTGAATTTCAATTCACCTTGGCCAACCATTGAGGTGTACACTGAATCTCATTTGTGTCAGGTTGCATTCTGAATTTTTGAAGAAGGATCTCCCAGGGAATTGCATGGGAGTTCTCTCTCTCCCAATTTGATCATCATTTATTGTTGAAGGCAGAAAAATTAACTAAACATTATAATATGGTAAGACAGTTATTCTGATTTATTCCTTACACACATTGCTATGAAAGGTATCCTTACATCCAGAGAGGGAAAGGGACGTGAAATATGAAGAAATACAGGGTCCCAGGGGTCAAGGACAAGAGGGTTATTCCAGGAAGAGGGATCAGAATGTGTAAGGCATGGAGGCATGAAAAAACATGGCAAAGACCCAGGGTTGTCATGGTGCTTTTTTCATATCACTTGCAGTACACCCCTCATATTGTTGCATATGGTTAATTTTATATGGATCTGGTCCTGTTTCTATCCTGTAAGAGCACTGAGGGTAGGTATGCCCAGAATATAACAATCTTACCAAATAATAGCCTCTTATAAACTGAAGTGGTTTGCAGAAAAAAAAAATATTTTGATTGAAAATGTAGTCAGACAAGAAAACAACTAGCTCAAATACAGTGAGATAGTTTAAAAATAAAAAAGAAACATAAATATTCATGGGAATATAATCACAAGATGAATTGAAACCAGAAGTTATTTTCATGAATATAATACCAGGCTAAATGTTTGAGCAGCGTACAAATCCCCTTCACATCCTAATCATCTGATTTAATACCTGACTCTCCCTGAACACTGTCCCGAATGCGGCAACTTCTTTCAGTCAACAGCCTAATCAATATGATCATGTCTCTCAAGTTTCATTCCTTACTTTGAAGTCACACTTTGACTCATAAGGAATTTCCACACTTCCTCACAGCTGTTGAGAGGAGAGTCCCAGCAAAAGGAAGTACTGCCCTGTGTGCTCTCTCCATTTCCTTCCTGGCTGTGCGTCATCCAGCTGCATCCAGGAGTCTCAAAGGATGTCATGAAAATTACTTACAATGTTAATGGGTCTAGGTCACAAATTCTTCAGGACAGTATCTTCTGGTTTTGATTTATATTAAAATTGATCAGAAAGTCCCTAAACTTAACTGACGTTGTTAAAACTGACATCAATGAAAAGTATTGATTGCAAATGTGTTTATTGTCTTTCTTTAAAGTTCTCACTGTTTTCTTAAAAATCTGTACCAAAATGATTAAAGTCAGAAAGCAGTTGGTATGATCCTCATTTGGATAGATAAGTTGTAACAAAGGTGCTTTCTTAAACAAATTTTGGAACAAATGTTGATTCACAGGGCATTTTCTCTTAGCAAGTGGAAGCATTCTCAATAAATATGCATTGAAAACAATGGCCATTTGTATCTTTTACTTTATTAGAAAAGGACACTTCTGTGTTGCATGCAATAACAGCTTTATATGATGGTGGCTCAGGGAGTTTTTCTCATCAAACTGATTAGACTAAGTTAGTGTTCAGTTGATGGCTCTTTCACACTTCTTAAATTTGCTACTATCACTTTAAGAAAGCTAGTCTTGTCCTTGTTAAGTATGTATTTAGAGCTCTTACAGCTGTCTTCCTGGCTTCATGTTTGAGCTTTAACATTTTGAAGATCTCAAATATAGTCCATTCCTTATTCCCTGGGTTCACTGGGTTCATTCATCTATTTTTTCCCCCTTCTCCACACCCCCAGCAATTTTCAGCAAACACCTCTTAATCCCACAGTCTTTTAAATCTCTGATTTAAATCACATTCTATGGTTCTTGAACTTCTGTTTAAGCAAAACAACTAAACATAGTCGCCATAGAATTAATTATACAAATTGCCTTAAGATATAACTGGAAACACAACTATTTAAAAATGTCTTATGTTTATCTTTTCCAGATATGCCAATCTCAGGACAGAGGTAGGTGATAAAAGACTTTTTGTGACTTCTCTTTCTCTGAAATTAAAATAATAAGAAAATAAATTGTGATGTTCAATTAATTCTATGGCAAGTGATAAAGATCAAAGACTCATTTTATTACAATATTTTCACTTTTATAGAACAGATTCACTTTGAATCTTGGCTTGCATTTGGAATGTTTACCTTTTAATAAGTGATCTGTTTAAATGTGGATCAGAGAACAAGGGTTCCTGTTTTACAGTTCAACTTTTGACCTTGGGGGATAAATGGGTGGAGGCTAAGAGGAAAAGTCCACTGTGTTTCTACTGAACTTTTTACCCTTAAAAAAAAAAATGAGCAAGTTTAAAGTTCACACAGTGCACAAGAGGTCTCCACTGGGGATTTCTGGTATTATTAACTTCCTGACCTCAGATAATTAAAAAGAAAGAGCAGAGCCACCTCAGACTATGACTCAACTTTGAACTTTTAACCTCCCAAGTAAAGTATTTAAATTGTAAATGGTAGACCCAGGAAGCTTTCTTATTGCTATTAAGTTCTTTCATCCCTGGTCACAAAGTTATAATTTAGGCCAAAAGCATAGCCCAATCTTTCCTTTTTATTTACTTAACCTCTTTTAGGACTGAGAACACTATTTACCTAGAAATGACAGGTATCTGGTGAAAGAAGTCAGTGAATTTTGGAGCTAGGAGCAACAACCCCAGATGATCTGTCCAGGCTCCTCAATTTTGAAAGACAGTCCTGAGAACCAGGGAGCTGGGTGACTTCCTTATAATGTCAGATGATTAATAGTGGAACAAAAGAGCATCCTCGATTCATTAGCTGTATTTGTTTCAAGAGTATAAGGATTCAAACATGATTGGAGGTAAGAAATATTTCCCTATGTAGCACAGGACTCTAGAGGATCAGTGGCTTTTACTTTGCATTAAAATTCATAAAGTGCAAAAAAGTCACTGGCTAGGGTGTCAAGCAACCCTTCATTCTATTGGTTGTATAACCGTTGGGACTCATTTAACTTTTCCAAGTCACGATTTGCTTGGTTGTAAAATGGAATATAGTTGGGAGGAGATAATAAGCATCTAACACTCCTTTCTGTTACAGCATTTTTTTTGGTTCAGTGCTATTCTTGCCTTAGAATTCTTGCTGCAATTCACATTTAAACACTGTATACGTAGATATACAATTATCAGCAACAGCTAGGTTTTCTTAACATGGAGGACAGGACTACATGGCTGAGATTTTAGGGTAAGTGGTTATATCACACTGGGCTTGACACTGATGATGAGGCTCTCCTTACTTTAAGAAAAGATAGAAATCCCAAATGAAAAGGAGAAAAATCCCCTAAGGAACAGGGAGGAGAAGAACAGAAGAATCAGGACAAAGAAAGGAGGGATGACCAGAAGAAGAAGCATTGGAAAGGAGTGTGACAAAGACACAGTAGCCTCCTCAGTTGGATGGGGACTCAGCCAATGCTTGTGGTGCTGAGAAAGCCAACAAGTATATTGTGAATCTGCTGGAGCCACATGCTGTTACTACTGAAGCTTAGATGGCAGCTTTCATTGGCACTTGTACAACACACAGCCAGTAGGAGAGCTAGTAATCGGCAGGGCCCATTCTTCCCTCCTGCCCTTTGCTAACACCTTTATTGCCTCCAGTTAGTTCTCGCACCACTCTCATTAGTTCCCATCTGTCAAAGCACAGTTCCCTTCCAATATGCTGTCCTTTTCTTATACAAAAGAGACCCTCTCCCACCCCCCAATGTAGCTGTAAAGCATGGAGCTGAGGCTGAGCTCTAAGATAAGACAAGGTTGGATCAGGGTGAACAATGGTTTTCTCATTTCCTGGTCCCAAGAAGTGTGGGAGATGGGACTGCAAGATCCCACTTGGGGTCTTCATGCAGCAACAGCTGGAAGGGAGGGAGAGTGTGATGGCTGTCTGGCTGGAGGCCTATCTGCTTGGCCTGGAAGCAGAGGGTCCTGGTCACTGCCTGGTCAAAGTGTCCACAGCTGTATTCAACCCCCATCACATCACAGATGTTTCCCCATCTATTTCCTCAACCACTCTCACCTGTATTAAACTACTTTACTTCTATTTTACAACCTCCTCTGTTCCTTCTTCCTTCTCTGAGGGCCAGCAAAGGCAGGTGATTACCATTTTAGCATAGGACTGCATTAGTATAAATATGTCTGTTCAGGCTATTGAAGTTGCAGACCAGTGGGCTGCAAACAACTGTTAATCTGGGGTTTTGGTGGGCAAAATTACCCAATTATTTTTTCTGCTTTGTAAGCCCTATTCATCCACTAAATTTCTCCTCCCACATTAGCCCTGAATACATTCCTTCGGGTATAGATGTCCAGAGTATAGTCATGTTAACCTTAAAATCCCCTGAGGACTGAGGTCACAGGTCACCAAGCAGAGCATGACTATCACCATGAAATAGTCATATTGCCTCACTGACACTTGCCTTCATCAACATCTAGAAAGGAAATTAAGAAAGGCCTGGGTTTTGTTTGCCAGCTACCCCTACAATGGAAAGCATCACAATGCAAATAAAATATGCTACACTTGAAAACATTTTTTTAAAAGTTTATTATTAGTTATAGGCTAAAACAAATTCCAGGTAGCTCAATTTAGGGCAATGATAACCTATTTTTAAAAATTTATTTCTTTTTATTTTTTTAAGCATTTGCACCTTAAGGCAATGGAAGAGAAACACAGTTAAGCACAACCCAGAGAGCCAGCTCCAAATAATTCAGTATGTGAATTATCTGCAGTGAGGACTCTTCTTAGACTGGGCCCAATAATCCCCTCTGAGAATCTGAGTGCTGCTCAGGGCAGCCAAACTCCTCACTCCACCTCTGAGCTGCCCCAACCCCACTGGGGATAAGTGGAAGAGCAGCGTGCGGTAAGTAGCCTTTGCTGACTCTAATTACACATCCACAACCCCAGCTCTGCTGAGAAGCCAGCTCCTTGCCTCCAGAAGAGCCAAAGGATGATGGATTCTCTAAAGTTATCTACTTTCCTGGGCAATATAACCTCTTCTTGCATGAATATTTAAATTGAGGATAACACTGGAAAAAACAAGAACAACAAAAAAACCCACTGGAAAATCAAACCAACGAAAAGACCCTATTCTCTGTTTTCTTCCTTCATACATTTAGATGAAAATAGATCCCCATATTTGTCGGATATCACTTCTTTGGTTGGATGCACCCAGCTCGCAAAAATAAGTCATCTTTTGTGATTAAATTTAGTAGAGTATCCAGTCAAGTGCCAGGAGCTCCAGAACCCTTAATGGAACTTTGGCAAGCAAGACAGCAGTAATTGTACAGCAGGTATAATGGAAGTGGGAGGCTGGGAGTACAAGGAGCTGTAATCTTTTTTTCTTTTCCCCTGCAGCTCTGAAAGTGATCTAGTATCTAAGTTAGGTGTTATTTTATATTACATTTTGTCACATCTAATGGAAGTGACACCATCTAGCAGCCAGATGCAGATGGAAATTTGTTGGTATCTATGGAAGGCAATGGTTGGCTCACTTATTCATTCAATAACATGTATTGTATCCATCAAAAAGATATGTCAGTCACTGGACACAGGAATCTCTTGGTGATCCCTGAGATATAAAAGAGCAAGTTAGGAATTATCACAAAATGCCTGTTTATCCAGGGCTGCTAGGCAGAGGGCATACCCCCAGAGAAGTTCTGACATTTTGTGGAGTATTTAAAACCATAATTGATTCTACTTGTGGAGGGCCAGAGAGACTGGCTGGCTTTACTCCTGAGAGGAAAATTAAGAAGTTCCCTTACAAATTAATGGTTGCTGTATGGATAGGCCTCTCTTTTACCTCCTCCTACCTCGAGTTGAGGGAGATAGAGCTGGGCCAAAATTTTACTAATTTATGTATTGAATGTCTACCAAGTACAAGGTATCATATGGGATAAAAGATAAATTAAACACAGGCCATCCTTGACTTAAATGGAGAAAAACCTTTCTTGAGTAATTGTAATGTAAGTGTAGTTCTGGTAAGCACTATATGAGGAAGCAGACAATCTATGGTAAGTTGTTTATGAAATCCCAGAGAGAAAAGTTATTTTTTGAGCATACTTTTTGAGATAGATATAAACATACAATGAAAATAATAATATAGATTTAAAAAAAGCACAGGCACTGCTTTATAAACATTGGAAACCAACTGAAATAAGAATGTTAAAAATTGAGCAAGCAAGATGAATTAAGCTAATATCGTAAATAATAATTTCTTAGACTCTGGAAAATGGTAGTGTTTAAAGGTCTTTTTTTTTTTTTTTTTTTTTTATTAAAGATTCCAGGAAGCCAGAGACTTCTGGGTAATGTTTAAATCATTGGGAATTGATCTGACATTTAATGGCAAAATGTTGACTCTCTAATGCCGTAACAAGGTCAGTGGGTCAGGGGACCTCCATTACCTAACCTTAGCTGGCCTCTTTACATGACATATCAGAGTATTGACCAAGGTTGTTATGCAGGATTGGACATAGAGTTCTATATCCTTATTTTAGTGTTGTTAAAAAAACTGGTCTAGCCAATATACTATATTCTGCTATGATCTGCATTTTTGTGTGATCCCTCTGAAGGGGTTCTGCTTTGTCCCTTGTTTATCCTCACATATTTTGATTTGTCTAGACTCCCTAGACAAAACTGAAGTTTTTTTTCTGAACACTGTATCCAGGCTTCATTCGCTGAGGGTCCTAACATTCTCTAAGCTTCCACACTATATTCTGCTTTCAAACTTCATTGATCCTCCAAAACCTGTGCTCCAACTGCTTCCACAGTAAGATAGAGGCATACTGGGACAAAGCTGCCGAGCTATTTTCCTGTTCCTTCTGCAACTAGTTGTGGCCATAGGACTAAGCTGTCTCTGTCAAGTGTGAGCAAAAGTGATGGGTGCCATTCAAGCCTTTTCTTGAAAATTTGTATGTTCACTCCTACAGCTCTCTCTTCCTTTCTATGGGCTGAAATAGTAATGATAAAACAGATCTTAGAAGACATGTGTTGAAGATGGAAGCATTACCCTCCTCGGGCTGAGTTCCTGAATGATTGAGTAGAGCAGAGTCTCTTGCCCCCATCTCAGTCCCTGCACCAATGATTTAAACCTCTAGCCTTGCGTTGTTACTTGAGAGATGCATCCACTTCTATTTTATTTCAACAATTACATTTTCAGGAATATTTACCTCAATAGTTTAGCCTACCTAATTACCATGGATGGCTACTTGATTTTACTAGAAAAAAACTTCAAGAGCATTCAAGCTAGGATTGTTGATGAAACTGAAAATTATTCAAGCCCTGCTCTTATTCTGTCTCTCCATCATATATTTGATGGGGAGGGGTAAAGTGAGGAGAAAAGAGTAAAAGAGGGATAGGTTAAGAGTGAAGGAGGCAGTGTGGAGGCAACAGTTGTGCTATAGAGATTTTTACACTTCTTCAGGAATGAGAGTGGAATACAAACATTTTTAAAAACAGAAACAACGCCTCCTTTTTGTTTTTTTCCTTTTTCTACTCCATAAAACCTTTATTGAGTATTCTGAACTCATTGGATACCACCAGCTAATGAATTCTAAATTCTTTGTGTTTGATTCACTATTCACTACAGTGAATCAAACACAAAAAATTTAGGAAGGGTTCTAAAATAAGCACTGTAAAGGTCACCTTGAACATACATTGCAGAAAGTAACCTCTACATTTTCTTCTTACATCTTTTCCAGTCAAATCGTGTCTTTTCTCTGTAACACTTGTCACTTAAATCTTTCTCTTAGCAGGTCATCTCAAAAGTCTTGCATGCTAGAATCGGGAATAAAAGAGAGATAAGCACCACCAACATCTATTGCTGATACAACTCCTTAATATCCTCCAGAGGTGCTCACGTATACACATTTATATAAAGACAGTGCCAGATAGAAAACTTAAAGTGACCTCTCACTTGAGAAACCATGGGGGTAGTGTGCGCAGTAACCCATACTTACCACTGACCTAATAGTATCTGATCTGAACCTAACATAGCTTCAGAAAAACCCATGTGTTGAGACTAATACAAGAATGAGAAAAAAGGAAAACGTTGCTTTCTTCTAATGTGGTAAACAGGGCATGAAGTCTTTATAGTTTGCTAGTAGAACCAGTTTTACAGGTTATCTACTTACCCATAGGGCTTAGCCTTAAGGGAAAAAAAAATATTTACTCAGAAAATACCTGAAGATTTATTGTAGAATGTTTGAATTTGGTATCCAGAATAAAGAACTGGATTAAAGTAGTTATGTCCGCATTTACTGGGATGAAGTTTGAAACTGGAACTATTACCTATTTAAAGTTTTTCATGAGTGCATACTTCCCACCTCTGTTTTTGGCATGAGGAAGTGATAAAAGAAAGCTTCTTTCTTTCACACTCTCCTTGTGTCCACTTACTATTAAGTTTTGGTAGAGTCCTCATATTCACTTAAATTGCTTTCTCAGACTGTTTGTTTTATATGTCAGGAAATGATTATTCATTTAATGGATCCAGGTCTTCTCAGTTTGAAGAGAAAATAGCTGTAAGTAAGAAATCCCCACAAGGCATCCATCCATGTGTAAGCCCCTCTGAGTGAGTACGCGTGAGAGACAGACAGGCCCATACCTAGTGGCAAAGAATGTGACAGAGAGAGAGAAGACAAACCATGAAGTCTTAAAGTAATAAAATGATTTATGAAGCTATTGAACAGTGATATATTTACACATTTCAAATTCATTTCCTTTCAAGTTAAGGTTTCTGTCAACAGATCTGAGGAGTCTTCTCAGTACAGCTGCTACTACTGCAGATAGTACCGGAGGGAAATGAAAACAAGAGATAGAAGAGGAGAAAAGCAATTATCTCATATGTGTGTTTGTATGTAAAGTTCATCTCATTCATTCCTCTCTCCTGGTTCAGTTACTGGAAGTATTCTTTCATTTAACAGTTGTCTGCTTTGACAAAGACAAATCAACTTCAGCTTTTGTGACCCTTAGGGAAATATTCTATATCTTGTGGTGAAACTGATTGATTTTATTAAAGCCACTGTGAAATCTCTGCTTCCCCAGGAAGAAGACTATATTTTTCTTCACTTCAGATTGAAAGAGAAAATAATCTGAATAAATATTATATGTCATATTCAATTTTAAAAGATATAAATAGAGAGGGTGCAGAGGTTGCCTTCTTCAAGTTTGGGTATACATACAGAGGGTGCCAAAAGAATGTATACATATTTTAAGAAAGGAAAACTGTATTAAAATTATAATACTCAATATATATCGATAACAAAAAATGAACACAAGTCATGTTTGACTTCTGCAATTGCAAGAGGTGCTCGAAATGGTTACCATCAGTGTCCAGACACTTCTGATTACAGCAAACTGCTGCTTGAACAACGTTGACCAAAGTGTTTACTTGTATACACTTTTTTGGCACCCCAGTATATATATATATCCATATATCCATATCTATCTATCTATCTCATATAAAATTATGCATATATTTTACATATTCTTAGTTGAGAATACTAATAAAATTATAAAGACTTAATAACTGAGTATTTTTATTCACTCACAAATTGAAGTTTTCATTACACTAAAACAAAACTTTCTGAAACGAGGGGAAAGTGCCTTCCTCTCTTCCTTCATTTGATGAGCTAAAATAAGTATTCATTCTTCACTTTTATCTTACAAGTTCAGCTATGCAGCTGTTGTTGGCTTAACAAGGTCTCCTCACATCTCTTCTACAGAGACCTCTCTGATACAGAAAGTCAGTCCTGTGCAGCAGTTTTGAAGTTCTAAAACAATCACAAAGTTTTCTTGTCTCTAATGAGTCTCCAGGATTATGAGAACTCAGGTACGTCAGAAAGACATTTGAAAGGAACAGGAAGTACAAGTGTTGGCTTTGTTCCATTCAAATTAGCGTAGCTAGCTTACAGCTATTTTATTTTATTTTTTTCTTCAGTAAACGCTCTTTCTTCATGTTTTTTCTATTTGCCAAATTTCAACATTCTGGGTCACAAAAAACATGTGACAATCTTATCAATAAACAGCCCATACTTTTGTTACATGAATGGAGGAGAGCAGAATTGATTTCTTATTACTGAAAAGAAGCTCATGTCAAAATAAATGATTGTCTGAGCAAGACGGGGATATTCAGCCTGTTGCCACAATCACTCAAGACAAGCCTGCACTCAGCATAAAAATTAAAGGGAGACCAGATGAAGATGAAGACTCTTTACATAATCCTTTATACTCAACTCTTCTTTCAACCTCTCCTAGGCAGGAGGATGTATTTTTCCTTTCAAGCATGGAACAGCAGGGTTTATCTCTTCTTGGACAAGAGAACATCTGTCTCCTTGTCAGAGGAGACAGACAAGGAGACAGATGAGGTTGGAGAGGACTCTGCCTCCCAGAATCAGAGTGCAAATGCTGTGATTCTGGTTCATGACAAGAAGGATGGGTTCTTGTTCAGGGATCCAGGCCAGATACCATCTCCGTTACTGGACCACAAATTACAACACTGATTTAAAAATTGTACATGTGACTTTTTGAACCATACAAAGAACGCTTTTCCCATTTTAGTGTTAGTTTAGTTTGTTTATTATGTGTGACATCATATTTTAAGGGTTATGAAACTATATAAAGAATAGGCCCATACTATAGTCCTATGGGGACACCACTGCTTAGAAAGAAAAAGTATTAGTGTATTAAACATGTTTCAGAAGGGATGAGAAAAAGTAAACTATTTGAAGCCATCTATTTAATTCAGCTGGAATTTATTTTACTATAGCTTTATCCCAAAATATTGAACCATTTTTCTTAGCACAATTTATTGTATAACAGCATAACATTTCCCAATAATTTGTAATTCCAGCTATATAATTTACTATAATTTTATAAATATTTGAGTCTATTGCTGAGTTTTGGTTTGTTTTTGTCCCAATGCTTTATCTATGTCAGCATACTCTTTTTAATTTCTATATCTTTTTAATATATCTGGTACTAGGAACAATGTCCTTTCTCCATTATTTTTCTTACTCAAAAATATTCCAGCAATTCTAACCTGTATAATTTTTTTTTTTTTAAGATTTTATTGGGGAGTTAGGGGAGGGAATAACGTTGGGGAATGGGGCAAGGAGAACAGACAAGTTGCTGTCCTTTTGTTCTTCAGTCTATTTGTGGAGGACGTTGCTTCACTGGCCCATGTTGGTATTGTGATCATTGTGCTCTTCCTGAGGCAGATGGGCCGCCGGCCATTGGACGGCCGCTCACGGTGGCTCATGCTGGCTGCCGCCGGCCACTCACGGTAGTTTACAGCAGCCCATTGCAGCCCTGCTGCAGCCTACACCTCACTGGTGACTCACGGCAGCCCAGCTCCAGGTCGAGCTGTTATTCATCATCTTAGCTGTAGAGGGCAGTGTCACTGGCCCACGTGTGAACCGAACCGGTGACCCTGCTGCTCAGAGCTAGCACTCCCAAGCCAACTCTTAACCAACAAACCACTCGGCTGGCCCCTAACCTGTATAGTTTTTAAAGAATCAGTTTGTCAAATTAAAATTAGTGTTAAAAAATTTATTGGAGTTTTATTTAATCTATAAAATAATTTGAGGAGATGTGTGACTTCCAATACTAATTTTATTTCTATTTTATTTATAGCTTCTTTTCTGGTTGCTATGGTCTGGATGTTTGTATCCCCCAAAATTTATATATTGAAATCCTAACCCCTAAAGATGATAGTATTAACAGGTGGACCTTTGCGAGGTGCTCAGGTCATGAGAATGGAGCCCTCATGAGACTGAAGCCCTCATGAATGAGATTGGTACCTTATTGAGAGGCTTCAGAGAGATCACTACCTCCTTCCACCATGTGAGAACACAGCGGGAAGGCACGGGCTATGAGTCAGGAAGGAGCCCTCACCAGAAGGCACAGTATACATTTGTGTGCTTATTGACATTCAGATGCTTATTGATGAGTAAAGGTGGGTTGCATTACTTTAATGCAGTACTATTTTACTATTCTACCAATGATGAGAAATATCAGTAAGTAAAAAAATAATTTCAATCGTGGTATAATGAGCTGCCATTTTTGTTTGTAAACGTCTTGCTTATCCTTTGCTTAACTCTTTGTTTAAACCCTGAACTTATCAATTCTCATGATTTGCATGTCTTAAAATAAAATTGTTTGATTTAAAAATAAATTGCCATTTTCCTGGATACCTATATATATATATAAAATGTTTGTTTGTTTTTAATTTCCTCTGATTTTTGGAAGCCCTCCTAATAGAGAGCTGGATTATATCCTAATGTAGTTTTAAAAAATTGTCAGGATTGACACTGTCCAAACCAAAATCTGTTATTGCTTTCCCTCTATTTATTTTTGGAAAAAGATTCACATGAAAAATTATAAATAAATACAAAAAGATTTTTTTTCCTAATAGTGCAGAACAAGATTATACTCCTAAAGTTGTTCCAAAGCAGAATAAAATTTAGTTTGAAAAAGACAAACAAATAAGAAACAAAAACTCATAGACACAGACAACAGTTTAGTGGTTACCAGAGGATAAGGAGGGGGGAAGTAAAAGAGGGTAAAGGAGGTTAAATATATGGTGATGAAAGGAGAACTGACTCTGGGTGGTGAACACACAATGCAATATATAGATGATGTATTATAGAATTGTACACTTGAAACCTATGTAATTTTGTTGACCATTTTAAACCGAATAAATTAAAAAAACAATTTAGTTTAAAGGGGCAAAAGAAAGGGCTTTTGGATGATGAACAGAGGTGGATCCCTTCCTGGTGGCTTCGAGGGCAGACACTCCCTGCTTCACTCTTGTTTCCTCATCTTAGTCTGATCTGCAGCCTTCCCACAGGCATCCTTGACAGATTTCCTGCCTTTCACCTGGGCAGGGCCAAAGAGAGAGGGACAAAGGCTTGTTTCCATATTGATACCCTTTTGGAAGCAACCCTGGGCGATGTAGGAGATGTCTGTACTTTACTGCCAGGTGATGAGAGCAATGGGAGAAGGGAAGGGAAAACATGCCCAATTTGTCTGAGTTTTTAAGACTTTCCAAACTCATCTTTAGAACCAGGTTCACAGAAATGCATTCTTGTTCCTAAGGATATTATAAAACTAGAGGAGTGACAAGGCTCATTGCAGAACTCCCAAGGGAACATGAGCCTTAGGGACATGGACCGAAGAATGGTGAACTTTGAAAGGGTGAGTGAGGCTTCTGAATATTACGGAGTTCCATGCACTGAAGCGAAAGATGGCCAATAGGCTGGCCATGGAGCTTTGAAGAGGTTCAAACTGTAGATATAAACTTGACGGGCCCTAACATATTGAAAATAATTGATACTGTAGAATTGTTTGAGGTCTCTCAAGGGACATTGGAATGTTACGGACAGTGAAGAGTCCTGTGAAACATGTAGCAGGTCTCTTAGAATACTATGGTGTGTGGAAACCTGTAGATGAGAGTATTTTAAGAAAATGTGGTAAGGGAAGACTAAAGATTTGGCCAATAGTATCTATATTAGTTTCCTAGGGCTGCCATAACAAAGTACCACAAACTGGATGGCTTCAAACAACATAAATGTATTGTCTTACAGTTCTGGAGGCTAGAAGCCTGAAATCAAGGTGTTGGCAGGTCCATGCTCCCTCTGCTTCCTATAAGGAAATCCTTCCTTGCCTCTTCCTAGCCTCTGGTGGTATGCTGGCAGTCTTTGGTGTTTCTTGGCTTGCAGCTGTATAATTACAATCTCTGCCTTCATTGTCACATGGCATTCTCCCCATTTATGTGTATATGCATATATATTTAATTATTAAAATTCTAGTAAATCAGGATGTATTTTATATTATAAACTACTAAGCTATTCTAATCATATTAAAACACTGATGCTGATAGAAGTTTATTAGCCTCTATCTATCTATCTATCTATCTATCTATCTATCTATCTATCTATCTATCTATCATCTATCTATGTATCTATACAAGTATAACAATTTCCTCAATCTGTTTCTCAAGATTCCTAATATTACACAGTTACTAAAGCAGACAATGTTGTCATACGATGGAGGTCTAAAATGAGAAAGGCATTTCCAGTTTATGTATCTTTTTCCTTCTGAATTGAGAAACTTATTTTATTTGCTTTTTCTATGATTAAGTAAAAAGATGTTTCATTAAAATTCTTTCTGCCTCCAAATTTTATGGATAATGAAGACCTCTGGAAAGTTTAAATTTTTCTCTGCCAAGCATACTGCCTATATTCAAATATTTATGAGCATATACTGTATATGTACAATCTCAAACACAAATAGAATGTTCTATTATTTATCAATAAATATTTTGATTCGTTAAACAGATATTAGAATTGTGCATCGCTTTAGGTTTGTTTGACTCAGAATAGTATTTGGTTTCCGCTGATGCCATGCATCACAAAAACTATTTAAAAATTCAATCTTATTTCCTTCTCATAATCTCTTCTCAGGAAAGTAAACAGGAATTGTTAAAGACGTACCTAGCTCTTTTCAGGAACTACTTCACTGGCTTTGTCCACTCTCAAGTGTGCTGGCGTTTTCCCTTTTAAGGACAATCAAGTCCTATCTGTGAAGGCCATGGTGTCACACACAAGGAAGTCACAGCCAAAGAGAGGGCAGCCAGCTTCTGACCAGATTTAATATCGCCCCCATCAGGAGTATCTCTGCAATGGAAGGTTTCAATTACCACCCAGGAATTTCAAGAGCAGGATGCAATCAGGTCAGAGAGAGAACTTCTATTTTTTGTAAACAAAATCACAAAACAGCAAAAACAATAGGAAGATAATTGTTCTGTATCTAAACTGGAGGCCTAGACAAATCCTCCCTGATTTAATGTGCAGATTCTGGCTTGACCTCCACATTCTTCCTTGATGTCATTTCCACGTGGCCATGAGGCACTTTCTGTTATGGTATGTGCCAGCTGTAGGGACTTTTCCAACTGTCTTATGATTGCATTTGGCTTTTAGCTAGGCAGGCTATGGTCTTTTAGGTTTAACTTTGGGAAGCTGCCCCCTATTGGGCTCTTGTTGGTAGGAGGACTCCTGGACTTAGGAAGGGTAGCTACTGCAGTTTTCCCCAAATGAACCCAGGACTTTGGAACCTCCTGGATGACACAGTTGTTTACCCTCTTGTTATCAATCTGAAAACCTCGTCAAGCGATACATTTCTAATCCCCTGTCTCATGACCAATTTGTAGGCATTAGGCAAAGCTTAGTCCAGAAAGATTGTCATAAAGTTGTTGACTAGACTCTGTCTCAGGCAAAGTTTAGCTTTTCCCGGCAACCTTTATGCTCATACCACCAACTCTGAGAGGTCAAGGGTATCATGTAGAATAGTAATGCTCTTAAAATTGACTCATGAACCTGGCTGTGAGTAGCCGACTCATTCCTGGTCTAACAGACGGGATGTCAGATGGCCCAACGATGTACTTCCTCAAAACCAGTGACAGCAGGGACAAGGAAGGGGTCAGTCATGTAAGAGAAAGCCTGGGCAAAGGCCAAGTCAATACCAAAGAAGCTGTCAGTCTCTGTACTTTTCACACATTTGACTTAGAAGATACTGGAGCAAAATGAAAATTAATGTTATATGAAGTTTGTTCTGATACAACCATCACTATTACAGGGCACAAGCTCTTCATGAAAAAGCATCTGTTTCCTTAATCACACATTCTTTTGAAAAGGTGACTAAAGGTAAGTGATGTTATTTCTACTGCTGTTTTGCTTTACAAATAGGCTTTGAGTATTTACTCGCATTTTATAGATGTTAATATTTTTGTGTTGGATGTGAGAAAGGTTATTGTAGTATGCAATGTAGCAAAATATTTGTTTTATGTAAAGAGAGAAATATGATCATTTTTATTTACATTCTTGTGCATTTCCTTAAGCTGCACTAAGGAGTTCTATTTTCTAGAGAATACATCTAGGGGATGACTTCATCAGAGATTGAAATTACAGAATGCAAGGAAGGCAGCATCAGGACTTGCTGTGCATAGTACCCTTAATTTTCTAGAATAACACAAAAAACAGTTATTATAAATAATTTTGAATATAACTCTGATTTATTATTTTATTTTTAAAGACCTCCATGAGTTTGAGATAATCAACACAAGGTTTTTTTTGTTCTAAGGTATAAATAATGAAAAGAAATCTGTTAGTGATATAATTTTAAATTAAACATTAAAATAAAAAAAACTGCCTTTATGAACTTCTATTGGTATACGTGCAGTTTTTTCAATTAAAGAAGAAATAATACATCAAAAATAATGATAGAAGGTTAAATTCTGTCTTAAATATAGGTAAGGAAAGACATTTTTTTTCGTTTTTTTTTTTTTAAGGAGCTAATAGGGTAGAAATTAAAGTGGCCAGCAGGGGGCTTCTTTTAGGTTTCTTTCCTTCTCCCTTAAATAAAGAGGTAAACTGAAAATACATTTTAGTGTTTAGTTTTATAAATAAGAATAAAGTCTAAACAAAACATATTTTTCTTCTCTGGAGTTTATTCCTCTCTCCTACTTCCCTCCCCACCATTATTCTTTGTCAACACCAATAACGTGTGGCCCTTGTTGCCTAGGTTGGACATTGCTGCCTTTGTCCCTGCCCCCAATTAAAATTCTGTCTTTGAAAACTGCCCGCGGCAGGGGCGGGACTTGGATACTGTTCTTCCTACCGGACAGAAATTAAAATTAAATTAGGAGCAGAGAAGCACATTCTAGTTTGATGACATAAATAGTATTGGGTTGTCGGAAAAGTCATGACGCATGTTTTCGACAGATGGCACTAGTTCATTTTTGGAAGTACTAGAGTCATTCGCATCTATGTTATTGCTATGTCATTTGACAGTGACACTTCTAACTTCATTCTAAAAAAAAACTGAGCAATTTGGTTGAGTTTTGGAGATTTTACAAGTTGAAGATAGAAGACCAAACTGTGCATTTTTGCCATATTATACTGTTTTACTTCCACGTAGGGAAAAACGTGCTCCAAGCTTGTGGAAAGTTGCATAAAATTTATGGTGACAATGCTGTACAAGAACGTCAGTGCCAACAATGGTTCACAAAATTCCGTGCTGGTGATTTTGATTTCAATGATGCTCCTCGGTCAGGGAGGCCCACCGAGGTTGATGATGATAAAATAAAGGCATTGATTAAGTCAAACCCATGTTACATGACACAAGAGATTGCAGAAACATTGAACATCCATCATTCAAGAGTTCACGACCACCTGAAGAAGCTGGGATATGCGAGCAAGCTCTATATTTGCGTTCCACATGAACTCAAAGAAGTTCATTTGACAGTGTATATAAACATCTACAATATGCTCATTAAACATGACAAAAACAATCTTTTGAAGTGACTGATAACTGGTGATGAGAAGTGGATTGCCTACAACAATGTGGTGCACAAACAATCTTAGTCCTGATGTGATGATTCACCTCAACGACATCGAAAGCAGACATTCATCAGAGGAAGGTTATGCTCTCAGTATGGTGGGATTTTAAAGGTGTTGTGTTTTGCAAGCTCCTATCAAGGAACCAAACAATCAATTTGAATGTGTACTGTCGACAATTGGACAGTTTGAACGAATCCATCATCCAGAAACGTCCAGAGCTTGTTAATTGTAAAGGAGTTGTGTTCTATCTCTACATCACGAGACCACACACAAGTTTGATCACCAGTCAAAAATTACTGGAGCTTGGCTGGGATGTTTTGCCACACCTACCATACTCGCCTGACCTTGCATTGTCAGACTTCCACTTGTCCCACTCTCTTCAAAACTCCTATAATGTTCAATTCAGATGAGGCTGTAAATCAGCACCTTGTTCAGTTTTTCGCAAATAAAGACAGGTCCTTGTATGAATGAGAAATTGTGAAGCTCACTGAAAGATGGCAAAAGGTTATCAAACAAAACAGGCAATATATCACTGATTGATGTTTGTTCTTTATATAAATAAATGACCTTTGAGAAATACAGACAAAATAGGTCATGACTTTTCCGACGACCCAATAGTTAACAGAAACTTGGTTTCACCTTGAACTACTTGGGAAAGACTTTCAGAAACGATGGGCCTGAAAAGTAATATGCAAGGTAGGGAATAAGCATGTAATATGACATTTTAAAATAATGTTGTGTTTTCCCAGGAAGCTGAGAGTGTGTGAAAGGTCTCCAGAACTAGCAGGCAGATTCTGACCTACTTTGGAGTATAGTTCCATAGTTCACTGATGCTCTCTGAATTGCATAAAGTTTTATCTCCTCTCTACCTCCTTTTTAGGGCCCAATTCATAAATACAGGCATGATAACTTTAAGGATTGGGCACAACAATTCATGAGGTTGTAAATCTGGAAGTAAAAACTGGTATTTTGTGTTATCTAAGTGAAATTGCCAGAGAAATTGAAACCGACCTCACATAATTTTTCAAATTAGAATTGGGTCCTGACAGAGGAGGCTAACAAGACACCTATAATGGCTGATGTCAGTAAATTCCATGTTCAATACACAATACACAAAATTATGTGAGGGTTTTGTTTTAACTTGGAGAAAATGAAATGCTGATCATCAGGATAACACAGAAAATAGAGAGCAAACTGACTTAGAGTCCTGTTTCCCAAACTGGGATACATGGCAGTGAAATATGGATTGCTGAAACCAGGATGAGGCTGCAGCTTCTCCTTGTGCCAATTTACAAGGGGATTTGGAATACAAAAAGGTAAGTAATTTAACTGGCAAAACATTTTCAAATACTTTTATGCTACCTTAATAGAGCCATGTTATGAGTAGATTATAAAATTCAAATGATTTGTTTAAGACAAAATATGAGCCTTCAAAGAATTTGCACCTACAAAGGTCCACTACAGATTGATCAGCACCCACTGCTCCCTCCCAACTCCCCTCTCCTCACCCCACCCTGCCCCCAGGTATATTAGTTAGGTAAATACTTCAGAAACCAAGCTATCAGATTTCTCATCTTGGCATGGTGGTTGATTGATGTCAGTTAATTTTCCATTGGTCAGTCAAATTGGTCAAAGCTTTAACCCAGTTGAGGAATTCTTAGACAATTAAGATTATAGAATTGAATCTTGCCTTAATCCTTTCGTATGGGTAAAGGTATAAACACTGCTATAAGTGTGTCTGCTCAGTCTTTGGATCTAACTGAAAGGAAAAAGAGAGCGCAGTTAGGGGCAGCAGTTACAACTATAACTAAAACATAACTGATTTATATGTGCTTGCAAAGCTTTGCTCTGTACCATTCTTTAGTTCTCAGGGTTATCTTTCAAAACAGGGAAGAAATGCACTTTTATTACTGGATTATTTAACCAGTGGCCAAGATATGACTTATAACCTTGGATTTTAAGACTATCTATGGATGTAATTTGAGCCTGAAACTTAATAGATTCCTTCTCTGGTCCTAAAAAAAGAGGTCAATAAGGGAAGAATTATTTTATCTTGTTGTGGTTTATAAAACAATTCCTGAGAATGACATTGCAGTGCAACTTGTGTGGTCCAAATTGCGCAATATCTACCAGTACAACTACCCCAAGGAAAAGATGCCCTTTGGTATTACAAGAAGCCTCCGATGAGCATTAAAGGAAATGTGAATAAAATAAACACTCCACTATTCTTTCCTTAACAAAATACTGTATCACTCCCCTTTTTTTAAATTTCTCCTGCTCTTTTCATTTCTTTTTCTTTGAATAGGAATAAGAAGTGAATGTATGCATGTAATCATACATTCATTGAACATGGCTATCCTTTGCATTTTCCTTGCCTAGTTACTATATTGATTTGAAAAACTCTAATAGAAAAATATTAAGAGGAAAGTGAATGAAAGGTATATTAGTCAGTTGTGTAACACTAACTTTTAATTAAAATACATCTATATGTACCACAATTTCTTTATCGAATCATCTATTGATGGGCATTTCAGTTGTTTCCATATCTTGGCTATTGTGAATAGCTCTATAGTAAACATATACAATTAAGTATTACTCTGCCAAAAGAGTAATAATGTTTTCTTTCATTTGCAACAACATGGGTGGATCTAGAGAATATTATGCTAAAGGAAATAAGCCAGATCGAGAAAGAGAAAAACCATATGATCTCACTTATATGTGCCATCTGAAGAGCAGAATAAATGAACAAACAAACAGAAATAAACTCAAAAATACAGAGAACAAACTGATTGTTGCTAGAGGAGAGGGAGGCTGGAGGGTTGGGTGAAAAAGGTGAAGGGATTAGGAAGTACAAATTGTTAGTTACAAAATAGTCACAGGAATGTGAAGTACAGTATAGGGAATATACTCAATAATATTGTAGAAACTATGTTAATGTCAGATAGGTACTAGTCTTATCAGAGGCATCATTTCATAAGTTATATAAATGCCTAACCACTTTACTGTACACATGAAATAATAATAATATAAAATAATATTTAATGCCAACTATAATTAAAAATGTGTGGTCACAGGATGTAAAGTACAGCATAAGGAATATAGTCCATGGTATTGTAATAGCTATGTAAGCTGTCAGATGGGTAGTAGATTTATTGAGGTTATCACTGTGAGGTGTGTAAATGTCTAATCACTATATTGTTTTGTACACCTGAAACTAATAAAAAAAAAAAGAAAGAGAAAAAAATCTTTCTAATCTTTTTTCAGGTATAGGCTATTCATATTCAATGACAAGTCTTATTGCCAAAGAAGCGGTAGCTGGTTTTCTTTGCTCTTTACCCTCAGTGTATTTCACAGTGTTTTGTGCTGGAGGCCTGTTTAAAAACAAATTAACACCACCATCACCAACAACAAAACCCTATGCTCAATCAATTATAAACTGAAAGAGACTTAGAGATTATGATAAATCCATTGTATTAACTTCTCCAATTTTCCATGGAAATGTGTTCTATGCCCTTCAGTAGTGACCTCCCACACTGATCCTAAGTTGGTTGTGTGATTTGTAAACCCAAATGGGCTTACAGCTGACTTAATATTAGCAGAAGGTTGCAACTTGCCTTTGAATTTCTGCTTCCTTTTGTGGGCCTGTGGCACTGCCATGAGAACATGGCTTGGCTAGCTTGCAGGACAGATATAAGAGGACTCAAGTGAAGGAGAAGTGGGTTTTCCCAGGAATGCTACCAAGATCCGCTCCTCACAGCTGACCAGGCAGCTGATAGCAGATGTGTGAGTGAGCCTAGCTGAGATCAGCCAACCCACTGGTTGAAAGAAAGGAATAGGGGGTTGTTGTCTTTAGCCACTAAGTTTGGAGTCTTTCGTTATGCTGCAATAGCAAATTGACACAGGATCATTTGTTCCAGGCTTCCCATTTTCGAGGTGAGAAAATTGAGGCTGGAGATGTATATTTTCGCAAGCTTTATAGAGCTACTAAACCTCCCAGATTTTAGAGTTGAGAACTCTAGTCCTAAATTATATAAAAGCCCAAACACCTAATTATTGATGAACTATTCAATCATTATCAGATAATTCCATATAATATCATAATAAACAATGTTGCCTAAAGTTGTTTTGATTCATTCCATATATATATATATATATATATATATATATATATATGATTTTATTAGGGAATTGGGGAGGGGAAACAGCATTGGGGAATTGGGGATGGGGAACAGCCAATCTGTTGTTCTTCAGTCTTAGTTGTGGAGGGCGCAGCTAGCTCAGCTCCAAGTCCAGTCACCATCCAGCCACCCCTTGGCAGCTCACAGCTGCTCAGCTCAAGGTGCTGTGTTCAATCTTAGTTGCGGGTGGGCGTAGCCCACCATCCCATGTAAGAGTCGAACCAGCAACCTTTTTGTTAGGAGCATATGCTCTCACCAGCTGAGCCATCCTGTCACCTGTTGGCAGCTCTGCGGCAGCTCAGCTCAGGCGCAGCTCATTGGCCCATGTGGGAATCGAACTAGTGACCCTGTTGCTAAAAACTCGTGCTCTTAACCAACTGAGCCACTAGGCTGGCCCCAATTCATTTTATATTTAAGGTTAAAAGTTTTGTTAAGGCTAAACTATGTATTGCACTGCACAAATTGTCATTCATGTGAAATTATTCATTTGCACAATGAAAAAATATCATTCAGTGTGCTGAATTTTTAGGTGCATTTGATTCTTTAGGGGTTAGCCCTGTGAAGCACATTATAACTGTCCTCTAGAGACTGGACTGGTTTCCAATTGATTTCAAGTTGCAATTCAAATTGATGTCTTTACATATAACAACTACATTGTTTTAATTCTTAACCTCTCAAAACTGCTGGAAATAAACTCCTAAACTTTGGAACTAGAGGAAATGTTACTCTGGAATATATGTAAAGGCAACATCACATGGGTTAGGAAAGTCCTTTTTAATTATAACTCAAGTTTTTGGATCTAAAATATAGAATTTTTTACTGAATTATACTTTTCTTATGGCAATGTATTTGGATTGAAAAATGTAGATTCAGAATAGTTTCTCTTCTAATAGTTTGTTGTTTAATATGATTTTCTTATATTGAGCATGTCTTCTTTAAAATATCTTAATATAGTAGATGATTAATTATGTAAAATCTTTTTTTTTTTTTTTGGTCTTGGAGATAAGAGGTGATTAATACTCCTTAAACAAATATTTATTCCTTCTGATTCTGATTTGCCTTTAAGGACCAAATTTCAAAACATATAGTATGAACATTTTGATCCACTCTGGATCAAAAATGGAAAGATCTGCCCCGACCGGCGGGGCATTCAACAGGGGCCGAGGGGCAGCCTTCTGAAAGGAGAAAATAGGAGGCGCGAAGAAATGGAGGCAAGACAGGGTTCTGATCAAGCCTCGTTTATTGAAGACCAGGAGGGGGCTTCGATAGTCAAGGAACTGGAAGGAGGAAGGAATGTAAAGGCGGGAGTTGCCAATAGCAACGGGACTAGGGGAGGTAAAAAGACAAAAGAAAATGGAAGTACCGAAAGGAGGAAGCACTATGGCTGCAGGGGGTAACCTTATAGGGCTCTGCTGATCAGAATGTGTTTGTTTAGACTCTGAGCCAAGGTTTGTTTAAACTCTGAGCCAATTACCTGTATGCAGTTGGGGGAAGGTTCCTCATGCTCAGGCCCCAGCATCTCCTCCCTCTGTGTTTTAGAGGGTGGGCCTTAACCGAGTGGGAAAACAGTGGCCTGATTCCTCCCCAGGGGTCGGCAGGGCCGAAAACCTTTGATGCCCTTGGTACCTTTTGTGGGAGGAAAGGCAGGGCAGAGAATATGAAAGGGTACCAACCTTTATGCAAATCAGGCATGTAATCAGGGAGATCTGAAGTTGGGTCTGTAAGGACCCTCCCTTGCAGTACTCAATAGCTGCAGCCAACTCGGTGCCCAGGGCTCGGAGGCCGGCATGTCTTCAGCCCACATGCCATCTAGATATCAATATATCGGGTCCTGGATTGGGAGGTCCTTGTTCCTAGTAGTCTGACATAGCCAACCGATGGTAATGAACATGAATGGGTTTGGCCAGAATGTTATCAATCTGCTGTTTGATAAAATTTGTCAGCGTTTTCCATGCCCAAGGCCCGAAGGAAAGAATTAGGAGCAGTCCTAAAAGGGGGCTGAGAATAGGGAGGAGGTAAGGCAAGAGACCGTGAAACCCGGTCAGGAAGGTGTTTTCAAGGAGTTGTTGTTTGCGTTGGAGCAGGTCGTCCTGGAGCTTCTTGACCTTATCTCGGACTATGCCGGACTTGTTAGCGTAGAAGCAGCATCGTTCCTGCAGGGTCAAACAGATTCCCCCCTGTTCTGCAGTTAAAGGTCAAGTCCCCGTCTGTTTTGCAAATCTACCTCAGCTAGTGAGTCAATTTGGTCCTGGAGATCACTAATGGTGCCAGACAGGGTGGTAACATCCTCAATAAGCTGGAGAGAGAGCTTGTGATAAGTGTGGATGGCTATTCCCGTACCAGTGGCGCCGGCCGCCATGGCCGGGGTAATGCCCAGCCCTGCCAGGAGGGGATAAATTGGAGGGCTCGCTTTGACCGTCCTGGGAATAGATCAAGGGCCGGTACAGGGACCGGCTGGTCTCCAGGCAGAATGTCAATGTCAGGTAGGAGGAGGGCCTGGGCACAGAGACCAGACCAGTTAGCGGGAGAGCCGTGAAAGCCAGGCTGTTGCCACAGACAAAAACGTGCCGAGGGCCGGGACAGGCGGGGGAGGTAGAATTGATGATGGAGGTGCAATTTAAAGAAAAGAAACCAACATCAAGGGTGTCATTACTGGTGACGTTGGAAAACAGGCATGGACCATAGACCAAGCCCATGGGTTGAGTTCGGAAAGGGGATGAAATATTGCAGTTTGAGGAGTTAAAAGAGGGCTTGGACAAGTTACTAGGAAGGGCAAGGGTGATGGGAGTCCCCATAGCTATGCATAGCCAGCAGTCCTGAGCCAGAGTAGGGTTACTGTTATTTAAAGCCTGTAGCGTGGAGTTGAGGATGGACATGGTGTTAAAGTCTAAGTCAGTGGGCTTATGTTTTGGGAGAATTAAGGGGTGATACGCAAGGGACGGAAAGTGGGCAGCAGCAAGTTCCTCTAGGCGTTTTTCGACCAGGATTTGTCTTACTTGGTCAGAGGGGCCTCCTCCATCCGACAAGTGGATAGGGGGGCGTTGGGGCCAGCAGACAGTGTCTCCCACCTTTTTATTATGTCCGCAGCCGGCCTGACTGCGGGTGAGAGACTCCCGAGGGGCTGGTGTAGTCGCCTTCACCCCCGTGGATCCCCGAAAAAGACGGGTCAGGATGGCTGTAAAATAAGTGACATTGTGTAACGTACATGTCTGTGCTGTAGCATAACAGGTACTATGGACGATTTGAGGAGCGAGGCCCCAGCAGTGGTACAGGCCGGTGGGCAGGGACCAGGGCGGCCTCCGCCGCTAGGGATGACTGTGGGCTTGGGGACACAAACCCATCGGAAAGAGCTTGTATAGCCTCCGGTGACAGAGGGTTGTGACAATAGGTAGGCCAACTTAGAGCCACAGTCACTGTTAGTAAAGGAGGCACCAAGACCCACCATGGTGCTCGTCCTACCGCCTCCACACTCGCAAGGCTTGCAGGCTAATAGACGCAAGAGTTTTACTCTGGACCAAGGGGGGCCGAAACCCGCAGACACATATGAAGGCAGCAGGAGCGAGGATCCCAAAAGGAGGGTCAGGAGTAGCATCTGTGAAAAGGGGAGGGGGAGGAAGCGTCTCAGGGATCAGGTCCCTGGCGGTGGGGAGTTAGTGTTAGGGAGGTTGACAGGCTTAACTAGGCGAGCAGGCAACCAACGAGGGTTACATTCTTTGGTGTCATACACACAGGCAGATCCTCGTGCCCAGATAAGGACCGGGTCAGGCCCATTCCATATTGCAGTGAGGGGGTCTCGCCACATAACCCTGGCATATTGGTGTTTAGTTTTTTGGTGCCAAAGACGGTCAGCGGCAGAGTTGCCCTGATCATCAAGTTGTAGGAAATTGAGCACAAATAGGGCGTGATGAAGGGTGTTACGGTAAGAGCCTTTGAGTGTGATAAGCTGTGGAAGCCTTGAGCTTGGACAAGGTGTTTTTTAAGGTTTGATGCGCTCGTTCGACGATTCCCTGCCCCTGGGGGTTGTAAGGGATGCCAGTGACATGGCAGATCTGAAATTGACCACAGAATTGTTTAAAAGCCTGGGAAGTATACCCGGGGCCATTGTCAGTCTTTATTTTTTGTGGTTTTCCCATCACCGTGAGGCATTGAAGGACATGAGCTATAACATTTTTGTGGCTTCCCCGTATGAAGGCTAGCGAAAATGAAACCACTGTAAGTGTCAATAGTGACATGAGCATATTTTAAGGACCCGAACTCCGGGATGTGGGTAACGTCCATCTGCCAGATTTCGTTGGCGATAATCCCCGAGGATTGACCCTAAATGGGGTGTGGGCAGGAGGAGTAACGCATCCTGGGCAGGCTTTGACTATTTCTCTAGCTTGATCCCTGGTGATTTTGTATAGGAGGCGAAGCGTGCGGGCATTAAGATGGTGGAGCGCGTGACTTTGTTGAGCCCTTGTCAGAGGGTCAGTTAGGACCGGAAGGGGCAAGACGGGTGTTGGCGTCTGCGAGGGCATTGCCCTGAGCCAGTGGGCCAGGAAGGTCTGAATGGGCCCGCAGATGGCCGATAAAAAGGGGTGGTGGCGTTTGGTGATAAGCTGTTGGAGCTCGCAGAAAGAGGGACAGAAAGCGTTGCTGGAGGGTTTAATGTGGGGTACAGTTTCCAGAAGGGGGCAGGGAAAAAGCAATGTAGGCACTGTCTGTATACAAGTTAAATGGGGTATCTTGTAGCTGAGTAAAGACTTGTAGTATGGCGAACAATTCTACGAGCTGCGCAGAATGATAGGGGAGGGGACGGTAAAGGCTTGATTATTGATAATGTATGCAGCCCCTGCCTCCGGAGGAGCCATCAGTGAAAACCAGGGCGGCCGCCGGCAGGGGCTTGGAGCTTGTCACCTTAGGAAAGATAAAAGGGTGTAGCCGGGTGAACTGGAGTAGCCTATCTGCAGGGTAGTGATTGTCTATGTCCCCCAGGAAGGAGGGAAAGAACCACTGGCCAGTCATTTTCGTTTTGCATGAGCCACTGAATTTGGGTCTTAGTATAAGGGAGAATGATTTTGTCAGGATCTTTTCCAAAATGTTGTCGGCTTTTTCTCTTCCTAATTGGATGATGTTAGCCGTCAGGGTGTAGTATGTGGTGAGAACCTTGTTGGGTGAGGAGGGCAGATGGACCCAGAGCAGGGGGCTCCTTGCCATAGTACTGCTGTGGGCGTATGGGGGAGTGGCACAGACAACCAGGGAGAACGACTGGTGATAGGATATACATGTGATTTGTTGGTTTTCAATAGCCGACTGGATTAGTTGAAGGGACTGTTGAGCCTCTCGAGTGAAATATCGGGGGCGAGAGGGTCCGAATCGCCCTGGAGAAGGTCAAATAGGGGCTTTAATTGTGCTGTAGTTAGCTTAAGGTATGGCCTAAGCCAGTTGACGTCCCCCAGAAATTTTTGGAAATCATTAAGGGTATGTAGGTGAGATGTCTTTAATTGGATTTTTTGTGTGGTAATAGAGTTAGCGCGAAGCTCAAAGCCAAGGTAATAATAAGGGTCTGTTTGTTGGATTTTATTAGGGGCTATTTGAAGACCAAGCTGGGCAAGGTTTTTGGTGAGTTCCGCGGTACATTGAAGAACTTTATCTTGGGACGAACCAGCCAGGAGAATATCGTCCATATAATGGATGATATAGATATAAGGCCATCGGGCGCGGAGAGGGTCTATTGCTTGAGCCACAAATTTTTGACACAGTGTGGGGCTGTTAGCCATGCCTTGAGGAAGGACTTTCCACTGATAACGGGGCATGGGCCCTTTAAAGTTAACGACCGGGAGACTAAAGGCAAACCGTTCCCTATCTAAAGGATGAAGGGGGATGGTGAAAAAGCAATCCTTGAGGTCGATAATAATCTTTGAAAAGTCTGCTGGGATGGCGATGGGGGAGGGGAGACCTGGTTGAAGGGCTCCCATGGAAAACATGGTTTTGTTTACCTCACGGAGATCCTGGAGAAGCCTCCAGGTTCCAGTTTTTTTCTTAATCACAAAGATAGGGGTATTCCACGGAGAGGTGGTAGGTTCAAGGTGGCCGGCCTTTAGCTGTTCCTGTACTAACTGCGTGGCGGCCGCGAGCTTTTCTGAGGTAAGTGGCCATTGATTTACCCATACAGGTTCATCCGATTTCCATCTTATTTTGTCTGCATGGGGTACAGGGAAGTCAATGGCCACTAGGCTAAATTTTGGTCGGGGTGGCCCAGGCCTGCCCGAGCGTGGTTTGGGCGGACTGTAATGGGCTGTTTAATGCCTTGTCCTGATTTGCCAAGCCCTTGTCCTGGGAGGAACCCGTGATTGAGCATCTGGTGGCCAACCACCTCATTTGGACTACACATAATAAGGTTCATCTGAGAAAGAATGTCGCGTCCCCAGAGATTGACTGGCAATCCAGGGACTATGTAGGGCCGTACATGGCCAGTATTGCCCTCTTTGTCAGTCCAGGTAAGGAGTCGGGTGCTCCGTTTGGGATTGGTGGATTGTCCTATGCCTTGAAGGTGAGTGAGAGGCGACTGTGGTGGGCCACGAGGGGGCCACATGTGAGAGAGGCAATAACCGTGGCATCAGCCCCGGTGTCAATAAGACCCTCAAAGGCTTTACCGTCAAGGTGTAAGGTGAGTAGGGGCCTGTTAGGCGTAACCTGTTTAATCAGTATGTGTCTGAGGATCCGAAGGCAGAATGTTGTCGGGAGTGAGGAAGGTTAGGTTGGTGGGAGGAGTTTAGAGGAGTAGGACAAGTTGGGCGATTCTCTGGCCCTGGTGAATGGAGACCGGGCCACTGGGGGCCGAGAGCCGCGAGTGTGATGGTGCCTGTATAATCGTTGTCGACCACTCCCGGGACGACGTGGAGTCCGGCCAGGGCCGAACTACCGCGTCCTAATATCAGGCCGAAAGTAACCGGGGGCAAGGGGCCACGTGCATTAGTAGGAAGAAGCCTGATTCCCTGATCAGGGGTTAGTATTGTTGAGGTGGAGGACAAGAGGTCCAGTCCCGCACTCCCTGGGGTGGCCCGGCAGAGGGAAGTGACGGGGAGTTTGGGGAGGAACTGTGGAACAAACCGTGTCGCCCTGGTTTGTTCTGACGGCCCGGGGCCAGGGGCTGGCCCCGCAGGGAGTTTCCCGATCGGGGGGGAATAGGATTTCCTGAGATATCAGTCTTTGAATGACAGTCTCTGGCCCAATGTTTGCCACGCTTGCAACGAGGACAGACGGTGGAAGGAGGTTGACGAGATGGTCTATCTAAGGGGCAGTCGCGGACAAAATGGCCGGGCTGTTTACAATTGAAGCAAGATTTGTGGTTATCTATAGCAAGGTTTTTGAGGGCAGCCCCAATGGCAACACCTATGGCATGAGATGTCCCTACATTAGAACAGAGTTTGATGTACTCTGAGAGAGGTCTATCACGATGGGAGCGAAGGGCATCCTGACAGGCAGAATTGGCATTTTCAAATGCAAGGTGTTTAATGAAGGCGCTCTCTGACTCCTCCTTGCCGATTAAGCGCTCAGCGGCTTCCGTTAAGCGGCTGATGAAATCACAGTAAGACTCGTCAGGTCCTTGATGAATCTTGGCTAGAGAGGTGCTGGCCGGTCCCTTAGGGAAGTTTGCGCCAGGCCTTGAGGCCAGCGTTTTGGATCTGGGCCAATAAGCCAGGGGGGAAGGCAGCCTGAATTTCATTGGTGTTAAAGGCCCCTCGGCCGAGAAGTCGGTCCCTTGTCCAGTTACGAGAGGACCGGCTCTGAGCATTACGCTCCGCCGTTCTTCGGCAATTTTCTGCGTACTCAGTACGCCATAAGACAAAATCGCCGCCGGACAAAGCAGCATGAGCTAAGGTATACCAATCATTAGGTGTTAGCCACCGGTCAGTAAGGCTCTCGAGCAAGGCAAGTGTAAAAGGGGCAGTCGGGCCATAAGTATGGACCGCGGATTTTAAGTCCTTAAGATATCTAATATGTAGGGCGGTATTTATGTCTCGTCCTGAAGTCTCTGAGGACTCAGCCTCCTCATCCGAAGGGGAGGTCTCGTTCTTCGGGCTCGTTATCGGACTCTTCCGCAGTACCTCCTCATGGGAGGCTTCAGGGTTAGGGGTGTCAGGGTCGGCCTCAGCGGCCTGCCTTCGAGTGACTGGAAAGGTGAAAACGGGCTTTTGCTTGGGAGATGGCCTTGTTGAATGTTGGGACGCAGGGGGAGCAGAGAGCGAGGCAAGTTCAGCCTCAAGAGCACGGAGTTCCTTGAGCAGGTTAAGGTGTTGGCGCTTTTCTTGAAGGGCCTCTCTGAGAGAGGCTATTTGTAAGGTTAGGGGAACATTTGTCTGGGTCCCTGGGGCAGTAAGGGGAGCGGATGGAGGGGTCAAATTAGTGACGGAGTGTCCACGATAGAGGCAAAAAAAAGGAGGTTGGTGAGGAGGCAAATATGGGGGTGGCTGAAAAGGCGGGGCAACCTTGAAGGGGGTCACTCTTGATGGTAGCGGGCAGCCTCCTCATCGAGGGTGGCCTGGTCTTCGGGAGGGAGGACTGTGTCTGAGCCCGAAGAAAGGTTTTGTAAACAGGGATAAAGCCTTGTTGACGGTTGGTTTAATGACTCAGCCGGACTGGGGGCAGTAGGGGCTTATGTTCTTGAGAAGGAATATCTATGCAAACCGACCCACAGGCAGACGGAGAACGAGAGGATTTCTTTAATAGGTTTTCCCCTGTTTTGAGTATCTCTTTAACATCTGGGTCGTGGGAATGTACTTGAAGGATATCATTAATGAGACTCCAATAAGTAAAGGCAGAAGCACGGGGACCTTTTCGGGCCTGACGACTTATAAAAATCCTGGAGAGCGTTACCGACACGCTTCCAATAGCACACGTCTATCGTTCCCTCCTGGGGAACCAGGGACAGATATTTGTCAGAAGACCGAAGAATTGGCGGAGATCCTTTTTCTAGCCTTAATTCCCCGCACCTTGAGGGATGACTTTAAACCCGAGAGGAAAAGTTCGTGTGAACTTGTTGTTTGGCCCATTGTTTTCTCCTCGGCCCTTCAAACACTCGAAAAAACACTCAGATGCCCGTCTGGCCGTGCCCCTCGCGGGACTAAATCTGTCTTGGCAAAAGCTCTGCGGTATAAGCCCCCGCACTGGTGGACTGGGGCGACTCCGAGGAGTTCGAGTCGGCCACTCACAGCCCAGTCGCCGTTTAACCTTACGACAGAAACGGAACCGCAGATTAGGGCCCAATCAGATTCCGCGACCCGAAGTCTTGGAACCTCCACGCACTCACACAGACATACGACCAAGGAGACTATCACACCAATTTGTCATCCCAGAAACGTCTATTTTCTGTCAGTCTGCTCACCTTACTCAGATCAGGCTCACGGACCGGCTTTGTCCGTGGAGATCAGGAAACGAGTCAGACTCGCGGGTCAATACCACGCGGCAACTCAGCGGTGTGTCCGGCCGGACTTGAAGCAGACAGTCTTCCGGAGGGCATGCAGTCCTCTGGCCCCACGTTGGGCGCCAGAAATGCCCCGACCGGCGGGGCATTCAACAGGGGCCGAGGGGCAGCCTTCTGAAAGGAGAAAATAGGAGGCGCGAAGAAATGGAGGCAAGACAGGGTTCTGATCAAGCCTCGTTTATTGAAGAACAGGAGGGGGCTTATATAGTCAAGGAACTGGAAGGGGAGGGAAGGAATGTAAAGGCGGGAGTTGCCAATAGCAACGGGACTAGGGGGGGAGGTAAAAAAGACAAAAGAAAATGGAAGTACCGAAAGGAGGAAGCACTATGGCTGCAGGGGGTAACCTTATAGGGCTCTGCTGATCAGAATGTGTTTGTTTAGACTCTGAGCCAAGGTTTGTTTAAACTCTGAGCCAATTACCTGTATGCAGTTGGGGGAAGGTTCCTCATGCTCAGGCCCCAGCAAAGATCCACTCTGATTTTCATTTATTTATTGAGTGTGTGTGCGTTTGTGCCAATACTGCAGTGTCATTAGCTGACCACAATAAATCTATATTTGTGCTCTCAAATAAGCTGATTTCTCTAGTCTTCCTCTCTACCAGCTTAAGTGATTGTGTGTGTGTGTGTGTGTGTGTGTGTGTGTGTGTGTGTGTCAAGGTAAAAAAGATTTGAAGGGAAAGTATGCTAAAAAATACAAAGCAAAACAACAAAAACAAACAAACAAAAACATTTGGAGAAGGGCCGGCCGAGTGGCGTGGTGGTTGGGCGCTGGTTTGGGAGGCCAGCGGCCCCGGTTCGGGTCCCACATATGAGGGCCAGTGACACTGCCCTAAAAAAAAAAAAAAAAAAAAAAAAAATTTGGAGAAGAGATATGCCTAAAAGTTTAAAGGCTTATGCTTTTATACCACCTACATTCAGAAGAACCCATATTAATATTATTGCAATTATTACATTGTTCCTAGTTACATTTTTGAGTACTTCCAATGTAAAAGGTGAAACAAACAAAAACCTAGTGTATTAGTTATCTACTAATATACAATACATTACCCAAAAAGTAATGGCTTAAAACAGCACCCATTTAGTACCTCACAGTTTCTAAGGATCAGGAATCTAAGAGCAACTTAACTGGGTCTTCTGCTCAGTATATCGCGCAGGCCACAATCATGGCATTTTCTGAAGATGTCGTCTAATCTTGAGGCTCAATTGAGGAAGCTGACTTCTAAGCTCTTTCATATGCTTTCTGGCAAAATTCAATTCTTTGCAGGCTATTGGACAGAGGGCTTCATTTCCTCTTGACTGTTGGCCAGAGGCAAGCCTCAATTCCTTGCCACGTAAGCCTTTTCAACATGGGAGTTTTCTTCATCAAAGTCAGAGAGAGAATTTGCGAGCAAGAAGAAAGTCAATATTTTGTAACCTAGTCATTTAAGTAATATCACACTACTTTTGCTATATTCTATTAGTTAGGAACAAGTCATTAACTAGATCCATCCCATATGCAAGGGGAGGCGATCCACAAAGGTGTGATATTATACAGGAGGTAGACATCATTCCTGGTCCTCCAGACATCATTCATGGTCCTCTATATGTTATAGGAATTCAACAGATGACAATAAAAACTGTGGTTATTGTTGTCTACCAGAAATCAGGGTGCAAAGACAAAAACCACATAACTCCTATTTCCAAATAACCAAAAAGAGAGCAAATAACAATGCAGAACATAATACTAACAAGCTATATATCACTGAAAGAGAATGATTTGGTATTTGGGAGGGTCATAAAAGGGTTCACATAAATGGCATTTGAGATGGTTTAGAAGAAGCAAATTGGGTGTCTGAGAGATGAGCATAAAAGCAATATGTGTAGTTGCAGCAAGTATGAAAGAATAGGGAGCATACAGAAAACTTCAAATAATTTGGTTTGTCTAGAGCACAGGACTTTCTAAAACTCTCCCTCCTTCACTGTCTTGTTCTTTCAAGATTCAAGTGTGGCATCCTCTTGTCTATGGATTCTTTCTTAATAGATATCACTCAGAAAAATCACCTATTCCTTCTTTCATGCTCCTACTGTACTGAATATAAACCCCAAATGCATAGTCTTTACCACTTTTTTAAACTTTTGTTTGGTTACTGGTCTTTCCTCTCTACTAGCTTATAAATTTAATGAGTTCACTGACTATGCCTTATACTTCATTATATTTAAAATAAAAAATATTAAGTAATTATAATAAATCTTTCTTGAAGAAATGAATAAATGAATGGTGAGGCAATGGTGGGAGACTAGAAATCTGAGTGAGGTTGCTAAGCTAAGGATTTTAGATTTTTTCCTGCTGGTCATGGAGAGGCCTGGTCAGGGAGGAGGATGAATTGAAGAACAAAAGAATGGATTTTAGGGAATCATAACTGTCCAAGACAAAAGCTAAAGGAAAATGTTGGAGATTGAGGGAAACAGACATATTCAAAACATATTCATGACAGGATGGGCAAGTCTTGGGAGTTGTCTGGTAATGGACATAATTTAAATTCCAGGTAGAGGAGAATATTTGGATGAATAGTCCACACTGAACATGTTGAGTTTGAAGTTTCTATAGAGATCCTGTCAATAAGCAGTTATAAATATTTTATATAAAGTTAGGAGAGTGGCTAGTGTTGGAGAGAGAAATTTGGGAGGATAGGTGAAATCAAAACTGTAAAGATGATTGGGATAAGCAAAGAAAGTATGTATAAAGGGAAGAGAAGGCAGTCAAGCAAAAACCCATGAGGAATATCAATATATAGGGGTGAAAGGAGAAAACAGAGCTAAAAGAGTAGATTGGGAAAGAAAAATCAGAAAAAGAAGAAAGCTGAGAAAATTTTCTATAATTGAAGCTAAGTGAGTTTTAGGAAGATGAACTAAAATAAAAAATAAAAAAAAGAAATAAAATAATATGAGTTTTGAACAATATATCCTAAAATTAGCAGGTAAGAAGTTTATAGAGGCCTTTGTTGCCACAATTTATTTATTTATTTATTTATTTATTTATTTATTTATTTATTTTAGCTGCAAAGGAGAAGCCATATTAAAATGTAATAAAGAGTTGCTTAGAAAAGGAGGATTCTGTGTATACTTGTTTTACAAAATACTCTGCCTGAATGATGAAGATAGGGTAGTTATTAAAAAAGATCAGGCAGGGTCAAATATGGATCATTTATGTATGGGAGAGGCTTGATCATAATTATGGCCTGAGAGAAAAAGCAAGTAGAAAACAAGTGATTGAAAATACAAGATAAATATAGGATTATTGATGGAACAAGTTTTATGTGGCAATGGAGCAGGATAAGTGTAGAGAATGGTGACAAAGTTCTGAACTTCTCCACATGCTTAAAAAAATAAGGAAGAAAATTATATAGTCAAATTTGGTTATGAATTAGTTATAAAATATAACTCTGTGATTATTTAGGACATATATATGGAGTTATGGTTTTGTTTTGTTTTTCCAATAAACATTTACTGACGCTGTGCTGTGTGATTAACATTGGAACAGAAGCTTTCACATTTATACTGTCATTTAATCTGAAGATAGATTTTTGATCCCAAAGACAGGTGTAACAATGAGACTGGAAAGCCAATGTAGGGCTAATGTTTTGGAGGAAAAGACCTCAGAATTTCTTCAGATGACACCATCCAGAGCTGTTCCTTGGCCTGTGGGTAGATGGGCCTGTCTTCCCACTTTAGGAAATAAGACACCCTGTGTGATTTGTGTGATTTTTGTATGTGTAGGTGTGGTGGTGGTAGATAATTGTACAGAACACTCATGTAGCCTCTAAGTCCCATCATAGCTTTTGTTTTAGGGGTTTAGACTTCTCAGCTTTGGAAGATCAAGATGTCTGCTTTGTCAGACTGGTCTTAGGAAGCCATTCATACTGGCAAGTTTCATTATAAAACATGCCGGAGACTTCTATAATGAACAATACATGTACCATGAAGGTGAGGACCAAGCCTTCTTATTCTAGGATCAATATTCTTCCCAGTAGGTCATAGTCATCTACATATGAGATTTATTTTGAGCATGAAACCAGAAAGATCTAGTTTGTATGGAGAATTTCAATCTGATAGTGTTGGGACAGTAAGAGACATTTATGAATTGTTTCATTCTACTCTTCTGAAAAGAATTATACACAGACATTAGATGAGAATCTTATATCCTAAGTAGTGTTTGGGTTAACATTAGTTTTTCTTATTAAAATGTTTACTTTTCAATGGTCTATGTAAAATAATTTTAGTTTACTGAGCCTTACCCAGCCACATTTATGTAATGGTTGGTCTATAGTCTTGTTTTAATATCAATGAAACAGTGATTTGTTTGATTTTTTGCCTTTTCTACATTTCTTCTCTGTTTATTTGTCCCTTTGTTCTCAGTAGGCATTCTCATTTATTTATTACATTTAATTCCACTGGCTCCATCTTTTTACAGAACTAAATGTTTAACCACTGGGGTGGGGGAAAGGACATTTCTTCTATTCACTTGGGTAAATGGCTAATGTTAGGGACTTATATACCTAACTTAAAAGGGGAAAGGGACGGGGAGAAAAACTTCTATGGGAAGAATAAACGAGTTTCTTTAGGAAAGACAAATGGGTTCTCAGAGAAACAAATAGGAGATAAGAAAGTTTGTGATAATGTTTGTTTATGCAGGTGCAAGTGGTCTTTTTCCCTTTTCATCATAGCCATAAAACTCTCTCCAGAGAAGGGATTTATGATAGTTTAATTCTTTTGGGAGACTCTGTCTTTAGGCACATACGGGGAGTTCAGAAAAAGATTCTTCACAGTGGTGTATTCTGGATACCTTAATTTCTCCTTTCTTAAACGTCTCTGTAAGTTTCACAAACAAGAGACCAAGGTGTTTGATTGCCCCATATCCCATCAAACTAGTCTCCTAGTCCTGGGAATAAGTCAGTCCAGTTTAACAATCATATGTCATTTCGAGAGGCAGTGGTGGAGGTAGGGGCAGGACACACACCAAAGTTAGGCCTTTACATAGAACAAGCAGTCAGGCATTTAATGAGGGACATTTCTATGGAGACAAAAGAAAAATAAAGATTAATGGTTGGAATAGATTATTAATCCAGTTATTTTTTTAGGTTCTTTTAAAATGTCTTTAGATGGTGGAGTGAGGATGATAGTGTTACAGTCATGTTTATTTTCTAGAACAGAGCATGAAAAATGCAGGTGTTCTAGTGAACTTTCTGAGTGGCTTATACTGTTATGGTGTTAAATCCTTTGTAGTTATATTAAGTTATCTAACTTCACCTTAGAGAGCTTTGGGAAAAAGGTAGTTTTAGTGCTAAGTGATTCTAAATCAAGAGAGTGGGAGAACAATTAGAAATATAAAATACTGGCAAAATATGAAAGATGGCAGGGTCCAGTTTACAAAGAGATGAAAGTAGTTCAAAGACAATGAACAGAGCTAGAATCTGGAGTGGGTTAAAAAAAAAAAGAACAGGAGTCTGATAACCCCCAATGGAGGATTATAAATTTGCATTAAAATGTCATTTTTTTTCTCTACAATTATTCCCATTTTTTAAAAAGATAATCAAGGTAGGCTTACTCTTATTCACATAATTCTAGTCTCACTATATTTGGTCTGATCATTTATGTTAAGTACAGAAAGAATGGTAATTGACCACATAGGCCTTTCAAAGTTCACTTTGCTAGAACTTTTATCAGTAATCTCAGATAGGGTTTTTAAAGGTCTCTTGAGGCTAAGAAGCCAAGTCAAGAATTTGCCATGAGTCAATTCTAGCACCTATAGATTTGGGTGAAATCTTTTCTTCTCAAGTTCCCCAAAATATCCTAAATTTCTTAAACATGTCAGGAAGTGACCTTCCTTACTCATTTGCAAGCTTTGGAATCCTATAAACCTAGTACAAGGCCAGTTATCCCAAAAGGGCTTTGAAAGTATTGGCTCCATAAAGTCAACCTTAGTTCCTTAAACTGTCTGCTCATATATGATTCTGTGCACATCCTTTTCAATATTGCATTCCAGTCAAAGCTCATGATGGCAATGAACTAACCCATTATATTTTCTTTTTGTCTCCATTCATTCCTTGTCTTAGTTTTAACATGGTTTCAATCAAAGCAGAGATGCAACAGTGTATTTCACTTTTTTCACATAACATTTTCTGATAAATCTTTATATACATTACTACCATGTTACCCTTTAAAAGTCACTATGCAATGCTGTCATAAATCAGGCAAGAGGAATCACTCAGTCATTTGTCTGGCAAGGTGGAAGCTTATACTTTTAGATCATAAATTAATGGCTAAGTTAATCTTCCTTTTCCTTTTTTAATTAAAAAAAATCAACTAAGCATAAATGTTGACTAAATAGATGACGGTAAGGAAAGCAGCATATACATAATATACATTACACAAATTACTTATTCTATGTCTCTTTGTGAAGAGTAAAGAGGGAATCAAGGTGATTGTCTGAAATATGTAGACTTAAAGCCTAAGAAAACCATGTTTATCTCAAATAAACACATTTGTGAATTTTTGCATAAATCATCTGCTAATTGCTTCAATGATCTACTTAGCTTTTTAAAATTTTACCTAAACCCTCTCTGTTTCAGTCATTAAAAATGATAATATTTCTCTTTACTGTTTTATACATGTAAATACTAAGAAGATAAATGACAAAGAGTGACTACTAAGCTCTGTATAGGAGGTACTGAGAATAAAGGCAAAACACAAAAATAAAATATCAAACTGCTCACATTATTTTGGGTGAGAATTTTCCTGTTGCTCTTGGTCAATATTTCTTAGTTTTGGGACAAGCCTTAGGGAATCAGCATCCTAAATTATTTCTGTAGTGTGTAAATTCATCTGTTGTTCCTGCAAATAAATTATTTATTTTTAGAAAAGAATCCATGCTGAAGTTGAGGCTTTATCAGGTCAAAAGGCAGCTTAAATCCAGTGATGAAAGTGCCATCTCGCATTTGCACTCTGTTTCAGTTTGAGCCTCTAGAACGCTTATTTTTTCCCTCATCTTCCTCCTGGTATTATGGTCAAAGAAAAAAGTTGTGTAATGCTTATTGTCTAAATGCCAAACATTAATTGAATCATTAAATGGGTACAGACACTAAAAAAAAAAGGAATAAAAATGAGGCATTTCATTCCTCTCAAAGAGTGAAATAGCTCACAATTCATTCATTTGGTATTCTGCTCCATTTGGCAGGTACTTTTCCCATCTCTTTTCACTGTTTATGTTCAAACATCTAAATGCATTTATCACATTGCCTTTGGAGGCTACCTGTGAGAATAGGGATTTGCATTAAGTTTCAAAGATTACAGCTTCTTGTTATAGAAAACATTCATGCTACTACAGAATGAAGCAGTCTATATCAAAAATATACAAGTGTCACTTGAAATCTAAGTTCTTAAATAAGAAGGAATACATCTTGTCATACTCATGACGCTCTCTGTACTCCCATAGTATAGAAACTTGCAGACAAGTTTCTTGGCAAGTAACCAAGTGACTACTACAGCACAACGAAACCTCATAATTTAGCCTCCATTGATTAAAAAAGTGGAAAACAACCTTAAAGTGCTGATGGTTAATTTAGAGTTATTGGTTTTGTAATACAAACTTGTAAGAGTTTACAAAGTATGAGTGAGAGTAAAGTGGACAATATTTTCAGAGGACTTTTATAAAATTTCTAAGAAAGTGAAATAGTATACGATATTTTAAAAGATTTGTTATTCTGACCTGCTCATTAGTTGAGTAGATGTCTCATCTAAGCCAGTGCTTTTCAGTTCAAATTACGAAGAATTTTATTGTACATTCCATCTTCTGTCAGGAATGCTCTTTCCCCAAATATACACGTGACTTGCTTCTTTATTTTCCTTTAAGTCTCCACTCAATTGCCACCTGGATAAAATAGCATCCCTGTTGTCCCCAGGGCACATTCTAGCTCTCATGTGTCTTATTATTTTTTTTTTCTTTTTAGCTCTCACCATTCATTTGATATACTGTGTATTTATTTGTTTATCACTTCTCACCTTCCACTAAAATGTAAGCTTTATGAAAGTAGGAACTGTTTTGTTCGTTCTTTGTTCCCAGTGCCTATAATAGTACAATAACTAAAAGACATAAATTGATAAATAACTGGCAGAACATTAACAGAATCAGAGAAAGGATCTTTCCTATTTGTGCCTGATGGTCTCAAATCTATTGGTTGTTTGTTTTTTGCTGGGTTTGAAATGTGGGCATCCAGCCAGGAGGCTGCATGCTGACTAATGAGATAGAGATCTAGTCCAACAATATTCATACATTCTATATGCATTCATTTTTCTCTAGTGACAATTTAATATATTTTGGTGAAGATATTCCCAAGATAATGAATGCATGTCGAGTGAGCATTGAAAATGATGTCTTTTTCCATTATTGAAGACAAATACAGGTGTGTAATATATGCAGAACATTGAAAGTAGGAAAAGAAAATAAGAGAATCCTAAGTAATGAAAACAAATTAAAGCTCTCTTGTCGTGAAAAGGGATGCCAAACTGAAAACGTAAATCTCTAGACTCAGCAAGGACATATACTGATGTGGAACGAGTGGACCAATGGCTTTCATGATGTGATTCATTTTGAAAAAAATGTCATTTCCACTGCCAAGTAGAGTTCATGGTTTAGTGAAAATGTTATCTTCAGTCTAATCACATGAGCCAGTCTTGTGCCATATATTCTGATATGAGGGATGAACTAATTCCTAAGCTAATTTGTGAGATTCTAAGAGTAATATCAAGGAGGAGTGATCACAACTAAGGTGAGAGCTTTGTATATTTGCATGAGCCCTTTTGCTGTACATTCGTGCTTCTGTGTAACATGACATTAATAACATAAAAACAATTTAATTTAAGAGTGCTTTAGACTGTCCAAATGATGGAGAAAGATGTCAACTCACTTATAATGCAGTCCTGATAGCCAGACCACAAAGCATGTGATCATGAATTATTTTCAGCAGAGACTCAGAATAGCAAGACAGGGGAGAATCTAGACAGGTCATTTTCTACCAAGAACAAATATGAATAATCCAGAGAGATACCATTAGGTTTAAGGATTGGGCTTTAAAGAACAAATATCTTTGATTAATTTTTAAAAAGTGATCATGCTGCAGTAAATGAAATTAGAACATCTTCTCTAATACTGGCTATATAGCAGCAAAATTAAGGCAAGTAGCTCCCAAAGTTTGTGCTCAAGGGTATTGATGATGAAAATGAATCCATCTATTTTATTGGGAGGATGGGAAATCTTTCTGGATGGCAGTTAGGCAGTAGTAGCTAATACAAATAATACTCCTAGTATAGGTCATCCTACATTGGTCTGCTATATATTGGGTTCCATGTATTATATGGTAAAATTTGACCAGACTTTTCCCATATTTAGGGATTGAGCTATTTAATTCAGCCACTAATAAATTGGTTTCCAATTCTGGTTGGAATAAGTGCATATTCATAGAAGTAGAGGAGAAAAACTGGAAGTTAAAGAGTAGATGTAAAGACAAATGCACAAGACTGCATAATGGTGGTTGTCGTAGAGCTGAGATTTAGATCAGGAATTGGATTGCTTTGTACTGTTCCAGATGACAACAGTCACTCAGATGGTCTGTTGAAAAATTGTCTACTCTATCATCTGAGGGGAAGGAACACAAAGTTGACTCAGCAGGGTTTGCAAGCTCAGTAGGTAAAGTAATCACACTCAGGAGGAATATATTTTAAGTTTAACAAGATTGTTATAAATCAAGATGTCACCCCCTTTAGAGATACTCTATAAGGTGTATCTGCCTGAAAGTCTCTCAATTATTTTTTGTAGATTTACCCAGGTTTTGATTGTTTGCTTGTTTACAGAAAAATGGTACTAACTGACATAGGAAAATGTCACTTGTTTTAAGCTCCAGCCAGTACTTACATTTGCTCTAGTCTGAATTCTCCCAAAGTGGTCAACTTTCAAAAGCAAATATAGAGCATGAAATAATAAATCATGATTTGAAATACAATCTACATTTGAAAAGCTTATTCTTTTATCTTATCAAATGATTGCAACTTTTGCCAAGATAAATAGAATATGTTTTCCAATATAATATTTAATCAACATAACACTCTTTCTTTTTAAGCTAAAGTTAATTTAGATATATTGTTATTGGAATGAAATATGCAGAATGCAGGATAGAAAACAATATATAAATAGGTCTCAAAGAACTTCCAACATAGCTTTCTCTAACAGCTGCATATGAAAATAAAATAAAAAGCAATACAAAAGCTTGTTTTCCTGAAACACCATCTGTTATTTTTGTTTGAGTTAATCTCAGTGCTCTAAAGGTTATAGATACTGTGCAGTAATTAGCACCATTATGGAAAATGTGGTATTTATATATATTGAGCGTTCCCAATTATACAAGTATAGAATTCCAAAGGGATCTCTTTTATCAGAGGTGTGACTGAATTTCTTGCTTGCACTATAGTATCAGCAAAGTAATATTGCATTGTCAATTTGTTTGCTCTGAAATACAAATGAAATAGGATCTTGTTTTGCATATTTTCCACTTAACTGTTGCTTTCTTTATATCACATATATGGAGACTTTTAAGAAAGTGGTCATCAAATTGTTATCAAATACCTATAAATTCTATTAATTTTTCCCCCTTAAGGAAATGAGTTTTCTTATAATTAAGAAAATTAGATTCCATTCCCTAAAGGTAGGCCAACAAATTTCAGGTACATTTGCTGTATAAATATCAATAAATGTTTTGTGTACACTTTTTCCCCTTTTGGGAACAGTGGTCCAGAAATATTGAATTATATGACAGACACGTGGTTACAGATATTTTACATGGAGGTTATATCTGTACTTTAATGTACAATTAAAATGACAAATTTATGATTTATGTTTCTCAAGCATTGCCCATGTAATGTTGAAAAAGAATTAAACTTGAAACAAACCAAAAAAGAAGACTAAGTGATGTTTATACATAGGTCAAAGCTACTCAAATTAGGGCTTTTACACTGACTATAAATTCCAAGAAAGTAAAGAGTATTGAAAATTCACAAGACTCTCTAGGGTCCAGCCGTGGTCTGGTCATGAGCTTCAACAGGGTCAGTGCTATGTCACTGGTTGCTCTGGTTACTGCCAGGAATTGCCACCTGGTTAATTCATCTAATGGTAATGATGATAACTAACCTAAGTGTACATTTGGTATGTACTGAATGTTTTATATAAATTAACTCATTCAATTATGACAACAAACTCTTTATGGTAGATACAATTATTAACTCCATTTCACAGATGAGGAAAGTGAAGTAATGCACTCTCTGGTCCTTGGGAAGGAAGTGGCAAGTCTGAACCCAGGCAACCTGGCCTCAAGGTAAGTCTGTGCTCCTCACTCCTACCCAAATAAGGCAGTCATCAGCTGAGACTCACCTTATGACACTTTAAAAGACAAACTTCATAAAGGAAGGCCAGTGCATAAGTGAGGGTTCACTCTCTACAATAATCATGGCAATTCTTTAGATGGAACTCGGTTTATGCCAAGCACTTTACATACATCAATTGATTTAATCTTCATAACATCCCTAAGAGTAAGTTGCTCTTTCAATTTTTTTACTTTATAGTTGTGGAAACTGAGACACAAATAGATGAATAGCTTGCCATGATGGCCCTATAATGGCAGAGGCAGGCCTTGAACTCAGGCAGTCTGACTCCAGTCCATGTTCTTTGCCATTATTATGGGATAATGTATCATGTTTTGGAAATTTATGACCCTGTGTAATTTATGGGCAAAATCCAGTTTATGAGAGCCAAGTTTAAGACAAGGAGGAGGAAACATAGAAAGTGCTGCTTAAGGGCCGGCCGAGTGGCGCATTGGTTAAGCGCTGGTTTTCGGATGCCAGCGGCCCCGGTTCGGATCCCACATGAGGGCCAGTGACACTGCCCTCTACAGCTAACAACGGCTCCACCTGGAGCTGGGCTGTGCGAGCCCCGGTGATGGTGTAGGCTGCAGCCCCTGCTGCAGTGGCTGCCATGGGCTACAGTGAGTGGCCCGCAGCCAGCGTGAGCGGCTGGCAGCCAAGTGTGAGCTGCCAATAGCCGCAGTGAGCGACATCCAGAGGCCAGCGACCGATCTGCCTCATCCGGGAAGAGCGCAATGACGATACCAACAGTGAAGCAACATCCTCCGCAACTAAACTGAAGAACAAAAAGACAGCAACTTGTCTGTTCCCCTTCCCCGATTCCCCAACGCTGTTCCCCTCCGCCAATTCCCCAATAAAATCTTTAAAAAAAAAAGAAAGTGCTGCTTAAAACTTAAAATTCAACTAAAGAAAGAAGAAATATATCCAAAATATAAATGACATTAATCCATGGGCATTCTACAATTTAATCTCCATTTATCCTCTTGCTTCAGTATCTATTATAGGTTGAATTGTGTCCCTCACAAATTGATATGTTGAAATCCTAATCCCAAGAACTTCGGAATGTGACCTTATTTGCAGACAGGGTCTTTACAGAGGTAGTCAAGTTAAAGTGAGCTTTTTGGGTGGGCTCTAATTACAATAGGACTGTTGTACTTGTAAGGAGGGGTAATTTGCACACAGACACATATGGAGGGAAGATGATAGAAAGAGATAGAGAGAGAAGATAGATGTTTACCAGCCAAAGAGAGAGGTGTGGAACATGGCTTTTCCTCAAAGCCGTCAGAAGGAACCAACCTTGCTGATAATGTTATTTCAGACTCTAGATCCCAGACCTGAGGCAATACATTTCTATTATTTAAGCCACCAAATTTATGGTACTTTGTTATAGCAGCTCTAGCAAACTAATATAGTATTCTTAGATTATAACTAGTAGAAAATAACTTCAAACAGCTAAGCCAAACCATGGATTTAAGGAAGGATATTGGGACACCTCATGGAATCCAGGAAAGTCTGTACAACCAACCATCAACATACAGAGAATGGAGACCACCAGAAACTCAGACAGCATCTCTTTCTCATTATCTCTGTTTCATAGGTTATATCATCTCTCATTCTTCTCTTTTTCTCTTGCAGACAGTCTTTCTTCACTTTTTCACCAAAGCCTACAGAGGTACAGGTCTCCACAAACTAACAAATATTTGCTAATAGGTTTAAATCTCAATCCAGACTCACAGAAGACAACCCGTTTGTCCTTATGTAGGTCAAGTGTCTATCCCTATTTCAATCAGCTATGGCCAGGGAGGCAGGGCTACATAGGGTGAACAGGGATTTGGGAGAAAGGCCACATTATGACTTTTATGGGCTCTATGAACTTTTGTCTTTATGATTAAAAATGATTAAAAATTATGTTTTATTATTGTGTTGATGTAAAGATTATTGTTATACATTGAAACATTGCTTAGACATGAACTTTATTATTTTCTTCTGATTTAAAAAAAAAATTAAGACATTTTCATGGGACTCTAAAAGTACTGTGGGCGTAGGCACTGGGCCTAGTGGGCCTAATATGGTTTTTGTGGTGAAGTGAAATTTTTAGAGAAAGAGAGAATCTGTATGGATAGCTACATATTCCTATTTAGCTAGGCTTTTCAAAGCCTTTTCCCATCCCTTTTTCAATGAGACACTTTTAACCTGTGTTGTTTTTCATGATGATACAAGTAATATCAACACTAAGAGGATATTATCCTTTGTACATTGCTTCATCTAAACGCCTTTCAGAAATTTTAACTAAAAGTTGTTGACTTCCACCTTTTGATTCCCATACAGTATGGTTTTAAGGGTATGGAATAACCTGGATTCTTGTGATAGAAAGGACTTGGGACAATTTAAGCTCTTGGACATAGCTGAGTATTTTCAAATCCTTTCTCTAATACATAAGGTTACATTGTATCAACTATATCCACGATAACATCTCACTGAAGCATTAGTCCATTAGTCCATCTTTTATAAGTAAAATAAATCAAGATGTCTACATATTCACTAAGAAATGCATATATTTAGCCCTTATGATGACATTTAATTATGGGTCAAATTAAGCAACTGTAAAGGTGTATTTTCTGTGCTAGAGGCATGAGGGGACTTCTAAAACTTATTCAAGTTATCTATTATGTGCCACTCCTGAGTCCTTTCATCTGTGATAGAAATGAAATAACAAACGCAGGATGACAAGCATGCAATTATTTTCAGAGTTACAAATCTAATAGATTGGACACATAACTAGGTTGAGTATGAACACTGCACCTAAGTGACTATTTCATGGAGCTTTCAAGTGGGACTACCATTGCATGATTTGAAATAACCAGTGAAGCACACCTTCATGGAAAAAAAAAATCACAGCTCTTGTAGACTTGTGAGTTATAGAAGTAGCAGTAGTTTCAAAAAAATTGTTTGGCTTATTTTGAGGCATCAAAAGCTCTGCAAAATGCCACTAACACTACATATTGGAGCCATTGCACATGTTAGCAAATATTGGCTACTCATTGCCTTTTTAGACTGTAGCACAAATATGCATTACATTCTCCTTGAGAACTACTGTCTTTGAGAGCAAAGAATCACCTCTATATTAATGAAATGAGTATGAAAAGGTGGAAAAGAATTACTACTGGCTTTGGAATTTATTGAATCTGGAAACATAATGTGTATGATGGTTAATTTTATGTGTCTACTTGACTAGGCTACAAAGTACATGGGTATTTGGTCAAACAATATTTTGGGTGCGTCTGTGAGGGTGTCTTTGGATGAGAGTAACATTTGAATCAGTAGACTGAGTAAAGCAGATTGTCCTCCGTAATGTGGGTGGCTCTCATCCAATCAGTTGAAGGCCTGAATACAGCAAAAAGGCTAACCCTCCCTCCCATAAGAGGGAACTCTTCCTGCCTGATTGCTTTGAGATGGGACATCAATCTTTTCTGGCCTTTGACTTGGACTAAAACATTGGCTCTAGTTGGGTCTTGAGCCTGCCAGCTTTCAGACAAAAACTTCATGATCAATTACACCATCCTCTGGCCTGGTTGCCAACTTCAGATCGGGATTTCTCAGCTTCTGTAATCACATGAACCAATTCCTAATAATAAATCTCTTTACACATAGATAGATAGATGTCTGTCTGTCTCTTTCTACCGACATTCTATTGGTTCTAGTTCTCTGGAGACAGCTAATACAATGAGTATATATTAAGTAAATCTCAGTCTAAATTCCTGCCCTGTAACATATCAAATATTTACTCTTCAAAATTTAACCAAAGTGAAACTGGCACACTGTAGTCTCTCAAAAGGATTTATTGCATGGAAAAATATTGAAATAGCAGTTACAACTTGCATGATCAGACATCACTTCAGACCAGAAGTCTTGTGTTTCAACCTAGTCTTCCCACTTTGAAACTGGACTGGATTAGAGCTTCCAAACCAGTGAGCTGTCTGAGCACTTCGTTGTGGTGCATGAGGTTCCATAAATGTTGAAACTTCAGTGGCAGTGGAGGGCAGGATGAGAAAGTGAGGCAGGAATGGGACATCCTACCAGAAGGCCTACACCTAAAGCACGGCCCTTCTCGCCCACCGGAAGTGCGCATTGTGTGGCGGAAGTGGAGTGCACCCAACGGTGTGGGCGAGCGGCAGTGTGGCGCTCCAGCTTAGGGAGGTGAACCAGTTAACCAAGGGGAAGCTGGGTAGTGAGCTGAATGAATGGCAGGCCGATGCTGCCGTGCCAGCGAAGGCGTCATGGCACTCCGAGTACTAGGACAGTGCCTGGGCCTCCCTGGGAGGGCTTCCTTAAGAACTGACCGAAGGAAAGAGCCCCTGCGTGTTCTCGCAGTATGGAATCGTCTCAGGCGAGAACGGAAGGCGGGGAAGTCTAAAGGATTCTGTCGTATTTGGTATGAAGACCAGAGGAGTACCATTGTTGGCCATTGACAATTTAAAGGCTATTAAGATCAAGGGAAGAACTATCGGAGTCGACCACGCATTCTGCCACTGCCCCCCTCAGGCTTCAAAGGACATGGAGGATGCCGCCAGCGAGCTCGGGGAGCAGGGCTGTGGGACGCAGCCTCCTCTTGGACTTCGTCTGTCAGCGCCGATGACGAAGCGCTCTCCGAAAAAGAAAAACAGAAAGGAAGACCAAAAAGAAGACTGCTGTAAGAGTTAAAAGACGAGGAGGGACAGACAGAGCAGCCATTGTTTCTGCCAGCAGGCCGCCAGATTAAGGTGGAGAAGGACACCCCAGGCTCCAGGAAACATGCCAAGGTGAAGTTAGAGCCTAGAGAGGGCCAGAAACATTAGCGCAGCGGCCCTGAGGTCAGGACAGCTGCTGCTGGGGACAGTTTCCGGCAGGGTGCAGAGGGACATAGGCAGCCGGCTTAGGAACGCGAACCCAGGTTTTGAGCACAGTCCTTTAGCAGAGGCGGGGTAGCAAAGGGGAGGAGAGCAGGGATACAGACGGCGGTTGAAGCTGAGACACGTTTAGCCAATCTGAAGACGCAGCCACCCACTTTCTCCAATTCTAGTGACCGCTGGCTATACCAAGACTGCAGCCTGCTCACATTTTGAAGTGAAATATGATACTTGAAATGCTACAGGTGGAACTTATTAATTTAATGCTTTCTGTAAATAAAGTATTTGGGACAGAATTTCTTTAAAATTTGAATACATTTTTCTATAACTACTCAAAATTTTACAACAGTTGAAATTACAGGATTCATATGGCTTATTTTGTAAGCTGCTGCTTGAGATTTTGATGCCTAAGATTTTAAGAGTAGTACTCTATAGTGGTTCATTATGTAGTAACTCCCCTCCATAATATTCTGCTTAAATATTACCATTTTCTATGTAATAGGATGTGTAAAAGGTTAGAAGCACTCAACTAGATGATAGCTATAGGTCTTATAGTTCTAAGCTTCTCAGGCTATTATGGCAGAATTTCAGCCAGCACAGAGAGAATTTACGGGTATCATAGTTATTCTACAGTAAAATATATTTAAAATATTTAGGCTCCTGCTCCTATATAATTTTAAGTATCAGTAGTAATGGAAATTTTGTTTTGTCACTGTGACTTTAGCTAATGATAAAGGGCAAATAATATTATATGGAAAGCAGTACCAGTTGAGATACGTAGCTAATCATGGTAGATTAAAACGAGAGTAGAGTATCTCTGATAGCACATTCTTGCTAATCTCTCTCTCTCTCTCTCTCTCTCTCTCTCTCTCTCTCTCTCTCTAAATTATATATATATATATATATATATATATATATATATATATATATATATGTAAGCAGGATATTTTATTGTCTCACACAAGAAGTTGTTTTGTCTGGTAGGGAGCTTGGGATATGTAAAATGATATAGCATAATTGGAAATGCAAAGTGTTTCCTGGATTCTGTTAGTATTTGATGTTTGATTGATGAGCATTTCATTCCCATTTGCAATTTCATATTCTGCATATGAACAGAACTGCATATATAAACTTGCAAACGTGGCTACTTAGGACAGAAACCTTAAGCTAACCTTGTGGAAATTGCCTGTACATTTTAAATAAGAAAAAAAAATACCTGAGAATCTAATATTTGAATGATTTTTGAATACTGTGACTTTGGGCCCATCACTCTTTATACAAGAAATATATTTGGCCTAAAATTTTTCTCAAAAAGCCCTACTAATTTGGCACTAGTATGTACAGAAGTTACCAGTACTGTAAGCAATGAGAGTATTGCTAATCACCATCTATGAGAGATGCAATTAGTTCTGTGTAAGTGGGAGCACAGGGCATTGCATGTTTCAATGAGAAGTGAGGATGTTGAGAAAAGGAGAGGTGCAAGAAGTTCTATGCCATACTTACATTTGAGCTTATCTTACTTTGCAGGAATCAATGATTTAAAAAGAGAGTGATGTGACAAAAAATATATTCCTGAAAGAGCACATGGTAGGAAGGTGGAGGTTGAATTAGGCTGGGGCAGAACTGGAAGCAGAGAGATGAGCAGGGAGGTAGTTGTAGTAGCTTAGAGGAGATCATGACAGCTTCAAATAAGGCAGCTTGTTGTGGGAGATACAGAGGAACTTATGACTTCAACAGATAGGGGGAAGGGGAAGACCCCCACATTTCCAATAAAGAATAGAAGAAATGGAGCAAAGGAAATGTGGTAGAGAGGGAGGTGAGGCATGGCAGGTGATGATAGAGAAGATTGAGTTCATTTTGCTTCTTGTTGAAGTCAACCAAAATAATAGTTTAAAAGTAGAACAGAATTTAACAGTTAGGAAATTATTGGCGACTAGAGTGTGAACAGTTCACAAAAATGTGAGGAGAACACCAGATAGACTGAGAGGTGAGCAAACATAAACGGCAACTTGAAATATTATCTTTTGCTTATTACATAGAGCAATATATACCTTTCCATATTTTTAATAGCTACATAAATGCCATATAGTGAATATAGAATAATTTAGCAAGCATGTAGAAGTATTTTCCGACTAAAATAACAATGTGTTGAGCATCTATGTACATATACTTACGTTGGTGCTATTGTTTTTTATGTTATTTCCATGTGATAAATTCTCAGGAATTGGATCGATGGGTTGAGCAATATAAGTGTTTTTGGCTTTCTGTTTTTTCCAAGCCATGTTTTGTAATGTATACATGTGATACTAGGGAGTGCATTCAGTTGTAAAGAATTTGGTGAATGAAATAAAATGACAGAATTCTGAACTGAAATTCATAAACTTGGTGAATACACCTAGATATGCTAGTCATTTGGATTGTGGCTAGTCATTTTTTTTCAAATGTTATCCATTTGAAATAAAGGTACGTCTAGTGTTAGTGAGACTTTCAGCAAGTCATTTCTTGACTCCCTAAGTCTCTTGCTTTGGTGACGTACTTATTTATCTTATTATTTAAAATTCTAATAGAAGGAAGTAAAATATTTGTTTTATCAAACGTTGGGGAAACTACATTTTGTTAATTCTGTAAGGTGAGAGTAAAATTACTGTATCATTTGAAGCGTGATGTATGGAGTCCTTGGTGGCTACCTTGATGACCTAAGAGCAGAGCTGCCTCTGATTGGAAGAGCAAGCTGGTTATATTTTTTGATGCTTTGTTTTTATATGGAGGTGTCCATTTATAGTCTAAAATGTGTGGCATTAAATAACCATAGATTCTAAATTAAGATAAGCCATAAGTTAAATAGCGATGTCTGTTATGGAAGATGGTCACTTTATAGGAATATGTAATTTTGGGTGAATCCATCATATAAAATTAAATAATTGGTGCTGAAATTGAATTGTTAGGTTGCCTTGAGAGGCCTAATGTTGATTTTATAGTCCCCCGTCCTCCCCTCCCCGCCCCCAGTGTTTTGCGTTTCATTTGTACAAGAGGAAGGAGACACATGATATGAGTTTGACTCATGTGTCTGAATATGGCTCCACAGGGAAGACTTGATACAGCTGAAGCTATTGCTTTTTAGAGACCTTTTATTTTGAGCAGCTGCATTAACAGTGTTCATCTTGTTATAACACATGAGATACATTTCTAAGATAGGAAGAGAAAAAGATATGGCTGGGCAATAGTTTTTGACTAAAACTTAAAACTGCGAAAAACAGAAACAGAGATGAATGTCCATGAAGTTATATTTTTATAATATGTGACAGATACACAATTTTCTTATCCTGGTTTTAAAGGATTCCCTTAACTTCCAGGGCTTTTGGTTTTGCCTCATTCACGTTGTCCAACTCTTTCTTTGCCATAGACCATTGCATTTTGCTTTGATAATTTGAGCCTTAACCAGAAGGCATGTCAAAGGGCTCATCATCAAAAATAGATTTCAGGACTGCACATTCTGAAGGACAATTCATTTCTTCTCATGCTCTTCTACTCAAATGAAGAAGCTCAGTGCATAAGTTGTTATGTAATATAAGAGACAAATTATGATTGTTTATGTAACTGTACTTAACTGGAGTACTAGGATGGAATCAACTACAGCTTTATTTGTAAGATATGGCAAGAGCGACTTTTAGTCTGTAATAACCTGAGTTAGCTGGGAACATAGCTGATGACAGTGTCAGCACCATTCAGGCATTCTTAGTGCCTTGGAGTTTAGAGATTCATACTAAAATGTCACATAGCGTTCCAAACTACCTTTACATAATTACAGTGGGTGTGATTAATATCAATTACATTAATGCTTGTTTTACCCATTAAGGCTGATTGACTCAATTTACTAGTTGCCTTGGTACATTCAAGAAGTGATCCAAATTACCTTCATATTTCAGTTAACGAGCTAGTCAGAGAAAATGCACTTTGATTTCTTGAGAGGCTGAAGTTCTCTCTGAAATGACAATCTCCTTGGTCTTTTAACCTAAAGCCTAAATAAAACTGCAATTTGATACTTTGCCTCATTTGATTCTTTTAATCTTTAAATAAAGGCCAGTCTTTTACCATAAGTACATAGAAAATAAAAATATATTGAGCTTAGGAGCTTGTTCTGCTCAATGGGTGAGGACTTCATATTTTCCTCTATGAACATAAGTTTGGAAAGCATAGCATGTAATAGACATAATAATAGAATTGGTACAGGGAAAATCTGGCCTGCAACTCTGAGTAGATATCAGTAATGCTCTCAGGTCTAACACAGAGGCTAAGCAAATATTTCAGGGATGTAGCCTTTCTTTGGTGGCTTGGTTACTCTAAGAGAAGGATTTATAAAAGGGTAGGTCCAGAGAGTCCTCCTCTGACAGCACCCTCTTTCTTGCCTTTGGGGTCTACTTGAAGCCAGGTTTGCTAGTAGGAAAAGCTGGGAAACGATAAGTTTCATGATACCATTTCATATTTAAACTCTGATAAGTTTGATATTTAAATACGCTTGAACAAAGATTGGACTTGTACCTAGAGCCGAGTAGGAGGAATAAGAGCACAGAACATAAATAGATTTGGATGTGAAATTTTTATATTTTAAGTAGTTACTTCTCAGGATTAGCATTCCACCTCATTGTATTTATTATGTGATAAGTAATATTAAGAATAAATGTCTTAATACTTTCAAAGTCAACTGAATATTTTCATAGGGCATTGCTCTTGTCTTTAGCAATTTTAGTTGGTAAGTGATGATTAGCAGACAGTATGGTAATGGTTGAAATATTGTGTGAGTGCCAATAACAAAGCCTTCCATTAAAATGCTAAAGAATTTATTGTGTAAAGCTTTCTTACAGTTTTTTTTTTAAAGATTTTATTGGGAAATTGGGGGAGGGGAACAGCGTTGGGGAACTGGGGAAGAGGAACAGACAAGTTGCTGTCCTTTTGTTCTTCAGTCTAGTTGTGGAGGACATTGCTCACTGGCCCATGTTGGTATTATCATTGCGCTCTTCTCAGGTGAGGCAGATCGGTCGCTGGCCTCTGAACAGCCACTCACTGCGGCTATTGGCAGCTCACAGCGGCTGCCTGCCGCTCACGCTGGCTGCCAGCCACTCACTGTAGCCTATGGCAGCCCACTGCAGCAGGAGCTGCAGCTATGCTGTCTCCGGGGTCTCACAGAAGCCCAGCTGCAGGTGGAGCTGTTGTTCACCATCTTAGCTGTAGAAGGCAGTGTCACTGGCCCTCATATGTGGGGTCTGAACCAGGGCTGCTGGCGTCCCAAGCCAGCTCTTAACCAACGCACCACTCGGCTGGCCCTTTCTTACACTTTTTATTGTAGTTTTCTTCTACAATGTATTTAACGTATTTCTGGCATGTTGCTTTAGCTTCTTGTTGGATTTCTGTTAAATAAGATTTTTCACTATTTGAGTTACCACTGGTAATGGAAAAAGAAGATGGTTGTTAACATTAGAATGGGATTGAGATTTCAAAGGTGGAAGTCATTATCTTTTCCTATTTTTTTTATGACCCTGTATTTATAATATAGTGTTCCTAAAATAATAAGCACTCTGTGGGGAATAAGTTTAGTAAATATCCAAGTAATTTCTCACATAAAACACAAGACAAAGAAAGAAAATTCTATTTGGGTTAAGTTACTAAAAATAGCAGTACAACAATAACTACCCATTCTATTGACTAACCAGAACTTACCTGTTTTTATTCATACTGATCTAGCTATACACTTTCAGAACAAAGAGGAATTTCTTCCTATTTCTATTGGTTATGGATGGAAGTCATCATTCCCCCCCCTTGATTTTCATCTTAATGGCTTCAAATAAAGAAATGCATGGCTTTTCAATTTCTTTTACTACTTTATTTTATTACGTGGTTATTTTAAGGTCAAAAGATTTCCATTTCCCAAATACATAATAGAAATAATAAAGCAGTAAAATTAGGACTTAGCTAATATGGACATTTTTCTTAAAAGTGCCAACATGATTTACAAATTACTAAAAAGGCAGTAAAATATGAACTTAAAATATAAACTATACCTTAAACTGTCAGATACATGATTTTAAAGATATTTTATTAATATGTCACTAGTAATTACTTTCCTTATCAACAGAGTAAGGGAAGTAAACTCTAGTTACCCATGAAACTATTAGAGTTGGAAACACTAAATGTTCATGAGTTAATTTGGTTTTATTTATCAGAAGTCTATATTTCTGCTGTGTTATCTAAGGTCAGGTCTATAAAATCAGATAGCTGAAGGAAAGGTGAGGATTTTCTACCTGAATCAAACTCCAAACATTATTTTCATATAAGTTATCTGGAGAATTGACTAAAGGTGGTTTCTTTTAAATGCTGTCTGTAGGAAATAATTGCTTCAGTTTCCCATTAACTAGAGTGATACTGGCCATAATGTCCTCTTTTGCTGAATTTCTTTTCAAAGTACAGAAATCCCTGCAAAATCTGAAACAGTAAACTCATATAGGCCACTTAGCATCTTCACAGAAATCCTGTCTTAGTTCATTTGGAAAACAATACCTCTACATATCTAAAATAGTTTTTCATAAGAAGAACATTCCATAAGGAAAAACTATTGGTTTGTACCTTGAGGAAAATGCTATTAAATAGTGTGTTATGGGAACAGATAACATTATCCTGTCTTTGTGATTTTTTTCAATGTAAATTTCCATCAAAGAAATCATTTCAGAATAGAATAGCATCAGAAATAATCAATGTAGAAGTGGTTCTGTTGAGGACTGTTAAGTGAAAGGGCACCAAATGAAACACTCACCCATATCTGCAAAACTGTTTTCATCACCAGAAGGCTTGCAGCAGTTGGTATTTCTAGAAAGTACAACAGAAGTGGTGTTGGAGAGTAATGTGCTTTTTGCCAGCTAATGTTCTCTTATGGTAATGGACCCTCCAGAAAAGAATTGAAAATTAATAATGATAGTATGTTCTACATATCATCATTATATTCTCCAATGTTAAGTATATGTAAGTGGTAATCCATTGTGATAACAGCTACTTTGTTAACATTTTTTGTCAAAGATATTTGAAAGAAAAGCTTGTAAGATTAGGGACCAACAGCAGTGGTTTCCTGATAGTTTGAAATATCCTTGACCAGTTCATTCCAGTGGGAGAGTACTTACATGGTGGGAATATTTGGGCAAAGTGCTTGAAACGTTAGGACACAACAAAAATGGTTTTGAAATGTTTTCTTGTTCAAAATACATTTGTTGCCAGGAAGCTCATGGTTGACCGTTTTATATCCCATGTCTATAGCGTTTAAAACACTGTGATACAGGCTTCTGATTCCATGTTGGGCAATTTTTAAATCTATGTCAGTAATAAATGAGCTGATTAGTAGAATAGATAACTTCTGGGAGCTCTCCTTTCCTTCACTGACAATTCCTTTGTAAAATAAATGCCAATTCTTCAGGTTAATAATAAAGACTAGACTCACTTGTTACTTAGGCATGGAGCAGTGAAATGGGTACACATAGCTATAGAAATATATGTGCAATATGTTCTCTTTGCACAGTTTGTGTACAAATACTGCCATCCTTATTTACCCTAATTAATAATGTATAATAGAATACTTATAGTCATTGGTAGGTTTTTGTGACTTTTAATTGTCACTCACTTCAGACAATAATGACCATTTTAGAAATTGCAATACTCAACATTTGCAATTATTTTAATTGTCAAGGTTATTATCATAGTACTTTTAATATTTAAAATTAATTTTATAACTTCAGTTTTCACTTGACCATTTTTTTTCCATCCCTGGAGAAACACATCATGTTGGGAAGATTGAACAGCCTCTTTAAAAAGAATGCTTCACTGGATGGCCTCATCCCATTAAGGATATGGGAAAATAAGCAGCTACTTAGCTGTTTTGGTCAAATGAACCTCAAATGAAAGAAACAGACTCAAACTAATCTGGTGATGCCTTTAGAAAATGCACTAGTGACATGAAAGTTTATAAGTTGTTATCATCATCATCATCACCATCATATCTAATACTTTCTATGTACCCAGCACTGTTCTAAGTGCGGTAAGTATATTAACACAAAGACTTTGGGGGTAGGTGCTATTTTTTTTCCCTTATTTGTCACTTGAGAAAAAGGAGGCACGATTGGTCCTAATCACCCAGCCAGAAGGTGCTAGAGCTAGAATTTCACCCTGGGCAGTCTGGCTTAAATATCAGTCCTCAGTCACCATGTTTTTAGCACAGGCTCCATTCCATGATATATTTCCTCCAGACTTTCTATTTGATTGTTGTGTCTAACCTTGATTTTTTTTTTTGGTGGGGGGAAACATTTATTTGAACTTTCATATTTTTAAAAATTCTTTATTGGGTCTTTGAAAACATTTTTTAATAATAATAAAACTTGCAACAAACAAACAAAACAACTAAAGAAGAAAAACAAAAATAATAATAAAATGTTGTGTTGCTATAAAATTCCCAGAGCACCTAAGTTTTGCAAAGTTGTCCCAAGCCTTTGTTTCTGGCTTTTTTCTCAAAATATTAATAAGGTTGATCATACAATATTGCCATGTTCAGCTCTCCAAAAATAACTGTTTTGCATATGATCTATCATTCTTATGGATTCTATTGAATGATGATCTCAGCTGCTAATTGAAATCATTTGCTTTGCCTTCTCTCTTACTACTGTCTATCAGCAAATCAGGAGACAATATTTCCTTTTGTGATGTTGCTCAGAATATAAGAAGTTCATACATGTGAAATGTGCTTTCATATTTTTTTTTAGCTCACTGTCTATTAAAAACAAAACCAATAAAAAATGCCATGTTATAACTATTTTCTAAATCAGAAATACTTTCCAAAGTGATAAATGCTATGTTATTATTGTCATTGCCTTAAAAAAATTTTTTAAATTCAGTTAAGAGAGTCTGGGTGAACAGAATTTAACAAATGGTAAAAGGAAAAATACGACCTCTTGATTTTCAGATCAAATGCAGTTGAATTTTGACCTGCATGTGATAGCCTTGTCCACAATTGATCTATTTTTTTGTTTATTTGGGTTATATTTGTCAGCTTTAAAGATAAATTTTTGCCTTATAGTTCAGGTTGTCATGTAGTTTATTTGATTTTGTCACTGAAAGATAAAGGATTGTTCCCTTTATGAATGAGACACATCAATCCAGGATGTGTCTCAGGTGAAAGACAGACAATAAGGAAGCGAGGACATTGAGTTGAAGAAATCACTAATGTTGAGGAATACAACTTTTTAGTATTTTGTTTAACCAGGTTGGCTATTTATGCTTATCGACTTTTGTAGATAATGATTTGCACATTACTTGTTAAATGCCTCTTGATGTATGGTGATGATCTAGATTCTGTGCCAAGTCAGGCAAAGAGCCTGATAGATTTTGGCTTATAATCTGGGAGAAAAAAAAAAAAAACAAACAAAAAAACGAAGTATAATTTTAAAATGTAGGTTTAAATAATGTATATATTTACATGTAGAACAGGAAAGAGATAATTGCATTTTGTGGTGTCAATCAAAGGCCACTTGACAGGGTTAACAAAGGGGGTTAGAGGGAGTCACTCTGCCTTCTTGCTAGTCAGATAATTCATTAATGGGGTGCATTTTCAAGAGAAGTTGGAAAGAGAGGAGTTAGTAGGCTTTATCTGGGATAATAAAGGTATTTTAGAGTAGACTTTAACATGGGAAAGTTCAGATGTGGAATGATAGCACTGGAGTCAAATTAAAATGTGGACCTGGCAATAGACATAAATAGAAGGTAGAACAAAAAAATTGAAGATTTTCCTTAATTCTCTGAAACAGAGTGGTCTTTTAATGAAGCCAGAATGCTATGAAGACCATGTTGCCTGGAAAAAATACGTAGAATGTGTCACATTTAAATTAAAGTCTCCTCCTGTAACAAATTAGTCATCAAGTGCATTCTACAACACTTCCCTAATCTGTATCCCAAGTACCTGGAAAACACTTATTAAAATTTCATTTATATTTGGTTGATAGGCAGATCATCCCCTAGATCATTGTCTAAATGCTGCTGAGAGATGTAATTTGACTAGTAAATTAATGGCTTCTGGTGATCTTGACATTAACATAACATTTGAGGCATTGCCCATCAGGGGTGCAATATTGTGTTTCACAAGATGCATGAGACAAAGGCACTTAATTAATTTGGGCTGTGCTGTACATATTGTGCACAACTCTGTTCAAACTGTTACAGGCTTCCTGCCAAGATATGGAGGAGAAACTGCCTGAAAGATTAGTAGAAGATTAGTTCCATCCCCTGCTGTGTACCCTTGTGATTGGTTTGTCAACAGTTGGAGAAAATTTTGGTATAGACAATCAACAATTAGTTAGTGTCAGTTCATAGGAAGTCTGGACCTCTGCATGAGTTTTATGAAAAGAGAAATAATGGCTCTATGGTCTTTGTGGTAAGTGATGGTTTTAATAGGTAATGACTACTACTACTAATCATTACTTATGCTCACTCACATTTTTAATATATTTTCTGTGATAAATTCCATTTGATAACCCTCTAGGAAATGAATGGCTAGATAACATTGCAAATTTAATATTTCTGTTTTAGATACACAGCAAAATTTAAAATTATTCATATCTTCATTAAATTTTAAACATAAATAAATAACAATTAAAATTGTTGCCCATAATAGTCTGCAAATGAGAAGTGGCAAAGGCTGTTTGTTATCTATATGGTCTGCTTAGAGGGCATACATACATAAACATTATTCCTGAGTTGTAGAATCATTATACAATGGAAAAATAAATCATCTATAAAACTTTAAACATACACAGCTGGAATAGTTTTATTAGAATTTTTTTTTTTGCAGATTTTTTAGCATGTTCATTTTGCTGGTTATCAACACTTTTTCTTAAATGCCATTTTAAAAATATTCATCCTCACTTTATCAGCATATAAGTGTTTTACATAGCAACAAAGCTTAACATTTTTGTTAGACCATTATAGAATATATTGGCCGACATTTATTGAATGTTTGTTATGTGCAAGGAACTGTTCAAAGTTCTTGATTACATTAACTCACAATAATCCTAAGAGGTAATTATTGTTATTAGCCTCACTTTATAGGAGGGAAAACTGAGATATAGAGAAATCTAGCCTCACAGCTGGAAAGTTGGTGAAGTGAGGATTCAGTCCTGATGTCTGATTACTGAGTCAGGCCTGCTGACTGTTATGTATACCACCTTTTTCAGATTACCTGGACACAAATGTGGGCAGTGGCTAGAATTAAATTGTAGGATACTTTTAAATTAGTGTATGCACTTAACTTTTAAGAGTGCATATGTTCTATTTTGAAAAATATAATAGCCAAACTAAGATTTGAAATAATTGTATGCATTCAATACTATTCTTATTTTTACCATTTTAGCCATTTTAAGTATACAGTTTATTGGTATTAATACATTCATATTGTTGTGCAACCATCACTACTATCCATCTGCAGAACTTTTTCATCATCCCAAACTGAAACTCTGTACCCATTAAATAATAACTTCCCACTCACTCCTCCCCCCAGCCTTTGGTAACCACTATTCTACTTTCTGTCTCTATGAGTTTGTCAGTACTGTTATAAAGTACATAAACAGTTTATATTTGATTTTAGTAGATTAATATTCTTACTTAAAGTATGCTTATATTTTGAATTCTCATTCAGAGCACCAAGTTAAACTCAATCTCTGTTTGGATTATTACAAATTCCCTGTTAGTTACTTCAGATTAGTAAGAGTTTACTGAGAATTCCAAAATATTAGCCTCCTACCAGTATTGCTGGTGGTACTCTGGATATTGATGATACTACCTGAGTGTTTGAGGAAATGTGATGGTAGTATGGCTTGTCTTGGCCTTTAGAGATATACTGTTAAATTCTGTGAACACCCACAAACCTATTTCAAGATTCTTTTCAATTCTCTTAACCTTTCAGATTACTAGCAAGCACAAGGATTACCCATCACAGACCAGATAACAGATGTGAGATTTTTGGCTGTCTTCCCTGGAATGCCCCAGACACCCCTTTAAAAAAATATGTTTGTTTTCAGGAATGATGGGTATTGAGAATTAGAGAAGAAAGTTTATTTTAAGCCAAATAAAACAATAGGGTTGGGAACTATTGTCTCATGCAACCTAAGAAGAACATCCTTATTCTATTTAAGAATATAATAATAAAGAATTGTAGACATCATCCAAGTGACAGCAGCTTGATATAAAACCAAGGGTTTTTTTTCTTGGCATCCTCCACAAATTTATGTGACATTGAAAGGAAAATTTTTCTCTGACAAACTCAGACATCACTTTCTCATGTCAAATATTGGCTAAGCAAACAGACAAAAAAGCATTGTCAGGGTGAACTTAAGCCCACCAGGTATTTTCCAGGGACCATATTTCTGGGCATGGGCTTTCCCATATACTCCCTTTAGTGACCCTGGGAAGATTGCCTTCTCCCACATGAAACGAGCATGGTCCCTTGAATCTGGTACATTAACTCTGATGTGTAATTTCAGTTTTCTGATGCACAGGGCATTGCAACAGAAAAACAAATGAAATACTACAATGTTTTAAGTAAGTATAGTGCTAGCATACTTACAGAACATCCCTAGCAATAATGTTATTTAGTGGAGAGAGGATACATAAATAAAAACACAGGCTTACCATGGCCTAATCTCTCTTTAGAGCTATATGTTCGACTACAAGGGGGCACCTAGATAGTAGCGTTCTTCTAAGATGAACCCACCATCATTTGAATTGCCTGCTATTTCACTGTTGTTTTTTCTGCCCAGAGAGAGATGCCTTCATGGTACATGTGTGTGTGTGTGTGTGTGTGTGTGTGTGTGTGTGTGTGTGTGTGTGTAAGGCAGGATGGGAAGGAAGGAAGTTTGAAGAACCTACTAGCAGGAATGAAATAGATAATTGGTTTGTATCAGGATTCTAGGACTGTGTGTGCGCGTTCATGTATGTATGTATGTATGTATGTATGTATGTATGTATGTATGTAGCAGTTGGGGAATTAGGGATAGAAACATCAGAATCAATTGAAAGACACTTTCAAACTATTTTTGCTACTTCCCACCCCAGTTCTTTAGAATAGACGAGAGTCTTTGGAGGTGGGAATCTGTGTCATGTGTAGAAGCCCTTTTGGTGGTTGTGGTAGCTCCCACCCCCAAAGCCCCACCCCCAGACACTCTTACACACCATCACACAGACACTCACTCATACATTCATTGAGAATCACTGCACTAACTACACCATTAAAAAAGAGAAAGAAAGGAAAGGCTCGTTAGTAGGGGGCTTAGCCTTGGTTACTTTGTGACACTCTAAGATGGAGGCAAGTGGAACTGGGGATTCCAAGTATATTTTAGCAAAAAATCTTGTATAGTAATGTTAAGAAATAGAGAAAGTATGGTGGTAGTTATGGGGGGAAAAAAAGAACAAATTGAAAAGATAGTCAATGCATTGAACCATCTACAAAGGATCAGTGGGCCCAGGACTGAGGCCATGTGACAAAGCCTGTGGATTTATCAACACATAATTTGATCCCATGAAAATAAAAATAAAAATAAAAAGAATTTAATATGTGTTTTAAGACAAACATTGAATTATTTTGTTTTCAGGGATTTTATTTTTAAAACTTATTTTTAAATTTTAAATACATTTTACTTTTTACAATTATTTAAATAGATCCCTTTGATTCATTAGAGATCTATGCCTTAATTCAATTTTCCCTTTAGATATCTTAAAAATAAACATATCTTAAATATAGTTCAAGCAGAGTCACCAACTTTTTTTGGTTTACTCAGGACTTTCCCAGTTTTAGCATTGAAAAATCCCATGTTTCTCGAATTCCTTCAGTTTCAGACAAGTAGTGATAGTTTGTCACCCTAATTCAAAACACGTTATTTATGACCACATCTGTATCATTTTATGATATACTTATTAATCATACTTTCCAAGTTTTTGATTTGTCTGTTTTCATCTTCGTCTTTAAGAGTAATAACTAATATATAATAAAATAAACTTTTTTTTGAATTACAAAGCTATAGTTTTGAAGCAGATATTTTTGCTTTCGAAGGAAGGAAGGGGCAAAATGTTTTTGAAAATAGTTTCATTTAATGCTTAAAGTGATATTTCCTAAACTGGATGCCTGACTGGTGACCAATTGTTCTAGGAATACATCTTAATTGATTATAATTTCTGGCTTCAAAATGCACATGCATGTGTTTAGAAAATCTATCTGTTGGACGTAGATAATTCACTCTGATGGAGAGGAAAAGAGAACAGGTGTTAGAGTTATTGTTCCTAGATGATTCATTGAAAACTTTTCCTTTTGCCTAATATAGGCATTTTGCACTATACATTTCCCTACAAGCATTGCTTTAGCTTCTTCCCATACATTTTGATACATTGTATTATATTTTTATTTTTATGCAATTAAAACATAAAAGCAAGTTCTAATTTTCAACTTGCTCATTGACCTGTGGGATATTTAGAAGTATATTGTTTAATCTACACATATTTGACAATTTTATAGATATCTTTCTGTTATTGATGTCTAATTTAATTTGTTATGATCAGAGAAGACAGTTTGTATGGTATTAGTTGTTTTCAATTGGTCTAGGTTTGTTTTATGGCACATATTCTGGTCTATTTTAATGAATGCATGTTCCATATTCCCTTGAAAAGAATGTTTAATCTTTTATTGCTGGGTTAAATCGTATTATTATTGAGTTCTCCTAGATCCTTAGAGATTTTGTCTACTTGTTCTAGTAACTACTGAGACAGTTGTATTGAAATCTCTATCAATAGTTGTGGATCTGTGTATTTTTCCTTTTAGTTCTATCAGTTTTTTGTTTATTTCAATTACAATTGACACTCAATATTATATTAAGTTCGAGTACAACATAGCGGTTAAACGTTTATATAATTTATGGAGTGATCCCCCTGATAAGTCCAGTACCTGTAATACATAGTCATTATAATATTATTGACTATTCCTTATGCTGTACTTTACATCCCATGACTATTTTTTTTTTTTTTTTTTTTTGAGGGCAGTGTCACTGACCTTCATATGTGGGACCCGAACCAGGGCCACTGGCTTCCCAAGCCAGCGCTTAACCGCTGCGCCACTCGGCCGGCCCTCCCGTGACTATTTTGTAGCTACCAATTTGTACTTGTTAATCCTTTCACCTTTTTCACCCTTCCTCCCAAACCCCCTCACATCTGACAAGCATCAGTTTGTTCTCTGTATCAATAATTTGTTTCTTTCTTTTGTTCATTTATTTTGTTTTTTATATTCCCACATATAAGTTAAATCATATGTATTTGTTTTTCTCTGACTTATTTCACTTAGCATAATACCCTCTAGGTCCATCCATGTTGTCACAAATGGTAAGATTTCATTCTTTTTTATGACCAAGTAATATTCCATTATATGTAATTATTGATAAGTATATAGTTATTGCCATATTGTTAATTGTTTTCTGATTGTTTTTGTAGTTCTCTGTTTCTTATTCTCTTGCATGTTGATGACTTTTACTAGTATTGTGTGTGGATTCCTTTCTTTTTATTTCTTGTACATATTGTGTAGATTTTTGGTTTATGGTTACCATAAATGTGCTTTATATATATACCAAGCTATGTGTGCAGCAGTCCATTTTAAGTTGATGGTCACTTAAGTTTTGAACATATTCCATAATTACTACCATTTTTACTCATCCCCTCCATGTTTATGTTTTTGTCATTATTTTTTATTTGTTTTCTGTGTGTGTATATGTATTCCTTAATTTACTGTTGTAATTACAATGATCTTCCTACTTTTGCCTTTTAATCTTTGTGCTAGCTTTATACAGTTAGTTGATCCACTGATTTTATTATGTGTTTGCCGGGCCGGCCGAGTGGCGCAGTCGTTAAGCGCTGGTTTGGGAAGCCAGCGGCCCCGTTTCGGGTCCCACATATGGGCCAGTGACACTGTCCTCAAAAAAAAAAAAAAAAAAAAAAATCTATTATGTGTTTGCCTTTGTCAGTGAGGGTGTTTTCCTTTGCAATATTTTCTTATCATATTTTTTATCTTTTTTTTTTTTTTCTGTTTCTTCTTAAACAAGTCTTTTAACATTTCCTGTAATATGGTTTGGTGGTGATGAACTCCTTTAACTTTTTCTTTTGGGGATATTTCTCAGTTTTTAGTTCATGTATTTTGAAGCTCTGTTGCTAAGTACATACACACACATTTAGGATTTTCATGTCTTCTTGGTGAATCTAATCCCCTCATCTCAGGTAATATTCCTTGTACTGAAGTCTGTTTTGATATTAGCAAAGACACTCCAGCTTTCTTTTGATTTATGATTGCATGTCTGATTTTTCCAGCCTTTTTTTGTCCTTACTTTATTTACATTTTTATATGTAAAGCGGGTTTCTTGTAGATAACATATATTTGAGTCTTGCTTTATTATTCAATTTGGCCATCTCTGTGCTTTAATTTGTTTGTTTATTCATTTACCCATAATGCAACTATCTGGTTTAATTAAACTTACAAACGTTCTAGTTTTCTATTGGCTTATTATTTATACCTCTCAATAATATATTTTAAGTGTTTTCCTAGGGTTTATAATATACATCTGTGATTAGTTACAGTATACCTTTAAGTAACATTATATCACTTTATAGATAATGTCAGGAATTTAAAACATCCCTGTAAGGGTTTTATGCCATTGTTCCCATACCTTTTCAGGCTTTAGAAAAATACAACCCGTAAGCCAAAACCAGTTATACTCTCATTTATGTATAGTTTATGGTTGCTTTCATGCTACGAAGACATAGTTGAATTATTGCAACAGAGGGCCAAATACTTATGGCCTTCAAAGCCAAAAGTATTTACTACCTGATTCTTTAAAGAAACAGTTTGATGAGACCTGCTTTTGAATACAGTTATCCTTTTTAGTGTAATTAAGAAAACTTACCTTTATTTAAACACACCTAACAATCTCTATTTCTTTTCTGTAGGTGCAAGTGTCTTTTTTCATGTAATATTTCTCTTGCTGAAGAACTTTAACATTTCTCATAGTTCATGTCTGTTGCTAATTTGTGCTCTAAATTTCGTTTAATCTGAAAAGATCACTTAGTTATTTTTGAAAGTTATTTTTGATGAACATATATTTTTGACTTCACAGTTATTTTCTTTGTCACTCTGAGGTCTTGTTTGCATAGTTTCTGTCAAAAATTTTGTTCTAATTATTACTTTTGTTTCTTTGTATATAATTTGTCTCTCCCCCACCCCCCGCCCCTGGTTGTTTTCAATATTTTCTCTTCATCTTTAATCTTCAACCATTTGAATGTGATGTGCCTAAGTGTTTTTCCCCTGTCGCTTTTTATCTATATTTTTCTGGGATTCCCATTATTTTTCTGTTAGATTACTTGATATTTTCCATTGACTTTTGATGTTCTATTCTATTTTATTTTTTATTTTCACTTTTTTCTCTGTGTTGTAACTTGAGTAATTTCTACTGACTTATCTTCATACTCACTGATTTTTTGTTTTGACTATATCAAATCTGATGAGTCTTTCAAAGTTATTTTTTCATGGTTACTACCATTAATTTTTATTTCTAGTATTTTATTTCAACTTTTTCTTATAATTTCTATTTTTCCTGCCAAAATTTCCCATCTGTTTCTTCATGTTTTCTACCTTTTTGACTAGATCCTCTAACATCTTACTCATAGTTTTTTATTAAAAAATTCCCTGTCTGGTAGTTCTAATATTTTTAGTTCTCTTGTATAGATAGTTTCTAGTGGCCTTAATGTTAGTTTACTGATTTTTCTCTACTAGTGTCTAATCTGCCAGGCCTATCCTATAGTTTCCATTTCTCTATTGAGATCCTATATATATTTTTTCATTATTATGTGCATGTTTTACTTTCAATTCTTTAATATATTTTATTCACTGCTTTACTGTCTTTGGTAATTCCTTTTTCTTTTTTTCTTTTTGGGATCTGTGCCTATTTACTGATTTTTCTTATATTTTCTTTTTCACATATTGAGTAATTTTTTATTGGATGGTGGACATTATTGTGCTTACATTGTTGAGTGTCTGGATTTTATAGTCTTTCTTAATAGAATGTTGGATTTTGTTTAAGTAGACAGTTAATTTTCTGGAGTATGTGGTTAATCATTTTGAGGCTTGCTTTTAAGCTTTATTAGGAAAATTCTGTAGTGAAAATTTTCATAGTCTTATATAAGCTACTTTTCATATATATTTTTGTTTGTTTATTTTTATTCAAATGAATAGTTAGCTTAAGTTCAAAAAGAGAATTTTGGTACAGCAGTCCCTCTTATCCATGGGGGATATGTTCCAAGATGCCTGAAACCCCAGATAGTACTGAACCCTATAATTACTATGTTTTTTCCAATATATATATGTTATGATAAAGTTTAATTTACAAATTAGACACAGTAAGATATTAACAGTAACTACATTAATAATATAGAACAATTATAACAGTATAATATAATAAAAGTTACGTGAATGTGGTCTCTCTCTCTCTCTTAAAATATCTTATTTTACTGTACTCACCCTTCCTCTTGTGAGGATATGAGATAACAAAATGCTTTAATAAGTTGAGAACATTCACCTTTTTACTTAAAAGAAACACTTTACAGCTTCTCTTTGTCATATCCAAATTACCGGAATCACTACTCTTGTGCTTTGGGATTATTATTAAGTAAAATGAGGGTGCTTGAACATAAGCACTGCAATACTGTGAGAAGCAAGCTGATAACTGAGACAGCTATTAAGTGACTAACGGGCAGTTAGCCTGTACAGAGTGGATATGCTGGACAAGGGGATGATTCATGTTCTGGGTGACATGGAGTAGCTGGTATGAGATTTCATCAAGCTACTCAGAATCGTGCACAATTTAAAACCTATGAATTGTTTATTTCTGGAATTTTCATTTAATATTTTCAGACTGCAGTTGACTACAGGTAACTGAAACTGCAAAAATGAAACCATGGATACAGGGAAACTACTGCACATATTTATCTGTTATAAGAGTTTGACATTAGAAAGTGCTCAGTAAAGTGCCCATTTAGAAGAACCATGGGATCATCATTTATTCATTCATCCATCTATTATTATTCCCATGAGAATTAGGGAGATATTAACAGGAAGAGGAAGATTTTTGTATTTTAGAGTAGGAAATGTACAAAGGTTTCTGGGAATTTTGAGGAAAGAGTACAGACTTCTGGTTTCAGGAGTGGTGGGAAGTCAGAGCCATGGAGGAAGTGACATTTGAATTAGACCTTGAAGGAGGGAAAGATTTACATTATAAGGTTTGATGGAGGAAAAGACATTCCAGGCATAGCTAAGGCATAGAAACAACTTTGGAGAACTGGCAAACATAAACCTAAGTTTTTGACTTCTCAAATGTCTTGTCAAGCGATTTAGGGCTCAGGTCTTGGTAGCAAATTTCAACTCTGCTACTTATTGTGTAACAAATTTTGTAATTCCTTATCCTTATTTTCATCATGTGTTAGGTAGGGATAATTATAATAATTCTTAATATGGTTACTGTACATGTCAAGTGAGATAATGCATATAAAAGTCTTAGCAAAATATCTGACATGCAGTATATACTAAAATATTATTTATTTTGCAGATATTTGGGAACATATTTTAAACAGAAGATGAACACACAATGTAGTATATAGATGATGTATTACAGAACTGTTCACTTGAAATCTATGTAACTTTACTAATCATTGGCACCCAAAAAACTTTAATTAAAAAAAAACACCAGAAGATGATAGACTTGTATAGTTACTAAAAATATTAAATGTGAGCAACTCATTATGGTTTAAACAGATATTTAAAACTATTATTTTTGTTACTAAAATTATTAATTAAATATTTTTCATCATATTTTCAAGATTAGTTATTATTTACTGAAGACTTTCTATAAAGATAGACATTTTTAGAGGGGAGGGGCAAGATGGCGGCTGTGAGGAGGGCTCCATGAAATCTCCCCTGGAAATATCCACAATTTGAACTTCTAATACGCTTCAAAGAGACATCTACTCATCACACAGAGCGACTAAGAGTTCCACACAAGGATTGCTGGAAGGTGGGCAGGCTGGGCGAGTAGGGGAAGAAGGCAGCGAGATGCGTGAGGTGCAGCCCGCACCCGCAGCTGCTGAGTCACGGTGAGTGTTCCCCCGGCTCGCTCCCTGCGGCCCGCGGCCCACCTGGAGTTCAGCCAGAGCGCGTTGGTTTGCAGTCTGAGGCAGAAGCCTCAGGCCGGGCAAGTGCGGGAGGAGAGAGAGGAGACGACTCTGCAGAGGTACGAGCTGCACCCGCGGCTCGCCAGTCCCCAGGAAGCAGGGTGCAGAGCCCCGCAGCGGCAGGGCAAGATCAGTCCCTGCACCCTCCCGGTTCAGGGGTCAGTCTCTGTGCCCACCGGGTCCGGTGGAGCGCAGAAGCCTGAAACCCGGGAGCAGGGGAAAACAGAGGACTCGCCCGCGGAGAAGCAGCGAGCGCTGGGCGGAGACGCAGGTCCCGGAGAGACGGAGTGGGGATCAGAGCCGCGTGGAAAGGTGCGCGCAGTCCCCTGAACCCCGGCGGCAGTCCCTCCAGGAGCGCAGCAGGAGAACGGTGCGGGCGCGCGCCGGCTCCAAGGCAGAAGCCTTAAACCCGGGAGCAGGGGAAACACAGGACTCGCCGGCAGAGACGCAGCGCGCCGGCCGGAGTCACAGGTCCCGGAGAGACAGAGCAGGGATCGGAGCCACGCGGCACGGTGCGCGCAGTCCCCTAAATCCCGGCAGACCGTTTAGGAGAGCAGCAGGAGATCCGCGCGGGTGCGCCAGCTCCGAGGCAGAAGCCTGGAACCCGGGAGCAGGGGAAAAAGAGGACTCGCTCAGACAAGCAGCGCGCCGGGTGGAGACGCAGGTCCCCGAGAGACGCGGAGCGGGGATCTTGGCCACACGGTAGGGTGCGCGCAATTCCCTAAATCCCGGCAGACCCTTTGGGAGAGCAGCAGGAACTCCGCTGGAGCATAAGAGGCAAAGGCCTTAGCTTGCAACAGTGTTGGAACTGTGGCTTTGTTTATTTTTATGTTTTTTATTTTTTTTCCCTTTTTCTACTCTTGAACAGAAAGCAAAAAAAAAAACCCAATAACTCACCCACTCCCACAAACTTTGTCCCCCGCCAAGACAGTCTTAAACTGACTCCTGAAGGGAGCAATAGGGGCAGACTAGGAAGATATCCTTACTTGCAGGGGGTTGAGAATTTCCACCCAGTAAAGGCAGCAGAGTGAGACTACCCACCCCGCCCCCACCTTTAGGCAAGGCTTGGGAGGCAGGGCAGGTTCATCTGCTGAGGCACTAATTAACAGATTCTTAGCAGCAGGCTTTTGGTAGTGAGGAATTCTTTAATTCTCCACGGCTGTCAACCCAAAGGGTGCCCAGAGACACTCATTGAGCCTTTGGGGGTGCAGCCTGCCTTGGGACAGGCAAAAGCAAAAAGGCAGTGACTTTGTAAAAACCACCAATCACACGTCACAACCACACTCAAGTACAGCAAACCTGCAGTGCCAGGATCACGCTAGGCATCAGGTGGCCTACTGTTCCCACAAGACGCACAGGAATTTTTGTACAGCAGACAAACTGAAGAGAGCTTGGTGGACTTTAGCCTAGACCAGCACGGGTATTTTTGGTTTGTTTGGTTTTATTCTGTTTTGTTTTCCCTTTATTGGCTGCTTATCTTGGTTGTTTTTGGTTTTTATTTCTATTTCATTCTAATCATATTGTAGTTTTTAATATAGGCATATATATATATAGGTGTATATAGGTGAATATATGTCCATATATATGGGTGTGTAGACAAATATATATATATTTTTTTTTTTCCTTTTTTCTTTTTCTTTTTCTTTCTTTTCTTTTTCTTTTTTCCCCACCCTCACTTTCTCTCTTATTTTATTCATTCTTCTCACTGCTATACTTTTCCTCTTTTCCTTTTTTCTACAAATTTTATTTTTTAAATTTTTCTTACTTTTTTATTATTATTTTAGTTTATTTTTATTTTTTATTTTTTAGGTATAGCTAATCGGTTTCTCATGTTTATTCTATTTTTTATTTTAGGATATTGTATTTTATTTTGTTTCCTCTTCTGTTATTATTGAGTATGTGGTTTTTGTTTTGTTTCTGTTTGTTTTCTTCATTAGTATGATTGATATTTCTGTACAAGTTGACTGTAGTTTGATGGTTGGTTGTTTTTAATTGTGCGAGCATTTGGTTTCCTTTGGTGGCTGCGGAGGTTGTTCTTGTTGATCTGTTATGCTCTAAAATCACTCTGCAGCAGTGGGTCCAAACAAACAGACACAAGAATCATCATACCCGGAGGCCAACTTTAGATAAAACCAGAGCATTTCTGGGTTTGACATACAAGAGTCACACCCAAAAAGAAGTTACTACAGGTACTAAGACCCATAGGGTCCAAGTTTCATCAGAGGGGTCAATCCTCTCACAGCAGCTCATAAACTGCAGAAGCTGCTGATCCTCACAGCTAATCAATCTGGGAGTCAATCCCACCTACTGACAAACCAAAAGTAATCAAAACTAAAACTTCAACAAGTGAGGACGCACGACACAAGGAACACCTCAGATACAAGCACAGGAGAATAGGGAGACTGAGTAATTCAAATATAAAGGACACACACCATATAAGTTTACCCAGAAAAGACTGAGAAATCTGGGGGATCTATCTGTTATATTGAAGCAAACACAAAGAGTAAGCCAGAATGGGGAGACAAAGAAACATAACACAAATAAAAGAACAGAAGAAACTTCCTGAACCAGTGGAAATAGAGGAATTAGAGGTAACCAACCTATCGGAGACAGAGTTCAGAACACTGATTATTAGAATGTTCAAGGAAATTAATGAAAATATAAAGAAGGATAGAGAAATCATGAAAAGCAACCAACTAGAACTTAAGAACACAATTACTGAATTAAATAACAAACTTGATGGAATCACTAGCAGACTGGATGAAGCAGAAAATCGAATCAGTGACTTAGAAGACAAAATAGCAGAGATCACCCATGCGGTACAACAAAAAGAAAAAAGAATGAAAAACATGGAAAATAGTTTAAGAGAGCTGGGGGACAACATCAGACGCAATAACCTAAGGGTCATTGGAGTACCAGAAGGAGAAGAGAGGGAGCAAGGGATTGAGAATATATTTGAAGTAATAATGTCTGAAAACTTCCCTAACCTGGCAAAGGACATTGAAATACAAGCCCAGGAAGTGCAGAGAGTTCCAAACAGGATGATTCCAAACAGGCCCACTCCAAGACACATTATAGTGAAAATGGCAAGGGTTAAGGACAAAGACAGAATCCTTAAAGCAGCAAGGGAAAGGCAGCAAGTTACTTACAAGGGTACCCCCATAAGATTATCAGCTGACTTTTCTACAGAAACTTTGCAGGCCAGAAGAGAGTGGCAGGAGGTTTTCAAAGTGATGAAAAATAAAGGCCTACAACCAAGATTGCTGTATCCAGCAAGGTTATCATTTAAAATCGAAGGCGAGATAAGGAGCTTTGCAGAAAAAAATAAGTTAAGGGAATTCATTACCACCAAGCCAGCTTTGCAGGAAATGCTAAAAGGGCTTCTTTAAGTAGAAGAGAAAAACAACCTATGAAAAACTACAAACACAAATAAGAAAATGGCAATAAATACACACCTATCAATAATCACATTAAATGTAAATGGATTAAATGCTCCAATAAAAAGACATAGGGTGGCTGAATGGATAAGAAAGCAAGACCCCAGTATATGCTGTATACAAGAGACTCACCTCAGATCCAAAGACTCATACAGGCTGAAAGTAAAGGGATGGAGTAAAATATTTCATGCAAATGGTACTGAGAAAAAAGCTGGAGTAGCGATACTTATATCAGGTAAAATGGACTTTAAATTGAAGAATATAACAAAGGACAAAGAAGGACACTTCATAGTAATGAAGGGATCGATCCAACAAGAGGACATAACTCTAGTAAACATCTATGCACCTAACATAGGAGCCCCTAAATATATAAAACAGATATTGTCAGACATAAAGACAGAGATCAACAGTAACACTATCATAGTAGGGGACTTCAACACCCCGCTGTCACTAATGGACAGATCCTCCAGACAGAAAATCAATGTGGAAACAGCGACCTTAAATGACACATTAGACCAGCTGGATTTAACAGACATTTTCAGAGCATTTCATCCCAAAGCTACAGAATATACGTTCTTTTCAAGTGCACATGGAACATTTTCTAAGATAGACCACATGTTAGGCCACAAAACAAGTCTCAATAAATTTAAGAAGATTGAAATCATTTCAACTGTATTCTCTGACCACAATGCTATGAAACTAGAAATCAATTATAAGAAGAAATCCGGGAAGCTGACAAATAAATGGAGGCTAAACAATATGCTATTAAATAGTGAGTGGGTCACAAATGAGATCAAGGAGGAAATCAAAAGATACCTCGAGACAAACAAAAATGAAAACACCATGACCCAAAATCTCTGGGATGCTGCGAAAGCAGTCCTAAGAGGGAAGTTTATAGCAGTGCAGGCCTACCTAAAGAAGGAAGAAAAATCTCAAATCAACAGGTTATCCTTACACCTAAGGGAACTGGAAAAAGAACAGCAAAAGAGGCCCAAGGGGAGTACAAGAAAGGAGATAATAAAGACCAGAGCAGAAATAAACAATATAGAGAACAGAAAAACAATTCAAAAGATCAATGAAACCAAGAGCTGGTTTCTTGAGAAGATAAACAAAATTGACAAACCTCTAGCCAGGCTCATCAAAAAAAAAAAGAGAGAGGACTCAAATTAGCAAAATCAGGAATGAAAGAGGGGAAATGACTACAGACATCACAGAAATACAAAAAATTCTAAGAAATTACTATGAGCAACTATATGCCAACAAATTTGACAATCTGGATGAAATGGATAATTTTCTAGAAGCATACAATCTTCCAAAGCTAACGCAAGAAGAAACAGAAAATCTAAATACCCTGATTACTACCAAGGAAATTGAATCAGTAATTGACAAGCTCCCAAAAAACAAAAGCCCTGGACCAGACGGCTTCACAAGTGAATTTTATCAAACATTCAAAAAGAACTATCACCTATTCTTCTCAAACTATTCCAAAAAATCCAGAAGGAGGGAAGGCTCCCAAACTCTTTTTATGAAGCCTCTATCACCCTGATTCCAAAACCAGATAAAGACATCACAAAAAAGGAAAACTACAGGCCAATCTCCCTGATGAATATAGATGCAAAAATTCTCAATAAAATATTAGCAAACAGAATTCAGCAATATATTAAGAAGATCATACATCATGATCAAGTGGGATTCATCCCTAGTGCGCAAGGCTGGTTCAACATCCGTAAATCAATTAATGTGATACACCACATCAACAAAATGAAGGATAAAGATCACATGGTCATTTCAATAGATGCAGAAAAAGCATTTGACAAAATCCAACAGCCATTTATGTTAAAAACCCTTAGCAAAGTGGGAATACAGGGATCATATCTCAACATAATAAAAGCCATATATGATAAACCTACAGCTAACATCATACTCAATGGGGAAAAGCTAAAACCATTCCCCTTAAGATCAGGAACAAGACAAGGCTGTCCACTTTCTCCTCTTTTATTCAACATAGTGCTGGAAGTTCTAGCCACAGCAATCAGACAACAAAAAGAAATAAAAGGCATCCAAATTGGCAATGAAGTAAAATTGTCATTATATGCAGATGACATGATACTGTATATAGAGAACCCCAAAGGCTCCATCAAAAAACTATTGGAACTGATAGACGAATTCAGTAAAGTAGCAGGATATAAAATCAATGTTCAGAAATCAGTGGCATTTGCATATACCAATAATAAACTAATGGAAAGAGAAATTAAGAAAACTGTCCCATTTACAATTGCGTCAAGAACTATAAAATACCTAGGAATAAATTTAACCAAAGAAGTGAAAGATCTGTACTCAGAAAATTATAAGACACTGAAGAAAGAAATCATAGAAGATACAAATAAATGGAAACACCTACCATGCTCATGGATAGGAAGAATTAATATAGTTAAAATGTCCATACTGCCTAAAGCAATATATAGATTCAATGCAATTCCTATCAAACTACCAAGGGCATGTTTCACAGAAATAGAAAATATAATCCTAAAGTTTATATGGAATCATAAAAGACCCAGAATAGCCTCGGCAATTCTGAGGAATAAAAACAAAGTCGGGGGGATCACGCTACCAGACATCAAAACCTACTACAAGGCCACAGTAATCAAGACAGTTTGGTATTGGCATAAAAACAGGCACATCGATCAGTGGAACAGAACAGAGAGCCCAGAAATAAATCCAAGCATTTACGGACAGTTAATCTATGACAAGGGAAGCAAGAATTTACACTGGAGTAAAGATAGTCTATTCAATAAATGGTGCTGGGAAAATTGGACTGACACATGCAAAAAATGAAACTGGATCATCTCCTTACGCCTTATACAAGAACAAATTCAAAATGGATTAAAGACTTAAATGTAAGACCTGAAACCATAAAAATCCTAAATGAAAATATAGGGAGTACATTTGCAGACATTACCCGGAGCAATATTTTTACTGATACATCCCTACGGGCAAGGGAAGTAAAAGAAAAAATGAACATATGGGATTATATCAGACTTAAAAGTTTTTTCACAACAAAGGAAACCATTAATAAAACAAAAAGGAAGCCTACTGAATGGGAGAATATATTTGCCAACGATATATCTGATAAGGGGTTAATATCCAAAATTTATAAAACACTCATGAAACTCAACACCAAAAAAACAAACAACCCAATTAAAAAATGGGCAGAAGATATGAAGAGACATTTCTCTAAAGAGGACATACAGATGGCCAACAGGCATATGAAAAAAAGTTCAACCTCACTGGTCATTAGGGAAATGCAAATAAAAACCACCATGAGATACCACCTCACTCCAGTCAGAATGGCTATCATCAACAAATCAACAAACAACAAGTGCTGGCGGGGCTGTGGGGAAAAGGGGACCCTGCTGCACTGTTGGTGGGACTGCAGATTGGTGCAGCCACTATGGAAGTCAGTATGGAGGTATCTCAAAGAACTGGAAATAGAGCTACCGTTTGACCCAGCAATTCCACTCCTAGGTATTTATCCTGAAAAAACCAAGACACTTATTCAAAAAAGTTATGCACCCCGATGTTCATAGCAGCACAATTTACAATAGCTAAGACTTGGAAACAACCAAAATGCCCATCAGTAGATGACTGGATTAAGAAACTGTGGTATATTTATACAATGGAGTATTACTCCGCTATAAAGAAGAATGAAATCGTGCCATTTGCAATGATATGGATGGACCTAGAGACTATAATGTTGAGTGAAATAAGTCAGTCAGAGAAGGACAAATACCATATGATCTCACTTATATGTGGAATATGAAAAACTGTATGAATGAGCAAAGTAAACAGAAACTGTCTCATAGATATAGAGGAAAAATCAGGGTTAATATGGAGAGGAATGGGGATGAGGGAGAAGGGGAAGGGATTAGACAGCAAAAATAGGCAACTACAATATTGCTACTGGGATAGGAAAAACAGTTTGGGGAATATAATTAATAATGTTGTAAATATTATATGGAATGTCAGATGATCATAGGTCTTGTTAGGGAGACCATTTCATGGATGGAGTAGAGGTTTGATCACTGCACTGTATTACTAAAGTGGAGGTGGTATACCTACTGTAATTGAATATATATAGATAGTCACGGGATGTGGATTATACTGTGGAAGAGAGTCAGAGGAAGAGTGATGGATATATATGATATGGGGGGGTGTGGGGTGGTGTATTGGGGGTGGGGGGTTTGTCACTTTGAGGGGTAAAATGTATAACTATTGCACTGTGTTGTACACCTGAAACTAATTAAAAATAAAATAAAATTTAAAAAAAAAAGATAGACATTTTTATATTTCTTGTTAAATCCTAGTTATTACTCAGAATACATGTCATTATAGTAGACAGAGAAATATGCTTTGAACTTGGCTTCGAAAAGCTTAGATCAATAAGTATCTAAACAATTATATAAAACTGATTTTTCACTTCTTTAATTATATGTAATTTACCTTTGAAACTTATAAATGGTCTTAGTCATATTTGATGACCTTGACTTTTTGACATCATTGACAAATATTCAATCACTGTTGTATAGATTCATGTTCTTGACATATATCTAGTAATTAATCTATTCTTTATTATGTTAAACTTATTTGGGTTTAGAAGGATGGACTTTTCCTAATTAACCTTAACTGTTATAAGATTATATTGCAGATTGACACTGGCAGGTTATTTTATGACATTGTTTATTTGGCGTTTAGAAAAGCACTTAATATTTATTCTAATAAACTGTCAACTAGATTGTTCGGGAAGCCAGAATTTGGCTTTGACAGTTTAAAAAAGAAAACAGATGTTGACACAAAATTACAGAAATAATCATGAAAATCATTGCATACCTAGGAACAAAAATCCTATTTAAATAGCATACAGACTTTTATAGGAAATTACATATATTTATTGGACCTTAATATTATATACAATAATAAATCAGTGAATAAGATACATAACTATGGTAAAAGAAATATTGTTCATAGGAGTTGAGATATCATAGGAAACATCCACATGTTAAAGAATATCAGAAAAGGGGACTTATGATATGATTGATACAAGCTTCTAATATGAAGACCAGCACTTTTTGTTCTCTTTAAAGTTAGAGTTCATAGACTTTCTGTAGCATTTGTTGAATTTCTCCTACTTTTGAAGATAATGAAAAAACACATGTTAAATATAGATCAGGATTTCAAAATGCTTATAATTAGATAAGACATATTTGTATGGACTAACAAAATGAAAAAATATCTTGTTCAACCACCTTACTTCATGAGGAAATTATGTTATTAAAATGATTCATAAATATGACAGGATTTTATGGCAGAATTGTGGGGCTCAGTCACAGATTTTTAAAAATTTTTTCTCTCTTTCTACTAAACAGTAAAAGATGGCTGTCCTTCATTTTTCTCTTTTTCTCTCATTTCTCTTTTCTCTTCATTTTTCTCATTTATCATAATCACTGTGAGGATTAACTGAATAAATGCTTACAAAGCCAATATTAAGTATTAAGAACATATTAAGGGCTCAATATGTGAAGTTATCATTATGGTCATCATTAGCAGCATCTATGTTATTTGGAAAAGACTGCTGTAGGAGTGCAGATGAAGGAATGACTAATGAGAATGGAGAAGCAGATCCTTAGACCACAGACTAGTGCGGAGGTAAAACGACATTCAGAGCAAGGCTACTTGAATGTAAATCTTTTGCCACCAACTAACGGTAGAACCATGGACAATTTAGTTATAAAAGCTTTAGGTTCCTCCAGTTTATAGTAATGAAACCTATGCTCAAGTGTGTCAAGTGCACAAATTTGATGTATTATAAATATATGTATATGTTAACTTTTATTTTACTACTAACCAAACAATTTGATAAAATTTGGCAGTTGACTAATCATGTCACCATAGCAAAAAGACAAATGTATTCAAAGTAGCGTTTAGTGTATACATAAGGCTTATTTCTCAAATTTTAGTAACATCAAGGTTGAAATTTACCAGGGCTATAAGTAAAATTTTAAGATGTCTCAGTAACAACTAAAGATATTTATTTTGCCTTTTTTTTTCATTTTACTTTCAAACTATGTTTTGTTTTTATATAAGCTTCTCTCAGTGAAATGTATTTAAAAATAACTTTTTGCTTTAAAAATGTGTCATGATTAATATTTAAATAATACTTATAATCAATATACAAGCACATATGGTGATGATATAAATATTGCACTAGATTTTTCTCTATCACAATTATTAAAAATTTTGGAAAAGTTTGGTGCCTGTTGTGTTAGTGTAACAGAAACAACAGGAACACAATCTTAGCATTTCAGATCATACTATTCATTGCCAGCAAAGTGAATTATATATCACCAGAGGTAGAATTTTAATATCCCACTGTACCAAAAGGGAAATTTTATATTGATAAATATTAATCCTTATATTTTAAAGCATATATCTAATTTAATATTTATAATACTTTTAGAAATTAGAAAGCATATATTATAAAATATTGATATTAATTTACTGCTAAGGAAAAATTAGAAATGAGTAAGGAACAAAGTAAAAAGGTTCATTTTTTTCCTTTGTCTTTTGAAAAATAAGATTGAACAGACACAACTTTGAAGTCAGGGTATCTTAACCATCTATTGCTACATAACCAGTTACTCTAAAATAGCAGGTTAAAACAATAAACTTTGATTATTTCACAGATTCTATGAGTCAGGATATGAAAATGGCTCACACATTTGCAGTTGAATTGTTGGTCAGGGCTGCAGTCTCATGTGAAGGCTCAATCAACTAAGATTACAGTCGGCTTCTGATCTCATTCATGTGCTCGGGGTGTTGCAGTGAAGGCCTCATTTCCTTCCTGGCTGTTGGCCAGAGGCATCTCAGTTTCCTGTCAGTTTGGCCTGTCTATAAAGCAGCTCACAGCATAGAAGCTGGCTTTCCCTAGAGTGAGTGTCCCAAGAAAGGGAGAGTCCAAGGCAGAAACCACAGTGTTATATAACTTAACCTTGGAAATGACACACTATCTCTTGTACTGTATCTGATTAGTCATACATACCAACTCTGGTTATGAAGCGAGAGGGGGATTTATAGAAATGTGGATTACTGGAAGCAGGAATCATTGGGAGCCATTTTGGAGGCTGGCTACCATGGAGGGAAGGTCATTCTTATTTTCTGACAAACAGAGAGTTGCTACTCTAACTTATTTCTAAGACTCTTGTGGTTCTATCCTCTGCCTTTAATGACGATTTCTGTAACAGTAGCCAATAAGCTCAATGAAGTTCTTATCTTACCGATTACTTAATATAAAAGGCAGAAGGCCCTTGTCCAAGTAGACATTTGCTTCTTTTTTCCCATGGCTTTCTCCATAGAGCATTTAGTCTGTCTGGCCAGCCCTTCAAGGTTCTGAATCTCTCTATAAAGCAAATTGGAAGGAGGCCTTCATGAGGACATTCATATAAGGTACTAGAATCCCTTTTATGCTGTTTTACCTCCAGAATCCATCTTTATAAAACTATTCATCTACATCCAAGGCTGGGCTTTAAAACAATTCTTTTGCAGTGTAAGACTCCTTAGTTCTCTTTTGTGAACAGAAGAGGAATTGGTTAAAACGGGAATCGTTTCCAACAGACTGTTTAAGAAAGGTCACAGTTGGGTTATCTCTGTGACCAGTTGACATGTATAATAAGATTTGAAGACTTGGTGAAATAATAAGTTTAACATATTAATCAGTGGTTTATCAAGTTATTATACTTGGCTGGCTGGAAGAATTCTATTTCATTTAAATTTTGTATATTTTTCACTCAGAACAGATAACTCCAAGAGTATTTAGGCTTTCCTCCTGATTCAACCAGATTTTTTTTCTTTCTTTTTTTTTGTCGTTCAGGCTCCAGTGCTCACTGTGTAATTGATTCTGGGCATCTGATGAATGGCAGGCAAGCCACAACCCCAAGGTCTTTTTGCAGAAACTGCCTTATTATCTCTTTCCGTATGTAGTTAGTCTGCGCTTTAGAGTCAGACTTAAGTGCTTACACAACTATATCAAGGGAGTGATGACTGCTTTTCCTATTGCCTTCAGCTGTAGGTGGCTTGAAAGGAGTGTCAGGAGAGAGTAGAGCTCAGCTCTGAAGAATGGGGCTGCTCTTCCAGCTTAGTTAACCACGTGGGTAGATTCATTATTGTTTGCAACTGTGTGCTCCTCCTGAAAAGGTATACATCTATTTCTTTTGCCATGGGACTGTCTTCTAGTAGCAGCATATACTTCCCATGTCATTGTGAAGCTTGGTGATGTGAATGTATATGTATAAGAGCAAAAATGCTCTCCTGGGTCCCAGAAAAAGAAGATATAGGGAGTTGAGCTGAGCAGAGTTGCAGCAACTCTCAGGCCTGTGAGTGTGAAATGTGTTTGTTGTTGCAAACTACTTAAACTTTAGAATTGTTTGTTTTCATAACCAAAGATGATTAATATACAAATAAACTGTAAAATGACCATATTCTGTGATGGACTGTGAGGACACATGTCATGGCTGCCAACCATAGGATAGGCTGTCCCCTTGCGTTCCCTGGAAACAAGGACTTTCTGGCACCATCCATTATTTCACACATGGGAAAATAATAAGGAAAAACACTTTCAACTGTGAAAGATTCATGGCTGTATATGTTTTCTCTTAATATATAAAAGATGATCAACAGGTTAGATGGTGGTGAGCAGCTTAAATTCAAAAAGAGAAGTGAGGTCCATGTCAATCTCGTGCAAGGGTTTGACATTAGAAAGTTCTCAGAAGAGTGCCTATCTAGAACCATGGGATCTTCATTCATTCATGCATCCATTGGTTATTATTCTTGTGAGAACTAAATAGATATTAAAAGGAAGAGGTAGATTCTTAGATTTTTAAAGCAGGCAATATACAAAGAGTTGTGGGAATCCTGAGGAAAGAGTACTAACTTCTGGTTTCAGGAGATGGTGGGAAGTCAGTCTTTTGGAAGCAACTTTTTAAATTGGACCTTGAAGTAAGAAAAGAAGGAAAGAAGGAAGAAAGGAAGGGAAGGAAGGAAGAAAGGAAGGAAGGAAGGAAGGAAGGAAGGAAGGAAGGAAGGAAGGAAGGAAGGATTTACATTATGAGCTTTGATAGAGAAAAAGATATTCCAGAAGATCATATCCATGAACAAAATGTCAGAAATGGAAAAGCATGGAATGTTTGTGAGAAACAATGTACATTTTAATTTTAACACAAAATAAAACCGATAGAGGAGATGAGAGTATGAAAAGCTTTGAATATCAGACATTTGAGTTCAGGCTTTGATTTCTAGCAAATGGGGAAGCACCAAAGATTTTCAAGTAGATGGTTGGCTATATGACTGTTATTTTCCCTCACAAAGATATATACGGCAACAAGAAGTGATACATTTGACTCTTTCTTCTATCTTTCCTCTTTTCTAAAAAAGTATTAAATGAAAATAAATAGTTATGTAGGACCCTTTATCAAATTGAGTGTTTCTAGGAGAATTCTGATCTCTGGCAAAATAATCTTATTAAACTTTGCTTTCATCATTTACCTATCTGTTTAGAAACTTTAAGTCATTTCTTACTTTCTGTTGCTCATTTCTGAATCTACTGCCTAGTAATAAGCTTTTCTGTAATATGATGCCAGGATACATGGTAAGGCTTCCAGTGTGAAGACATGGAAGTCTACAATGTATAAAAGAATAAAAGATGACAGGAAGGGTGTAATGGGTGATCTGAAATTCTAGCAACATGGTAATCTAGCTCTCCCCTAAGGCAGTAGCCCAGCCACTTTACATCTGAAGCTACTTGCATGTAAGTCATATATTTAAGTGATATAACTGATGTTTAATTTCAGATATGTCTTACCCTAAAATAATTTAAAATCTTTACCACTTCCTGATATGGGGGGGGGGCAGGAATGTACCAGACATATCAGAACACACCAGATATCGTAGAAAGACGAAGATCTAATAACTTGTTCTAACATCTAGGGCACTCCTAGTTTTGTAGCCTGATTCTAAGGGCAAAAATTTAGCATCTTGCTTACTTTGATCATAAGATAAACCTTAGAATGAATCATATATTCCAGTACTCTGGGAAAATTTTGGTTGCTAGGTAATTTTCTCCATTCTTGGTTATCATTATTTACTTCTCTTCACCTCTAGTTAAGTCTAGCAGTAAGGGCAAAATTGAGAAGTCCATATCCTACTTTCCAGAATGATCTGGGGTCAGGGTAGTGGTGGTGACAAGAAGATCCCAGATCAGAACCAGGGAGTGGCTTCTCAAAAGAGTAAGTTTAAAAGACAAATACCAGAAAAATGGGAGGAAAGAGTAGGAGTTTTATGGGAATTGAACTGAGAAGAGGGGATTTGATGATCATATAAGTTAGAGAAAATCCACCAGGTTTGTTTCTTTTCCTCCCTTCAAATTTTATTGAAGTATAATTTACATACAGGGGCTGCCTGTATGTAAAAAGGAACATTTTAAAAAAGGAAAACTATTAAAATCATAATACTCAATATATACTGATAACAAAAGGTGAACACAAGTCACGTTTGACTTCTGCAATGAAAAGAGGTGCTCAAAGTGGTTACCATCAGTGTCCAGACACTTCTGATTATGGTGAACTACTGCTTGAGCAATGCTGACCAAAGTGTCCACTTGTACACTTTTTTTTTGGCACCCCCAGTATAAAAAATACCCATTTACATGTACAGTACAAGTTTTAACGAATGTGTAACTCATGTATACCACCAAATTAAGACATGGAACATTTTCATCATCCCCAAAATGTACCTATATGTCCCCTGTGGTCAATTCCTCCTACCCTGGCCCAGTTGTACTTCTCACAGTAAAATAGCTTTGCCCTTTCTAGAATTTCATAAAAACAGAGTGATACTGTATGAAATTTTTATGTTTATCTCCAGTTCTGCATCATATTTTTGAGATTCATCTATGTTGTTGCTGTATCCATAGTATATTATTATTATTATTATTATTATTATTATTGCTGCAGACCTATATTCTATTGTATGGATATACCACAATCCAATTTCTGGAAACAGAATAAAGTTGCTATCAGGAACAAGACTTTGTGGACATATGTTTTCATTTCTGTTAGATAAATACCTAAGAGTGGAATTTATGGGTCACTTAATAGGTTTATCTTTAACTATTTAAGACACCCTCAAACTGTTTTCCAAAGTGGTTGCATCCTTTTATGTTGCAATGTAGAAGAATTCCAGTTGCTCTAGATCCTCCTTATCAGTTGGTATTTTCTTTTTAATTTAAGCCATCCTAGTTAGTCTGTGTAGTCTGACTTTATATTGAACATCTTTTCATGTGCTTATTGGCCATTTCTTTGTCTTCTTTTGCCAGGTGTCTGAAATCTTATGGGCTTTTTAAATTGTGTGTATGTAAGTGTTATTTTTTTGTTGTTGTTTAAGAGCCCTTTATATGTTCAATATGTAAGTCCTTTATCAAATATAGGCATTAACTAATCTGTAGCTTGTCCTTGCATTTCTTAACAGCTTTTGTTGAAGAATAGTTTTTATTTTTTATGAAGCCATTATATCCATATATATCAATATTTTATTGTAGTTTATGCTTGAATCCTATCAAGAAATCTTTGCCTTGTCCAAGCTTGCAAAGATTTCTGCCTGTTGTTTTTTTATCTTTCTTTCTTTAAATTTAACAGACTGATAAGCCATTTTGAACTATTATTTATGTATGATGTCAGATGATAATTGATTTTCAATTGTTCCCATATGGGTATTTATTATTCCAGCCTCATTTATTGAAAAGACTTCCCCCCCATTTAATTATCTTGTCGTCTATACTGAAACTCAATTGATTATGTATGTATGAATCTGTATCTGAGTTTTGTAATCTAATCCTTTGATCTGTATATTTCTTTTTATTCTGGTACTGTTTTTTTTATTATTGTAGGCTGAGTTTTCCAACTTCCATCATTGTTTTCGAAATTTATTTATCCATTCTAATTTCTTTCCATTTCCATAAAAATTTTCAGATTATTTTGTCAATATCTATAGATTAGCCTTCTGGAATTTTGACTGGGATTTGTGGTATGTATGGATCAGTTTGGATAGAACTGACAATTTAACAATCCTGAGTCTTCTAGTCAGCTAATATAGCTTATATTTCCTTTTAGGTATTCTTTAATTTTTCTGAGCAATGTTTTTATTCTTTTCAGCGTACGAGTCTTATGTGTCTTTTCACAGTTTTTTCTCTAAATATTTCATGGTTTTAGATGGTGTACTGGTATAAAAATTTAATTTTCCAATTGTTCATTGCTAGCATACAGGAATACAGTTTATGTACATATTTTGGCCTTGCAGTTTGAATTCTTGTCAAATTCATTTACTAACTTTTTCAGTGATTCCTCGAGACTTTTTACATAGATGATTATGTTAATGGTACTTACTAGAACTTACAGTACAACATTAAATTGAAGTGGTGAAAAGTGGACATCATTGCCTTGCTCTAGTCTGCTAGAGAAAGTATTTAGTCTTTCCCATTAAGTATATTTGTTATGGTTTTTTCAGAGTCCCTTTACTGGGTTGAGTAAATTCCTTTCTATTCCCAGTTTGCCGAGGTTGTTTTTTTGTTTGTTTTGTTTTTTCTTTAGCATGTATGGGTATTGGGTTTTGTCAAATACTTTTTTTGCATCCATCAAATGGTCACATACTTTTTCTCTTTTTACATTATATTTTTGTTTGAATGTTTAATCAACCTTATGCTCTTGGCTGAATTATCTTTGGTTATAGTGTATTTTAACATTGCTGGATCTGATTTGCTCATATTTTCTTCAGATTTTTCTAGGACTGGAATACTTTTTGTGGGAAGATTTTAAATTACAGACTCTATTTCTATAAATGACTCAAACATACTCAATTTTATTATTTCTTTGTAGTCAATTTTGGTAATTTGTGTCTTTCAAATAATTTCATTCATGTTGCCAAATTTATTGGGATAAAGTTGTTTATAATACTCTCTTATGATACCCTTTGACATCAGTAGCTTCTGCAATTATATGCTTTCTTTAATTTAGAAAATATTGATAATTTATATATTTTTATATTTTTCTTTATTGGACTAGCTGGATCAATTTAATCAAAGTTTTCAAAGATTCAGCATTTGATTTCATTGATTTTTCTCTATTGTTGGTCCATTCTCTGTGTTATTCATTTTCACTCTTAGCTTTATATTTTCTTCTGTCTACCTTTTGGGTTTAATTTTCTCTTCTTTCTCTTCTTTCTAAGACAGAAGCTGTGCTCATGGATCTTAGATCTTATTTTCTTATATAAGATATAAGCATTTAAAGCTATAGATTCCCCTCTACACACTTCTTTAGCTGCAATTAAGGTTTTGATAAGTTATGCTTTTTTTGTTGTTTTTAGTTCAAATATGTTCTAAATTTCCATGTGATCTCTTCTTTGACCTGTTGCTTATTTAGAAGTGTTTCCTTTAATTTTTCCATGTTGAAGGACTTTTTGTTATCAATGTCTTATTTATTGATAACTCTGTTGTAGTCAGAGAACATATGTTGATTTATTTTAATATTTTAAAATTTAGACAATGTGAATATACTTACTGCCACTGAAATAAAAATAATTAAAATGGTAAATATTATGTTATATGTACTACAATAAAAATCTTAGCTATTACTATTGAGTATAATAAGTTTTAAAACTGCCTAGTAAGGAAATTATTGAGATTTACTATGTCTCAGTTTCACTTGGTCAATGGTAACTTTTCCAGTGCCAATGTATATTCTGCTTTTGTTGGCTAGAATGTTTGGTAACTATCAATGAGGTCTAGTTCATTGAGAATGATCTTCTGTCTAGCTGTTCTATGAATTACTGAGATGAACTTTGAAACCTGCAACTGTAATTGCAGATGTTTCTGCCTCTCCTTTTAATTCTAATTTTGGTAAGTGTTTTCTTTTAGCTCTGTTTTTGAATGCATGTCCGTTTAGTTTTGTTATGTCTTGTTCATGATTGGCCATTTTATCATCATGATAGGTTCCTTTATTCCCCTAACAGTATTCTTTGTTCTGAAGTTTACTTTGACAATATAGCTATTCCAACTCTCTTATACTTAGTGATTGTATAATATATCTTTTTCCCCATCCATTTATTTGAACCTATCTGTGCTTTTACATTTAAAGTGTGATTTTTTTTTTTTTTTTTTTTTGAGGGCTGTGTCACTGGCTGTCATATGTGGGATCCGAACCAGGGCCGCTGGCTTCCCAAGCCAGCGCTTTAACCACCACACTACTCGGCCGGCCCAAAAGTGTGATTCTTATTGGGTCTTTTTTTTTTTTTTAAGTTCAATCTGTGTGATTGAACTTTATTTTAAGTATCAGCATGATTGGATTAAATCTATGACCTTGGTCTGTGTTTTCTATTTGTTTCAGGGTTTTACTGTTTTTGTAGGTTTTTTTCTTTTATTCCTTTCCTGTTATCTCTTTGGTTGACTACTTTTCAATATTGTTTTATCTCCACTCAACTTATGATCAACTCTATTTTTGAAGGGATTGCTCTTTGTCTAGGAGATATATATATATATATATATATATATATATATATATATATATATATTTTTAAGTTACCAGAATTTACTTCCAAATAATATTATATTTCTTCTCTACTTTAGGAAAGTATACTGCCATTCCTTCCTCCTGTCCTTTGTGCTATTTGTGTCATACAATGAAAAACCCTACCATACCAGCCTGTTGGGACACAGTATACTGTACTGATGGTATGTGGCAATGTAGGGCTTTCTAATCCACTCCCTTTCTTTAAGGAGTCTGAGATGGAAACTAGGTTCAGAATGGGAAATTCTCAGTGTGTCAGGGGACTGAGGTAGATCAAGGACTCCCCAAAAGCTGGAGAACTCTCTCTTCCTCTATTGCTATTGCTGGGACCAGTAGTCTAGGGAACTCTTATTCCTCGGAGGCCATGTGGACCATAAGGTACGCCACCCTGTTTTATAATCAAATTCATCATCATAGCAAGAAATAAGTTTGAAAAAGTGATCACTAAGGACAATGACAGCCCCAGCATTAAAGGTAGAATAGGTGTCTTTGTTAAAGTCACAGGAGACATGCTCGTTCTCATTGTAGGCTAGGGTGCTCTTGAGAACACCCAGTGACACCCGTTTTATCACCTTTTTGGTATCATTATTCTTGGCAGCTTTCTCCAGATGGTAGGTCAGATTCATAACCAACACATTGGGGTGGGGACACAGAAATCCATGCCAATGAACTTCCCATTTAACTTCCCTTGCCCACAATCCTGGCAGCTTCATTAGCTGCAGGGATGATGTTCTGATTAGCCATACACTGTCATGCCCGTTTCCCACCCAGGCCATCCACAATCTTCTGAGTGTCAGTGATGAATGACATGGACTATGATCCCTGCATGATGCCAAAGCCATCTTGGATGACTTTTGTCAGGGGGCAAAACAGTTGGTTGTACAGGAGGCATTACTGACAATCTTGAAGAAGTTTGTTATACTTCTCATGGTTCAGGGAGTCTGGGATGGAAGCTGTTGATGATGGGAGTACCACAAATATGTTAGCATCAGAAGCAAGGGTGAAGATGGTGACTCTTTTAGCTCTACCTTTCAAGTGAGCCCCAGGCCCAATGGACTTTACAACATATTCAGCACTAGCATCATCCCATTTAATGTTGCAGACCTCTTGCTTCTAGAAAATAGTGATGGCCTTCCCATTGTTGGCAAACTTCCTGTTCTCAGCCTTGACTCTGCCATTGAAGTCGCCATCTGTGAAATCATACTGAAACATAGGCCATGTAATTTATGCAATGAAGGAGTCATCTGTGATACAGCCTCCTCTTCATTGGAATTAAAAGCAGCTTTTGGTATCTGGGCACCCAAAATGGACAAATGTATTTACTCTGACCTTATAAATCATGTCTTAGAGATGCACTTGGCACTGTATGACATGTAGCTGTTTGTGGAACAGGGTGGGGTAGAGGGTCTATTATCTTTTAAGTAACTTAAAAATGAGGACAATTTTCTTTTATATTTACTCATATATGTACCATTTTGGACTCTTCATTCCTTTATATGGCTTCAAGTCTCCATCCAGAATAATTTTCCTTTGCCCACCAATTTTCCTTTAATATTTCTTTTGGTGAAAATGCACTCTTGAAAAATTCTTGCAGTACATATTTATCTGGAATTTTTGTGTCACCTTTTTGAAGGGTTTTTATACTGTGGCCCCAAGCTTTTAATCAGCAGAGGGCTCTGTGCCATTCCACAGTTTGAGATGAGTATACCTATTGAGGCACTTCTAGCAGACATCCTGGCTCTCAATGAAGCAGTAGTGCCGGTCATGGCACTGATTTGGGGTTCATTTCAATTCAAGGTTTGACAAGAAAAGAGAACAGCTGTTCTCCACAGACTGCTAGAGAAATATTAGATAAATAAAAAAATTCCCAGGAAGTTGTAATCATTTACTTGAAATAGGTCAACGGTAATGTGTAGTGTCATTCAAATATTGAATTTTTTTTCTAACAAGAAGTTTACTAATGTGAGTTGTGACTTAATTTTAATTCCTGGGAAAGAATTGGAATAGGTTTGCTTTTTATATAGGTCTCTTTATCCTCTCAAAGACCGTGCTTGATATTCATGTTTTTCTTCTTGAAAGTAACCGTTCCTTTTTAAAAATTAGTTTTATTTTTCAATTACAGTTGACATTCAATATCTTAGTTTTGGGTGTACAGCATAATGACAAATTTGTACTTCTTAATCCCTTCTCATTTTTCATCCATCTTCCAACCACCCTCCCATCTGGAAACCATCAAACTGTTCTCTGTATCTATGAGTTTGTTCCTGTTCTGTTCATTTATTTTGTTCTTTAGATTACACAGGTAATTAAAATTATATGGCATTTGTCTTTTTCTCCACTCAGCACAATACCCTCTAGGTCCATCCATGTTGTTACAGATAGCAGGATTTCAATCTTTTTAAAAAAAATTATGGCTGAGTAATATTTGTTGTATATATGTACCACCTCTTCTTTATCCATTCATCCATTGATGGACAGCCAGGTTGCCTCCATATCATGGCTATTGTAAATAGTGGTGCAATGAACATATGGATACACATGTCTCTTTGAAATAGTGTTTTTGTTTTTTTTTCAGATGAATACCCAGAAATGGGATCACTGGGTCCTCTTTTATCTCTTGCTATAGCCTTTGTTTTAAAGTCTGTTTTGCCTGGTATAAGTATCACTATCCCAGCTTTTATTTCTTTTTCATTTCCATTTCCATGAAATACATTTTTCCATCCCTTTACTTTCAGTCTGTGTGTGTCTTTCGATCTGAAGTAAGTCTTTTATAAGCAGCATGTGTAAGCATCTTGTTTTCTTATCCATTCAGCCTCCTTATGTCTTTTGATTGAAGAATTCAATCCATTTACATTTCAAGTAATTGTTGGTAGATATGTAGTTATGGCCATTTTATTATCCATAATTTGATCTTTTCTCCTTCACCTCCTCCTTTTTCTTCTTTTTCTTTTCCCCTCCTCCTCCTTCTTCAAGAAGCCCTTTCTTCTTTGGTGGTGATGAACTCCTTTAGCTTTTTCATCCAGTTAGCTCTTTATCTGTCCTTTGATTCTAAATGGTAGCTTTGCTGGGTAGAATAATCTTGGTTGTAGGTCACTTCTTTTCATCACTTCGATTATTCTGTACCAACCCCTTCTAAACCTGCAGAGTTAGTGTTGAAAAAATCAGCTGACAGTCTTATGGAAGCTTCATTTTAGGTAATTAACTGCTTTTTTCCTACTGCCTTTAAGATTATCCCTTTGTCTTTAAACTTTGGCATTTTAATTATGATGTGTCTTGATGTGGGCCTCTTTGGGTTCATCTTGTTTGGGACTTTCTGTACTTCCTGGGCTTCTATTGGGTTATCAGAAAAGTCATGACGCATGTTTGCAACAGATGGCACTAGTTCATTTTTGGAAGCACTAGAGTCATTTGCATCTTTGTTATTGCTATGTTGTTTGATAGCTGACAGTTCTAGCTTCATTCTAAAAAAAAAATCGAGCAATTTGGTTGAGTTTTGGAGATTTTGGAACAAGTTGAAGACGAAAGACCAAACTGTGCATTTTTGCCATATTTAACTCTTTTATTTCCATAAAGAGAAGAACACCTGTCAAGTTTGTGAAAAGTTGCATAACATTTACAGTGAAAATGCTCTACAAGAATGTTAGTGCCAACAATGGTTCACAAAATTCCGTGCTGGTGATTTTGATCTCAACGACGCTTTTCGGTCAGGGAGGCCCACAGAGGTCAATGATGACAAACTAAAGGCATTGATTGAGTCAACCCCACGTTACACGACATGACAGATTGCAAAAATATTGAACGTCCATCACTGAAGCGTTCATGCCCACCTGAAGAAGTGGGATACTGTAAGCAAGCTCTATATTTGGGCTCTGCATGAACTCATGGAAGTTCACTTGGCGGCATGTATAAACATCTGCAATATCCTAGTTAAACATGAGGAAATGATCCTTTTTTGGAAGCGACTGTAACATGATGAGAAGTGGATTGTTTACCACAATGTGGTGTGCAAACAGTCTTGGTGTCGACCTGATGATTTGCCTCAGATGACATCGAAAGCAGACATTCATCAGAGGAAGGTTATGCTCTCAGTGTGGTGGGATTTTAAAGGTGTCATGTTTTGCAAGCTCCTACCAAGGAACCAAACAATCAATTCGAATGTGTACTGTTGGCAATTGGACAGTTGGAATTAATCCATCATCCAGAAATGTCCAGAGCTTGTTAATTGTAAAAGAGTTGTGTTCCATCTTGACAATGAGAGACCACACACAAGTTTGATCACCCATCAAAAATTATTGGAGCTTGGATGGGATGTATTGCCACATCCACCATATTCACCTGACCTTGCACCGTCAGACTTCCACTCTCCCACTCTCTTCAAAACTCCTTGTGTGCTATAACGTTCAATTCAGATGAGTCTGTAAATCAGCACCTTGTTCAGTTTTTTCTCAAATAAAGACAGGTCCTTGTATGAATGAGAAATTATGAAGCTCACTGAAAGATGGCAAAAGGTTAACAAACAAAACAGGCAATATATCACTGATTGATCTTTATTCTTTATATAAATAAAAGACTTTTGAGAAACAGAAAAAAATACGTCATGACTTTTCTGATAACCCTATAATATGTCTATTTCCTTTACCAGGTTAGAAAAATTTTCTGTCGTTATTTCTTCAAATAGGTTTTCAATTCCTTGCTCTTTCTGTTCTACTTCTAGTACCTCTATGATGCAAATGTTGGCATGCCTGATGTTGTCCCAGAGGACCCTTAAACTATCCTAATATTTTTGGATTCTTTTTTTCTTCTTGTTGCTCTGATTGGGTGTTCTATTGCAAATCACTGATTTGAAACTTTGCTTCATCTAATCTACTGCTGATTCCCTCTAATATATTCTTTATTTCATATAATATATTCTTTATTCCTGACTGGTTCTTTTGTATGTTTTCTATCTCCATTTTAATATTGCCTATCTCTTTGTTGAAATTCTCACTGGGATCATTGAGCATCCCTATAACCAATGTTTTGAACTCTGAAGCTAGTGGATTGGTTGTCTTCATTTTGTGTAGTTCTTTTTTTTGGAGTTTTGTTCTGTCCTTTCCTTTGGGACATGTTTCTTTGTCTCCCCATTTTGCTGGCTCCCTGTGTTTGTTTCTGTGTATTAGATAGAGCTGCTATGTCTCCCAATCTTAGTAGTGTGGCCTTACATAGTAGGTGTCCTGTGGGGCCCAGTGTGCCATCTCCCTGGTCACCTGAGCCAGATGCTGCAGGTATGTCCCTTGTGTGATTGTGTGTGCCCTCCTCTTGCTGTTGAGTCTTGGTTGCTGTTTGCACATCAGTGGATTGGCCCTCAGGCTGATTGGTTGTGAGGACTTTCCATGACTAAAGTGGAGGAGCTGTAGTGCAGGGGATGACCCCATGGAGAAAGATTTGCTTTAGCAGGGAATGCTTTGGTGCCTGCCCAGTCTGGCATTTTAATGTGTCATCCACAGAGGCAGCTTGGTGGTGCTAGGCTCCGTCTAAAACCAGTCACCAGAAGTGTGGGCCCTGTGACCTCTTGGGAGGGGCCCCACTGCAGGCCAAGTTTAGCCACAGCCTTTGCCCTGCCTGAGGCCACCTAGAATGAGCCACAAAGCAATCTGCAGATGACTGTCACCCATGCTAGGCTTGTAGGTGCCTGTTGAGAGGCCAAGCTTTGAACTGAGGCTGCCTGTACCAATGTTGAGCTTGGGGCTGTTTAGCAAAAGGACATGCCAAGGGGAAGGCCAAGGCCAGATGCTGCTTGTTTGGGTTTGTGGACTTTTGAGAGATTTTAGGAAAATCCACAGCATGAGGCAAGGCAGGCCGTTTGTATGGAAAAAACACTGGAAGTATCTTGGGTGGGCCTGCAAGTTGGATGGGGTGGAGTCTCAGGGAATCACCAGGGCAGGGCAAACAGTGTCAGCCAGGTTGACAGAGATTCAGATATGGTGCTTTCCTGTGTCTGCATGCTGGATTGGGGTAAGGCCCAACAAAAGAACAATGGCTTCTGCCAGCATTTCTGTCTGGAAGAAAGATGCCCCTCCAATCCTCACCCTAAGACCAGACAATTCAGTTCCTCTCCATATGTCCCTGGTTCTTTTGAGCTATTACCCCAGCACTGGAGCTTAAAGCAAGTGAGTCTGGCAGGGAGTAAATTTGAATGTGTTTCCTTTTTTGAGGAATGCCTTGGACTCCAGCAGTTTTCCTTTCACTCAGCTACAACCTTTGCTGGTTTTCACAGGCAGAACTTATGAGGACTTTTCTTCCTGGTATTGGAACCCTGGGCTGGTAGCCTGGTGTGGTGCTGGGACCCCTTGCTCCTCGGGGAATGGGGGACCTCCACAGTTAAGATTTCCTTTTTTATTTTTAACTGCCACACACAGGTATGGGACCAGCTCATACCACATTTCCATGCCATTTACCAGTCTTGAGCTAGCTTCTACCATATGTCCTTAGTTGTAGGACTTCTGTTCAGCTAGACTTCAGGTGATTCTCCATTATAGTTGTTCTGTAGTTTAGTTGTAATTTTGACATGGTTGTGAGAGATTCAAGCACAGTGTTTACCTACTCTGCTATCTTGACCAGAAATTTCCTGCCTATTCTTTTTTATAACTATCTCAGAAGTAGGTGGTCATAGCCATTATCTTAATGATTTTCACCTATGTGCTAGAGGAGTTTGTCATTTGTCTGAAGATTATATTCTATTATTAATTTCATTTTAGGTTTGTGAATTCAATGCTTAATTTATATAAAATCTTATAATTTAGTGTGAAATAGAAAGGGGCTCCCCACCTCTAAAAACCCATGAAATGTTACACACACAAAAGCAATAAAACTTTGTAATGCCAGGTTGATGGCATTAATATAGTGATATAGTAATAAAATTAGTGAATTGCTTTTTGTCAATATGTTTTTGCATTATATTTGGGAACCCATGCATGATTATATTACTTTTCTTGATTCTATGACAAAAGTTTTGCCTATTACATTCTGAAGTTAGTCACCAGAATAGAGGCAGTTGGCTAGACCTTGATATACCTGGCTCCATTACCTAATGGTCGTATGACTTTTGGCAAGATATTGAATTTCCAAACCTCGTAAGTTCTCTTTCTGTAACATCGAGATTATCATAATATTTAGCTCATGGGATTATTGTGAGTTTAATGAGGTAGTTTATGTAAACAACTCAGTATAGCATATGCCACATCTTGACTCAATAAATGTCAAGAATTATTTCAATTAGCTTTTATGTTCAGTGACAGAAATACATGAAATTAAATTAAATATATCATCAACATTGTACAGATAGTTCAGGAAGCATGGAGAAAGTGTAAGAAACATGAACAGCTGAATGAAGAAATGCTAGTAGTTTTCTAATTTAATGGAATGTCCTAGCAACTGTAACAGAACACATATGGTTTCTTGAGAAGCTTTCTCCTGTAAATTGGTACAATGGTATAGTGCAATAGAAAGGCCAATGGACTTTGTATAAGGAGATGCTTTATCATGGCTCTATCACTTTCTATCACCTAATTTTTGCAGATATACCAATTATCCTTTCTTGCAATACATGAGAGATTAAACCTCTTTTGGAACTCCATGACAACAGTGAGAAAGTTTCTAATGCTCTGACTGGAAGGACCACTGGAAGCTATGACTAGATGAGGCTACATTCCTGAAGTAAGTAGCTGGATGCCACCTGTTATGAGCTGAATTGTTCCCCCCCGCCCAAAGTCATATCTTGAAGTCCTAATGCTCAGTACCTCAGATTGTGACTGTTCTTGGAGATATGGTTTTCAAAGAGGTAATTAAGGTTAAATGAAATCATTGGGTTTGTCCCTAATCCAATAGGACTGATGTCCTTATAACAGAGATTAAGACACAAACACACACAGGACGAAGACCATATGATGACACCGGAAGAAGATGGCTGTCTACAAGCCAAGCAACCATGCTAGCACATTAATCTTGGACTTCTAGCCTCCAGAACTATTCAGAAATAAAATACTATTATTTAAGCCACCCAATCTGTGGTACTTTATTGCAGCAGCCCTAGTAAACTAATATCACACTGGTTACTTTTGCTTCAAGTCTTCAGGGTAGCCTGACTTCTTCAAGGGCTTGGGAACTCCATTATGTGTGTAGTGTTCGTAAGCTTATGAGGAACCTCCTTCATGCTTACCTTAAATAAAAGCAATAAATGTCTGCAAAGTGAAAAATGACTGAATAGAGGTTACATTTGAAAGACTGTTTTCCTTTAAGGTTTGAAGTTTGACAATATGTCACAGATTAAAGCCTGCCAAGATATGGCAATGGGGCTGCCTGTGGCTCTTCTCTGAATCTTGTAACCAAGTTTCCTTTACATAGAAAGATTTCTCTGAAGGAAGAGAACAAAGAAAAGAGACAGGGACCTCTTTCTAGTTTCAAGAGATTGATATATGAATATTAGATGCTGCTCTCTAACCTACAAGGAAAGTGCATGCCCTTAAGTCAAGTGTACTGAAGAAGTGGTTGCCTTTAGGAAGCCAAAGGGATGGCCCAGATATTCTGAATATTACAAAAGCTTACTATTTAAGGCTTCATATTCTGAATATTAAATTGCCATTGGTTCTTCTGCTGTCAAAAACAGAAAATTCATTGCATAATGTGGGATGACTGTAACAGCATGTTAAGTTAACACCCAGTATTTGTTTGCTGTTGCTACCATAGCAAATCACCATAAACTTAGCAGCTTAAAACAACACCCATTCATTATTTTATAGTTCATGAAGTTCCAATCTGGGCACAGCATGGCTCAGGTAGGTCCTTTCAGCTTGGCATCTTACAGAGCCTGAAATCAAGGTGTCCACAAGCCTGGGCTCTTACCTGGAGGCTCTGGGGGAAGAATCCGCTTCCAACCTCACTGATGGTGTTTTGAATCCAGTTTTTGCAGTTGTAGGGTTGAGGTTTCTTTGACACAGAGCCTTCTTTATTTTCAAGCTGAAAATAAATAGAGGAAACCTAAATCAAAATGGAGTTGAAAAGCTATAGAAAGGAGGGCTTTCATGCGCATATAACTCACTACAGCTTGCCAACCCCAGCAGGAAGATGATAAAGTCATTGAAAAGGTTACATTCCCTTTCCCCAATGATGGCACAGTGGACTTATGACTCTTCTTTAAACTCTTTTCTTCAATATATCTCCAACGAGTCCCCTAGCTTTTCAGAACCCAGTTAGGAAAAGCAGGAAAACATATTCCTCAAAGCCACCAGTATTCTACATGAGGTCCTTTGAAGTCCAGGAAATTTGACTCTCAAATAAATTCCTCGAGAGCATGACTTCTCTGAAGAAAAGAGCACCAAAGGCCATGGGAGAAGGAAAATGAGTCTTACATACAGACATTATTCAGGAATTTCTAGTGTCTATGTGCAATTTTAATGCTTAATTTTATATATGTGTTTTGAGTTTTAAAAGCTGAAAATGATTTATAATATGAGTATGTGGAAGGAATAGACCTAGGAACAATGCCAAAAGTTAAAATGTAGCCCAGCTATGGGCTGAGGCTCTAGTTGCCTGGGACAGTCCATGACAGAATAAGCAGATAGGCCTGTATTCTGTGTAGGTTAGATCATTTTTATATGATGGTGACAATGAATTAGAAGCACATTGCCAGTTGGTAAGCCCCGGGTTTGCCTCAGGCCCTAACGATTCTTGGATTTTGGAATAGCTACCCCAAGAATGCTTCCTTACATCAGCAATTTCATTGTTATTGGTTTTGTTTTTGGATGCCTTTTTGGGAGCTCAGAAGTTTGGAGCAACTCTAAAAGTCACAGTGTCTTGTCACATAAGAAGCTAGAAGGAAATACCTGCTCGATGCTACTGTCTGTTTTCTTTCTTCAAGTTACAATTGGCTACCATGGACTCTGGAGTCGGATAGCACTCATATGCCCTATTTTGCAATGAAGTGGCTAATCCATCAATGGGAATAAATTTACATGTATAAAAGCATCTTTCAAATCAAAGAGTCTGTGAGATAAAACAGAAGGGCCCAGAATAGGTATTGACGTCCAGCTTGGTAAATTGGTGATTCATTTCTTTGTTGTATATTTGATGTGGCACAGTTCCTACTTACATCAGATGCCCATTCCAATTTGAAGGTTATTATGTTTGGGGAGAAGGGAAGGCTCTTCTTAGACTAATTTAGCCTCTAAGTGATATGGTAAGAGAAAGGAAAACATGAATGGAGGCAACAAAATATGCTATGGATGTGGGAAATATTCTGCAGAGAGTAACTACAGCAATATTCTTCTTCACCAGCTTCATGAACTATAACATGAAGGTGCTAAAGGGGCAGAAATATTAGTTTAAAGTGCAAGCGATGTGCCAGGCACTAGTCTAGGTGATTACATTTGATTCTAATAGACACCAATTTGGGGAAACAAAAGCTCAGAATGCCAGGGGGGGTGAAAGATGGTGAGTCCAAAGCCCACTCTACCTACCCAGCTGCCACTGATACATGATTGGATCAGCTGCTAAACATCTGGGTGATTTTAGCAAAAGTCACAGTGCCCTTACATGCAAAACAATAGAGCATCTCTAAAGTTAATTTAAAAGGTCTAAAAACATGATTTCATCCCCAGGAAATTAAAAGGATTTCACAAGGTCATTGGCAAAACCTCCTCCACCACTTTCAGGCTGAGAAGTAATTTCTCCCAACTGTGTAAAAACACTCACACCCATGTAACTTCAGTTCATGCAAAGTCCTTTGGGTGTAAACAAATGAGATATTTTAACAAGAAAATAGATAGCATAACAAATAACAGAACAGTTGGCACCGAGAATAACTTTCTTGGTTTTACTCATTTCAGATTGGCTAATTTATTTTCATTCCTCAAGAGGAATAAGAAACACTGAGCATAGTCTTAATTATTAAGTCCTGTCACAAGTGTCATTGTAATTTTGCCCTGCACTACAGTCTCCACTCCAGCCTCAACTCTCTGACTGATCTGACCCTTGCCCACCTCTCCAGTTCATCTCCTACCTCTTAGATGAAGGCACTTGACCATTTTTGCTATTATTTGAACACTCCAGGCTCCGCTGCCCCAAGACTTTCCTATTCTCTTTACCTGAAATGCTTTTCCCACAGATATTTTCATGGCTTATTCCCTCGCTTTAAATTCAGATCTAGACATGGAAAAGTCTTCATTATAGTGGAGTTGTTTGACTATACCAGCTAAGTGTGTTCTATCCACCGACTCTCTCTAAGTTTTGGCTTTGCTCTGTTTTTCTTTATAGCACTTACTCTTACAGTATATTGCACATTGATTTTATATTTATTTTTCTCTCCCCCACCCCACCAAACACCAGACTGTAAGCCCAGAGAGGGCAAGGGACATGCTTATCTTGCTTTATCAGTCTATTCCTGCCTCCAGGACAACCCTGGCCAAATCAGTGCCCAATAAATGCCATATTTGCTGAATGAATCAATTGAATGTGTGGTTGTAAGTAACTTTTGTTTAACAGTATTTGATTTGAATGAAGCTAATAATGGAAATTAAAACCAAGCAAAGGGCTAATCAGATTACTCTTTTTTCCCCCTCTGTCTTTGCCTTAAGTAGCAGTCTGGAAATTCCTGGGATAGGGTGAGACACAGAAGCTGGCATGAATTTAATTAAAGAGGAGCCATTTTTAAATACCAGAGTCATTTTGACCCAGTGTTAATGAGGGAAAACTGACATCACAGCTGGGGCTCCTCTGGCTGTGCTGCTGCTGCCTTGCAAATGTGGCAGGAGCACATTCCACTGTACCCAGGCTGCCGCTGTGACAGCAGGTGGTGCTGCTTTTCTGGGCAGTCAGGGCATCTCCTGCAGGAAGGTCAGCCACACAGCACCACTGATGTGACAATATGGAGCTCTTTCCTCCACAGCAGATCTTCAGGAGGAAAAAAGTGTGAGGATATCAGAGTCAGGAATTTTGATAAAACTTGCTTCCTAGGATGCCTGCATTGGAGAAACGAAATTTCTGGGTGATAAAGAGATTGAGAGGAGAAAGGCAAGAGAGAGGGAGGATAGCATATGCTCCTTCCCACCGTTTGTATACTAGTCTCTTCATGTTCATGTACATACTCCTGGAGAGAGTGGCTCCTGGGATGCTTGACCGAGCATTGGATGCACTCCTAACATACAGGTTTTCTCTCCCAATGTTGATAATATGCTATAAAGAAAATGTTCATTTATATTAATGACATTTTATTTCAAAATGGATGATTTGTCTAAACATGTTATTGAATGCCTACTAAGCTGTCTGTGGACTAAAAACTGAGGCCACAAAGTATAATAAAACATGACTACTCTGGGCAATGTGAAGGCATGGAAATTATGTCATAAGTGCCGTGTAAGATGTATGGATAAGATGTGATGGACTTCCCAAGAAGAGTGTCAATAATTAGCAGAATTAGGGAAGCCTTCAGTTAGAAGGCGATATTTAAATTTGAAAGATGAACAGTTTTCCAGGAAGAAATGTCAGGGAAAGGGTATGCCATTCCTAAAGAGCAGCAAGAATCTAAGCAATGGATTGGATTTTGATAATGGCAAGAATTTTGTTTGGGCTGGAGCATTTTGTGTGTGTGTGTGTGTGTGTGTGTGTGTGTGTGTGTGTGTGTGTGTGTGTATCTACTTGGGGGAGTATTAATATCTGACAAGGCTTGTTCAGGAAAACCTCAGTCACTCTACATATTGCAAGTTCAAAGTGTTTAGCAGGGAATTAGAAGCTTATCCTGGTTGAAAGGCCTTGGGGAGATGAAGTTTATCTCAGGGTGGAACATCTATGAAGTGCTTCTCAAGAGCCCACCCAGAATGTGCTTAAAATCTCATGACCACCCAAGCGTCCACTTGCAATACCTGCAGAATAGTGTCCTTTTTTTTTTTCTCTTTATCTTCCAAATCTTGTATGATGCCTCTCAATGGTAGATTTAAACCCAAAACCATATAGGGAAAGATATTCCCACCATTCTCTTTGTTCCTAGTTTCTTCAGAACTCAGGGAGGCTAACGTGATGCTGAATTAATGGGAGAAAAGCAAGCTCAGTGACAGATGGTTAAGGTTGGTTGGAGTCCATTGTAAGGCTTTCATGATATAATATGTACTTTATCTTAGAATCACTGGAGAAATTGTTGAATTTCTTAATGCAGGGAATGAAGTGGATTAACTGAGTTTTAGGCAGATTAATCTTTTATGGCCAGAAAATGAACTTTATTAGTTGAAAGTGGAAAACATAAAGAATGAAAACGAAATATATGACATTCTGGTACTTATGAGAAGTTTGGATTAAAGGACGTAAATGTAGAATGCAGAGAGACCAATTGCTTCCCAAGCATTTTCTTTCCCTTAATAGCCAGTTTTGGTTCTAAGAATAATTTAGCAACTATATACTACCATTGTGCTCCCAAAACAAGGAACAACATGTTAGTTTTCACTGTAATACTTTTCAATCCTTATTCAACAGACTAGAAACAAAAGTCTGTCCCTACCAAAGTCTCTCAAGGCCTCTGTGGCTGTTTACCAATGCTTTACATTGTCCTTGCATAGTTCAGAGGTTGCTCTGAAGTGGCTGCTTAGCCATGGCTATCTTTCCCAACCCCTTTGTATCCCCATAGGATTATATAAGTGAATTTTGTTCAATGGAATATTGGTAAAAGTGCAGATTGCCACTTGCAGAATTTGTGCTTATGCATCTTCCACACCATACAATGAACTGTTTTCCAATCTGCTGGCTGGATGAATCCCTCCTGGATGACCTTAGAAGCCACATATAAAAAACGATTCCCCATGAACTTGGGTCCAAGAACCACCTTCACTCCCACACCACCACCATCACCACCACTACCACCACCAACAACAACAACTGGACTTTATGTGAGCAAGAAAAACTTCTATTTCATTAAACCTTTCATATTTCAGAGCTTTTCTATTGCCATAGCTAGTAATACTTTCCTTTATGCTACTCTGTGGCAGCAAGTACCATCTCATTAGCACATGATGCTGGTGGGCCTTTAAATGAGAATTTTTGGTGTTACTTGAAAATGTAGAAAAGGAATTCAGGAAAGTCTAAACAGGTAGAATTTTGGAGTCATTAGCATATAGGTAGGAGTTGAAACCATGGATATGGGCAGAATGTTTCAGGGAAAATGGATAGAAAGAGAAAAGAAAGCCGAAGTAAAAATCTTGGGGAATCCAGCAGTAAGAGTGCAGGTAGAGAAAGAAGTAGTAACAAAAGCGTGGTCAAGAGAATTAACTATATTCTCTCCTACAATCAATGAAATTCAAAGAAGGAAGATTATGTCAAAGGCTGAGAATAAATAATGTTTCACTAGTACAGAGAAAAAAGGTAAAATTGCTGTGCAGTGAGGAGTGAAAAAAGGTAGTGAAAGTGGAAAAAGAAACTGCAGCTGATTCTAGAATTGGAAAAGTAGGGGAAGGAGACAGATGCCTTCAAGGTGAGCAAAATGAGCAGAGTCATTTTAAGTATGAGGGTGAATTAAACAGATCTGTAAACTGAAAGAGAAGAGCCACTGAGAGAATATATTGAAGATAAAAAGTAGGTGAAAATTTAAAAGGCCTTGGAGGCCACACAATAGAATGGAAAATCCATGAGGAGAGGGGCTTCATTGTTCTTGTTTAACTCTGCATCCCCAGCCTTTAGAGTATCCCGGCACCCAAGGAACACAATAAACATTGACTGAAGGAACGCATGATGGGAGAAAGAAAGGAAAGAAGTGGAAGATGAAATCAAGAATATAGATAAAGCTTTTATCTTTAGAAGCAGGGCAAGGCATCCTCTGGGACAGAAGGGAAGGAGGGAAAGCTGGGAAACATGCAGATAAGATAGGGGGTGGAGTTTGTGACTGATGGTTACTATTTTCTCTGTGAGGTAGGAGGCTAGGCCATCTGTTAAAAATGAGTGGGTGAGTCCAGCTAAGTGATTTAAGGAAGAATGGTAAAGGTTTGTGAGAGCTACTGACATGAATAAACATGGTTATTTACTTGATTTTAATATACTGGACAATCCTAACAATGCATGAATTGTGAGAATGAATTCATTCATTGAAATTTTTAAAAGAAAGATTTGTAGAACATAAGCCACTGGACCACTGGATACATTTAATTTTTGATAACATTAGTATTGAAGCTTAAAACCTGAATGTAAATTTGTTAGCAGATTATACAGAACAAAGCTGACTACGTGTTGTTCTATATAGTACACAATCTCAGACACTGTGGTGGTCATTCTCCAGGAACTTTAAGGCTCTGTTTTAATGTCATAATAGTAGCTATAGCATTGTGCAATGAGGACGTTATCATTTGGGTAAAATTATGGAAAACTAAATTGTTTTTAATTCTCTGATTCAGCTAACAAGTGTTAAATAATACTTTTTATGAAGAAAACAACTGAATTAAGTCGATGTGAATACTTAATTTTTATAAACAGACGGTTTCAGAATATGTACATTTCATAATGTTGAACACGAAGACATAGAACTCATAGAAACAATAAAAAAGATGTTTGCTTAGTATTTAAATATACTGCCAAGGCATGTACTTTTGCTTAATTATCCTTTTCTAGACTGGATCCGTATAGCTTTGGGCCTTTCCTCCCATTCATCAAGTAATTTTTATTGAACACTTGCAAAGCATTGCGGATATAGTGAAGATCAGAAAGGCAGGGTTTCCTGACCTTATGGACATGAATGAATGAATATTTTTTATCAGCTTAACCCATGAGCTCTTCCCAAAATCTCTTCCATGAACCAGACTCCTGCCTCTTTATAAATTTATTAAGAGTCCATGGTGGATTTGGCAAACCATTTATTTGCACATGTCTCATTTTGCCATGATCATAGGAGAAAAGTAGGGACATGAGCAAGTCACAATTTTATTTGGTTTATCTACTGATGTCAAGGCTAAAGGTTTTATGTTGTGAGAAAGGGAGCATGAGAGAAGTGGACAGTGCGACTCATATTGCTGTGGGCCAGTAACAACATTAAAAAATATGAAGGAAACATATTTGAATTTTTAAGTACAATGATCTGCAGTGCACATACTCATACACTTTTGGGCTACTGTCCGTTGGGCTAGAGTGATTCAGAAGTAATGCAATGAATGTCATTTATCATAGAAGTCCCTTTGATTATCACTGTAATTTGACTTATATTGTGGTGGGTCCTCTTTTTGAGGACAGAACAGAGTCCTTCTATGGAGGAAGGTCAAATATGACTCTTAGCTTTAAGCACATGCTTTTTCCCCCTTTGTGTGGAGTAATTCTGGAATTTCATGCTTTAGATGAAAATCAAATGTTTTAATTTGTAATTTTATGTTCTTAGAGAGCAAAGAGTTGAGATTAGGAAATCTTTATTTTCAGTTTAGTATGTTTAGTACAGTCAATATTTCCTACTATAAACAGCCACATTATCAAGGTAATTTAATATTATAGTGATTCCATACATATATTTTTGTTATTGAACTGTATATATAAATAAATGGAGCTGAAAAATTCCTATCACCTAGTTGTGTATCCATCATAATATCATAGTACAACACATTGTAATTTCCTACAATATTCAGAACAGTGACATGCTGTACAGGCTGTTAGCCTAGGAGCAATAGGATAGATCATATAGCCTAGGTGTGTAGTAGACTATGCCATCTAGGTTTATGTAAATGCACTCTATGATGTTCACATAATGACGAAATTATCTAATGATACTTTTCTCAGAACCTATCTCTGTCGTTAAGTGATGCATGACTATAAGTAGAATAACATATTATTTGCCATTCTGTGATGGGCTTATTTCACTTAACATAATGTCCTCAAGATTCATCCATATTGTCAATGTGATGGAATTTCCTTCTATTTTTATGGCTGAATAATATTCCATCGTGTGTGTATCTATATATCTTTATCTATATCTATCTATCTGTATCTCACATATTCTTTATCTATTCATCTGGGGTACATTTAGGTTGTTACCACCTCCTGGCTATTGTGAATAATGCTGCAATAAACATGGGGGTGCGAATCTCTCTTTTAGATTCTGATTTTAATTCCTTTGGATAAGTATCTAGAAATGGGATTACTAAATCATATGGTAGTTCTATTTTGAATTTTTTGAGGAACCTCCATAATGGCTATTTTCCATTCCCACCAATAATGCATAAAGATTCAAATGTTTCCATATCCTCAACAACACTCTGTGTGTGTGTGTGTGTGTGTGTGTGTGTGTGTGTGTGTGTGTATGTGTTCATAATGTCCATCCCTCCAGGTGTCAAGTGATACCTCCTTGTAGTTTTGATTTGCATTTTCCTAATGATAGTGAAGTTGAGCATCTTTTCATATGCTTTTGGCCATTTGTGTATCTTCTTTGAAGAAATGTCTATTCAAGTCCTTTGTATACTTTTGTAATTGGATTTATTTATTTATTTATTTATTTATTTATTTATTTATTTATTTTTGCTATTGAGTTGTAAGAATTCCTTACATATTTTGGATATTAACCCCTTATTAGATACATGGTTTCCAAATATATTCTCCCATTCTATAGGTTGTCTTTTCACTCTCTTGATTGTTTTCTTTGCTTCGAAGCTTTTCAGCTTGATGTAGTCCCGTTTGTTTATTTTTGGTTTTGTTGCCTATGCTTTCAGTGTAATGTCCATGAAATCATTTTCAAAACCAATATCATGACAATTTTTCCCTATGTTTTCCTCTGGGAGTTTTATAGTTTCATGTATTATGTCTTAAATCCGTTTTGAGGTGATTATTGTGTATAGTATAATATAAGAGTTCTATTGTTCTATGTGTCTATTTTTTTTTTGCCAGTACCATACTATTTTAATTACTATAGCTTTGTAGTATAATTTATAATCAGGAAGTGTGAGGCCTCCATTTTCTTCTATTTCTCATAATTGCTTTGGTTGTTCAAGGTCTTTTGTGACTTCATACACATTTTAAGATCATTTATTCTATTTTGTGAAAAATGTCATTGGAGTTTTGAGAAGGATTTTATTGAATCTATAGGTGATTTTGAATAGTATGGCCATTTTTAAAATATTAATTCTTTTGATTTATGAACATGGGATATTTTTCCATTTGTTTGTGTCTTCTTCAATGTCTTTCATTAAAGTCTTATAGTTTTCATTATACACATTTTTCCCTTTCTTTGTGAAATTCCTAAGTATTTTATTATTTTTGATGCTATTATGAATGGGATAGTTTTCTTTATTTCTCTTCAGGTGTTTTGTTGTTAGTGTATAAAAATGCCACTGGTTTCTGTATTTTAATTTTATATCCTATAACTTGAATTTGTTTATTAGTTCCAACAGTATTTTGGTTGAGTCTTTAGGATTTTCTATATATAAAATCATGTCATCTGCAAATAATAGTTTTACTTCCTCATTTCCAACGTGGATATTTTTTCCGTTTTTGTTTTGCCTAATTGCTCTAGCTGAGACTTCCAGTACTATGTTGAGTAAGAGTGGTGAGAATGAGCACTCTTTATCTTTTTCATAATCTTGGAGGAAAAGCTTGCAGTCTCTTACCATTGTGTAAAGTATTTGCTATGGTTTATCATATATGGCCTTTACTATGTTGAGGTATGATTCTTTTATACTTTTGTTGTGTATAGCTATTTTTTATAGCTTGTCTTTTAACCTATATGCTGAAATTAAGTGATTTACATACCATCATTGGAGTATTTCAATATTCTCTATTTGTTGATATAGTAACCTTTGCCAGTAATCTTTATATTTTTGTATTGCTGTTCAATGGGTTTTATTTCAATTTTAAGGACTTTAGCATTTCTTGTAAGGCAAGTCTAGTGGTGATGAATTTCCTCAGCTTTCATTTGTGTGGGAATGTCTTTATAGCTCCTTCATTTCTGAAGGACAGCTTTGTCAGTTGTAGTATTCTTTGCTGGGAGTTTTCATTGTTGTTGTTTTAGCTCTTTGTATATACTGTACCACTCCCTTCTGGTTTGCAAGGTTTCTGCTGAGAAATGCACCTGTGGTTTTATGGGGATTCTCTTGTATATGATGAGTCCCTTTCCTTTTGCTGCTTTCGAAAGTCTCTCTTAGTCTTTAAGTTTTGACAGTCTGATTTAAAATACGCCTCTGAGGGCCAGACAAGTGGCGCATTGGTTAAGAGCTGGTTTTGGGATGCCAGCGGCCCTGGTTCAGATCCCACATAAGAGGGCCAGTGACACTGCCCTCTACAGCTAAGATGGTGAACAACAGCTCCACCTGGAGCTGGGCTGTGCGAGCCCCAGGGACGGTGTAGGCTGCAGCCCCTGCAGTGGGCTGCCGTAGGCTACAGTGGTGGCCGGCAGCCAGTGTGAGTGGCTGGCAGCCAGCGTGAGCTGCCAATAGCCATGGTGAGTGACCATCCAGAGGTTGGCGACCGATCTGCCTCATCTGGGAAGAACGCAATGACGGTACTAACATCGGCCAGTGAAGCAACGTGCTCCGCAACTAGACTGAAGAACAAAAGGACAGCAACTTTTCTGTTACCCTTCCCCAATTCCACAATAAAATCTAAATAAATAAATAAAATATGTCTCTGATTGAATATCTTTGGATTTATATTAGTTGGACTTCTTAAATGTCAGTGCCCATTTCCTTCTCAGATTTGTTATATCTTCAACCATTATTAGTTTAAATAACTTTTTGCACCTTTCTTTCTGCCTTCTTTTTTTGAGACTCCCATAATGGGAATATTGGTCTACTTAACGGTATCCTATAAATCCCTTATCCTTTCTTATCCTTTTCCATTCTGCTTCTTTTTTTGTTTTAAATTACCTATCTTCAAGTTTGCTTATACTTTCTTCTGACTGATTAAACTGCTTTTGAACCCCTCTAGTAAATTTTTCACTGTAATTATTGTATTTCTCAGTTTTGAAATTTTAAAAATATATCTTCTATCTCTTGGTGCTACTCTCATTTTGTTTATGCATTGTTTTCTGGAGCTAATTGAACACCTTTATGATGGTTATATTGAATTCTTGTTCAGGTAATTCATGTACCTCTGTTTCTTTAAGCTTGTTTTCTGGAGGGTTTTTTTGATGCCTTTCAATGGGCCTTCTTTCCTTTTTTCTTGATGTGCTTTGTAACTTTTTGTTGGGATTTTGCATTTGAAAATGCAACCATCTCTTTCAGTATTTACAGATTGGTTCATACAGGGCAAGACCCTCACCTATTATCTGGCCAGAAATTCTGAGAGTCTCTGAAACCTTTTTTGGTGAGCAATATGACTTCTTTGGGCCTGTTTGTGCAACTTAATTGCTGGTTTCTTTTTGAGGACCTTGTAATCTTTTGCTCCCTCTGGTGTCTATCTATGACACTGCAAGTTCCCAAGTTCTATCGAAACAAGCTGCCCTGCTCTCCCTTACTCTCAGTGGCCACTAAACATTCAGAGTACATCAGCTCTCTAACAGTGCCCTGAGTCAGATACCAGTCCCACAGACAGCCCTCTGAGAAACCAGGACCCTGGTCACATGTTCCACTCCTCTCCCTCTCTCTTGAGAGAGAAGCCTCAAGTTGTATATCTTCTCTTGATCATGTTGTGATGTGTTAGAGATATCAAGCCACCCATCCCTCTCCTATATTCTTAGCAGTCACTGTACATCCAAACTATGTTGGTTCTGTCAGTGCTCAACTGAGGCAAGACAGAAACCAGACCCTTTGACAGTCCTCCAAAGAGCTGGACTGCCAGACACATGCTCCACTTCTTCTCCCTCCCTCCTATGGGAGAATCCTTAGGTTGTTCTATTTCTCCCATTTGTGCTAAGCTGTGTTGGCTGCCACAAGCCACCCACCATTTTTCCTTGTTTTTGGACAGAGGCCCCAAGGAATGCAAAGTATGCTGGTTTTCTCAGTCCTCCAAGTGAGGTGAAACAGAAACCAGTTTCTCAGACAGCTCTTCAAAAAAGGCATAACATTGAAGGCATGCTCCACTCTTAGCTTCCCGATGAGGAAGTAGTCACAGACTGGGGCATTCTTTCTTAGCACTGAGCTGCTCTAGTTTAGAGTAGAGGTTGCTGCAGGTACATTGAAATGGTTCTTATATGTTTTAATGCTGCAGTTCTCAGCTGTGTTCTCACCTCGGCACTGCAACTTCTGAATTGGATTCTGGAATTCTGATAAAGGTATTTTGGTCCATTTGTTATTAAGTCAGTGTTCTGTGAATATATGAGGACTGGGTCATCTTGCTGACATCACTTCTATTACAAATTATTTTGAAATGTTTCAATATGATAATAATTAACTTTATTCAGATTGCTGTGTGATCAAGAAACTATTCATCAATAAGACTCTGACTTGAAAACATGTTGGTAGCCATTGTCATTAAATAGTCAAGAACCTACTCCTTCTGGGAATATTTAGTGTCTAGCTCTGCAATCTCTTACTTGTTACTGGGCATGTCTTGTTTACATTAAAATACAGTCCATAAATAGGATATTAGGATGTAAAAGTGGGCTGCACCCTTGGCTTTTGGCATGGAAGCTTTAATCCTAGCAATTTGGAGTGAATAGCAATTTGTTTTAAAGCATCCTTCTCCAGAAGATGTTTGGGGTCTGAGGTAATGGGGAAAATGTTTTGGAGAGATTTTTACTAAGGACGGTGTAGATAAGGTTTCAGCAACATATTTCCAACCCTTTAATGTGTAACATGGGATTTGGCCATCATTTAGTGGAAACATAATGTAATTTAATATCCAAATAGTCAGTATAGGGGGGGATTTTTAAAATTTTGTTTATTTTTTCTTCTTTATCTTTTGCTTGCTCTCCTTCCCTCCCTCCATTATTCTTCATATTTATTTTCCTTCGTACTTATCAATCTACTTACTGCCATCTCTTTCTGTTGAATGCTTTCATGCATTTTCTATTGCCCCTTTTAGACTGTCATGCATACACTACTCACTAAGTCTAGTTTATCTTCCTTCCCCAATGACCATTGCATTTTTCTTTTTTTATCTGACATACCTTTCTCCTCCTTGGAATAATTGTTCACTACTTATAAGGAGTGCCTTGAACACTAAATGTATAATTCGGCACTGATTTTTAGACAGAATCCAAAGGTTTCGTTTGAGTCTGGCTTGACTGTATATGCCATATGCCACTGAAATAATCCATTGTTTATGACTGTTTTATTGTATTCTTACACACAGTTTTATACTTCTTGGGTGTGATCTGGCACTGTTAGCTTATCCACTTCAAAATTAACCAAGCCAGCTGGAGGAGTATAATTTAGTGGTTTAGCACATGGGTTTGTGAATGCTGACATCTTGAGTGTGCTCTGAGGGTGTGTCTTATGTTTTCTTATATCCTAGTCTCACCCAAATAAGGCATGAAAAGTAAAACACATGTCCACACTCACCCCCCCACATATGCCCCAAAAGCTTCACTGAAATATCAAGAAAATGTAAACAGTAGTATATGAAGTTCCTTTAAATCTTAACAAGTATATGGTATTTAAGTATATTAAAGCATGATGTTGTGTCTAAATAATTCTTTGATGGTTATTTCCAATATATTTTCCATTGTTTTCTTATTATTGTCAAAAATTTTATGCATTCAGTTCCCTCCTTCCCTTGCTCCCCCTCTTCTTTTTATCATTCCTTTATTCCCTTCCTCTTTATTTTCTTCTACAAATACTTGCTGAGCATCAACTGTGAGCTAGACATTTCAGTGATAAATAAGGTAGGCAAAAAGATGTTTTATAGGAGGAAAACACAATATATAAGCGTCTAAATAGTGGAAAAGATATGATTTTCAATAGTGGTAAGTTTTATAAAGAAAAATCATAGTTATATGGATGGCAGTAGGGTGACTATTTTCATATGGAAAGTCAAATAAGGCATCTCTGAAGAGGTGTCATTCGAGCTGACACCTAAACGACAAGAAATAGCCAACCACAGGGGCACCTGGATCTCAGTATTCTAGACAGACAAACAGCAAATAAGAGGTTGGTAAGGCTTAAGGAACATAAAGCAGGCTAGGAACAGTGAATGTGGGGAAAAGTGGAAGGACATGAATTTAGCGAGGTAGGCAGGATTCTTTCCATGTAGGGCAATGATAGTCATGGGGAATGTGTTAGATTTTATTCCAATGTTAACAAGTTATGATTGCAGAGTTTTAAGCAAGGAAGTGATGTATTTTGATTTATGTTTTAAAAGATCTCTATGGCTGCGGCATAGCAAATGAGGAAGGCAAAGAATGGAAGCAAGAACTGGGAAACTCAAGTACAAGTACATTGTTTTGGCCTAGACTACAAAGTGAGTCACAGAATAAGAACCTCCATATCTCCTCGATCAAAGTCCAATCCTTTTTATCATTTTGTTAAATTAAAGATATACCTTATGACCTCATCATTTGATATTTATTTTTCTACCATTTTATCTTCCGTACATGATATTTCTTCCTATCTTCTCAGATTATTGTAGCAGTTCCTCAATTACCTTTTAATTTATTCTTCTCATGGATTGACCTTGCTAGGTTACAGAAGCATGTTGTACTGTCTTTATTAAGGTATGCCCTTTAGTGAGGGTATGCTTAGTGCCTGTGTTGTATCTTTAATTAAATGTAAAAAAATATAGCTCTAGGATAAAACTGAACCGATTAATGCCTTTCCTACAGAGAGAGGACACTGAGAAATAGGGCTATAATGGAGGAAAACTAGTTCTTAGTGGTTGCAAATGCTTTTCATCAATGGCTTCCACTGATTCTATTTAATTTTTCAGGAGAAAAATGATTGCTTTTGTAAAATAACTCTTGTCTTGAGATATTTGGGTGTATGTATAGGATAATTCATGTGTAGCTTAAAGAGGGAAAATTTTAGATAAAGAACAAATACTATTGAGCCATCTTAATTTGAAGTGGGACAGAATAAAACTGTTGCCAATATCCTCATTTATTATTATTGCCATTAATTTGTTTATTCATTTATTTCTTTATTCAACAAATCATTATGAAGTAATTTATGTGTGCCAGAGGTGGCTGTTCTCACTTATCTTTGACTTCTGAAGTGTTCATCTTTCTTGGTTTGTCCAATTCTTATTCCTTGGGATAATTTACTTCTCCGACTTCTTTCTGTGTTCTAGCTATTTTGTTATGGTGCCCTTGCATATTTCTGCCAGATTGAACATTTTAATCGTGTTTCTTGTATGGTATTCTCTTCCTATGCTTCCCTGGCTTCTTATCCCCACACTCTTCACCCTTTGTTGGAGCCACTTCATCTTGCTTTCATATTCTAGCCCAGTATTCCTTGAAAATTGACCCGTCCTTAGTCTGTGGATATTTAAGGAATCCTTCTTGTGTAATGCACAGGACATGACAACAAAAGTCAACTTTACTGCTAGGTTGGAAGAAGGGTACTTCAATGCCAGTCTTCATTTATTCACTTATTCATTCATCAGAAATGCATTCAGTACTTTGCCTATGATTGGCTGGGCTTCAGGGAATGATGCTGGATTTTTTTCCTCCCTAATGGACTTTATGGTCTGGTGGAGGGATATAGCTAATAATCAAATAATCCTAAGGATAAGTGTATTTGAGAGATAATTATGCTGAAGGAAAATGATCTGATTTGAGGATTTGGGGAAGTGTTTTCCAATTAAGATAATTTCAGAACCAGGTGAGCCTGTCAGGGAATCCCCATTACAGCAGATAACGGGAGCAGCATGTACAGAGTCCTGAAAACAGAGAAGCATGGTGCTTCATTAACTTAAAGAAGAGCAGTGAAACTGTAGTATAGAGAGTAAAAGAGGAGGATGGTGCAAACTAAAGCTGGACAGGTAGGCAGAGGTCAGGCCAGCCAGGCTTTGTACAAAATATATATGGTTTGGGTTGTCATTCAAAGGGCTAGGGAAACTATTGAAGAGTATTAAGTGGGACAGGGAGGGAGGGGGTGACAAGATCTAATTTGAAAAGATCACAAAAGCCTGGAAGGTGGAAAATAGATTGAGAAGGTGGAAAATAGATTGAGAGAACAGCAAGAGTAAATGTGGGAAGACTGTTTAAGAGGTATGAGGAAGGTTTCCTTTTTCCTCTGTAGATGGGAGAAAATTGAGTAAGTATAAATGTCAAAGAGAAAGAGTCAAGTGAGAGAATCAAGTAATCCCAAGGATAAATGTATTTAAGAGAGAATTATTCTGCTTGCAGTTCCTTTGCATCCAATTTCTATTGATAATGCTTTTTCTTTTTCTTTTTTTTTCCAGTGCCCAGTTCTCCACTTAGAATTCTGCTTTTCTCTCAAGTAAAAACATTTCATTAGGCTGAGAATCCTAGCGTTGAACACTAACCCCATATCTGGGTCAGGATTCTCTGTCTAGTTTCTGCACATTGCTTACTTTAGACACCTGTCTCTATGTTTGTTTCACCTCATAGAATATCACCCATGGTGATGGGACATTACCCCTTGTCTGTATAAGCCAAGAGAGATTCTAAGGTCTTTTCAGACACCTATTCCCCACTCAAAGGAACTCACAGCAATCTTTTCATTTTCCCAGTCCCCCACAATACATACATTCACAATTCACAGGTCATAAATAACTTTCTGTTTGGCATATCCAATTGGCATTCATCAGAGGTTGCCATCTGTTTTGATCTTGGCACACCTGGCTTTTCTAACCCAGTTATATTGCTGGTTCTCTTCTCTGCTTCTTCCATGGGCTTCCTTTACATAACGCATCCTTTAAATGTTGCTGTTTCTCAAGATTCTATTCTTGAACTATTTGTCATTTTAAACACTCAGTGGGTGATCTTGTCTACTCCCTTGTTTCAGCTACCCTATCTTCATGCTCTGAATTTATATATCCAACTTTCTGTCAGCCACTCATTATTATCTTGATCCTAATATTTCAAAAACTGAATGTATCATTTTCTTTCAGAATTGCTCCTCTTCTTAAACTTTGTGTTTAACTCTCTCACAGTTTCCTATCTACTCAACCATAGTTTCTGATCATTTTACTGTGTTAGTACCTCTTGACATTTTTTTCTCTTTGATCTCCACTACTCAATTCTGGCTAGAGCATCACAACAGTCTCCTTACTAGACTGTATCTGCCTCTAGTTTTGTCACCTTCAAGCCCATCCTCTTTAGAACTGCGGGAGAGATGTATTTAAGATGTCAATAACACTAAACAAGGCAGCTGCAGGGCCTGTTTGCAACTTCCCATTATCTATAGGCTAAATTTCAAACTTCTTTGATAATATACTCGTATACAAGTAATCCATGATTTTACCTATCGGGCTTCATCTCTTAATATTTATTGCCTGGAACTCTGGTTCAGCAACACTGAACCACTTGTAGTTTTCTTCAAGCTTTCCCTCATGTTTGTTTTTGGTCATGTGGTTCTATTTACCTAGAGATGTCCTTTCGCCTGCTGGGCTGATCTCCCCTTTTACCTGTTCCCATTGCAGCCATCTACTATTCCTCTTCAGCTTCATGTCATCTCCCCTATTTCTTCTAGCATGACCACTATGACACTGACATTCCCATCCAACCTCCCTGTGCCATATTGAGTTAAGTGTCCTCAGCTATATGTCAAGGTATTCTGTGCATATCTGTATTATCTTAGTTATCTGTTCATGTGCACAGCTTCTCTTGCAATTCCAGTGGTACTTGTTCTACTTCTAATCACAAAATACAGCTCAGTAAATATTTGTGGGTTGCTTGATTTTCAAGTAAGTTTATTTCATTAAGGAAGCAAGATGAATACTATTAGTTCTTTGGCATTTATTTTTCTCATTGTTATGCATTTTACTAAATATTCTGAAGAGTTATATTGGAAGATTTATTTTCTATGTAGAAGAGGCAGTTAAAAAACTTTAAATAAAACTAAAATCTTTCAAATTATTTAAATGTTGCTTCCTTTTTAAGCCCATCTTTCCACCTACTAAAATTAATAAATATTCATCATAGAAGATGACAAGTTTTTCTGACAATTATTTTAATTTTAAGGGAATTGAAAGGATGTATTTTTCTTGAAATATTTGTTTTTATTCTTTTTTTTTTTTTCACTTAGGGGCTAAATTTTAATAGAATGTGAAAGTTTGAACTTGTACACTTTAAACAAACAAAACCTAAAAATTACTGATTGGTTCAAAATGGTTTTATGGAAAAACTAATCTGTAACAAAAACTTGGCATTGAGTGAGAAGGCTCCATCGTTTTGGAGCAAAGCGTACAAAGGTTCCAAGGGCACAGGGCAGCAGTAGACGGGCCCAGACATTTACAACAGCAGGCATTTTCTCTTCCTCTTCTTGACAGGAGGTGGGCAGAGAACGGCTCGAATGGCTTCATCGAACACTGTCTTGAGGCCGCGCTGTGTGAGGGCCGAGCATTCCAGGTACTTCACAGCACCGATCTCCTTAGCCATGGCCAAGCCCTGTGGGTAGGTGATGGGTGTCAGCTTCTTCTCCTTCAGTTTCTCAATCGTGTCTTTATCATCCCTAAGATCAAGCTTGGTCCCCACCAGGATGATGGGAGTGTTGAGGCAGTGGTGTAGCACTTCAGGATACCACTTTGCACGAACATTTTCAAATGATGCAGGACTCACAAGAGAAAAGCAAATTAAGAACACGTCTGTCTGTGGATAAGAGAGGGGACGTAATCGGTCGTAATCCTCTTGTCCAGCAGTATCCCACAAGCCCAGATTCACCGGTTTCCCATCGACCATAACATTGGCAGAATAGTTGTCGAAGACAGTGGGGATATACTCTCCAGGAAATGCATTGGTTGTGTAACTGATCAGGAGACAAGTTTTACCTACGGCTCCGTCGCCCACCACCACACACTTGATGGCCTGCATCTGGGCCGGGCGCGCAGGACAGAGGCGGCGGGCTGCGGGCGGGCGCGACGCTGCGGGCGGCGGGGCGCGCGGTGCCGGGGCGGCTGTCCACGCCGCCTCGCCCTCCGCCAACGGGAAGCCCAACAGCCTGTTTTTATTCTTAATTGTGCTGTCAATTTACTACATGATTGTATATGACTTGCATATTGTTTCTATTTAGTATCTATTAAATACTAGTTTCTCTTAATAATTATTAGGATTAACAGTATGTCCAACTTAAACATTCTACTATAGAAGCTATTTTTCAATAGTGATGATGTATCATGATTATGTATACAATGTCCATATAAACCCCCAAATTTTTTAATGTGATACTATTTATTTATTAAATGCTTAACATTTGCTAGGCACTGTTCTTGAATGCTTGATATATAATAACACATTTAATCTCATCAGGGCCAATAAGGTAAGTATTATCATGGTAATTTTATAAATGAGCTAACTCAGATATGCAAACATTAAGAAACTTGGCCAGACATACCTATTATGGATTGAATTATGTCTTTCTCAAATTCATATGTTGAAGCTTTAACCTCAATGTGACTGTATTTGGATATAGGATCTTTAAGGAAATAAATGAGTTTAAATGAGGCCATAAGTGAGGTCCTCATCCAGTAGGACTTGTATTCTTATAAGAAGAGAAAGAGACACCCTGAGATGCACACACACACAGGAAAAAGGTCATGTGAGGACACAGAGAAAAAGCAGCCACCTGCAAACAAAAGAGATATCACCAGAAACCAATCCTGAGAACAACGTGATCCAGTCTCTAGAGATGTGAGAAAATAAATTTCTGTTGCTTAAGCCACCCAGAATACTCTGCAGAATACTCTGTTATGGCAGCTCTAGCAGATTAATATAATACCCAACTAGCAAATAGCAGAATGTAATTAACCCATAAGGATGGCTTCAAATTTCATTCTCAACTTACAAAATTGCCTTGACATTTCAAGCTCAATTAAAGAAAGTTTATAGTAATTATATGTTTATAAATGTAGATGCTTAAATTTATATTTCTATTTCAAGTGTATATTTTATTTATAATTATTTAAAATTTCCTACAGAGCAATTTTGGACTATTTACTAAATTATTTAAAAAAAAATATTATACCCTCTAACATAAGAATATTTATACCCATTGATCTTACTTCTAAAATTAAATCTTTATAAGATAATAAAAAAAGATTGAAAAATTAATTAATATTTGATTATCTAAATAGTTAAATTGTTACTCATTGACATAATCTAACTATAAAAACATTTTGGTGGCTCATTCATGATATGAGAGATGCTTATAATTTGGTATTTAAAAGGTTGCAATATTATATATACAGAACCATTCCAATTTTGTTAAATTAGCCATCTACATGCACATATATATAGAGATATATGTATCTATACATGTTAAAAATAACATACACATACTATGCATATGTGTATGCATGTACCCATATATCCACACATAAATGTGTGATAAAAATAATGACAGAAAATATACTAACATATTAATAGTAGTTATCTCTAGTGGCAGATTATTATGGATGATTTTAATTTTTCTTCTTTAAAAATTTTTTTATTACTCATATATTTTCTAATTTAAAAAAAAGTCATATTATTTGAAAAAAGTTAGCAGATTCAGCAGTTTTTCTGAGTAAAATTTGCATTCCTCCAACTAGACCACTCTGTTTATTGTTAAACAGTATCACACTGCTCTAGGTTCTCAAGTTCTGGAACACTGAGAGTACCTGAATATCTCCAATGAATGTTATTTTAAAAAACTAAACACAAGGGGACACTTCTGTGTTATTTTCTGTTTCAGACTGGGCAGATTGCAGGTGGCAGAGTTACCCAATATTATCCACTTGGATAGCCCTCTGTTACCCAGAAATCCTAGCTGCCATGATGCTAAAGATGACCAAAAGGGACTTAAATGATGGATGCCTATGAAGGCCTACTTTTTTTCTGGTTCCCTCTGAGTCTGATAGTATTAATTAATAGACTTAATATCTATTATTTGGTATTTAGATTAATTTGGAAATTTGGATTAATTATTTGGATAAAGTATCTATGGAAAAAGAACACATGTGTTGGTGTTGCATTTAAGAGTTTAAGGGTGGGGATGGGGGGGCAAGGGGAAGGGATTAGACAGCATAAATAGACAACTACAATATTGCCACAGGGATATGAAACACAGTTCGGGGAATATAATAATGTTGTAAAAATTTGGTGGCGTGTCAGATAGTCACATGTCTTGTTAGGGAGACCACTTCATGGATGGAGTAGAGGCTTGATCACTGCACTGTACACCTGAAGCTGATGTTGTATAGTATTGTATGCCAACTGCAACTGAATATGTGGATGGTCACAGGGTGTGGAGTATATTGTGGAGGGAAGTCAGGGGAGTTATGATGGATATGTATGATATGGGGGGGAGTGGGGTGGCAAACTGGGGGAGGGGGGTTTTCACTTTTGGGGGTAAAGAGTATAACTATTGCATTGTCTTGTACACCTAAAACTAATAAAAAAAGAAAAAAAAGAGTTTAAGAATACTGTTTTCATGGTTCTGAACCCCAGAAAACAAGTTCTATACAGCTTTTTAAATGTACTCCTAATAGGGACAACATATAGGTCAATATCTCACTCTTTCCTTTTCTATAAGACTTTTATGTAATCAAGTACACTGTATCTATATTTTTGTAATTTTTAAAAAATTCTACATATTATTGGTTGAAGAGACTTATCATTTGCCTCTGCTCTTCTCCAGCATTCTAAATTTATGGGTTTAATACAGTTGTTTTTTTTTAATTCTAGAGTACTGGAAAAAGAGAATAAGAAAGCAAAAAAATTTAAAAAAATAATATAAAGAAATGAGGAAGGAAATGAAAATAGGTTGGAGAGAAAATAGGGTGTGGATTGTTTAAGAGTAATCTCTAAGAATCTAGCTCTAAAGTTCCATGATTCAGTGTAATATGTACAGGTGATTGGACATATCACATATTTTGCATTAATCAGAAAAATTCAGTATGAATATGGAGTCAATTTTCCTCTCTTCCTTTGCCTCCCCATAGATGTATATAGCTGTAGAGTTTATATTGGAAGGGAAAGAAAAAAAGAGAGAAAAAAACCCACCCCCACACTAATATTCTTTGTTTTTAAATATTCTAATGATGAATTTCATAATTAAGTAAAAAATACCATGGGGTGAAAGAGGAATCATGAGATCATCCAACCATTTTACAACTCAGGTATATAAATGGGTTTTCTTCTTAAATTATATTGACTAGAGAGGACACATCAAGAAAAGCATAATGGGTCAAATCTCTTCATGACAAATTCAGGTTAACTGCATAGTTTGAGCTTTTGGGAAACTTTTCAAAATAATTATATTGCTACATATTACATTATCAGTTTGAAAAATCTAGCATTAAGGATTTTGATGTGAATCTTTGAAGTGAATTTTCAGATTAAAAACAAGTGATTTAAATACAAAGGGATAGAAGCGGGATACATAGTGGAGGGATATGTTGTACCTATTTCATTCTATTTCTTCAAATTTCTTTTATTTAGTCATTCAATATATTTATTTGAGTGTCTATCAATTATTAATCATTTCTTATTCTATATATTGTTCACATTAAATTTTAAAAATTGATATTACTTCATTACTTCAAATATTTGAGGTAGGATGTACTAATAGAAAGGGAGACTTAAGTATGATAACTAGATAAATCACTCAGTTTCTCAAATACAACTTATCTGTTATACGGTGAAAACAGCACACAATAAAATATTTCCATTAATGAAAGTGACTTAGATAAGTAGAACTGGAGAAAAAGCACTCACAGAACTATTTATTGTATAAAAATTCTATAATCAAGTTAGCATTTTTTGAATAGCTATGAACACATGAGAATAGTTTTTCATACAGAATTATTCTTTGCAGTGGGAATTTCAAGCAGATTTTAGCTAGAACACAAGAGGAAAGTAGCAGAGACTTCAAGAAACCTGGAATTAATAAGAGTGTTATTACTACTCTTGTTATGAAATGTATGCTTTACAAAATAAGTTTATATTCATGGTCTCAACAACACTATCAGGTGGGCAATAAGATAGCTAAGCCAGAGATTTTAATTAGAGGGAGCAGTATGGGGTAGTTCAGTGGTTTCTAAAATTGTATTCTAGATCAGTGCTTCTCTGTTTTCTTATGCACACATATCACCTGGGGCTCTTGTCACATGGTATATTCTATTCAGTGACCCTGGTGTGGGGCCTGAGATTCTGTACTGCTACTGAGGCAGAGTAAGCAGCCTGGGGAGTTGACCTCCCCATTCAGTACACAATGTGGGGCACCTCACTGGTTACACAAGTAACAACTGGCTGTATCCAGCACCTGCAGCTGGAAAAGAACAAGAATCAGCTTCATCTAGCAAGGCTAATCCCTATGACAGGGACCTGACCTTTACCTAATTTTAATGTCATTTACATTGCCATTATTACAACTCCCATGATGCACCTGATGCCATGACAATTCCAGAGGAACCAAATAAGGAAGAAAAAGTGGGAAACAGATGATCCCACAAACTGTGAAGAAAGTGACAAGCCAAGTCAATGGGATGTCATGAGTTCCAGCCCCTAAGTGGATACATACCCCTGGTCAAAACTTCTTTGGTGTGACTCACTCTCTGAGTTCACCTGCACTTGGCTCCCAAGTGTGTACTTTCATTTCAGTAAACTTCCTGCGCTTTCTTGCGCCTGTCTCGCTCTTGAATTCTTTCTCCTGAGCAGGCAAGAAAACTTGTCACAGCTGCTCTAGGTTGAGTCCTCTCTGGGACATCCCCATGAGCCTCTGACACCACTACTTTGCTCCTAGTTGATTCTGATCTCCACTTTGAGGAAGAGCTTTGGAAGTCCTAGGACTCAGGGTTGTTATCGCCTTGGGACTGGGAAGGATCGTGTGGAGAGGTCCGATGGAGGTCCTTACGGCCCTGGAATCACTTTGATTTGACCATACAGTGAAGTTGCACATTGGATTTTTTTTGTTTTGTTTTAACTTTAAATAGTATATGCTTTTTATTGAAGAAACACTGTTTTCCCCCCACTTTTAATTTCAAAAGTAACACAGGGATTATAAAATACTCATTATAACAACAAATTCAATCAATACAGTCATACAAGACTGCAGGAAATAAAGTCCAAGTCCTTATCTCATTACTCTCTGCGTCTATTCCATTGTGACAACTACTTTAAACAAGTTTGGTACATTTACTTGTGATATTTACATGTTTATTTATGACACATTTTATAGTCTCGACATTGGATTTTCTTTGAACAGCATTGCTCTAAAATTTCCTTTTCTTCACCATTGGTTTAAAATTACTGAAGAAAACAAAACAAAAACAAAAACATTAGTCTCCATGATGTCTGCAGTAGTAAATAACCTCAGTGTCTCAAGATGTGTTTGCTCTTCTCTAAAGCAAGTGAAATCAAAGACAAAATCTCAAAGATCACTGCCAATACTATAATTGTGATGTCATTTTACAGTAAAACTACTAGCAAGTGGCAGAATCAGAGGAAAGGCCCAGATCTTCTGGATTCAGGACTCTTGTCACTAAACCACATGTTTATTCAAATATTTCTAGAGATCAGAAAATAAATATGGTCCTTTTGTTCATGGTGAGAAATGGAGAAATCATTGGCTTTTCTAGAGGATTTCATTTAATAAAAAACAGAGTAATAGCACATATTAGAAATGAGAGCATGATTTATAGGTGATTCTTTGGTATCTTGGGAAATTCAGGACCAATGAATCATAGAATTTAAACTGGAAGGGAGCTGGAAGATTTTCTAATTTGAATATATTCTTGCAATCTCAGTAGTAGTTACGTAACTAGTCCCAAGGTCACCTAGATAGTGGCAAAATTTGATGAGGCTTGGCTCTCCGTATTCTTACATGAATATTTCTGCACCATTTTCCGTCCTGTAACAAACCTCCTACTAATATTGGTAATGTGAAGCCATCGTTATGGTGGGCTGAAGGTTTCTTACCTCACCTCTGACTCTCTTGTTAGTCTTATGAAGATGATATAAATAGACTATCACATAGTGGAACCAAAAGAAGCCAAAGAACGCACACTGAAGAATGAAACTGACAAAATTGCCTAAGTCCCACTTATTCTTCACTGTAGAAATTGCTATCATCATGCATACTTCAGATTCTTTGGGGCAAATGCATTCTGGTGCAAGAACCCTGCGCTGGGATACTGGGTAAAGGGTAGAATTTCATGATAGGGTAATGTGAAGCCATGGTCAAAATAAGAGATGACACTGAAGAAGCTTCCATAAATACATTCAACAAATTATGAAATCCAATAACAAAAGTATTTATTAACATACTTATTTTTTTTAGCAGAGTAGTTAGTATTTATTGAGAACAGTATGTAGTAGACTGTCCTAAGTGCTTTATACATCTTATATCTTTTAAGTCTCCAGTGCAGTAAATTTCAAGTCTGTGTGTTGCTGGAGTGATAGCCAAAGGAGATGGGAGAGACAGTCCACCAATAAGCTTCTGCCACTACTAACTAGATTGATTTTTTTTGTTGTTGAATTTGCAATTGTTTGATTTAATACACCAAAACGTCTGGTTGGTTTCATGGGCATCCTGTGGACACACATCTTGGCTAGGTCACTATAGTCCTCTTATCTTTTATTGGATCCTGTGATGTGGAGGCTGCAAATGATTTTGAGGCCTGCTTTTTCTCTTTAAGGTACATGGCACTATTTAAAACATACCAGTATTTTCTGTTTCTGTTCTCTTTTTATCCCACTTCAGATCCACAAGTAGAAACAAGAAAACTTTGTTTTAGGCTTACTAATTCTCAGTTCAGTACTTTTGACATTGATGGTTGAAGTGGACCAGATTTTGTTGTTGTCATTCCACCTTATTATTTTTTTTTTAATGAGTGCATCAAGGTTCATTTTCAGGTATCAAAATAATTGATTTCTTGGATATACCCTTAAGTTCCCTTTCTAATCCATTGTTGATCTATCAGCTGCAAATTAAACCCCAAATATCTATTGTATATTTCCTCTGGAGGAAAGAGCTCTGTGAGGTTGATAGCCACTGTACAAAGTACAGTATACTTTACATGTTTATGTGTTCTGTATGTCTACTATCCTAATTGTTAAGGAATGCTGATCATCCTTCCATAAAGGTCGTTCTATATAGAGATTACCTATGATATGGGTATATGCTTGACTTTCCTGGCATGGCTTGATTTAACCTACTGGGCAATCCACCCAATTGGCTTAGGTCTGTTGGAGTCTCTTAATATCAAGTACAAACCATGTAGAAAACATGAAAGTGCCAAGAAAAAAAAATATCCTTCATCAATGACTGGTTTCCCCCTTTCTCTATATTTCCAACGTGTGCTGCAAATCAAATAGAGAAATGTAGAAATTAAAATGCCTGTGTGGTTTTTCTGTTGCCTGTAGCATTTATCAGCAAATAAGGAGATGATGTCATATCACAAGAGAGGTGTGATGATAAGTGTCAGGACAAGTCATCCCTTAACAAGGGAAGATTAATGTGCTGTTCTAAAAAGGAACTATTATACGTGCTGTTTACTCAAAATAAGTATGAAAAGTGAACAAATGGAGCTGTCAGACAAAGCGCTGATGACATACAAAATATTGAAATAAATAGCTGACGATGCACGAAGCACTGAAAGACACATTGATACCCCTGTTGGCTCTGTTGCTCATTTATTTCCATGTGGTTGTCCTCTTCTGAATGTGATATAGGTTCTGCTCTGTTAACATTTTTCTAGATTGGGTCTTCAGAGTGACAAGGAGTCAGGAAGTTGGGGAATTTTCTATTGACTGTAAAGTAATAGAGATGTTAAAAGAATTTTAAAAAGATAAATAAAACCAATTGCTATGGTTTATAAAGAATTGTTTTTAACTGGAAATTAATTAAATCAGTCATAATGACTATAGAAGGGACTGGCTAGCTACTCAGAAAGCTGTTCCTTTTTCTATGCACATAGGATGAACTCATTTCTCAGCATTCTTTGCATTTGAGTTAGGGCCATGTGTCTAATTCAGATAAAGACAATGTGAATAAAACCGTTAAAAGTCAATTCCAGGCTTGGTGCCTAAAATCTCCCATGAGATCCTTCATTTGCTTGCTATGTATGTCCAGAAGTGAAAGACTCCTAAATGGTAGAACCAAATAATGGAAGGAACTCAGATCCCTGAGTCATCACTTGAAGGAGAGATAGCTGTGAAAGGTACTCAATGCACAAAGACTTTTATGAGCGAGAAATAAAACTTAATTTTGTTAACACTGAGATATGGTGTTTGTTAGAGCAGATAGTATTTCTATCATAATATAATCAAATCAATTATTTAAATTCACATTTTTATTTTAGATTATTTGTATGATTTACTAGCTTTTAGATTCCTTTAGTTCATATAACTTTAATTCGGTCTTCTTAAAACTGAATTGAAACAAATCATAAGTACAATGCATTATAAGAGGAATAGAAGATGGATTTCATTTACTGAAAAGAGACCTTATCACTTGAGAGTTTTGATTTTTTCTGTTTCTCGGAAATCTTATACTTTCTTATTATTCAGATCACTCCTTGGCAAAAAATTTTTTTGTAGTTTCTAGATCATTTTGGCTTCTAAAATATAACAAAGTTATAAATGAGTGATAGTTTTAAAACTTGTTCTTATGGATAGATGAAAATACCATGAAAGGCTTAGAAATGAGCCAAAAAGATTATGTCTAAGCATATCCTTTTGGACTATTTTATTCCATGATTCCATGTTGTAGATAACTAATAACAATGTGAATGATTCTTGCATGTAGACATATAAATGAATTTTGCCCAGTGAAAATACAATTGTTCTTCCAGCCTACATTGATCCCTCCACAAGAATACGCCAGTTTTGCATCTATTTATACATTTATTTCAGCATTACCACTTTTAAGCATGTGGTTCATAGATTAATCATTTGAACCAATTGTAACATCCTCCAGATTCCCTCATTAACTAATGAATTCAGTAAAATATTTGACATGTGTTCATTTCATATCTGCATGAGAGCCATGATTATGTCATCTTTTAAAATTGCAATGAACAGTTTGGGAGGTCCCACCAAGAAGCCCAATGTATTCGCCTGCCATAGTCTGGTAAGCTGCATTGCTGGAGAAGTGCATCTCATAGGCAGCCTATGCCCAGACACCTCCCTTTTTGTCCCTCAAGGTGAATCACAAGTGAATTCTCTTTTTCTCTAGTTTTTTTCCCTTTCTAGTAATTTTGTGTTTTGTTTTTGTTTCTGATTTATAGATGGTCAATGTGAGTTAGGTATAATACTACTGGTGGCAGCAATTGTTGGGCATTTGGCTGTATGGTCTGACTGTGATCTCTGTACATGGGTGAGAGATATAACCTGATTTATTAATCTTGTTAATCTTGTGGTTTGTTTGTTGATTTGTCTATTTTTCAGCTCAAATTACTTAAGAATTTTATGCCCACTGAGGAGAAGTATAGCTCTTTGATATCTACTGCTGGAATTTTTGTGTTTCTCTGTTGACAGTTAACTTGTGGCTAAAGTCTTAAATCTGAAGCATTAAGCACTTTATGAGTCTGTGTGTCTATATTTCTATGATTCAGAAAGGCTTTTACCTCTTATGTTAGTGTGAGTATCTCCCCAGGGGACATTTAATAAATTAGATTATGAAGTGTCTTAAAGGAGCTTTGTTCTGTTTAAATTATTAACACAGAAATTGAGTATTACTAAAATTATCAGAAAAATAATACATATCAAACTTCTAATACACTGAAAGTACTTGGACAAAAAGTTCTTATAGAAACTAACTTGGATATACTTTTTAAATTCAAGTTCACATTGTAAAGGTAAATCTTTTGTAAATGAGACTAGATCAATAATTTTGGTTTAATAAAAACAGCTATGTTTACTCTGATTTATCAGTTAAGTAAAATGTAAGCATGTGTATTATTCTATTTAGGTTTGTTAGCCATAAACTTATATAGAGCTAACATCATATAAGCTAACATTACTATTGTATAATGTTTAAGATTATGGAAAAGAAGTAAACTTATGTTTATCTAATTTAGTTTTTATGGCAAAAATTTATTTTGACAGTAATTATGTCTTGCAATATGTCAGCGTAAGAAAATTTCCAAAATTTGTAATTAACTAAAATCTTGGATTGATATTAAATTGAGTGGATAATTGTAGGAGGCTTAAAAAGTTTCTAAGTAATACAGTTGTTAGTTACTAAGCATATTTTTCAGTTTATATACTTTATTCTCATTGTATGCTATCTAGAGTTGATATCTTTGGTGCCCATTAATGAAGGTGGTCATTTTTGCCATTTTAAGAAAGTTCATAAGGCATCTGTGTGGCAGTAGGAAAATTGTGTTATGTGAGTCCATGAGTTTTACTCATCTACTAAAATGTTTGCATATGACAAAATTCATATTAGGGGGCCATCCCCATTCCAGTTTTCTCTGTCTTTATTAAACACTATGATTAATATGAGTGATTGAAACAACACTGGGAGCGATGGTTAACTATGCAACTGTGCATTTATTTTAGAGGAAGAGTATTTTGTTTTAAAGTAGCTGTTCTCAGGCTTTTTTTTTTTTTTTTTAATCTCCAAAACACATTATACTCTTGGGACTCATTGAGGATTCCAAGGAGCTTTTGTTTATGTAAATTATAAATATCAATATTTACCATACTAGGAATAGGAATTAAAACAGAAATTAAAAAAAAATATTCATTGATTCTTTTTTAAGATAGCAATGATGAATATATTGCATGCAAACATAAATAATATCTAGTATCATTATGATACATTATTACCCCACATACTTACATTCTGAGAACTATCCTAATGTAAAGTGTTAGTTTGTTACACAATATAGAAAAAATAAATAAGGTCAAGATTTGGAAAGTGATTTGTTGTTTTTTTTGCCTTGGTTTATAATACTTGTGTCTCAAAATAGCTATGAACTGTTAACGTTTTAGCAGAGTTTACTCAGTCTTAGGTGCTTCTTTAGTTTACGGATCGTCTTCACTCACAATATGTAAGGTCATGTACCTTCTGTGTAATCTACATGAATAGCAGATATTCTGTATTTTATCAGAATGATTTTCTATGCTTGTCATTGACTTAATTTCATTATGCAAAATGAAAAAAGAAAGAACCGAGATTCCTCACTTATGAAAGAGCTAAGGTTTCTACCATCATGCTACTTTTCATGTTTATTTTTATGTTTTATTGTCACTTTACTTAAATAGGTAACTCATGATTTTATCAGGGACTCATGATTTTATCTTAATAATGCTCCAAATCTCTTAAAATGTTTCAATTTTAGCCTTTCCAATCTCAGTCCTAAATACAGAAAAATAAAATTAAAATTTCAGCATATCATTTGTTGCTAAACTGGGATTTCCCAGAGGGTACATTGGGGATGGGGGTGGGGCGGGATTGGGAATTATTCTTTTGCTTAAAAAAGAGATGCTGGAGTTCTATTAGTTTTGTTTGATATGCTACTATTATAATAGTTGGATGGTCAAAATTGTCAAATTAGACAAGACACTCAGTCTTCCCTAGGTTGTTTGTGAAGGTAAAATGCTTTCAATATAAATATGTCAGAAATTGTATGTTTTGTATAAAATCCCCCCGAGATTTGTCAATGCCTTGCTTTCCATAATATATTTCAACCTCTGGTGAAACATTGATCAAAATTCTTATGAAATAGTCTGTCAGGTTTTGCATATTTATCAGAGTCCTCGAGTGCTTTATGTGATGATGTTAAGCAGTACCAATATAGCATTATCTGTCACCCTTTCAGTTATTACTTAAAATGTTTACTTTGTCACAACTTTACTGTTTTCATTTGAATCTGCTGAAAAAGACAGCCCTCCAGGGATTTCTCATGCTCTTGTGTGTCATGTTGGGGTGCAAAGATTTCAAGGTCCTGACTGCTTTTGCACCTGGGCCGATTCTCTGGGCTGTGTCCTCATGAATAACTTTGAGGAATGAAGTAATATTTCCCTCTGAGACAAAGATTAGCCTTGTTTACTGCTTACTCTAGAAGCAACGGATTTCAAAACTCAGTGCTCCTTAGTCTGTGACATAAACACTCTGCATTTGCAACATCCATGTGAGCTTTCTCTGTCATCCCTGTGGGTCTTGGGGACAAAGGAAACTAATGCATTTTGTATGTTCATGCTGCTTGCTGTGATGTGAGTAATAAAGTCCTTTGTCTCCGACTGAGGAGTCTCATGTCCTCTGCCAGCATCCATAAACAGTAACAGGATATCTCAAGAGCTTGTTGATAGAGTAAAATCAAATCTAACACACAACAAAAATTAGCATCTTCTAGGCCAGTGGTCCTCAATTAAAGATGAGCATCAGGCTTAGAGAGTTTTACACATGTTGGTATTTTAGATATATTATTTCTCAGAACTGTTGTGTGCTACATCTCAAGATATATTCTCTCAAAATTGTTCACCCATTTTTATAAATTAGATACAACATTCAATCATATCTTTAAAGAGTTTTGGTCATTACTCTTAGCCACGTTTTTTTGGAATGCTTTTATTATTTTAGTTATTCAAGTCACAGAAACAATTATATACTGCTATCAATTGCATTATTCCTATCAGAAACCTCATCAATTTTTCACATTTGAAAATTATCAGTAATAAATTAACCTCGGCCATTAAGTCTCTGTCATTTTTCATTAGTATCTGTTCTATTCTGATGCTTGTATGGGGGCTTCGTTATAAACTGCAGGGAAGAGTTTTTGTCTTCAACAAAGAAGGAGCATTTCAGAGCCTCAAAAAACGGGACTGTACTTTAAACTGTTGACATATGAAGGCTGATCTTACATTGTTTAGAGCAAGAGTCAGCAAAATATGGCCCACTGGCCAAAAATATCCACTGCCTGCTTTTGTAAATAAAATTTTACTAAAACACAGTCACACTCAGTTATTTATGTATTGTTTCTGGCTGCTTTTTTGCTACAATGGTGGAGTTGAATAGTAGTAACAGAGAGCATCTAGCTTGAAGTTCTTAAAATATTTATTATCTAGGATTTTACAGAAAAAGTTTGCTCTCAGATTATATCAGCAGATGGGTCTGGATTTTCATGACTACTTTTACTTGAAAAGTAGATGGTTTTATGAAACTGGTAACCCAAGATCCAGCAGATCAATAATTAATTAAGTAGACTTAAGTGAACCAATGGGACATTTTTTATTATAGTTAATATTTTTGTAATATTGTTGTTTTATTTTTCTGGATATACGGGGAAGTCCTATCTTTTTAAAAGGATTTTGTAACCCACAGCAATTTAGTGAATACTGCTTTTGTTAACTAAAATGAAATATTTTAAAATGATAACTGATTCTTACTGATGTCCTAGAATCCCAAAGCTCTTAGTGTCTTCACTTTTTATGGTAATAGTATTTGTATAGGTTTAACAGCAATCTGTCCTCTGTTTTATAAGATTATAATTGGACAAGACAATTATGCAACCAATGTCTTTCCCGAAATATCATTTTTGAATATGATACACATTTAATCAAATATGACAAGTCACTTTAAAGGAACTAAAGTTGATTTTACATATAGAGCCAATGACTACAAAAGTGTCCCAGGAATATTGACTTATGGGTTCTAGTCTTACAGGTGGTAAGATGTCACTTCCTTGTAGGGTAGGAGCCTTAAAAAATTTTAGAAACATTTAGAATAGAAAAATTCACTCAAATTTATAAGGTACTGCAGATGAAATCTGTAATACATATTCTGGGGCTTTGTTTTTCCAATCTTAGGAGAACAAATAAGATGTTTATAAAGATCTAATCAGAGATTCATTGTGGAAACTTTGAGGGCGTTCTGTTTAAGGCCTCAGTAGTTGTTTGACACTGTACAACTGTAGATTTACAAAACAACTAAAAGAGTTTTATTAACATTCTTGCTACATTCGTGTAAACACTCAGATCGAAAATAGTGGAAACAGTCCTTTTTGTGATAAAAAAAAAATCACAAACTTAGTAGCTTAAAACAACACAAATTTATTATCTCATAGTTCTGAGGTCAGAAGTCAGAAATAAGTCTCACCGGGCTAAGGTCAAGATGTCCACAGCCCTCCATTTGCACTGAAGGCCCTAGGGGAGAATCTGTTTCCTTGCCTTTTCCAGCTTCTAGAGGATGCCCGCATTCCTTGGCTCATGGCCTTCTTTCTCCATTTTCAAAGCCATCGATTGCATCAGTCTGACCTCTGCTTCTATCATCACATCTTCTCTGATCTCTTTCATTATAAGGATCCTGGTGGTCACCCAATCTCTTTTACCTGTAAGGTAGCATATTCATTGGCTCTGGGGGTTAGGTCACGGACATTTGGGGACTATTATTCTGCCTGCCATGAAGACTATAGGAAAAAGTGTGAAAAACTTTCAAATGAGCCAAAGAGATTACTGGGTGTCTTCATCAAAGTGTTGCCTAAACACATTCTTTTGAGTCATCTGATTCTATGGAATTTCTGCAGCTTTCATTGCTTTTGAACTTTTAAACAACTGTAAATTGCAGATAACTTATACCAAGCAGAGGATTATTGAATATAGACATAAATATATTTTGTCCAGTGAAAATACAATTCCCTACCAGCACCACTACATTACCCATGGAATAAACCAGTTTTATAAATTAATTTCAGCATTACTTGTTACTTATAAAGGTTTAGTTCTTCAAAATCTCCTTTGAACTAATTGTAACATCTTACTGGTTTCCTCATTAATATTACAAACAACCTTTGACATATGTTTATTTTAGTCTATGAAAGTCACTATTGTACCCTATCTTAAAATTTATCCTTTAACATGGAGACTTCTATGTATACAAAAAAATAGATAGCATAGTAAAATGAAGCTACATCACTCAAGCTCAGGTCAATCCCACCCCTTCTACACTTCCTTTCATTTTTCCCTCTCCTATTATTTTGAAGTGAATCCCAGGTACCATATTATTTTATCCATGAATATATATTATGTCCCTTTAATGATAATGACTCACTTCGCAATACCACAATATTAACATCTTAACTAAAATTAGTAATTTCTTAATATAATGAAATATCCAAAGTTCAAATTTCCAATAACATTTCCAAATGACATTTATGTTGTAATTTTTCTGTAAGTTTTAAAAACTAGACACAAATCTATACATTAGATGTGAAAAAATATATATTTTTAAGTCTTTTTGAAACAATTTTATTGATGTATATTCAATGTGCAATAAATTGCACCTGCATAAAGCGTACAATTTGATGAGTTGTGTTTTAAGTTTCTTTTGACCTATATGTTCTTCTTCCTTATCTTTTTGTTCTGATAGTTTATTTTTTTAAAAATAATTAGGTTGTTTGATAATAGAATTTGCCATAGTGAGACTTGGCTGATTTCTACCCTGTGGTATAGTTTAAGATGTTCTTTGGTCTTTTGCACATCTTATAAATTGGGCACTTCATGGTCAATGTCCACTAGTTCTTTAGAGTTTGCAAAATTGTGAAATTCTATTTTATCATTCATGTTCTACTAGAACATTTCTATAGAGAGAAGTGTCTCTTGATCTTTTGCTCGATTATCCAAATGGTATAATTCATGTAGGAGAGGCCAATAAATGCTTAATCCTTTCTCTTTATTTACCTATTACTAAAACAATGAATTGAACCATTAGATATGTGTCCTTTCTCTCTCTCTTTCCTCTGTATCTCTATCTCTCTCTATGCTTTGGCATCATTATGAACTCATGAATAAAGATATTTGCTGTATTTCCATCCACTGCAATTATTATTCTTAATTATGGTTAAATAACCATTTTTGGCCTGTGGGAGCCTTTTAAAGGCAGCTCCTGAGTCCTTTTTATATGCCTCTAGAAATATAAAATAGTTTCCTTGCTTTATGGTATGAAAAGGTGTCCAGGCTCTTCTTGTATTTTTTTTATGCCCAGGCTTGTAATAAGCCAGTGGGAAATGGTACCTGGAGACTATAATGGCAGTATTTATTACTATCAGGTTGTTCATTGTTTCTAGGCCATTTCAGTGAAGCTATTATGTACATACGTATGTATACATGTATATATACATATATATAATAAAATGTTTTAAGAATTTATATTATTAATTTTAATATAAAGTCAGAACTACAGGATTATACTTAATTTATTCTATCTAACCTATCTATTTTATTTCTCCTCCTCAGAAAATTCTAATTCTTAGTAATACTGGAAATGCTAGAATTGAAATATCACTTATTTATCATCTTTGCTTTATCCCATGTTAACAGAAAATAATCTAAGAAGAGCAATATCATACTATTAGCAGTATTATATACACAAGAAGCAGCTTTAAATTTTTTTTAATAAAAGTTCTTTTTGACCTTAGGATATATACCACCAGGAATAAACAAATTGCTATATTTAAAAAATGAAAACAAAAACAAAAAAAAACCTCTTAGAAAACTTCCTGTTTGCGTAGTTATAACATCAGCAGGGTATTCACATATGCTAGGAACTTTCATGGATTACAAATAGAAGATGAAGAAGCTGTTAGATGAAAGGAATCTGGTACTCTGACAATTTTAGGGACCCTCTATAGCTTCCTACATATAGGTTTTCTTTTTTGTTTGTTTGTTTTAGCTGAGCCATCCTGCAACCTGTTGGCAGCTCAGCGGCAGCTCAGCTCGGGCTGGGCATCGAACTGCTGTTGCTCAGAGCTCAGCTTGCACTCTTGAGCAAGCTCTTAACCAACTGAGCCACTTGGCTGGCCCTTACATATAGGTTTTCTTGTTTGCTGAGAAATAAATTTCTATTTTGTTTAAGGTATTTCTTTTTTTTGTTAATATGTTATATACAGTAGACAATCCTATCTGATACAAACATAATTAAAACAAATGGTAATAAACAATGAAAGATAAAAATAGAAATTATTGAATAAGACAGAAATAAACATACAAATTATTAAAAGAATAACAATAAAAAACAAACTCCTGACAAGTTTAAGCAAGGTAAAAGAGATCCATCAAAATTGAAAATGTAGAATGCCTAGATCCTTCAGTTCATTACCAGTTGAAAAGTGGTGAAATTTTAAATCCATCATTTATTGCACAGGTAGAAATTTAGAAAAAAATTATGATAAAATACTCATAATTTTATGCTAATTGAATTAGAAAAGTGCTTAATTATCATTTAGTTTTAGAAAATTTTACATGACTGTAACTTACTCTAAAGATATCAGTTAGGTAAAAAAAGACATAAGGCAATCTAATTACTTCAAAACAGCTCTTCATCTGGTTTTAATAGATGGATTCCTTTGAATTTAATAGAAAAAGATTATGGTCATGTTATTTATAGAGAATACCTCAGAAAATACCAAAACCACTCAATGTACTTTTGAAATTTTAGAAGATCTTTACACTAAAATCTGAATAAAATTTCTAGCACAGAATGGACAAACTAACTTATACATACAAATATAAAATTTCTAAATTAATAATAGCAAATCAAATTTAGTAGTATCAAAGGGTCAATTCATCATATCCAAGCAAAATTTGTACCAGCAACTTAAGGAGAGTTAAATAGAAAAATCTTAGCTAGCAAAAAATTAATTGGTCAAATGAAAACTCATTATATCACTAAATGCCAAAATTCTATCTGGTAAAATTTAATACTCATTAATGAATCAAAAGCAAACAATTAAAAAATATAAAAACAAAAATATACTCTCAAGATATAGAAATACAAGTATGCTTCTTAACTCAAAGAATATGTATCTCAAAGAACTAACAAAATACGTAAAGATGCAAACATAGATGAATTTCCCTATTGCATGTAATAGACAACATTCTCCAAATCAAAAAGACAAAAAAAAAAAAAAAAAGAGAGAGAAAATGAGATGTTCACCATTGTTATTATTATTGTTTTGACATTCCTAGCCAACACGGTAATATGTAAAACTAAAAACAAACATATCATTTACATATGGCATAAATGTAACTATCCAAAATTAATTGAAAAATTGTTCTGAATAAGTTTATGTGACAAATATTTAAAATCAATTACTTGTTACAAAATGTGTAGATTAGAACACATCTGCATGAAAATGGATTAAAAATAGATTCTGGTTTGGTAGCATAAAAGCATTACATATCTACTAGTAACTTCCATAAGATACATAAAGTAAACCACAGGATTTACCTGGAAATATAAACAGAAGATAAATAGTATTATACTATAGACATATAAATAATATATATGTTTAATGCAATATACATTAAAACCCTATTTGGCTTTTTAAACATGCTACAACCATTCTAACATCAATCTGTAAGAATTAACATATAAAAATGTTATGAAAACAGAAAAGTAAAGGCATTAGTAGAGGCTGAACTTATTAGATACTGAGATTGATTACAATGGGGTATATATTATCATAGGAAAGTAATGATATGAGGGCAGACAGATCAATAGTAAAGGATATATGGGAAAAAACAGATGCCTACATATATAAAAATGTCACATTTGATAAAGATGACAGTATAAAATAGATTGGGAGGAGAGAGATTTTTTGAAAAAGCAATAAGAAGAAATTGGCTAAATGTTTTAGGGAAAAAAACAGATCCTTTTCTGATACCATATGTCAAAATAGATTTAGATGGCTTACATAATCAAATGTAAAATAAGTTAGACAAGTTGGAGAACGAATGGGGAAAAGATCCTCAGATTTAATTATTAAAGATGTAATATTTCTGGACATTAAATGACTTTATAATCATATATTTGCAACAGATTAACAAAGGGTTATGCACTTATAAATATTAATTAGAAAAGCCCATTAAGAATACATAGACAAATGACAAAGCTCATGAGCATACATTTTTCAAAGAAAGAAATATAAATCATTAACTAGTATACTTAACATGTTTATCCAGTTAAGAAATATAAATTCAGAAAATAGGCTGCCAAATTAAGAAAGCTGTTTTAAAAATAACAATGCCTTATGTTGGCAATTGTGTGGTGAAACATTCATTTCTCATTGTTTGTAGGTTTATAAACTAGTATTTTTCAGGACATAATTTAGTGAAATTTATTAAAAACTCAGAATTGTTCACATGTACCTTTGACTCAGAAATTTTGCTTCTGAGTCAAAAGATTAATGAAGAGCAAAAATGGAAATCAAAGAAAATTTTCAGATGGGGAATAGTTACATAAAATGGAATTATGTTACCATAAAATATTATCTCCAACCAGCTTGCAAGAATTGTGTGCATCTCGTCCCAACTCTACATTCAGTGACAGCATATTGATAGCTTGAAATAGACTATAATGGGAGTATTTACTCCATATAAATTAGAAAATGCTACACAGAAGGACTTTCTCCCCACTTAGAGAGCCCGTTGTTCACTACCAGCACGTTGCTGATTACAAGTAGCCTAGGCCTTGGGAATTTTACTTTAATTTTCCTATTTTATTAATCAGCATACAATAACCTACCCAAGTTTTCACACTGAATTAGTGGCAGAATTAGTATCATAATCCTGTCCGCCAGATTCCTAGCCTTTAACACTTTGTCACTGAAAAGATCTGTTACCTGTTTTAAATCCCCAAACTGAAATGATAGTTTCGACCTACATCGTCAGTCATAGGTGAATCTTCAGTTGAAATGATGCCTTTCTGATCAATTCTGTCAATATTTACTTTCAAATAAAACATGAATTCATCACAATTGTCTATGTATACTTGGAAATCTTGCTTTAGATTGGCCCTGGCACACAGCATCCATATTACCTGGTGTGTCTCCTATAAGTAGCTGGGAAATGCCCTATGAGACAGTCCAGCATGTCACATTTGCAAGCATCTAACAGTAATTTACAATTCGATTTTGAGAATACTTTTGTGATTAAAATACATAAAATCCCATTTTCTTGAAATTTCCACAATTGTAGTTCCCAATATACTGACACACTAAAAAGGAGGCACAGAATTTCCATCCATCCATCCATCCATCCATCCATCCATCCTTCCCACAAAAATTTGTTGAGGAACTATTTTGCACCTCACCCAGGGCTTGTGTGAACCTTGCCAGAACTCCAGAATTTAATCCCTTTTTTCACTAATTTCCCCTAATGATTTATTACAGGATGTTGACGCCATCTTTTAGGGAGCTACAGTTCTTCCTGAGCATGGTTGTATCTTAGCTGGGAAAGAAGCTCTCTTCCTATCACCACTGTGATTCCCTCCAGTCTCTCTAGATATGACCAAGGACTTTCTTTGCTTTTTAATTTTTCTGTTATTCTGGGTCACAATCCTAGTCAACAAGGAAATTGAGTTTCTGGGCTCCACTTCAGGGTTTCATGATTTGAAGACTTACCATCTATCATGTTTCACCATTTTAAAAACTGAAGTACACATAAAAATTGCTTTTGTTAAGTTTTTGCTGTTAAAACTCAGTTTACCAAACCTTCTCCACCTAGTTCTAATCCAATAGACCTGGCAAGGTGAAGCAAGGATTGTGCATTTTGTAAATCCAAGCTCTCCAGGTGATTCTTAGTAGACGATCAGAGGCTTACTCCTCTGGAAACTGCTTTAGACGGATTCCCTGGTGGATGGTCTCAAACAGAGACCAGAGAGAGCTCATAGAAACCGAGAAGGCTGAGTCATCATTGGGTGAACCAGATGTTCATACTCACTTAATATCAAATTTCAGTCTAGAAAGGAGTAAGTGCATACAAAAGTAGAAGTTCAGCTGTTTGAGCTGTAATGTGAAATTTGTTATGTGCATGGTTTTTCAATTCCTAATATATTTAAATTAGAAATCAAAAAAGAATGACTTGAGAAAGTCTTTAAATCTGCAAAATAATTTTTTAGAATTTCCTAGTTGTCTTTCACATTGATTTTAATGTCTATTTCATATATATTAGTTTTACTTAAATTATGTTTTATAATTTTAATTAATCTTTAGATTTTAAATTAAAATTGAGTGACGATAAATCCTCATTTTCAATTATCATCTCTAAAAATAATGAGGGTTTTTATGTATCTTTTTAGTTACAATTTTAAAAATATAGATTTTTTTTGAATCCTCAGCAACTGATTATACTTTCTCTATATTTAACTTAGAGATATCAGAATTTTTTTTCATTCTGACCCTAATAAGCACTAGAAGTCTTTAAGCCCTAAGATGACATTAATGATAATAGTAATACCAATAATTATTTAATTTTACATGATAACACCTGACCTATTTGGTAGATACCGGTACAAAAAGGAATAAGTATGGATACTCATCCACTATTCAAAAAATGTGAAACACTTGGTAAAATTAAATATTCTTTCTAATCATTTATTTGAAAAAAGAAAATATCTGTATGTTTATGAAGAGCCTATTAATTCACATATTAGAACATATGGATCCACAAAATGAAATCAGCTGATAGTTGTAGCTTCACTCCTATTTATACAGCCCTCTTATCTCTTTAACCTCTATAGTCACCCTCCAGGTTTCAGTTTGGATAGTATTTCCTCTATTCCATTCCCTTTGACCCCTCTAGGAACACTTCTCATGGTCAATTGTAATTGCGTCTTTCTCCATCAGCACTCTCTTAGACGGGAACTATACCTTATTTACTCTTGTACCTCTGTGCCTCCTACAGGCCTTGGTAATAATTGTTGCTCTATAAATAGTCATTGGACAACAATTAGGATCATTCAGCATTTCTGACAGATACTAAGCCTCCAGAAGATAGGTATTCCATTCCCAGTACCAATACCTCATAAGAGGCACTCCATAAATATTCTGGAATGACTGAAAAAGTATAAGAGAAAGCAACTATGGCATCCCCCAGGGGGTGCTAAAGCTCCAAGTCTTGTTTACTTATGACTACAGCCAGAGTAAAATTGCTATGTACTGTTTCAGTTTAATTCAACAGATATTTATTGAGTTCTGTGGATTTCCTTAGATCGCAAAAATAACCAAGACTCTGTTCTTGCTCTTGAGGCATTTAGAAGCTGGTTGGCAACTACTGCAGCCAACCAATTATATCAAGATTGTGTACTAAAGGCAAAACACTTAGCTCTTTAGACCACAGTAATTTAAGGGATGCTCAGCGCCCAAGACATTTATGTGAAGGCCACGCCATCTACCATCACACACCATCCTGGATTATTTTCAACCATGCCAGGGGATTCCCACCTCCTTAGGAATTCCACTGAAGCTTAGGACAACACCGACCCACTCTCCACCAAGAATATCTAAGGTTGATGTAAAATTCAAAAGCTCACTGGAAATAATTTTCTAGACCTCCTTAGAAGCGGGTTCAGGATTGGCCAGACCTAATTAGCACAGAAACCCCATCCCTCTCTGTCCTTTAAGACAAGTTATGTATTATTTGATGGTCAGCAGATGCTTTTGAATTAACAGTCACATGCATTTGGCCATATGCCCAGAAATTTGGTCACTACCAGAGGTGCCTGTGGGGATAATGACCTCTTCTTCTTGGTTATGGCTTGTAATGGCAAATGACTGTAATACCATATTTGGAACAGAGGTCAGAGGACTGCTGGGTGAAGTTTTCTGCAGTGCAACTGAATTTTTCTTTTCCCTTGCAAGAATCAAATGCTTCCAGCTGTGCCTAATTAGGAAGTATCATGTTTGAGTGGCCAAAGCTTAAGTTTATTACCAAAAAAACCACACATTTCCTGTGCTGTAAACTGAGATGGAACCTATAATTCTTCTGGGCAAAAAACTATTTTGCGAACTTATTTTAACTGCTGGGAACTTTACAACATAGTTTTTGGTTTTTTAATATTAAATTGGGAATAGATGGGCAGAGTAGTGATTCTTAACAGAAATTGCTTGGCTAAGTCCCTGTGTCTAACTGAAAATTTATATATCCTAATATTAGATTTTGGCAAGGGTATATATTCTGTGAGGAAGATATGAGGCCTGTTTTAGTAAGGACCCCTACTGAAGGGTAGAAATGACTGTGGGAGGTTTCCAATTATTATCCACCTCTTAAGTACTCTGAAATATAACCTAGAAAGTTTAAGTGATAAAGGATTAGGATAAAGGGAGAGGTTAATGCATAATGTTACCTTGTATGAGAAACAAGATATTTTGCCTTTCTTATCATGCAAAGAGCCTACACAGGTGTTTCTAAATAAAGTCTGGTTCAACAAAGAATATGTTCCTTTAATAACAGGAGCCATATATTTGTGTTATGCTGACTCACCACACATTTAAAATTGACATACATTCGAGCACTCCAAATTTATATCTTCATTTTGGACAGTCATTTAGTAGGTCAAATCATCATTTTATTTCATCAGTATGGTGCATTTTAATTCATTTAACATTTTAATCTTTCATCAGTTTTTCATTTAAGAGGATTTCACAGCATATACAGCATTTGTATAAATTTGTGTGCAGTAAATTTATTCTTTTAACAGTTTTATTCTTTCATCAGAAATTCATTTAAATGGATTCCACTATATATCACTTCTACTTCCAGTGCAGCTTTAAGTCAGGCTGTAATTGATGCAAAAGCAATGAGGTATTAAAAGAGATAGGAAATATCTGAAATTGGAAAGAGTTCAAGAAGTGGGCCATTGTAAGGGCATTATACTCCTCAGATTAGGTGGGGAGGGGAGAATAATATAGCACTTTGCTCTGAAGCCTTGCATGCTTTATAATTTCAATTCTCAACAAAGTCAAAAAGATCTATTTTATCTAAGGTTGTGTCTTTAAAACAAAATTAACTGCTTCAATGCCCTAAAACAGCCCCCATATGGTCATGTGAATGTGCAAGCTTGTCTTTACCATCTATCGTGAATTAATGGCACAGCTTCTTTCAGTGAACATTCTATCTCTTCCTCCCCCCTGCCGACATTCATTAAATGACATCCAAGAGATAAACATTAATATAATAAATACAGTAGCTATGGAAATAACCCAGGGAAGAGTGCATTCTATCATGTTTTCCTATAGAAGTAGATGAAAATCACCAGCAGTGCATTACAGTTGGCGACAGAAAACTGCAGTATGAGAGATGCCTACAGCAAGAGCAGAGGTGCTGGTGCTTCCTCTGTGTGCAACAGAAAAGAAAAAGGTGACCTTGAGAAAGTCCCCTTTGCTTTCTAAGTCTCTGCAAAGGAAGTGACTGCTTTTATGGTCTATGTTATCAGAGGGCATTGATGTCTTCGATGGGTGAGTGAAAGGTGCTGGAGAAACGATAGGTGAAAATCAATATTTGCTTGAATTTGTTAATGTCTCTTTGGGAAGACACTTCAGGAAGAAATGTTCTCAACACACACACACACACACACACACAAAACAAACAAACACACAAACAAACAAAAACCCAGTAATTTTGTGAGATGATAGATATGTTACTCACCTACTGTGATTATTTCACACTATGTGTATCAAATAATCACATCGTAAACCTTAGATTTACACATGTCATATTTCAATTATATGCCAATAAAGTTAGGGGAGAAAAGAAAAAGAAGGAAGGAAAAGAAGTGGAAAAGAGGACAAAAGGAAAAAAGGAGGGAGTGATTTACACTAGTGATGTTTTTAATATCATCCTTTATGATAGCGACAGCTACTTCTACGGGTCCTCTGGCTTATTGGCACTGTGGTGGTGTGCCTGCCACATCAACTGTCCAAGAAATTTTTGTGAAATTGAGTTGAATTGCACTGAATTGAAAAAAGAAAATTTAAAATGCTGGAAAAGATGATCCAAGACCATCATTCTTTCCCCACGACCCCCATAAAGGCACAGTATAATCTGGTTTTAGAAATATGAAATCCATTTATTTATCATTCTATTCCTAGAGAGCACATCTTTACTTCATCTGGCAAGGGAGAGAATGTGGCTGAGAGCAAAATGGTTGCATTCAGACTAAATATTTATATTAGTATTTGTAACGAGAATGAGGATTGGCCATGAAAGACTGCATTAGGGTTGTAGGAGGATCTTACCTTATTTCCACTCTAATGTCATACTGAGCTTTCTTGTGGATCCTCTTCTCAAATTATGGACAGCCTAGTTCAGGGCCATCTATAGATCCATGGTGGTTTTCTTTTTCTGTTTTTTTTTTTTTTTTTTTTTTTTGAGGGCAGTGTCACTGGCCCTCACATGTGGGATCCAAACCAGGGCCGCTGGCGTCGCAGGCCAGCTCTTAACCACCGCGCCACTCGGCCGGCCCCATGGTGGTTTTCATATGAGGGTAAACAAGTGAGTTGAGGGCAATCACTAGATTTCTCTGTAGGTTCAAAGATAGCGCTTAGTGGTTCTAGATCCCACAGGATAATCTAAAATTGATTGAAATATAGAAAGTCTAGTATATTTCCATTTAAAAAACTTCACTTTCCTACAATGACCTAGAGGAGAAAGGGAGAAGGCAAGGGACAAGGTGTTTTTTTCTCCAGGCTTCTAGCATTTCAGTGGACTGCTGCCATCAAGTGTGGTTAACAGTGCTTTAGGTCCATTTGGGTGAGAATCCAGGTTTCCAAAGGGATCCATGTACCAAGAAGTTTATTACAGTAATGTGGAAGTATCTTACTAAAGGATGATTTTATTTAGATCTACCTTATCAGCCTAACTATCAAACCATAACTAAAAAGGTGAATTTCACTGTCTGAATAATTTTATAACCTTTGAAATGAAAATTATCTGAGTTATTTTGCAGGCATGTGTTGATAGAGACTGATATTAAAAAGAGAAGAGCCACAAGCCACACCATAGAACAGAAGATAAAAATTATCTTTCCATTTGTCCCTCCTTTATTGCTAATTTTGTAATGCATGAAAACTTTCTTTCAAATGCAAAATATGAAGCTGGGCCCATATATACCTAACTGATCTTACATGTATGCTTTCTTCATGTTTGGCTGCTCTTCCTACCTGCAACCTCCTGCCAACAATTTCAGATCAGTGTGCTCATCTACATGATTTTCTAGTTATTAATCTTTTTTTATTTATAGTTAGATCTTGACTTAATACTTGAGTAATCTGGTTCAAAGTCTGCAAATCTGTAGTCATCAATCAATTTCAGAAAGGCTGAGCCTCACCATCTATTAGAGTATTTGAGCATCATGGTGTCTTAATAAAGGTACTAAGAGTTCCTTCTGAATTTTTTTAAATTCATGTTGGCAGGGTATATTATTTTTTATTCTTTCACTTTCAACCTATCTATGTTGTTTAGAAGTGAGTTTCTTATAGATAGCATATAGTTGGGCTTTATTTTTAACTACTTTGTCAAATTTATCTTCTAATTAGTATATTTAGATAATTTACATTGAAGTTTAATTATTTACATGATAGGTCTTAAGTTTGCCATGTTGTTTGTTTCCTGTTTATTCCCTCTGCTTCTCATACCTCTATTTCTGTTTTCTTGCCTTCCTGTGAGTTACTTGACTAATATTTAGGATACCATTTTGATTGATTTTTAGTATTTTTCAGTATGTTTCTTTATATAGTTTTCCTAGTGGTTGCTCTAGATATTATAAGATTCACATAACTGATCACAGTGTACTAGTCTTGACATTTTACCACTTCCAGTGAAGTGTAGAAGTATATCTTTTTCTATTCTTTTATTTTCAAACTATTTGTGTCTTTGAACTTAAAAAGTACCTTTTGTAAACAGCAGATAGTCACATCCATTTTATAATCCACCTGCCAATCTGCCTTTTGATTGGAGTGCTTGACCCACCTACATTTAATGTAATTACCAATAATGTAGAATTTATATCTTACATTTTGATATTTATTTCTATGTTTTATGTCTTTTTTGCTCCTCTGTTCCTCCATTATTGTCTTCTTTTGTGTTAAATATTTTCTAGTGTACTATTTTAATTCCCTTGGCATTTCTTTTACTATGTTTTTTGAATTATTTTCTTAGTTGTTGTCCTGGGGATTACATTGAATACTTAATTTATAACAATCTAGTTCAGATTAATACCACATTAGTTTCAATAGTATAAAAAACTTTGCTCCTATATAGTTCTACTTCCTCGCCTTCTTTGTGTTCTTATTGTCATGCAACTTACATCTTCATCCATTATAAGCTCACCAAACACCATACACAGTTTTACGCTATTGCTTTATGCAATTATCTTTTAAATCAAATAGGAGACGAAAAGAATTAGAACCAAACATATATACTTTTATATTTACCTACATATTTACCTTAACTGATGATTTTTATTTCTTTATGTGGATTCAATATTGTCTAGTGTCTTTTCAATTCAGCCTGAAGGACTCCCTTTAGTATTTCTTGTAGTAGTAGTGATGAATTATCTCAATTTTTATTTACCTGGGGAAGTCTCGATTTTTTTCCTTGTTGTTGAAGTGTAGTTTTGTAGAATTTTTGGTTGACAGTGCTTTCTTTGGCAGTTTGAATATGTCATCCCATTACCTTCTGGTCTCAGTGGTTTCTGATAAGAAGTTAGCTAGCTGACAATCTTAACAAGGATCTGTTGTATATAATGAGTTATTTCTCCCTTGTTACTTTCAAGGATCTTTTTTTCAACAATTTGATTATGATATATCTAGATGTAGATGTCTAACATTGCCAATGATACTTGTGTTGGCTTTACTGATCTTAATATAAAAGTAAAGTCTGTTACAAAAAAGTTCTTGGCTCTTTTCATAAATTTCCCAAAGGATAACCATATAGCCTCTTATGCCTAAGTACATATACACACCTGTATATTCCCTCAATGACATGTAAATATCATCTGTCTGATCTGACTACAGCTGTTGCCCCTGGATGAAGACCAATCCCTTTGATTTTTCACCTACTACATGGGTTACTCTCCCCATAGGGTTTAGGATTGCTTTTATCTCCTTTCTACTTTAAATTTCAATAAGATATCCTCCAAAGTGTTCTCTACCATTCTTCTAGAGAGAATCAATTATCCTCATATGAATAAAACTGTGGTGTCCTACATAACATTATGGAGGTAGGCCTTATAACTTGACTTTTCTTCCTTTCATTCACCACCTTTATTGAAGTTCTTCCTTATTTGGAGGGAGATGATAACTTCCAGAACTAAAATGATAAAGATTACTGCACCTCAATTGGATATAATTACTTTTGGAAGACATGAAAAAGTATCACAATAGTAAATAGACATAAATTGGGGAGAGGGACAGGGCCATCTGTTTTGGTCTTCATTGACTGGGTTCCATTTCTCTCTTTTTACCAATGGCAAAATTCAGTGAGGTCATATTCTGGTGAACTATGTTTCAGAATAACTGAGCTAAGTCATATATCCAACTTTAAATTTAACTCTTTCATTTGGAAAGAGGTTGATTGTGTAAGATAGTAGCATAGAATTTTGAGCATAACTAATTTTCAGAAAAGGAAAAATAAACAGATTTTGATGAATTCCATACTAAATCTTGATCTTAGGTTTAGGTTTAAAGGGCATATAATTCCTCTACATTTTGCTGAGGGAGACTGGATGTGTTCAGATGACTAGTAGTCCCAGTATTTCAAGAAATTGCTAAATCAAGGGAGAGTAAACTACAACCAGGCAACTGAATGAGGAGATGTGTCATGGTATCTCTCTCTTACATTCGACTCTTTTGTGCTTTGTATAATTTTGTTTTAACTATAATAGTGACTATTTTCAGAAATTCGAATTTGCCAAACTGTTGACAAACATAATAAAAATGTGATAGTAAGAAGTACCAAGCAAAAGATACCACACTAACACAAAAGCATAAATCACAGTGATCTTGTGTTTTCCGGATTCTCTTATAGATAGATGTGATTACTGAGGGAGCAGCCTGACGTGGTTGGGCATCAATAGTTGTTCCCAGACCTGGAAGACTTGTATGTATGGTTTTATACTCCTACCACAGTAGGTCGTCTAATATTACTACATGAATCTCCTTACCTTCCTGTGATTAGTGAAATACTTTGTTGCCAAAACTATTATCTTTAAACAGAACATGGTTCATAAGGATGGTACATAAACCAAAGAGGGTTTCAAAACTAGCTAGAATGGCTATCCATGATTGCAACTATTCATTACAAAAACTATAGTTCTGCCATTTATAAAGCTGTTTTTTTGTCATGAGATTAAGGTAATATTTTAAAATGTAGGCAAGATGGAGCATTTCTTACAATATATTGCAGTTCTTCATTAAATTATTATTATTATCACTTTTATTTTTTACTGAGCCATTCTGCCACCTGTTGGCAACTCAGCTTGGTCTGGGAATCGAACCGGCAACCCTGTTGCTCAGAGTGTGAGCAACTGAGCCACTTGGCTGGCCCTTTGGTTCTTCATTAAATTAATATTACAGGTTTACAGGTCATCACTTTGATAAAGATGTGGTTAAACTGAAGAGAACATTAAAAAAAAAGTAAAGAAGGTGGTTGAAGGGGTGAAAACAAATCTTACATCTTAAGATGAAAGGAATAGGGTATATTTAGTTTAGAGATGACAAACCCAAGGGAAGCCTTGTTCATTACTTTAAAATTTATTAAATATTTTTATGAGGAACACACCTAACAGTCTTTCTTCCCATGGAGGACAGAATGAAAAAACAGATTTAACTCCTTATTTTTCATTATTATTTTACTTGCTGATTAACTACTTAGCTAGATATTAATGGATTTATTTTCCATTACTTAAATCACTACCTGGCAGTAATTTCAACCCTAAGGGTTGTGCATTAATTTTTTTCAGAACCCAGGGGCACCATTTAGTACTCTTAAGCAATAACATTATGCACTAAATAGTACAGGATGACCTGAAGCTGGCTTACTGATCACTTCCTTATAGATCAAAAGATGACTTGAAGAGATCATCTGGACCAGGCTCCTTAGGGGAATAATGCATCATACAAAACATAGTTTTTATTCACTCCTTGCAGCTCTCTAGGGATGGACACTCCACACCCTTTCTCATTAATGAGAAACATACACCCATACACATATTAACACACATATAAATTTATTACACAGATTTGCTGAACATATGAAAGCAGTGTATTAGACGCCAATGGTGAGAGAATGGGGAATGGAGGGAATTAGGTAAAAGAAGACTCTATTGATTACTTGAAGAATGGACACAATAGGGCTGGCCGAGTGGCGCGTTGTTTATGAGCTGGTTTTGGGATGCCAGCGGCCCCGGTTCGGATCCCACATATGGGGGGCAGTGACACTGCCCTTTACAGCTAACAACAGCTCCACCTGGAGCTGGGCTGTGCAAGCCTCAGTGATGGTATGGGCTGCAGCCCCTGCTGCAGTGAGCTGCCATAGGCTACAGTGAGTGGCCAGCAGCCAGCACGAGCTGCCAATAGCCGCGGTGAGCGATCATCCAGAGGCTGGTGACCAATCTGCCTCATCCGGGAAGAGCGCAATGACGATACCAACATGGGCCAGTGAAGCAACGTCTTCCACAACTAGACTGAAGAACAAAAAGACAGCAACTTGTCTGTTCCCCTTCCCCGATTCCCTAACGCTGTTCCCCTCACCCCACCAAAAAAAATGGACACAATAATAAATAGTGAATGCAGAGGAAATCATTTATGAAACTCATACGTCTAATTTTTAGTTCTTTTCACATAACTAAAATTCATCTAAATGCTTTAAGAAACTTTAATTCACAATTAGTTAAAAATCAAAGTTTTATGAAATGCCTATATATATCTTCAAACTGGTCAAGAGGGCAGATTAAATTTCAAAGACCAAAACTAACTATTGCTATCAAGATTACTAGTAGAGCTTTAAGGAAACTGATAGATCCTCCTTCTGAAGAGAGTGGAACCACTATATTTCATTTTATAAATCATTAATGTTTCTGTTTTTTTACAATAATATACATGTGATATTAATTTATTATACAAGAGGGAAATGAGCCTGGTGAATTTTGATATCTGTAGTCATAAATCAATTTCTTAAAATTCAAATACTATTTAGAGTTTTTTGCACTTGAAAATCACTTTTCTGTACTATCATTATTTCTTCTATTTATGAATGAATGTAGGTGGTATCTATAATTCCAACTTTCTGTTTTCAGAATTACACCTCCAGGCTGATATACGCCATCTCAGTAAGTCAGGGAACTAGTTCCCAGCTTTCTGTGCTCAATTTCTTTGACAGCCAAGAAATTTGATTTTTATAATGAGGTGTAAATCATAGAAAAGGATTGTCTATAAAAGACTTCAATAAAGATAAGGTCAGTCATATAAGACCTTATGGTGCTGTAAGTTAAAAACCTACACTGGTGCTTGTAGGTTAAAAAAGAACATCAGAATTAAGGATACCTTTAGAGATTAAGGGGATTTCAGTTTATGTGTGTATCCTGTATTTGTACTGAATATACAGTGATGGTGAAAATTGTCAGTGGTGTATTTCATGTTTGAATCAATTTTTCCTATGATGATAGTAAAGTGGATGGTCTCATGAACAGAGGCATGGCATAATACATGTAGTAATCTTTGACAGCTTTCTGTGTCTTCCCAAAAGACAAGGAAAAGGTGAAAGGGAATATTCTAACTTCCTATTCATCCACACTTGAGCATAATCATTGTGTGACATTACTGTAAGGACCCTAGTGATGTAGAAAAAAAACAAAACCAAGAGGATTTAAGATGGTGGGATAAGAGTAAACTTTATTGAGGTGAAAAAGCTGCTTGTGTCCTAACTGATAGAGGAGAAAAAGGTTTTATTTCAATGTGGTGTTGGTAATTATGATATTTAGTCAGCTTCTTATTTTATTATTATCCCTGTATATTTTTTTATTTAATATCTTAGAGGATGGTTAGAAAGAAAATGAATAAATGAGATGTACATCCAGTCAGTGTTCCCATTCTGCCTTGCTCTCTAGCCCCTGCAAACAGCTGTTAGTTAATAATGGTTTAGCATCGATACAGGGTTCGTGTAGGCTTGAACAGTCTTATTTTTAATTTATCAACCAGGCAAACTGTAGCATGTATTCATAAAAAATAAATATGACATGATCATGGATACACAATGTTATACTATATAATCCCAGAAAGCCGGATAAAATATTGGTCCAAAATACATATTCAGGTAGTTGTGCACAAAGTAGGAAATATGCACATGGGAATGATATATTCTAGTTATCTGGATGTTTTACTTATATAACACCAAACATCCAGATATTTGGGAAATATCCAGGTAACTAACTGGATCTTTCTATATTCCATGGAGATATTTGGCAATATTTATTGATGTGTTTGCTCATTCAACAATTACATGGAGATATGCAATCCTTTACATTTTAGGTAAGTTTGGGTAGCAAGAAGGACATGGGTCTTAGGAAATTATATGAATTTTCTCTTTCCATTATATGTCTCATGTTTCCAATTATTCTTTCATCATGGTGAAGTTTTAAGATTAATGCTCTATCAGTCAAGATTAAAACTAGGTCTAGGATATATATATATATATATATATATATATATATATATATATATATATATATATATCTTCTATTTTGTATCAGGCTTATATCACCACTTATATCACCAAATTTCAATCCCATTACTTTGGATGCTCTGTCTGTAGATTTATTTGATTCTTAAATAACAGTTTGAGAAACTCTAATATTGCTGCCAAAGCTTACAATGATGATTCACAAGAAAAACTTATTTGTTTCTCTATATTTGCTTGTTTGCTCATCATTCCTCCTGTTGGATTAGTGAGCAGAAGGAATTGTAAAACCACAGGGGAACAGTTTAAATGGGATAATGCAGACATTAGAGAATGATTAACAGTAATTTCACAAAGGTGGAAGGTAAGCTGCTCATTTTTATGGAATGGAACAAATGTGTTTGGAATGATTAACAAAATGAGACATGAAAAAAACAGAAAAAAATGTAGCCACTCAGTTCTATTTGGGTAACAAACCATATGAAATATAAATGCAAATTCTCTCCGAAATTCACATACTTAACATTATTTAATGTTAAACTTAAGCTAGATTTTGGCAGACAACTGGTGCAGAACATAAAAGCTATAGTGCTTAAATGCCAGCCATCCCACTCAGTTAAAAGGTAGTTTATGTGATGTGTACTTTCTTTGAATTTTTTTTATCCTACATAAGTCAGCAAAGCTCAGTGCTTAACAATAGTATTTTAATAATGCTTAAACCATCTTCCATAACTAATACATCAGGCAAGTCACTTAAATTCTGAAAGGTTCCAATAATTTGGAAAATAAAGAAAATTCATTCATTCATTCATTCATTCATTCATTCCACATTAACCTGTATTGTATGCAGAGCACTATCTTTAGTGTTGTGAAAAATGCAAAAGAATCCATTATATATAAAGTGCTGTCCTACAAAAGATGGACAAGGACATATCTATTCAAAATAAGTTTCTTACTCTCCAGAGGTATTTGTTTTTTCATCACTTAGGCTAGATTGATACCTGCCTTAATTTCTGGAGAGCTGCTACTGCAACTTTCTGTAACAGCTTCCAATATCATCCAACTACCTTTTCTTCTTTGTCTTTATCTCAATATATCCATATACTACAGAGGTGCATCTTGGGGTGACTAATCCCTAACCCCTACAGTGTCCTTGCTCTTGTTTAGAGGTATATGGATTTTCAAAGAACTTCTTTGAAAGCACTGTTTTTAGATCTTGTTAGCACAACACCCCACATGGTTAGCTCTGCTCTATTTTTACCTCATTTTGATCCATGGATCTGAAGAAAACAATAAGGATGCCCTGGACCTTTGGTAATATGACAGGTTCATTCCTAGGAGGTTTCAAAATTGTTCTTGGACCTTAAACTCTTGGTAAAAAAAAAAAAGAATTGTGGGCTATATATAGACCATAGCATGGGTGTCACTTGAGAGCTTCTTAGAAAAGCAGGATCTCAGGTGCACATTAGATGTAATGAATCAGAAATCTGTATTCATATGCATATTGAGGCTTGAAAAGCGCTATAATGAACTACTGAAAGATAAATGAATTGGAGGACCCCTCCTTTTTTTTTTTTTTTTTTTGAGGGCAGTGTCACTGGCCCTCATATGTGGGACCCGAACTGGGGCCTCTGGCTTCCCAAGCCAGCGCTTAACCACCGCGCCACTCGGCTGGCCCTGGAGGACCCCTCCTTTATATTCCTAATTTGAGTTCAGATCAATAAGACACAATTAGTCACAGTCGGGTTTAATGAAATTTCCTGTCCAATACCACGCAGACAATTTAGGATAGGGATTATATCTCTCAACAATTGTTTCCAAAATGCCCGGAACAGTGCTGACATGAACTAAATAGATATAAGTAAATATGTCGAATGAGTTTACATGTCCTGCCTAGCATCAAGTATTGAGTTCTCTCTATGCACAGTATATGCTTGTTGACCTGAGATTTGAAGATAGAAATGTAGTATTTCAACCCGCATTTCCCAATGCCTCAAAATTTATTACATTCAATCTGATGAATTTTATTTTTTAAAGATTTTATTGGGGAATTGGGGGAGGAGAACAGTGTTGGAGAATCGGGGAAATGGAACAGACAAGTTGCTGTCTTTTTGTTCTTCAATCTAGTTGCAGAGGACATTACTTTACTGGCCCTTGTTGGTATCTTCATTGCCCTCTTCCCGGATGAGGCAGATCAGTCGCTGACCTCTGGATGGCCGCTCACCGCAGCTATTGGCAGCTCACGCTGGCTGCTAGCCACTCATACTGGCTGCTGGCCACTCACTGTAGCCTATGGCAGCCCAGTGCAGCAGGGGCTGCAGCTTACACCGTTGCCGGGGCTCTCACAGCCCAGCTCCATGTGGAGCTGTTGTTAGCTGTAGAGGGCAGTGTCACTGGCTCTCATATGTGGGATCTGAACCGGGACTGCTGGCAACCCAAAACTAGCTCTTAACCAATGCACTACTCGGATGGCCCAATCTTATGAATTTTTAATAAGTGCATCTCAGTTAATCTGTAATATTTATTGAGCTCTACAACTATTCTCTTTGGCAGGAAGTTGTAATTAAATTTGTAAAAAGATTTCCCTTGCCCTCATGATGTTTACAGTTTAGGTAATTGGCAGTTATAAAAATATATATGCTATAAAAGAGGGATATATAAAGTAAAATAAAAATGTAGGAAGATAATTTAATTTTTCTGGAGTACACCAAGAATGGCTTCACAGAAGCAGTATTTGAATTACGACTTGATGAATGAGTAATCTAAATGAAGAAATTGAGGTACAGAAGAGCTTATAAAGTAACTTATTTCTGGTTTTTATGCAGAAAGGATAAGGAAGGGGGTATAAGACTGCACAGAAAGATAATGATTTGACCAAGCAAACCCTAGCTTGGCTCACAAATGGGTCTGTATATCACTGAGAAGAAAATAGGAGCCATTGATAAATTTTCAACAGAATGTGACATGGTCAAATGCATATTTTAGAAAGTGTGGGGAGTGAAAAGAAGGATTGCAACCAGAACCAGAGAGATTAATTAGGAGACTATTTATTACAGCAGTATACATTAGAAATGATAGGAACTCACTGTGACAGTGACAATGGGAATGGAGAAGAGAGAAAGAGAAGAAATATTCTCAGGATGTATATGGTTGAGGAGGCCTATAGTCATTAAGCTTGGGCAAAATCAGAGTTAATTGCTCTTGGCAGAATTATTTTCACTACTGTAATAAATAATTACTTATTTTCATAAAGTAAAAAGAATCAATGGCCTTCTGAGGATCAAAGTTATGTTTAGTCTAAGAACTTAGAAGATAGTTTTATTAAGAATTTCAGAATCAACACAAAATGGAGAATCCCAGGTTATTCTTATTGAAAATCTAGGTAGAGAAATGATCCTGAAATGCACTGCTAAGACGAGACTATAATATTAGAATTGATGATGAGTTATGACTGATTTATTTCCTTTATAAGAAAAGTAAATATAAATAAAACTTTGTTCACATGTAGATGGATTTGATTATTGCTTATATGATATGACTTAAAGAGTAATTTAAAAGGCCTTCTTTGTCTCAGTCCTTACTGGTGTTCAAAATGCTCATCATTGTAAAAGAGCTGTGTACTTGTAGTAAGAAGTCCCCATGTCAGGAGAAGACACTGAAGATATTCCTGTGTTTTTGAGACACAACGAAGAGTTAGACACAAAAAAGGTAAAGTCAAATCTTGTACAAAATTACAGACATATACATGATTATGAGGAGTGCTTTCTCTGTATTTCCAATTAGAGTGTTAATTAGAGGATAGCTAGTCAGGTTATGGTTTAATGAGATTTAACTGAGAGCTTCTCAAATGTTAATGTCCTTACAGGATTTGGAGGATCTTATTGAAATTCAGACTCTGATTCAGTAGGTTTGAGATGGGACCCAACTCAACAAGAGATATATTTCTAACAAGATCCAGGTGATATTATGCTGCAGCTATTGGTTTAAAACAAAACAACAGGAAGTGAGGAGTAAGGTAACCAGAAGTTAAATGAGTTAACCCTCAGGGCTCTGAAGGAATGAGACATAGGGTAGGTAACTTGGGTTGGGGTGGCAGTGGTGTGGGTAGAAAGATTTATTTGCCTTCACACTACCTTCACATAAAAGCCATTAATCCTGGCGGGCTGAGTGGTGCGTTGGTTAAGAGCTGGCTTGGGACGCCAGCGGCCCCGGTTCGGAGCCCACATATGAGGGCCAATGACACTGCCCTCTACAGCTAAGATGATGAACAACATCTCAACCTGGAGCTGGGCTGCTGTGAGTCCCCGGGATGGCATAGCTGCAACCCCTGCTGGTGGGCTGCCATAGGCAGCAATGAGTGGCCGGCAGCCAGTGTGAGCAGTTGGCAGCCCATGTGAGCTGCCAAGTTCCGTTGTGAGTGGCTGTTCAGAGGCTGGCAACCAATCTGCCTTACCTGAGAAGAGCGCAATGATGATACCAACATGGGCCAGTGAAGCAATGTCCTCCACAACTAGACTGAAGAACAAAAGGACAGCAACTTCTCTGTTCCCCTTCCCCAGTTCCCCAAAGCTGTTCCCTTCCCCACTTCCCCAATAAAATCTTAAAAAAAAAAAAAAAGCCATTAATCCCATGGCAAAGAGAAACTAGTTTCTTTGAGAGATGCTTTATTTCTACAAACATTACCAACAGGTTATGGAGGGCAAGTATTTGTCATTGTGCACTCATAAAAATCTTCACTTTTCTGAGAGTAGGGTATAATGGCACAGATAACCTTGCTATGTGTGACTAGTTTGGAAACACAATGCCTTAAGTTTATTTAAGAAGGATCTTCAGCCAGATTCTCAAATCCATAAAGTGTAAGAAAATTAAAATGAGGAGAAACTATTTACAAAAGTAAGATAGAGAACTGGGGTGCTTTGATAGAATTCCTATCTGAAAAATACCTCATTCTATACTACTTACTTGCATATTTTCAGCTGAACTTGTTTTTGTTACTTTTGCTGAACAAGCTAAATAATTGTTCACATTTTTCATTTCATAGAAACACATCCTGATTGTAATTAGAAGATAAAATGCATATGGTTGAATATTATCCAAAGTGTAAAACTGAAGACATTAGATATAGGTGACAGAACTCTTTAAAGTACAATTAAAAGATTGGCTCTGGTGCTTCCAGTCAAGATGACACACTGAGTAAATGCTGTGTTTGTGTCCTCCCACAACCACATCAAAATTACAATTAAACTACATAAAAGCCATCATTAAGAATTGCCTCAAGTCTAGATGAACAGAAGTCTTGTAACTGAGGATATACAGAAGAAGCAACATTGAGACTGGTAGGAGGGGTGGAGATTTGGAATGGGCTGCGTTCACACCCACATGTGGCAGTTAAACGTTGGGAGAAATATCTCAGTTACAGGAGTTCTCCTTGAGGAGCAAGGGGCCATAGTATGACACCAGGCACCCCAGCCCAGGGTTCCAACACCAGGAAGAAAATATCCAAAACTTCTGGCTGTGGAAAACAGTGGAGATTGTGGCTGAGTGAGATAGGAGGCTGCTGCAGTCCCAGGCACTCCTCTTAAAGGGCCCACGCATGGACTTACTCACTGATGCACTCGCTTGCTTTGAGCTCTAGCACTGGGGCAGAAGTTCAAAAGAAGCCAGGGACATATGGGTAGGAACTAAGTTGTCTGGCTTCAGAGCAAGGGCTGGAGGGGAAGCTTTCTCCTAGACAAAAGTGCTGGTAGAAACCGTTGTTCTTTTGTTAAGCCCTCCCCTCACCCAGCCTGCGCCCTTAGGCAGGCACTATATCTGAGTCTCCATCACCTGGCTAACACCATTCACCCTGTCCTGGTGATTCCCGGAGACCCTGCCCCACCTAACTTGTGGGCCCACCCAAGCCACTTTCAGAGTCCTCTCCATACAAACAGCCTAAGTTAGCTGATGCTGTCGTCTTTTCTAAAACATCTCAAAATCTCAAAAACCCTCAAAAATGAGCATCTGGCCTTGGTGTGCCCTATAACACTTGCTAAGCTGCCTCAGGCCTTGCACTAGATGCAGCCACATTAGTTCACAGCTTAGCCTTTCCCAGGTACCTCCAAGCACAGCACATTTGGCAACCATATGCAGATCGCTTTGTAGTTCACACCAATTGGACCTGGGCAGGGCATAGGAAGTGGCTCACCTTGGCCTGCTCCAGAGCCCCTCCTAAGAGACCCCAGAATCAACACACATGATGGCCAGTTTCAGACCACAGAGGATCACCACCCAACCACCTCCACAAAACAACATACTCAAAGGGACGACTTGACAGGCACCAGAGCCCTATTAAAGTGAATCTTGCTCTGTAGGGTCAACCCCTGCATATCAGCTTTTCCATTGTAGTAATGGCCAGCCCTCACAACCAATCGTCCTGAGGGTCAATCCCTCCCATTGTCTCGCAAACAGCAATCAAGGCTCAAATACAACATGAGGGCACACACATTCCACACAAGGGACACACCTGGAGCACCCAGCTCAGGTGACCAGGGAGACTGTGCCACTGGGCCCCACGTGAAACCTATTATATACAGTCACTCTACTAAGATCAGGAGACATAGCAATCCTATATACTGCATATAAACAAACACAGGGAGGCAGCCAAAATAGGGAGACAAGTAAGCATGTCCAAAATGAGAACAGAACAAAGCTCCAGAGAAAGAACTAAACAAAATGGAGACAAGCAATCTACCAGACACAGAGTTCAAAACACTTGTCATAAGGATGCTCAATGATCTCAGGGAGAACTTCAACAAAGAGATAGAAAACATAAAAATGGAGACAGAAAACATAAAAAAGAACCAGTCAGAAATAAAGACTATAATAACTGAAATAAAGAATACATTAGAGGAAATCAACAGTAGATTAGATGAATCAGAGGATTAAATCAATGATTTAAAAGAAAAGTAGCAGAACATATCCAATCAGAACAGCAAAATGAAAAAATAATCCAAAATAATGAGTTTAAGCATCCTCTGGGACAACATGAAGCATAACAGCATTCACATCATAGGGTTACCAGAAAAAGAAGAGATTGAGCAAGGAATTGGAAATTTATTTGAAGAAATAATGATGGAAAACTCTCTTAACTTTCTTAACCAGACGAAGGAAATACACATAATAAGCCTGGGAAGCTCAGAACTTCCTAAATATGATGAACCCATAGAGACAGGGTTCACTAGTGGTTAAAATTCCAAAGGTTAAAGACAAAGAAAAAATCTTAAAAGCAGTAAAAGCACTTAATTACCTACTAGGAATCTCCCATAATTTCTCAACAGAAACTTTGCAGGCCTGAAGGAATTGACAGGAAGTATTCAAAGTGGTGAAAAGCAAGGACCTATAGCCAAGATTACTTTACCTAGCAAAACTATCATTTAGAATTAAAGGACAAAGAACATCCTGGACAAAAACAAACAAACAAACAAACAAAAAACTAAAGGAGTTCATTATCACCAAAGCAGAATTGCAAGAAATGTTAAAGGGACTTTGTTTTTAGGAGGAAGGAAAGAAAAAGATAAAAAATATGAATAATAAGGTGGCACTAATTATGTATTTATCAGTAATTACTTTCAATGTAAATTGATTAAATGTTCCAATCAAAAGACAGGGTGGCTGAATGGATTAGAAAACAAGACCCTTACAGAGGCTGTCTCCAAGAGACTCTTCAGATCAAAAGATCCACACAGCTGAAAGTAAAGGGATGGAAAAAAATACTTATGCAAATGGAAATAAAAAGAATATAACACTGAGGTAGCAATAATTATGCCAAACAAAATAGTTCTTAAGACAAGAAACAAAGAAGGATCCAGCAGTCCCACTTCTGGGTATTTATCTGAAAAAACTCAAAACACTACTTCAAAAAGACATGTGCATCCATATGTTCTTTGCAGCATTATTTACAATGGTCAAGATTTGAAAGCAACCTGGGCATCCATCAATGGGTGATTTGATTAAGAGTACGGGATACATAGATACAATGGAATAATACTCAGCAACACAAAAAAATGAAACCTTGCCATCTGCAACAACATGGATAGACCCAGAAGGTGTGCTGAGTGAAATAAGTCAGATATAGACAGACAATTGCCATATGATTTTACTTATATGTGAAATCTAAAAAAAAAAAACAAATGAACAAACAAAACAAAAATAAACTCATAGATACAGAGAACATTTTGATGATAGCCAGGTGGGAAAAGGGTTAGAGGTCTGGGTGGAAAAGGGGAATGGATTCAGAAGTACAAATTGGTTGTTACAAAATAATCATGGGGATGCAAAGTACCGCATAGGGAACACAGTCAATAATATTGTAATAACGAGTTTGGTGTCAGATGGGTACTACACTTATTGGTTACTACACTTAATAAGTTATATAAATGTCTAATCACTATGTTGTACACCTGAAACTAACATAACATTGTGTGTCAACTGTAATTAAAAAGTAACAAATTATTTTAAGAAAGATTGGCTCTGGCTATATTTATTATTGTCCCCCCCTTTTATAAAAAAGCAGTGATTTATTTTTAATGAAAAATTAAAATTTTACTAAATATTGACTCTTTGCATAGCAATAATACTAATAAATAAATAATTCATTTGGCCTGAATTCAGCCTATAAAAACTCTTAATTGTTGTTTAAGTATAATGTTACTTGTATCCAAATCAATTTATTTATATTTTAAATAGATTAAATACATATTTTATATTTTAAATAGATTAAAAATATGTGGACACTTAATAAGTTACCTGGCTTTGAAAGTTAAGCCTGTGGCTCTGTTCCTGCTGCATAGCAATTCTCTGAACTTCTTCTGCAGACAGACAACCATAGTATGAAAAGAGGATTAAAACTGGTTTTGTATCTTCAGCTTTATCAGGGATAACACAGAAATCTCCATCATTCATACAGCCTAGAGAGTTCTAAAGCATTAACAATTTATCTGGCTTATGTATTATAGCAGCTAGAAAACAATTTTTTAAACCAATCACCCAATCCAACCATAATGAAAAAAGTTCTATTGCAAGTTTGACTACAATTCCTGAGTGAATAAAATAGGGCACATTCTTGCAAAAGCTGGTGTCCAATAAACTTGATAATAAAAATTGCATCCAAAGGGGCTAAAATAGGCATTTGGAGAAACACACTGCTTTGCAAAAAAAGGTACTGTCTTTGATGTGTAAATATTTTCTTTTTCTTCTTTTTTTTTAAAAATTTCTCAGGATGAACAACAGAAGGTATTAGATTTTGCAAGAAAAAAGGTGCTAACTGCTACTTTAGTCATATATATAAAACTTTATAAAGTTATTTCACCATCTCTTACCATTTGTAGAGAAGAGCTGCTTTTAAGAGCTGAGTTCAAACAGGGCCAGCAGGGCTGGTCCTAGTCCAACTGTAAAGAAGGAAAATTTGTTGTTAGTAAACCTTCAATCCCTCCTCACCTTTTCCCTTCTCTTCACTCTCTTTCTAGTCTTCAGTGTGTGTCTGGAGTAGGGGGTCTACTTATCTTTATTTCTTATGCAAACTCAAAGGTTTGTTATGGGAAAAGAAAAGCTATTTTTCTATTTCTAACATCTACATGATAAGCTAGTTATCAAAGATGTCTCCTAAAACCAGATACTTGACAAATCTACTACATTTTCTTCAGGGATCATTATGTATACTATAGAACAATTGATTATAATTCATATTTTATGTATTATCAATAAATTAATATTGCTAGAAATACTATGTTTAAGGAATTATCTCACAAAAGCCTGGTTAAAACAAGTTGTCAATACAAACACAAACAGTCAATATGCAACATAAAAAATAAATCATTATCATTTGTAAAATATAAAAAATGTGATAACAGAAAAATAAAAGTAGGTAAAATGAATCTCTCTGCTCCCTCCCTTTCTTTCTCTGCTTCTTTCCCTCCCTCTGTCCTTCCCTGCATTGTTTTTGAAATCTTAAAAGTATCGAACAGATAAAAAAAGGAAAGAACAGCCAAATTAATACAAAAAATAGTCAAAGGAAGTTGAATTTTATTTATTTATTTATTTATTTATTTATGGTTTTTTTTTTTTGTTTTTTTTTAGAGGGCAGTGTCACTGGCCCTCATATGTGAGATCCGAACCGGGGCCGCTGGCTTCCCAAGCCAGCTCTTAACCACCGCGCCACTCAGCTGGCCTGGAAGTTGAATTTTAGATGAGATGGGCATTGAGGGAATTAACCAGTGGTAAAAATGGTTTTAGGTGACTGGACTGTAGATGCTATCCTGGATTCTAAGAGAAAACTCAGAGATCCTCTTGCCTTACAACCTCTTGCCAACTTACTTATTATGTGGATGCCTGAGCCCTGCCACAGACCTCTGAATCAGAGTATCCAGAAGTTGGGCCTTTATCAGTTTCAAATAAGCCTCTTTGAATTCTTATGTACATCACTATTTGAAAACCTCTACATGATTGGACTCATGAAACCGGCCTTGTGTGTTCAACAGTGACAATGTCTAAGGTTAATGGTCTTCTTTTCATTGCATTGTAGATATGCAAAAATGTCATGTTGCTTTACCAATTACCAGACAATTGTTCACCTGTTCTTAACCTATGTCCCTGAAAACGAAGTCTTCAAGAGCTGGGAAGGTGCAACTTAGCTCTCACCAAAGGGTTCTCAGTTTCTTGAATTTGTGCCCATTTTTGGTGTGGTATTCCTTAAATCAACTATCAAGTATCAACTCCTAAAAAATCAACACAAAATGTATAGACAAGCAAAACTAAGTTTATTAACATAGTAGAGTAAGAGAGAACACTACCACATTGCGTCTTAGTGCCTCAAGAAGGCAAACGTCAAATAACAGGAGAGGATATTTATAGGGTGTGGAGTCTGTGGTTCAAGGTGCAGAACTGATAGGGCCCGTGCAACATTTATGACATAATAGCATTGGTGGGCTTAAGAGGGCAGGGTCTTGAAGTAAATCTTGATAAATAAATTGACGTTTGATAAGTGAGTTGTTTGCCCAGGTGAGCAATCTATTGTCCTGATAGGAAAGTAAAATATTTGTCCAGACTAGTTGGTTTGCAGGAATTTTCCTAAAGTAAACAGTGAAGTTATTTACTAATTTATAACCTTATGTTCTTAAGCAAAAATAGTTAACAGATAGTTAAGTCATAGTAATGCAGGTAGCTTCAGTTATCACTAACAATCACCTGGCTCTGTAGGCAGAGGTGGTCTAAGGAGGATCAAAGTGGACTTTTCTGGGATCTTTCCATTCTAAATTCTTGGAGAACTTCATTCAAAAAACATTAATTAAATATGCAGTAAAAGATAGAAAGTGCCAGGTACAGACATTATTATTATCCCCCAATACACACTACCCATGATAGACGTTAATAATCAATCACAACATTCCTTCCACTTATCCTGAACTTGGACTCATGGTCTTTTTCAAAGTGTCATTTAAGACAATCATTTTCAATTCATTGGAGTAGTCATTCACATCGCCCCCTAAGGGATTGTGTTAAGCATGTGGAGAACATGAAGGTGAATGAGGGATACATTGTGTTCTCCAGGAGTTTAGAGTTAAGAAATCATAGGGAGTACCTTAGGAATATTGCTATGTATTTCGTTAGCGCAAAGTGTACGTGAATGTGAGGAGTATAAAGTAAGTCCAGATAGAGAGACGGTGGCCATCATAAGTGACCTTCAAGATGAAGAGAAAATGTATGACACTTAGATGATAGGCACTGGGGAATGGCTAAATCCGGAAAAGCTGGGAATGAAAGAATAACAACTGTGGTTTATTAAGATCATCAATCTGGAAGTAAACAAGAGATCCTGGAAAGGCAGAAGATGAGTAAGAGGCTATTGCAGGAATTTTTGAAGAACAATTTAAAAACAGGTTAGGTTGATGGAAAGGAAGGGGTGGGTCGGAAAAACATATTACAGATGTGGAATTGACAAGGTTTGACCAAAGTGGTTAGTTGTAGGGAAGCAATCAGGGGAATGGAAAGTAATGATTTTAAAAAATACAAATTTTGTATTTTGAACAAAATTTTTAAACAACAAGACAGTTTCGATAAAAATTCAATAGTAGAGGAGAAAGACGTTTGAGAGAAATTTGACCATTGTAGTGGATAGCTCTGATTTCTATCTGCTTATTTTTTCTTCATTTGGGAAATTACTCATTCTCTTCTGCTCAATGTGAATTTTATGGAATACAAAACTCCAGACCCTGTTGTCCTTCCTGACCACAAGCCCCCACTAGACCAATTGTCAGCATTCTATCGGGAATTTGATCCTTCAGGTGACACTCAAAAACGAAAGCTGGTAGTGGGAGCCGGGTCTCCAGATGACAATGCCCCAAAGAGACTTTTTGTGTATTAATACCATTATTCCAAGTCTTACCCTTCAGAAGATCTGGTTGTTCAGTTCTTCCTTTGAGTGTATGAACTATTTAATGATCATGAAAGCCAATGTAACTCTCTATCCCTGTGTGAGGCAACACTGAGATCCAGCAAATATTATTCAGCTACTTGCTCCAGGAGATACTTGCTCCTGGACTATAAGATGGTGAACCAATTAAAATCAAGAGTAACAGCTTGCTCATCAAGATTCATTTCAAGGCCCTTTCCTCACTGTGTTCACTTAATCTAAACTATTATATTATAAATTCTGCCCAAATAGTTACCTGCCTTGCTGACTTGTTTTACAGTCGCTATTTCCAGGCCCTGAGCCTCTATAAATGTTGACCTTCTTTAGTGCAGTAGGTCTAATAAACTTAGCTTTGCTTGATCAACATGTTTCTTCTGGTCATCTTTCTGAGGAGCCAAAAGTCAACACTAGTAAACAACCAACAAATCCTTTTTTATTTTCTGGATAAATTAGGTAAAACTAAATTGTGTTGCCTGCAAGTAAACACAGCTAATTATATCATCCATTATTATGCATGTTCATGAAATGTCATTTTGTGTACAACTTGTCACATAAAATTAGACTGTCAATTTCTGGAAGGCAAAAATTTGTCATATGGGGGCTAATGTTAAATAATGTAAAATATAAGAAAATAGACTTACTACTTTGTGCCATCCCTTGTCTCTCAGTTACTATCTTATTGCCTTGATAAAAGCAGATCACCAATATTGATTTGACAATAACTGTATCTATTGCGCCAATTACTTAAGGTTTATAACTTTTAGATAAAACACAACAGTCAACAATGTTGGAGTATCACCCATTTTCTCTTGGATCCTTTTTGTTTCAGTGGAAAGCAGCCTGTTCCTAAATAACACCATTAGCATCTTTGTTGCAGGACTGCCCTTGGGAATTTGTTGCACAGGCAGCCTTTAACTAATTACCGAAAAGCATGGAAGGATAATTGGCCAGGGTAATACTGAGTTTCCCAAGGTTAAATTTTAGTTATCCAATGCAGTAAGTGGCTTAATAATGCACCCTTTGTTGGCTGCCTTCCCTCTATCATCTCTCAACTCCCCACCTGTATGGGGCGAGTTATACACAAAAATGACGTTCCTGAAACATGCATGGTAACTGCCATGATTTAGTTGTGATTCTTTGTTTGCAGGTAATAGAAATTGATTTTGCTTGAAGTACTTAAATAAGAGGGATTTACTGGTGAGTTGCTGGTGGTGACTCTTCAGATTGCTGGCAGATACCTGTTGATTTTTTTTTTTTTCCAGGGCTGTGTCACTGGCCCTCATATGTGGGAACCGAACCGGGGCTGCTGGCTTCCCAAGCCAGCGCTTAACCACCATGCCACTCGGCCGGCTCCAAGATACCTGTTGATTAAGCACAGCAGGTTGCTCATAACCATTGCCTCATCAACTTTTGGAGAGAACCCAAAGAAAACATAGACTTCTAAGGAAAGCATGTTATCTTCATCCTTTCATGGTAAAACAGTTCCCAGACTTGTACCAAAGATAACTTTTGGTAAAGAGTCAGCTAGATTGTGTGCTCCCCAGCAAGAATGGTGTCTGATTTGTCTTTGTCTATTGGGTGCTTACTATAGTGCATATCACAGAGCAGGTAATCAATAAACATCTGTTGAATGAGTCACCATGGTCTAAGTGTCCTAGCTATATGGCCTGACAATCCCAAGGATGTGACAAGCACAACAGATGAAAGTTGAACCATGCTGAGTGATGAAAGGGGAATTTGTTCAATATGTATTCTAGCCAATCCATAGCTCATAGCTAGCCCTGATGCCCAGGTAATATGCAGAGGGATGGTTGCATTTGTCCTTGGTTGTTGTCTATTCTCATGTTTGCTTTGTTCTTTGATTGCTATATGCCCATGCTTTTCTACATGTTAAATATTTTCATAGCATCCCTGTTCATAACCATTTTTATTTATCAATGACTTTATTTCAGACATGGTTGAATCTTGCTTTTGGAATCTGAAATGCTCTCATACTCTTTCAAGTTCCTTATTTTAATGTCTTTTCACTAGCTCTTTAGCATTTCAAAGAGGTAGTGTCTTGGCCAAAGTCACTGCTTTTTTCTATAGCATATGGACCTGATCTTGGATCTACGGAAGTATTTGTTTTTCTCCTCAGGAATTATATTTCTTATCATCCATTGATTGTATTGGCCTAGTGCCATTCTACTCTGTGCCCTGTCAGACAGCATTAAATATTAGTTTTTGTTGATACTGTAGAACATTACTTATGATAACCTGGGCAGTTTTAAATCAGAGCTTAAAACCAATCAATTAGAAAATAATATTTTAGAACCTAATATAGATAAAGCACTGTAATAGTGGCAAAGGGGATATACAAGAATTTCAACAGTGATCTCTGCCTTCTAAATATATGATTCCAATCCAGGTCTGGTACACAGTATTTGTAGAATCCCAGGCAAGTACTTTAACCCTTGTGTTTCATTTATTATTTTGTAAAATGAAGGTAGTAACTACTGTGCAGATTTAATGTAAAATTTTAAATACATAAAGTCTCCTTTACACATAACAGACACTCAAAAATGGCAACTGTGAAAATTGTAATTCGAATTTCAGAGTTGGAATTTAAAACACATGTAACTACTAAATATCACCTGCTAGGTATCAAAAAGCAGTAGAAGTTTTTCACATGCAAGGAATCGATAGTATTGTGCATCAAACAGGCGCCACTCAGGGCTGGAGGAATCTAGGGAAGGTCTTTGGAGTAGGTGGAATCTGAATTCAGTCTTGAGGAAGGGGTAGTAAACTTTGAACAAACATGCTCACTGTTTTAAGATGAGGCAGTGCAAGGTGTGTGAGAGTGCCTGGGAAGGTGCCCTAACCACACTGTATTAGGCTTCAAGGCTTCGGAGCTGAGGTCAAGGGCAAAAAGAGCCTGTGACATTTGCCCCGGACCACAAAGAGATCAGATTAAGGAGGTTCAAATTTGGTTGTAATTATAGTGTAATAAAGGTAAAAAATGCAATTGTAATGGGCTAAATTTTTAGAGGAAACAGGCAAGGTAGGGGAAGAGGCTGAGAACTTTGCTGATGATGTCATGGCTTATTCAAGGAAGAAATGAATACATTCAACATTTCTCTCTTTCTACTCATTCTCCCTGGAATGAGCATATATAGAGTGGTCAAAATGAATGTTAAAAGTCACTTGCTTCCTTATTTTAATTTTTAAAACTCAAAATGTGGTATCATATCTATATACAAATAAAGAATTATTTTCCAATTCTTTTACCCTATTCATACTGGACTTCCATTTTTTCCCACCTTGACTGTATTTATTAGAAAGAATGCTATTATAAGTTATTTCTTCATGGAATTGAAAAATACTTCATGTTTTCTATTTTTACTTGTGTTAAAATGACTGTATTTTAAGCAAATATACTGATACAGAGTATACGCATCTTAAGAGAAAATTTTAGAAATGAGAGTAATGTGGAAGAACAAATATGTTTCTAGAGTTATTTTTAAAATCATGATGTGCTATATAGAAATAAAGGTGTTAACTGTAGTCCCTAGGTCCATTTTTATGTTACCAGGCAAAACCGATGCCTTCACTGAATTATGGGTATGAGAGCCATTATCTCCCAAAAGCACCTTGAAAAGGAGATGTCTAATCTCAATAATGTGACTTTCCACATTAAATAAATCCCCCATGTTCAGTAGTTCTTCATTCTTAAGAAGAAAATGTCTTATCCCTCCCCACATTCACATCTTTTAATCTCAAAAAAGAAAAGACTCTCAAAGAAATTTGAATTTTTACTAACCAGAATTGATTTTGTTTCTTTCTACTTGGTATTTTTCTTTACACTGTGTGTGTGTGTGTGTGTGTGTGTGTGTGTGTGTGTGTGTGTGTGTGTGTTATGTAATAAAGGAATAAACTCAGGAGAATCTGTTCACTTGCCAGATGTTTTCCATACAAAATATTTTAGTTCAGATTGACTTCACTCTCCATTTCTCATACTAAAAGTATATGCTTATTTTTTTTTAAAAAATCAATTAGCCTAATAAGCCCAGTGTAATCAACACACCTCTGAGGTGATACCTGGACTCTGCCTGAGAAAGTATTAGCTAGGGATTTCAAACACTCGGGAGGGTTTTCACTCCTGTTTTGCACATGAGCTACGCAACAGGAGCATTCTGTAGAGGCTTTATTTTCTTTTTAAAAATCTATTCTACATACTTTTAACTAGTTCTACACTAATCATAATGTGTGGTTTGGCATTTGCAGAAAAGTTTCTGACCAAACTCTGGTCAATTTTGGCATAAATGTTGCATTTCTCCCTTATAATTGCATGAGATATGGTTAATGGTTTATATATTAGAATGATCATTTGAGCAATTGAAAGTAAAGAGATAATAATTCTTTTTTCATTAAAATTCTTTTTTAGGTGACTTCTTTCTCTCTCTTCACCCAAACCAATGTATCCACCCCATGCGCCCCTCAGCATACAACCTCTTCAATGAAACAGTAAATATTGATTAAAAATTTTAAAAGATTGAAAATTACATGTTCACATTAGTGCCCCCAACCAATGCCTTGGTTTATTGATTGACAACAAGTTTTATGTTTATTTTACTTATTTATATCTATCTTACTGTTTTGGAGAGGCATACAACTCACACATATGTACATATAGAAATAATGTAAAAAGTAAAATAGTACTAAATATCTAAAATTCAGGTTTTTAAAGACAGAAGTCTTAAAAGAATGGTGTATACCTTATATCGTATTTTAATTTAGATATGAAATTATTTAGCTTGAGAAATCAGAGACAAAGTTCCTTAGAGTCAGAATTTCAGAGTTAAAAGTGATCATCAATATGATTTAGTCTAACTTTAGGTATCAGAAAAAAGGACCATGATTATAACTAGCATTTGGTTTTAATTAAGGGTAAAGACTAAAGTTTGTGTTTTCAGTAAACTATAAAGTGATCATTCTCTCCCTTTAATCAATATCAGAATAGTATCCTTTTATAACACTAAATCTCCTCATAAACACAGCATTACAAAATGTTAAATATTTAACACCGAAGGGCCTTAACCAATCAGCATGATCACTTATGCCTGTATGCCACCCTGGTACTTACTAGTGATGTATCAGCTGTGCTATGAGTATTTCTTCATGTTTCCTGATATTCTGTTCTTCTATTAATATAGCTAAGAACTGGGCTTCTCTTAGCTATAGGGCCATGTTATATGCCAGCTTTCAAGAAGCTCTGATGCCTCTCTGGCTTAGACACGCCAGTCTAGCTCTCTGGATATTTTCTTTTTTCTTACCTAATTGCTGAGAGTTGCACCTGGCACTAGGTTATTACTTCATCCTATTTAGACCCACAGGCTATTTCATCTCATAAAGGGCATGTCTTAGTTTAGCTGGTTTCAGCTAATTCATAATCATCAGAAAATGAATTACAGAGCAGATTCACTGAAAACCATATCTACACCATGACCAGACTTCCAGTAGATTCACTCAAATTGGGGGAAAATCAGTCCAGTCAGTTGTTTGGCTTTTTTGAATTAAAAAATAAACAACTGATTAATTTCTTGTATCACTGTTCAATAATTGTGCTAGATTGTTAATGAAAAAAATTAATATTGTGTAGATATCTAACATAGGTGGGATGACACCAGAATTTTGACTGCTAGGATCAGAAATACCCACTTATAAAATTCCTCCTTGGGAATGACCCCTAGGAGTTTTACAGGACCCTGCTGATAATTTGATTTAAATCACATTTCCTCAATCTGTTGGTGAGTACCATATGCCATTTAGGAGAGGAGGAAGAGATGTATTTTGTTCAGACATACTGTGTCTATTTCCTCCTCCAAACTAGAAAGTTTGTCACTGTAATAGAAAAAAAATATTTTTATAGCTTTTTGAACTTGGTGTTTGAAAGCTTTTCTTAATTAGGTTCAATAATGTTTAATAAAAGCCACATGGTCCACAGAACACTGTAGCGACTAACTTAAGCATTACAGAAAGTAACGTTCTTTTCAATAATTAATAGCTGTTAAAAGGTCCCAAGCGTTATGGAGGGGGGAGGGAGAAGACCAGATTTAATCAGAGGACTCAGGAAGGAGGGTTGATGAGAGAGATTAATCTAAACTAGAGCATGGTCATACAAGGGACAGGATCAGATGGTTTACTCAAAAAATGAGGAAAGGAGGGTAACATGGGGGAGAAAGTCACATATGTGGTGGTAGTCAAATGTCAAACCTCATTAAAGAAGTTGTCCAAAACATCTTTAATGAGCTGGAAACACTGTGCAACTCACATGGTTAGAGGCTTTTTTGCACAAATTCAAACTCAGGCCAGGTTGCTCAATGGGTCTTCAGAGAAATTACAAACACTGGAGTGAATCCTAGCCAAGGAGAGCTGTGTTAACAGACTTTCCCCAACCACATAACTTTGGCAATTAAGACAAAGATAGAGATACCTTACTTCTTTGAACTAATACTGAATTGGATTCACCTATACTCTGCCACTAACAATTGCTACAGAAGATGTTAGGATTAGAGAAACAACAAACAATGCAACACAGTTTTTCTAAAGTGTCAGGACCAAGCAAGGCTGGGGTCCAGATATCAGTGAGCGGGGGAAGGATTTGATGGAAATCTGTGTTCCTCTGCCAAAGGAGTTAACTGCACTGAGCCACCTAAGCCATCTGTATATGCAGAATGACCTTGGCAGAGGTAGAACACATTATTTGTTTCAACAGAGGAAGGTTTTTTTTGTGTGTGTTTGTGCTTTTTATTTATTGTGTGTGTGTATGTTTAATCAGGCGACATGACCTGGTGCAGAGGTGCCCTCATGTTTCCTGCCAAGAACTCCTAGGCATCTGATAAAATGCTGTGATTGTCTTTCAAGTTTTTAATGTAAGTTTGTCCTCCATATATGCTTTTAAATGAATGGATTAAAAAGTCATCAGACCTCAACTCATTTTTTTCTTTTTCTTTTTTTTCTCCCATTGTTTAACAGCAGGAATGATCTTCTGCAATGATTCTTTTAATTACGTTACTGTCTTTAAATAACTTTAGAAGAAGTCTTAGTTTTAATTTTCTTCAAAATAAAATGTTCTGGCTCCCTTCTTTTGTCCTGGACCTTACTGTTCTTATCTTCTTTTGCACACTGCTCTCCTCCCTTCTGCAGCTGGATATACACTCTGCCATTCTCCTTCCCTTGTTATTCTCCTCCTTTAAGATTTGTTATTGGCCTCACTTAAAACATCACCCACACCCATTTCCATTAAGCTGGCCCACTTATTTCTGTCCCAACTTGGTTTAATTTTTAGAACTTTATTGCAACTGTCTTCTGTGTTGTGTGTATACCTGTTTCTGATACTATTTTTAATTAACATTCATCTATGTTGTTCTCCTCTCCACCAATAATCTATAAATTCCATAAAGATAGGAGCATTATCTTCTTTATTTTGTCATTATTTTAGTGTAAGTCTTATGAATGTCAGTTGATTACTCATACCATGTATCCACCATTAAATACTATGCTCCTTTGCTCTCCATTCAAGCTTGGGCAGACTGTATCACTTTGTTCTCAGATTAACCTTTTCAGTTTTCAATTTCTTCAGGTTTCTATCTCAAGTCTTAACATGTTTCCCTTGAAATAACAAGAGTGGGCTCTCTGAGCACACAGTGTTGGAAAGCCTAGACAGTGTAAAATAAATCACAAATACACAACTCTCTAGTCTTTCATTCACCCAATAGTTACCTGACTCTGTTGATGTCATGTTCAGTTCTTATATATTTACATACTCACCAGTAGTCAGTGTGTCTGTTATATTGTTTATAGCATAAGCTTCCAGAAGTATCTCTTTTCTAATGATTAATTTATATTTTCTAATTTCCTAGTGTGGTGATACGTTACCAGTTTCTCTTAATTACTTATTGGTGGTAATAAACCACCAAACTCATTTTCTTTTTTTAATAATTTTTTTTATTTTTCAGTTACAGTTGGAATACAATATGATATTAGTTTCTGGTATACAAGATAGTGATTAGACATTTATATAACTTATGAAGTTATCACCCTGATAAATCTAGTACCCATCTGATGCCATATATAGTTATTATAATTTATTGACTATGTTCCTTATGCTATATTTTATATTCCCATGACTATTTTGTAACAACCAATTTGTACTTCTTAATCCCTTCTCCCTTTTCACCCATCCTCCCAATCCCCCTTGAAGCTGGCAAACCTCAAAATGCTTGCTGTATCTATGAGTTTATTTCTGTTTCGTTTGTTCATTTATTTTGTTCTTTAGATTCCACATATAAGTGAAATTATATGGCATTTGTCTTTCTCTGTCTGACTTATTTCACTTAACACAAAAGCCCTTAGGTCCATTCATATTGCTGCAGATGGCAAAATTTCATTCTTTTTATGGCTGAATAATATTCCATTGTATATATGTACCACCTCCTCTTTATCCAATCATCTATTGATGGACACCAAACTTGCCTCCATATCTTGATTCTTGTAAATAGTGCTAAAATGAAAATGTGGATCTACGTGTCCCTTTGAAATAGTATCTGGGGTCTTCAGATAAATACCCAGAAGTGGGATTACTGGGTCTTCCTTTTACTTTTGTGATAGCCTTTGTTTTAAAGTCTGTTTTGTCTCGTATAAATATCATTACCCCAGCTTTTTTTTTTCTTTCCATTTTTTAAGAAATATCTTTGCCGTCTCTTTAATTTCAGCCCTGTGTGTGTCTTTCGATCTGAAGTAAGTCTCTAGTAGGAAGTCTATGTAAGGGTCTTGTTTTTAATCCATTCAGCCATCCAATTGTTTTTTTATTGGAGCATTTAATCCATTTATATTGAAAGTAATTGTTTACAGAAATTTAGTTATTGCCATTTTGTTTTTCGTATGTTTGATCTTTCTTCTCCTTTCTCCTTTCTCCTTCTTCTTCTTCTCCTTCTTCTTCTTCTTCTTCTTCTTCTTCTTCTTCTTCTTCTTCTTCTTCTTCTTCTTCTTCTTCTTCTTCTTCTTCTTCTTCTTCTTCTTCTTCTTCTTCTTCTTCTTTTTCTTCTTCAAAAAGTCCTTTTAACATTTATTCTAATCCTGCTTTGGTGATAATAAACTCCTGTAGTTTTCTTTCTTGTCTGGGAAGCTCTTTATGTGTCCTTCAATTCTAAATGATAGCTTTGTGGGGTAGAGTAATCATGATTAAAAGTCCTTGCTTTTAACCCCTCCAAATATTTCCTATTAATCCTTGCTGGCCTGCAAAGTTTCTGTAGAGAAATCAGCTGACAGTCTTATGGGAGCTTCCTTGTAGGTAACTAACTGCTTTTCTCTTGCTGCTTTTAAGATTCCCTGTTTGTCTTTAAACTTTGGCATGTTAATTATGATGTGTCTTGGTCTGGGCTTCTTTGGGTTCAGTTCATCTTCTTTGGGACTCTGAGCTTCCTGGGCTTGTATATATATTTCCCTCAGCAGATTAGGGAAGTTTTCCATCATCATTTCTTCAAATAAGTTTTTCAATTCCTTGCTCTCTCTCTCCTCTCCTTCTGGTATCCTTATGATGTGAATATTGGTATGATTGATGTTGTACTAGAGGCTCCTTAAACTCTCCTTATTTATTTGGATTCTTTTTTCTTTATGATGTTCTGATTGGGTGTTTTCTGATACCTTACCTTCTAAATTGCTGATTCAGTCTTCTGCTTCATTCAATCTACTTTTGATTTCCTCTAATGAATTCCTATTTCTGTTATTACATTATTCATTTCTGACTGGTTGTTTTTTATGTTTTCTAGCTGAGCCATCCTGACATCTGTTGGCAGTTCAGTGGCAGCTCAGATCAGGCTGGGCATCGAACTGCTGTTGCTCAGAGCTCAGCTTGCACTCTTGAGCAAGCTCTTAACCAACTGAGCCACTCAGCTGGCCCATACTATCTTCTTTTTTATGTTTCCCATCTCTTCTCACTGAGATAATTGAGCATCCTTATGACCAGAGTTTTGAATTCTGTATCTGGTAGATTGGTTGTCTCCATTTTGTTTAGTTTTTTTTTTCCTCTGGAGCTTTGTTCTGTCCTTTCTTTTGGGACATGTTTCTTTGTCTCCTCATTGGCTGTCTCCATGTGTTTTTTCTATGTATTAGGTAGGGCTGCAATGTTTCTTGGTCTTGGTGGAGTTGCCTTATGTAGAGGTGTCCTGTGGGTCCCAGTGGTGCAGTTTCCCTGTCCATCAGACCCTCGTGGTGCAGGTGTGTCCCTTGTGTGGGTTGTGTGCCTTCCTAATGTAGTTGATCTTTATTTGCTGTTTGTATGTCACTGGGAGGGATTGACCCTCAGGCTGATTGGTTGTAAGGACTGGCCATTACTACAGTGGAAAAGCTATTGTGCAGGGGCTGACCCTATAAAGCAAGGTTTGCTTTAGCAGGTCTCGGGTACCTGACTAGTCTGCCCTTTGGGTGTGTCTTCCACAGAGACAGTCAGGTGGTGCTCAGTCTCAGTCTGAAGCTGGCCACTGGGCATGACAGCTCTGGGGCCTCCTGGGAGGGGACCCTCCACAGGCCATGTTCAGTGGCAGCCTGTGCCCTGCCCAGAGCCTCTTAACATGGGCCACAATGCAATCTTCATATGGCCGCCACCTACACTGGACTTGGCATTATCTGGAGAGGGCAATCTGAGAACTAAAGTCAGCTACCTTTATTGCTGGGTGTGGGGCTGCTTAGCAAGAGGTATGGGATATCCTGAGGCCAGATGCTGCTTGCTCGAGTTCTATGAACCTTTGAGAGGTTTTAGGAAATCTGGAGCATGAGGAAAGACAGTGTTTTATATGGAAAAGCCACTGGAAGTAGATTGGGTGGGCCTGCAAATTGGATGGGGCAGGGTCTCAGGCAATCACCAGGGCAGGGCAAACAGTGCTAGCCAAATTGATAGAGGCTCAGACATGGTGGCTGCCTGTGTCTGCACACTGAGTCGAGTGAGGGCTCTTTATAGATTCTGCCAGCATTTCTGTCTGGAAGAAAGCTGTCCCTCCAGCCTTCTGCCTGCAGCCAGACAATTCTCTTTCTCCACGTATGTCACCAGTGCCTTTTGAGCTGTTTCCCCAGCTTTGGAGCTCAGTGTGAGTGAGTCCATCAGTAAATAAGTTCATGCATGGACCCTTTATGAGGAATGCCTGGGATTCTAGCAGCTCTCTGTCTCAGCCATAAACTCCACTGTTTTCCCAGCAAGAAGTTGCAGGTACTTCTATTTCGGGCACAAGAACTCTAGACTGGGAAGCCTGTTGTGGGGTGGGACCCCTCACTTCTCAGGGGAGACCTCTGCAGCTGAGATAGCCCTTCCAGTTTTTAGATTTTTAACTGCTACTGTGTTTGTTGATCCAGCTTGTACTGCATCTCCCCCCGCACACACTAATCTTGAGGTGGCTTCTTCTGTATGTTTTTAGTTGTAGGACTTCTGTTCAGCTGGACTTCACATGATTCTCAATGAAGGTTGTTCTGTAGTATAGTTGTCATTTCAATGTGATCATGAGAAGAGGCAATCACAGTGTTCACCTACTTTACTATCTTGACCAGAAATTCAAACACATTTTCTTAACAAATATTTCCAAAGCAAAAACAAAGAAACAAACCCATATTGTAAATGATGGCATTATCCACATAAACCTTACTTGAGTCTCAGCTATGATCTTGATACTTGTTATGAGAGCCAGATCTACTGGTAAAAAAGTTCAGAGAGCTGTGTATTGAAACCATGTAGACCTATAAATGTGAAGAATTTAGTACAGACATGTATGTGCAGGCATGTGCAATATCCACTTCTTTTCAGAATGTCTTCAATTGACCACAAACAACCTTTTTGTGGTAGCCTGCCCTCAAGGACTAGTATTAATCATGCAATTGCTCTGCTACTGCCCTATCTTTCAGGGTGTGAGCCCGACTCTGAGATCATTGTAGTAATTTAAAATATTTGGAAACCTGCCAAAAGACAGGCTTGAGGATATATTTACTAAGTCCCTCTTTAAGCAGGCCACAGGTTTTCCTTTGTGCTGAAAATGTCAAATTTAGTACTTCAACATTTCTCTAAACAATTCTCAATAGCAAAAATAAGCAATAATTGAGAGAGAGCAAGAGAGAGAGAGATTTAAGATGTCATGGTGAGAATACAGCTCTTACATTTTATTACAATTCTGGTAGCAAAAAACATTAAAGGGCTAAAGGGATCCCTGTTAAATGTGAGTTAGAGGACACTTACAAGAGAGCTCTGTGAGATGTACATAGGTTGGGGGAAGTTTGGATAAAATAATAAAGAAAAATGACAAATTGATGTAGGCTGTTATTTATATTTTTAATTTGAACATTATATGAGGCTACTCCCTCAGATTCAGGTGGAGCTTGTTAAAAATGCCCCACATGCCCACTAGATCAGCCTCCTCTGGGAGTTGTATTGAGGGAATCCACCCTCTTACTAAGCAATCATAAGTGATTCTTATGTTCACGAAAGTTTGAGGGGACTACATACATTAAAATAGTAAATAAAAAATATTCATTGAGTGCTGTGCACTGTGCTGGATGCTGAAATAAGATGATTAAATAAACCAGATCCACTTCAAGAATTCTCAGTCAAACTATAACATCAAAGAAAGTGAACAGTGATGTACTCCTATAGAGTTTATTCAAACTGTGAAACTTAAGGACAGAGTTTCTAAGTAGGTTACTTTCAGCTGTTTTAAATGGAAATGAGGGCCAGCTGAGTGGTGTGGTGGTTAAGCGCTGACTTGGGAAGCCAGCAGCCCCAGTTCAGGTCCCACATATGAGGACCAGTGTCACTGTCCTCAAAAAAAATAAAAATAAAAATAAAATAAATGGAAATGAATTTTCTTATCAATTAAGTTAATCTAAATAATTAATTTAAAATGTTCTTAAAATGTTCTAGCTGTTACAGTAAGAAGTTATGAAAAAGGTTTCTTGCTTAAACCAATCTAGGATGTTTGGGTAGAACTTATAGGCAAAGTTGTGTGCCTGGGCCCCCAGCTTCCTTCTTCTTTCTTTGTCTTGAGCATCTACCTGGTATTTCTTGAAGGGTCCCCTGACTTCATGACCCTCTCTCTCCTATCCTGTCAAAACTGTTCTAATAATATGGTTATAATAAAGAGTGCTAAGCTGGTAGTCAAGAGAAATGGGTCTGCATTGTGGCTCTGATACTAAATAAATTATGTGGCTTAGATCAAGTCCTTTGACATCTCTTCAAGCTTCCTTATCTGAAAAAAATAAAGGGTAAGGTTTTAGGAGTTCTGATATTTTTTTCTGATCCTCTTTTATGATTCACTTAGTTCTCTGTGCATTGCACTTCAAGATGGGAATTGAGATTTACATTTGGCAGGAAGACAGACTACATGAGGAGAAGACTTGGATGAGTTGCTCATAAATGTTGGAGCAGAGATCTGAGCAGGGCCCCTCAGATGTAGGGAGGAGTCAGAGCACCAAGTTTGAATGAGCCCAGCTCTACCTCTGACTTGGTGTGTGAGATGTGAACACATCCTCTGGCTTTTCTGATTTATTTTCCTCATCTTTGGAGTAGAGATGTAGTGATCATTGTTCTTACAGTGTCATTGTCGACATTAACAAGGGAATGAGCAGATGTGTTTAAGGCCCATAGTTGACATTTTCATAAATGTTTATTTATTAACTATGAAAGTGAAGTTTAATCAATGACTCACTTTACCTTCCTTAAATTGGGCTATTTATTTAACAAGTGATATTCCAGGAATGGGTCTAAGAGCTTCACTTTAATAGTAATTCTGTTAATTCTTATAACAAGCCAGCAAGGAACTCTCATTATCCTGACAGATAAAAAATCTAAGCACATAACCTGCTCATGGTCACCCATGGACAAGATATTTCCTGATCCTAAATCCTGAGAACAGTATTTTATTGACAAAGCTTTTCTGTCTCCCTCCCTCCTTCCTTTTCTTTCTTTTATTCTTTAAATTTTGCAAAAAATATTTTTTTTTCTTTTCCATAAGAATTAACCATTATCATGATTTTATAGTGAACAATTATTTTATTTTCAATTGCAAGTCTGCATTCTGGGGTAGGAGAGTGGGGGCCCAACCATTGGTTCTCAGAGAAGCTTCTCCAGCCATTGGACATTGGGGCTCAGCTCTCCCACCTCCCTCCTGTTCCAATTCCCCACCCTCTTCTACTTGAGTCCCCAACCTCTGTGGACCCCTGAGGCAGGTAAAGAAAGATTTTTTATAAAACCCAGACTTTGCTGAATGCTACACGTGAGACACTACATTAGAGCTTTACACTGATATCCTAATTTTACCCTCTGTAAAAAGTAATAAATAGAGGCATTTTAAAATGGAGCTGAAGCTGCCATCCCACAAGAACTGCATTGCATATCTTACGCCTCAAAACTTTAGAATGTTAAAACTGGGCAAAATAACCTTTGGACTAGATCTAACACATTTATCCCGAGGAACTGTTTGCAAGGACAATAAAAAAGCAGATATTATGACCACAGGACTGAAATTTTAAAACAATGTTTAGTAAAGCCTCACTATGTTAGCTTATCCGCACCAATAGAAATGTCTTCCTCCTATTAATATAATTATTCTCCTTTCCTTTCTCATAAAAACCTTTCACATTTGTTTCCTAATCTAAACTCTACTTGGGTTTCTGCCTGAATCAGTGCTCCCCAAATAGGTACTCTTTTTTTTAATTAAAATTTATTGGGGGTGACAATTGTTAGTAAAATTACACATATTTCAAGTGTAAAATTCTATATTACTGTTTTTTGATCTCAAATAAATGCTTGTTGTCTCTCACTTCGGCCTTTCATTTTTAGATTAACACTTCATAACCACTGAATGGATGGTACTAATATTCCATTTAAAGTGGATGAAACTGAAACTTGGAGAATTTTGGTACTTGCTCAAAGTTAAATCTCTAGTAAGTGGGCAATGCTGGGTTGGAATACATGTCTGAATTCTAAATCCATGTGCTTTGAAAGTGGCTTTCGCGTCCCTTTTCATGGGTCATTCCTATATTAGACTTCTGTAAAAGTATAAAGATAAGAGTAATATTTATGTGAAGTTGTTTCTGTGGGGAACTAGAGCCTAGGTTAACGAAAAATTGTAGATAAAAACATCAGTAAAAATGAATGGTTATTTCAGTGATTCTAAAATTTTGCTTGTACTAAAGTCATTTGGAGGGTCTGTTGAGACACAAATTTCTGGGCCCAACCCATAGAATTTCTGTTTTGGTTAAGTCTGGGATGATGTCTGAGGATCTGCATTTTTAACAAGTTTTCAGGTGATGCCAATGCTGCTGGTCAGTGATTTTCAAACTGAGGCACATTGGAATCACCTGGAGGAAATTTTAAAAGTCTTGGGTTTCGTCTGTTTTAATTAGTCTTGGATGAGTCTAAGCATTTCCAGGCTTTAAAAGTTCCCCAGGTGATTCTAATAATGTACAGCAAGGACAAGTAGCTCTGCTTTGCACTCTTCCTGTTCAATATCTATATTCGCCCTACTCAACATTTAATATTCAATGTAGTTGGGGTGGAGACAGGGGATTGATAAAAGACAACTTAAAATTAAGATCTTTAGCCAGTTGCTAAAATGGCAAGCATTATGCTGTTGGTTGAAAGGAGATGCCAGGTAAGTAGGTGCCAAGGTCTTCCACTGCAAGTTTTATGTTCTTTCTATTATACCACAAAAGGCATGAGAGTCCATGAGATTAGCTCAAAATATAACCCCCCCAACAAGCAAATAAGGTAATTCAATATATATATATATATATATATATATATATATATATATATATATATATATTTCATTGCCCAGTTTTTCTCAAATTGATGATTTTGATTTTGGCTTCAAGAGGTCATGTGAATCTAATTTCTCTGAAAGTAATAAGCTAACATGGCTATCACTTCCAGAGACCCTTCATTAATATAATCCAAATGTTCCTTGCTATTATAACATTCAATTTTCACACAACCTGCATTTTCATGCATTTTAGCAGGATGTCCCTAACCCACCTTTCATATGACAAGTCAGACTGCTGCCATCATCTAACCAATGAATATTGCCAGCTCCTATTCAGTGCGTCTGCCCCAAAGTCGTGAGTTCCTTGTGGGCTGCACTAACATGTTGGTCTATGTAGTGTGGGTGTGCGTGCGTGAGGATGGGGGCTGTCCAGTTCTTTCATTTCCTAGTGTTGCAGTTTTCTTATTAGTTTATAAGAGTAAGTTCTTCCAAAAGGCAAGGTAGAATTAGAAATTTTATAAAATGTTTTAACTCAGAGAATAGAACTCTTCTTATAATGTCCAAGCCTATCACTTGAATTTCATACCTTTAAATTGTACTCATGTATTCTGGAATTAACTTTGTTCAACAAAGTAAATCTGTATAGTAGGCAACTTCATTACAAATAATTATGGAGGTAGTTACCTAAAATGAATGATCTCACTATGTATTTGTAGTTTTTTTGTTTTGTTTTGTTTTGGGATTTTTTCCCCCTGAATTTACTGCTCTGGTTCAAACAGCTTATTTAGTAGCACAGAAAAACACAAAACCTGCATGGACGTGTTCAAGGTTGTAGTATTGATAAGTGTAAAGTTCACAGCAGAGATTCAAGGAAAGCATTGGTTATTACCTATGGGAGTGTCAGGACAGACTTAGTGACAGAGGTACCAATTGAGGTGGTTGTTAAGCTATCACGTGTAAATCATAAGCAAAGGGAAGGGCATTCTGGAGAAGCACAGACCAGAACAGGGCAATACGTCACTGTGTTGAAAAAGGCATGGCAGTGTGCCACAAGAGATAAGGTAAGAAGATGTGCTATAAAGAAAGCGAATGACATTTGTAAGCCATTTGTAGCAGATGATGTCAGAAGCTCACCCATATCTCTTGTACCTTAACCAGTTCACTGTGCTCCAGTTCCAACTTCAAATTGTATCTGAGAGCTTTGTTGGATATGTAGGAGATCATTCTGGCCATTCATGTCAGGTCAGAAGTGCCAAGGGAAATGAGACCCTCCCTGCACCCCTTCCAGGGGCAGACTGACTGGAGTTGATATAGATTTACAACAGCAAATTTCCCCCTCAAATATGATAACTCGAGATATGAGTTTTTCAGCTTTCTCCCAAGTACTCCAGCAGGATTAAGCTCCACTCACCCTCTCTTCCTACCTCTGTGTAAGCCCGTTCCGTACCCTCCAACTCCCACCCATCACACACACACACACACACACACACACACACACACACACACACACACTGGTCTTCCTTATACTCCCAAATAAGTTCTTAGCACATAACCCCTTATGTCAGAGTCTGCTTCTGGGGAAATTTATGCTAAAGCAACATGACAAGGAGTTCTGGGAAGATGTTCAAAGGTTTTAGATAAAAGTAATTTTGAGAGATCACATTGACAGCAAGAGAATAGAGGAAGTGAAGGTACAAGAGAGTTGAGGCAGCAAGACCAATGAGGAGAGAATTGCTAGAGTCAAAGGAAAAATTGTAAAGACTGAACTAAGACACCCGGGGGTTGGAGAGTGGAGACACATATTGGGGCACTGGGGAGATGTGATGGATGTAGATGGAGGCAGTAGGATTGAGTGTTAGGGAAGACTGAGAGGAGATGGTCAAAGGAGAAGCAGTAGGCTAGAAGATCTTATCCATTCCAGGAGACAGAGCAATGGACTGTGGCAAGAGTGATAGAGACATAACATCACAACAACTTTTGGATTGGGAAACATTGAATCATTAATAACCTTCCACAAATCACTTTTCTTGGAATGATGGGAACATAATTCTGATTGTAGCAAATTGAAGAATAAATGAGGTGACCAAATGATTATAAACCAATCTTTGGAAGAACTTGGGTATGAAAGGAAGGAGAAAGAGAGTGATGCTTAGTGGAAGGAGACCTATGGTCAGAGAACGTGTTTTCAAAGGCAGGGATGGTGTGATTTGATGTATAGACTGCGGTGATAGAACATGTCAAAGTGAAAAGGCTGAAAATACATCAGTTAGTAGTATAAGGTCTTTGTTCTGGAAGAGATGGTGGGGACGGGGTGAGATTATGAACATAGCAAGTAGTTTAATTTCACATTGTCAAATTAAAGAGAAATTGTTTGTATGCTAGACAAATGAAAGGAAGAAGGAAATCAGGAAGCTGGTAAGACAGATGTAATGTTCAAAACTGCTTCTCTCTTCTGATAGGCATTCCTGAAAACTCAGATTAATGAAGAAAGTCAGAGTGCTTGTTGTAGTTGAAACCCTGGATCTTCAACTGTGTGCTACAGAAACAGAAAGTGATAAATATAACCCAGGATTGGGAGTGAGGAGTGAAGGGAGCCAATTTGGGAAATGGGACTGTAAAGTTTATGGTGCTAATGATTTTCAAACATTTTCAGAAGCAATGGAAAAAAATGCAAAGAAAATGAGTTTATTTTCTATATTCTGTTTTATAATTTCCCTTTGCCAATGTCATCTAAATTGTGTCGTTTTCGAGTTTGGAAATATAAAGACTGCATCATGTGTATGGATTACTACTCATTACTCCAGCAGTAAATGAGTCAATGAGTGCTCTAGCTTTTAATGAAGCAGGTTATTACTTCTTTACACCAACTTACTAACTTCTCTAAATTCTACCTAGGATGTGTGCACTATCTATCTAACAACTACCCTTCCCTCCACCCCCACCCCACCCCAACAAAAAACCCCAGAGCACTCAATAATAATCCTAAAAATAGCTCTGCCTGTCCTTGGTCTGCTATGTACAGACTTGGCTCATTTTAGTTTTTCAGATCTTCTTTCTGGTGTCTAATTTCCTAAAGTCCAAAAGATATCTGTCTGGGGCCTGAGAACTAAGACAATGAACACGCAGATATCAAGGAAATGGTTTTCTTACAGCAACAGCTCCATTTAGACATGAGCATTTCCTCATTCTTGCCTGACTGCAGAGCGTCATAAGGTTAAATTTGTGCTAAATTCAGACATGTACTTTCTTACTGATGGGGGCAGTTAGGGTTATCTTTTTCAGCCTGCTTCAAGCAAGATCTAATCAAGTAATCTCCAGGTTTTAGTATTTGGACATGTCAACTGTATCTCCTGTAGAAAAGCAAAGCATACAAATATTGTAAATGAAATCAATGAAAAAAATATTAAACCCCCCTTTTTTAGCATTCAAAGATGACTTGCTCTTATTTCTGGGCAAAAACACTTACATTTTAATCATTTCATCAGTCTAAGAAAAGTAAAGCATTTTGTCTTCTTTTGCAGTTGGGGTATCTAATGAGAATATGTCACTTTCCTGCATATTAAAACAGGAAACACCGTTGACTAGTGGACTGACTTCTTTCTTTTAGTATCTGTTTGGCTAAAGTTTGGGTTTGATAAATTGGTTGCATCTTTATGGTCCAAGTGAAACAGAAGATGAAGCAATTAACCACTTAATTTAAACTATGTTAACAGTCAATCCAAGTAATTCTAACATTGGGCACTTTTATACCCTGAATTATTGATGAAGACAAATCTATAAAGTAGAATATTGGTGATGAGCCAATACCAAGCTGGGTCATTTAGGACATGAAGTGAACAGTTCAATTTCTAATATATAGTATGTGTAATCTCTCTGGATGGCTTATATTAGTGTTGTCAAACAGCTAAACTAGCAATTTTCAATCATTTCCAACTTGTAATACTATAATGTTTAATTGTATGACATGCTCTTTTACTTTTATATTCTATATAGCATTTTTGCATTTTAATAAATGACTATATTTAGCTAAGCAAACTACATACCATTCAGCTTGAATTTTTTTTTAATTACCTGAAAACCCTCTAATTTGCCTTAAAGGTAATTTTGGATATCATTGCATTGAAATAGAGAACTTTAAAGAATCCTAGGGAGCATCTGGTTCTAACCCTTATTTTAGAGATAAGAAAACTGAGGCAAAAAGAGGCGAAGCGAATTGCCTAAAGTGAAATAGCTAGTTACTGGTTGTGGTAGACAAATTACAGAATGTTTTTAATTGTACTTGCTGCTTGTGTCCACATCGACTGCAATGTGACTTTGCAGCTTTTTCCATTAAAAGGTGGCATCTACTTCCCCACATCTTGAACCTGGGCTTGCATTGGGACTTCCTTTGGCTGATAAAATGCAGAAGAAATAAGGGTGCCAGTTCTGCAGCAGCAGATAACTAATACATAATTTATTTTATTTTACTTTTTAAAACAGCTCTCAAGAGTATTCTAGAAAATCAGTTGTTCTCACAGACATTTTTTTCCCTCAACTCCTGCTTCCAGCTACTTGGCAAATTTTCAAATATTTTCTTTCTTTGCTTGTATGTTGTGTAATTTCTTTTACATCTTCTGTCTCACAAAGTTTTCTAAATGTGTTCTTCCCTTTTCTGTTTTTGAGTTTTTTAGGAACATCTTCGGCTGAAGTGAAAATTTTTATTATGCTGTTGGGCATTACTTTGCAGCACAAAGTTTTAATCCACTTAACTGCTTCCAGCACATTTATTTTTTTGGCAGGCAGGTGATGCTGTCAACTATGTCCATACCAGCAGGCAAATTGCAGCAAGCAAGTAACTCTTGGAATTAATAAAAATGTATCTTTAACCAAGGGGAGGTCAACTTCCTGTGCTTAATGAATTTCAGTTGTTCGTCACCAGAAGCCATGCACATTAGCATAAAATATTATCATATTTGTGGCCTGAATTGAATTATATTACCTGAAATTCCCTATTTATTTTGGATATTGACTCATTCTTATCTGAGGGGCAATATGAAGTAATAAAATGAGCACTTAACTTTATCGCTGGAAACCTGAGTTCAAAATCTAGATCATCTACCCATCAGTTGTATCACTTAGGGCAAGTCACTTAACTTCTCTCAGACACAATTTCTTTATTACTCAGTTTTTTTGGAGAATAAAATGAAGCATCTTCAATCTCTCCTTCTCTTCTTTCAATTACTTACTGGGCATTCTCTGCTGTATGTCTCATGTTCACATTCATCTTAACATGCAGTACTCAAACTTTCATTTTTCTCCTGATTTTCCTAATTCTATTAAATGGCACTAGCATTTTACCATTTACCTATGTTCCAAATCTCTAAATAAGTTTTTGATGCCTTTCTCTCATGTATCCCTTATAAGGCATTCATTTATTTATTAATTAAGCATCCAGCAAAAGCTTATTAAATATCTACTCTCTTTTCTGTTGCTACAAATCCTCCTTTTTCAGTCCCATTCCCATGATTCAGATCAGATTTGCTGCATCTTATCTGCATTTCAAACTGCTCCTCTGGCATAAGCCTCCATTTTGGATCTTTTAGCTAGGACTTGACCAGATTTTATCACTTTTCTCTCAATCTTCTCTCCAGTTCCAGTGTCTCTTGTCTCTGGAAAGAACACCTTGTTCCTAGTCTGTGCCCCTTAGGACCTACCCCCTCAGTCTCCAATAACCAGCTGTGCCACTAGGCCAATTTGTCCCATCTCCAACTCTCTGATGGAAGAAAAGACTCAGGCACTCTAAGTGACACTGAGAGTGTTATCTAATTGTAATAAATATTGCTTTCTCATTTATAAAATGAGAGGGATATCAATTAATTTACTAGGTCATTGTGGAATAAGATAGCATATGACTGGCACAGAGGAGGAACCCGCAATCTAATAATTCTTTCCAAATACCAAAATATGACTACATAACACTAAACATGATACTCCTCATCTGAAAAGTCAAAATGCTTAGAATCTAATTAGAGATATGAGAATTAAATGTTTAACACAATTTATGTACATAGATAAAATATGAAATGCATGCTGGTGGATGAGTACAAAGTAAAAAAGTGAGAAGTATGAAACAGGATTACTGAAAGAAGGCAAGCAATTAGTGTCTTGTAAAGAAACTAATAGATATAAATTGGTGAAAATAAAGCAGTTAAATAGTTCAGGTGTGGAGAATTACATAAGAAAATACCTGAGAATAAAACAAACTGTGAAACTATGGTGCTAGCTTGAAAAAATTGACAGGATGGGTTTTAGGCTAAAGACTGTGTTTAGAAAGGTAGAGTGGTGCCACATAATACAGGCTTCAATTCTTGTCCTAGTAACTGAAATATTGTGAACCAATGTTTTTAATATTATCCAAATTTTATTTCCAATAAAAGCTATGCAATTTGTTGTGTCATTGTTAAGGAGTCAAATTAGGAACTTAGTGAATTTGTAAGTCCTTGATATTATATTAAACACTTTCAAATACACTCTTTTAAATGTGACATAAAATTTGTGGAAGGAAAATTTGGCTGTATTTAAGCAACCATCCTCTAAGGGAGGTTTCCTGTGTTTTATTTATGAACATTAATTGCCTTCCCTTTCTGTGTGAATTGGCCTAGAAACTCAGAAATGCAGAAGTCTTTGGGTTTGTCTAATCCAAGCCCTGTATATTTTACAAATGAAGAGCAGAGAGAGGGAGGTTAAATGTCTTTCACAAGGTCATAGTTAGTCAGTGCCAAGATAAAACTTAAACTTCTCCTTAGGTTTTTAGTCTAATGCTTTAAAAAATATACTGAAGGACGTAGGATAGCCATTAAAGACAAAGAGCAAAGCTGGAGTATATCCACTACAAGATAGCCAACCTGCTCTAAAGCTTGAGTAATTAAGAAAGTGTAATATTGGCACAAAGATAGACCAATAGAATATGAAAGAAATTCCAGAAACATATCCACACTGAAATGGTGCCTTGATATGTAAGGAGGCTATTGCACATCAATAGATAATTGACAGTCTTCTCAATAAATAGCACTGGGTCAATTGGATATATCAGTGAAAATCAAAAATAGAACCTTAGCTTCTACCTCAAATCAAATATAGAACTTGATATGAGATTGACCCCAGATGTTACATATGAAAGCTAAATCAATCAAGATTCTAGAAATAAACATGAAGAATATCCTCATTTGAAATAGAGAGATTTCTTAACTTCTCCCTCTTCCTGTCCATCTCTATTCCTTTGATACTAGATGCTTAAAAATGGGAAAACAATGTTATCTGGATTGTCTAGCAGCACTAGCTAATAGATATCATGGTAATCCTTTCTATGAATTATTTTGGAAATGATAGGTATTTTCATGTTCCACTATTCTAATTGACACTTCCTCAAAATTCATGACTTTACATCTATCTGTCTTTGTTTATGAAATTTTAGAAATGGACTTGAGAGAATAAATGATTATTTAATAAGCTAAGACATTTCTTTGCAATGAAAAGCACTTTAAGATTTTTAATTATTTCAATTTAATTTAAGGAAACACCACCTGGGCATAGGGTGAGGTCTGTTCTGTAATTTCATGCAACAGTCCATAAGATGTGAATATAAAGATTGGATTTACCTCTATCTAGCATAAAAGGTTTTTCCTCTCTCCCACTCTAATTTTAACATTTTCCTCTGAAGTAGTCATCATAAGTATCATCAGTTAGAGGGGCTTTAAATATTCTCCAGACCAGGGTTTCCCATCTGGTATGTGATGACAGGTGAGGAATGGTTATAGATATGTTGAGATATCATCTCTTTGGAAATGAAAGTGACTGGTGGGGCCTTTAGGAAACGTCCATTTTTTTTGCTGTTATGTGAAAAATGTTTAGAAAGACTTACACTATATCTTTTGTTTTATAGATGAAGAAGCTGAAAAGCCTTTTGAGTTTGGAAGGCTTAGTTACAGTACAGAGCTCCTTAGTTCTAAGGCCAGGTATAGAATGCAGATCTTGTGGCTTTTGTTCTGATGCACTTTGGCCATAATATACTTCCTTCCTTCTTTTTGAGTGAGACATTAAAATTTAGTGGCTGCTCTTGGTATGCACTTTAATTGGACCAAACTAATTTATAATAACAGTTTGCTGAATTCTTCCTGAGATTATCTCTATATACATTGGTATCAATTTATATAAAAAGACTTTAAGACAGATACTACCATTACTTTTTTGTAGAAGTGGAAATTGGCATTCAAGGAAGTTAAGTGACTTTTCAAAGATTTCATAGTAAGTTATTGAATTTAAATACAGGTCTGTCTGGCTCAAAAGCAAATGCTCTTTGCACACTAGCATGACAACTAGCTATTGGAATGAAAAGCAATTGTCAGCTAACAATGTATAGAACTTCTGCCTTCAGAGGAAATCGATAAAAGATAGTTGATTTTCAGGATATGAGAAGAGAAGGATGTGAGGTGAAGCAATAGGGGCATTTGCTGTGCCTACCAGGAAGTATTCTCCATTTTAAATTAGCAATAGTTTGGGGGGAATGGTTGTCTTGGTGTAACTTAAAACACCTCAGATAACTTTCACAAAAAGAATCTTAAGATATTTTCTTGTTTTCATTGCTTCTACCAAGTACAGGAGTCAGGAAAATTACAAGTTGAAGAATAAGTACAGTGAGACATATTTTCACAAAGATTTAAAAAGTTAGACACTAAAATATTATCTTTAGATTCTCCCAATAGCTAACTCCTCCCTAATGGCATGAGTCTATATAACAAAAGCATCTCTAACCCTAAATTGAAATACTGATTGGAGGTTTGAAGAAATAAGTTCTTCAGTCAGTACATATAGACAGGGCTGGACATGTGGGAAATAACTGATTTCTTAAATCGAGCAAATGAGAATCAAAGAGAAAAAAATAACAGCAAAATACCATGACACATAGATTTGGCCATTCAGAAACTATTAAAAAGTTTTAGGTTTTCCTTGTATGGATGGCTGACTCTAGATCTGAGGAAGGAAATATACAAAATGAGCCTGGAATATCACGTTGTGCTAGAATTCAAACAACTCAAAGAACAATAAGTTGTTCTTTGCTAGGACACATTTACTGAAAAGCTCTCAATGATCAAAGTTTGGACAAATTGAGCATCAAGAAAAATATGAAAGCATTAATTGAAGCAAATTATATATATAAAAGTCTATAAACTCTTAATGTCATGAGAAAGAGAGGAAGAAGAAGGACAAGGGAGAGGACAAAAAGGAGGAGGGAAGAAAAATAATAAACAATTAATTGGATACCATTGAAAAAATAACTAGAACACCAATTCCTTCTCTGAAATTGTCATATGCCCTTGCCTTTTCCTCTATGTACTATGTTTTAGGTTAACCATAGTACTAGTTGATGAGAGAAATTTTTTTTTATTATTATTATATTTTTAAATTTAATTTTGTTTTTTTTCTTCTTTTTTTTAATTGTTTTTTATTTATTTGAGAGAAATTTTCACTTTAGGAAATTTTCTCACTAATTAATGTGGGATAACTTATACAATTAAAAATCATTATTTTGTAGCTTCTGATGAAATAATATTTAAGTTTGGGTAACCAATAGTTGAAACTACCTTTATATCAACAAAAGTGGGAGCTATTGAGTACCTAATATGATATACAACACTCAGTATGACCTATGAAATGTTCTTGCAAAAAGTTGATTCAGATTGTTGGGTGATGTCAAAAACATGGTGGCATGATGGGTGTTCCTTGATATCTCCCCTTGAAGTTAGAACAAATTGAACAGCTAAAATTCAACCAAGGATTCCCTACACAACACACCAACATATCAGGGAGATCTGCTCATTGAAACTTCTAAAGGTGGGTGGATTGGAGGGAAGACAGAAGTGCAGAGATGGGGGCCACTGGACATAGTCTGGAGCTCACTGTGGTCCCAGGAGTTGAGAGGGGGGAGAATTGAGACTGTAGGTGCATCCTCTGTGGCCCCAGCAATTCTTCCCGAGGGATCCACATATAATATGGCTGAACCCATCGATTGGGGCAGAGACCTCAGGACAAAGACTAAATACAGAAGTATGATAACCGTGGTCTAACAGCCCTTATTGTCAAGCAGAAAACAATGCCTTCAACCCCCAACCTCCCAGAGCTCACCTTCCCCACACCCTCCCAGTATTAGCAATGATAACCAGAAAAAACAGCAGCAGTGTCAGATTAAAGAGCAGAATATCTACAGTACTGAGAACTAGACAGATAGTTCCTGAGCATCAGATGCACAGTGTAGCTAATTCCAGTGACAAGGGAGGAGCTATAGGGGCAAGGAAGCTGTGGCCTGGCAGTTGCCATTACTTGGAAGAGAACAAAGCCATCCAAACATCTGCTGCTTCTCCCAGCCCACCCCACCCCTACCTTTCATGGCTGATCACAGTGGGGGCACTCAGGGCTACTGAGGTGTACAGTTCTGCATCTGGCTGCAGAGGAAGCACTGGGATTTCAGAGGCTCAGAATCCCATCACACACCACATAGTCCCACCAGGGTGGTGCCCCGAGACCAAGGCAACCTGGTCACAGAGGAGAAGCCCATTTCCCCAGGAAATCTCCTGCCATGCGAGAATCTGAAACAGTGCAAGAGAAAATAAAATGTTCCAGTGCTACCTACTGAAGAACAAAAGAAAGACCACTTCATATCAACCAGCTACAGAATTCACCCCTGTAGATGCCCAGGAAAGGAAATAATCCATTAATTGCCATGAATAACCAAGGTAACAAGACAGCTCAGAAAGAACATGAAAAATCTCCAGAAAATAAATATAAAAACATGGGACTACGTGACTTGAATGACAGAGAATTTAGGATTGTAGTTCTGAAAAAAACTCAGTGAGATGCAAGAAAACTCAAATAGTGAACTCAGAAATAAAACCAACAAACAAAATGAATATTTTACTAAAGAGATTGAAATTATAAAAAAAAGTATCAAATAGAAATTCTGGAGCTGAAGAACTCAATAAAAGAGATGAAGAATGAAATAACAAGCTGACCAAATGGAGAAAAGAGTGAGGGACATTAAGATAGAAATCTGGATATGGTACAGCTGGAAAAAGAGTCTTGAGAGTTAAGAGAAATGAAAGAACTCTACAAGAAGACTCCATCTGAAAGAGCAATATAAGAATAAAGGGTATACAACACGGAGAAGACAGGGAGAAGGGCATAGAGAGCATATTCAAACAATTAGTTTATGTGAACTTCCCAAACCTAGGGAAAGAACTGGATCCTTGAATCCAAGAGGCAAACAAAACATCTAATTACCTCAGTCCTAATAGGCCTTCTCCAAGGCACATTCTATTGAAGCTGTCAAAAATTAATGACAAAGAAAGAATTCTCAAGTCAGCCAGGGAAAAGAAGATGGTAACCTACAAAGGAACGCCCATTAGATTATCATCAGACCTTTCAGGAGAAGTTCTACTAGATAGGAAGAAGTGGAATCAAGTATTCAAACTAGTGAAAGAGAGAAATTACCAGCCAAGAATACATATCTTGCAAAGTTATCCTTTAGATATGAAAGAAAAATAAAGACCTTTCCAAATATACAGAAGCTGAGGGAATTTGCCACCTTCCAGGAAATACAGGAGGAAGCTACTCAACTTGAAACAAGAAGACAAAAGGATATAAAACTATGAGCAAGATTACTAACAGACAGAGAGAAGCAGAAAATGGCAACCCCTACACAGAATAAGGCACTATACAATTAAACATAACATAAAGGGTAAAGGAGAAAAAAATATAAAAAAGAGAAAAAGAAAAGAATATGACAGTTTGCTACTTTAACTCAGAAATGAACTCACAGCATTAGTAGTTAATTTGTAACAACAAAAACATAAAAGGGGAGGCAGTAGAGGTCTGAATTTGCAAAGGGGAATGGAGATAAAATGCATGCTGAAGAAAAAGGACGATTGTATATATGAAATTTTCTTTTACATAAAATTAATGGTAACCACTCAAGAAACAAATGCAGAACTGAGACACATAACATTAAAAAAGAGGGGAAAAAATCATAGAATACCACCAAACTAAAATAACAGATAGCAACACAAAGGCAAAGAAACAATGGAGACACTGAGCTTCCAGAAAACAAAAGATAAAATAGCTATAGGAAATCTTCATATATCAGTCACCCTAGATGTAAATGGACTGAACTCACAAATAAAAAGGCATAGAGTAGCAGATTGGATCAAAAAAAACCCAACCCAACCAGATGCTGCCTCCAAGAGATACATCTCAGCTACAAAGACAAATATAGATTCAAAGTGAAAGAGTGGAAAACAATATTCCAAGCAAATGGTATTCAGAGAGAAAAGGGTGTAGCCCCTTTGGGATAAAAAAGGTAAAAGAGACAAAGATGGACATTTCATAATGATAAAGGGGACAATACAACAAGAAGACATAACACTTACCAATATATATGCCTCCAATTAGGGAGCACCAAAATATATAAAGCAACTACTAACAGAACTAAAGGGAAAACTGACAAAAACACAATTTTAGTAAGGGACCTAAATATACCGTTGACAGCTATGCATAGATCATCCAAACAGAAAATCAATAAGAAACTATCGGCCTTAAAAGATACATTAGAACACATGGACATAATTGACATTTACAGAGTATTTCATCCTAGAACACCAGACAATACATTCTTTTCTAGTGCACATGGGTACATTTTCAAGGATAAACCATATATTGGTACACAAAAGTAGCTTCAGCAAATTTAAGAAGATTAAAATCATACCAAACATATTCTCTGACCACAATGCTTTGAAATTGGAGGCAACTGCAAAAAAGAAAGCAGGAAAACCCACAAATACATGGAGATTAAACAACATGCTACTAAAGAATGATGGAGTCAAAGAAGAAATAAGAGGAAGATCAAGTGATCAAAAGAAATAAATGAGAATGAAATTGCATTGTATCAAAATTATTGGAATGTGGCAAAAGCAGTATAAAGAGGTAAATTTATATCATTACAGCCCTGTCTGAAGAAACAAGAAAAAGCCAAATAAACCCAATTATAAAGAACTAGAAAAAGAAGAACAAATGAAACCCAAAGTCAGCAGAAGAAAAGAAATAATAAAAATTAGAGCAGGAATTAAATGAAATGGCGAACAAAAATACAATTAAAAACAATTCATACAACAAAGAGCTGCTTTTTTGAAAACATTGACAAAATAGACCATTGACCAGACTCACTAAGGAAAAAACGAAAAAGACATGAACAAAATCAGAAATGAAAGAGGAGAAGTTACCACGGATACCACAGAAATACAAAGCATCATACGAAAATACTATAAAGGACTATATGCCACCAAACTCAATTTCACCTAGAAGAAATGGACAAGTTCTTAGAAACATATAGCATTCCTAGATTAAATCACAAAAAAATGGAAAATCTACATAGACTGATCAATAATAAGGATATTGAAACAGTCATCCAAAATCTACCCAGAAGAAAAAGTCCAGGACTGGATGGCTTCACTAGTGATTCTACCAAACATTCAGAGGATTTAATACCTGTCCTTCTCAAACTCTTTTATAAGATTGAAGGAGAGACAATACTTCCTAAATTATTTTACGAGGCCAACATTACCCTGATACCAAAACCTGGTGAGGATAATGCAAAAAAAAAAAAAAGAAAGAAAGAAAGAAAGAAAGAAAGAAAGAAAGAAAGAAAGAAAGAAAGAAAGAAAGAAAGAAAGAAAGAAAACTACAGCCCAATATATCTGAACAATATAGATGGAAAAATCCTAAACAAAATTCTAGCAATTTGAATATAACAATATACTAAGAATATTATACAACACAATCAAGTGGGGCTCATCCCAGGGACACAAAAATGGTTCAACATATGCAAATTGATCAATGTGATACACCACATAAACAAAAAATGAAAATCATAAGATTATATCAATAGATGAAGAAAAAGCATTTGACAAGATACAATATCCGTTTATGATTAAAACACTTAACAAAATGGGTATTTAAGGAAAGAAATGCAACATAACAAAGGCCATTGTATGACAAACCATCAGCTAATATACTTAGTGTTTGAAAAACTGAAAACTTTTCCTCTAAAAACAGGAAGAATGCAGGGATGCCTCTCCATCATCACTGTTATTCAACATAGTATTGGAAGTCCTAGCTAAAGCACTGAGGCAAGAGAAATAAATAAAGCGCATTCAAATTAGGAAAGAAGAAGTTAAATTGTCACTTTTTGCAGATGACATGATTGTTTATATAGAAAACCTTAAAGACTCCATCAAAAACTATTAGAAACAATAAACAAATACAGTAAAGTTGCAGAATACAAAATCAATGTACAATAATGCATTGCATTCCTATATATTAAGAATGAAATTTCAGGAAAAAAACATTCATTTTGCAATTGCAGCAAAAAGAATAAACTATCTAGAAAAAAACTTAACAAAGTATGTGAAGGACCTATACACTGAATACTATGACATTATTAAAAGAAATTGAAGAAGACACAAAGAAATGCATAGATATTCTGTGTTCATGGATTGGAAGAATCAAAATAGTTAAAATGGCCATTTAACCCAAAATAATATACAGATTTAATGCAATGCACATCAAAATCCCAATGGCATTTTTTCAAGAAATAGGACAAAAAAATCATCAGATTTGTATGGAATCACAAAAGACATCAGTAGCCAAAGCTATCCTAAGAAAAAAGCTGGAGGTATCAACCTCCCTGACTTCAATTTTTACTACAAAGCAATAATAATCAAAACAACACGGTACTGGCAGAAAAACAGATACACAGCACAATGGAATACAATTGAGAATCCAGAAATAAACCAACATATATATGGGCAGATAATTTTCAACAAAGAAGCCAAAAACATACAATGGAGAAAAGAAAGTCTTTTCAATAAATGATTCTGGAAAAATGGGAAAGCCACATGCAAAAGAATGAAACTAGGCTGTTATCTGTCACCATATACCAAAATTAACTCAGAATGGATAAAAGACCTAAATATAAGACCTGAAATAATAAATTGCACAAAAGAAAGCATAGGTACTAAACACATGGACCTTGGGTTCAGAGAAGATTTTATGAATTTGACCTCAAAGGCAAGGAAAGCAAAAGTTAAAATAAATGAATGGGACTATATCAAACAAAAAATCTTCTGGACAGAAAAAGAAACTGTCAACAAAACAAAGAGGCAACCAACTGGATGGGAGAAGATATTTGCAAAGAACACCTCTGATAAGGGGCTAATATCCAAAATATATAAAGAAATTATATAACTCAACAAAAAAACAAACAATTTAATTAAAAATTGGGCACAGAACCTAGACACTTCTCCCAAGAAGATATGCAAATGACTAAAAGATATATATTAAAACAAATAAACAAACAAACAACAACAACAAAAAACTACTCAGCTTCACTAGCTATTGGAGAGATGCAAATCAAAACCACAATGATATAACACCTCACACCTGTTAGAAGGCTATCATCAAGACATTAACAACAAGTGTTGGAGAGGCTGTGAAGAAAAAGGAATCCCGTACACTGATGGTGGGAATGTAAATTGGTACAGCCACTATGGAAAACAATATGGAGATTCCTCAAAAAATTCAGAATAGATACAGAGGGGAGGAGAGATCCAAGATGGCAGAGTAGATAAACACTATGCTTGCTTCCTTCCATGAACACACTAAAATTACAACTAAATTATAAAACAATCAACCTGGAGAACCATCTGAAGTCTAGCTGAACAGAAGGCCTATAACTAAAAATATAAAGAACACACCAAGGCTGATAGGAGGGGTGGAGGTGTGGAAGGGGTCCCCAAACTCCATTTGGTGGATGAGAATCAGGAGGGATATCTAGGCCATGGAGGTTCCCCCAAGAGGAGCAAGGGACCTCACCCCCCAACACACACACACTCCAGGCTCCCAAGCCCGGAGTACTGATGTCAGGAAGAGGAGCCCCCACAACATCTGGCTGTTAAACAACAATGCAAATTCCAACCACTCCGGGGAGACTGAAGGCTGCTGGAAACCCAGACATCCTCTTTAACAGCCCACACATGGACTCATTTGCTTGCAGGCACTCGCCATGGGCTCCAGCAGAGGGATGGTGACTCAGGGGGGGCCTCAGAAATATATGAGGAGCAGACTGAGGTGTGTGACTTCAGAAGGAGGACTAGAGGATAATTGGCATTTTCCCAGTGAGGAGTTCTGAGTAGACTGCAGGTGGGTGGGTGCCTTCTTACCTATGTTGAGCCTGCCCCTCACAGGCCAAATCTGAATCTGATTGGCCTGGGCAGCTCCACTGTTTTGCCCCGCTGACTCAGCTCAAAACCAGCCCCACCCAACTCTAACATTTCTGGAGGCACTTTCTCATGAGCAGCCAGTGCCGCCTATTACACTATTTCTTGGAAAACTATCAGAGTCTGGCAGACAGCAGGCAGGTGGCAACTGGCCTCAGTTTGCTCTGAGTCTTTGCTGAGTAGCTTCAGTTTTGGCACTGGCATCAAACCAGAATCTACATTAAGTGGGTGAACACAACTCTTTCTACTCTAGTGACAACCTGATACCCAGCCTCACCCAACTTGCAAACTGCACAAGGTTCTATCAGTGGTTAAACCTTAAGGGAGCCAGCAGGTGAAAGCAGGCCTCCAGGTGTCCTAGCTTTTTGTGGAGTTACCCCAGGCCCAGTACTGATGAAAAAAGGTGAAGGGATTTAGAAGTACAAATTGGTTGTCACAAAGTATTTATGAGGATATAGAGTATAGCATAAAAATAAAGTCAATAATATTGAAATAACTATGTATGGTGTCAGATGGGTATTACATTTGTTGAGGTGATAGATGGGAGGATATTGGGTGCAGGGTGAAAAACGTGAAGGGATTAAAATGTAAAAATTTGTAGTTACAAAATAGTCATGGGGATTTGAGTAAAGCATAGGGAATATAGTCAATGATATGGCAATAACTATGTATAGTGCCAGGTGGGTACTAGACTAGGCAGGGGGATCACTTTTAAATTATATAAATGTCTAACCACTATGCTATACACCTGAAATTAATATAAAATAATATTAAATGTCAACTGTAATTGATAAATTTAAAAGGGGGAAAGGCAAAAGAGAATAAAAGGTCCAAATTTCCAGGTATAAAACAAATAAGTCATGGGGACGTAGTATACAGCATGGGGAATATAGTAAAAAATATTGTGATAGTGTGGTACTGTGTCAGATGGTTGCTAGACTTATTATGTGATCATTTCTTTAGGTATAAATGTTGAATAACTGTGAAACTAATATAATGTATGTTAGCTAACATACCCCTGAAACTAATATAATGTATGTTAGCTCTATTTTTAATAAAAATCTTAAAAATGTATAGAGGGAATATGTCCAGGATATCCAAGAAGAAAGAGGAGTCTCTTTACTAGGGTGATAAGAAAACGCTTCCTGGCAGAGGTAGCATTTATGCTGGGCTTTAATCCTCCGTCGGGTGCAACTGATCTCATAGATTCATTGCACACAAATTTTCAAATATCTAACAGTTAACATAAGTATCATGATTCATAGCTTCCGTATCTTCCCCCTCTACAGTAACCTATTGCCAGTCGTGTTTCTGACTTAGTACAGTAAACATGTATTTCATAGTGGTATCTTTAATCTCACAGATTATTTGAGCTATTTGAGATATTTTTTATATTTTCTCAACAGATTTTTTTGTATAGTACTATCCTTTCAGACATTCCAGAATGAGATTGTAAGTATAGTTTTATTATTGAAACTTAGTAATTAGATATTTTATTTTCTAATTAATCTGACAGATTCATTGCTCCTGTTTAGGGTAATATTTTTCCTTTGTAGGTTTTACCTTCTCAAATGGCTCAACCTCAAAGATTTTATAATCCAAATGACCTGAAAGATGCTGAGATATTGTTACAGATGTTGATGGAGTTTGATAAGATGAAAATGAACTTGAATTTGAAGATGAAAGTGACACAGATGGTAAAGATCAAGTTAAAGAATGAGACCAAAACACTGAGCGAGAAAATTCTTCAGAAAGTAATCAAGAAAGTAGTAATGAAGAAATAGATGAATATTTTATTGGGAAAGATAAAATATAAGTGGTATTAATGCACAAGTGCTATACCTAGAGAATGAAAATGAAGTTAAAACAAGACGTTTATTTTTGAAATAGTTAAGTAGGGAATTGATAGCCAAACATATGAACCAAAGAGCCACAGAAAATAGGGGAATTCCTTCACTTCTCTAATAAAAATTGCAGAAGTTTACTACACATGCTGTCAAAGTTCAAGCAGAATAACCTGAGGCCACCACTTAGTCAAACAAAAGGACGTGGTGTGCACCTTGCATAGGAAACAAAAGACAAAGATATTCCAAATACTTCTGTACTTTGCAAACAATTTTTGTGCTTAGAACATGCGACAATGATTTGTGAACACTGTTGCAACTCAAAATTCAATGACAATGAAGCTGATGAAGAGCAATCAGATTAGTTTTTGTTATTTTATTAAATGACAAATTTATGCTTTGAATTTCTGTTGATTTTTATACTGAATTTATGTAATAAACATATTGTTTTTACTTTGTGGCAAATTAAAATTTCATTTTGAATAAGTAATAAGCATGCTTAAACGTTATTTTCATTCATTTTCAATTGAAGTAAATAAATGTCATACATTCATCTAGTAGATGCATTGCACCCGAACTCGTAAACTTTGCATTGTGCCTGATGGAGGGTTAAATAACATGATTTGAGAGTGAAACACACCGATGAATGGGTCACTTCAGATGAGGAAAGAGGCTGGTAACAGGAAATTACAGGGTTTGCTTAACAAAAATTGAGTTTTTGACTGAGTTTTATGATACAAAAATGTGTACAATGGGAGAAAAGACTCCAATTAATATTAACACACTTTGTGGAGGGCAATAAAGGTCAAACTTTGGTGGGGAAAATAAAAATAGAATTACCATAATACCCAGCAATCCTTCTTTGGGGTATCTACCCATAAAAACCTGAAAATATTTATCCGAATATGTACCCCTATGTTCATTGCAGCATTGTTCACAGTGGCCAAGGCACTGACATAACCAAAGTGTTCTTTGACAGATGATTGGATAAATAAGATGTGGTATAGATACACAATGGAATACTACTGAGCCATAAGGAAAAATGAAACACTGCCATTTGGGACAACATGCATAGATTTGAGATTATCATGCTAAGCGAAATAAGTCAGATAAAAAAGCCAAGAACTATTTGACCACTCATATGTGGGATATAAAACTGAAAGCAGCAAACAAACAAGACAAACAAACAAACAAACAAACAAACAAAACTCATAGACACAGATAAGATTTTAATGGTTACCAGAAGGTAAAGGGGGCGTGGGGTGGTAAAAGAAGGAAAAGGGTCAAATACATGGTGATTGAAGGAGAAGTGACTCTGGGTGGTGAACACACAATGCAATATATAGATGATATATTATAGAAATGTACACTTGAACCTATATAATTTTACTAACCAATATCACCTCAATAAATTTAATAAATAAAAAAATATAAAAGAAATTGTCGGGCCGGCAGAGTGGCACATTGATTAAGAGCTGGTTTAGGGATGCCAGCAGCCCCGGTTCGGATTCCACATATGAGGGCCAATGGCACTGCCCTCTACAACTAACAACAGCTCCATCTGGAGCTGGGCTGTGTGAGCCCCGGTGATGGTGTAGGCTGCAGCCCCTGCTGCAGTGGGCTGTCATAGGCTACAGTGAGTGGCTGGCAGCCAGTGTGAGCTGCCAATAGCCACGGTGAGCGACCATCCAGAGGCTGGCAATCTTCCTGGATCTGCCTCATCCAGGAAGAGCACAATGACAATGCCAACATGGGCCAGTGAAGCAACATCCTCCGCAACAAGACTGAAGAACAAAAAGACAGCAACTGGTCTGTTCCCCTTCCCCGATTCCCCAATGCTGTTCCCCTCCCCCAATTCCCCAATAAAATCTTTAAAAAAAAAAAAAAAGAAATTGTCAACACACACACACAAATAATTTGATTCAGAATCTAACCAATTTCCATTTGTGGGAAAAGTCTGATTTATATTTATAGGAAATACCAGAGACAGAAGAATAAGTTGAATGATACACAAAGAAGCCAACAGAAAATTCTGAATGTTATACATTTTACAGGACCTGATTTCTGTAATAAGTTAGTGGCAAGGAAGATGGGGGTGGGGGTGGGGTGGGGTGGGGTCGGGGGAGAGAGAGAGAGAGAGGGAGATTAAAGAGACGAGAGACATGATAATTGAATGTGACATGGTCCTTCCTTGTTGTGATCTTGATTCAAATGGAGTAAATGAAAAGATACTTTTTTTTTTTAAAGATCATTGGGGAATTTAATTAGGAAAAGCACTTTAGTTATCTTGTCACATAACGAACCAACCCAGAACTTAGTGGCTTAAAACAACAATAATTTTTTGCTCACAATTTTGCAATTAGGTCAGCACTCTGCTTGCTCCATCAGCAAGATCAGGGTGGCTCCTGTGAAACTTGAGGATTTACTTTCATGATGGTCTCGCTCAGAGTGAGCACATTTGTGCTGGTTGTCAACTTGGAGAGCAGCTGGGGCTGTCACCAAAGCCCTTGATATTTCTTAAATTAGGTCTCTTTACATGCTGCATGGGTTTCCTCACAATGGGACCCTGGGGTTTCAAGAAAGAGGAAATGAAGGCTGGCAGTCTTCTTGAAGGCTAGGCTTAGATCTAACACAAGCATACTTCTGCCACACTTTGTCAGTATAGTCACAGCTTTAGCCCACATTCAAGAGATTGGAAAATAGACTCCATCTCTCCGTGGGGGGAGTGACACAGGGAGGTTACCAAGGAATTATTTAAAGTTACCAAGGAATTCTTTTTTTTTTTTTTAAGTGTAACAATAGCACTGATTATCTAAGAAAATGTCAAAAAAATTAGAAATACAAAGTGAAGTGTGAAAAAGAGAGGTGACATGATGTTTAAAATACTTAAGCAGGAAAGGAAAATAAGAATAAAATGGGATAAATGAAGCAACTATTGTAATATTTTGATAATTTTTGAAAATAGGTGATGAGAATATGGAGGGATTATTGAACTCTACTTTTTTTTCTTTTTTTTTTTTTTTTGAGGGCAGTATCACTGGCCCCCATAAGTAGGACCTGGACTGGGGCTGCTGGCTTCCCAAGCCAGCGCTTAACCACCACGCCACTCAGCTGGCCCTTGAACTCTACTTTTGAGTATGAAAATTTCAAAATCCATTTTTTTAAAATACTGGGATTTGAAATAATATAGACCCTACAAGAGACTATAAGGAAGAGACTAAAATTTCTAGTTTATCTGGTTTTGATTCTGATTAAATTTTAACATTACATTTTCTTAAAATATACGTTAAATGATACTTCCCCAAAATGCTAACTTGGGGAAAGCATGCAGAAATAGAGGAACTTACAGAGGTGCTGAGGCTGTTGAGAGGAATAATAGAAAGGCATCCAAACATAGAGGGCTGCTTGACATTGGTGCAGATGATGTCTTTCTTGCATCTGAAAGCAACTGATGAGGACTTAATGTCTTGAATTTCTGCATCCATATTCAGACCATGAAGGGAAAGTGACCATGACTCTGACCTCAGTGGCCCTGTACATCAATGCCAACAATTGCCAATCCACAGAGTAATAGTGATATAAGAAGAATGACTTTTCTTCAGTAAGCATTCTCAGTCTTATAGTCTGTTACTTGGAACACAAAGCATTCTTAACTGATAACACTCTAAAAACCGAAGGCAGCACTGCAACTCTCTAGGTATTTTTATTTAACGACAAGGGACAACTGTAGATGTCCGTTCAAGAATATTAAAAATAAATATTATTTAAAGAAAAAATAAGTCCAGGACTAGCTGAAGAAGAACTATATTTGCAAGATCTAAGTTTAACTTTATAGCAAATCCATTTCTGGGTATATACTCAAAAGAATGGAAAGCAGGGATGCTAGTAGATATTTGCAGACCCATGTTTATGATGGCCTCATAAAGTTTGAGAAGTCATCCTAGAAAAAGTGCTACATACCTCATTGCTGAATATCACTATGGTCACTTTCGAAGCACTTCTTTTGGAAAGCTATGCACTGATGCCAGCACCTAGCCCACCCTCCGAAGCAATTTTGGAACTCTGTTTCTGGAATGGCCATGGGAGCTGTCATCGTATTACCCTTGATTTCCTGAATGTCATAAAAATGTCGTCCTTTCAATATTTCCTTTATCTTCTGGTAAATAAAGAAGTCATTGGGGGCCAGATCAGGTGAGTAGGGAAGGTGTTCCAATACAGTTATTTGTTGACTGCCTCAAAACTCCCTCACAGACAGTGCCGTGTGAGCTGGTACATCATTGGGATGCAAGAGTCATGAATTGCTAGTGAAAAGTTCAGGTGGTCTAACTTTTTCCTGCAGCCTTTTCAGCGCTTCCAAATAGTAAACTTGGTTAACTGTTTGTCCAGTTGTTACAAATTCATTATGAATAATCCCTCTGATATCAAAAAAATCTAGCAACATCATTGCAACAAGCTCTCGAACTTAATTGTCAGACATAGTGGCATTAGTCACAATAGGTAAAAGGTGGAAGGAACTCAGGTGTCCATCAACATATGAATAGATAAACAAAATGTGGTATATATGTACAATAAGTATTATTCAGCCTTAAAATAGGAAGGAAATTCTGACACATTCTATCATATGGGTGAGACTTGAAGACATTATGCTAAGTAAAATAAGCAAGTTGCCAAAGGACAAATATTAAATAATTCCACTTGGATGAAGTACCTAGAATAGTGAAATTCAATGAGACAGAAAATAGAATGGTGGTTGTCTGGGGCTGGTGTGGGGGGAGTTAGTGTTCAATGGGGAAAGAGTTTCAGTTTTACAAGATGAAAAAGTTCTGGGGATGGTTGGTAGTTATGGTTGTGCCACAATGTGAATATACTTAATGCCACAAAACTGTATACTTAAAACTGGTTAAGATGGTAAATTATATGTTATGTATTTTACTACCATAAATATGTGCTTGTCTCATATCTTACCATATAAGACATCCAATATTGTTTAAATTAATGGAGGCTAAAAGAGGGATGGGAGATGGGGAGGGACATGGGATGAAGCCCTAACCTGCGACCTTTGAAGGAAGAATGATATTTTTTTTCAGGGTTTGCTCCATATTTTCATTTTTTTTTTTTTGAGGGCAGTGTCACTGGCCCCCAAATGTGGGATCCGAACCGAGGCCGCTGGCTTCACAAGCCAGCACTTAACCACTGCGCCACTCGGCTGGCCCACGTATTTTCAATTTAGCTAGCTATGCCTATGGCTGTTTTGACTGCATTTTCCCTCCAGATTTTAGAAATATTATTGCCACCTTTAAAATCTGTTTACACCAATCTTGAGAGTTTCCTTCTCTCATTTTATTAGTCAGGGATCTTTATTAATACAGGAAACTGTTCAATAAAGATCTATCTCATTTGATAATGTTCTCTGAATCCCCTGGATTATGGCAGGGATTTTACTTTGTAATAATCCCCCCCTGAGAACTGTCCCAATAGCTGTGAAGGCAAGATAGGACTATAAGGGACAATTCTGTTTTCTACAGTAGCAAGGGACTGAAGCTGACCACAATGAATCTGATTGATCTGCTTTTCACTGGTAAGTTTCTTTACATGTACCATTTATATTCTCATTTTTATTTTATTGTGTTAGCTGAAAAGAATGAAATTAGGGTATACCCTAAACTTTCTATGTGGTGACATTAATACATTTAGGGTCTTATAAGAAAGTCCACATCAGCAAGAGGAGAATGTTTTCATTAAAGCACATAAGCCAACACTATTTGGAGTTGAGTGATTTATAAAAAACAAACAATATTTACCTACAACAATTCCTAGTTATTTAACATTTCGATGCTAAATTTCTAAGTAAGATCTGCAAACAGTATTTTTGAGGAAGTGGTTTCTTCTATGTATTATGAGTACAAGAAAAAAATTTGCAAAATATGTTGGATTTGTCTTGCTTGCTTTGCTTTAAGACATCCTAGGAATCAAAATTTCTTCTTTATTATGAGTAATAAATTCTATTCAATGTTGGCTTGGTTAAACTACCATGGAAGCAGCTTTCTGAGTTACACAGCACTGTAAATGCAAGGTACAATAGATTAATCCAGTCCTGCAGATGTGCTCACTGAAGGGTAAAACACCTCTCAAATTCTTTTTTACAGCATTACTTTTTTTTTTTCTGATTTAGCCTGAAGTAGATCAGTGAAAGTTAGCAGGCAGTCATAGAACTGGAAATATTTTATAACTGTAACCTGCAATTGTGACCATCTGCCAAATCTAAAAATGATTTTCAAAAGTAATTTTATTCATTTATATCTTTTTACAGAAGGGCATTTTGTCTGTTCATTGGTTTTCAAGACGTCAATGGAAGATCCCTGTCATTTGGGAAAATAAAATGTTTTCAGTTGGTGTTTGTTTTCTTTCCAAATTGCAAATACAATTAACATAAGTGCTAGAGATGGTGCTGACATAGGTTATAATACCTAAACCTGAGGTGTTTTAAGCCAAGATAAGGGATTTAATCTTAGAGCATCTTGAAAAATAAAATGCAATTGTGAGTTGTGTCAGGCTGAATCATCGAGTTTGGGTTGCTTATAGAGTTCCAATTTAAAAAATAACTGTTAGTGCTCAACTTAGCTTTGTGCCATATAAATCTGACTGGAGAAATCACATTTTAGGGGATTTAACTGGCATTGTATATTCTTTTCTAGTTGATCTAAAAGAGCTATATGTGGTTTACATGAATGTACTTCCCACGGAAATAGGCAGTGGAGCAGCAGAGGCTACTGTGTTCTGAATGGTACTCTAATCAGTATGCAAATGTTTCTATAACATAGCGTGGCTTGGTGTAGTGTGGCATATGTTTGAAACCCTGCTACTAAAGACATATAACTATACAATGAGCATGATTGTCTTTCTCTGTAAAATAGGGAAAGGGACACATCCTCAAATAGAATTGCTTCAAACCCATGCTTTATAGACTCAATTTGACCGTAACTCTTTTCTTTCTTTTAAAGTTGTCCTTAAAAAGTTACTTGCTCAGAAACATATTGGATTAGACTGAACCGTCAGGAACACTGAATTTTGTTCAAGTATTCCAAAATATATACATATATTATCAAAATTAATTGCTTTAGTAAGAAAATGTTTGCAAGGTACTTGGATAAAATCAAAACCATCTTGGCTGTTTTATTACTCCTTCTTGTGAAGTAAATAAATAAAATCATTTAGTGTATAGGTTCTCAACCAGGGTGTTATGAAATCCCACTGTGCTGTTTATGAACTGCGAAAAAGAGGTGGGGTCATGGATTTTGCCAGGAATTTGTGCATAATTCAATGCATGTTTTATCTGTGCCTCTATGAATGTGAACATATGGGACACTGAATTTTAAAAAAGAGATTAAAAACTACTGTTTAGTCAAAAGAAAGTTTGCAGAATTAAAAAGTGGAGGTATATTTACATATATTTAACTCTCTAGGAAGGAGATGATTTTAAATATTAAGCATCATATAAAGATTAGCACTAAAGAAAGTCAGTGAAAAAGTTAAACATTCTCTTATGTAAGTGTAGCTGGAAATTGTAAATCTTTCAGTAAATGTTTTTTTTTAAGAGAAATATAAGACAAACTTAATGAACTACCATTCTGAACCAAGAATACCATAAATATTCCATTAAAGGTGATTGTTATTATTTTGGATCTGTAAACTCACAATGGGGGTCTCTCATTCAAAAGAGAGGAAGGAATACCCTTTGTATGCCATTTTGTATGCCAAAATGTATGCCATTTTGACTCTAGCATTTTTCTTAGGGTTTTACATTGTGATAAGGCTTTTAGAAAGATTGTTCATTAGAAGAAGCAAGATGCTTTTCTTGTTGAGCTCATCATATACTTACTGAGTTTAACATGACTTTGAAACCCGATACAGTTACAAATCAATTATCCCTGCACCATTTCTCTGTCTTAATTTGAATTCTCTATTCTATCCCATTGGTTTATCTCTATCACTTTCCTTATTCTTGTTCTTTTACATAACTATTAAGATCATTGTAATGGCAAGTAGATATCTTACTCAGAAGAATATCTCTCTTTGTCCTTCTTCAAAATTTGGCCTTTTAAAGTCTTTGTGCTTCTATGTAAATTTAGGATCATCTTGTCAAGTTATATGAAAATATTTGATGGGATTTTGATTAAGGTTAATTTGATTTTTACATCACCTTTAGGGGTAATTGGCTTCATTATGGAGCTGAATCCTCCCATCTACAAACATCAGTAGCTCTTCATTTATTCTAATCTTTCTTGGCCTTTAATGATGTTTTATAATTTTCTCTATAAAACTTTTGTACATCTTTTGCTAAATTTATTGATAGGGTCTAAGAATTTGGGTTGCTATTTTGATTTTTTTTCATAATTTGTTTTTGCTGATTTACACATACATTATTTATTTATTTATTTATTTATTTATTTATTTTTAGCTGAGCCATCTTGCCACCTGTTGGCAGCTCAACGGCAACTCAGCTCGGGCTGGCCTCGAACAGCTGTTGCTCAGAGCTCAGCTCGCACTCTTGAGCGAGTTCTTAACCAACTGAGTCACTCGGCCGGCCCTCATTATTTATTTTCATACATTAATAATACAAGTAAATAGCTTTGCTGAAGTTTTCAAATTCTGGTAGTCTTTCTTTTCTATTTTTTTTTTTTAGATATTCTATGCAGACAATCTGTAAGTGTTCCTTGCCTTTAGCAACATCTCATCTTCTCACTGTTCTATAATATTGCAAAGTAAGAACGCTATAATGGCAGGCATCCTTGTCTTGTTTCTAATGGTCATGCAATTACTTCTAATTAAATCTTCCTGAGGTTTTTGATAAATAACCCTAATGAGGTTCTTTCCCCAATTTTGTAAAACTTTACCATGGATGGATAATAATTTTTTCAAAGGCCTTAAGGTATTTATTGAAAATAAACTTTCTTTTTGATATTTTAATGTATATTTAAATGTTAAAACATCATTATATTCTTACATTAAACATTAATTGGCCATGGAATATTTTTATATACACTAGTAGATTTAATTTTGTTATCATTCCATTTAGGATTTTTAAAAGCTATGTAATATATAAAATTGTTTTCTTGAATTGACAAGAAAATTATATCATTTAAATTTTCTAGAATCCTTATTAATCCTATGTTCCAGTATCTCAGTATATCCTCCACACTTTTAACTGAATGTTTCATGTGTTTTCTAGTCAGTTATCCTTCTATGCTACATCCTGGATGAGATCTCTTCAGCATTTTTTAATTCTTTTGAGAGGTCTAGAGTTCATTCCAGTTTTTGATTATTTAATATAAATTGCTATGGTCATTCATTTTCAAGACTTTTTAATTGTTTTTTGCTGCTATTTAATGGTTCTTGTTTCATTTTTGCCCATTTTGGTTTCATCATAGATTATTTCTTTTTAATTGGAATTAGTTTTTCATTTAGTTCTGTGAAGATGATAAATATACTGCCTTAAATTATTTCTCCATCCATTTTATGATTTTAATTTCATCTGGAATGAATAGTATTACTTTCAGACTGTCAATTCAGTTGGCTGTCCTTTTCATCATTTCCTCCCAAGACACATAATCCTCCCATGTGTCTTGGCTAATGCTGAGTAACTATTTTTCTCTTCTCTCTGTGTCTCTGTCTCTCCGGCTTCCTCACACTCTCCCTCTCCTTTCTCCATATCCTCCCTTCTCCCTCTCTCTTTTTCTCCCCTTCCTGGCCTCTTCCCTTTCTCCATCAAATTGTGAGGCAAAAATCTCAAGTCTTTTTGTGTCCCCAACTTTGTTGTTGTTTTTTGTTTTTTTGAGAGCAGTGTCACTGGCCTTCATATGTGGGACCCGAACCGGGGCTGCTGGCTTCCCAAGCCAGCGCTTAACCACCGCGCCACTCGGCCGGCCCGTGTCCCCAACTTTGAACCAAGGTTTGCATTTCTGGTCCAGGGATCTCATCCCAAGGTGACTGATCCAGTCTCTGAGCCAGCTGAGTTTTTTCATATCCCAGTTTGCTGGCTGTGTTGCTGAAATTTGATTTTATGGCCTATAGCTTCCTAGAAGCAACTGCCCTAGCAGCTGTTTGAAGAAGCATTTTTCAGCCTCCTTTCATTGTTGTGAGTGTTGCTATAGCCCCTGGATTTCTGCATGGAGTCTGCTTTATGTGGAGGATGTCTAATGCATGTTACCCCACAATCTGGCCCAAGATCTGGTCAGTGCTACCAGTTTGTGGATGGGCGCTTAACAGATCCAAAGTTTCACTTTCACTCACCACTTTGTGGTTCTGTTAGGTTTTTGTTTTTCCCAAATAAAATACATATTTGTGTATTTTAGAGCACACATGTCTTAGTTTTTACTTAGTTCTTTTTAATTTTCCTAATAATTTGCATGTGTTTTGCGCAGGGCTTACTTAAATTTAAAACTGCAGAGTATATTGATTTTGAAAATTCTAAAGGTAGACAATATGAAAGAAATTCAATCTTTACTTTAATTATATATTAATAAAATACATTTTTAAACATAAGGATATTTCAATGCAATACTACAGTTTCTTTTACTCATTGCTTCAAGCAAGAAACCTTTTTTATAATCCAACCGATGTTTATATTGATGACACATTTATCAGCATCACCAATGAATATATCTAGACATTTCAATATAGTAGATGTATGTCTCTCTTCCTCATGACAATTTCCAAATGATGCCATAACTAGACCAATTCTGTCTCAAAAGAAAAAAATATAACAAGTTAATTCAGTTAATCAATTGCTTTCCAAATACAAAGAAGATTTACAATATAGTTCACAATGGCTTTACATGCAAACTCATACATTTTAAAACTCATTATTCCATAAGAATAAAAACAAATAAGCAGCATTATTTCTTAATATGAATATTGTAACCCTTAATATTAATGCTTTTATTGTACTTGTGAAATATTTTTGCTATTTCAATTTGACCCTGTATTAATTTGACCCTGACAGTTCCTCTGTAAGGTGAATGAAACTGCTGCTTTATAATTGAGAAAGGTAAAGTATAATAGATTGTGTTTCTTATAGGAGGACACAGTACTAATTAGAAGGATATGTACATCTAAGACACAGTTTACTGGTATCCAAATAGTCTTTTATTTAGCATCTTGAACTTGATGTCTTCATCATGTTTCTTGAGAAATTGCCTTATTTTGTGTATGGCTCTCCAACACTTAAAGTCTTGTTTGAATTTCTAGCTCTGTAATAAGTCTTGAAAATGCTTTTCTTTGCTGTCTTGTTCACTGTTGAAAATTGACATACCATAAACTCTTATTCGTTATCCCCAGAATAATTTAGATAGGGTATACAAAGATGGGTATATAGGTTAGATGACTTTTCAAGGAAAATTACCTTTTGTTATTCCTTGACTCATAAATCTCTTTATTGGGGGAGGGCTCCATGGACAGCTTATATGAGCTGGTCCCAGAGCAACAAGCTAACCAAGAATGCACTTCTTGTAGAAATGGTTCTGTCATCTCACCTTTTGGGCACAGTGGAAAAGCACATGACAATCTTTTCATGGTGAGTGAACCGTTGAGTTGAATGGATTGTTTCTGTATTATAAATTTAGAATCACTTGCTTAATGATACCTGTTAATATAGCAAAAATCCACTGTTCTCAGAAAAGTCTTCATTTACTTTTAATTTCTGATTTTCTCTTCATTTTATTCTCTTTCATGATATTGGCTTATTAATATGAACTACCATTTATAGAGTATGTATTAGGTGATTACATGAATTAACTCAGTTAATCCTCAAAGCAACCTTATGACAAATAAATAATTATATCATTTTCCAGATGAGGAAACTGCAGGAGAGAAAGGCAAAATAACTTTCTAGGGGCTATAAGCCATGTCTGCATGGCTTATCAATAGTTGTTAATAAAACAGGTGTTCAGAGTGGGCAGAACCCTGGAATTGCAGCATTTGCCAAAACTATGGTGTAAATGTTCCTACTATTGTCAGTTTCAAGCTACCAATAATTTAAAAACAGGCTTACAATATGTGAATATTTAATTATTCATTATCTCTAGTGCCGACTCCAGCACACCACTGGCGGCTTTAATATCTGTGCTAACCACTTTCTAAGCTGCTTATAAAATTTATGGATACACACCATCAACTTACAAAACATGAGTATTACTAGAATACAAATTCACAAATAGTTTTTGTGAATTATCTTTATAATTACTAGAAGCATAGAGCTCTCCATGCTTTGCAAAATTGGCCCTGTTCCTGTTTAACAGTGTTCCCTTAGTCAATTGTGCTGTATTTAAATTAACTCCATACTAATAAACTTATTTTGCTTCTATTGTGGTTTAGGACAATAAAAAACATTGTATATCTGCTGCAAATAATGAATTTCCCTATACTTATAGATATCATCATTTACCCTTATAATCACACTTTCCCCCAAAAGCAACACAAAATTTGATATTAACCATCACTTATTCAGTGCATCCTTCTTCTAAGGCACTGTACAAGGTGATAATATATATGAAATTATTTGTGTCGATCCTTACAATAACTTTAGAGAGGGTTAGAAATATTGAGAAAGGTTAAATAAATTTCCCCGTTAAAAAGCAGATGATTCAGGATTCAAATCCAGATCTTTTTGTGACCTAGAGAAAGGGTAATATACCTTTGAGTTTTACACCTACCTTCACAGCTACCTATTTTATTCTTTGGGGATACTGAACACTTCTTATTTGCATAGGTTATGGAACATTTTTGTTTCCCAGAAACTTAAATCAACTAAAAAGCAATGTAAGTTGATTAGTAACAAGTTTAATCATAAGTCTCAGTAAGTCAAATTAATCCAAAAAGATTTTTAGTGTAGTGGAAACTGTTTCCTCTATTCTATACCCTTTTCAGTGTCCACAAGATGTCAATGTTAACAGAAATGCATAAGAGGAAGCAACAATGCATTTTACATATTAATGGGAGAGTGACCATTTACATGAAGAGTGTCCACTGACATTGCAAAATGTTTGTAAGCATTTTTACTCTACAATTCAAAAATAAAAATTGAATAAGCTGAAGAGTCTGAAGAGATTTCCTTAAATGTGTGAGTTTAATAAGCATGCATGAAATATAAACAAGTTCATGGTTGATCAGTCTACTAGACTTTTTTTCAAACTTCACTGACATTGCAAAAGTACATGAGAATAATAAAAGCATGATTTAAATTGGTAGAGCTCTCTCTCCATATTGATATATAAATAGATCTATATATGTTACTCTATAAATCTCATGTACAATAATATCTCCACATTTAATTTAAAAATTTGTGCATATATACAAACATAAATGCATGTGTGTGTATGTGTGTGTGTGTGTGTATACACTGAAAGGCACCTAGTTCAACTGTTGATTCCACTATTTAATTTTTGAAATATATCAATCCTATGAAATTATCACTGATACTTATTTCTAATGAAAATGACTCCAGAGCTTAGATAAAATAAAGTCTATTAATAATAAATTTAGTGATTTCGAACTTTCCTTACTTCCCCTTTAAGCCTCCTAAGAATGGATGCTTTTTTCCTCCTAGTGTCCTCACTTCCTGTTTTTTTTCTAATTAAAGGAAAATAAGGTTTTGACCCAGTAATTACAGTATCATAAAGATCATTATTTTTTGATTCATTATCTAGAAATACTATAAAGACATCCCTAAAGTTAATGAAATTATGCTTCAAGTTCTTAGTCCTCAACCCAAAAATATTTGTAACCTTCCCTGAAATGAGAGGTGCTACCAAATTCAAACTCTTTGGAACCAATTTGACAGCATATCTAGCTGTTACAGTGGAAATTATAGTGCATACTGAAAATAATGTCATTTGCCACATGAATTGAAAGGGAAAATCAAAATGACAAAAGAAATCTAGGCTTCTTGGTTTCCTTTAAAGATATTTTATTTATGCATATTTATTAGGAGTTTTACTACATGAAAAACACTGTTTTAAGCAAGGCTGGACTTACGTAGATGAACATAAAATGATCTAGTGTCCCAAAGGAAATGATCAGTGCAGACCAACTACACAATTAAGAGGTATTGAAAGAAAAGTTTATTTGGGGATTTGAAGTGAGGAACATCAGAAATATCCAGCTTGCATTTTAATTGCAGTTCCAGGAAGGTTTGGTAATGGAAAGCTAGTCCAAAGAGAAATCAATTTAAAATATGACTTTATTAAATTTTGTAGAGAGGAATAATAAGTGATCCACTTATAGTATATTAGCAAAGCCAGAGAGGTTTGGAGGGCTACTTCCAACAACAACAAAAAATAGTGGGTAAAAGTTATATAGAGTGAATAATCACACAAGTACATAAATATGCTAAAAGAAAATGTACTAATATACTAGCCTAACTAGGAATCACTTCTTCATTAAAGTATTGGCTGTTAATGCCTGATTCTGTATCTATTTTAGTATCTCTTTATTATGACTGAAGCTAATAAAAAATCTTAAATTAGAAAGAGAGTGAGAATATAAAATGTTTGTACCTCTGCCAATTTGGGGTTAACTGGATCAATCCTGAATTATCTGATTTGCCATCTACATTGATTAAAGTAAGCAAATAATTGTCAGTTTTCCACTTCATTTTGTATCTCATAAGTTAAATTGGTAAGAAATTTGAGTCTTTTCAAAAACGAGCTTAAATGTGGGACAGGGACAATGTCTCTATTATTTATTTTATATGTTACACATATTATTTGTATGTTGCACAAAATATTCATTCAATAAATATTTGTAAGCTAAAGGAATGGATCAGTAAAGGTTCATTAACCAAGCTAAAGAAAACCTTGTTAATGGAGAATGTATGATGTGGTATCCAAAAGCATGAGCTTTGGAATTGGGCAGATAAGAATTTTCATTCTAGCTCTGCCACTTACCAGCTATTTGACCTGAGACTCTCTAACCTCAGTGTCCTCACCTGTCCAATGGGAAGAACAATGCTCTGTGTAGATTTATCCAAGTTCCCCTGCTCAGAAGAGAATCTCCTCTTGCTACCCTAGGCAGGAAGGATTTAGCACAGAAGTCAGAGAACTACGGGAAGGACCGATGTGTCTCACTACAAATGAAGTTGCAAACTACAGCCTGGGGTGGCCAGTATCTATACAGCCCATGAACTTTTCCACTTAACAAAATATGTTTAAAAACAAAAACAAAAGTAAAGAAGACTATGCCATAGAAACTGTATGTGATCACCCAGAGCCTAAAATATTTCTATTTGGCTTTTCACAGAAAAAGTCTGCTGACCCCCACCCTAGAGTTGTGCTATACAAAGGTGGCAATTGAGTGCTTGAAAAGTAGCTAGTCCGAATGCAGGTGGTCTTTGATAAAATATATGCCATATTTGAAAGACTTTGTAGAAATAATAGAGTATAAAACAGGTTATTAATATTTTTATATTGATTATTTGTTGAAATGAGAATATTTGAGCTATATTAGGTTAAACAGAATTTCATACGTCTCTTTTAACGTGGCTACTAGATTGTGGCCTTTACTTCACATCCCGCCTTTCAAATGTGACATGGATGCTTATGTTCTGCAAAACCTAAATTATATCTGTTATTCAGGCTTCAGGGAGCCTGTGAAACACAGCTTTTAGCCTTCCGGCTTCTGACAGTGAAAGGCACACCAGAAGGAAGGTGAGATGTTAAGTGGTAATCTTCTATGTCCACAACCCTTTCCTCCCGGAATCTTTTCATTGTTATTGTACTGTCATCAGAGAGAGAGAGAGAGAGAGAGAGAGAGAGAGAGAGAGAGAGAGAGAGAGAGAGAGAGAGAGAGAGAGAAGGAAGGAAGGAAGGAAGGAAGGAAGGAAGGAAGGAAGGAAGGAAGGAAGGAAGGAAAGAAAGGAGAAAAGAAAAGAAAAGAAAAGAAAAGAAAAAAGAAAAGAAAAGAAAAGAGTCACAGAAAGAAAGAAAAAAGCAGTGCCCTCTTGCTTCTGGAGCTCCTATAGTGTTCGGGAGGATGGCTGGCTTTTTGAAGGTGCTGTCCTTTGTCCCTGTGGAAAATGATTTGTATCATTCCTACCCCAGGCTTACAGTTTTACACTAACATTTAAAATGAGTTAACAATAACAGCTCTTCTGCAATATTTGAGTCTTATAAAGTCATAAGTGAAGGCTTTAGATTTTTTTCCAGTTTAAATGGAGAGAAACGACAAAAAAAAAAAAACCAAAAAACTCAAGACGATCTAGTATCATGATATTAAAAAATAAATCACTAACAAAAGAGTTGCTATAAAAAGACTTGGCTACAACTAACTTCTGACAGTCTCAATAGAGGCTGGACTTCTGGGTCACCTGAAGATACAGGTATCCAGACTCCACTTTGGATGTACTATCAGTAAGAAGGAACTAACTGCCCTGCCAGTAGAAATCTAATGTAATCCACAGATTTTAGATTTTCTAGTAGTCACACTGAAATTGTTTAAAAAGACAAATAGGTGAAATTAATTTTAAAATATTTTATTTCAGCCAGTACTTCATACGAACATGTAATTAACATAAAAAAATAATGAGATATTTTATATTTTTGTTTTTAAACTAAGGCTTTGAAATGTGGTATGTATTTTATACATCTCAATTCAGATGCTAACATTTCAATAACTAAAGTGAAATCTGGTCATAGTGAAACCACAAAAACCGTGTAGTTTTTACCTAGCTTCAGTTTTTTGTGTTTTTTTTCATTTTTGCTTTTAAATTAATTTATTTTTTTTAATTAGTTTCAGGTGCACAGCACAATACAATAGTTATACTGTTTACCCCACAAAGTGACAACTCCCCTTCCCCAGTTCACCACCCCATTCCTCCCCCCCATATCATACATATCCACTACAATTCCTTTGACTCCCTTCCACAGTATACTCCACATCCCGTGACTATCTATATATTCAGTTACAGTTGGCATGCAATATTATACAACATCAGCTTCAGGTGTACAGTGCAGTGATCCAGCATCTACTCCATCCATGGAGTGGTCTCCCTAACAAGACATGTGACTATCTGACACGCCACAAAATTTTTACAACATTATTATATTCCTCGAAGTGTGTTTCATATCCCTGTGGAAAAATTGTAGTTGTCTATTTATGCTGTCTAATCCCTTCCCCTTCCCCCTTATCCCCAGCCCCCTCCCAACTAGCAACCCTCAGTTTTTCCTCTATATCTATGAGTCTGTTTACTTTGATCATTCATTCAGTTTTTCAGATTCCACATATAAGTGAGATCATATGGTATTTGCCTTTCTCCGACTGACTTATTTCACTTAACATAATAGTCTCTTCACAACATTATCAATTACACTACCAGAACTGCCCCCATATCCCTGCGGCAACATTGTAATCACCCACCTACGCTGTACAAAACCTTCCCTGTCTCCTTCACCCCCACTCCTTCCCAGCCAGCAACGATCAGTTTTTCCTTTATATCTGCTTGATATGACTTCAATCCTCTTAAATTTACTGAGACTTGCTTTGTGCTCTAACGTGGTCTATCTTGGAAAATGTCCCATATGTACTTGAGAAGAATGTATATTCTGTTTTTTCAGGGTGAAATGCTCTAAAAATATCAACGAAGTCCAGCTGGTCTAAAGTGTCATTTAAGACGTCTCTTTCTGTGTTGATATTCTGTCTAAAGGGTCTGTCCATTGGTGACAATGGGGTGTTGAAGTCCCCTACTATGATAGTGTTACTGTTGATCTCTGTCTTTATGTCTGTCAAGATCTGTTATATGTAATTAGGAGTTCCTATGTAGGGTGCATAAATGTTTACTAGGGTTATAGTGCCCTTCTTTGTCTTTTATTGTAGTCATTTTAAAGTTTATTGTGTCCAAAATAAGTATTGGTACTCCAGCTTTTTTTTTTTTCTCATTTCCATTTGCATGAAATATCTTATTCCATCTGTAAACAGCATATACATGTGTCCTATTTTCTTATCCACTCAGCCACTCTCTGTCTTTTGATTGGAGCATTTAGCCCATACACATTTAAAATGATTTTTTTTTTATTTTATTTTATTTTATTTTATTTTTAATTAGTTTCAGGTGTACAACACAGTGCAATAGTTATACATTTTACCCCTCAAAGTGACAAACCCCCCACCCCCAATACACCCCCCCACACACACCCGTATCATATATATCTATTACTCTTCCTCTGACTCTTTTCCACAGTATAATCCACATCCCGTGACTATCTATATATATTCAATTACAGTAGGTATACCACCTCCACTTTAGTAAAACAGTGCAGTGATCAAACCTCTACTCCATCCATGAAATGGTCTCCCTAACAAGACCTATGATCATCTGACATTCCACAGAATATTTACAACATTATTAATTATATTCCCCAAACTGTTTTTCCTATCCCAGTAGCAATATTGTAGTTGCCTATTTTTGCTGTCTAATCCCTTCCCCTTCTCCCTCATCCCCATTCCTCTCCAAATTAGCAACCCTGATTTTTCCTCTATATCTGTGATACAGTTTCTGTTTACTTTGCTCATTCATACAGTTTTTCATATTCCACATATAAGTGAGATCATATGGTATTTGTCCTTCTTTGACTGACTTATTTCACTCAACATTATAGTCTCTAGGTCCATCCATATCATTGCAAATGGCACGATTTCATTCTTCTTTATAGCGGAGTAATACTCCATTGTATAAATATACCACAGTTTCTTAATCCAGTCATCTACTGACGGGCATTTTGGTTGTTTCCAAGTCTTAGCTATTGTAAATTGTGCTGCTATGAACATCGGGGTGCATAACTTTTTTTGAATAAGTGTCTTGGTTTTTTCAGGATAAATACCTAGGAGTGGAATTGCTGGGTCAAAAGGTAGCTCTATTTCCAGTTCTTTGAGATACCTCCATACTGACTTCCATAGTGGCTGCACCAATCTGCAGTCCCACCAACAGTGCAGCAGGGTCCCCTTTTCCCCACAGCCCCGCCAGCACTTGTTGTTTGTTGATTTGTTGATGATAGCCATTCTGACTGGAGTGAGGTGGTATCTCATGGTGGTTTTTATTTGCATTTCCCTAATGACCAGTGAGGTTGAACTTTTTTGCATATGCCTGTTGGCCATCTGTATGTCCTCTTTAGAGAAATGTCTCTTCATATCTTCTGCCCATTTTTTAATTGGGTTGTTTGTTTTTTTGGTGTTGAGTTTCATGAGTGTTTTATAAATTTTGGATATTAACCCCTTATCAGATATATCGTTGGCAAATATATTCTCCCATTCAGTAGGCTTCCTTTTTGTTTTATTAATGGTTTCCTTTGTTGTGAAAAAACTTTTAAGTCTGATATAATCCCATATGTTCATTTTTTCTTTTACTTCTCTTGCCCGTAGGGATGTATCAGTAAAAATATTGCTCCGGGTAATGTCTGCAAATGTACTCCCTATATTTTCATTTAGGATTTTTATGGTTTCAGGTCTTACATTTAAGTCTTTAATCCATTTTGAATTTGTTCTTGTATAAGGCGTAAGGAGATGATCCAGTTTCATTTTTTTGCATGTGTCAGTCCAATTTTCCCAGCACCATTTATTGAATAGACTATCTTTACTCCAGTGTAAATTCTTGCTTCCCTTGTCATAGATTAACTGTCCGTAAATGCTTGGATTTATTTCTGGGCTCTCTGTTCTGTTCCACTGATCGATGTGCCTGTTCAACTAGCAATAATCGCGCCTCGGATAAACCTCATTGGCTACGATACTGCCACTGCGCAAAGCTAAAAAAAATGATTATTGATAGGTGCATATGTATTGCCATTTTGTTATTTGTATTCCTGGTCTTCCTGGGTTAGCTTGTTTACCCCTTTCTCCTGATTAAAAAAGCCCTTTTAACATTTCTTGCAATGCTGCTTGGTGGTAATGAATTCCTTAAGCTTATTCTTTTCTGAGAAGCTCTTTATTTCTGTTTCAATTTTAAGTGATAGCTGTGCTGGGTAGAGCAATCTTCGTTGTAGGCCTTTATTTTGTGTCACTTTGAATATCTCCTGCCACTCCCTTCTGGCATGCAGAGTTTCTGTAGACAAGTCAGCTGTTAGTCTAACAGGGGTTCCTTTGTATGTAACCTGCTGTCTTTCTCTTGCAGCCTCTAGGATTCTGTCTCTGTCTTTAACCTTTGCCATTTAAACTATGATGTGTCTTGGTGTGGACCTGTTTGGGTTCAGCTTGTTTGGAACCCTCTGCACTTCCTGGGCATGTATGTTGATTTCCTTCACCAGGGTAGGGAACTTTTCAGTCATTATTTTTTCAAATACATTTTCGACCCCTTGCTTCTTCTCTTCTCCTTCTGGTATTCCTATGAGTCGAAGGTGTTTGCGCTGCATCTTGTCCCATAGGGCTCCTAAACTATTTTCATTGTTTTTTATTCTTCTGTCTTTTTGTTGTTCCAACCAGGTGATTTCTGCTGTTTTGTCTTCCAAATCGCTGATCCGCTCCTCTGCTTCATCTACCTCAAGTGTGTTCTTCATTTCAGTTATTGTATTCTTTTGTTCTAACTGGTTGCTTTTTATGATTTCTCTATCCTTCCTTATGTCCTCACTAAGTTTGTTAAACATTCTTATCAGTGTTCTAAACTCTGTCTCTGAAAGATTGGAACCCTCTGTTTCATTTAGTTCCATTTCTAGTGTTTTCTTCTGATGTTTTACTTGTGACACGTTACTTTGTTTCCTCATTCTGGCTGTCGCTCTGGGATTGCTTTGATGTATTAGATAGATCACCAAGAGAGCCCTGGCTGGATCATGCAGGCACACAGCTCACAGCCCAACACTCCCAGGAAAACTCCCAGTCTCAGCCTGTCCCAATCAGCCACTCACAGATCATGCCGAGCAGCCTGACAACCGATCACCAGCTGGCAACTCTGCAAGCGCAGTGCAGAGAGCCGGAACCCGAGGCGCCTTGCGCACTCCCGCATCTCAGTGAGCAGCCTGTTGGAGTTGGAGAGCACCTGCCCATTGTTTCCCTGGCAACGCAGTATAAGCCGGCTGGAGGGTGGGGATCCAAGGCCTCATGCGCACATGCACACATGCACTTCTGCACCAATTCCACCAGACCAATGAGGTCCTGGACCTGATCCTCTGTGGGAGGGCCCAACTCTGACAAAATGGCACCCTCCTGTACACCACTCGTGTGCAGGCTCCACACCAAGGGAACAATAGTCCAAACACCTCCAGCCTTTGCACCAAAGGTGCTCAGTTCATCCATCCCCGCAGGCTCCTGGGTCCAGCTCACACAGCTACTCCCTCCACCAGTAACCAGGTAAGTGCTCACCGGTGTGCAAGCCTGTGCGCCGGCCCCACTGATTCTCTAGCCGCTCTTAGCCTCACCGAGCTAAGCAAAGAGAGTCCTCACTAATTTACTGCTGCCTATCTTGGAACTCCTCTTCCCGGCAAGGGAACTCTGGGCTGGTGAGCTTGGTGTGCGGCCGGAGGGTCTCTCCCCCAACAGGAGAAGTCTCCCCACAGTTGGGGCTTCCCTCACAGGGTTCGCCCTCTGTCATCTATGCCCGTCCTACCAGACCCGACGTGGCCTCCTCTTTAAGTTCTTCGTTTAGTGGTTCTGTTCATCTAGTGTTCCAGGGACCTCCGGGGTTGAATGCTGTATAATTTGTTTGTAATTTTGGTGTGATCCTGAGAGGTAGTTAGCACAGCGTCTGTCTAGTCCACCATTTTTTTCCCAGCTTCAGTTTTTAAAATTAAATTATAATTTAGCACCCCAGTCACACCAGCCACATATCAATTGCTTAATAGCCACATGAGACTAGTAATGGCTTCAGTATTGGACAGTATAGGAGAGGTTTGAAGTTGCTGGTGGCATTGAGGCATTAAAGTAACCAGATAACATCATACCTCACTTCACTTAGGGCACTATAGCTATTAAAGTTTAAAAATACTTGATGATAAACATTTACTTGTATACTTTTAGAAAGAGATGAGACCATAGGGAGCAGATGTGCTAACCAATGAGGAAGCTGAAATTACTGACTTACCTGAAGAAACAGATATAGTCAAGACTGCAGTTCTTGCTTCCCAAATGCTAATATTGTTATTTGGCATTGCTGCCACAAGGTGTGTGTGTGTGTGTGTGTGTGTGTGTGTGTGTGTGTGTGTGTGTGTTGTGGTATGCATATGCGTGTTTGCAAGAGTTAGAGTAAGTAGCATAAGTGGGTGAGTATGTTTTGGGCAGATGAAAAGTGAATAGGAGGGAAAGATAGTAGAATAAAGAATCCAACCTTATAACTATAATCTGATGATATAGGGAACATAGCAGCAAGAACTTCGGATGACCAATATAGTTAAAAGACTTGAGTTTTAATCCTGCTCCCCAGGCAGCTGAGAACCATGTGTCCTTGAGAATATTACTGAACTTCTCTGATCCTAAATTTTCTGAGCAATAGAATATGGATACAAATGTCTATCTCTTGAATTGTACTGAGGATCAAATGTTATCACACATGCCAAGCACCTAGCATAATGCATGGTAAATGTTCATTTTTCTTCCTTCTGTAACCTATCGCACCAGGGCAGAGTGATCCTTTAATATCCTTGATGCGGTGACTTTAAGTATAAGCTCTCATTGGAGCTTGGATATTGTTTTAAAATAATTGTTTAAAATAATTTGTAGTCAACACTCCTTACCTAAAAGCATTGATTTTTTACCAGGCTGGACAAGAAGAAGCAACAGGATTTATTGTTGATGTGCATTAGAAAACCCAAGATTGTAATCTCCACAGATTGCCTGAAATCATGAACACTCAGGTTGAGTGCAGTTTTTGACAATTCAGCCTTAAATGTCCCACCACGTGTGGACAGCAGTAAACAGGAAAATCTATCATGGTGGCTCTTGTTTGCCTAATTCATATTTCAGGGTGCTTTTTTGTCCATTTTAACTTCAATATTTTTAAGATGCTAGTTAATTTTTTTTATATTCTCTCCAATCAACATTATGCACTGATTAGAAGCACTGGAAAAGTCAATTAAATTGTTCCTAGCTACCAGATGTTAATGAGAGAGTAATACAGCAGATTCTAACATAGTTTTAAAGACAACCGATAACAATGCATGTCTAACAGTAGATTTGAGCTCAGCACTAATGAGGCGAAGGTCAGGGGTTTAATCCCTTTATGGCCAGTTATTTTTACTGTGTTTCATAGCCACTGGCAGCATCCATGACCCCAGCCCATTGTCTTGGGTATGTGCACCATTGATCTTTAAGAAATCTTGGTTGGAGGATGGGGAGGCTCCAGCACAAAATCATTATAGGAAGAGCAACCCCAGGGAAGAACAACCCTGCTAACCAGTAGTTCATTTGTCTGTGTACATTTTCCTTTGCTATAATCAGACTTCGGGCCATCAGTGTAATTCTCAGCTTTCAATTTAGGATAATTCATGGGGCAATGGTAAGAACATTAAAAGAGAAAACCAAGTTCTTGCCCTGGCTTTTTTCCTAAATAGCACTGAATAAGTCATTATACTAATCTGGGTCTCAATTTCCACTTCTATAGGACAATAGGGTTAAGCTAGATGGTCTCTAAGGCCTCTTGCTGCTCTAACATGGTTCCATGAATATATTTTAAATGAATTTGAATGGGGAGTGTTGTGTAACATAAAATTATTATTTTGCTTTTCGAACTACAGAAGTAAGCCTTGTAAGATGACTTCTAATGAACCCTGCTGTATGTGTCAGGGCACTCTAGAAAAACAGAAGTAATAGGATGTGGACATACAGAGAGAGAAATTTGAGGAACTCACTCATGCAATTAGGGAGGCTAGCCAGTCTGAAATTTGCAGGGCAGGCCAGCAGGCTGGACACCAGGGGGAGTTGATGTTGTAACTAGAGTCCAAAGATAGTTTAGAGGCAGAATTCCCTCACCTTTGGGGGACTACAGTCTTTTTGTTCTAAAACCTTCAACTGATTGGATGAGACCACCACATTATGGAGGGTAATCTGCTTTACTCAAAGTCTATTAATTTAAATGTTAATCTCATCTAAAAAATAATTTCTCAGTGACTTCTAGGCTGGTGTTTGACCAAATATCTGGGTACTGTGGCTTAGCTAAATTGACACATAAAATTAACCATCACATCTGCCTTCTGGGCTTTATGTCCTTGTGTCATCCCCACCTTTGTATGTAACTTGATTCCTATAGAATTTGGGGAAGGTGATAAGATGTGCCTTCCATAATTAGGCTACAAAAGACTGTGACCTCTGTCTTGCTAGCAGGCTTTCCATTGTCTTCCTGGATTGAATATTATGATGAAGCAAGAGCCCATCTAGACAGGCCCATGTGACAAGGAGCTGGAAGCAAATTTCAGCCAACAGCCAGCAAGGAACTGAGGACTTTCATTTCAACAGCCCTCAAAAAACTGAATTCCACAATCACTGAGAGAGTTTGGAAGAAGATCCTTTCCCCAATAAAGCCTTTGGATAAGACCTCAGACATTTCAACCAATAACTTGATTGCAACTTTGTGAGAGACCATGAAACAGAAGATACATCTAAGTCATGCCCATATTCTTAATTCACAGTAACTGTAAGAAGATAAATGTGTATTGTTTTAGGGCTGCATTTTGGAGTTATTTATTGCACAGCAATAGATAACTAATACAGGAGCTAAAATTAATTTGACAAGTTATTGATTGGGTTATTTGCAGATAATCAAACCCATGACAGCTAGTTTAAGGAAAAAGGTATATATTACAGGTTAAGGAGATCTCAGAACTGTTGAGAGTCTGAAGACAGATACTCTAGCTGAGCTTGCAGGAATTACCCTGAGAATCACACTACAAAACATGCTTGCTAAGAGAACTGCTGCTTCTGCCACAATCAGGAAGTGGCCAAATCAAGAACCACCATCAGAGTAGCAGGCTTCAGAGCCACACTGTCTCTGCTGAGATTTGTTACATTAAAAATGGAGGCCCACAACATGTCTTTCCCCCTATGTTAGTTTTATATCAGTATCTTAAGTTGGTGCATGTGCAGATAGGACCTAAACCACATACATATCTTATTCTAGTAACAAGGGAAATCCATCACTTTCTTTCTTTCTTTCTTTCTTTCTTTCTTTCTTTCTTTCTTTCTTTCTTTCTTTCTTTCTTTCTTTCTTTCTTTCTTTCTTTTCTTTCTTCCTTTCTTTCTTTCTTTTTCTTTCTTTCATCTCTCTTTCTCTCCCTCTCCCTTCCCTCTGTCCTTTCTCCTTTTCCTTCTCCTTCTCCTGTTTTTCTCATCTTCCTCCTTCTTCTACACATTGGTTTTAGGATCAGTGACTGACAGATGTCAACTACAGCAAGAAATATGTATACCCCAAATATCTAGAGTGTAACATAGGTAACTATGCAATCAAGTACTATATTTTAAGCATTAAGCCCAACTTCTATAAGAATTATCAGAAGGAATTTTAAAAAATAATATGATGTACTTGTCAGGAACACCAAATTTGGGAGTCAAACAAACACTATAAAAATCCCAACTTTGAAATTTACTAATTATGTGATCTTGGACAAGTTCCTTACACCCTTTAAGCCCTGTTACTTTTTCCATAAAATGTGGAACCTGTTTCTGTTATTCATCACTTGAGAATAAAAAGTGAAAACGTAATTACCATTATTAGTGCAGTGGCTGACACAAAATAAACAATCAATAATTGGTTTTATTTCTAAGAACACAACTGAGAGTTGCAATTTAATGGTGCAAGTTCCATGGAGAAATTAAGATTTAAGCTGGGCTTGAAAAGACGAAAAACTAGAGATAAAATTAGTGAAAGAAAGGTGGTTAGACATTATCATTGCACACTGTCCTAGGATCTTTCACAAAAGGCCTTAAAAAGCACTTAAAGTGTCTTATAAATGGATAAATGGACACAATGAAATTTGACATGTCATCTTAGAATAGGTGACTAATGGAGAAGTCAAGGTAGGTGACTCCCAGGTTTGTATTCTAACCGCTCAACTTCATTTCTTGTCTCCAAACTATTAAAATTGGGAGTTTTTTGTTCTGTCTTCATATTAGCATCAGCATTGACATATCTATTAATAACATAGACACTGAAGGGAGAAAATGAGATTAACAATAGCATCCCATCAGCTAGGTCTTCATCAAACTATGAACAAGAGGAGTCAGTGTCAAAACAGTGCATGTAATCCTTTTCTTGATTACTAGATTATAAAATGACTTATAACAAGCTCACACATAAAACATAGATTACCTTCATCAAAAAGACTGGGTCTTTCTTTCTCTCTCTTCCTTCCTTCCTTCCTTCCTTCCTTCCTTCCTTCCTTCCTTCCTTCCTTCCTTCCTTCCTTTCTTCCTTCATCTTTCTCTCTCTCTTTCTCTCTCTCTTTCTCTCTTTCTCTCTCTTCTTTCTTTCTTTCTCTCTCTCTCTCTCTCTCTCTCTCTCTCTCTCTCTCTCTCTCTCTTTCTTTCTTTCTTTCTTTCCTTCTTTCTTTCCATTATATCTATGATCATTCCAGCTATTCTTGTGCCACCAATTCACATGTGAACACCTGGTGCTTTTAAGTAGTTTCCTCCCATAAACAAAGATTTATTTTAAAATAAAATGAAATCAGTAGATTAAGGTTAATTATGCCCCACTCTCTTTTTCATTTTTTAAATTTATGATGCAATTACTAATTGAATCTAATGAAAGCCATGGTTATTTCTAATCATGTTTTAAAGAAAAAAGAAAAAAGTAAAGCAAAAAATGCCCATTCCTAATTTTATTTTCTCTTAAAGGCTTTTGTCATTCCTTCTGACTTTGGATTGGAATACTGTAGATAAGGAACCACGGATTGTTTCTACCAGAAAAATTTTAATGTGTTGTTCACCAACCTTCATTCTGTAAATGCAGAGACTGAGGTTCTGAGAGGTTCTTGGATCCTGACCAGTTTAGTGGCAGACCTGGGAAAGCAAGTCAGGCCCTGGAGTGCCAGTTCAGTGTTTTTCCGTTGTAAAGATGGCATTTGATATTTCACTTATCTTATTTCCTGTTGTACTTCTTGCAAGTTTGTTAGGCTTGCTCAATTTCCATCTGTGGCCAAGAGGATTAAATAAGATGATGATATAAGTGGCATGACGCAGGAAACTTAATAAACATTAGCTGTACTTCTCCTTTCTAAAACCTTGTAGAAATATAATTTCATAAATCACAACACACGTAAGAAAGATCACTATTTCAAGAAATTTGAAAGGTGATCTTTTTGAAAATAAAGAATCTTTTATAATGCAAATAACCACCCCCTAGGTAACGCATTTTGCCATTCTGGATATCTGTAGTTCTGTGAGAGGAGTTTTTTGGCCCAGGGTGGTAGAAAAACTCACTTAGCACACCAGTAGACAAATGGCAAAGTTCCATGCAATTTCCCAGCTCTGTCCCTGATGGATTAGATATGGTACATGCACATTCCCCAGGCACTACCAGCTATAGGATCTGCTATAGGATGATGAGGCATGTGGAGATGCTATGCACCACCTGCTTTTCTTGGGAATACCAGAATTCATTAGCTATAGAGGGTTGTTACTCTTTGACAGGAGCTGGACAGGCTGGCAAGAAAGGCTACTTTTTCCCATCAAGATGAGCTGACGTTGCTTCTTCTTTTTTTTGCTGCATTCTCCTGGGGGGAATAAAATCTGTTTTCCCTGAGAACCATCACTTCATTACTGGAATATACCGGGGAGCCTCCAATGTGCAGACTGTCATCTAAATTCAGTGATTCCTGAGGTACCCACTTTTAATTAAATGGGCTATCATAATTACTGAGCATTTTTTGATGATGATAATGGTATCCACAAAATGATTAATACCTTTAAAACACATCAATGTGCTATCTCCATACTCCTCCAAATAACACTAAATTGTTAGTATTAGTGCTTTCATAAGGGTGTGCTTTCCAAGGTGTTTGTTTAATAGTGGCATACAGTATTCTATTTTCTCTGCATTTTTGTAACCACTCTCCCTCTGGCCAGGAGTGCTTGTTTGTGAGATCTAGATGGCAGGTGGTTTTTGCATCTGTGCAGTCAAGTATAGAAGTCACATTGTGTGCTAGTTAAGACATTAGCCACAGGGCCGGCCGAGTGGCACGGTGGTTAAGCGCTGGCTTGGGAAGCCAGTGGCCCCAGTTCGGGTCCCACATATGAGGGCCAGTGACACTGCCCTCAAAAAAAAACAAAAAAACAAACAAACAAACAAACAAAAAGGAAGATGTTAGGCATAAAGTCCCACAGTCAGTACTTGCTGATTATGTGACCTTAGGCAAGAATCTTGACTGTCCTGTGCTCAGATTACTCACCTGTAAATTGGGGATGATTGTAATTATCAACATCACAGGATGATTGTGAGGATTCAATTACTTAATACATGTAAAGCATTTAGAACTGTGTTTGAAAACACAAGAGCGGTCTGCCATTGTTATTATACAAATCAAGGCATTAGAAAAACAATAGGATTGAAAGTCTTGTCATTCTTAGCAACTTGCTTTAACCTAATGGGCTCAGACTAGCTACACTTATTAATATTCCTCTTTGCTGTGTGATCTATTTGATAAGCTTGGAGCCCTCGTTATTTACAGGGTTTTTCTCCACTCATTTGAAATCAGGTGTAGAGTCTAGGTTGAAAAGTTCATGGCCGGTAGGACTCTTTCATGGGTGATGGCTTGTCACACAAACTTCCTCCTTGTTTTGAGTGCAGAACTGATAGCTGGGTGTATATTTTTTCATCTGTCTGGTGGCTTTAGGTGAACTGCAAATCAAGTCTACTTTATTAACTTTAAAGCATCATAATCATCACCATTGCCAGCTGTCCATTACAATTTTTAGAAAAGGAACTTATATTGACTTCCCTGTATTTTTCAGACATCTGTGGGAAATTTATTGATGAATAAGAGGCTAAGAATTGTTAAAAACAGGCTCATTCAGATTGGATGAGACATTCTTGGAATCACTGTATTTTAATATTAGTAATACCATTTTAGTTATGCAAATGAATACTCTCCATTCTTGCAAGAGAATGAGTTGAACAAGATAGATATTGGGTTATCTTATTTTAATGAAAAGTTGTATGAAGTATACGTGTGTGTTTAAATTTCTGTTCAACTCTTGCTTTAATATCAGAATTCTATGTAATTTTAACAAATAAACAATCTAATAAGGGATAATATCTATAAGTATCTTCAGTGTGTTTGGCATCATACAAGGATTTTATAAAGGTTTTTTTTGTTTTGTTTTTCTTTTTTTTTTTTTGAGGGCAGTGTCACTGGCCCTCGTATGTGGGACCCGAACCACGGCTGCTGGCTTCCCAAGCCAGCGCTTAACCACCATGCCACTAGGCTGGCCCAAGGGTTTTTTGAAAGTTGGGAATATCATGGAACTCAGCAGGATCCTAAGATCAGCAGTCATTGACAATAAATACCTGAGAGAAGGCCCACCTGTAATTTTTCTTTGCATCTTAAACAGTGTCTGGTACACAGTAGATGCTCAATAAATGTTTGTTCAATGAACTGTGCATGTATGAAAGAAGGAATTATATAATTCCAAAGGAATGTATTTAAATGGAAATAAATGACTAGCATTTAATCAAAGTAAACTACTATATGCATGACCCTAGACAAGTCAATTTCCATGTGCCCCTCAGTTTATTCAAATGCAAATCAAAGGTCAGATCTCATCAGCTCTACAGTCTTAAAAATTCCATGGCATTTACACCATCATTTACTGCCAATCAATTTTCTCTCGTGCAGAAACACCTTTTATATTTCCGTTAGCTAGGCAACAACTCCCGACATATTCGCTTCATCTTTTGACTTAGTGATTTAAAAGTAAGGTTTAAAAACCTGTTGACTGGCAAAAATAACTCTCCAAATAACCCACAAAAGAAACAGTTTATTCGGGAAAAGAAAAAAGAAACGAACACCACCACCTCAGTGCGGGAATGCACACCTCTGATCCGGAGCTCCAGCCAGCCACTCACGTGAAGAACAGGCAGCCGTCCCAATCCCAAGACGGCTGTTCTATTTATTAGCATCCCTCCCCCAGAAGTTACCACAAAGTTTAACAGGAAGTCAGGACTAGAGAGTTACCAAACTAGCCCAGCCCCACCCATAGTCATCTCAGCTCTGTGGTTAAACATCTTAAGATGCCAGTTCACTTTTATCAAACCAATAACACAGGAAACAGGCACATATTCAACTCAAGCCCAAAGGACAGTAAACTGAAGCCGGTGCATGAGAATAGAAATATGGCGATTGATACCCAAAATTTCTCTCTTTTAAATGGCATCTTCTTTCTTCATTTCTAATTGTGTTTTGGAATTTGACCTACTTTTACCTCCTTTCATGATGATGTGAAAATGCTTTGCTCCTAGAGTTTATTTACTCTTATCTACTTCACAAGTAACACAGGTTGGACATATTCTTTAGTTTCTACTGACCCATTCATAATAATTTGCCTACATTTAATTTCTTATTTTCCTAATAATTGCCAGGGGTTAAAATTAAATCAAACCACAAACTCCCTAGTGAATGAAAAGCAAGACTAATCATTAGTGCTTGATTTAGGGGATAATGAAATGAAGGCTAACAGGAACAAGTGTTGCCTGGTATTTATGGCAAGTGTCAAATTAATGGACTTGACAGAATTGTTTCATTGACTCTCTGAAATGGTATTTACCTTTAAGAGTTCAGAGTAACACACACACACACACACACACACACACACACACACACAGATGTATTTCTAAAAAATAAAGCTATATATAGTCTTTCTTTGACTTGCTCCTCTAGGAACAAAGAACTCAGGGTCTGAACTCTGAGGGACAAGACAGTCTGCTTATGCAAGCAGAAGTCAGAATTTGAAAATAGGTGCTTTGATTCTAGTATAAACAGTATTAAAAACTGCTTAACCAATTCGGTAATAATCTACAACAAGACAATACCCAGGAAACAGACGTATTACTTTAATTAAGTAGATGTTGCCCTATTTGAGTAATCCTTTCTTTCATGTAATCACACTTTAGACAAGCATTTAATATGCTTGACTCTCTCCCTACCCTCTTGTAGGAAGCAGGTTGCCCAAGCAGAACTACATTCACTCTTTCATTTTAATAGGGATTAAAAAGAAGTTTTAGCTCAAAGTCTTTTTCAAAGTATTCATTACTAAAAAACTCTTTAATCAAAGATCTCTAAACCTAAGCTGATTCATTACAAGCAAAAATTGGATGACTTGGATTCCAGTAAAACATAGCAAAGTAGATAGTCCCTAGAGAATGTTGTCATAATATATGCCCTAAAAAGAATCAGTACAGTAAGGAACTGTACTGATCCTTGAACAGTACAGGTCAGGGATCAACTGTACTGTGATTCAAATGATTAAAAATACAAAAGATAGCTAATGTTCCTGGTCTTTGTTATTGCAAATCCACCTTTTGTACTGGTCTATCCATGGTCTCATGAAATTCCTTCAGTCTTATTCCAGATGTCTCCAAACCTCAGCCCAGGAATTACTTGATCTGCAACCACAGATATTTAATGAGTATTGTGTGAGCCCAACACTTGATTGTATTAATTCAGCCAAGGTTTCACCCAGGTGAAGCAGAAGACTGTGCTTGAAAACTATGCTCCCTGCCCCAAATAAAGCACTTGGGGCTTAATTGTACACATATTTTGTGAGACATTTGGAACTAATCTCATTGGTAGCAAAAACAATGAGTTACTGATATAATAAGTTGATGCAAAAGTACATTTGACCCTTGAACAATATGGGGGATAGGGATACTGACTCCCTCACAATTGAAAATCCACATATAACTTTTGACTCCCCCAAAACCTAACTACAGTTGGCCCTCTGAATCATAGAGGATTTTCAGGACAACCACTGATATAGACACCAAAATCCTAGGATGCTCAAGTCCCTTAAATAAATTGGCATAGAACAATGTATGCAGTCAGCCATTCACATCTGCAGATTTCCAACCAAGAATGAAATATTGGTTCAATGGATGGTTGAATCCATCTATGGGAAACTCACAGAAATTGTTTTTACTGAAAAACCAAACAAAAACAAAAAAAACTACACATATAAGTAGACCATGCCATGCAAATTGTGCTGTTCAAGGATCAACTGTACTGTGATTCGAATGATTAAAGATACAAAAGATAGCTAATGTTCCTGGTCTTTGTTATTGCAAATTCACCTTTTGTACCGGTTATCTCTAGCCTAGACATCTCTTCTCTCCATATTCAAAAGAGGTAGAACCTGTCTTGAAGAGTGCAAGATTCTCAATCCAAAGAGATTTATGCAAAACCATACAACAAATTAACGATTCAGGACAGTGGACTCTCATTATTGAGACACATTTGGCCCAGGCTGCACAGATTATGTAAACATGGAATTTACCTGTTCCTAGCTATATTCCAAATACACACAGCAGGGAAATGCTACTACAAAGATGGATGACTATCCTCTTTCTTCATGATCCTCACAAAGCTGATGTGGCTGCTAATTGTGATGAAAGGGACACAATTAGCTTCTGGGCTGAACTTTGGAAACATCTAGAACAAGACTGAAAGAATTTCATAAAAAGACCATGGCTAGAGGTTTGCTGTTTTTAGGACACATGATGACAAAGCAGAGAACTGAAGGAGCTGTCAGTGTAACCTTTAACTCCTCAAAGCTCTGTTGATATCCCAACTCACCTGGGGAATTGGGGGAGAGGAACAGCATTGGGGAATCGGGGAAGGGGAACAGACAAGTTCCTGTCTTTTTTTTCTTCAGTCTAGTTGCAGAGGAAGTTGCTTCACTGGCCCATGTTGGTATCATCATTGCGCTCTTCCCGGATGAGGCAGATCAGTTGCCGGCCTTTCTGGGTGGTCACTCACCATGGCTATTGGCAGCTCATGCTAGCTGCCAGCCGCTCACACTGGCTGCCGGCCACTCACTGTAGCCTACGGCAGTCCAGCAGCCTACACTGTTGCCGGGGCTCGCAGCCCAGCTCCAGGTGGAGCTGTTGTTAGCTGTACAGGGCAGTGTCACTGGCCCTCATATGTGGGATCCGAACTGGGGCCGCTGGCATCCCCAAACCAACTCTTAACCAATGCGCCACTCGGCCGGCCCAAAAACAAATGTTTTTAAAATGAAGGAGTGAATGAATAATAATGAGAGAATCTGAAGAGTTCTTAAAGGGTACTTGGGAGCAGTTTAAGCTTTTTTAAGGATGGTGAAAGATGGATGACGTATTCTTCCCCGAAAAGCGTAAGGCATTTTACACAACTCTCAGTTGCTCTGAAGACAAATGCCATATGAATCACAGGTATATTTCAACACACTCAGGGTATTACAGTAGGCTAACTTTCTACCTTTCTCAGAGAAAGGTAATATATAATGTAATTAATCTGGTATGTACCTCTTCCCTTGGTCTTTGTGGGTTGTTGACAGGATATGGAAAGCTGAAATCATGAGGATTTAGTTGTTTATTTATTTAGTTTAAAGACTTGCTCCTTAAAAAAACACACAAAAAAACAAAAACAAAAAACAAAAAAACCAAAGTTCTTTTGGGCCGGCGAGTGGTGCGGTAGTTAAGAGCCGGCTGGGGAAGCCAGCGGCCCCGGTTCAGTCCCACATATGAGGGCCAGTGACACTGCCCTCAAAAAAAAAAAAAAAAAAAGACTTGCTTTATTAACTGTTAAGGGCTTAGAATAAAGCATAAGCCCTAGTTAATAAAGGAAGCATTCTATGTTTCTCAACATTGCCAAGATAAAAGGAGAAAAAAATAAAAACTTGAACCAAGGTTCTATGATATATTAATAAAATACAAAGGGGAAACACAAACCAAACCATTTTACTAGGAGAAGGCAAAATGAACTACATTTGGATTATACTAGAAAATGAACTATACTTGAATCCTGTTTATGATTTTTGAGATAGTATTATTTTATTTTACTTTTTATTTTATTTTACAGGAAGTTTCTAATTTTGAAAATGTAAAACAAAAAGGAAGTAAGTAAAATTTACTTTGAAAACTTTGTGTTATCTTCTGTAACGTGAAATGGAATATTTTAGTGGTTTTCCTGTCAGTGTGCTTTTTTATAAATTGTCATGTGTAAATCTAGGTATGTTTTACTCTGCTACCACTTATCCGTTTATGCTGATGCACAGGAAGCCTATATTGTGACATTCCCATAGACAGGGATGTGAAAATTAAATTTTCAGGAGATTTAAACTAGGGTCAGGTTAAAGTGGGAGCTTACTTGAAAACATTTCTATCAGTGATCTATTAATCTTCTGAAGAGTTCTAATCCAAATAAAAATGTGTTTGGAAAGAGATTTGGGTTATTTAGGTCAGGCTTGGCTTTACATTCAGCACATCAGTACACCAGAGGACATGACGCACACATGTTGCATAGGTAATGGGATTCTAACTAATAAGCAGGAAATACATAGGGACGGGAAGTGGTTTATGAGGAAATTTCCAGACTGGTTGCTGATGATACAGAAGAATGGCTTTCTTGCACTATGGAATGGTCTGAGACCAAATTGATAATATGTTGAACTCTGAATGCAGTTTTTTTGTTATTTTGTTTTTTTCCAATAGTCCCTGCTCTCACTGCCTCACAACCTGCTCCCCCAAGCACTGTGTGCCTTCTTATATTTCCTCCCTTTCCATCTCAAAGCTTTCTCCCAGTAAGGATATAAAATGCATCCATAGTAAGTAGGTAATTGCATGATTAACAGCTTAGAGCACCTTCTAGTCAAGGGTAGTTGTATTTTAGCCACAGTTAACTACTTAAACTACTGAGCTGGAGTATAGAAGGATATTTGTTTGTTTGTTTGTTTGTTTCAGGGCTCTTCTCAATCTTAAAAATCACCCCACCTATATAACTGTTTATTTGATCCATGGATAAGGAACTCATTAATTCCACATCAAATATTTAAATGAAATGACAGCTATTGACTTATAATTGATTCTTCTACAGACTCAAGGATACCAACGTATGGAGGGGCAGCGAGCAGATGAATGAAAGGGAAAATACCTCATGCTGACTGAATTAGGACTTTTCAAACATAAACCAAATCCATTAATGTGCTCCTCAGATTCCAGCCGGTTAAAATAAAAATGAAGAGTTTTTGGAGTTCCTCAATTTTTTTGTGCACCACTCCCCTGAACAAAATAACATCCCATGTTGTTGTACACTTACTTCACTTTATAATATTGTGAATAGCTTTTTTGGAAGACTTGCTATTTGCCAAGAGAGGTCCTAAGTGTTTTGCATTAAAATTTTAAAACAAACCCAAATAAAATGGTTAAGAAAAGAAGAAACATTCTACTCGTATGTGTAGGGTTTTGCTTATCACCTTGAGCTTATAAAAAGGTGAACTTGGAATGAAAATAGTGGAAAACACTCAAGCTATAACAAAGTTAATTATATGTACAGGATATGTATGTGTTCACCCAACACATAAATTGATTGACATGGTTGAATCAGTATAATCCTATCTTCTGTTTCTGTTTTAGACATTTTATCATGGACAATTCAGTTATACACATTTTCAGTTATACAATGATGAACTCACATCATGAAGTCTGAACAAGTATCAACCTATAGTCAATCTTATCTCATCTCTATCCATTTGACTTCACACTCCCCCAAACCCCCACTGTATTTTTTAAAGCAGATCCCAGACATATATTTTAATGATTCAATATCTATCTTTAAGAAAGAAAGAACTTAAAAAAACATAACCCCAACACCACAACTGCACTTGCACAGAATAAGGAAAATGACATATCACCAAATATATAGTCAATGTTAAAATTTCTCTGATAGCCTCAAGTAATTTTTTATAGTTAATTTGAATCACCATCCAAACAATACCCATGCAATATATTTGGTTCATGTCTCTTAATATGTCTCTCTCTCGATTTATTAACTGAAAAAACTGGATTGTTTATTCTGAGGAATTTTCCATATTTTTGAATTTTGTTGATTGCATCCTTGTATTCTTAAGAAACATATTCTTCTGTCCTCTATGTTTCCTGTAAATTTTTAGTTAGATCTCAAGGCTTGATAAGATGCAAGTTTTATATATATATATATATTTATATATATATATATATATATATATATATATATATATATATTTTTTTTTTTTTAAGTAGTTCATCAGTTATTCCACACCTACTGTTGTGTTACACTGGAAACCCATATATTTGGTCATCTTTATTTTTGTGACTGAAATTGCTTAGTGGGTTCAGAGGTATCAGATTGATCCATCCAACATAAAGTTACCCTTTAACCTTTCATTAAAAGCTTTAAGAGCAATTGGTGATTATTGCCTAGAACTGCTGTTTTAGGGATTGTATGCTGGTTATATTTCATTTGCATCATTCTTTCTCTATTTATTGAACATAATTATTTGAAAAAGAACTTTCCCACATTAACTATTTGATTATATTAAGATACATTCATGTATAAATTGTCCAATCTTTTTTTTTAATGTACGTTAGTTTCTCCATATTACGTAGAAATTTCCAGTTAAGATTATACTTGTATTCACTGTATTTTGCCATGTAGGGCTAGAAATATTCAGGACCATAAATACACCTTACTTAGAGGTAGAATTTATTTCTGTTGTTAAAGGCATTGGACACATGTCTAAATAATCTAATTTCTGTTTGATACAAATATTATTTATTAAATATAGACTTAAATATATTTTTATTTTATTTCTCTAGCTCAATCCAGAGATCTATGTCTGACAACAATGGATTTGGTTAGTAATTCATAAGACCTTCTTATAGATGATATGTTCTGTTTTCTTAAAAGTTCTTTTCTTCTGATACTGCCTTAAAGCAACAATTAAGTGATTCATGAAAATCAAAATGACTTGTCTTTGAATTCTATCGAAGAAATCTTTTTTAAATGTGGTTCGATTCTAACCTTAAACAAAGAAATCATTGATTTATTCAGGCTAATTTCCTTTTAATTAAAAATAATTATATTTAGTGATGTATTAGTTAATTACCTTCCAGCTTCCCAACTTTAACTTGGTTCACCTGGTCAAGATGGCATCTTAGATAACTTTTCAGGTTTATAGACCTACGAGTTAATAATAAAGAAATAGAAAATGGTTGGATTACAAAGACTCTGGGGCATTAAAAACCCCAGACCTTTTCTTTAGTTTTGTGATTACAGTATCCATAGTAATAGTAAAGGCAACTGGCTTGATTAGTGTCTTAAATCTGAAGTAAATCTCTAATTCTGTTAACTACTTTTTGAAAGCTAATGGATAATGTCTTTCCTTCTCCTCCAGAAAATAGGGTGTCACTAATTATAAAACATTCACAGTGGCAAAAAATTTGGATTATTCAGTCAATAATTCATTTTTTAATGCAGCTCGTCAAACTTGTGGATACATTTTCTCCTGTCTTTCTCCCCAGAAGAACCTAGGAGTTGGATGTTCAAACTACTTTCCCCCTCTTTTCAAAATCAGTTTTCTGAATAGCTCTGAAACGCTCAATCATACCAAGTTGATGATGATCAATGTCTCTGCCAAGGGTGTCTGTGTCTGCTATTCTTCCCATGGCAACATCCATAGGGGCAGGGTCCAAACTCATTTGGGAAGGTCCTGTGGTCAATTAGTTGTTAACTATTTTGAATATTAGCCCTGATTTGAATAGTGCAACTCTTAAAGAAGTAAAGCAAATATTTATTTCCCAGCTAGAGCCATTCTCATAGTATGCTATTCTCAGAGTTTGTACACAAAGACTACAAATGTTTCCACCCTAACGTAATTCTTGGTGATCAGCTGCCTTCTCTGTAGTCAAATACAACAGTAAATGACTTTAAAAACAGCACAGCATGTGGAGTTTGTTTCCATGTGATGCTTTGATTACATTATTTAAATTTACTTTATCAATGTTATGATACAACATGTGGAATGATTAGTCTTTGGCAAGTAGATTAGAAAGTTCCAATTCTTCATTTCTGTGCAGTTCTGTTCTTCACAATATGCCCAGGCCCTGCTCCAGGTGTTGGTTGGGAGAACACGACTGAGCGAATCATGGTTCTTCCACTCAAGGCTCTTAGAGTTCTTGAAATTAGCACAGCTCAATGTTCTCTCTACACACTTAATCATTTTGTTAAAAATGATGAGGCATGTGGAGGGTGGGTATCTGAGGGTGAGGGAATCCCAGCAGGAAGAAGATATGTGGAACCTCATGCAGAAGAGACATACTTTATTCACTGACTCTCTAGTGTACCACCCATCTGGTACAATGGCCGGTTTTATACTACACAGAGACAAAAGTGGCACACAGCCCGGGCCCTTATATAAGTATATACGTAAACAGGGTGCGCGGCGCCGGCGCGCATCCCATCCCCTCGACCCGGCGGTTTGTAGTCCCGCCGGATGGCCTGGTGAAGGAGACTGGCTCTATTTTTCCTACAGTGGGGATACTTTAACTTATGCATAAAAATAAATGTTTATTAATTCAAGAAAAATGCTCCAAAGAATAATATAATCACAAGCTATCAAAAGGTATTTCAGTAGCAGCATTCAGTAGCAGCATGAGCCCCCATATACGCTTGGGGGCTTATATAGTTCATGGAAATAATTTGGAGCCCAGAGAACACCTGGGGGTGTCCATCAGGGACTAGAATTCCCTAGAATGGACCACAGAGCTCTCATATATCACCAAGTTACAACCTTGTGCTGAACTTTTGATTTCAAATGTCTTACACTTACTGTGAATTTTGCTAGCCAATCCTCTGCTTTACTTTAAAAAAGAAAACAGTCAACGACATCACCTGGCAGGAATCCAGCAAGCCTGAGAATGATTCCCACATCAGAAGACTCTGTCAGCTAAAGGGTAATTGCTAAATTTAGTTCCGCTGACTTTGCATTTTCCTAGTGTAGTTTAAAGGGCAGGTAAGAAAAATTTACATCTTTCTCCATTAAAATAAGCAGGCATTCTGGTCTACTTTAAAGGAAAGACAAGTAGAATAGAAGGGAATGTATATATTATTAATAAATTATATACATGTGAGTGTAGATACACGCAGACATACAGAAAAGAAATGGAATCTAATTAAGTTGCCCGTTGAAGCAAAGGATCAATTGCAAATAATATTTGAAAGTCTTTGTGTGTCTAAAATAATTTAATATTTTAATAATTTAAAATTAAAAATTGGCACATAGAGAAAAACCTCTAAAATAACATCAATATATTAACAGTTATTATATTTAGGTTCTCTTTAAAAATTTACGACAAATAACCTTGATCATTAATGCAAAATTGTATTATTTTATAATTTAAAAATTCTCAATCTCGGGCTCTCTGAGTAGCGCAGTGGTTGAGAGCTGGCTTGGGACGCCGGCGGCCCTGGTTTGGATCCCACATGTGGCGGCCAGTTACACTGCCCTCAACAGCAACAACAAAAAATTCTCAATCCCAAATTAGCAGCCAGATATAGAAAAATGTATTAATAATAAATCACCTCATAATTAAAATTACTTAACTTTGGGAAGGTAATGAATAAAACAAAAAACCTTAAGAGCTCACAAAGGTGAATAAAAAGTTGATTTAGTTGGTATTCTCTCTCCAGTTTTGCTGGGATAAGAAATATTTGATTATATTAGTTATTGATTATTTAAGGGTTTCCGATTACAAATTTTTAGTATGCAGATGTAGTCTCTTAATAGCACAGATATAGTTAGAATTGTGTTTAGTTCATCTAAAAAGTTAAGATTTTTTAATATCTTGGGACAAAGGGAGTTACAGTGTATTTTTATAGTTAGTTTAACGGTTTGTTTATACATTCTGTTCAGATTTTTGCCTCTTGTTTTTTTAACAGAGCTATTAGCTTTACAAAGTAATTATTTATGAAAATAATCATTTTTCCCTTGAAATACTTCAACTTTATCAACGATTATATGACATTCTTTGTGAATAATTTTAACTACTTACAATTTTCTCCATTAAATAAGCAAATAAATAGGTGAAACATTTTGGGATCATTTTAATATTTTCTTTTGATTACAATATAGGAAATGTTTTAATAATGCCATGTTTTAATTGGACTCTGTCTTCACCTCATGGATACCAGCTGTCTTCATTCACGCCGTCAGTAGGTTAGTCAAATATCCATACACACATCCCTTTAATAAGCACACTATTTTTAGATTAATGTATATTGATCTATGGATAAAGAAGGTATAACTTTGTGTTGTAAGTTATAAATCTCTACCAAGTATTCTAATTTCTAAAACTACTTTTCTGTTAACCGGTTTTTTGTTTTGTTTTGTTTTTAATTTAAGAGTAATAGGCATGTGATTCTATGAGAGCTATTTTTGACAGCAGCAGGAAAAGAAAAATCTTGGACCTTAGGTGAGGTGCTTTGGATTAGTGGTCTCTGTTTTGTCAGAGAAGAAAGAAAGCCTTTATAGAAAACTTCTCAGTTTTCATATTTCTCAGATTCTTGAGTGACTGTGTGTGTGTGCGTGTGTGTGTGTGTGTGTGTGTGTGTGTCTAAGAAGTTTAGCTGACATTTCAGCAGTAGCAGCTGAGTCATAGAACATTTCCTTGGGATTAATGGTGTGCTAGGGAGAGTTGATGGCCTGAGACCAAGGCTATTGGTGCCACTGTAAATTCAAGGGAGATTCAGTGGGGGAGGGAGGGCCATAAGTAGTGGACTTCAATTTTATGGTTAGAGTAGCTTCATTTCCAATGCTCAGAGTATTTCTATGCAATTAGTGCCCTACATATCAACCCATAATATTTCTTTCTCATTTTAAATGCCACTTTTTTAACTGTTCATTGCATAATTGCTTAAGGGTGGTGTACTGTGCCTGATAGGCGGGCAGTCTGTGAAGTTTAGTGAGATGAATACTGGAAGGTGCATTATTGCTATCATCCACAGCCCATGGTTTTATTGAACACTAATGGTGAAATTGTAAAGACCATTTCAATAAAACAGACAAAAATATAGAGGGAAATAAGTGGTAGGAGTGACATTAACTTCTAAAGAATCTATTATAAACTCTGAGACCAAAAAAAAAAAAAAAAGGCCATTTCCCTCAATTTCAATTTCAAAATGGTATTCCTATATGACACATATTATATTAACAGCATTGCAATCTTATAGAGTGTTGGGGCCTGATGAAAGAAATGTCTGCAGGCTATATTTTGCCAAGGATTTGTACCTGGTGTTTTAGTTCATAAAGAAATTTACATAGTTGGATAACATCACTGTGTTATATCAGTTAAGACAAAATTTATCAGAACAACTTGAGTGCCAGAAGCATAAAAATTTTAGTTTATCTAGTCCATTTCCTTCTTCTAAAAAGAATTTTGTCTAAACCTACATATGTGCTATTTAGGGACTATATCTGTAAAATAAATGTAGGATAAATTGTGTGCTCAGGACTTTACAACTGAAAAATTGGCATAGTTTAGATATCAAGGGAAATTAATCTGTGATTCATATTGTTGCATTTTCAGCATCATAAGCAGGCAGAATATTCACAATATTCATTTTAGTAAATTAAAATCAATTTTAAAATCTTTACGTTTATTTTGGCTTTAGTTTTATGAAAAAAAAGTATTCCTGGAAGAACAAAACTTTGAAATCTATGAATTGGAATTTATCTAAGATCGAGTTATAATTTAAATAAAGATAGTTTTAAGAACAGGGTTTTCATATTTTATACCAGAAAGTACAAAGAATAAAAACAAAGCAAACTTTAAAAAAAAATTATTAGAAAAGCAACAAAACATGTTTGGAGATTTAGAGATTTTTTAGTGTGACTGCTATATACTATTCCATAAAACAGAAAATATGCAAAAAAAATTGACATGTTAGTAAAGGAAGCAGAGACTGGATAAGGTCAGGAAACACAGTAATGAAAAGAATGTTACCCACACTGATGCAAAATTATTTTAAAAATAAATCCTATTTTATATATAGTTTTGATGATATTTATTTCATATATATATTATTTCATATATGTGAGATATATATATATATATATCTCACGTGTGTGTTTGTGTGTGTGTGTGCGTGTGTGTGTGTGTGTGTGTGGCCTTCCAGTTTAACATTTGAATTGCCATTGGTTTGAAACCTTTTTCCTGAATTCTAGTCAATATTATTATTTGGCTAACCTCTTTGGAGTAAGTATATAAATATTTTGACTTAATTTTTCCAGACTTTATTATTTTTCTTTATTGGCTTAATGCCTTCATTTTCAAGATGGCAAATGTATAAAGTCACAAATGTATTCACTATTCTGTTTAATTTTCAGGAACTCCAAATGAATTTAAAATTTTTTCCCAGGAGCATGTGATTTAAGTCTGGTTAGAATGGACTTTATGAGGAATGACAGAGAAAAGTCCAGTTTCACAGCCGAACATCTGCTTATGATGCGGGAATAAGCTCTGAGCAAAGGCTGCCTGCTAAGCAGGGCACTTTTATTTCCAAGGAAGCTTTTCCAAATTGAATGAGGAGAACACTCAGAATTCTAATGTTCTATACAAATGAGTCCTGGGATTCCTTCACTTCATGGGAAGTCCTTACCAGGATTATAATTACCTCAGTATAGTCAGAAGTATCTCTGTCAGAATGACCTAGAAGCTTATTAGAAATACTCATATTGTTTGTTTGTTTTAATATTACTTAATCCCATTTTTTCTGCATCTGCTTTTGAGGGACAGTTGGAGTCTGACGTTTATAGTGAATGATACATGTTTATGTACACTCTTACCTGTGATCCACTTGTGTAGTTTATGCATGTTCTGATGACCTATTGCTGCAAGCAAACCATCCCAAAATTTAATGACATCAAACAACATTTTATTAGGCTCAGGGATGTTACCGGTCAGGAATTTCATCAGGAGCATGTTTCATAATGTCTGAGGCCTCCTCTGGGAAGAATTGAATGACTGGGGAAGACTTAAATGTTTGGTGGCTGGAAACATCTAGAGGCTTCTTTTCTTACATGTCTCGTACCTGTTCTGGGATAATTGAAGACTGCTCAGCTGGGACTGTCAACTGGAGAACCAATATGTGGCCATTCCGGGTGACCTAAGCTTCTCCCAGGCTAAGGGCTGGTTCCGAGCGGGAGGGATGCAAGAGGTAGTTTCACACATCATGTGAGAAAGTGTCTAGAGAGTGAGAATTCCAAATTATCAACACAGAAGCTGTGTTGATCTAGCCTTGGAGGTGACAAAGCATTACTTTCACTGCGTTCTACTGTGACAAGCGAGTCACTAGGGTCAGCTGAATTCAGTAGGAGGAGAACTGAGCTCCATTTCTTGATGCAGCAGTGCCAAGGTCACATTGCAGAACATGTGATATGGAAGGTATTTTCGTGACCGTCATTGGAAAATACAACTGCATATTGCCTAATTAGACTATGGCAACTTCGTTGCTACTTAGGACCATATTGCTTCTGTTTTTATAAATGTTCTCTTGTAAGATAATATTTGGGAGATTACAAATAAATAAAAATGTATAAGACCACAAAAGAAATGGCTAATCTTCATAAAATTCCATTTTTCTGATGTCCCTTCCTTAGGGCAAAATCCTTAAAGGTCCTTCATTTTCTATAGCAGAATTCACAAACTGGTAACTCTATAACTGAATTTATTTTGAGAAAATCTATTTGGGCCATAGGATATTTTAAAAATCAGGAAGTTTTACATTAGAATATGTATATTTACACTCTTTAAAAACAGGAGAGACATGGACATCCTGGAGTCAAAGTCTGAGTTGAGAGCTGAGAGCAATGGCTGCCCTTTGGCCATGGCAGCCCTTCAGTTCACCACATACCTCCCATTTTCTCCTTGACAAAATTCACTTCATTTAGTTAAGTTACATGTTTGACTCCTGTAGATATTTATATTTATAATCTTGATTTAATGCATTATGTCCAAATTTCTCCACCTACCAGTGAAGGCCCATTAAAATTTGGCTTTACTCTTCCAGCTCTATCTCCTAGGCTATTCTCAGAATTGCTTACCCCAGGCTCAATCTCAATCTGCTCACTTAATTAAATATGTTCCACTCATTCTATACTATAGGCTAGTGTTCATAACATTGCCACTATATTTGCAACTTTCCTTTTTCTTCTACCTTTCCAAACCATATCCATTTTTCAAGGTTTCATGGGCCATCTCTTCCACAAGTACTCTGGGTCATAGTAATCTCTCCCTATAATACTGTCTGAATCACTCATTTTATTGCTTTGCATCTTTATGCAAATGATGTAAGTGCATTGTGCAAATTTCTCAGCTGCTTCCAGATTCTGGAGTACAGGTGACAACTTTACTGTTCTTTTCCTGTACCCAGAAAAATAATTAGAGAGGGAGCGCTCTAAAACTCATGTTAAAGGGATCAAAAAAAGGAAGAGATGGAAAGGAATAAAAGAGTGAAGGAAAAACATTTTTAGTTTTCTAAATACAGAAATTAAAAATAATAATAATAAACTGCATAATTCTTCTATAATAGCATCCTGACTCTGTGATGGAAGGTATTGCTTCAAAGAACCAGATCACAAAACCAGCTCATTTTAGTGTTGTTGTTTTAATTTTTTGCCTATGGAATATTTAAAATATTTATTTATTTATTTAATTTCAATTACAGTTGACATTCAATATTATTTTAATCAGTTTCAGGTGTACAGCATAATGGTTAGACGTTTATATAATTTACGAAGTGATCCCCTCCAATTAGTCAAGTATCCACCTGACACCATGCATAGTTATTACAATATTATTCACTATATTCTCTATGCTTTACTTTACATACCCTTGACTATTTTGTAACTACCAATTTGTACTTCTTAATCCCTTCACCTTTTTAAAGCCAGCTCTTTTTGAAACAAGTATTTTCTAGAATCCTGTAGTATGGTTCCTCTGATTTTAAATATTAAGTTACTGGTGTAAATAACTCTGAGACTGAGCTTTGAATTTAATGTATCTTTTAACCACAGTTCTGATGGGGATTTGGAGGAAAACCTGTACTTAGTTTTTACTGATCATGGAGGGTAGACCTTATCTGCCCATTCCTCCCTGACAAAGAATGTGAGTGAGGAGTGGTGAAAAATTGAAGTAATGATTGCAAGTAAAACGGTATGAAGGTGAAAGGAAAAGTGGCTGGCCTGTGGCCAGTGGTTTCTGTGGTCTCAGCATCCTCACCTGTAAACTGAGAGATTTGGATTAAGTGATCCACCAAGTACTACCCACTGTGTATTTCAGATTCAAATAAATGGAGCCAAATAAATGGAGCCCTTTTTACAGGGCTTGAAAGGGAAATGCTACCACCTTTTGAAAGGTTTAGCTGCCAGCAAATGGATGTCACATTCCAAAGCTTTTGCTAAAGCATGCATATAACAATTTCAATATAAACAATTCATATTGAGAAGACATAAACTAATGAAGCCTCAAACTGCCAGGGGTGGAAAGTTTGGTTTAACAGAAGCTGGTGAGCTGATAATTTCATAGAAAAATAGTATTTTGGAGTTAGAGGTGGCTTTGGTATCTACAATATACGACAGAGGAACTGAGTCCCAGAGAGGTTCCATGGCTTGTGCAGGTACACAGCTGATCAGTGGCATTCTTTATTTCAATTTTGTTAAATTTCTATTTTATTTTCATCTGTTTCTAGTGAGAATAACATTTTAAAGAAAATAAACATTTATGATCTAGTCAATATAGAACCTTAATAGACTAAAGAAAAATGAGCATGAAATTACAATCAAAGTTCTAAAATCCAATAATTTCTGGAAAAAAAACATATGTATAAAAAGAAATAAATTATATACATATAATTTATTTCTTTTCATAGATCTAAATGAAGGTGATTTTCTTTTGAGTAATAACATACATACTCTTTAAGGAGAAAAACTACAAAGTGTTTCCTGTCAGGTAATGTGAATTATCAAAATTTACATGGTGTTTTGGGAAATCATTTTATTATTGAGCTCTGTAATGTGCTAGAGCAGTGTACAATACTGAGATAGCCTTGTAGCTATTTAGTTATTGTAGGTTGTTAGGTAATTGATATGCTTATGTCCCTATGAATTGGAAAATAAAGGGAAAAAAATTAAATGACTTGAGTTAATAACCCATTTTGATTATTCAGAACATCATGCTCTACAGCCTTTTGATAAGCAACTCTGAGCCTGTTAAATTAATATACTGGGATTTCCTCTGACAAGATGTGCTAAGTGCTTAGAACCATCTGGCAATCTTCAATATGGGGTACCTGCCTTGTTTCCTTACATTTAGTATAAAAACATATAGTGTGATTCCTGACATAACTCTTTTAAAATGACATTAATTAGCCTAGAAGTTTGAACAATTAAAATACTTGAACTTTGAGCCTCCCTAATATTAATAACATAACATTAACTGGCAGCCAGAGAGTTGCTATTCGAAAAACAGTGTCTGTGTCAATGGGGCCAACGCAGGCATTAAACTGATTTTTGAATTGTTTCTGACAGCTCTGGGGTTCTCTTTAATCATTCTGATAGTTTTACTAGAAAATTTAGAACTACCATTCCTTGGTGCAGTAGATTGATCAATAGGCGGAGTGTCTGTAGTGTATGAATTGTGAGGGCCTGATTTGGTGAGGAAAGGGAGCTTGTATTCCTAAATCCAGCCTGATTTCTGAGGCTGTCAGAGGCCCTCCAATGAGTTAAACAGTGGACCATAACTTTTGATCAACCACAATTTCTGCCTGCTGTCCTGAAGGGTCCGGAGTGATAGACCTGTGGTCCCTAGTCTGGCTGCACATGGCTGCACATGGTCTGAGCACCTGCCAGCTGGTGGGTTTTCCTGCAGGACATGGCTGAGAGCTCCAAAAACAGATAGAGGCTCGTGTGAACCTTAGCTTGGCCCTACACAGCTATGTGACTTTGGGTAATTTTCTTAATCTCTCTCTGCCTCAGTTTTTCATCATCTGTAAAAATCAGTCTGTAAAGAAACTATATCTCATGGCTGTCAGGAGAATTAAGGGAAATCCTTCATTATAGCTCTTAGCTTCATGGCTGGCATTTTGGAGATGCTTTGAAAAATTCTTAAGATTCTCATGCTAAGTAAAGTAAGTCAGACAGAAAAGGTCAAGAGCCATATGATTTCACAAATATGTAGGATATAAAACTGAAAGCAACAAACAAACAAGACAAAGAAACAAGCAAAAAGTGATAGATATAGACAACAGTTTAGTGGTTACCAGAGGGTAAAAGGGGAGACAGGTGGTAGATGAAGGTAAAGGGAGTCAAATATATGGTGATGGAAGGAGAACTGACCCTGGGTGGTGAACACACAATGTGATATGTAGATGATGTATACAGAATTGTACACCTGAAATCTATATAATTTTATTAATCTATATCATCCCAATAAATTTAAAAAGAAAGATTAGAGAAGCAGGAGGGGATGGTAGCTGAGAATGTGAACTCTAGTACCAGACTCCCTGACTTCAAGGTGGCTTCACCACAGCCTCACTGTGGCACATTTGCAACTTACCTCAATTATCTGTGCCTTTGTTTCTGTGTCTATAAAATTGTGATAATACTACCTACTCTAGAGGGTTTCTGTGAGATTAAATGAGCTAATACATACATTACTATGAAGAACAACAAAAAAGTTCAATATTTGTTATTGAGGCTCCACTCTTCTCTTCTCTTCTCTTCTCTTCTCTTCTCTTCTCTTCTCTTCTCTTCTCTTCTCCCTCCCTTCCCTCTTTCTCTTACTCTGTGCAAGGGCTTACTGACACTTTCACAAGCACAGCTGGCAGATTATCTCTGAAATATGCAGTCTCATTCTCCTAAATTTAGATGTGGCCTCAGATATATTATCTAAATGAAACACTGTCTGATAGCTGGGGAAAGAAATAACAGCTGGTTCATAGTAAGAGATCCCCAGACATGTGTTGTACCAAGAGAAACCCATCTTTAGGTTATTGGTAGAAAAACAGAACCAAATCTTGGAAATGAGAAAATAGTGTAGAAAGTTTTTAGAAAAAAAAATGGTTAAAGATAAAGCTTCAATCTAGCACCAATCTTTCTGGATATGTTAACTGGCCATGAAATGATCCTTCCAGAATAGTAACCATGCAATTGTGCTATGTAGTTTGTCACTAAAGATTAATTGAAGGTGTTCATTCCCAGTAACAGGCAAGAAGGAGCCCTTTCATCTAGATACCTTTGTTTGGGAGTAGGGGTGGTTTTATCTATTTTTCATCACTGTCTTTTCACTCATAGTTGGCATTCAGTTAAACTTTAATTAAGAAACACCTTTTTCCGTCTGACAGAATACTTGGGTGTAACAGTATTAGTAACTGTTAGGAAGTGTTTATGCAAATGACTAATGTATTAACTCCTTGTGATTGAGGAAAAGTAGACACAGTTAACCCTTTGAAAGATGGAGCACAGAGGGAACTGTTCTCAGAAGGAGAAGCAACTCTGATGTGAATGGGGAAACTGACCTGCTGGAAGGTGTGAGGATGGACTTGGGCACTGACTGTGGCCTCTCAAGTGAGCAAATGACTTAGAGTAATGCTTTGCCAGCTGTGGCCCCGAGACCAGCTATATCAGAACCATTTGGAGTGTTTATTAAAAATGCAGACATCTGAGACACATCTCTGTCCAGCTGAATTGTCATGTCTGGAACCCAGGAATTGGTATTTTTGTGAAAGTTTCCAGAAGATGTTTAGTGCAGGAACCATGAGACTCTGGGATCAGAACAATTGGTGGACGTTTGTCTACAGACATCATGCCCCATGAATTCTTCACTTTACAAACCCAAACGTGTCTCAGATCTCATCAGGGAAGACAACAGCCCCTTGGAAAAACTGAAACTGATTTTTGTTCCATATTATGGGAATGATGCACATTGATTATTGAACTTTTGAAAACTACTCATATGTGAAAGTAGAAAGAGCTAAAATGAAGAATAACTTAACAGAGTAAATATTTTCACATGGTTAGTCATTTTACTAAATATCATTAACGTGGGATGAAATTCAGTAAAGATGTAAAACATAGTAGTAGTTACAATGATCTGGAAAATATACTTTGAACAATAGAAAACATACAAAATAAAAGATTTAATCATTAACTCAATGTCCAATCAGTAAATACTCAACAGGGGTATTTCCTTCATGTTCTCAAAATGGAAGGAAAGATCTTACACATAAAAGAAGGTACAAGGAGCCAAATGGCAGATGTTTAAGGAATGCTTTCCCAAATGCCAACTTTGTTCCATGAATATTTCTGACTACTTGGCCTGACATAAACTTGCTGGAGAACCAGGCTTGCAGAAGTGCTGATGGGTAGTTTGAAGCAAAGCAGACTGCCGGTATTGCGATCATTACACTAACCATAAAGAACATCTTTGGGGAAACTCGACTCCCAGCATTTATTTTTGTATCCTTGTTCTTGTTTGTTATTTTCTGGCAGCATTCAGTTGATGGCTCAAACCCTTTGTAGCATATTGAAAAGGGTATAAAATATGCAGTAATACAGACTTTGGGCTAATATATTTTCAAAAATGGTTCATGCCTCATTTCTCACGTAAATTCTTAGGTTGCATTCAGCCTTCAGAGCGTCATTCATATTCATGATAGAAAAGAGGGAGAACATTTATTACCTTCAGTGCTGGTGATATTAAGCACTGTCAAACACACCCACCCAGAACTGCACCAAAACATTTTCTCTCTGAGCTCCTTCAGTAGGAAAAGTGTTGCTGAGTGAATTAATTTAAATATGTATATATATATATATATGCGTAGGTTCCCTTCCATGGCAGATATTAAAGTACTAAGGGTTAGATCACTCCACACTCATTTCAACTAAATTCTTTTCCAGAGGGACTATGAGTTTAAGTATCTGAATTCTCAGACTCTTCTGTGATTCAGGGTGGTCATGGGATCCAATTCTGGCCAGTGAGATGTTGTCAGGATTGCCCAGGGAGGGCTTTCTTTACTGAAACCAAAAAAAAGGCAAAAAAGAAAACAAAGTCTCCTGAGGAGGAAGCTTTGTCCTTTGTGCTTCCTGCCTGGAGCTGGGACATGATGCTGGAGAATTTGCAGTTATCTTCCAACCCTAAGGGCATTCGGCACACATGAAGGATAGCTGAGCACACACATGCATGGAGCCTGATTCATGACTCACATGCTTGAGTAGCTGCACCAGTGCTGAACCGCCTATATCTGGACTTCTTACCGTGTGGAAACATAAGCCACATACCTGTTTGAGCCACTGTTACTGGGTTTCCTGTCCCTCAAAACTCAATGAAGTCCTAATTGATACACTTTATTTTTAAAGCTGTCACTGTTGCTCATGGTGAACTCTAATTGCCCTAAGATGCTAGACCCAGTTGTGCTTACGGAGAAGGATGGTGTCTAGACGCAGCTCTGACTGTGCAACCTTGATTAGCCTCCTCCAGTTCTGATGCAGTGTAATTAGCATCTACAGTTGCGAGTTAGTCATTTAGTCCTTAAGATGAAAATTGGATTAATAACAAAGAAACCATTGGCTCTATACAGACTTAAAACTGTCTCCAGGGTAACACACCATGCTGGGAAAGGTATGTAGACTGGATCAAAGTGAAACTGCTTTTTTGGTGAGCTTACCTGAAGTCACAGCTCCAGATGACTGGGGAAAAACTTTAAGGTTATTCTGTGATCTGTCAACAAGCAGGAGAGGCAGGTCCCTTATTAGGTTTCATCAGACATATTTTGGGTGGTTCTAAACTAGGGTGTGAACAATCTACAAGGTGGGGAAAATGGGGGCCTACATGACAGATTCTTTAATAGCTGCAAATGTCAACCATGAAATCATCTTAATGTGTGGTGTGATAACATTGAGTTGTTGAAAAAGTCATGATGCATTTTTGCCATGAAAAACATAGAAAAAATACATCATGACTTTTCCTACAACCCAATATAAAGATGAACTAATAATGTGGTGCATTGTTTTTATTTTCAAGTACTTCTTTATACATCATACAACCTTAGCTCCTATATTAGTTATCTATTGCTGCATAACATAATACTCTCAAATTTAGGGGCTTAAAACAATAAATGTATTACCTCATCGTTTCTGTGAGTTAGGAGTTTGGGAGTAGTTTAGTTGAGGCTCCTATCTCAGGGTCTCTCATCAGATCACAATAAAAATGTCATCTAAAGGCTGCATGTGGCTGAAGGATCTGTTTTCAAACACCCTCTGATGGCTGTTGGTGGCAGTTCTTCACCATGTTGCTCTTTCCATGGGGTGCGTAAGTGTTCTTATAGCATGTCATTTGGCTTTACCCAAGTGAGTGATCTAAGACACAGAGTAGGGAGCAAACCATAGTGCCTTTGAAGACTTAGTCTCAGAATTCATACGCCATTGCTTCTACTCTATCCTATTTGTTAGGAGCAAACTATTAAATTCAGCTCACACTAAGGAGAGGCACATTATGACCCACCTTTTGAAGGCAACAAGATAAAACAATTTGCGGCTATATTTTAAAACCACCAGAGCTACCTAATAATATTTTGAGGTTATAGATGGAGGAGTTTTCCTACATCCCAAGAGCAAGATTGTAACTCATTTTACAGATAGAAAGAATATAGAGTTCTATTTGTTAGCTAACAGGAGAATGTAATCTCTCTCTCTCTCTCTCTCTCTCTCTCTCTCTCTCTCTCTCTCTCTCTCTCTCCCTCCCTCTCTCTCTCCCCCTTTCCTCCCTCCTCCTCCTCCTCCTCCTCTTTCTCCTCCCTCCCTTCCACCCCTAAAGCAAGCAAAAGAGGTTAATCAACCTTCCATTTTAATTTTAGTTTATTCACAAAAAAGGAAATACCTGATTCTAACAAATTAACTTTATGAATGAGCTACTCGTATATTCTCTAGCCAAATTATAATACAGGTGGATATTTTCCTCTCTTGATCACCCTAAAAGGCTTATAGGAATTATTTGGGTATTCTTTAGCATTATTCTCATTTTAAATGAATTATATAGTTAAAAAAATGGCTAATAAACACATTCAGGAAACTCACACGAGACACGCATCAAGTACTAACTGGCATCTTTGAAATGTAACACAAACCTAAAAATGTAGGCCTAGTCTTTTAAAAATCCACATGCTACAAACAACCAGTGGCAAAATAAAATGCGACCATTCGGGACTAGCTTCGGTTACTTCAGCAACTCTGTCACTTTCTACTTCTTCCTTTTGGTCTTCGGCTAGAACTTGTGGGACTTCTCCTTGGCTTTGGACTTTATAGTAATCAAACTTGCTTTACCTTTATATGAGTCATCTCCTGACTTCGGACTTGTTTTAAACTCTCTGTGCCTCAATTTCCTTATGTGTAAAATGGTGATTAAAAACTTATGTTTGGGGCTGACCGAGTGGCGCATTGGTTAAGAGCTGGCTTGGGATGCCAGCGGCCCCGGTTCAGATCCCACATATGAGGGCCAGTGACACTGCCCTCTACAGCTAACAGCAGCTCCACCTGGAGCTGGGCCACCAGCCCCTGCTGCAGTGGGCTGCCATAGGCTACAGTGAGTGGCCGGCAGCCAGCGTGAGATGCCAATAGCAGTGGTGAGTGACCATCCAGAGGCCGGCGACTGATCTGTCTCATCCGGGAAGAGCGCAATGATACCAACATGGGCCAGTGAAGCAACATCCTCAATAACTAGACTGAAGAACAAAAAAGACAGCAACTTGTCTGTTACCCTTCCCCGATTCCCCAACGCTGTTCCCCTCCCCCAATTCCCCAATAAAATCTTAAAAAACAAACTTATGATTCTCATAAATATTAAATGAAACATTATATGTATACTACTCCCAGAAGACAGTCAATAAACATTCTCATGTCCTCTCTCTCTAAACTTCCCTTAATCCCATTGTAGGCCTTTCCCTCAGAATAATATTTGAAATTTCTTTCTGTTCTTTGTTATAAACTCCATCAAATGCCCTTTGGTGCAATCTTGAAGTGCTATAGGTAAAAACTGTTTGATACCAAGTATATGGATTTTTCAAAAAGTAGAAATTAATAGTAAGGCACATATGTTGACAAGTACCAAACATAATTTAAAAAATCTACTGTGCTAAGACTCCAGATAGTACCCAAATCCAAATGTATATTTATTTGGTTTGAGTTTAAATGTATACTTGGTTATTAGATTTTCAAACCTGGATGCCTATCATGTACCCAATAATGAAGGGCACTGATAGAATAAGGCATACACTGCTTCATAAACCATTTTCCATACCCACCTTCCTTTTCCACAAACTTTCTCCTGGGTTTTTGGACTACATGTTGGGGTTGATATAAGGAGGGACGGGGAGTCCACTACATATGTATAATGTTATGTACATATATATTATACATACATGTATACATGTATTTATCTTTCTATGTATATGAAGATGAAGACTGATGAAAATTAATCAGTGCTTTGATAATGTAATAATTATTATAATTGAGAAAATGGATCTTTTCCCAATTATTTTGGTAGCTTTGTGGAGGTTTTTTGTTTGTTTGTTTGTTTGTTTGTTTGTTTAGAGTGTTAACATCGATTTTCTCCTTTTACTTTTCTAATGCTAAAGAGTGTGACCTTTAAATGTTGGAGTCCATCTCACTATTAAAAACATGTTAAGCCTACTGTTAATGAGATGGTAGGAAATTTCTCGCCAGATAATTATATATTTAAGTGGTTTTCCATTTCTTTTCCAATAATTTTAATGCCATGAGCATTGTTTCATATGGTTCTTTATTATATTTGTTTACAGCTGTCACATGGAACTGTTTCTAGAGAACATAAAAAGACTTGTCCTTATTGAGAAATTTCTTGACCTAAATTTCCTTCAAAGAAGGATGAGTTTTGACATAAAACACTTTTCCTATAATTTGGCAATTTCTCTTGAAATATGGAAAAAAATTGTAGTGTTAAAATATGTATCTTTTTTGTGCATCAGCTCTCTCTTATGGTATTAAAATCATCAGATCACATCAACCACTTCCCTTTCCTTGTTGAGCTGTTGCTATACAGAGGTTCATGGAAAGGACATGTTTTAGAAGGTATGGGAAATTTCCAGGACAATCATGTATATCAGCAAGTCTTACAGTATTAGGGACTTGAATAAATGGTAAGCCCCCTTTGCAATGCTCTTTTCAGACTGGCTTCTGGCAACACTGCAAGCTAAGTTATTCAACTTTATTTGGTTATTATTCCCCAAAGTGTAATATTAATTTGCAGATTATATGGCAAATCAATAAATCATGTTTCTTTATTTAGGCATGAATATAATAGTTTTGTGATACCTCCATTCACAGCCCTCTCTTCCCAAAGATAATTAATTAACCTGTTAACATCTAAGTTTCTTTAAAAGCTTTCTTCTTGGGCCGGCCGAGTGGCGCATTGGTTAAGCGCTGGTTTTGGGATGCCAGCGGCCCCGGTTCGGATCCCACATGAAGGCCAGTGACACTGCCCTCTACAGCTAACAACAGCTCCACCTGGAGCTGGGCTGTGCGAGCCCCGGTGATGGTGTGGGCTGCAGCCCCTGCTGCAGTGGGCTGCCATAGGCTACAGTGAGTGGCCCGCAGCCAGCGTGAGCGGCCGGCAGCCAAGCGTGAGCTGCCAATAGCCGCGGTGAGCGACATCCAGAGGCCGGCGACCGATCTGCCTCATCCGGGAAGAGCGCAATGACGATACCAACAGTGAAGCAACATCCTCCGCAACTAGACTGAAGAACAAAAGGACAGCAACTTGTCTGTTCCCCTTCCCCGATTCCCCAACGCTCTTCCCCTCCACCAATTCCCCAATAAAATCTTTAAAAAAAAAAAAAAAAGCTTTCTTCTTAGCAGTTTTTTCTGTTGTTGTTTTTATTTTATTTTATTTTTATTTTTTATTTTTTGCCTAAATGATGATAGCTATGCTAAGTAGGAAGATGTGATGGAACGGTACTATTTAAATATTACTCCTGTTCCCCATGCCTTCTTAGGGTTCAGTAACACTTAAATATCAGAGAGCTGTAGGAAAAACAACTGAATCCCAATGAATGCCAAACTGACTTCCAGTTCAAAATAAAGCTGTGCATTTGGGGCAAGAAGCAAATAAGTTAATTAGGAACAGAATCAAGAGACATAGATCAAGAGACCTGAAGCTACAACTGACTGTGCTCTTAGGCAACTAAATTCATATTCCTGAGCCTGGGTTTCCTCATTTTTTCTATTATTAGTTTCAAGTGTACAAAATAACATAAAGATTAGACACACACCTCACAAAGTGATAACCCCAACAAGCCTACTACCTCTCTGACAGTGTGCCTAGCTATTACAATACCATTGACTATATTCCCTATGCTGTACTTTGTATCACATGACTATATCTATGTCTCTATAAACAGACATTATTTATAGTTGACATTGTATATTATTTTATATTAGTTTCAGATGTACAGCACATTTTTTAGGCATTTAATAAACTTATAGATACAGAGAACAAATTGATGGTTGCTAGACAGGAAGGGGTTTGGGAGATGGGTGAGAAAGGTGAAAAGATTAGTAAAAACAAACTGATAGTTACAAAATAGTCACAGGGATATGAAATACAGTATGAGAAATATAGGCAATAATGTAAAAACTATGTATGGTGTCAGACTTATCAGGGGGATCACTTCATAAATTTATAAATGCCTGAATATCCTCATTGTTAAAGTAAGGTATTGGGTTAGATGATTACAAAAACTTCAAACTCTAATAATCTGTGATAAGCAATAGCTCATTCCTACTTTTTCCTTGATACTCTTCTGAGGTCCAAGAGTTTATATAAAGTAACAAGAGGAGATTCTCAGCTTAATATCCTTAAATTTATTTAAGAAATAATAAAATCCTGTGTTCCAACTCCTCATTTTATGAAAGTGTAGAGAAGTGACTTGCTCAAAGTCACATGACTAGTCACAAAGCAGGGTATCACAGCAGACCAGGGCTGGTTTATTGAACCAGGTTTTCCTGACATTTTTTTTGTTTATTTGTTTATTTCATCTGTATATTAAATTATGACTCTTAGGTACAAGGGTTGTATTTTTTGTATTTTTCTATGTAATTTTTCTATCACCAAAGCTCCTTGTAGTGCTAGGAATCTAATAGGTGATTAATAAAAATTCATTAATTTGTTTACTGGCTCTTAAAGTTCCCATTGCCTATAATTTTTTGGTCAACAAGGAAGTGTACCCAAAACGAAAAATGTTGTGAATGGTTCTAGAAACTTCTTCAAAATTTCAGAGCACAGGATATTACACAAGAAGTAAGAAAGATGTTGCTTCTATGGATTTTCCACTTAAACCAACACAACTTCATTTGCATCTCTGACTTGTGTAATCCTGGGAGCTCCCAGCTGGTTTGGCAGTGCCTGCACCTTAACAGGTTGACCCCAACCAGGGTCAAATAACAAAGAACAGTGTTGGTTCTCCTTATAGACATAATCAACAATAGTTATGATGTTGCAACTTCTTTGTGTCATGGAAAACAGAGCCAGTGTGACACACAATCCTAAAACCAGAATTATGTACCCCAAAATCTTCTTGAGAAGAAGGCAAAAGAGCTAGAAATTATATTAAATCAGAGTGGGTTATTTGTGTTTGTATAGTGGGATAAGACTGTTTCATAAAGGGCTTTTTTAGACACATCATTGCATAGCTGTTCGAATATCTGCTAATCCCCTGGGCAGATGTCTTTTCCTTCCTCACCTTACTTGATGTCATCTTTCTCTCCTGTGAATAACTATCACATTTTATTTGTATTTCTTATTTGTATCACATTAAGCTTTTCCTCCAGATGTATTTTTGACCAACTGTTCAGTTTATATGTATTTATTGAGCATATTTGAGACCAGGTTTGAGCTGTGCAAATCAGCTCTGGAGCCCCAAAAGACTCACGTTTTAGCGGTGAGGACAGGCAAAAAAACAGATGATTACTTTTTTTTTTGTCACTTAGAGTAAGCAATGAGCATCACAACGCAGATAAAATGTCTTATTCTTCTTTGCATCTCCCACAAGTAAATGTGTGTTGAATGAATAAATAACTATCACATAAGCCTTCTAGGAGAATATATATTCGATTTCATTTATTATTTCATTCAATGACGATTGTTATTGTGCCAAGTCCTATTTTAGGTGCAGGTCCAGCCTTAGTTTAATTTCAATTTCTATCACTGAAGAAAGTTAATACAATTTGTAATTATATATAAAAATAGATGTAACATCAACATGGCAAATTTTCCACTGATTATTTCTATAATCAATACTTTATTTATGTGAGTGAATTATTTTCAAATTGTCTTTTCAGTTAGCTGTAGTCCCAAGAAAACACTTCTGAAATAAAACCTGTTTGTTTTCATGTGTTTGCATTGATTGATTCCAGTTCATAATCCTCTTGGTTTTACTGCTGTCTATTGCGTTCCTACATGTTAGTTGATCATTGTGACCTACTAAGTTACTTTTTCAGAGTATGTTTTAGGTCATAAATAGAAAGTAGTCACTTTAATATAGAAGAAAATGGAATTACAGCTTTGGGTTTTTAATAATCTCATCATTTAAAGTGAATTCTTTATTTTTGTTTTTACCATGAAAATAACTTTCTCCATTTTATCTAGTCCCTAAGTTTGTTTCTGTTCAAGTGGCTAGAAACAAATTCACAGTGGAAAAACTGGGTACTTCTGTCCTCATTGGCAGAAATAGATTTGATTACAACAACCTGTATGCCACTGACAATTAAGTTCGTGAACTTGTTGCAACGATGTTGCTAACTTTTTTTAAAATCAGAGGGATTATTCATTATGAATTTGTACCAACTGGACAGACAGTTAACCAAGTTTACTATTTGGAAGTGCTGAAAAGGCTGCATGAAAAAGTTAGACGACTGAACTTTTCACCAACAATTCATGACTCTTGCATCACGACAATGCACCAGCTCACACGGCACTGTCTGTGAGGGAGTTTTTAGCCAGTAAACAAATAACTGTATTGGAACATCCTCCCTACTTACCTGATCTGGCCCCAAATGACCTCTTTCTTTACCTGAAGATAAACAAAATATTGAAAGGAAGACATGCTGATGAGATTCAGGACATCAAGGGTAATACGGCAATAGCTCTGATAGCCATTTTAGAAAGAGTTCCAAAATTGCTTTGAAGGGTGGACTAGGCACTGCTGTTGGTGCATAGCTTCCCAAGGGGAGTACTTCAAAGGTGACCCTAGTGATATTCAGCAATGAGGTATGTAGCACTTTGTCTAGGATGAGTTCACAAACTTAATTGTCTGACCTCGATCTACATTTTTAAAATATAGAGTATTTCCCAATTGTAAGGCTAATTACAGAATGCTTGGAAAATGCAGAGTATGTAAAGAAAAAGAAAAGCCATTTAGAGTGCTGTTTATATTTTTTACACAAATTTACATTCTGATTTTTCACTTAATGGTGTATTTTGAGCCTAAAAATATATCTAAAGCCCTAAGAATTGATAAATCTTTAGGAACTAGTGAAAAGTCATAAGACTAGGAAGCTCTGAGAAAATTGTCAATGCAAAACACATGAAACTACCTAAAGTTTCATTTTAGGGCATTCATTACAGCTTTCTTTTAAAATAAACCAAGTATTAATTTTTTAAAAAAATCTCCATTTCCCCTGTTGAAGAAATGATGTGAAATCAACATCAGGTGATCAACCTTTTTCTATTTCAATATTTGTTTAAAGGTCACTAGAGAGAAAAACGTTTCTAAATCAGAAATTAAGAACAAAAAGGAACGAAGGAAGTTATTTTACTTAATTCAAGCTCTATCATGTTGTTTTTTAACTTCCTTTTCATTAGTAGGGTAAAGAGAACACAATTTAGACAGTTTGGTGATCTGGATTTAGTTAGTCTCCATAAGCCTAAGTTTCTCCTGTGTAAAAGGAAAAAGTAAAATTGGAAGACATTTAAATTCCCTTGAAGCAAAATATATGTATGAAAGAATATACAGAGGGTGCCAAAAAAAAATATGCACATTTTTAAAACGGAAAAAACTGCATTAAAATTGTAATACTCAATCCTGGGGGTGCCAAAAAATGTATACAGGTGGACACTTTGGTCAACATTGCTTGAGCAGTAGTTCATCGTAATCAGAAGTGTCTGGACACTGATGGTAACCACTTCAAGCACCTCTTTAATTACAGAAATCAAATGTGACTTGCATTCATCTTTTGTTATCGGTGTATGTTGAGTATTATGATTTTAATAGTTTTCCTCTCTTAAAATGTGTATACTTTTTTTGGCACCCTCTGTATAAAGATGACTACAAGTCATGTGTATACATTTTGCTGCCATCCCAATACATGTATGTATATTAAAAATATATTAAATATATATGAAGAAGATATATGAAATAGTATATATAACAGTATATATATGCCTATAAATCTGAGAGTGTCTACTTGATGCTTATCCTTTATATTGAGAACCATATTACACTTATAAATGAAAACCATGAATTTGATTGGTCTTAATTTGACTGTCAATACTAGATAACTGGTAATTGTGCTGGCTTCTAAAAATCTTGGAGAAAGAACATTAGATTGCATTAAAAGTCAGAATACTTGATCCTCATCCTAGCTCTGTATTAATGAATTATCCTTCCTGACTAAGACACTTAGCTTCTCTGGGTTTTCTCATTTTTTAAGTAAGCCAGTAGACTAGATGTCCAATACGTTTCATCCCAGCTCATAAAATATGATTGTAGGACTAATCCAGTTCAATAACTCATTAATGCTATTTTCTAAAAATGATTCTATCATACTAATAGTCAAGCATAATGTCAGAAAATGAGGTTATTTAATCCAACACTTCTAACAAAATTTTTATATTATTTAAGGAATATGAGCAAAATGAACTACAGATATGCACATTTATATATACAAGATATGGTGTATACATGTACTATATACATATGATAATATTTAATTTATATTCACATATAATTACCATTTTTATGGAGAAAAATAATAATTAAACTAAACACAATAATTTTATCTCCTCTCATCTCTCAATTACTAATCTCATTTTTTGCATCATTATATTTCAAAGATTAGATAGATTTTACTCAATCAATTCCTCATCCATTTATTCATTCATTCATTTCATATCATTATTTCAACTAATTCACATGGAGTATCAACTATCAATAGTGTTGTTATAGGATACTGCAAGGACCTATATGGAAGAGTAAGCTTCCTTACCTGCCTTCAGTTCAGAGTCTATTGGGGAAGAAGGACATTTAAATAGTGATGACACAAAAATATAAATTGGAGATTATAGTGAAAGCCAGGAAGGTAAAAGAATGGGGACCTAATTTGAACTTGGGAGTCAGGAAAGCTCTCTCTGAAAAAAATGACACTGAGGCTATCATTCCAGGAGTGAGTAGAAATTAACAGGGTCTGGAGAATGAGAGAATAAGCATTCCAAGCAGAGGAAGCAACATGCACAAAAACACTGAGAAAGGAAAAAGCTCTGGAGATTGGGAACCTACAGATCTGCATCTTGTAAGCATAAGGGGAGCCTAGAAACATAGGCCTTAAAGACCCAGTTAAGTATTTTGGATTTCATTTAAAGAACACTGGGAAATTTTGTAGTAATGTAAGCCAGATAGATATCATCAGATTTACATCTTTCAATGACAAATCTAACATTATATTGTGAATCAACTGGAGAAAGACAAAGGTAAAAAGAAAACCAACTGGAGAGTTGGCAGTATTTTTAGTGAGAGAAAATTAAACCAAGGTAGCAACAATGGGAATGGAGAGAAAGAAACAGAAACAGATTCATAAATATATTTTGGAAAATGGACCAAATTCGGCAATGGAATAAATATAAATAAACAAAGGAGAGGTATGTGGCAAAGGTGGTAATCTGGTTTATGGAATATGAATAGGGCATATTCACTGAGTTAAAGAGGACTAAATAAGAATCATATCTGGAGGTCAAAGAGGTCAGTCCTATTTGTGCTTCTAAACCATTTTAAATAGATGGCTGGATATGTGAGTCTGAAGCTCTTGGACACGTGAAATAGAAATCATCATCATACAAGTGGTATTAAAGCCATCTGTGTGCATGTGTGTGTAGATGAGAAGAGAAAGATGGTGATATTAGATGAGGGCCAAGAGCTAGTTCTATATAAATTTAAGAATTTACTTTTGAGAGAAAAGGAGGTGTCAGCTTATAGGAGATAGAGAAAGAGTAGTCAAAACAGGTGAAAGGAAAACCAGGAAACATGGCATCCCAGAAGCCAGGAAAAGACAGTGTTTCCTGAAGGTGATCATGGTCAATATTGCTGGATATCAAGTAGTAATGGAGTTTGAGAATGGTTCATTGGACCACAAAAGCAATTTAAATGGAATAGTAGAGACAAAAGCTGATTGATGAGTTCATGAGGTAGGTTGAAAGGATGCAAAATTAAAGGAATTAAATTAAAAGATGAATACACAGTTAACTTTTTTAGAGAAGCATGTCTAGGAAACGGAGTAAAAAGAGTAGTAAATAAAAGATGGTGAATTAAAGATGGATGATATTAAAGCATGTTTGAATATTATTGGGAAAAGTCTTTTAAAATGGTAGGTGATCAAAATTCAATAGAGAGGGAAGATGAATAAAAACATAAAGTAAGTTGTGTCACTCCCCTGATTAGAATAAAATACTTGATTCCTCAGTCTGCCCTATGAAACATGACACTCTTCCCTTCTTTTTCATCCTTGGGCATGCACTAAGAATTCTTCCAGGCATTCCAGCTTTAGAACTTTTGTACAAGCTGTATTCTCTGCTATTTGTCTGGCTGACTCTTTTCTGTCATTCAAGTCTCAGTTGAAGTATCCTTCCTCACTACCTGCTGAATTTAAAACCATCTCCAAATTTTCACATGTCTGGTTCCTTCCTGTCATTCAGGCCTCAGTTTCAGTATCCTTAATGAAACCCCTGATTACTTAAAGTAAATTTGTAACATTACCCCCACATCCCGGCCCAACCACCCTATTAATTCTTAGCATAGTAGTTCTTATGTCACATTTTCTTGTTTATATGTTTGTGAAATGTTACTTCCTTCTAGAATGTAGACTCTATGAAAGCAGGGGTATCACACCTTACTTATCAATACCATATCCCCAAAACATATGACAGTGCTTGGCATATATTGGGTTATTGGAAAAGTCATGATGCATGTTTGCAACAGATGGCACTAGTTCATTTTTGGAAGTATTAGAGTTATTCCCATCTATGTTATTGCTATGTCATTTGACAGCTGACAGTTCTAGCTTCAGTCTAAAAAAAAATTGATCATTTTGGTTGAGTTTTGGAGATTTTACAAGTTGAAGATGGAAGACCAAACTGTGCATTTTTGCCATCTTTTACTGTTTTACTTCCATAAAGGCAAGAACATGCGTCAAGCTTGTGAAAAGTTGCATAAAGTTTACGGTGACAATGCTCTACAAGAATGTCAGTGCCAACGATGGTTCACGAAATTCCGTGCCAGTGATTTTGATCTCAATGACGCTCCTCAGTCAGGGAGGCCCACCGAGGTTGATGATGACAAAATAAAGGCATTGATCGAGTCAAATCCACGTTACACAACACGAGAGATTGCAGAAATATTGAACATCCATCATTCAAGTGTTCACGACCACCTGAAGAAGCTGGGAGACATAAGCAAGCTCGATATTTGGGTTCTGCATGAACTCAAAGAAGTTCATTTGATGGCATGTATAAACATCTGCAATATGCTCATAAAACATGAGGAAAACAGTCCTTTTTTGAAGCGACTGGTAGGTAAATAGTGATGAGAAGTGTGTTGTTTACAACAATGTGGTGCACAAACGGTCTTGGTTCCGACCTGATGATTCGACTCAAAAGACATCGAAAGCAGACATTCATCAGAGGAAGGTTATGCTCTCAGTGTGGTGGGATTTTAAAGGTGTTGTGTTTTGTGAGCTTCTACCAAGGAACCAAACAATCAATTTGAATGTGTACTGTCGGCCATTGGATAGTTTGAATGAATCCATCATCCAGAAATATGCAGAACTTGTTCATTATAAAGGAGTTATGTTCCATCTCGACAATGCAAGACCACACAGAAGTTTGATCACCTGTCAAAAATTATTGGAGCTTAAATGGGATGTGTTCCCACACCCGCCATACTCACCTGAACTTGTGCCATCAGACTTCCACTTGTCCCACTCTCTTCAAAACTCCTTGCATGGTATAATGTTCAATTCAGATGAGATTGTAAATCAGCACCTTCTTTAGTTTTTCACAAATAAAGACAGGTCCTTGTAAGAACGAGGAATTATGAAGCTCAGTGAAAAATGGTAAAAGGTTATCAAACAAAACGGGCAATATATAATTGATTGATCATTATTTTTATATAATAAATGACCTTTGAAAAACATAGACAAAATAAGTCATGACTTTTTTTTATTAGTTTCAGGTGTACAACACAGTGCAATAGTTATACATTTTACCCCTCAAAGTGACAACCCCCCACCCCCAATTCGCAAGTCATGACTTTTCAGACAACCCAATAGTAAGTGCTCAATAGAAGTTTTTTGATTGGATGCATGGTAAGTTTAATTCATGGGTCAGTCATCTTAGAAAACATCTAGACATTAAAAGGCACATTATTGTACATTTTAATCAAATTCAGTCCAAATATACAGGGAACAAATTGGGGGATTGTGAATAAAATTATTATTTTGAAAATATTCTAGAGGATTTCTTTGCAACAGAAATTGATCTTATATCTCACATAACAATATTTAACTCTAACTTTCATCCCTCAGGTATATACTACCCAATAGCAAGAAAAGGCTTTCCAGAAATACTTTGCTATTATATTAGAAGGTAGCCAGCCTGGTATAAAAAAATTTACTGCGGATAACCCATTTGGTAAATAAAATGTATGTATAAAATCAGGAGTGTGTTTATATTCAGCAAACATTTATTAAGCCACCCATTACCGTGGGCATATGGGATTCAAATATTAAGAAAATATGGTAGACTGATCTCTATTAACTGAAAGAGGAGAGAGTGAATGAAGATACAAAAGCTACCAATACTGTAGCTTTAAAAAGGCTATTATCAAATTTGAACAAAATAATGAGGGGTCAGTTTGTTTTAACACCTCTAGGACGTGAGCTCTCACTCATATGAATTTAGATGTTTCCATTCCTCATAGGGGCAAATCATTAATATGAAGTTCAGTTACCCTGTACATAAACCTTTTCAAGTGAGAGTCTCTTTCCCAAAGAAGGGAGAACAAGAAGGCTATATATGGTGCCACTGTTTCAATGAAGCAATTAAGCTTTTGCTGTAACAGGAGGAGGTTGCTGAAGGGGAAGAGACACAGAAAAAAAAAAACAAAAACCTTGCTCGATGATTGTGCAATGTCAGCTTATTATTTCTGGAAGGGACCAAAGACGAGAAAATGGCTCTTCCTGAGTTGTAAGAGGTGTGCAAAATGGAATAACTCAGAAAGCACTTAAAAGGAATACTGAGAAAATAATACAAAAGTAAACAGCAATAGAAACCCTGTTGAACCGAGCATGACCTTTGAAAAGAGAAGGAAGATTTTGCCTGTCTAAGAATATCTTATCACAGCCCTCTCTGAAAGATTAAAATGATTTCAGGATTTTCTCATTTATTTAATGCCAACAGGTATGGCTTGCTCTGACAAAACATCACATTTTCTACTTATGTGCTATTATGCAGAGACAGAACATCAAGTTTATATTGGTTGCTCAAAGTCATTCTCAAAGACCAAGAATCAGAGCTGAAAATAATGAGTAGAAATGTTTGCATGCCAGAAATCTTTTTCTTTGAAACATATCTTTGGGCTTATAGCCTCTCTTACAGGATTGGAAAGCACTATTATAAATATGTCTCATTCAAACATTAATGAGAAAGCAATCATTTGCCTTTTGAAAATTGCTGTATCTATTTCATGTCATTTATCAGCTATTTAATGCAAAAAATGAGGCAGAAGCAGGGGGAGAAATATTTCTGAGTCCTGAGCTTTCTGGGTGAAAAAGAAGCATTCCTCTGTGTTACCCTACATAGAGTTCATACAACAGACTGCAACTATTTTTACCAATTTGTATAAAATTTAGCACATAAAGTATCCACTCCAAAATATTTTGAAATCCTTAAGAGAAATAAAGCTTTAAAAATAATAAATACAAGCAGTATAAATACAAATTTGTTAACATTAAACTAGTGAGAAATATTCTGTATCTTCCAAAGAAACTTTGAATCATTAAGGCAATGCTAATTCTTTTATCAGTGTTTTTTACCGTAGTAAACCAGGGGTACCTATATACTAAAACATAATATAGTAATCTGTGGCTGTGTTTGGTTTTACTAGTGAGTATCTTCTAGAGAGCAAGAGACTACTTACAGAAAAGTCTATTTGAAAACATTTCACACTTGAATAAATAAAATACTGTTTACCAGGAATTTCTAAAAGGAAAAGGAAGAAAATTTGATACCTGCTTCTTTATTGCACACCATCAGTCTATTCCAACATTTACAAGTAGCAACTTTAAACCTCTCATTCCTCTGTGTTATGCTGCAAATTCCTTGTTCTTTTTCACTATTTCACATTGAGCAGAAGTGAGTCATTTATAGATGGCTCTGGATTCAAGCCATTCTGCCCCATTTTGAAATTTAAAAAAAAAGGTAAAAATGCCCTGCTTTAGTATGACTGGCCTATCATAATATATTTTACAAGTCTGAACCCACTCCCCTCCCCTGCCTAAAATGTGCTGGGATTTCAAGCTATTGCTTAAATTGTCTGATGGTACATGAAGGTTTTAAGGACACATTATTAATTTTTCCATATTTATGATCTCTACATATTTTATATTTAATCTTTTGTGAAGAATAATTTATCTTTACCTTGAGCTGTGTCTGCACTAGGCCATACAATCAGGTGGTGACCCAGTGGAATCGATGGGGACATTAAAGAGATTACAAAACCTGGTTTGGACCAAGAAAGCCAGGGTGCTGAGTCTGGATGAGAAACCTCCATTAATAAATCTCCATAAGTAAGAACTCGATGAGCTGCTAAAAGTTCCTTAGGGAAGAATTCGGATAACATATATCATTGAAGGCCTTTTTGATAAGGCCTTAAAATAATCTCTAAATATTGAGGGCTTTTTTTATTGCCAAGTTATTTGTGAATCATCTTATTCCTGAGTTTCACTTTATATGTATGCCCCACCCCATTTCTCCTTCCTTTCAAGACCAGGCACATGGATAGAGTAAGAGAAAGCAATGGGTGACACTCAGCAAGGGAATAGAGTCAGCTGTGTCCACTGTTCCCATTCCTTGGCCATAGAAAACAGTACTTTTCAATTTTCATGTGAATACAGCAAATTAGCATGTCATGACATGACACTTTGTTTTTCATTTATTTATTTACAATAATGCCCTATTGATTACTATCTTTTGTTTAAACCAGTTAAATATTTGAACATAAAGAGAGTAAGTGATCTGCTGCAATTTACCGTGGGTAGTATACAGAGGGTGCCAAAAAATATACTTATTTTAAGAAAGGAAAAAACTGTATTAAAATTGTAATACAACAAATGACGCTAGCATTCATTTCATTAATGCCATCTTTTGAACGAATGTCATACTACACATTGCTATGTAATTCAATTTAACTTTGAAAAGTAATACATAGACAACATCTCTTAAAATGTGTATACATTTTTTTGGCACTCCCTGTATATTTCTGCTTTGGATATTAATAGAAATTTCACCACTTTTTACCACATGTAAATCTAGGTCTCTCTAATTAATTTTACAGTATTAAAGATATACCATTTTCTTTTGTTTTCTCAGTTCTGTTCTTGCTTTTCCAAAATATTGTACTATGAGACACACTGCATGCATAAAGCTCCTTGCAGATTGATATTAAGAGAGAAAATTCTATAATACCAATTAGACTTCAGCTCATATCCACTGAGGTTTCATTCTTTTGAGTAAGACAAAAATTGCATTTGCTTCTTTATGTTGTTCTTACACACATGACCTCAAAAACTTAAAAATACTTAAGAATAGAGTCACACCATATCATGCTTATAAGATGTGGAGAATTTCTTTGCCATTGTAATTTTTTTTCAAATATTTTTCAGTATACTATTTGCACATGGCTTTCAGTCATTCCAATCTAAATGACTGAAACAACTTATTCTTTAAAAAAAAAATGCAGTGTAGGGCCGGCCGAGTGGCGCAGTGGTTAAGCGCTGGCTAGGGAAGCTAGCGGCCCCAGTTTGGGTCCCGCATATGAGGCCCAGTGACACTGCCCTCAAAAAAAAAAAAAAAATGCAGTGTACATTATTTTGTTAAATGACTTCCCTGTTTATCCTCTGGTGTTCATTCATTTCCATTACATAAAGGGAAGTAAATATTAACAATTCCTATATGTATAAAATATTAGACTTAATTTTTAACTTATTTTTCTTTATCATTCAGGAGATGAAGATGGCAAATGGATTTCCTATATGAAATTAGCCAAATCCCAAGAAAAGAAAGTTAATAATGTTAGCATAAGGAGGAAGGAAGAAACGGAGATTAGATTGGATTCTATATTTGTACCACACTTCACCTGGGTGCTGCTTGGCAGAAATGTTATCCCACAATGAAGGTCAAGTTCAGATGTGGAACACTTGGAAGCCTTTTTCAGAATACCCACTCTGGACATGTGTTGATTTCCAGATTGCCCAAGTAGGCCCCTGGGACAACTGTTTTCACTGAACTCACCACCCACGTCTCACGTCTTCTTGTACAGATATGAATCTCACACATTCGTGGGTAAGTCTGTAAACTACGGAAATGTATCATCTTATCTGTACGTTTGTACTGGCAGGAAAGAAACAGATAACAAAAATGCTGATTAGACAAATTTATCAGTGTCAAGACAGTTACCAGAGCTAGAGTTGCTTTTCCAAAAAGCAATGCGGCTCTTGTGACTTTTTGCTATCATGTTACTACCGCATATATTACTTTGTGTTCGTAAAAACTACTGCATGATATTTTGCAGGGATTCTTTTTTTAATTGAAGGAAGACTTGGGATGTTGATTCAGATCAAGAAAATGTGCATTGAATTTTCTAAATTATTGCTTTTGTCATGACATTTCACTAACAAATAATAGCTTTTTCTTTGGGCTTGCCATTCTCCTAAGCATTTTACTTGTATTATTTCATGTAAATCTCAAAACAACCTTACAAGGCAGGGAGTATTACTCTGATATTAATTCCCCCCACCCCCACCCCTCCGTTTCACAATTGAGAAAAATGAGGCATAAAAAAGTAAATAGCAGGTACAAGGCCACAGGGCTAACAAGAAGTGGAGATAAGATCTAGAACCTAGTCTAATGCTCGGAATCCTGCTTTTAGCTAATGCCTGCAGCACTTTCCATACACTAAGGTAGATTGTAAGGCTATAATGGTTGGTGCAGGAGAAAGTGTATAGACTCTGGAGCTAGACAAATTTGTCTTTGGATCTGAGCTCTGCTATTTGTGCAGCTTGGGAAAATTATTGAAATTCTTTAATCGTAATTTTCTCAACTGGGAAACGGAAATAGTAATATTAAATGCATGAGGTAATTGAGAAACTAAAATTAAATAACACAACTGTTCTAGGACTTAAGAGTGCCTATTTTTTTTTTTCCAGCTTGATTGTAAGTTACTTAAGGCAAGTGTTGTACTTCTATTTCTTTACAGTTACGGTCATTTGTGTTTGAATGGAGTGCGAATGAATGAAACAACTTTGTGTTTCCAGGAACCCGACTGTATACCCTTTTGCTTTAAGAATCAGTGCCTCATTAGCCAGAGGCGATATTTCATAGTGCATTAGACATCTCTGAAGAGGCTTATTCTCTCTTGGAGTCCTTTTAAGATTTGTGTATCAAGTTAGGTCTTAGCAGACTAGACCTAAAGTAATCCGTGTTCAAAGTGCTACATTAAATATTCAGGTGTCTAATAGCAGCCTTGGAACTGATGGAACTGTCTGACATTAATTATTTTTGGAATCGTCTCTCATACTTTTGTAGTCTTCCTCTTTTCTTCTGGGGCTGATGGACTTCGTAGCCTTCTCCTTGGAACAGTTTCTTAGAGAGCAGCTGCTAATATAATTAGGAACTCTGTCTGAGGACTCTTCTTGACAACTTCAGATCAGGATCAAGAATAATGACTTGGCAAGTAGCAAAGCTGGTGTATAAGAATCTAAACATAAGTATTCAGAGTTTCCTTCAAGAACAAAACCTGGACTCTGAAACATCATTTCTGGATTGCAGAAGTCTGGCCTCAATGTAACTTTTCAGCTTTGTCTAATTCTTCTCTATAGGTTTCCTTATTATGTTCCCTGTGCTAGACTGCCAGGCTGACAGTCTTGCACTTTCTGGTCTCTGTTTCTTTGTGTTTATATATTGGCCTCTGCATAGTATGTTATTTTCTCCTTTATGACAATCCCCCATCCCTTAAGACTCAGATCAAATACTCTGTCCTCTAGAAAGCATTCCTGGGTCATGCCAGAAAGAAGTAATATCTCCTTCCTTTGGACTTCTAAATCAGTTAAGGACATTATTCTTTCACTATATAGTCATCAAACCCATTGACACCAACTGTATACCAGCCACAGTATTAGGCTCTAGATTTTCACAGTTCAACAATGCATACATAGGTAATTCATCTTTTTATCTTCCATAGTCTCTAGAAGGTTATAAGCCCTTTGAGTAACATTTGCTGACTAAGTGAATGGAATTTTAGATGGGTTTAGAAACAAAAACCAATGGGTTTTGTTTCTATAGATCTAGATAAAACATTTCTTCTCATCCTTCTGTTCTTCTATTAATCCAATTATACATAAACTCAGTTATTATGTGCATGTGAGTGTTTGTGGATGTGTGAGTAAATTTAGGTACATATACAACTAGTAATGCTTTTCTTTTTTATTTAGGTAGTTTTGTCTATTTTAGTACATAACTCAATGATTAAGTGAGTCATTTTTATCAGCAGAAGGTCAAACATATCTGCAGCATGCTCAAAATTTCAAATAATGTTCAGCATTTGTGACAGAAAAACCTCTGTGGATTTGGAAAGAGGGTTCAAGAACATGTTAGAGTTAAATTGCTTTGGAAAAACTTAATGAGACCATGTACACTCAGGGATCTGAGACATAGAATGAAAGAAGGTGGGTGAGTGCAAATTATTATTTTTATATTCTACACATGCATTCTATAATAATAACAAATGAAAAGTATCCAGTTTCATTTTAGTACTGCTGGTATTTTTTTCTGTAGAAATTGCAGGTTATTATTTGGGTTATACTTGAACTCTCATTCCATTGAAGGTACAGAAGGCAGATAGTGTGATAGATAGCGTTGAGGGAAAAGATGTGCTTCTAAATGAGTGTTGCTTCCTATCAATGACAGGGAGTCAGAGGTGATGTTTTTGTAATTTTAAAGGGTAAAATTGTGACCAGATTTTTAAAGGAAGTATCAACATATGCAGGAGCTGGGCCTAAACCACACACTTCAGGGGAAATGAAACCAGTCTACAAAGACACTCATTTCTCCTTGACTTCAGAGATTTCAGCAATAGATTCCAATGTCTTTGATCCCATTATCAGATCAGAGTTTTTGAGTGGCCTGAAATGGACTTGTCTTCCAGAAAGTCCTTATTCACCAAGGTATGACTCCCGGTGATCCCACTATAGGTTCACACACTCAAGGCTGGTTCTGATAGAACTGCATCCAATGCCAGCTCCAACTTTACCAGCAGAATAAGTGTGAGCAAACTCTTGGCCCCTTTAACCCACTAATTCCAATTCTGCACATTGGTTTCAGACCCTACCATCCTTTTTCCTCTGGGTGACTCTTTGCATACTGAAAACACTTCATTTGTAAAACAAGGTTATCTATGTCTACCATGCAGGGCTGTTGGGAAGATTAAATAAGAACTTGTGTCAGTCAGTCAATAGCAGGTAATATGTATACCCAAATCAAAGAATCCAGAAGTTGTGCTAAGCTTGGGAAGAAGCAACATTTTATTCAGTCAAGATACCATAAACAAACAGAATCCAGTCAGGGAAATGTATTATTTGTGAAGGGCTCTTCACAAAAGTCAACAGGGGAAGAACAAGACACACAGAGATGTTTAATGTGCAGTTTAGATGTTTGTAAGGTCTATGGGATCTGGAGAGTGGGGAAAGATATGTGATTGTGGAAATGATATAATTTGAAAAAGGTAAAAGATCAGGTTTATGAAAAGGTATACTCCACAAGAGAAATGTACTTAAGGATGTGGGTCTTTTCTAATATCTGAATGAGTGCTGTAAAGAGGGGATTTCAGATGCATCTTAAGAAAGGCAACAGTGGAGGTAACCAAAAATAATATTTGAAGCCAAGTGTTTAGAATCAATTTACATGAAGAATGATGGAAGGGTACTTATGAAGCTGGGCATGCTAAGAGCTCGAAACATCTAAACAAAAAGAGGAAAGTGAACCATGGGCTTGGTTGGAATAAGAGCAAGAATAAATAAAGTTTGTGTGTTGCAAAGGAGATGAAGGCTTTCTTTAATACAGTATTATGATAAACATATTTTTAACAATGGGACAATTCTTCAGATTTGTAAGAAGGATAAACAAATATCATTATTATTTTTTTATTTTATTTATCTTTTATTTTATTTTTTTAGGGCAGTGTCACTGACCCTCATATGTGGGACCGAACCAGGGCCGCTGGCTTCCTAAGCCAGGACTTAACCACCTTGCCCCTCGGCCGGCCCAACAAATTATTTTTATAATATTAAGAAATGGAAGTAATCTTGGCATTAGAAGGGGGAGCAAATATCAATTTCTCCTGTCAAATGTTTGAAATATTTTGAAATCTATTTTATAAAATAGTGTGATATGTTTAAAAAGTGATAACAAAGCCTTCAGGAAGGAAAGTCAAAGGTCTGAAAGAACAAAACGAAGACCTAAGTGCAGAAAAATTCAAATGCTATACTGCATTTGATAGTATAGATAGAAAAATTATAATAATGACAAATCGAATTACGTAAAAGTCAAAGAAGAAAGAGGTGAGGGAAAAAAATGCTCTACTTAATTCATTAAAAATGTATAAGAATAGGGCTGGCCAAGTGGCGCGGTGGTTAAGCGCTGGCTTGGGAAGCCAGCGGCCCCAGTTCAGGTCCTACATGTGAGGGCCAGTGACACTGCCCTCAAAAAAAAAAAAGAAAATGTATGAGAATATAAGAAGAGGATGAGAAGCATGGAGATTAACAGACTCATTGGAAGGGCCGGCTGAATGGCGCAGTGGTTAAGCGCTGGTTTGGGAAGCCAGAGGCCCCGGTTCGGTCCCACATATGAGGGACAGTGACACTGCCCTCAAAAACAAAATAAAACAAAACAAAAAACGTCTCATTGGAGTATTACCTGAACCAGTCAAAATTGTGCCAAAAGAGAATGTGTGGATAATGGAAAATTTCTTTGCGAAACTGTTTCAAGGAGAGGAACAGGGTATGTGCTAAGGCCAATTCAAATGAGGAGTAGTGGATGCTCTAATTATTGACATGGGAAAATATTCTTGAGACATATAACCTCACTGCTAAGTGGTATAAGAATTTTAACAACGCCCATGAAAACTACTGATCAATGGGAGAGAGGTGACAAACCAGGATAACATATCTGTGCCTGTGTTCTGCTTTGTGTCTCTGTTCTCAACCTTGGCAATCTCTTCCAGCCTCTCTGACCCCAGTCTACTTCCTTCAATCAATATGATTGTTACCAAATTAATCTACCAGATTAATTTACTTGACTAATCAACCTGATTAATGATTCTAAACCTCAGACATAATAATGTTACAGCTAAATGTCTCCCCCAGCACCTCCAAAGTCTAATGCAAACTCCTTCAGTTAATCTGCATTTACTACAGAAACCACCCCCAAGTCTCTTTCACACACTTCTGCTATGAGCAAAGTCATATCAATGTTCTGCCAAATATGATGATTTTTTTCCCCATCTTCATAGCTTTGTTTATTCTGTTTCCTTATTTCTTCTCTAACTATACAATGAATAGTATGGAAGTTTAAAAGTATGGATGGATGAGTAAGAATTCATGATATACCCTTTGAAGAAATGTATGAAAAGGAATGAGGGTTGGTAAGACCAGTAAAAAGAGAATAAGGAGGCACATGGTTTAGAAAAAAAAGGCAAAATTAATTTCATAGATTCTATTATCATTTTCTTTGTACATTAGTGATATTATACTCCTGGCAAAAAGCCTCTGTGGTCCCATGGATGGGGTAATTTTTCTGGCCCAGTAAATAAGACACACCAAGAAGACTGCTACATATCCACCCAGAGGAAGGCATGCTATGAATTATCAATGAATAATTCCTCATATTTTAATGTTCTTGTGTTCAAATCTGACTGTAAAAACCATTTGTTAGAACAGTTTAAACTTTTTTCTGCTTATATTGGAATCATGGTGAGATGGAAAGAGAAGTAGTTCCATGAATAGATTTGGACAACTTGTGAAATGGAAGGCAGAGTAAATGATAATCTGGACTGAGAAATTCAAAAGAAAAAACTAAAATGTGATACAAAAATACCAGAAGATAGCTCTACTTACTGTACTCTGCACTGAAATTAATAAACTTGAGAATCAGGATTCTAAAAATAATTTTAAGAGCCTAAATGAACAAGAACATATAATTATGAATATTTAAATGACAAATTTGTAATTATAGCCAGTATAATGTTTGATGGAAGGAGAATTAACATTTACTCAAGAAACAGATTTGAAAAATAAGAGATGCTGCAACAGTTTATTCACTCCTTCATTTCACCATTCATTCATTCATTAGCAAATTCATGTCAAATGCCTCCTGAGCTTTTCAGTCTATGAATGTAGAAGCTTAGGTGTGTGTGTGTGTGTGTGTGTGTGTGTGTGTGTGTGTGTGTGTGAGAGAGAGAGAGAGAGAGAGAGAGAGAGAGAGAGAGAGAGAGAGAGAGAGAGAGAGAGAGAGAGAGAGAGAACCTACCATTTCACATGCATAATGAGTATGGGGACTTATTAAAAGGAAGAACAAATAATCACAATAGTTGGTATAAAACTTCACCAAGATGCCAAACACATTGGCGTACTTGAATATAAAATGATCCTGAAAAAGATCTGGCTAGATGTACAGAAGCATTTTACATTAAAAAAAAAGTTTATGCAAGAAACACTTAAATTATAAGCAATAATAGTGTAAAATATCAGATTTATGGAAATTAATTTAGGTTGAACTTGAGGAAAGTAAATGTAAATGTGTATACTGTGTCTAAATATCTTTCCTAATAAAGTTTTAAATAATAAAAATAAAGATAAAGTGAGAAAATGTAATTGCTCTGTGTGAAGTATTATCCTGAAAATCCAGGATAATTACAGATATTATTGAATTAGTCTTTTGAGGCAGAGCAATGTAGAATGCAGACCAGTCTAATTATTTGGGTTGATGTTTGACTTTTCCAGTTACACAAGTCTCATGCATATCAGTAAGAATAACTGACTGAGATCTAGTTCTAGAACTGTTATAGAGGCCAAGAATCCCTCTCCGTCATGAATTGCCCTAAGCATTTTGCCCCTCTTCTATCTTTATTTTTCTGTTTGTTTGTTTTCCTTTTGTTTTTACTCTGTACTTGTTTACTCAAGTGCATCAAACAAAGGAGAAAGTTGAATCAGCACTCTCCACAATAAAATCTTTGTAAAGTCATCATAAAACATCTGTCATTGAGAATAGTTCTTGTGATAATAAAACAAGACGCAGTATAACCAATTATAACTACATTTTGGCTTCCTCAAGAGACTTGACATTTGTTTCATAGGCTCCTCAAATGGAAGGAGGAGGACAATGAATGTCAATCTGAAGGGGGACCAATTATGCTTCTTTATCATGGAAGACTTAAAGCTCCTACTTCCTTAGAGCCTAAATCTTTTGAACAGTTCAACAAAACAAAGCAAATCATCAAAGCTGGACACTGACCATTGGGAGGATCTTGGAGAACATTCCAAGTGTTGGTAGATCTTTTGGGGCAGATAAACAAGCTCATAACTCAAATATTTCTAAGCATGCTAAAGACAAAGTCATATTTTGAGTATATAGTATGGTGTGTCAGAGGCTGTATTATACATCAAAGAAGCACAGGTCAGAGCCAGGAGAGGCAGTTGTGAGCTCAACTGTCACTAGAATCTCTTTGGGCCAAGTTGCTTAATCTCTACGGTCTTCTGCCACCTTATATTTGGAAAGAGCGAGAGCTATCAGTGATTTTTAAGGTTCTTTTTATCTTCAATACCTTGGGCTATAGGAACACAATAAGTAAGATAAATTCCATGGGCAAATAAAGATTAGTGCATAAGGATTTTTAAAAGACTTTTATTGGGCCAGCCGAGTGACGCAGTGGTTAAGAGCTGGCTTGGGACGCCTGCGGCTCTGGGTCAGATCCCACATATGAGGGCCAGTGACACTGCCCTCAAAAAAATATATTTTTTTTTATTATTAAAATATAGCTAACATACAATATTATATTAGTTTCAGATGTACATCATAGTTATTCAACAGTACCTGCCTAGCACTATACAGATAGACTATTACTCAGCCATTAAAAAAAAGGAAATCTTGCCATCTGCAACAACATGGATGGACCTAGAGGGTACTGTGCTGAGTGTAATAAGTCAAATAGTGAAAGACAAATGTCATATGATTTCACTTGTAAGTGAAATCTAAAAGAACAAAATAAACAAGCAAATGAAACAAACAAATTTATAGATACACAGAACATTTTGATGGTTGCCAGATGTGGGGAAGTGGTAGCGGGGGTGACAAGGCAAAGGGATTAAGAAAGATTTTTGTTTCAGTTTTTTCAAAGCAGCTCTTTTCTCACTCTTCAGATGACCATTGTTGACCTTATTTCTATCTTTTTTTGTTTTGTATTTTTTGCATAAGCTATTTTAGGTTTGGGGTTTGTTTTTTTCCTGACTGTACTTCCTCTGTCTTGGATACTTCCTTTCTCCCTCATGTTCTGAACCAGCAACTATGCATATGAATACAGTCTCAACTTGGGATACAGCCAAGTTCTCCTGGCCGTAAAAACTTCTCCATGAACCAAATGTCTACATTTCCATCCTCTGTAGCTACGAAGTTGCCTGCCACTCAAAAAAAAAATAACTTTAAAATATCCTTTTGTATGACATTTCAGAGGACTAATTTCTGCTTTGAAAAATGGGTGGGTAAAGTTTAAGATTGTAGAATGGGCAGAAGAATAAGGACTATGCAGTGCAAAGAGTAGTGGATTGGAGTGAGACATCGTCTTTTGCCACCATCACCTACTACACATACACTAGGTGCCACCATCACCTGCCACGCACACATTCCAGGTGCCACCTTGAGGGGTTTATGCTTTTGAGATCTTGTTCTGATCATGTAGACATGTTGGTATAAAGATAATCATGGCTTAGCACCTGACTACGTTTCAGTTGCTTTTCTATATGCTACCTTTGTGTCATGATTCAGGTGGTGTTGTACTCATTTTGATGACAAAAATCTGAAGCTCAAAGAGGTTCAATAATTTATGCAATGTAATAGTAGGGTATGAGCTGGATTTTATGTCCAGATATACGAGTCCAAAGTTTTCCTGCAAGGATCATGGCTTTGTAACTTTTGAGATCAGGCTAGTACCTTATCTGTAATTTTCTTATCTGTAAAAAATAAAGACATTTAGTTTCTAACTTAAAATGCAAAATAGAATGATGCATGCTAAAGTGCCAATTCAAGGTAGGGGCTTAACAGCTAATAAATGGAGTTCCTGCCTTCCAAGGGCAATTAACTATCTCACATTTAATCTTACATTAGTGCTATGAATTAGGAAAATATTATTGCCATTTTATAGATGGAGAAATTGAGGCACATAAAGATTAAGTGAATCATCTGAGGTGCCACAGCAGATGATGGCAGAGATGGTACTGAACATAAACCTGCTGACTCTTAGTCCAGACTTTTTCTATCACTAAGATGTCTTTAAATTTTTCAGCAGAAAGGCAAACAAACATGGCAGCAAAGAGGAGCAGCACATGGTAAAAACTCCATAATCCTGGCCTTGAATTGTAGCCTCACTGTTTACTATCTGTGTGACTGTTACATTACTTGATTTCTGGTTTCAGTTTCTTATCAACTAACTGGACGTAATTAAGATTTTGTTGTGGAGTTCTTATAAGAATTGGATGTAGAATTTTTAACTGACACCCAGTTGCAACTTAATGAAGAAGAATTACTATTTTTTTAATTTTACATTTTAGTTTCATGGGAAAATAAATTTTAAGCAAAATTCCAAACTAACTTTTGACACTATAAATGAAGGGTTTAAATATACTTTTTCTCTTTGTAACTGTAGATTTTGACAGTTTATAGATTGAAATTTTCAGTTACATTCAGCATTGGTTTTATAATAACTTACTTCACAGATTAAAAAAAAAAATCCTCAGCCATCTAAGACACTGGTTTAAATTGTATATAACTATTCCCATATGTGTAAGTAGTTTATACAAACTCTGACCTTAATGGTACATATGAAATAAATGCCAGTGGAGTTTAAGCACCTGGGCTCACTGGATTTTGATTAAAAAAAAAAAACAAGTGGCATTTCAGCTCTGAAGTTAGTGAGGTAGTGGAGAAGGTATTATTTTTAGTGGCAATAATTACTGTTTAATTACAATTTATAATTACATATGTTCATAGTTACTTATCCCTCATTCAAAGAACAGCACACTGTCCACAATATTTCAGGTATTGTCCTGGGCTGTGGGGCCACAGAGATGACTAAAACATATGCTTGGTACTAGGATCTCTCCATCAGCAATTCTCAGCACTTTCATATCATATGAGATAGCGATTTATTGAATATTCATTACTGGTTTTTACAAAATTTTAAGATTTTTAAAAATATAATTTACTCAATTTTCTCCCTGGAAATGTACACAGTTAGGGTAGGAGTGTAAAGTAAGATTCTGCTTTTAGCATCTTAGGACCCCACGCCTGTGAATCTCTAAGGCAGGCAGACCAAAAGAAGGAGGGCTTGGGGGTGCATGTGCTGGGCTTACCATTGTCCCTTTTTAACCTCCCAACTATCGCAATTATCACCTCCCAAAATAATAGTGTCTTACATATGTAAAATGATTTTATCTTTTTAAAACTCTTTTAATATATTTTATCATAGACATATCACATATTCATTTCATGATATTTTATTTCAGAGTCAGAATATGACTCTCAGGCATAACACATCTTTTTCAGAAGAGAATAAAAAATGAAGGAAAAATATTCATGATCCCTCTCCTTCCTGGGAAGTTGTGAAGCACTGGTTGAATTCATGCTAAAAACACTTATGAATATTCGATATAAAATCTTTATGCATTTCATGGTTCCCAGCTATTAAATACAGCCACACTGATGAATAACTGTATTAGAAATTTGGCCTTGTTGCAGTTCACTTCGAGCCCAAAGCAACCTAAAGTCCATGTCTCACCCCCAGACAGGAACTTTTAGCCAAGGCACAAAATGGATTAAATTCAGGGACTCATTTATTTATTCACTAAACCATTTGTTTTGGGTACTTACATTGTGCCAGGTACAAGGAGGGTAAAATGTTGGGCACATACAGACACTGTGAGCCTCATAGTCCAATGAGGGACAAACATAGAAATAATCACACAAATAAACATGAAATGAAAATTTGATAAGAGTTATGAGAACTACCTGGTTCTATAAAAGCCTATCCTTTCGTTGCTTATCTCCTAAAAGCAATGGGAAAGCTATGGAGGAAATGTTTTAAGCCAATGGCTTTTTTGTTTGTTTGTTTGTTTATTTGTTTACTGAGGATGTGAGATACATGCTTACACTTATATTTTGCAAAAGTCCCTCTCCATACTGTGATGAGAACAAACTGGAAGGAACAAACAGATGCAAGATGATGGTGACTTGGCCTATGTGGTAGAAAGAAGAGATTAATTCAAAGCTCTCAGGCTTTACTTCCATCACCATATATTCAACTCTGGGTGGTGAGCACACAACATGGTATATAGATGATGTATTACAGAATTGTACACTTGAAACCTATGTAGCTTTACTAACTATTGTCACCCCAATAAAGTTTAATTAAAACAAAACAAAACAATACCTCTCAGGCTCATAGACGTATGTCCCCAACATACTCATTTCTCCACATGGAAGAAATGTTAATTTTGAAAGTCATCTTTTGTGATGCAAACCAAAAAGTCCCATTCACTTTAGGATATATGGTCTCAGATGACAGCAGACAAGTGATACAATGACATGACTGCGTGTTCCAAATCTGTCCTTTAATGTTTAACTCTTAGAAGCTCTTAGCCACCACACTGGCTTAATGGAATCATTACCAATGGATAAGGAAATGTCAGCCATTTGCCTCCCCCGACTCCAGTTGGACATAAGCCATTGCTTCTACAAAGAGTGGCTTGGAGCCATGCAAGGTTTCAAAGGAAATTGGCCTTTCAGAGGGGCATACAAAGAGATAATGCATATTGCCACCATAAAATCTCTAATGAATATTAAGGATGGCTTTCATTTGTAATGATTGAAACAGACTCATAAATTCTCTCTCTAGGATGCGGGAATTTCTTCCTCCCTGTGGAGAGATTTAATGGATTCGCGGCATTCTGAATGATTTGGCAAGAAATCAGAGATACCTGCTCAGTCACCCGCAAAGGGCACTTAGTTTCTTGCATGTGATAGTCACCACCACAAAATATTTTCTGTAAGAACCCAGGATGATTGATGCAACTCACTGTCAGCCATGACAAGGCGTCAACTGAAAAACTGGAAAAAGAAGTGGTTAAAGACACCGCAGCTTTAAAAGCAATTTTGACTTTTAGAGCAGGGTTATTTCCTTTCTGAAAAAAAGTTAGGCCCGCCACCTGCAAGAAATTTAGATCATTTTTTTTTGTGGCGAGGACCATCATATTTTGAGGCCACTGAGAGTTCCTACTGCTGCTCTCTGTATGGAGTAGATTAAACTGTTCTCACACAGTGATAAATATATCGCAAAGAGCCATAACAGGAATACAGTATGTTATAGCAGTTAATAGTGCAACTTCCAGTTAAAACAATATTCTTAGGGTTTTTTGGCCAGTTCCCATTTTATGTGTGCTATTTTTGATAAAGTTAATTTTTCACATTTTTTGAATCAATATCTTTCAAAGCTTTATAGGACTGAATGGGACAATTACAGGAAGGAACTCCAAGGAGCTAGCTGTGTGGACCTGGGTTAATGCAATGCATTCTGACAACTGCAAAAATAATCTATGAAAACAGCAGATAAGGATTAATATTAAAATATCATCAACTCTAAATTGTCTGTACACGTGGAAGGAAAATGGGGAAATAACCCAGAGCAGCAATTACCCAAAAGGCATTCAGACTTTACTATGGAATGTGGCAGAGAATCTCTTCAGAGAAAATAACTTTTTAATGCTACACATTTAATACTTGAAATACAAAGAGTTGTGGACAATTTTGTTCTGTGGGAGTACAGTCCTTTGTGGAATGAATCCATGATCCTGCTACTTATTCCATGAGTTAGATACCCTGAAAGAAGTTAACATAAATGTCCTGCATCCTAATTATATTGCTATAAAACAGTGGATTGTTTTTTGACACTGACAGCAGACCTTGGTTCAGTGGGAAATTTTTTCTGTGTATAGACTTGGCTCTCAATTGAGCTTCCATTGGATGGGAAACTTCTTCATTTGTTAAAGTTCTGGGTTGGAGAACAAGCCAGATGGTATGGGCTATAATTTCCTTAGCTATAGAATAGATGGGTAAGACTACATGACCACTAAGACCTCTTCCAGGGATAAATATTCATGAATCAACTTTGTAAAGGAATAAATAGCAGTTGTGGATTATCCTAACTATCATCAGGGTCAGGGGGGTTGGAAGACCTGATTCCCATGAAAATATTCCCAAACTCAGAGCCTTATATTTTAAGAGACAAAACAGTGAATACCTTTCATTATCCACTTAGACAATAATTAGGCAAGAGACAATCATCTGTTGTGTTATTCTGACTTGCATATCTTGCCGTTGCACACTTAATAGATCTCAGTGCTCCTTGGATGTGAAAGGTTGATATAGTTCTATTTATGAGGGAAAATTAGGTAGCTCGTTCTAGATGGAAATCAGAGGCCTTTGGAAGCTTGAAAATTTGGAGGAAAGAAATGGTGTTGAAAGAAAAAATTATAACACAACTGATGTTTACAAATAAAACAATCTGTGTTTCAAAATTTTGCTAGAAAGTTATGTTCTAAAATTGTATTTATCAATGTGAGGTTCCATGAACCAACTCCCATAGAATCAACTAAGGCATTTGTTCCTAAGGTCTGCCTACTCCAGACTCAGTGAATTAGAATTTCCAGAACGGACATTTTTTTTTTTACAAGCTTCTTAGATGATATTTTTATGCTTACCAAAGGTTGAGAATCACCTCTGAATAGACAGAAATAATTTATTATTCCCTGCTTTTGCAATTTCATATTCACCTATCCAGGAAGCCTTCTTGAGAACCTCTCCTATGTATATCATCTCACAAGTTATTTACTATAATAAGCTCAACAACCCTGTAAAGTAAGTAATTCAACTTTCCAAATGAGACAATAGGGCTTTGAGGATTGAGTAAACTGCCCATTTCAGGGTCAAGTTGGGATTTCAGTCAAACCCCTCCCAGTCACAGCCAACTCACCTGATGGATCTCACAATAACCACACAGCAAAGGAATACCCTGGGCAGCCCTTGGGGATTCTCAGTCCTCAAGACATTTATGATCAGCCCATATGAATGTACACAGAACCTCTAATGGGTGCAGCTGATAAATCCCCAGAGGAGTTTTGTGTTCTCCAAACTGACTGTTAAAACTCCCGTTAGAGTGTTTGGGGCTTTTGATAAATCACGGAGTAGAAAAAGTCCCAAACTAACCACCAGGCCACTTACCATATATCTTCCAGATTTTACAAAATGCATTTGAATATAAATTGCTCTTATGATTATAACATAATCATTATTTTCTTTAATAACCATGTAAATGGAATCTGGTTTTCTCAAGTGAATCATTGTTGTGTTCTTTCAAGTTTAACATTCAAGGTGAATGAAAAACCACTCACCTGACTCATTTTTGCAACTTTCTACAATGTAGGAGTTTCTATGTTGCCATTTTTCAACCCTCTCTTTTGCTAATTCCTCCTTATTAATAAGGATGTTTTGGTGGATTGCCTTCCTGTGGTTCTAGTAGCCATGGAACTCTCTGAGAATACTTCTGTATGAGCTCAGGCCCCTAATATAGCATTCTACCCAATTGCTGAGGAACAAAAGTCATCCCCTCCACCAGAGAGTCAAAAAAGTGTCCAGTTTTGCTAATTATGCAGCTCATTCTTAGTAAGAATTCCCAGTGTCATTTGTTCATGATTTCTAGATACTAAGATGTTTGAACCATGCTGATAGGCTTGAAAAGGGTCTCAAGGTAGAGCCTGTATGTTTCTTTGCATCACATAACACTAACATTACAAAAAAATCTGAAAAAGGGATCCGCATATTACCATTAAAAATTGGAAGGGATATCTCAGGTGTGGAGGTCCCTCTGGAACAGCAAGGGGTCTCAGCCCCATACCAGGTTTCCCAGCCAGGGGTTCAGTGTTGGGGAGAGAAATCCCTATAACTTCTGGCTGTGAAAACCAGTGGAGATTGTGGATGAGTGAGACGAGGGTGGCTGCAGTCCCAGGTGCTCCTTTTAAAGGGACTGCACATGGACTTATTCACGGATGGGCTCGCTCATTCTGAGCTCCAGCACGGAAGCAGCAGCTCGAAAGGCACCAGGAACACATGGGGAGGAATTGAGTTGTGTGGCTGCAGAGCAAGGGCTGGAAGGGCAGCTCTCTCCCAGACAGAGGAGCTGGCAGATGCCACTGTTTCTCTTTTGAGCCCGCTCCCATCCCTGTGTGCAGACACAGATGGCCACCATATCTGAGTCTACCTCAACCTGGCTAACATGGTTTGTTTGCCCTGATTCCCTGAGATCCCACTTCACCCAACGTTCAGGCCAACCCAAGCTGCTTCCAGTGACTTTTCCATATTAACAGCCTGCCTTGGCTTATGCTGCAGACTTTCCTAAAATCTCTCAAAGCTTCACAAACCCAAAAAAGCAGCACCTGCTTTGGTGTGTCCCATACTTCTGGCTGAGTAGCCTGAAGTCTGGCACTAACAAGAGCAGCCTTGGTTCCCTGCTTGGCCTCAAGGCACCTCCAAGCCCAGCACAGTCAGTGGCCATCTGCAGGTTGTTTTATGGCCCAGGTCAAGTGACCTCATGCAGGGCATAAGCTGTAGCTGTAATTGGGCTATATTTGGCCTGTGGTAGGGCTCCTCTCAGGAGGCCCTGGGGCTGGCATGCGAGATGGTAAGCTCGGATCCAGCCAGAGCATCCCCCGACCACCTCCAGGGACAACACACTAAAGGGGACACTGGGCAGGCACCAGCCCCTTGACAATAGCTCCTCCACTGTAGTCATGGCCACTCCTCACAACCAATTAGCCTGAGGGTCAAACCCTCCCACTGACATACAAACACCAATCAAAGTTAAACTACAACAGGAGGGCACAGACAACTTACACAAAGGACATAGCTGGAGTACCTGGCTCAGGTGACCAGATAGACGGAGTCACTTAACCCCACAGCACACCTACTACATAAGGCCACTCTCCTATAAACAAGAGACATAGCAGCCCTACCTAATACAGAGAAAGAAACACAGGAAGGCAGCCAAAATGAGGAGACAAATAAAGATGTTTCAAATGAAGGAACAGAACTAAGCTCTCCAAAAAAAAAAAAAAACTAAACAAAATGGAGGCAAGCAATCTACCAGACACAGAGTTCAAAACACTGGTTATAAGAATGCTCCATGATCTCAGGGACAACTTCAACAAAGAAATCAGAAACTTAAAATGGAGACAGAAAACATAAAAAAAAGTCATTAATAAAGAATATAATAACTAAAATGAAAAATACATTAGAGAGAATCAACGACAGATTAGATGAAGTGGAGAATGAAACCAGTGATTTAGAAGATAAGTATAATAGCAGAAAATATGTAATCAGAACAGCAAAAAGAAAACAGAATCCAAAAAATGAGGATAGTTTGAGAAACCTCTGGGATAACATCAAACATAAATACATTTTCATCATAGGGATACAAAAGAAAAGGAGAGAGAACAAGGAATTGAAAATCTATTTGAAGAAATAATGGCAGAACACTTCCCTAACATGATGAAGTAAATAAATATACAATCCCAGAAAGTGCAGAGAGTAAAAAACAAGTTGAACTAAAAGAAGCCCAAACCAAGACACATCATAATTAAAATGCCAAAGGTTAAAGACAAAGAAAGAATCTTAAAAGCAGCAAGAGAAAAGCACTTAGTTGCCTACAATGAAACTCCCATAAGACTATCAGTTAGCTTATTTCTCAAAAGAAACTTTGCAGTCCAGAACGGATTGGCAGGAAATACTCAGTGATGAAAAGCAAGGATGTACAACCAAGATTACTCTACCAAGTAAAACTATCGTTTAGAATCCAAGGATAGAGTTTCCCAGACAAGAAAAAGCTAAAGGAGTTCATCACCACCTTACCAGAGTTATAAGTAATCTTAGAGGGACTTCTTTAAGCTGGGGAGAAGGGGAAAGAACAAAAACATGAATAATAAAATGGCAATAACTACATATTTATTAACAATTACGTTAAATGTAAGTGGATTGAATGCTCCATCAAAAGATAGGGTAGAAGAATGGATAAGTAAACATGAACCTTACATATGTTACCTACAAGAAACTTATTTCAGATCGAAAGACACACACAGAGACTGAAAGTAAAGGGATGGGAAAAGGATATTTCATGAAAATGGAAACAAAACAAACAAACAAAAAAGCTGGAGTGGCAACACTTATACCAGCCAAAATAGACTTTAAAACAAAGGTTATAACAAGAGACAAGAAGAATGCAACAATTCCACTTCTGGGTATCTTCTGCGTATTCAAAGAAACCCAAAACACTACATCAAAGGGACATGTGCATCCATATGTTCATTGCAGCATGGTTTACAGTGTTCAAGATGTGGAGGCAATCTGGGGGTCCATTGATGGAAGAATGGATAAAGAGGAGGTGGTACATATGTACAATGGGATATTGCTCAGCCATGGAAGGGAATGGGTTCTTGCCATCTGCAGTGGCATGGTTGGACATGGAGGGTGTTATGCTGAGTGGAGTATGTCAGACAGAGAAAGACAGATGCAATGTGATTTCACTTATGTGTGGAATCTAAGAACAAAATCAACAAACAAAACAGAAATAAACTCATAGGTACAGAGAACATTTTGATGGTTGCCAGATGGGAAGGTGTGGGTGAAAAAAGGGGAAGAAATTAAGAAGTACAAATTGGCTGTTACAAAGTAGTCATGGGAATGTAAGGTATAGCATAAGAAATACTGTCAATAATATTGTGGTAACTATTTATGGTGTTAGATGGGTGACGGAAGGGGTTTGGGGGGTAGAATAAAAAAGGTGAAGGGTTAAGAAGTACAAATTGGTAGTTACAAAACAGTCATGTGGATATGAAGTATAGGGAATATAATCAATACTATGGTAATAACCATGTATAGTGCCAGGTGGGTACTAGACTAGTCAGGGGGATCAGTTATTAAATTATTTAAATGTCTAACCACTATGCTGTACACTTGAAATTAATATAAAAGAATACTGAATATCAACTGTATTTGAAATATTTAAAAAGCAGGGGTAAAGGTGAAGAGGAATAAGAGGTTCAAATTTCCAGGTATAAAACAAATAAGTTATGGGGATGTAACGTACAGCACAGGGAATATAGTCAATAATATTGTGATAGCATGGTGCAGTGTCAAATGGTTGCTGGACTTATCATGGTGATCACTTCTTTAGGTATATAAGTGTTGAATCACTACTGTGTACACCTGAAACAATACAATATTGTATGTTAACTATATTTTAATAAAAAAATCTTTTAAAAATGTTTCATTTGATTTGCCAAAGCCAGTCTTCCTCTGCCTTTATCTTTATTCTAAACCGATAAATTTTAAGTACCATTATATTGTGGTAGCCATATTTGATGCAATTTTTTTTTAACACTTCTTTAAATGTCAGAATAGGTTGTGGGAAATGAAAATCATTAGTGTTAAATGGGGAAAAAAAACAACTGAAGATTTTGAAATATTTATGTTAAAAGGTTTTTTGAAATTGAGGACTTAGCTTCTTAATGTGTTTTTCCTGAGCTTCTACAACACTTGGATATCTTTATTCACCACATTTAGTAAACTTGATGGCTCTCCGTACTGTGCATTAATTCAGTTAAGAGTCTCCCTTGACTAAAATACAACTAAGAGAAGGAGAAGGGTGATCTTTTCTCCATTCTTTTTGTTTGTTTCATAGACAAGGAGATACTAAGGCAGTACAGAGGTCAATAAGCTTTGGAAATTTTGCAGATTTTCCTCATTCCCCATCTCCAATCTATGCTCCATATCTCAGCCACAGCCTTTTATCTAATACCCAAATCTGGCTGTGTTGCCCTCTTGCTGTGGCAACAGTTCTTTAGTTTCCATCCTATACAAATGTACACTCCCATCATATTCAAATCCATACTATTTAGCATGGTGTATAAGTTTACTAGTGCTACCATAGTAAAGCACACAAGCTGGGTGGCTTAAAACAACAGATATTTATTGTCTCAGTCCTGGAGGTTAGAAGTCCAAAATCCAGGTGTGAGCAGAGCCATGCTATCTCGTAAGCCTTTAAGGAAGGATTCTTCTTCCTTGCTTCTTCCAGTTTCTGGTAGCTCCAGGTTTTCTTAGTTGGTGACAGCATAACTCTAATTTCTTCCTCCATCTTCACATGACTACCCTCTCCCTGTGTGTGTCCGCATAGTCTTTCCTCTCTGTGCATGTGTGTGTCACAATTTCCCTCTTCTTTTAACAATACCAGTCATATTGGAATAAAGCCTTACCCTTAATCCAAAGACAACCTCATCTTAACCAATCTTATTTCCAAATAAGGTCACATTCTGAGGTACTGGTGGTTAGGACTTTCTACCAAAACACACAGCCTCCAAATCCTTCATAGTCTGGCCTTAAAGCACCTGCAGTCCCATCGACCCTCTTTCTCCTTGTTTACCATACGAACTTGCTGTAGGAAATTTCTCCTCATTCCCAAGCTATATCAAACACTCTCATGTCTCTGTTCCTATTATATACTCTTTCAGGACTGGAATGTCCCTGCCTTTTCCCTCGTCTGCCTGGTAAATTCCTATTGGCTCATTATTACCTCAAACATTGTCTCCTTCCTGAAAATTTTCTGTATTTTTTCCAGACACATCAACAATTTACCCTCCATGCTTTCCCTGCTCATACATGTTGGATTGATGCAGACAGAATATGTTACATTGGGTTCCTATTGTCTATTGGTCTGTCCATCTTCCCACCAAACTGTAAACTCTCAGAAGGCACTACCCATGTCTTTCCATCACTGGACGCCTGGTAGAGTGACAGGCCCATAGTAGATGTTCAATAAATATTTATTAAACAAATAAGATAGGGCCCTTCCTCTGTATTTCAGAATATGAAAAGAATGATGAGAGGAGCCCAGAAGCAGCATCTTGGTGCTTATGGGCTCTCAGGTCCCACTCAACCTTCTCTCTGTCTGACTAATAGAGGGATTTTGCCAAGTCCTCCTCACTGATGCAAAACAGTCTATCATGTGAAAGGCCTTAAAATGTATTAAGGTTTTCCAATCTGGTGTCCTGAGCTGTGATGACTAAAAGACCACCAACAGACTTCTACAGTTTCTAAATTGGTGCATTCTCAAAATGACGTTGAGTAGATTTTGTTCACATAGTAATTACCAGCAGAGGAGATGACCTTTGCTGGCTGAAATGCAGAAGTTAGCTTTTCATGAACCATATGACATACTTACTGATTGTATCAAGGCCTACTAAAAAAAAAAAAAATCCATATTTTTCCCCTAAGTATTTATCACATTGTAAAGAATGTTTATTTGTTTTTATTTGTTTTTGTTTTTGTTTTTTACTTTCAAAGGAGAAGTGTTAGTTTTCTGAAGTACCATCTTCACAAAGATGAGCTGGTAAGTTCAAGTCAAGCTCTAATATTCAGAGAATGATGAAGCCAGGGTTTTAGTGGAGATGGGGAAAATATAATTTCTTTCAATAAGTAAGGAACTATTTCATTTCAAGGACTGCTTTGCAGGGAAGCTCATAGGCTCAGAGCTAGAAGTCCTGGAATCAGGAGATGAGGTGGTAGAAGAGGAAATTGAAATAATCAATTTTCCAAATGCATAAAACTAGGATAAGTGCTTCATAGGAAAGCTATTAGGGTGAAATAATTTATGTTAAAAGGTATTCAAGCCTTGAGAAAGACTGTTATATAAATAAATAATAGATCATTATCATCATGAGGAAGGTATGTTGACATATCTTATGGATGTCTCCACAAAGGAGAAAAGTATGTTTTAAAGTGGTTTATAAAGTCCTAAAATTTTTTTAAAGATTTTTTTTTTTTAATTTTTATTGGGGAACAGTGTGTTTTTTCCAGGACCCATCAGCTTCAAATCAAGTCATTGTCCTTCAGTCTAGTTGTGGAGGGCACAGCACACTGGCACATGTGGGAATTGAACCGGCAACCTTATTGTTCAGAGCACATGCTCTAACCAACTGAGCCACCCAGCCGCCCAATAAAGATTTTTTTCTAATACTATCTAAACATTCATTCTACCTGCCATAATCCCTTTTGGTTTTGAGGGATATGAATTCTAGATTTTGATCCTGATACTTATTAATCCAAGGAGATGGTGTGCAAACCTACAAAGCTAAGTTTATTCATTCATTCAGCAAACACTTTCTGAGCCTTTCCTGGTGCCATGTAATAAGAGGCCTGGCCTCTGCCTTCTGCAAACCATCCCACCAAACAAACGTAGTAAGAAGTAATGAGCACCTATAAGTATTTAGACCCTCTGTTGGGGTGACATGGACAGTAACACTTTAGGGATGACAAGGAGCTGGCCATATGACAAGTGAAAGGAAGAACGCTTCAAGCAGAAGAGAGACCTTGGCTAAAAGCCCAAGCAGAAAGAAGTGAATAGTGTCCAAGCACAGAGAAAAGACCAGCATGGCAAGTAGAGAAAGAAAGGGGAGAGTGGCACAGACAGGCCAAGGCTGGAGATTCAGGCCTTCCTGGTCATGGGAAAGAGCATGGAGTTCGTTCGTTTTAAGTGCAATTGCAAATCCACGGTTAAGTGCTTGTTACCAAATCTAAGTGAAAGCAGAACTGAATTCCCCTGTAGAAATTTCCCCTAGCTGGTGGCTGGCGATAAACAACATATTCAAATATCATTCTAACATGATAGTGAGAGCACATCAAGTTAAATTAAACAATGATATACGTACAGGCTTTGGAAATCAGAGGTTGGGCATGTTACCAAGAAGTTGGGTAATACTGACCACATTCTATAATGAGAGTGAGTCTTGAATCCCTAGGAATCTCATACTTTTCTACCTTTGTATTTGAAATAGAATGGATGAAAGTAGCATTTGTTAAGGATTTCTCTTTGTTAGAAGTTTTATACATGTGGTCTGATTTAATCCCAACAACAATCTTATGAGGAAATATTATTTTCCCTTTTTACCAACAAAGAAATTGAAACTCAGAGAGACAAAATGCTGGACCCAAGTTTATTTAGCTTGACTGAATTCAAAATTATGTCAGACTTCCAAAGTCCACATGCTTTAATAACACCAGAGACCTCCAAAGATGGGTAGCATGAGGAAAATCAGACCGCCAAACCAGGCTTGCTCAGCAGAGGACTAGCACCGGAACATATTAAGTTGTCACAGCTGTAGGGACCACTTCTGGCGGTTAGAATTCCATGCCCTTGGAAACAAAACAGACAACTTGGTTTCTCTCCAATATTAATTTTCAGTTAATCAGTTAGTTTTCTTGAGCTGCTGGGAATAGATTTTAACTTGGCTATTTGGTTCACCATATTACTTGATTGCAAAGAAAAACGTACTTTTCTTTTATCCTGACAAGTATAACCACAAAAGTTATGGAATGTTTTTTATTAGAGAGGAAAATAGAGTAGAGGTGCAGGTGACATACTTGTAAAATCCTGTAAATGATCACCTGATTTTTCCCTTCCCAGAAATGAAAAATACAAATGCTTTAAAATTAGAATTCAGGAGGGTTTTCGAGAAGCTGTGTCTCACTGTGGCTTCACGCTTTATGTGGAAACCTTACTTTATGCGTTGGCTTGGGGAGGACAACGTATACCTATTTACAACATTTCCGGTCTCTAAGAAGCTCTTTTATTATCCTTGTATTAAAAGGAGAAGATGGGATTCTATCTAAATGAACACATATATACACACACATACACACACATATACATACACACATATACATACATGTATAGATATATATGTGATGTAAGTGTACATATATATATATGACACTATGAAAATTGATTTTACCATGGTAAACATTTTTACATAAAAACACCATCAAAATTATATTCCATTCTTTTCTTTTGTACTTAAACTGATAAACAATGAAAGCATTAAATTTAATTTATAATTATATTGTAGTCAAAGTTGAAGGGATGAACATCACATAGGGGGTTTTGATTGTTTAAATAAGGAGGTTATACAATTGGTACCTTATAGCTTTACAGCTTTAGTATAGTTTCAAATGGTAAAGTCTGAAAAGTAATCTGGTTAATCTAGAATCTGCTATAAATATCTCTGATGAGTGAAGGTACAAAGGAAATAGAAATAATTTTGTGCTTCTTGTTTAAGAATAGCTTTTTCTGAGAAAAGGAGTTTATATATATCTCTTCAACAATATTTTATTAGTTACATTTTTCTTCAGTAGACAAAGACAGGAATCATGGTCTATTTGTTAGCACAGCCTACCTTCCTCTGACGTTTCTGGGGAAAGAAGTACGAATTAAGCAATGGATTTTAATAGTACATGCTAAATGTACTGTGTTCAGATAAAAGTGAATTAAAAAAACACTTTTGCAGAGCTAATTCAATTTGTCCTCTCAGTATTGTACTATGGACAGAATTTCATTTCAGCCTAATGAGGTATGATTCAGGTGGTGCCGAATTACATTCTTAGATTAAAAATTCCTTTGAAGATTTTTCTTAATAACATCATGTTTTCTATTATTTCTTACTTTCTATAAAGAATGAAAAGGTAAACTGTTTCACAGAGTATTGTATTTCTGTGCTTGTGAGAAGAATCTGAAAATGTGGAGAAAATACAATCACTTTAACATGAGAATGAACTTCCATGGAAACACTTCGTATGTGTGTCTGCCTTCTTCCTACTGTGTCTTGCCAGTAGCCATGTCCTAGAACAATCTTAAACACTGTAAGGTAGGAGCAGTGGTACTGGACAGTTTTATGTCATTTTACACGTTGTATATAATTAGGAGTTTAGCAAATATGATAAGATGAAGATATGCAAATATTTTAAAGGAAAGAAGAGAGTCGGAGTGATAAAAAATGTGATGAAATATAGTTCACAAAACTAGACTTTGCTTAAATACAGTATATTATTCACATGCATTTATCAAAAAGATACAAACCCATAGAGGCAAAGACCTTTGGTGGAAGGATAGGAGAAGAGGTGCCAGCAATGGAAGGTGAGTGGAGGACTGAAGCCAGAGGCAACCTTTGAAGCTGTAGAAAAGGATGCTGCAAAGGAAGGCCAGACTCCCTGATGCAGGCCCTACTGTCATGTCCATTTTACAGAAAGATTAAGTAACTTGCCAAGGACATCGAATAAATGGCAAAGTCAGAATCTGAACCCAGGTAGTCGGCTTAAAGCCCATTCTTTCACCCATTACATTTAACGGCTTTTCCAATAATTAAAACAGAATGTTCTTTAAGGCCCACTTTTCCTTAGTTAGTTTTAATAAGATCTTAAAATACATCCCTAAAATAAAAGCTAAAAACCTCAAAAATAACCCATATCCATCTATGCTGAATCCCTCTCATCCCCCTGACTCCTACCACCCACAAAAATCATTAGACTAAATTCTGTGTTCATCACTCTTTTATTTAACTTTTTAGATACTGTGTGTGTGTCTTTTTTAAAAAAAGAAATCATGTTATATATATTTCATTTAGGAACTGTTCTTCTCACTAAATGTTATATTTCTAAGATTCATCCATATTGCATGTCAATTGATTAATTTTACTGCTTTGTTTAAAAAATAGAATGTTATGAAAAGGGAATAATCAGAAAGAAATTTTGCAAAATAAAATATTAATAAAACATTTTGGAATAATCAGAGAAAGTAATGGAATTTCCTAGAAAGAAAAAAAAAACAAAGCAAAAGTTTTTTAAAAGGTGGAACACAGAAATATAATAGAATGAGAGTATCAATCCAAGATGTGTAACATTGGACTAATCAGATTTCCAGAAAGAGAGAACAGAGAGAAATGAAGAATTCACCAAAGAAACACAGACCCGAAAGTTGTGTGTTTTCAGTTGAAAAACAAGTCATTGAGTGAGCAGTACAGAAAATGAAAATAAACAAACAAACAAAAAAACCATATCCCCAGTTCGGTCCCACATATGAGGGCCAGTGACACTGCCCTCAAAACAAACAAACAAGCAAACAAACAAACAAAACCATATCAAGGATAAGAGAGGGAGAGTCTACATACAACAAATCAGGAATCACAATGACATTAGACTTTTCAGCAACAACTCTGGAAGCTAGAAGACAATAGAGAGGCCTTCTATTATAAATTCTGAAGGAAAATGAAGCTAGAATTCTATTTCAAGTCAAAATAGCATTCAAATGTAAAGGATCTGCAAAGACTTAGAATATATCCATTAGGGAAGTGTGTTTTTGCAAATGAGAGAGTAGACAAGAAAAAATGATGAGACTCAAGACAGCATCCAAACCAAGAGAAGACTGAGAAGTTCCATTTCAGCCTCAGCACCGCATACTTAGAGAATAACTAAAGCATACTGAAACAAAGAAAAAATAAGTCTGAAATGTTTGAGCATTTGAAATTACAAGTATGATGTCTGAACTTAAATATTCAAAACACATATGTTGATAGATTTGTTTGCACATTTATTTGGGATATGTTAACAATACATACAAGACCAACCATAAAAAGGAAGACAATTATGAACTCCAAAAATGTACAACAAAGCAAACACATGAGTAAAACATTGAGCACCATTTGACTTATCCATGAACAATATTTACAAAACAATAATGACTAATGGTTTAACTGAATAATTATAGGGGAGTTGGGGAATGAAGAGTACAGACTGCTAAAGAAATGAATAGAATATCTAATAATGAATCAAGAAATTATGGGCCTATCATGTAGAACAAAATGAATCTAACCAATGAGAACAATGGTTTTAAAACTGGAGGGATCAGAAAAAGAATTGAAATAGGAAGTCTGGGAGAAAAAAAGGATATGACAGGGGGCTTCTGTGTTCTAATCTTTTAGGGTAAGCATTTTAACTTTTACAAAAGTTAAAATGATATATAGAAGTGGAGAAGGGAAAAGTACTATAGAAATGTAAAGATTATAGCCATAATTTGGATATGGCATTGAGGCAAGCAAAAACTGGTAAAATTAGCAGTCAAAGGTAAAGAGAATAATAAATACACTTTAGAAACACAAGTTGGGGAACTATGGCTCCAGATCAAGGAGGACATAGAATATGCTTATAATAGTAACTTCACAGATCATATTAGTTCACAGATGGATACCTTATCAAAGCTCTATCAGCAGGTAACTTCAGAACCTAGGGAATTTCATAAAGTGTGGATAAGTCTAATCTGTGATCTTACCCTAATTTTTATAATTGTGATTAGAGAAAATTATTATTTAAAATAGAATTGAGGCGAGTGTGGATGGGGGAGAAGGTGAAGGGATGAGAAAGTACAAATTGGTAGTCACAAAACAGTCATGGGGATGTGCAATACAATATGGGGAATATAATCAATAATGTTGTAAAGACTATGTAAGGTGCCAGATGGACACTGGACTTACCAGGGGGATCATTTCATAGATTATATAAACGTCTAACCATGCGTTGTGCACCTGAAGCTGTAGTAGAATAATATTGAATGTTAACTTTAATTTTATATATATATATATATATATATATATATATATATATATATATATACAGCTATATATGACGTGAGGGGGTAATAGATTGGGAGGGCAATCACTTTGTGAGGGGTGTAAACGTCTAACTATTACGTTGTTTTGTACTCCTGAAACTAATAAAAAATAAAAATAAATACATACATACATACATACATACATACATACATACATACAATAGTATTAGAGGCTCTTGACTCTTAGAATCACAAAAAGGTAGCTTGGGTTGGGGAAGGGAAATGAAGTAGTAGCAGGTTTGTTCCTGTGATGCTGAGTCTTCATTAAAGAAGAGGGTTCTAGATTTGCACACTTACTGGTTTCATATTTCCATGTGCACATAATGGTTGAAACATTGTCTCCAAAGAGTAACTCAGCATTCCCCTCTACCCACCCCTCACCATTCCTGTTGCTAACCCCCAAAGAAATCACTCCCTTTTTAGGCCAGGCCTCTAGGTATGCCAAAGCATAACTACAATATAAGGAGGCTTATGAACTGAGGCTTTGGATTCAGTCCTGACTCCACCATTTCCCAGCTGTGAACACATTACCGAAACTCACCTGTACATTGAGGATGATAACATTAGGATCAGGGCATGGAGATTTTATGAGGATTTCATGGGAAATGTGTATAAAGCACAGCACAGTGCCAAGCATATAATAAGCATTCAAAACTGATATTATTATTATTGTTATTAACTTTGAAGATAAGACTATTTCATGAATATTGTAACTTTTAATCATAAATGGATGAAATTTTATCATTGTTGATTGTGGCATCTACTTAGATAGTATATATTTATAATTTATTGATATATTCTGAGTAATTTGCATTTATTATGAACTTATTCAACTTCCCTCATGCTTGCCATTGTTGAAATGGTCCCCTTCATTTTTTTGTTTAATAAGTCTTCTCTTGTATTGTTTTCAAACATCTTTCATAGATGTGATCTAAGAAGTTCTTTGTCTGTTTCTAAATAGTTTCTTCCTATAAGATTCTTGTTTTTAAAGATTTTATTGAGGGGCCGGCCGAGTGGCGCAGTGGTTAAGAGCTGGTTTGGGGATGCCAGCGGCCCCGGTTGGGATCCCACATATGAGGGCCAGTGACACTGCCCTCTACAGCTAACAACAGCTCCACCTCGAGCTGGGTTGTGTGAGCCCCGGCGATGGTGTGGGCTGCAGCCCCTGCTGCAGTGGGCTGCCATAGGCTACAGTGAGTGGCCGGCAGCCAGCATGAGCTACCAATAGCTGCAATGAGCAACCATCCAGAGGCCGGCGACCGATCTGCCTCACCCGAGAAGAGCACAATGATGATACCAACATGGGCCAGTGAAGCAACATCCTCCACAACTAGACTGAAGAGCAAAGAAACAGCAACTTGTCTGTTCCCCTTCCTCGATTCTCCAACACTGTTCCCCTCCCCCAATTCCCCAATAAAAATCTTTAAAAAACAAAAAGATTTTATTGGGTAATCGGGGAAGTGGAACAGACAAGTTGCTGTCCTTCTGTTCTTCAGTCTAGTTATGGAGGATGTTCGCTTCAGTGGCCCATGTTGGTATTGTGATCATTGTCCTCTTCCCGGGTGAGGCAGTCACTAGTTGGCCATTGGACAGCCACTCATGGGGGCTCACAGCAGCTCATGAAAGCGCACGCCAGCTGCTGGCCAGCCCCACTGCAGCCTACGAGTCGCCGGCAACTCACAGCAGCCCAACTCCAGGTGGAACTGTTGTTCACCATCTTAGCCATAGAGGGCACAGCATCACTGGCCCACATGTGGGATCCGAACCGGGGCACTTCTGGCATCCCAACCCAACTCTTAACCAATGTGCCACTTGGTCGGCTCCTATAGGATTCTTTAGGTTCACCATTCATCTTTGACTATTGGTCTTTTTTATTTATCTCGATTCTCTATTTTCTCTACAACTAAGATAAGAAGATAATGTGCTGTATCATCTCTGTAGAAATTTAAAGTAAGAAATAATGTTGCAGAGCCAGGCTCTCCCCCAAGAGGCTTCCCAAGATATCCAAGGCCTGACCGCAGTTCTTCTCTCTCAGATGCATAATGTTTTGAGCACATCAAGAGTGAACACACCAAATTAACCACCATGGCAATTTATTAATTTATAGTGAGAAATAGCAATTGCAGGGTTTAAGGGACTTGATATTCATATGAATAATGCATTCTCTTTCTGAAGACAGTCATGGAGCCAAGTCATGGTTGGAAGGTTACTCGTAGAACCTAGAATGAAAACAAGAGATGTAGTTACATATATATATATATATATATATATATATATATATATATATATATATATATATATAATGTTCTTTGCTGAAATCCAGCTAAAATTGCTTGACGCATCCATCTCCACATGATGAGTTTTCTTGTCAGGAGAATTAAGATACTAAAAGTTCTCTGAAACTCCTCTTTCGTGAGCTCAGCAGCTTGAGTAGATACTATCAATATTCACTTCAGTTACTCTCCTTTTTCTATATAAGGCAAAATCAATTAAGGCCCATCACCAACATTCCTAAGTGGTTTGGACATTACCCCATCACTGTTAGCGAGTATATGAGAACTCTACAGTGAAACCTGATCAGGCAAGGTACCACAATACAAGGAGAAATTAGTAGCTGAAATATTAATTTCTTATGTAGGCTTGATATAGGTTCTTGGAAGAAAATTAATCCCTATGCTTAATTTCAAGCTTTGCTGGGAAAAATAAATATCAATAGCTCCCATCTTTTTTTTTTTTTTTTTAAGATTTTTTAATTGGGAAATTGGGGAAGGGGAACAGCGTTGGGGAATCAGGAAAGGGGAACAGACAAGTTGCTGTCTTCTTGTTCTTCAGTCTAGTTGCGGAGGACGTTGCTTCACTGGCCCATGTTGGTATCGTCATTGCGCTCTTCCTGAGTGAGGCAAATTGGTCGCCGGCCTCTGGATGGTCGCTCACCGTGGCTATTGGCAGCTCACGCTGGTTGCTGGCCACTCACTGTAGCCCCTGGCAGCCCACTGCAGCAGGGGCTGCAGCCTACACCGTCGCCGAGGCTCACACAGCCCAGCTCCAGGTGAAGGTGTTGTTAGCTGTAGAGGGAGGGCAGTGTCACTGGCCCTCATATGTGGGATCCAAACCGGGGCCACTGGCATCCCAAAACCAGCTTTTTTTTTTTTTTTTAGGGCAGTGTAACTGGCCCTCATCTGTGGGACCGAACCGGGGCCGCTGGCTTCCCAGGCCAGTGCTTAACCACCGTGCCACTCAGCCGGCCCCCCAAAACCAGCTCTTAATCAATGCTCCACTCTGCCGGCCCGCTCCCATCTTCTTTACATACCCTGTTAGTGGGAACAGAATTTTATCTTCTCCCAATCTTCTCAAAATTTGAGCTCATCACTCCCTAAAGCAGGTCGCTGGGGCAAAGCAGAAAAGAAACTATAAGACTTCAGTAAGTAAGACATTAGAAGGAATTTCAAGAGTTTCAGGAAGGGGCTGGATCCCTTACTGAAAAGGAATAGTAAATAGAGACTCCAGAGGCAGAGAATGAGTACATGACATCAAAGAGCTAGGAAATATGAGATTCACAGGGAAGCTGCCTTCCCCCACATCTCTTCACCCCCATCAAAGGCTTGGGAGAATATCCGTCCTACCATTTCTCCATTCCATAGAGGGGAGCTTGCTCTGAGGTGCCAGAAAGAAGAGAGGAACTATCAAGATTAAAATGTTTTTATGATTTACTTGTTTTTTTTCCTTTATCATAACTGATTAAATTCTGTAGATCTGAATGGAATATAATCCATTCTTTTTCTATAGTTATTCTACCTTACATTAAATGTTAATTTCAAATTGTACTCCATGGCAACCATCTTATTTCCTTTATTTTTCAAGTTCTTGGAAGATGTCTCTCTCCTTTCCTCCTCCACCAATGCAATTTAGGTGGAGTCAGAAGTATTTTAGGTTATATTTACTAAAAGAACTTTTGGTCATGGCTGCCCCAGCAATACATAGAAGCATTAGATTTACTGTGACCAAGCCCACATGTTGGAGAAGGTATAAATATGAAGGCAGTGTCGAGATCCTAGTCCCATTTTTAAAGATTTGGTTTGAAAACCCCCATCCACTGAATAAAAGTGTCTTGAAATAATATTTAGATTAGGATTAATCCAAACATTACTATCTAGTTATATTATTCAATTTGATGACAGGAAGCAAAGAGATATAGATGGATGTCCTCAGGTAATTAAGATGTCAGAATCAAAGACTTCAGACAGCATTTTCTCATATCTATACTTTTCTGATACCTATGATTTGAATTTGATAATTCATGTTTTACAAACATACCAATAAAAATATTTGTTGGACTGCTAAAACAGCTCTTTTATACCTCACTTTATTTTCTCATAAAACACACCCCAATAACTATCATTTGATTGCAATTTCTTTAGAGCTTTGACTCACCTCTATGACGCATATATATGCCTCAAAGTCCCAACCTTGTTTCACCCATCTGGGTTGTTAACACTATTGAGGTAATGTACAAAAACTGTGCTCTGAGACTTTGCTCTTTTGCAATTTCCCTGTTTCAGAACACATCTTAAGTAACATGTGGCTTAGTGGTCAAATCATGAGAGGGTGTTAGATGTGCTCAGTCCTGACTCTCTACCCGACTCCTGGTCTGTCCACCTTAGATTTTTGAATTGCTGGATCACCCTGGATCACTTATTAAATATGAGGATTCCATAAAACTTTAGGGAGCTGATAAAAAAAAAAAGAAAAACGCTTTCTACATTGTTACCTAAGATATTTTGAGAAGCAAGGATTTTCATACAAATTGTAGTATGACCTCAAATGTCATATCTGTCTTTTACTCTCCAGAAAACAATACTCTTGAGTAGAAGAGAAAGTTGGAAATTGCTTCTCATCTGTAATTCTGAAAGAAAATATTTCAGCTTTATTTATGTATTAAATATTTCTTATAGTGTTAATGATGGTAAAATGCCTAGAGATCATAAATTGAGATTTTACAAACATTGCTTGGGTATCACACTTTTTAAACTGCATCTAGTCCAGCTATAATCACCATGAATATGAGTGTTCTCTATTCTTTAGTTATCATTGTAGAAATACAACATATAGTAACCACCATCCCAAACATAACTACTTGAAATCACATGCTTCTTTAAGATCCACAAACACTTCCTAACATAAAACTGATAAATCATAGAAGAAGTATGTTTTTAATTGGTATTTCCTTTTACCTTCACCAAAACCCTCTCAAGTAGTAAGCACATTATCATGCCAATATTACTGACTGAACTCCACAACTGAATTAAATTGCTATTCACATATGAAGAAATGGGGACACAGAGGGTGCAGATGTTTCATTTAAGAAATGTATTTTTTTCATGACTTTCAGTTTCTGGAGATGAAACAAACAAAAAAAATCACTCAGGCTACTGAATTAACCTAAACCTAAAATAGAAAGTTTGAAAGAAGGCATACTTCTAGGGAATTACCAAACCTCAAAGTCCTGAGGTGTTTCTGTATTATCCTTTGTGTCTTTATTTTGAAAATACAAGCTTCGTGTTTCTTAAAAATAAAATTCTGCTCTTAATAGCTACTAGAAGCATATTACCCATAATCTTGACAAGTGTATTCCTTCAAATCTGTTATAGAACAAAAACTTTTTGTTTAGCTAGTCAAGAGATTTGATATATTGTCAGACAGCACACAATAGACAGTCAGTTCAATATATTTGTTAAACAAATTAGTGAAATTTGAACACTAGAACTGGGCCTCAGGGAGGAGGGGCTTAGAGATATGAGGAAGACTGAGAAATAGGGTCAGTTGATTTGTTATCTAGAGAAGCTGCTCATTAAGAATATGGAACCACTGCTTTTCAACCCAGAGGTTTTATAAACAGAAATCTAGATTGATTTCCTTAACAAGCCTGTTTTAATAGAACTGGAGTTTCAGACATTCCGCAAGTCTCCCTTTGGTAAAACCCCTAATTAACAAGAAAGCTTGAATTTCTTGCTTTTACTTCCTGGGAATCTTGGTTTTGACATTATAATAAAAGTGTTAAACCCTTTAGTTTAATGAGGAAAGTCTTTCTAAGCCTTATTAACGCTATTCCAGGCCTATTAAATGAGATTCCGGATGCATCATTTGAAGGTACCATTGATCCACTGGACCATTACTGAAACAGGAATTATCAGTACATGGCATTGTAGTTTGTGGCAGAAAAACATCTGGTTAATTGAAGGTTCTGTTAAATTCATTTCCATTTTAATCAGGGCTTTAGAACATATGTTATGTTAAAAAATAACAATATGCATAATCTTCTGCATGACTTCTGGAGTCATTTTTCCATTTATATTTACATAAATTTCATTCACACTCTACTTTTTCAATATATGTATGCATGCTTTAAATAGGATTCATATTGTATAAAGTCTAATTTGTTTCATCTTCTAACAAAGTTTACCTAGAAATGGAAAATTGACTACCCTGGGAATTCTCTTCATTTTTTTTTTTTTTTTTAATACTAAAAAGCCCTCATCTCAAGTTTTATTTTATTTATTGGCTCAGATGTTTTCTTCCCTACACCCATCAAATGTGTCATAGGTTTTTATTTTTATATAAACTAAAAAAGTGAGTTTTATTTTGAAATCCTTCTGGTTCTTCTGATAACTACAGGTATGTCAAAATGTGAAATTCACAAATCCACCTCATAGAATATAGCAGAGGCAGCACATTAAAAAGTTACCAGAGAAGTACTTAAAAAAAAAGAAAAAAGCTAAAAACCTTTACCCTTGTCGATGTGAAGTCATATCCTGACCAAAGAAGGAAGTGGTGGGTCACAGGGCTCAGAGGTATTTACAGCTGTACTTCACTGACAACACTTGCCTACTGGCCTCAGTTCTTCCTGTAACCACAGAAAGTGTACTCACTTGGCATAGTCTGAATTCAAAATGCTGAAAAGAAAGCCATCCAATGTTTCAGAGAAGGAGAAACATCAGAAACCAAAGGTAAGATCATTTCATACACAGCCAAACACAACTAAACCATTTAAAAGAATATACATGCATATTGTTCTTATCTCTCAGTCATAAATAAATTTAACCATAGGGTTGAATGCCTCATGGCAAATATAGAAAAACTGAATGGTAAAATTAGATGTTAAATAACACTTGACAATTATTGTCTTTGTAATCTTATCTTATAGTGCTTATTTGATCATTTGCATCTGTAACTGAACTTTAGGCTCAGATTATCAACTTCCTGAAATCAATTTGGTGGCCTCTGTTTGAAAGGTTGATATTTTAAAATCTTGCACATTTTTAATAACTATAAAATTGTCAATATCTATTTAACAATCCATTGAATGCATTTTATTTCTTAACTGCTCAGCTCTTGACAATGTATTTAATTATGAGAAGGATGTAAAATAGGTATTTTGGTTAAATATTTGATTTTTCCACTTTTTCTTATTAAAATATGACAGCCTGTGGGAGATAGTATTTTTCTAGTCTGTCTATTGAACTAAAACTATTACTAAGGAGAGGATTGGGTTATGTTTTGGGAAACATCAAAATCCCATATATTGATAGATTTGTCAAGTTGGTTCTATTTGGAATGTTATTCTATTTATAGTCTTGACAATAATTGCTACTTAAAAAATAAAGTTTAGATTCTATTGTAGAAGTCAAAATTATTTATTTATGAAATGCTGGTGAAGAGAATTTCTCTTATACTTGTACATTTCTTAAGTTTCTTAAATAACTAACATTTTTAATCTGCTTGTAAATGAACAATAGTTGAGTTCAAATATCTTTTTAAAGGACTAATTTATTATCTATTATTGGTCCTTAATTGCTTAGCACCCATTCTGAGAGAAAAGAGCTGGGAATTAATTGTGAAACTTTGAATTGAATTGATGCGGCTTTGAACACTGGTCAATGTTTTAAAACTCTTTGCAAATTACACACATTCTCTCTGAAGGAAATTAAAAATAAATGATTTCCAATCTTTGGAAATTAAGGACAAATAACTCATAATATTAATTTTTTTCACACAAAGATCTGATAAAAGATAGACAAGCATTTTTAATTAAAAATACAGCTGGATAACATATCATAATTTCTGTCATTTTCCCTAATATAATACAAATTCAAGATAACATTTCCCAGACTACAAAAAAGTTTCCAAAACCACGACTCACTTTTCTATTTAAGATTACTTTTACATAAAATTTACTTCATTAAATGCAACCAATATTAAGTTTATAACAGTGGATTTAGAAAGATAGCGAAAGTTAATATGAAGTGGTAATTTTCCTCCAAGTATTTAAAATCTGAAGTCAGAATATCTTATAAGGACTGCATTATGTAGTGAGTTACAATGTCATTTAACTATTTTAAAAATGATACTTCAGTCTATTATCATCATTTGCCTTAACTGCAGGAACTATAGTAATAAAAATGGAGTATTGTTCATCTTGTTGATGTCCTTACTCATAAAAGTAAAAACATATTTGATAAAATATACATCTGAGAACAAAATTTATCACAGTAAATAGTCACATTGAAATTTTGTTGTGAATTAATTCTCATTTTCTTTAGATGATGGATGGTTTCATTCTACATAATTTTTAAAATTAATTTATTTTTCAATTATAGATGTCATATAATATTACATTAGTTTCAAGAGTATTGTATAGTGGTTAAACATTTGTGTAATTTATGAAGCGATTCCCCTGATAAGTCTAGTACTCACCTAGCACCACCATACATAATTATTACAAAATTATTGATGATATTCCCTATGCTGAACTTGACATCCTGTGACTATTTTGTGATTACCAATTTGTACTTCTTAATTCCTTCACCTTTTTCACCCTGCCCCGCCAACCACCCACCTCTCTGGCAACCATGTTTTGTTCTCTGTATCTGTGAGTCTGTTTCTGTCCTATCTGCTCATTTATTTTGTTCTTTAGATTCCACATATAAGTGAGATCATGTGGTATTTGTCTTTCTCTGTCTGACTTATTTCACTTAGCATAGTACGCTCTAGATCCATCCATGTTGTCGCATTTTTTTAATGGCTGAGTAATATTCCACTATATATATGCACCATATCTTCTTTATCCATTTTATATGAATTTAAAGAGATACGTGGGTATATATGTACAAGTGTGTTTTCCATACATTCTAGATCAACTAAGTCATTTCCTTTGAATATGGAAGGAATATTTTCTCAATTATTATAATTATGTCTTAGAAAATTTATTTTACGGGGTAATTTTCTTTGTGTATTTTATGGGAAAAAAGTAGAATCCATAAGAGATGGCAGAGATGGATGTCATGATGATCCTACAAGTAAATTAGTAGTGGAAGGAGGAGTTCAAATCCCTTCATCTACTGGAAGTGAACATAGGGCCTGTGTCTAGAAAGATCGGATAGAACCATCAAGAAATCAATCTGAAATATAGGGACTCACTGTCTGCACTGATTAATTACCTACCAGACAATAGTTCACAGCTCCTGACTCAGAAATGTACACTCCTTGTGCTATACTATTTCAGAATTCCTGAGAGATATTTCTTTGTGTTTCATTATAAATGCTAAAGTAGGGAATGAAAAGTATTAAAAGTGATGGAAATATTATTTAATCATCTAGTTAATGTTAACTCCTGTGGGTTATACATCAGGTGACCTAGTACCCAATTCAACTGGTGAGTGCATATTACACCTAATGTTACATCAAATAAAATGTACGAAACTGTCCATTTGAAAAGGAAATAAATGGAGGACTTCCTTATTAGTATTTTCAAATAAGTCCTATTGTTGTGAGAAGAATTCAAAATATGGATATAAAATGTAGCAATAGATTTTATAAGAGTTCTATATCCAAAACAATTTATTATTTTCTTATATGCACAAAACTTATTGATAAAGTCTATGAATCAAAAAAAAAGTCAAAACACATGTTAAAATACTTTTTTGCTGTATGTAATTTTATCACTAAAGTGTCTTCTTTTTCACCCTTTATTCTTCTGTTTCTTCACTTATGATATGGACTGTTTCCCTCAAATAGCTCATAAATGAAGTCAATAGTATTCATAGTTATTATAAGATTTTCATAGTGTAGATTAAGAGGGAGAACCCAGAGATTTTCCATAAGGGAAACTGGAGAAGCCTTAGAAAATTATTACAAAAGAAACCCACTACATATGCTGGAATGTTAGTAAATTCCAACAAGTACAATGTCTCAGAACTCTCTATCATGTATAGGTACATTCCAGATTTAAAAAATAATTTTGATAGGTAGTGTTACCTATTCAGTGAATCAGAAACAGCCTTGCTTAACATATATGCAAGGTGCTGTACTTTACTTTTTGAATTTTGTTTTCACCTTATCACTTGTGCCCCACTACTGATAATGATTTTTTTTAATTAACCATATCCAGGATTCATATTTGATAAGACATGATCTCATTACACTCTATAAATCCTTACATTATAGAACATAATTTTCCTTGACTGTTTTTCCAACTAAAATGTTTTTTTTTAGTTTGCTATTTTTATTGTGAGTTTATTACATGCCTGTTGCTGTGTTCAGTGTTTTTTGTACACAAATAATTTAATATTTGTAACAACTCTGTGAGGGAATTGCTCTTCTTTAGCCTTATAGCCGTGTAGAAGGCATAGAGGAGGTGACTTAACTTGGACAAAAACACATAGGTTAAAAAAAAAACAACTGTGATAATAAATAGATACATCAATTCTGGTACCCTTGTTCTTAATTATTTTGCTGCCATTACAAGCATAGGGACCATAGACAGTATTTCTATTTCTATCTTAATTACCAGCTAAATTTTAAGGAAACCAGGCAGGATATATCTCTGTAAGTTGGGAGGGAATTTAGAAAACTTCCATTACTGTCTGTGATTAAATGCAAGAATTCCACCTACAAAATCCCTCCAGGTATCCACACAAGCTGCAATACTTACTATAAAACAACAATAACAACTTTCTTAATATTCAAATCTTCAAATTGTCAAAGAAAAATCATGAGCTAATAATGAGGTAAGTATAACCATGTATCTCCTTCCTGCATCTAGCATAATACTGTTCAATGTAGTAGGCTCTTAATACATACTTGGAAAGTGAATGAAGTTTCTTGTATACTACATTGTAGCCTAGTTCAAGTATGAATGCTCACTAGTGTTAGGTACTTTCATTGTTCTTGGTAGCAAGTCTGTTAGTGTGTATATAAGAAAGTTTGTATGTATTTGTGAAAATATAATTAATTTATGTTTAAGATTGGTTTTAAGAAGTACACCAATATAGCAACTGTTGTGCTAGAATCCCCAGAGAGGCCATTTGTTACATAATGGTAGACCTTTGTTCCAGGTCAGGGAATATGGTAGAAACTTAGAAAATATAAAAAGAATAGACCCCACAAATGAATTAACGAATCCCAGCCAAATCTGTATTGATAAATTTTAACTGAGGCTTTTCTATGAGTAAAAAAATTCAAATACCATTGTTAACATAAAGGGAAACATTGGAATAATGGCAGTTCTGGATATAGCTTTTTTTTTTTTTTACTATTTTTAAAAAATCTAAAGTGCATACTAAATGAGACACCATTAGTGTCACAGATGCTAATTTTCACTAGCAATGACTGAAGTGGCATTCTTTCCCATTTGCATTTGATCCTAGCAATGATGAGAGATGATGAGTTGATTATGAGCTGTTTTCACTGCACTGCCCGCTGTGCAAATTTATGCTCCTAGACAAGGATGACACATAGTCGTGGCATTAAAGAGCTTTTTTTCTTTGCTTTTCCTATCAAGACTGTTAAGATACGTTTTAACTCGTATCTGACCAAGTATAAGAAAAAAGAAATGTTGACATGCACTGGTACTCACTTTAGGCCAGACATTTGCGCAAGGGGCTGATGAAACTCTTTTTCCCCAATTTACACAAAAGAAAATAGTTCTATAAATGTGAAATAGTTTGCCTAAAGTATAATAGCTAGAAAAAAATGATTTGAGATTATATGGGACAGTTTTTCTTCTTCTAAACCTGTGGGTTTCCACCCTACTGCTTCTTTTGGATTCTTCATCTGGAGGATAATTTTCAGACTTCAACTGATATGAATTCAGTTGCATATTTCATCTTTTAAAACAAAGTGATCTCAGATGTGTGATATACAATATAGGTAATATTTTAAATTCACTTTTCTTATTTAAAAAATAGTGAGTGTAAAGAATCTCTCAAGAGATTCTCTTCATGTATGTATTTTATTAGTATTTACACCATATTTGTTTTCCAAGAAATATTTAAAGTAAATTATGATGCAAACCTAAAACTAAGTAAAACGAGTTGGAAGAAAACAAAGGTATCCCAGGGCCATTGGGTTGAGTTGGGTAAGGATCTAGGTCTTTCTCCTCACTGTGGTTCAACAGAGTAGCAGCATTTGCATCTCAAGAGTGTGTTAGAAATACAGATTCTCTGACCTACCCCAAGCCTTTTAAATCAGAATATACATTGTAACAAGATACGCAGGAGTTCTGTGCACACTTTGAAGTTTGAAAATATGTTCATATTGATGGTTCTCAAGCCAGGTGACACAGGTGAGTAACTGAAGAGCTTGAAGAAATACTCATCATCAGGTTCCACCTTCAAATATTCAGATTTACTTCATAGAAAATATGCCTGAGCATCAAGAATTTTTAAAATTTCCCAATCTGGAGCCATTTTTTTCTACTAATCTTTTCAAAATATTTAGAAGCTAATTCATTAACCCATTCATCCATCCATTCATTCATTCTTCAAAGTAACACAAATATCTATTGAGTGCTTACCATGGACAATATAGACTATATGCGGAGGAGACAGTGGTGTTTAAAACAAAAATCCATGCCTTGACAGGATTTACATTTACTGGGTGTGACAGACAATAAACGAGATAAATATGTGTTGAGTACATAACATGCTAGGTAAATGGTAAATGCTAAGAATGGAAGGAGGAATATGAAATACAAGGGACCAGGGAAGACTTGGTGAGAATGGGACATTTGAAAAAGGACCTGAAGAAATGGAGAAACTGACCATGACATTGGCTGAGGAAATCATATTCCAGGCAGAGGGGAGAGCCCATCCGAAAGCCCTGAGGTGGGATTGTCCCTGGGGTGTTTGAGAAAGATGAACCAGAGCACGTAAGGGGAAGAGCAGTCACAAAAGAAACAGATCATAGAGTGCCTCCTAGGTCATTATATAAGGGTTTGGGCTAGTGATGAAAGATTTTGTGAAGAGAAGAAAAGGATCTGTTTTACTCTTTTGTGGGCTTATTCTCTTTGCAAATACACTGAAGAGAGTGAGGGGGTATGTAGGGACATGAGACCCATTGGGAAGCTACTATAGAAACCAGGAAAGAGATGATGGTGGCTCAGACAAGGGAAGGGACAGGGTGGGCATTGAGAGATGTTGAACTTGGGACCTATTTGCACATATTGTACACCCCTGAATAAGAATAAGAAACTTCCTACATGCGCTTGAAAGATGGTAAACAGAAAGCCATTGCCCTGCACTGTTCTTGCTTCCAGTTGGTGCTCACATCCAGTACCCGCATCCTTCTGCTCATAGAAATTCACCCCTAACCCTGCTGCACTGTTGGTGGGACTGCAGATTGGTGCAACCACTATGGAAGTCAGTATGGAGGTATCTCAAAGAACTGGAAATAGAGCTACCGTTTGACCCAGCAATTCCACTCCTAAGTATTTATCCTGAAAAAAACCAAGACACTTATTCAAAAAAAGTTATGCACCCCTATGTTCATAGCAGCACAATTTACGATAGCTAAGACTTGGAAACAACCAAAATGCCCATCAGTAGATGACTGGATTAAGAAACTGTGGTATATTTATACAATGGAGTATTACTCCGCTATACGGAAGAATGAAATCGTGCCATTTGCAATGATATGGATGGACCTAGAGACTATAATGTTGAGTGAAATAAGTCAGCCAGAGAAAGACAAATACCATATGATCTCACTCATATGTGGAATCTGAAAAACTGTATGAATGAGCAAAGTAAACAGAAACTGTCTCATAGATATAGAGGAAAAATCAGGGTTGCTAATTAGGAGGGGGATGGGGATGAGGGAGAAGGGGAAGGGATTAGACAGCAAAAATAGGCAACTACAATATTGCTACTGGGATAGGAAAAACAGTTTGGGGAAGATAATTAATAATGTTCTAAATATTCTGTGGAATGTCAGATGATCATAGGTCTTGTTAGGGAGACCATTTCATGGATGGAGTAGAGGTTTGATCACTGCACTGTATTACTAAAGTGGAGGTGGTATACCTACTGTAATTGAATATATATAGATAGTCACGGGATGTGGATTATACTGTGGAAGAGAGTCAGAGGAAGAGTAATAGATATATATGATATGGGGGGGAGTGGGGTGGTGTATTGGGGTTGGGGGGTTGTCACTTTGAGGGGTAAAATGTATAACTATTGCACTGTGTTGTAAACCTGAAACTAATTAAAAATTAAATTAAAAATTAAAAAAAAAAAGAAATTCACCCCCAAAATGATGTGCCACTTCCTAATGGTTTCTGCTTGTTTCTTCAAAATACAGCGTTTTCTGGGGTGTTTTTATTGGATTTAACTTTCATTTCTAGAACACCTCAACTCAGAAGAGATGAACTATAATTTTTCTCACTTTACCACGTTTAATTGTTTGAAAGAGTTAAATAATTTTAGCCTTGAAAATGCCTCCCCCCAAAAAAACACTTGTTCATTTTAGCCTTCCCATTGTACAGAACATGAATCTGTAATCAGATATTTTTGCAAGTAGCAAAAGGTTTGGGGCCAAACAGACTGGTTATACTTGAGAAAAGTGCCTAGACAATGTACAGAAAATTCAGAAGACACATGACTGAGAAACAATGGAAGTGTGGATTCTCTTTTGGAAATCTGGATATTATATCCTATAGGAAGAGCATAAAGTTACCACTTCGACCACCAATGCACTGGGTTTGTTAAAAATCAATTTAATGAGACACTATCTCTTTAATCTTATCTTGCCTTATTTTAGAGATAAATGGCTTCATTATCCCATCAGATTGTGTGTTTTTTTATTTTTAAACATATAATGGAATTAAATCCATAGTCTACATATCAAAGTTTCCAAAGTTAGCATTACCAAACTGATTCATTTCTCTTCTTTTCTGGTGTTAGGATTTAGGTGAACTTTTAGAAACAAGACGTTTGTAATTAGCTTCTTAGTAGAGAACAAAAAAGTCTTTCATTAAGAATTGATTAATAAGAATAGAAGAGGGTTTTACGCTGTCTCTGGTGGTAGATGAAGTGAATCTTTCATAAATAGAGCCATTTGTCAGCACAGCTATGTCCCCTTTCTCCCTTCATATGAAGAGCTCTGGAATTCTTCACCCAGTCTATATTAGATTTCTAGGGCTTCCATAACAAAATACCACAGGTTGGGTGACTTACAGGACAGAAATTTATTTCTCGCAGTCTGCGGGTTGGCAGTTCAAGATCAAGGTACTGGAAGGACTGATTTCCTTTGAGGGCCATAAGGGAAGGATCTATTTCAGGTTTGCAGATGACCACCACTTGCTGCCTTTTCACTTGGTTGTCCTTCGGTGCCTGGGAGCTCCTGGTGCTTTTCTTTGTGTATCCAAATCTCATCTTTGAGTGGTCCTGACCACTCTCATGCTTTTCCTGTCTGTGCTTCCCTTAGCCTAGAATGCCTTCGCTCATTTTTTTCCACCTTATGAACTCATGTGTATCGATCTTTCAATACCTGGCTGGACTCTTACTCCTTCAATAAAGCCTCCACCATTTAGCCCATGGCAGTGCTTTAGATGGTGTTCTGATGGAGCAGTAGGGAACATGAACTAAAATGTCTTATAGACATGGGCTTGAGGTCCTATTTTGATATGTTCTCACAACTGGACTTTGAACATTTTATTAAACTTCTCTTGAGTTTTGGTGTGCTTATCTGAAGAAGGGAATCTTAAAACATGTCACATAGGATAGATGTGAGAATTAAGTTAATCACACATGTAAATTCCCTAGCACACAATACATGTTTGATTAATAATCTCTCCCTCCTTTCTATGTTCATAGTGCTTGTTCCACACCTCCGTTGTATCTCTTACCATAGTTTATTCTAATGTGTTTTTCCAATTAGAGTCACCATCAAGAACAGGGGATGTATCCTTTTCATATTTGTATCCCAGCAATCTTTGTTGGGAAACAAGGAGGATTGAGCTCTGCCTGACTTTCAGTTTCCATGTGCTTTCTATTACACTTTAGTTACCATCAAAAACATTTGTAATATGGAACATAGTCGTGATTTCTCAATATATGTACAATAAGTGTGGAATGACTAATGGGTGATATTAGTCATCTAAAGAAGTAATCTACTTCAAGATATGTTTTAAATGGGTCATTGATAAAGATCAGGGCAACACCCACTTAAAACAAAGTAACCATCCTTAGAATCAGAATGAAATGAAACAAAATAATCATCAAAAATTGTAATGCAGTCTGTCTGATGAGGGGGAAAAAGCATTTGCAATGGGTATTGCTTATCAGGGACCCTAAAAAGGAAAGGAGGGTAGAAATGTATCACTGTGTCTGCAAAACAATATGGATCAGCTGAAACACATATTCCTTTTGGCTCAGACTTGCTCTCTTAGGTGAGATGTGTATTTCATGCTATTGTACTGTAGCCTTTAATATCATCTAATATCATCTAATTCACCTGCAACTCTATTATACTAAACAAACTCCCAACAATGATTTTGTGCCCCAGGTAGTATTTCTTCCAGGAGAAATCATTCTTGGATCAGTCAACAAGAGTATACATTCTTCTTGGCAATTGAATTCTTCATACCTAATCAATACGTGGTATTGCCACTTTTGGTTTCTTATTAGTTTAGTTTATGAGTCAGACCTCTTTAAGGTTGTTTATTTCTGCAAGCTGGAAAAATAAAGCTTCCATACTTGTCAAAATGAGGGCCTGATATTGGACATGGAGACCTGGCCAGGGAACTCGTTTTCTAGAAGGAAACCAAGTTGCCAACTGTCCCCACCTTTTCTCTATGTACATTAAATGAAGATAACTAAATAATAAACCTTCTTTGCTATATTTTTCATAATTTTATTAATATAAGGTTCTGGAAAAAGTATCAAGACAGATTTACTTGTATCAAGTTCTATTTTACAATTCATAGTGATATGATAGTCTGGACATTGGGTTCAATTTTTTTCTGAATATTTCGCATAGTAATAGCTATGTGACTTTCATTTTTAATTAAGTAAAAATAATACATAAATAAGTCAATATGTAAATTTTGGAATGCTTATGAGTATATATATATATATATATATATATATATATATATATATATATTCTTTATATTGTTAGTTATTATACAGCCACCACCATCTTTTCTAAATTAGGCTATCTACAAATTTCAAATCACTTTAAGATTACGAATATCTCACTATAATCATTTATCAATTTAAAGCAGCAAGTACCAATGAAACAAACATTTATAATTTTAAAAATAAAACTCCTTCAACTATAAATGTTCTACTATTATCAGACATTATATTGTTGGTTTAGGAATGATTATACACTCAGTTCATTTCTACTACTACTATCACATTTCAACACCACTATTAATCCTGTAATAGACTGAAATATTCATATAGCCAAGTCCAAATCTACTGAAAAAAAAAATAAATGTAATAGACAATGAAGAAGTAAGAGAACCCAAACAATTCTTCCAAATATCCTAGCATGAACTCACTACAATTTTCTTCCACCTATTCTTTCCCTATTTGGGAATACATACCATATGTTTATCCCACATAAACATGTCTGTCTGTTCTTACTAAGAAAAAAAATGTTTAAATTCCTAAGTATAGTGGCAGCAGGTTCTGCCTGAGATGGGAATGTTTATAAGCTTTATGATATTAACTGCAGCACTCAACCTCAGGTGGCATAAAGCATGCAAAAAAGAACTTTCTGTCAGTTTTATTATTTCTAAAAAGGTTCCCCTTGAAGCAGAAGAGTGACCTTGCTCTGCTGAGCTGACATATGCCACTGGATTAATGGTCGAGCTCTGCTGGAAGGAAGCTCACAGAAACATTACAACTCCAGAAGCTGGGCTGGCGGTGACCATTAATCAGGGGGACCAAAATCATGCATCAAACACACTCATTTAAAAGTAGTAAAAATGACTTTAAAAAAAAACTTTGTGAGAATTAGCCTATTGTTTGTCATTACTTTTGTTCAAGGATATTACTGCACGATGAAAATGTCCCTGGGGAGACCTTTAGAAAGGTTATTATGTACCCAGAGGCCAAGTGAATGTGGAGGACATTTAAGACTGATGGAGGTAACTCACAGGGAGGTCTTGTTCCAGAGAATTTGATGAGAAAGCTTATTAAATGGGTTCTGTTTTTCATACTTAATTTTTACTCCTTTATTTAACTATGATTTCTAAGCAGTGAGTACTATGGATGTTTGCCTTATTGTGATAATTTCATTTTAAGACCAGGGTAACTGGATTTAGTGGTATAAACATTTGACTGGTAAACTTGTTAGGAGATTTTTCAGGAACCTAAAGTTTGAGTCAAGACATTCTATTATTAAATATGTCAAAAAGTACCTTAGCAGACTTAGAAATACTGTGTATTCTTTCACCATGTGTTAGCGAATGAGAAAATTTTCAAGGCTTTTTCTCTCTTAGACTACTAAAAAGAAAAAAAGGCCTAAGATTCTGAAAGAAAATATTCAGTTTAATTTAGCAGATGATAAGTTCCTCTTGCTTTTTAAAAATCCTTTTAATGATAAAATTGAAGACCCTCTTTTCATATTTTTAATAGTTTGTCTTTTAGATTAATGACACTATACATAGCACATATGATATCATCTCATTATTAGGTAGAACAAATGGTAGAATCAGGCCTTTATTAAGAAAACCAGAATATTTGATACCTAAGATTGTGGTCAGTGTAATAAGGCCTGTTGCAATTAGTACTTCAAAGTTATCCTTCTATGTAAGTCACTGCTGCCTTCTTTTATCGTGATATTCAGTATTATCTTCTTTTGTTACCCATATCTTATACAGGAGAATTATTTATGCAGAATTTGTTTTTGAAATTTAGTTATTATAGGATTAAAATATGTGATAATATTGTGCAAACAATAAAGAGTTAATTTTCTAAATTTATGGGAGGATAATACATATTTCTTGTAACTGGAAATGTGAATCATTCATCTTTGGTATCGAATTCTCTCTATCATAGTACCTAGAAAACAGAATTAGTAATGGAAATTTGCTCAGGGAAATAAGTTACCTTAGAGTAGGGATGGTAAATGATGAGATATGTTGCCCATAATCTCTCATTCCTCTTCCCACTATCTTCCCTAAAACACACACTATCTTCTGTAACTATGGTGGACAGGGGTTAATCATGAACTCTTTAGCTCTAAACTTGAAAGTGGCTTCAGAGCCCTTTTCAACACAGCCCTCCATAAAGGTCTTAAAAAACTATCTATGTTGGTGCAGGATTGAAGACTTCTTGCCAGTTTTTGTTTCGAGAGATAGACCATCCAGACAATGGAAAACCATAGTGAAATTAGTCTTGTACCAAATACACAACACTTTTCTCGTGCCCAAAATGATTATGTTCACTAGAGACATGTTTCTTTCTCTCCCTTGAAGGGTTCAGGAGATAATTATGTTAGACATATTTCTGTAATCTAGTGCTCCTTTTAATATACAGTGTGTGGTAAATCACCTTTTTTGTAACTTTACCACCATTTTAGCAATTACTATCTTTGGATTTGGTGATTTCTTAAGAGATCCTTAGTCAATAACTACACAATCTCTTAGAGTAAATAATTTTTGGAGATAGGTAAGCAAATTTAAATTGTATTGATTGAAATTAATTTCAATTCCAAAATCTGTGATCATTTTAATGGGCCTCTCTTTAAATAGACTATAAATTATGTAGGTATAGACATATAAACACAAAATGCCTTTCATGTACTAAGTCGTGAGTGCAAATTAATATTTGTAAATGGGTGAATATAAATTTCCAAGTTGACATCTATTATACATTATTAACTTCATTTTTTGTATGTCTACATATTTAATCTGCTTTTAGAAATTGCTTCTATATTTGTATACCATTCATTTGAATATGGCGCTGTTTAGCTCTTATCGATTGAAATTATTTGGTTGATGGCACAAATAGAGTGTAAATTCTTCCAGGATAGATTCTTGCCTGATCTCATTCACATTTTTAAAAGCTTTTCATTTTCTTTATATTCTGTAGGATTTTTTTTTTATAATTTCAGGTATACAAAACAATAGTTAGACATTTATATTCCACTCAAAGTGATAACCCCCCCTCCCAATCTATTACCCTTCTGACATCATATATAGCTGTTACAATTCCACTGACTCTATTCCCTATGCTGTACTCCACATCCTGTGACTATGTACATATATAAAATTATAGTTCACATTCAATATTATTCAGCTTCAGCTTCAGGTGTACAGCTCAGTGGTCAGGCATCTACATAGTAGGATTTTTTTTAAGAATCGGTGATATCAAGTAACTGAACTTTTGCCACATTCTGCTTTTTACCTGAAGAAAACATATTTAAGACATATCAATATTACTTAAGAACTCCTTTCAAGTAAAAGAGAATATCTTAATTTCTATTCAGTTCCTAAAAATGCAGCATGACTTACAGTCTGGATACAATGTAAATACAGTAATAAATCATGCAAAGATAAAATTGAGAATTTTAAGTATTTGAATCTTTTACTCATAAAACTTGTTTTTTGTTACATTAAATGATCTGATATGAATAACCACTTTTATAAGTTATGGATCATTCTGCATTGATTTTTTTAAAATTCTAGTTTCTTTCCTTTGAGGAAGTTTCAATTTGCAGAAAACATCTCTAGTGGCACATCAACATCTGAAAGTAAAGCTTTAGCATGGAAATTTTGACACAACTTTAAAGCATAGAGTGGAGTCAGAACATTTATTTCCTTTAGATATTTTGCAGTTGATAGACATGATACTGAACCTGACAGAAGTAGACTAACATTTGTTCTAAGAGTACAGATGTACATTAAAAATGTTTAGAACATTGATATACAGAAGGTGCCAAAAATGCATACATATTTTAAGAAAGGAAAACTGTATTAAAATTGTAATACTCAATATAAACCAATAACAAAGATGAATACAAGTCCTGTTTGACTTCTGCAATTACAAGAGGTGCTCAAAGTGGTTACCATCAGCATCCAGGCACTTATGATTTCAGTGAACTACTGCTTGAGCAATATGGCCCAAAGTGTTAACATCTCTTAAAATGTGTATATATTTGTTTGGCACCCCCAGAATATTTGAGCATTGGGTTGCCTTTATCCAAGGTTAAACGGTAGTGTTAAAGGCCATGTTTCACAGCTCTGGTTGTCTTTTAGCCTTCAGCCTCCCTGATGCCCTATACAACTGTCTTCCATTGGCATCCCATGAGAGTATAATTATTTAACACTGAAGCAATCCTAACAGATTATTTTAAGTGAGTTAAATTTGTTTCACACCCTTCAAAACATCTCAGCAGCTGAGTTAGAACAATTAAATCCCCAAATGTCTTTGGACATTATTGAAATTTAACATATTATTCTAGAATATTTGTACAAGCACATAATGAAATAAAATTCTGATCTTCTAGAGCCTATTACTAACCAACACTCTTTATACAACACTAAGATGATGTGAGAACTAATTGGCAGTGTGTATGTAATTTTTAATTTGCCAGTACATTTCAAAATCCTGCAGATGTCTGACTCACATATGCAAATTTTTTCTTTGAAATAGATTGAAACTTTTCTACCAGTGTCTTGCTCAAATATTAAGTCATGCTGGAGATTTTACTTGAAGACCCCCAAAGTTGGTAGGTAGTTAAGAAATGAAACTAAGGGTCAAGTTCTTTTGGTTTGGGTCAAAGGTTGATTTACACTTCCAAAAAGAAACTTCCTAGTTCTTCTTCACATTGATAAATTTAGGCTGGTCATTGTTCAAAGAAACCTAGTCAGTTTCACCCTTTCTATCAAGCTAACTTCCCACAGTTTTCATCCTGCTCACATAGCAAGTTTCTTTGAAAACAGAAGAAAGGATCGAAACCTTGTAATGGAATGGCAAAGTAGAGAGTACATCAGGGTGGAGAATTTTTAGAAAAAGAATTTTTTTTTCAAGTTCTGCCTCCTATAACAGTTGTCTCATTGAGAAGAACTAGATGATTTCTAAGACTCAGCCAGCTTTATATCATGAAACGACAATCTGTAATAATTAGAATTATCACAAAACTGGAGAAAAAAATGTGATTAACCAAAAAATGAACCCTCTAAAGTTCTTTAAATTATACATTGTATTGTGTAGGGATACACACATACACAAACATACAAATGTTCTCAAACACCCCAAATGATACCTCTTCAGCCCTATTTTTGTGGAAATGAAGCAGACTGTGTAGAAGAAGGTAATATATTCAATGTAATCTCAACCTCTCAAAAGGCAATCCAATAAATAACATACATTTTTATCAGAAAGTTAGTTGTAGTCAAATAAATTTAGAAAGAAACACTTTATTTTCTCCTTAAATATGTCTGTACTTTTAAACAACCATGACCTATGCAACACTAATGATATTTTTACAGATTTGTTCTTCAGAAACGTACGCTACCATCAACTCTTATTTAATTAATTAATTTATGTATTTATTTACTTACTTACTTACTTATTTATGGAGGGGGTACCTGTATTAACTTTTTTTAAAACAGACTATTTTTTTTAGAGTAGTTTTAGGTTCACAGCAAAAGGGAGGCATAGAGTTTTTCCATATATCCCCCAGTCCCCACACATTATTAACTCTAAATTATTTTCTAGCTATTATATAAGTTCATTTATTTTTTTCTAAAGCAACATTTTATTATGGATATTTTCAAGCATATGTAAAAAGTAGAGTGAAGTACAATCTACCCCACATGTTTTTCACCCAGTTAATCATTAAATAATGGCCAGTCACCTTTTCTCTTTATGCCCACACACTTGTTGCCCCTCACTAGATTATTTTAAATTATAAATAAAAAATAACAATACTAATTTAACTTCTTCAAATAACTAGTTATTTTTAAAATTTCCTCAGTTGTCTCCAGGATGTTTTTGTTACAGTGGTTTATTTGATCTATATCTAAATAAAATTCATGGACTCTATTTGGTTGACACAACTCTTAAAGGTTTTTGTTTTTGTTTTTAGCTAAGCCATCCCTGCCTCCTGTTGGTAGCTCAGGAGCTGCTCAGCTTGGGCCGGGAATCCACCCAGCAACCCTTTTGCTCAGAGCTCACACTCTTGAACGAGCTCTTAACCAAGTGAGCCACTTGGCCAGCCCTTAAAGGTTCTTAATCTGTACTTTCCCTTTTCCTCTTCTTTTTCTTTCTATTGATCAGTTTAAAAAATCAGGTTATTTGTCCTGTAACTTTTCTTATTGTCTAGATTTTTATAATAGACAGCATCCTCTTGGTATATTTTAACATCGTCCTCTGTCTCTGTATTTAATCTGCCAGTGAAATACAGAAGCTTGGTGTGATTGACTCTTTATTTTAAGATTATTTCATTGGTGGTATTAGGTGCTTCCATTATGAAGCATGTATTCTGGTTCTCTCTTTTTGTGATTTAAGTAGCCATTGATAATCATTTCCTAGATCCATTATTTCATTAGGTGTTTATAAAATGGTAATTTGTAATTTCATCATTCTTAAATGATTACCTAGAAAAAAAATACATACAAATACAAAGTCTGAAAATTACTTTTGCAAACTTGCCATGGTGCACCTACAAAGTAGGACAATTAAGTTCGCAAACTCATCCTAGAAATAGTGCTACATATGTCATTGTTGAATATCACTACAGTCACCTTCAAAGTACTTCCCTTTGGAAGCTATGCACTGATGCCAGTGCCTAGTCCACCCTTCAAAGCAATTTTGAAATTCTTTTTTTTGGAATGGCCATCGGAGCTATTGTTGTATTACCCTCAAAATCGTATTATCATCAAAATGTCTTCCTTTCAATTGTACATTTATCTTCAGGTGAGCTGGTGCATTGTCATGATGCAAGAACCGTGGGTTGTTGCCAAAAAGTTCAGGTCATTGAACTTTTTCACACAGCCTTTTCAGCACTTTCAAATAGTAAACTTGGTTAGCTGTCCGGTTGGTACAAATTCATAGTAAATAATCCCTTTGATATCAAAAAAGTTTATCAACATCATTGGAACAAAAAAGTTTAGCAACATCATTGTGAACTTAATTGTCAGAACTCGTACATTGGCAGCACTGTACAAACAGCTCAGTAAGGTTTCATACTCTTGGTATACCAGTGTCTCAGCTGTATTCATGTTGACATGTGTCAGTGTCTTGCTGAGTGATGTTCCTTATTGTTGTTACATATTTTTGTGTGCCATCGCAAAAGTGTCTCAGCTTGAATTAGAGCAATGAACAAACATTATATTTCTTGTTAAATATGGCAAGAGTATAAGTGAAATCAGGGACATGTTAGTTCAAGTTTATGGGGATAATGCCACGAAGAAAACGGCAGTGGTATGAATGGATAAACGTTTTTCTGAGGGGTGAGAACACGTCACTGAAGAAAAGAGGTCAGGGAAGCCAGTAACAAGCAGAACTGACAAAAACATTGCAAAAATTCATTGAATTGTGCGTCAGAATCATCAGCTGTGAGAAGCAAAGCAGACCAAGTTAACATCGATAGAGAAACAGGAAAATCTTAACCGAAAATCTTGGCATGAGAAAGGTGTGTGCAAAACTGGTTCCAAAGGAGCTCTTGCATCACAATTGCACCAACTTACACAGCACTGTCTGTGAGGCAGTTTTTAGCCAGTAAACAAATAACTGTATTGGAGCCCCCTCCCCACTCACCTGATTTAGCCCCCAATAACTTCTTCCTTTACCTGAACATAAAGGAAATATTGAAAGGAAGACATTTTGATGACATTCAGGAAATCAAGCATAATATGAAAACAAAATTGCTTTGAAGGGTGGACTAGGTGCTGGCATCAGTGCATAGCTTCCCAAGGGGGGTACACCATTGTGACAGTTAGTGATGAGGTAGCACTTTTACTGGGTTGAGTTCGCGAACTTAATTGTCACACCTCGTATGTTTGTATGTATGTATGTATATATAGGGAGAGGTTTTTCCTCATTAAGTATGTTGTGACTCTAAAATATATTTCATAAAAGAAGAACAGATTAAATATTTAAGCATCTCCTTTTACTTGTCAGTTCTAACAATGTGACTAACGTTTCCAAAGATAACTACTGAATTTTCTTTTTAGCATCATTATGGACTCATGAATTTTAATATATTAGATGTATTTTAATATAATTCAGTTATTATTCTTATTGATAATAAAATTATCCCATGTTTGGATAAAATCTACTCCAGTGAGAATATTTTCAGCATGGTCCCTGTATTGTTTTGACATGGCCTCATTAGTTTTTGAAAGCTTGCTTGCTTTGTAGCATGACAAGATGAGAATTCTGAGAATTCTGACAGGGAAGCTTGCTTGACTCCAAATGTCAATGACATCATTATTTATTTTCATTGACCCTCGACATATGTATTTATATGTACCATATTATTAATGACAATGTGATCACTGAAAATAGGTTAAAAGTTAATTTGTCAATGTTTTTTGTCCTTTGGACAAATTAGTGGTTTTTTTAAATCACTTAAAATAATTCCTCTCGGGCCGGCCGAGTGGCTCAGTTGGTTAAGAGCTCGCTCAAGAGTGCGAGCTGAGCTCTGAGCAACAGCAGTTCAAGGCCAGCCCGAGCTGAGTTGCCGTTGAGCTGCCAACAGGTGGCAGGATGGCTCAGCTAAAAAAAAAAAGACAAAAAAAAAAAATAAAATAAAATAAAATAAAATAATTCCTCTCGCTAAGCCACCACTTCAATATGGAATTGGGTTCATTTGTTTCATTTTTATCTGGAATCTTTAGTTGTTTTATTTTTATTTAATTTTTTAATATATATGTAAAATATAATATATGAAACAGTTAATTGGTTTAAAGCCAAATCTACGAAACAAGGTATATTCAGAGAAGCCTATTTTCTCTCCTGTCCCTTTTACTTTATTTTGCCTCATTTCTCTAAGAAGGAAAATACATATTTGCCTGTTTTAAACCACACTCAATGTATTTCCACCACTAGAAAAAATAGCATCCTACGATGTACATTTTTCTCCACTTGGCTTTTTTTCACTTACACTGATCCTGGAGATCATTTCATAGTAGTATAAAGAGATATATTTCCATTTCTTACAGCAATACAATTTCCATTGCTTTACCATATATTAGTCAGATCAGTTCCTTCCTGATAAACATGGAGATTTACAGCTTTTTGATAATATAAAAGCTTTACTATTAATGTGAATGCATCTCTGGTACAGATGTCTAGAAATGGAATTACTGTATCAAAGGGCAAATAGAAAAGTAATTTTTCTAGTTTTACCAAATTACTCTCCACAGGTGTGCCATTTGGCAAACATCTAACAGAACAACAAAAGACTGTATAGATTTATATAGAGTCTAGTTAAGACTGAATACGAGCTAACATGAATAGAAACAAAAAAATTATCTAAAATATGAATTGCACTCGTATTTAAGTTACTCTTTGGTTGATAGCTATTTGTTTGTATAATAGTTCTTCTATCTTGATGGGAGCACCTGGTACAAGATAATATTTGCTAAATCTAATCCGTTGCAACTATGCAAAGCAAAATTATCAATATTCAAATTCATTCTCATTTATAAAGGACTGTTATCTATGAAGTCAACTTGCTTCCACATGATTCACTGTTTCATTAGAAACTTAACAGTAGAAATTATAAATTTATTCATTGTCTATACCTCATAGTAGATATTAGCCCTTTTCATCATAAGCAATAACCTATACATAGTGAAACCATCTCAGAACGTCACTAATTTTTAGACTAGCGAATACTGAACATTTTAAAATGTCATTTTTAAATACGTAGATTTTTCTTATGGATATCTTAGCATGGATTGATATTATATTCCTGTGGCTTAAAGCTCTTGAGTGATTCATGAGATGACTGACAAAACCGAAGTAATAGTCCTGAAGACTTAAGCCATTATTCCTAAGCCTGCTTCTCCTTATTGGTATAATGAGGAGTAATTAATTTCAAAAGGTGGCGATTATTGATTACTTAATGGCAGAAGATAGTGTAGAGAAACCCTGAAGCGAGCCTATCCCACGCCCACCTGAGCAATGTGACCCATTATCCAGTGGTGGAAATCATGCTGTAACCCTCATTAATATTTAATAGGCAGGACAAAGCTGGATGTAGGCTACAAGATTGCCCTAGGCATAGGCTCCCACAGGCCCTAAGAATGTTTCAGGTATATGAAAGAGTGACATTTCCCTGTGTTCAGAGAGTGTATAAGCAGGGCAAGAATACATTCAATTCCCTTTTGTGATCTCTGGGCTACGCCAGCCTGGTGGAAATGCCTACTAGGCAAGTTGAAGTAATTAGTGCGTTGGAAGTCACTCTAGGTTAGTAAGCTCTGCATGAGAAGACGTGGTATTTTCCAGCGTGGTTCTCAGTTTCAACCCTCTTCTCTCTCTCCTCTTGCCACAAACTGAAGGGCTTGTTCAGCACGGATGGAAAGTCAGCAAAAGGCATTAATTGTGTCTAACACAGCTATCATCCTTGAGGTGATATTCCGTATCACACTGTCTGTCAAGCTAAGCTCTGTCGCAGGTCAGGATCTTTCTATTTCAGCTCATCTAAAAGGGAAACAGGAGGTTTAAAGATGGGTGGGGAGAGGTGAGTGTTAAGAGTGCTTGTAAGTACTAAGAGCCTTACACTAGAAATAAAGTGGGCTGTGACTTCTGAAAGGACAATACAAGGTTTTATAGATTACTGACTCCCATTATTAACTTTTCTAATTACCAGCTTATTTTTCAGTACCACCAGCTAATTTTGAAAATATAAGTTTGAAAGGAGATAAAGTTCTTAAGATAGAACATGTTCTTGGGAATTACGGGTACTGAAAGACATAATATCAGATACCCATCTTCCCAAACAAGATATTAAATTAAATAGATGGTGAGGAAATAACACTTTTTTGATTTGATTTAATGACTCTAAAGATTTTTAAAAGTGTTTCTTGGAAGAATCACTTACTTTATAGAATATTAGGAATTGTTTGTAATTACCTGCCTAGAATGAGTTGCATAAGAAGAAAACTTAGCTTTGTAGTACAAAAAATAACCAAGGGAACAAATCTTCTATTAACATATTTAGCTTTTTCTCAAAACCAGTAAATGAAATTGACCCAGAGGTCTCATTGCAATTCCATGTTAAATGTGGAAAAATTCAGTGTTACTCCAAAACTTAGACTGTGCATGCCTAAATGCTGTTTTCACATTAATAGGTCTATTCTGACATCAAACAGAGAATTTCAAATTATCTAGAGTTAGCAATGGAAAATGCATTTGTGTTCCTTTTTGGTTTTTTTGACAAATATGATCTTTATGAGGCATAATGCTGAATCTACTAAGACTTTGTTTTATTGTTGCTTGCCTTATTAGTTGGTTGGTGGGTTACTAATACATGCTGTTCCTAAGAGCAAAAGTAACACTATAAAATAAAAATTTAATAGATTTTCTCCAAGGTGTTTAACACTATAACATAAAACACATGAAGATATTTTATATATTGTAAATATTATAATGTTAATAATAGTTATACCTTCCAGTGCCTTTACCTCTTCAAGAGAACATTTTTAATCCTGTATTTGTAAGACTGATGCTTATCAAACCATGATCTAATATATTTCACACTAATATATTTTATGAGAGAGAGTCACAAGTCCTAAATTTCCTTCTCTTTTCCTATTTTATAGCGTAGCAGCAGCCTTGGCAATTTTGATCGCTTCCGGAATAATTCCGTCTCAAAATCAGATAATCCAACTGAGGTTAGTATTTACTATATTTTTATGAATAATGTGTAAACATATTATGAAAAATTATGAAAAAGCTAATATCACTTTTGCAAAGTACAGTAAAAAATAAATATATTTAGAAATCATAGCCTCACATATATTTTTATAATAAATGAATAAATAATTCTTTAGTACCTAGTACCATACTGGACATAAAAAGCTATCTAAAAAGCCTAACAGATGTTTAGAAAGGGAGACCATGAACTTAAGGAGAGAGTTACTACTTAATGTAACTCAGACAATCCCCAATTTTCTGAGCATTTCCACCATAAAACAATATAGTATATGTTAAAATTGATTTAAGTTATAATTACTTTGATTTAGAAATGATTAAATAGCTTAATAGTAAATTTGTTAAGGAAACCATATGGCTACTTAATTGCACTCTCACACTTCTACCACCTGCATTGAAATGTCACATTGTGACCATTCCATACATATTTGCAAACCATGAACACTTTAAAGATAGCTTAAGAAAAGTTTCCCCTCATGTGATACATTTGTTGTAGAGCAATTGGTTTTATTTTTCATGCACTTTTTAATTATTCATTCTAGTTAGTGTATCTTTTTTATATATTTATATATATATATTTAATATATATAAATATATAATATATATAATTATATATATATGTAATTTTTCCCTTTATTAGATCTAATTTCTCAAAGTACTTTTCAGATTACTATATGCATCTATCTATAATAACTTAAATATGTTAATTTTACTAATGGATATTCTAGACAAAATAAATAGAAATAAAATGACAAACATTATTACCTTACAAATGTTTCCATTAGTGCATGTGTGCATAATATATCCCCTTTTATACACATATATTATACATATCCACTTTTATCCATCTATGTACATATACATATGAATAAACATGTATGTAGCTATATGATCTATCAACATTTACATAATTTTAATAATAAAATGTCATATATGTATATAAATGATGAGAAGACCTACATTATTTTATTTTGAGCTATCATACTGTGTAAACTTTTAACTTTCCATAATCATATATACATATATTCTATTGTTATTAAGTTTATAATTCTAGAATGAACCTATAAAAGTTTCTCAGGATCATTAAAGTTCATTAATTAGTAATAGTAGCTTAGTAATTTGTGAAAGTTTAGTGAACCTGATAAAGTAGTTTGTACATTTTCCAGTAATACAGCACTCATTCATTTAACAAATATTTATTATGTCATGTATTCTATGACAGGCTTTCCATTAGACATTCAGAAAGTACTATTACAATAACAGATGAAAATCCTTTCTTTATGAAGCCTGGAGTCTAGAAAGAGGCAGATTTTACCAACAACAAAATAAGTAGAAATCTAAATAAAATTGTGATTCAGGCTATGAAAGAAACTAGTATAGAAAAAAATGTTAAAATGAAAACATGTTGAGATAGTTTCTTTGAAGCTTCTGTAAAGAATTCTAGAAAAATCTGAAATTAAAAATATTTATCGTACTTTTTTTAAGTTTAGGCAATGGTAAATTAACACAGGTAGTGATAAAATAATATACTTTCTTATTTATTTTAGCTTTTAATTTTACATGAAGGTAGAGAAAGTTTAAATAGAGAAAAGAGAACAAAAGGCTAACTCTAAAATTTTAAAGTGTTTGCAAGCTATATTTTATTCAAGGTTTTTGAATTAAACAAAGAATCTTTGCCTTTATAACCTTGAATGTAGAAATTAATGAAGTGCAATGAGGGCTTAAATTGGCTGTCCATTCATATATATCATAGACAATTTCGGGTAAGATGTGAAGCAAAACATAATATTGATTAATAATGATGTTAATTATGTGGTAAAACCTTCATATTAAAATATTCAAGTTCACCACAGGGAAGTTTCCCATTATTTTTTATATTCAGGGAATGACTGGCTGCCCACCTATTTGCATGGTGGGCAGCGCTAGACAAACTGACCTTCAAAGATCATTTCTTGAAAACCTGAGATATTAAGGATATGTAACCCAAAAACATTCTCTAATAAAAAAATAATCACTCCAAAGTTGTTCATGAGAAGTTTTGCTTATTCAAAATATATTGAGGGTCAGTTATATCCCTGGAAGTAGTCAAACCACTCAGAATAAGTAAAACAGATAAAATCTCTAGTTTCACAGAGCATACATCATATTGGGATATGCAGGTAGTAATCAAACAAATGAACAAATAAGTTATCAGGTAATGTTAAGTGTTTAGAAGAATAAATCAAGATAAACATGCAAGGAATATAGACATGTGTGCTTATTTTAAATAGGGTGATCAATCAGGAAAGTTCTTTCTTATTACTTGGCATGTAATTAGAAATCTGGATGAAGGAAGGAATGCATTTGTGGGTACTTGCAAAAGCGAGTATAAACTTTGATGGGAACATAAAGATAAACAGCAAGGGGACTAGTACGGCAATACTTAATCACAATTGTTTCCAAACTTTAGCATGTATCAGAATCACTTGAAGAGTTTGTTAAAGCACAAACTGTCCCCAAGTGATGCTGAGGCTACTGACTGGCCTTGGGACCACATTTTGAGAAACATTGCTACAGTGAGAAAGGGAAATGTGAGAAGAGCTGGGGGGTGAGGTGGTAAATATATTATATTTCATATAACTCTATATAATGTATAGTACATTATAAAATATATTAATTATACCACATTATTTTGTTATAGAGCAATGTTCAGATCAATATTTTGATTGCTTTATTTTATTGTCTTTTGTAAACAACTCTAACTAGGTATATGAGGGGGAACCTATAAATGAAAGCAGAGAACAAAATAAAACTTCAAATCATGGAGGAAGTTTAGGTAAAAAAATGAGAGCCATTTCCTGGACAATGAAGAAAAAAGTGGGTAAAAAGTACATCAAAGCCCTTTCTGAAGAAAAGGTAAGTGTACTCTGTTAATCACTTGTACTTTTCTATTAAATTTTTCTTAAAATATTTAACAAGTCTTCTAGACATGGAATACTTGTGCTTTATGAAGGACTTCAACATCTATTTTTCCCTCAATAGCTGTGCCCAAAAGTTGGGTGCAAGAAAATATTGTAACTCCCGTTTTAATAGAGGAAACTGAGGATCAAAAAGATCACACATGTAGTATATGAAGAACATACGTCATTTATGTTCTAGAAAATATCAGTACCTCGTTCCTTTTTCCTGCCAAGTAATATCCCATTTTATAGATAAGTCACATTTTATTTATCGTTTCATCAGTTGATGGCCATTTGGGTTGTTTTCACATTTTGGCTATTATAAATAAAGTTGCTATGAATATTTGTATGCAAGTTTTTGTGTGGAAATATTTTTTTCTTATCTGGTAACTGATATTTTAAGAAACTGATAAACTGTTTCCTGAAGCAGTTGCATCATTTTACATTTTCAATAGCAATGTCTGAGGGTCTCAATTTCTTCACATGCTTGTCAACACTTGTTATCTTTTTGATGGTAACCATCCTAATGGGTGTGATGTGAAATCTCAATGTGGTTTTTTTGTTTGTTTGTTTTTGTTTGTTTGTTTTTAGCTGAGCCATCCTGCCACCTGTTGGCAGCTTAATGGCAGCTCAGCTCAGGCTGGGCATCAAACTGCTGTTGCTCAGAGCTGAGCTCGCACTCTTGAGCGAGCTCTTAACCAACTGAGCCACTCGGCCGGCCACTTCAATGTGCTTTTGATTGGTACTTCCCTGATGACTAATGATATTGCTTATTAGTCATTTGTGTATCTTCTTTGGAGAAATGTTAATTCAAATCTTTTGCCCACTTAATTGGGTTATTTATCTTTTCGTTGTTGACTTTTAAGCATTTAAAAAATATATTCTGGATACAAGTCCTTTATTAGATACATGATTTGAAATATGATGTATTTTCTCCCATTCAGTGGATTTTAGTTTCACGTTCTTTTTATTTTTATTTTTTTGAGGCCAGTGTCACTGGCCCTCATCTATGGGACCCGAACTGGGGCCGCTGGCTTCCCAAGCCAGTGCTTAACCACCGTGCCACTCGGTCAGCCCTTAGTTTCACGTTCTTGATGGTATCATTTGCAGCACAAATGTTTATAATTTTGATGTACTGTAATTTACCTATTTTTCTTTAGTCACTTGTGCTTTTAGTATTGTATCAAAGAAACCACTGTTTAACCTAAGTTTAAAAAGATTTACCCCTATGTTTCTTCTAAGTGCTTTATAGTTGTAGCTCTTAAATTTTGGTGTGTGATCATTAATTTTTCTATATGGTATGTGGTAGGAATCTAATTTCATTCTTTTGAATGTGAACATCTAGTTGTCCCAATTCTTTGTTGAAAAGACAATTCTTTCCTCATTTTATTGTCTTGGCACCTTTATTGAAAATCAATTGGCCATAAATATGTGGACCATAAGTATATGGGTTTCTATAGACATTCTTCTGGATTTCCTTCTTTTTCATAGTTTCCTTTCTTGGCTCTGCTTTCTACCCTATCCCTCTTAAATATCAAGTCTTCCTGAGGCTTGTTCCTGAATGTTCTATTCAACTGTACTCTCTTCCATCAAGTCTCAGGACTTTGTTTTCCCTAATTATATCTCTAGCTGTGGGCTCTTTACTTACCTATTGTACTTACACAATCAATTGTTTCTTTAATGCCATGACTGAAATGTACAATATGTATCTGAAACCTAATATATCCAAAACTAAATTGATTTTCTATGCTATACAAAAAAAAAAAAGAAAAGTTTCTTATCCAGTCTTTTCAGTACCAAAAGACAACACTGTCATAATTGTAGATGCCAGGAAAAACAGATGGACAGACAGATATATGAATGGAAAGAAGGAAGGAAGGAAGGAAGGAAGGAAGGAAGGAAGGAAGGAAGAAGGGAAGAGAAGAAGCCTGAAAATTATTCAAAATTCCTTCTTTTTCTCACTTATTACACCAATTCATCAGCATATCCCTTTTGTTCTAATTCAAAAGTATATCTAAAACCCCTAATTTCTCCATGTAAAACATTCATGCTTTAGACAAGTAATCAATCTCTCTATAATAACTCCCTAATTAGTTTCCCTTCTCCAACTTTTTCTTCCATACTCCACCTGAAAACCAGAAAGATCTCTGAAAAGTAGAATTCAGAACATCACTCATTAAACACATTACAATTTTACAATACTTGCACATTGCATCCCTTATTATAGTGTGTTCATTCCAGTCCTCTGGAAAGCAGACCCCAAGAAAGGAATAGACACACCAAAGATTTGGAGAAGAAGATGTCTGTGAAGGATAAAGAAGAGAAAGAACTAGGCAGGGGAAGCCTGATACTTGTAAACGGAGAAGGAAGGAGAATTGGTTAGGGTCTCAGACTTCAACACTTTTCTGAGACAGCTTTGGCCAGGTTGATGGAGAGTCCTTGAACAACAGTTTTCCATTAAAGGAGCCCCACATCCCACCAGAATGGACTCAACCGGTACCCCTGCTGTTTGTCATTGGCAGGGAGCATAGCTTCCATACAAACCCTGGTGGATACAGGCAGGCAGCAGCTGGGGCTGTTGGTAAAGCAGGGTCCTTCAGCAGAAGACCTGGCCACCACATGTGGTCCATAAGCCTCCCTGTGATCTGGCCCCAGTCTACTTTTCTCAGCTCATGCTAACACTTGCCTTTCCCTCAGCTTCAGTGACGCTGGTCTTGTTGTTTTCCCCTGCATAACCCAAGCTGCTTCTGAGTATAGTTATTTTAGTCTTGCTGTTCCTTTTGCTTGGAAACTTGTCTCCAAATCTTCACGTAACTTTCTTTTTCTTATCATTAGGGTAAAGAATTCAAAGGATATATTATCACCTTATAATAGAAGTTGCTGGCGGTTACTCCATCTAAATTAGCCAACTTTCCCCAACCCTAATCCCAGTAGTTAATCCCGTCACATCAGCAGTTTTATTTTCTTCATAGCATTTATTATTCTCTGAAATTGTCTTGTTTATTTTGTTTGCACACACCTCCCCAAATACTACCTATATCTGCGCGCACGCACACACACACACACACACACACACACACACAGCCTAACACACTAAAATGTACCTCTAACCCTGTTATCTTGTTTACCTCGGTATTACTAATTCCCAAAATAGTGCAACATAAATACTTAAAAGGTGTTCTATGACTGAACAAATGAATAAAGGAATGGATAAAGACGGAATCAAACTGGGTGTATATCAAATGTATGCTCTGAAGTTTTACCAATGTTTAGAAATGTCCCAGAATGAGGAATATTGAATTACATTTTGATGAATATTAAGAAATTCATAGTTTTTTGTCCAAACTATCTAAATGTGGAAAACATTTTAGATGTTTTCAAGCGGATGTAATTTGTTTTGAAATTGTCTGTCTTTCTAATTTTATGCAAGATTTGCTTTTCACTTGACTAGGTGGCAGGCACGGTATGAGATTTGTAAAGCTCCTTAGATAAGCTTTGCTTTAGAATTGCAAAGTGTGCATGTTTTATTCATATCTAGTGATCTGGTGGGGTGCAAATAACTGACATGAAACAACTATGCAGAGTTTAAACTTCTACTATCAGATCTCAAAGGATTAGTAATGGTGGTAAATAGATGACAAAGAGAATATAAAGAAATAAAAGTGCTTTAACAGATAAAGCATAGATGTCCATAAATCTAACATTTCTGTAATCAGTCTTGATAACGATATTCATCCTAATTTACAAAATGAACCGTTACAATTTCAGTTGAATTCCATAATGTGGAATGTTTCATTTAAAGGATTTTTCTGAGTATACTTAAAATGTTTTGTTAGAAATTGAACTGAAAATTAATGACTATCATATTTTATGTTGATGTATTCCTTAAATATTTTATTGCTAAACTCTGTCTTGTTAAATCAGTGCACATGGTGAACATCTCCATGGAAATCAGTTTTCTGGCCTTAACCTCTGATATGTTTTTCTGAAGGATGAGGAAGATGGAGAGGATTCCCTCCCATGTCGGAACAGTGACCCCATGATTGGGGCCCATACAGAAAAGATCTCCCTCAAAGCCAGTGACTCCATGGATAGTCTCTACAGTGGGCAGAGCTCATCAAGTAAGACTATAGAATAAGGAACGAGATCCTAGATGGGGGTTCTCTGTCTCTTCTTTCTTCCTTTCCTTCTTTCTTTCCCTCCCTCCCTCCCTCCCTCCCTCCCTCCCTCCCTTCCTCCCTCCCTCTCTCTCTCCCTTCCTTACTTCCTTCTTCTCTCTCTCTCTCTCTCTCTCTCTCCCTTCTCCCTCTCCTCTCCTGCCCTCTCTCACTTTTTCCTTCATTTGCTTTCCTTTTTACCTTAAGTATTCTGAAAAAAAAGCAGGACTTTTAGACCAACTCTGACATTACTTTTTAGGTTTCCATCCAGCATTAGTGCTTAAAGAGAGAAGTAATACGTAAATATTAAATAGTAGGACTATCACCAATTAGTTGACAAAAAGGAATCAGTGCATATTCAGCAAGGATTTTCTAAAAACATTGATATTTTCTAAGGATATCACTCAGGATTCAGCCACATATACTGCTACAATATTTGGATGAAACTATTGATGTTGCCCTATATGTATATATTATATACAATGTTATATATTTCTCTAATCTTTTAAGGACTGTTAATTTTTTAAAGTTTAGTTTTCATTTCCTTTTAAATTAATTGATGTTATTTGAAGATGGATAGCAAAGACCAGATATTTTGAATATTCTGAATTTTATTCTTATTTTCCTCTTGGCTATAGCACAGTTATTTTGTGAGGGAAAAAAAAGCTATTGCACAAACATTTGAAGGATATATTTTTGTATATGTGAAATTCATTATCATTAGTATTCATTTCTGCTGGAAGTTTTAAAATTCTAAATTGTGATGCTCAATGTGGGAAGAATTTTATTAACTAGAATGCACCATGAAAAGCCAGGGCCTGGGGTGGTCATTGGAGGGAGGGCATGGGGAGATCGTGGCTCATTTAGCTGTTATCATATACAACTTACTCTCTGTGATTAGAAGAAACTCACTTTGCTTTTACAACAGTTCATATATTATATGGAGCATCTCTTAGGATCTTCACCTTGTTTCTGTAATTACTATAATGAATGGTGGAGAAACTGGGGCTGTTCCTTCATCGAACTGAGTACTGAAAGGCCACACTGAAGGAGAAAGAAAAGTGACAGTTCAGAGTGATGGAGAAACTGAGAGTTACTTCCACTGGGAACCATTCTTGCCCTCAGACAAGAAGCAAAAATGGAATCACTTTCCTCTTTTTCCCCTGAGATTCAAAGTCAGAAGGGGAGAGGAGAAAAAAACAAAACAAAACAAGGATTTGGGGCAGTTTAAAAAGCCCATTTTAGAACAGTTTCTAACCACTTGGGAGTACAGACATTGGAACACACTTCCTCCTTCCCTCATACTCACACAACAAGCAAAAGTGCTACCTTTTATGCATAGAGATGTTGCCTCAAAATGGCTTTTTGTACACAATAGGAAGCCTGGGAGAGCATTTTTGCTAACACTGTGATAAATTGTAGGGAAACTTATGTCTCATGCTTTGACCATTCCTGATCAATAACACACAAAGACCAAATGGTTGTTATTGGTTTCTTTGTTTACATGTACAAAATTAATAATCTGGCTTCTTGTACAAATACCCATGGTCAAAACACTGTCCTGGGTTGGCTCATGGAGACGGAAGTCAGAGGGTGTTTGGGTTAGTGGCTGAGGACAGAGCGGTCAGATTGGCTGGAGAAAGGTCAGCAGCAGCTCAGAGGGCAGAGGTCCCCGATGAAGACTGACTGGGAGACAGAAACAGGAGGGGTGGCTTAGGATGCCCTCAGAAGGTTGGCGTCCAGTGGTGCCACGACGATGGTTCAGAATGTTTTGCACCTTCAGTGAGAACTGTTAACGCCTGCTTTGCCTTCATCAGGTGGAATAACAAGCTGCTCAGATGGCACCAGTAACCGGGACAGCTTCCGACTGGACGACGATGGCGTCTACTCAGGGCCGTTCTGCGGCCGGGCCCGAGTGCACACGGATTTCACACCCAGCCCCTATGACACCGACTCCCTCAAAATCAAGGTGTGTGGCGTCATCGCTGCATTCTGTGTGGGTTGTCTAGTGCCGGTTGTGTGATCTGCTTCAGAAGCGCAAGCAGTGGGAACTGGGGGATGCGGTGGTGGGGGTGTTCTTCCCAAAGGGAAAATCAGGGACAGGTTTATGGCGGCAACAATTTAAACCAAACCTGCCAGGTTGGGGGTGAGGGGGGTCAGTCTTTTGTGCCTATTAGCATAAATTGCTGTTATGTAGATAATGCAGAATCAGAGCCTATCAGGGGAGAAGGAATTACCTACATTTTTTCTGAATGCAGGTGCGCAACTTTGCCCAATATTTTCTGGAGTAAAAATAATAAAGTCAAGAGAGAGAGAAAAGAAGGAGATAGCAGGCAGGAGTCCATGAGAGCAAAGGCCTTGGGAACCACTCTCAGCCGGGCAACTTCAGTACTTAAACTGGTTCCCATGAGTCCCCACACACCTCCCTCCCGATGAAACTCCCTTCTGAATTCCCTCTTCCTACTCTTGTCCTCTGTATTAATCTTCTATTGCTGTGTAACAAATTGCCACAAACTCAGCAGTTCCAAATAACACACATGCATTACTACATGCATTACTATTTATCCCAGAGTTCTGTGTGTCATACGTTGGGGCATGGCTCATCTGCTTAAGGTCTCACTGGGCTGAAATCACAGTGTCAGCCACATCCATGATCGCATCTGAGGCTCAGGGTCCTCTTCCAAGTCACTAGCTGTTACCAGAATTCAGTTCCTTGTGGTTGTAGGAGGGAGGCTCCTGCTGTCTTTCTGGATATAACTGGAGACCACTCTCAGCCCCTTGAGACTGCAGCTGTGGTCCTCTTTATGACATGGCAGTTTGCTCCTTCAAGGCCTGTGGAGAAAAGCTCACCTGATTAAGTCAGAAACACCCAGGTGACCCCCCTTTTAATTACAAAATTAACTAATTTGGGACATTAATTACATCTGCATAGTCCCTTCTGTCATATAACACAACATAGTCATGGGTGAGAAATCCAACATTTTCATAGTCCTGCTTACACTCAAGGGGAGGAGCTGGTTACTCCACAAATACAAGAAGGTTTTATACTAGAATATTTTATAGATGTTAAATTATTCCTTTTAGTAACACAAAGTACTATATCGCAAAAGGACAGAATTTATTAATTTTTTATACTGTCAACACCAAGGCAATGTTAATCAATGATTTAAGTTATGAAGTATTGATATGATTATTTAATATTCAAAGCACTCAGCTCTTCTCTTCATCCCTCCTAGGGTATCAAATCTGAGTAAGCTCAGCTGGAAAGTGAGGAAAACATTATTCCCCACAATTAGCTCCTTAGTCATTTCTTCCTCTCTATCTTGGGGAAAGGATGCTCATAGCCTAGTAACCATTGTGGGGGGCTGGGGAGGGCAGAAAAAGGGAGTAAACTGAACATGTTTTGGCTCAGGATATCTTGTCACCTTCCCTACAGTCTCATGCCATGTGCTGGTGCTGCCTTGGGCACATTTGTGGAGCTCTTGTGAGGCACAATAAGAATCACTCAGTTACCACTGAGGATTGAATACTATCGTTTCCATAAAGGGCCTTATCCAAAGTGAAATTGGGTCTTTGCTTGGTGACCCTTCCTGGAGTGTACAGTTTTTCAAATGTTTAAAGGATGATAGGAAGGATGCAACAGACAGCTGCCATGCTTAGAAACTTCTTCTAGAGCTTCTGGGGATGTTCTGGGTCTGCTTAGCCGATCCCATCTAGTCTAGAACTTGATGTCCCGTAGTTAAAGGCAGGAAGATCTAGACCAACATCTCACCGGGTCAGACAGGCAAGTGATCACAAATCAGAAAGGTCAGATCTTTTTATCACATGGACTTTTACTGTTACAAATACAGTTTGGGTTTTAGATGGAAGAATACACATTTAGAGACCAGCAGGAAAAAAATACATTTTTAGTAGACTTAATACTTTGTTTGAGGGTAGACCCCTAAAATGGCAAAATTGTTGGAAGCTTCAATGTCCTCTCTGGAGTAGAAAGTTGGGTCACTGGGGAGTAACTATGTCTCTTAAATGTAGACACTGTATTTGCATAAAAATCAGTTTTCTTTACTAAGAAATACCCCTGTGGGGTTTTCTACTCTTGCCAATAACTGGCAGCCTGTGGCCAATTAGAGTCTCAGACAAGAATAAAGAAAAAGGCCAATATGCTTCATTCATATTTCAATTCAAATTTTGTTGTGAATCTCAATCTAAGTATTATCTTCTCTAGAATAATTAAGTAACATAATTTATCCTAATGCACACATATTTTTGTTTCATATTTGGGTTTTTTTTCAAGGAACATTTTATTTTGTAAATTAAACTATTGGGATGAAAATGGTTAGTAAAATTACATAGGTTTCAAGTGTACTGTAATATAATGCATCATCTACACATCACATTGTTTCTGAACAGTTCCATTATGTTAGATGGATGCAATACATAGATGGGTTTATTTTGAACTTTTAAAGGAAATGTCCTCTTAGATTTATTTCTGTCATTTTGGAATCCCCTTAGCATAATGCGCTCACATTTGTAAATTCCTATGGTTCCATTTCTTTTCTACCAATTGCCATAGCACCAGAGTTCTCTGAAATCTAATTGTTATATTTCTTTGTCCTTAGAAAGGAGACATCATAGACATTATCTGCAAAACACCAATGGGGATGTGGACAGGAATGCTGAACAATAAAGTGGGAAACTTCAAATTTATTTATGTGGATGTCATCTCAGAAGAAGAAGCAGCCCCCAAGAAAATGAAGGCACACCGGAAGAGTGGAAGAGAAAAAGCCAAGACTCTGCAGGAGTTCTTAGAGAGGATTAGCCTTCAGGTTAGCAAAACTTATTTGATTTTGGTGGCATATGGATGGAATAACTGAGGAGAATGGATCAGTGTTTGTGCAGAATTGTTACAAAAAAAAATACACAGCTTACAGCAAAGAAAAATCTGTTTTCCAAGAAGAGTTCTTATTTCTCCTTTATTATTTTTATTATGCAAGGACAGGTCTTGATATAATATCTTTTGGACTAAACTCTAATGGACTAAGCCATAGAATTAATGTTAAGAAAATGCAGTGAAAAATGAAAAATACTTAGGAGAATAAAAGGCTCAAAAAATGTAAATGAGAATGATACAGAAAGGGTAAAGAGCAAAGATAAAAATCCCACCACAGACTGTATAAATACATGACCAATGTGCTGTACAAATGAAGCTGAAGTAGAATAATATTGTAGGTCAACTAGACATGGAAGTGGAGGTGGAGTATAGCATAAGGAAGACAGTCAATAATATTGTAACAGGTATATAAGATGTCAGAGAGGTAGTACCTTGGGAGGAGGGTTATCATTTTCTGAGGGGTGTAAATGTCTAATTATTATATTGCTTTGTACACCTGAAACTAATAAAAACATTTAAAACCCCAGGGAATTGAAGGGAAAAATTAAAAGAAAATTATATTTTCTATAGAGCAGAGATCAAAAGCAAGTCAAGTGAAGATAGCTAAATATAATTGTTTTAAAAGTAATTTGTTAGGACATAGGGATCCTTAAGCGAGCATAATTGTGTTGAAGAAAGTGTATTCTCTATATTTATAATCCAATTATTTTCTTATTATATTAGCAACATTTTTCTGAAATGCCTACCTTGTTAAATGGTGTGAACATACAATATACCTAACCTCACTCAATTTACTGTCTTGCAATCCACTTATAAAATTAACACAGTAGTATTTTGATAGTTTTCAAAATTCATTAAGGCAATAGCCAATTAAACTTTCCTTGATTGTTTATCCTGAATTATCTAGTTATATTCTTGTCTGTAGACACACTACGTAGGCCTTTCTACATTACTACTGGTGCCCCCAAATGGGACATGTCTTGGAGGAAGTACAAGTTTGAATTCTGCCTCCTTTGCTCGTTTGTTCCATAACCTATGAGAAAACGAAGGTCTAAAGAAATGAAACAACTTACTTAAGAACCCACGGCTAGATAGTTATGTCAGAATGGGAATTTTGGTTTTCTCTGTTCTAATTCAGTGTTCCTTCTAGGTTACATTATTTTGAAAACAATTGCGCTTTTTTTTTTTTTTTTTACATAAATGGCTGGTAACAAGTTCTTCCTGAATACTTAAAACGTTTATACTTCCTCTTCTTTAATTTTGGTAACCAAAATAAGGATATTGAAATAATGATCAGTTAAATAGGAGAATTTTTTAGGAAGTTGAAAAGCATTCAACTTAATTTTGAATTTTTATTCTGTTAGAAAGAACAGAGGTTATATAAGTAACATACAGACTTTGAAATCAGAAATTTTAGACTACTATATCTTGATGTAAATGATGGATAAGAAACACATGCTGAGCAAAGTAAATAATATTTTTCCCAACAACAGTGCTTTTGTAAAAGCTTAATAAAAGCTATTAACTAAATAGAAAATCTCGGATTCCTTAGGTTTATGACCAAAATGCTAAGTCCACCTTTTTATATAAATTTTAGCTCTTTTGAATTCATTTTTTAACCCACTTCAAGAAGTTAATGAGGGTAGCTGCGTTTTTTTTTTCAATCAAGCAAACAGAACAGATGTAGATTCAAAAATATTACTATAATATACTTGATAATATACAGTAATATAATATTACTGTAATTTATTGATAGACTTAAGGACACTCTAGCTTTGTTAATTCAGCTATTTGAAAAGTGAAAAAAATGCCAAATGGCATGAATGATCCAGCTATTTAATTGATCCATGATTTAGCATTGAATAGCTTAAGGTAATTACTTCTTCTTTACTTTTGTCCTTCTATAAGGTCAGAATTATACACCATACTCTTTAAATGCCCTAGAATTCATATGTGGAAAACTAGTGCAAGTAAAATAAAGTTAAGCAAAAGTTCTGTTTGGAACCTTTGGTTTCCATATGCATTTCTATACTTTTTTTAAATCTAACGAGAACTAAAAATAAAATATTTGAATTTGACTAGCTTATATTATACATATTTTTCTCCCACACAGGAATACACATCAACACTTTTGCTCAATGGTTATGAGACTGTAGAAGATTTAAAGGATATAAAAGAGAGTCATCTCATTGAATTAAACATTAAAAACCCAGAAGACAGGATGAGGTTACTATCAGCTGCTGAAAATCTCCTAGATGAAGAAAGTAAGTTTGTACACTTATTATTTTTCCCTAGCTGATAATCACAGTTTAATGTAAATAGTGAAATCATCAAAAACAAAGTCCCGATTTTATTTATTGAGAACCATATAAAGCATCCTTTCCCATAAAATAAGTATTTTCTTATATATTTGGAAAAAGTAACTCTGGTCAAATATATAATTAAGGAGAGGACTTTTTTCCCTTATTGGACTCAGAAATTAAAAGGACTTCTCTGGGTACCTCATTTAGATTCTGCAGAGCTATTAATTTACAAGTGAATGTCTGCATCCTCCAAGACTGAGGGAGTTAGAGACAAATATTTAGTGACAGTGTGCACCATTAGTGGGAAATGTCATATGTGACTTCTGTAGAACAGCACAGAACATGGCTCTAAGCTAATGAGCCCTCGTGCAACACAAGAAAATTCACTTCATTACCATATAGTCAATCTTGTATGTGTTTATAACACTCTTTCAAAATGTTATAATAACTTGCAAAAATATTCAGCACTCAATTTTATTCTGTGAGATGGTTCTCTATATTTGTAACCATAAACTTAAGATGGAATTGAATATGCAGATTCACTTGTGGAACAATACAGGCTTCACCAACTGGGTTTGTAAAGGAAAGATAGCTTTTGTTTTTACAGTTGCCAAATCTGAACACTCTTCTTACTAAATCTGGATAGGTTCCCAGAACCCTGAGTTTAGGGTGTGCCAAGATCTGCAAGGAGTATTATGTTAGGAAAAAGATGGGGGGAAGTGTCTAATTTTAAAGATGTAAAAGTACTTAGATCATCTAATCCAATATTTTCTTTCAAAAGTAGTACTACTAATAATTATTAACTACTTTATTTTTGAACATGTTGTCTGAGTCAAACTTTGAGCCAAGGTCTTCACATGTATTCCCTTCTTTAATGCTCTCTGCACCTGTGAACTAGGTAGCACCGTCCCCATTTTTATGAGAAATCAAGAAGACAAGTAACTTGTCCAAAGTCACATACCTAATGAATTGAAGCGCTAGAACTAGTGTGTGTGATGCTATGCTATACTTTCTAATACTACCAATAACAGTCTAGATGGAATTAAGGAGGCGAGCTGTATTTCGAACCCAGGCCTCCTGACTGTTCCTTTGTGGGCTTCCCTAGACCCTCTCTCATATGCCCCACAAAACTGGCTTAGTGGCACATCCCATGTTTGTTATACACTAACCTTTTATCTAGTAGGAATTAATTTCTTTTTAGAAACTGTTCTTCACGTTCTCCTTACTTGCTGTCTTGGGTTTGCATAGATATTCATCCTTTTCAAAGAGTTTTCACATGTACAACTAATTTCACACCTGTAGAATTGATTTCATTCTTAGGTGTAGGTGTTAATGTGCATTCTTTGAAGCTGTGGAGGTTAGGAAATGCAAAAGAGGAGATGGGGTCCCAGAGGCAGACAAAGTCCAACTTAAGTAGCCAATGTACTCAACAGTACAAGCCCAAACAAAACCAATAAGTATGAAGTGTTGTAGCAATATCTTTCAGGTAAAGATGTTTCTCACATCTTATCATTTCAAAAACATGTCTCCTCACTATGCAACATTAGGCTAAGAAATAGATTCTGTGCACTTCCTGTAATTGATAATATTCAGTATTGTCAATATTCTCCAAAATAATTTAATGCTGAAGTAGATGGAAGAAAGAGACAATATTTTTTGAAGACTTGTACATAATTATTTTCTTCTATAATACCATCCATGGAGGCCTTTTGCCCTTTTGCTAGATAAGAAAATATTTCAGAGATGAATTTCAGTGAGGCCAAAGAGATAAGTAGCAGAGCTGGAGTTTTAATCAAAGATAGGCTGCTATAAAAACCTAAGTTCTTTCTTTCACATATACAAACTGGTGAATATGAAAAGAATAGTGAATATTTGAAAATTAAAATTTTCTACTACTTTGCCAACTTTCTCAAGAGCTTCAGTTCAGTTTTCCATCTCCAAAAGTGGAAGTTAACATTTATGTGAGAATGGAAACCTTGCAACAGCCTGAATTCCTGAAAGGTGCAACAGGATTTGTGAGTATAAGGAGCCTTAGAGCCTGGGTAAGCAGGGCTTCCAGCTATGAAACAGTTTTCAGCAGGGACCCACAAAGGGAAGATCAGTCCAGTGCCAAAAGCTGGGGCCATTGAAAGTGTCCACTTAATTTCTCCAATCCAACCCCTCATCATCCATCTACTTTCTATGTTAATAAAAAAAAATAATGATTTTAGATGATAACATATTAGAACTAGGTGTAATTTTTAAAAACCATATGACCCAAATTCTTCCTTTGCAAGACGGGGAAACTAAAACTAAAGTACATAAGAAGCTCTCTCAAGCTCACTTATCTAGAGCCCAGATGCCTAAATCTAGATATTAGAAACACATTCTACCATATCCTGATCTCTGAAAACAACACAGGTATCTCCAAAGCATGATAGGACATTCTATGTTTAATATAAAAAAGTACAAATCCCCCAAATTATTTCCCTTCTAAAAGTTTAGAAAACTATACTTGAAGGTCACTAGAAGTAGATCATTTAATAGTAGCCAGTAATGTACAAACATATACACACCAAGCCAAATTCTGGGAGATGAAAAATGGAAAAAAATGCAGATTCAACCAGTGTCTGTTGTCAACTCACAATCCAGAGATTCTTTTTCTTATTTTAATCTTATGGTCTAAAGTACTATTAGAATATACATGTCAAAAAGATGCATATTGCATGTTAGGCTACTTTGACTGAAAGCTATTTATCTTATATGAAACTGCTTTGCTCAAGAAATAAAGAAGAATGACTTCTATTTGTTGATAAGATGTAGAGTACTGATGATTTGGCTCCATGCTGCTGCATGCTTATTTTTATCTATTTTCTACTCCGTGAATCATATCTTCTACAACCATGCTAAAGATTAAATGTACAACCTTCACATACCTTGAATGATGAAAACCTTGAATATATGATTATATAAAACTAAGACATCATTAAAAACAAATGCATGTCACAGACATAGGTTAAAAATAGTTAGCTTTTTTTGTGCGAGTAGAAGAATGGGGTATGCAAATTGGCCAGGCTTTTATGTATGCATTTTATTTTGATCACTGAATAATGTCAGTTTGGGAACGTCAATAAGTTTTTAGTTTAGAGCCTCATTGCTTTTTCGGTTGGGATCTGGGAAGTTTTGCTTTGCTAGTCATTCAATATAAAAATTGAGCAGAGTGGGCATCTGCTTTGAGGACAAGATTTAAAATTTAGAGATAATGTAGGAAGGACCACAAGCCTCATACGACTCTTTATTATATCTAGAGGGACCGAGAGGGTGGGGGATGGGACAGGGACAAAAACAGAAACCTAAGACTTAGAGCAAGCAATTTTTCTTTTCTCTTAGGGCAAAATAGATAACATCATACCCACTTTGACCTTGAAAATATAAACCCCATTTCAGATCACTGCTTGATAAGAGGTAACGTTGCTTCTCCAGCAAGCCGATAGAAGGGCTGGCAAGTGGTGTTGGAGCGGATCACAGGATTGCCCCTAGAGGAGGAGAATGGCTTTGGGGTTCCCCCCAGCAAGACCCGGACAGAGATGTTCTGAATTTGCTCCTGTGTGGCTTTAGAACTGAGCAGAATTAGGTCACTGGCTCCCTCAGCTAGGAGTCTAGATGAGGTTAGAAGGAGAAAAAAAGTGGGGGGAGACTGGGCTCTTGAAGGAGCAAAAGAGCAGAATCTGTTTATTTTGTGCATATGAGGATTTCTCTATTTATCATCTGAATTTTAAAATGGCCTATTTACTTAGAATAAAGATTCCCAGCAAGTAAAAAGGAGAGTAGAGAATACGTGTGTGTATTGTTCCATAAACGCAACCCCCCAGGCCCTTTTGCCTTGAGAAGAAATGTCTCTTTAGAATAAGTAAACTGCTGTTAATAGTAAATATTTCCTCTTTATTCTGAACTTGTTCCTCTTTTTCCACATTTAGAAACACTTTGATGTGTCTTAAAAGTGTGTCTGTAAGAAGGTGTACTATTGTCCTTGGGGAAAATGGGTAATGGAAATACCCTGTTTTCCCTTTAGCACAGGAATAATTAAATTTTAAACTGGCAAAAAAAAAGAAAAGAAAAAACCAACAACTCAGTAACGGAATAAACACACTGTATGAGAATCTGTATATATTGTAGGTACCTGCAGCCGTTGCAGTGCTCCGGGAAGAGGAAGGGGGAAGGGTGGGCCGTGTGCCAGGCTGTTGGCACTACTGTGGTCACAGCAGCCCCTCATTGCTCAAACTATCCCCAGTTGTGCCTTCCTGCCTGCCTACCTGCCCAAAACGATGCAGGGCAAATGGCAAGGCCCAGCCAGGAGCCTGGAACATGAGCTGCCAGCAGGGAGATTTATAGTTATGCCAAGCAGCAGTCCAGCAGTTGGCTGAGAACGTGCCAGGGTAGCCTGGTGCCCTAGCCCCTGACATGCATACCTGGTGTTTCCAACCCACATGCCATATGATTTGAATCTAGATTCCAGAAACGTAAATGCAGCTTTTGAGAAATTATATGCTAACCATCCACATACACAGAGTGGGGAAGGCACATAGGTATTTTACTTTTCTGTATTTATAAATATGGATTTAACAGCCGTTTCTAGTCATGGATGTTCGGCCGTATGCAATTGAATTTCTTCAGATTTCTTTCTGGTTTTACCACTAAGATTTAATGATAGATGCCATATTTTATGTAACACCAGAAAACAATAAAATGAAATATAAACGTTTTCACTCTTCTATCAGAGAATCATTCCGAGAGAAGGAGTTCATAGAATTTTCATCTCAATCACTTCCGCGTACACACTGCCCATGCGCAGAGGGCGCTTCTGCGCTTGTTTTTCTGTTGCGTTGTGATTGTGGACTGGGCACGGCCTTTGTAGTGATTACCCTGGCCAAACAAGACTGAATCCTCCATGTGCCTTTCCAGAGCCCCTAGTTCTGTGCTTCACATTAAGGGAATTGTTAACAAATGCTTGTAAAATGAATAAATGTTGAGTGAGAGAGTGAAGAGATTTTCAAAGAGTAAGCAGGACTTTTTTCTGGTTATAATACTTACAAGTTCCCCATTATCCCACCTCAGGTGTAAACGTTTTTGTAACAGGCAGGTGGGTCTTGGTGTATGTTGTCAAGATTTCTTTGATGCATGTGTTAACCACATACGCCTGTGTGTGCTAGAATGTAAATGTGAGTACATTTCTAGTGGGCAGTAATGTATAAACGATCAAAGTTTAAAATGTGCATACTTTTATATCCAGAAATTCCAGTTCTGGAAATTTAACTTCAACATACCAATGCATAAAAAATAGTACTCATGGTTTTTGAGTAGTTTTTTTTTTTTTTTTTTTAAAGATTTTATTGGGGAATTGGTGGAGGAGAACAGCGTTGGGGAATCGGGGAAGGGGAACAGACAAGTTGCTGTCTTTTTGTTCTTCAGTTTAGTTGCGGAGGATGTTGCTTCACTGTTGGTATCGTCATTGCGCTTTTCCCAGATGAGGCAGATCGGTCGCTGGCCTCTGGATGTCGCTCACCGCGGCTATTGGCAGCTCATGCTTGGCTGCCAGCCGCTCACGCTGGCTGTGGGCCACTCACTGTAGCCTATGGCAGCCCACTGCAGCAGGGGCTGCAGCCCACACCATCACCTGGGCTCGCACAGCCCAGCTCCAGGTGGAGCTGTTGTTAGCTGTAGAGGGCAGTGTCACTGGCCCTCATGTGGGATCCGAACTGGGGCCGCTGGCATCCCCAAACCAGCGCTTAACCAATGCACCACTCGGCCGGCCCAGTTTTTGAGTAGTTTTAAAAACTAAAACTAATGTGGACTTCCATCATTAATTTGTTAAATACATTAAGATACATGCAAGCAATAAAGTAGTATGAAGATGCTAAAAGAATGAAATGCATACTGACATGTAGAGATGTCCAAAACATATTCAATGATAAAAGCAAATTGTCAATCAGTAATATGCAGGGTGATCCTATTTGTTGTCAAATAATAATTTTTAAAATGATGCAACTAGGGTAATTTTTTTTTACCATTTCAAGTAAATAACATTAATTTAACTTATAAGAAATATGAAATTAGTTTCTCAAGGTTCTTAATTTAGCAATATAAAATGATAGCTTTTAATGTTATTTCATCATTATCAAAATAGTTGGTCTAAGAGGACAATAACTCAACCGGTAAATATTTCCTGGGACCAACACCTTCCATGGGGGGCATGGTCAGACAGTGTGGCAGCCTAATGGTGCTGTTTGTGGTGGTGCTGAGTGGTTGTGATTTTGAGTGATGTGCCCCTGTTCTTACTGAAGCACCCAGCACAGTACTAGTGGAGGGTGCTGTGTATGTGAAGAGAAAGGTTTACCTCCAGCACACATTCATTAGAGGGTAGACTACAATACTTGGATACCAGAGTAAAGTGCAAAAAGAGGGAAAATCGTTTCAACTCCATATTCACTAGGGAAAACAATTGCAACTGGGTGGTTTTCCATGAAGGGATTCTTGTTTTTCATTTATTGTTATTGTTGTTGTTGTTTTTCCAAAGGGTAAGTTAGTATTCAAATGAAATTAATACCAAATAGTCACTATAAGTAGAAAATTAAAGGGTTCAGGTGATTTAAGGATGTACTTAAGATGAAATTGGAAGTATCTAAGAGTTGTGCCATGTTATCTCCATGGACAATGCTGCCACTAGACAAATGAATACAGCCATAGTTACCTGAAGAAGGCCTGAGTTTTGATCTGAGTGACTCAGAGGTGGCCAAACCATGAGGCTGAGGTCTTGCCATCCTAAGATGAATATCCCTGGTTTTTCCTTGTTGGAGGTAGCAACAGGCTAAAGTAAAAGAGAAGGATAATTCAAAGAGCTGAGAGGTCTCTTCATTTGAATTCCAACAAAATTCCTTATTTGATCTTCTTTAGTTCATATTTCCTTTAGTTAATCTAAACATCACATTATTTTTATAAAACAAAAATTGTTTATGGGGCACTTTCATTGGCCAAGCATTTTCCTAAGCCCTCCAGGATGCTTTATTTTTATAGTACTTAGCCCAAAGAAATGCTTCATACCTAAGGCAAATAAGAAAGTAAAGTCAAAATCTGGAATATAGGTACAGAAACCTGGGAAAGTCAAGGAAAAACTAGTAGTTTACATTTTTATTGAATCCTTAACTTTCTAATATGTGAATATAGGACAGATTTCTCTCCTTAGGGTATGAGACCTTTTTCCAGAATTAGGATCTAATTTGATTTCCTTAAAGCTCCCTTCACTTTTAGTGTAATTGAGATTGCTTATACCTAATTAATTAAATGTCATAACTCCAATATAATTATATTAGCTGTCTTTTGTTTTAATCACCAGGCCACTTTTTATCTCCATCGATGACTATCTTGAAATGTTGAACCATGAGTTTCATACAAGTCCATAAAAAAATTGATAAGAATAAAATATTTTAATATTCAAATTAGCTCCTCATGACAAATATTTCCTACATAACTTTTTCTTATCACAATTATTCTGTTTTCATTACGGAGAGTGCAGAATAGTTTGGGGCTGCTTTTTGGACTTCCTATTCTGCCTCCTGTTAGCTGGCAGCAAAAAAGACATCCTTTTATTGTTTAATTATTTAATAATCTTCCAATACACTCAGTTTGAAAATGTACAGTCTTTCATTTACTTGCAAACCATTTAGGGCTTGCTTGAAAATTGTACCATTTTATTTTTATTAAAATAAAATATACAACATAGATAATCTGAGAAATACAGTGAAAATCTATCTAAAATTTTAATACTTTCATTTGCAAATTATATGTATATGTTTTACTTAATATTATAATAGAATATATAAATTATATATACTGATTTTTTTTTTAACTTAACATATTACCAGAAACATTTTGGTATCAAAAAAGATACATTCAGCTATTTCATGACAAGTCTAATTTTGGAGGCAAACTGTTTCTTATTCCAATATTACTTGCCTGGTTAGCTGATGATTGGACCATGGGATGAAGGTTACAGTTTCGATTTCTAGGTAGGTCAGTTAGCTTTACTCAGGGTCATATGAAGGGACTATAATAAATGACTGAGAAAGAAAATGTGGATGCATTGCTGTGAATTCATCCCCTCTGCTGGACAAACTACCCGCAAGCACAAGTGCTAGGTTTGTGCCAATCCCTAAGTCATTAGTGTCAGGATGAAAAAAACAAAAAACAAAAAAAATCAAAAGAAAGGAAGTCTTGACCCTCAAAATATAAAAGTTGAAGACTATACAGCTTTTATTTCCATAATATAACATAATGGCTTGCCTTTTCTTTTTATAGTTACAGTTGAGGGGCTTCAGCTGATCACCTGCCTGAAATTATTGAAAGGCTGGTGGGAAGCATTTGAGGAGGTGTAGTCATGTTTTCATTCCACTAGGAAATCATTTAGCAAATTACCGCTGTTCTGTAAATGTGCTGCATAACTTTCATACTGAGAAACTATTTCCTTTTTCCATAAAAATTGCAGGTGAAATGTTTATGTAATAAATAACTTGTATTTAAAACAAACCAATTCCTAGAATTTAGAGAATGTGATATAGCATTTCTCAAATGGCAATAAAAACAAATACATTTTTATTAATAATATTAAAAAATGACATTCTCTGTTAAAGTCAGATTTTCATTTATTGTTTACTTCATTATCCTTTGAGATGAATGTAGAGAGCCTTCTGAGGATAAAATAACAAACTAAGTACTTATTTTTTTAAAAGGAAAAGAGCTAATTTTGGAAATCAGAGTTCTTTAAGCCTAACTTTTATATCTTGAAGACAGCCCCATAGTCAGTAATCAACCTAAATAGAACATGGTATTGGGAGCAGTTTTTACTATGCCAAGTCTTCTGTAGCCGCCAATCTGAAGGGAATTAACTCAGTAATTATAATTTTGTGTTGAGGTGATAGGCTTAAATATAATCTGGGGAAATACGGCCTTATGCCCACAACCATTCTGAGAGGATCACACTCCAAATATGGTGGTCGCTGCTGATGTGGCAGGACACATACAAAAGAACTAATTCCTCTGGCCTTCTCCAGAATCACTTGGATAATGGAACACAGAGCTGGCTCATTTCATTTCAGTGTCAATAAGACAGACAAGCAGAGGCAGGGCAGGAAGCTTTTGCTCAGAGAATGAGGTCCCATGTCAGAGCTGCCTTTTCGCAAAAAAAAAAAAAAAAAAAGGGGGGGGATTGGAAACAAAAGTCACTGATGAGTACTCATAAAGACTAGTGAATATTAAATGGATTCCCCCAAAGATAAAGGTTGTTATGACTAATAAAGAGAAAATGTTTCATGGTAGATGAAATTTTAAAATGACAATTATAATAGGTGCATATTAAAATTAAAGCTCCTTATACCTAGAACTAGTTGTAACATCACTAGATTTAAACGCCTGATAATTGAACCCATAGTTAAATAAAGTTGTGGCAAATGTAGAAAAGATTCAGAAAATGGCATTAAAATACAAGGATGCCTTAGGGCGCCAGGGCTCAATTCTGTCTTGTATCAGAGGGTGGTCACAACTGGATACACAGTGAACCATAAACTAATGATGGCAAGATATCTGGAGCCTAGAAAATGCATTTAAGAAGCAGATGTGTAGACAAGATAAAAAGTGGAATTCCTTGAAATAAATTACTTATCATTGTAAGAATCTATTGAGGAAAGTTATACCATTTCCTTCTCCCAAGGACTTTGAAGTTGGGACTTACTTTCTCCTGACTGGAATGGTGTGAAGTATATAGCCTCTGAAGGCAGAGGTCTGTCCCACCCTGAAATGTCTGTATTTGGTTCTTCCAAAGTGGGGTTATTCAAATGTCCAAAGTGGGGTAAGCTCTGAGGTTAGAAGGGAAAAGAACAAAACATGCTGAAACAGCTGAGAGGTTTGGGCTCTAAGGTGCATCTCCTCTCCGAGAAACCCATCTCATAATGCAGAGAAACACCCATATACTGGAGTCAGGGAAGGCAAAGAAAGAAAGTTCACATTCACAAAAAGAATGCTGGTGCTGAAGAATTCTTGAGAAGAGTAAAACTTTATAGGGCCACTTAGGTTCTGTAGAACTACCTTTGGTTACATCACTAATATTAATTTTTTTCTAAGATAATGCCAGTTGAATCTAGAATAGTGCTTTGATGATGCAATAACCAATCTGAACATAAATGATTGTTATTGAGAACTGCAAGCAAAGATATAGAAAACAAACTAAACAAGGCAGAATTGATGAAAATAGTGGTGTTTTGCTACCTAAATGCCACCTGGTTTCTATGTCTACTTTACTGACGAATGCAAACATAAGAAAATCCTGACTATTCTTAAGTTTTATTAAATTTCAAGTAATTGAAGTCCTGCTATAGTGATCTTTTGTTCATTAATCCACATTATCAGGATTCTAGAATTGTTCACAAAGATCACTATTGATGTGGATTGTATATTTAAACTACAAATTACTTTTTCTCAATTACTTTAAGGAGTATTTGGACAAGGCATCAGTCACACTGTGGATACAATCTGCTTTCTTTGGCAACTTATCACTAATGTAAAATGAGAGTCCATATTGATCTCTGCTTATGCAAGCGGTTCACATGGATTCCATGAAACTGCCAGTGAGCCACAAAAGGCAGACTTTGACCTGTGAAAACAGTGGCTTGAATGTTGGAATGTAAATATACCTTTGATAGGAAACAACTATATCATTTACTTACAGAAGTTTCGATTGTAATGAAGTCGAGGTTGGAACAAATAAAATAGCTCGAAGATGAATGATTACATGAATAAAACTATCCTTGGCTTTGCCTAACTGCTGCCCCTTTTCCCTTTACAGCTGTCCAAGAGCAAGACAATGAATCTGTGCCCCCATCCTTAAGCCCAGACATTTCCTCAAATAAGTCACAGCTAGATGACTGCCCGAGGGACTCTGGTTGTTACATCTCATCCGGAAATTCAGATAACGGCAGAGAAGACCTGGAGCCTGAAAATCTTCCTGACATGGTACAGAAGATTACTATCACAGAAACAAGTGACTGAACACACTCTCATCTCTGTATCTACAGATGCATCCCATTTTAACTCTTTTTGAGCTAACAGATCAAAGAGGAGAGGAAGAAAAGTATTCTTAGATGTGATATAAAGTTAAAATGTTTGAATCTAAAGGACTGTACATTAAAGTTCCTATCTTTAATGTTCCCAATTATTGTATAATATGTATATTTATTATTTCAAATCCTACATGTTAATATTTCACTTTCTTGTATTAGAAAAGATATAGTATAAATATCTGGTATGTGTGACATAATTTTATTAGGCTTTATTTTATAAGTGCAAAATGACAAGTTTTGCAAAAAAACCCAAAACTCCCTTTTTTTCATACCTGCCAAGTTTGAATTTGTGTATATTATTAAAGGAATAGTAGTGGAGCATGTGTCTGTTTAACCAATTGTCTAAGAAGCATTTACACACATTTTTATACCTACTAGGAAAGTGAGAGTTAATACTGAAGACATTTTATCCAGAGCTACAGTGGAGTTATAGTAATTATGTTTTGTTGATTTCTTCAGTGTTATCTGGTATAAAAGTATATAGATAATATATTGTCAATTCTGATTTAGTAAAACTAAATTTAATAATACACAGATGTTTCACCCTTTAAATGTAAAAATTTTTCATTTTGAAATGCTCTAATTTTAATAATTAAAAGAACTATGTGCATTTGATGTTTTCCAGACTAGTGTTACTTGAAGTATTTTCATATGATTTCTTTAGACAAATTTTCTCCTCCCAGACAAGGTCTTATAGTTAGTCCTCATATATATTTGTATTTATATGTATATTTGTGCATATGTATATGAGTTGTGATCAATAAATACGGTGAGTGTTTAAATTTTAAAAAAAATTACAGTAAAAGACATTGCCATTAACCTCCCTCAAAATACCCGCCCTCACTTGGAACACTTATCCCATCGTTCTTGCCACTTTCTGAAGCAGTTCTGGAAGTCCTCTTTCCTGAGTGTCTTTAGTTGTGCCATCATGGCTGCCTCGATGTCCTAAATCATTTTGACTTTGGGGAAGAGCCAGAAGTCACATGGTGCCAGATCTGGTGAACAAGGTGGATGAGGACACACTGTAATGTTTTTATTTGACAAAAATTGCCATACCAGAAGTGAAATGTGAAACAGAGTCTTTCTGTTGTGATCACAAAATACAGAGAATGCTGCTGCCTAGTGCTATCCAATGGAAAGGCAGGGATCTTCAACACGGGAAGTGGTGCACTGAACCTTAGTAACAGTGTTTGACAAGTTTCCACTTGTTCGGTGCAGTCAGTCAGGTGTGAGGTATGGTTGAGAGAAGGTGTGTGGTGTTTTGTGTGGTTTCTTTTTAGCTGAGCCATCCTGCCACCTGTTGGCAGCTCAGCAGCAGCTCAGCTCGGGCTGGGTATCGAACTGCTGTTGCTCAGAGCTCAGCTCACACTCTTGAGTGAGTTCTTAGCCAACTGAGCCCCTCGGCCAGCCCTGAGAGAAGGTGTGTTTTAAAGTGTGCCATAAATCATCCTCCATGTATATGCTGTGTGTATATGTATATCAGTTACCTCACCTCAGTCTATCTCCTGAATCCCAGATGTGTGTTATCCAACTTCCTGAATACTTCTATGTATTAGCTCAGCCTGCCATAGCAAAATACCACCGACTGGGTGGCTTAAACAACAAAAATTTATTTCTCACAGTTTTAGAGGCTAGAAGTCCAAGATCAGGGTGTCTGTATGGTTGGGTTCTGATGAGAGCTCATGTCCTGGCTGCAGATAGTCATCTTACTGTGTCCTCACATGGCATAGAGAGATAGAAGCTTTCTGGTGTTTCTTCTCCTTTTTTTTTTTGAGGGCAGTGTCACTGGCCCTCATATGTGGGACCCGAACCAGCGCTTAACCACTGCGCCACTCAGCTGGCCCATCTGGTGTTTCTTCTTATAAGGGCCATAATCACATCATGAGGGCCCTACCCTCACGACCTCACCTAAGCCTAATTATCTCCCAAAGGCCCTATCTTTAAATACCATACATTGGGTGTTAGAGCTTCAACATATAAATTGCAGAGCAGGGGACAGTCAGTCCATAGCATTCCAGGAAGCTTCAACTCAGCATGCCCAAATCACTGATTTTCTCTACAAATTTGTCTCTCTTTTTTTATTCCCAACCTGCCTCTCCTTAATAGTACACACACCCAAAGTAGATAATCACCCAAAGTAGATAATCATCTCACTTCATCTCACATGTATCCTCTTCATACAGATTCAATAAGTAATCAAGCCCTCTGGATCCTGCCTCTAGAAATGTTTTCATATTTATGGCTGTCTATCCATTCCCATGGTTGCTGTCTTGATTTGTAATCTCATGACTTCATGTGTGAAATAGTGCAATAGCTTTCCAACTGACCTGTAGTCTACCAGTGCCTTCCTTCATAATCCATTCTCTACACCTCCACCAGAAAGATCTTTCCAACACACAAATCAAATCATGTACTTCCCAGCTTGAATTTTTTTGATGGCTCCTCATCATCTTTAGTATAATATTTAAACTTTCTTGTAGGATACATATGTTCCTTCCCCAGCTTTCTTTTTCTTTTTTTTTTTAACCTCTCACTTTGCACTCTCTAGTCATAACAATCTACTTGCAATTTCATGAATTCACTATTCCTTTTGTGACTTTTCTTATGCTATTTATTTTCCTGGAATGGTTCCTGCTATTTTCTATGTCTGGAAGCCTCCATGTTTTCCATCTTAAGGCTCACAAAAGTCACTTACTCTGTGAAGCTCTTCCATGATTTCATCTAGTGCGCTCTTTGCGTTTTCATAGCAATTTGTATCTCTATTGATTATAGGACTTATCATATTGTACTTTATCTTTTGTGTGACACTCGCCCTTCCATGAGACTGTGACCTCCTTGTGGCAGAGATTATTTTGTGTCACCTCCTTAATCGCTGATGCCTGGTATTGCTGGATACAGAGTGGGTACTTAGGAAATGTTTGCTGGACTGCACTGAATATAATGATAATTCCCATATAACACATTCTATATTTATATTAAAATCAGATTACTCAACTTATAGGTCAATACCTTCCAAAGTGACCTATTTTTTTCTTTTTAATAAATAAAACATAACAGCTTAGGGAAAATCAGGAAACACAAAGTGCTATTTCGGATGCTGTGGAACAACATTGCACTGTTAATCTCTGATGTATTTGTCCAGATCTATGAGATTTCGTCCCAAATGCGGTAAGATCAGGAGCCGAGCACCTGCCCACTTCTGTCCTTCCCTCTCCATAGCAGGAAGTGGTGCTTCGGTTTCAAACTTCCAAAGTGCTGCCTCCATCATGGCCCCACTCCTGCTATGGCTACCAAATAGATTCTTTCAGGGACTTGTTGGACAAAGCACAGCCACTGACCATAATTTTAAAACTTTAATCAACCTGCTGCCACAGGGAGGTCAAGAGAGTGCAGCTTTTTTATGAAGATGCCAGGAAATTGTACGTGTGGAAGCATCTAAAGAATGACTTGATTGTAAAGTGGGCAAAACCGCCTGTGAAGCACACTCAGCCACAACTCCAGCCTCTTCAAAATGAAGATATGGTACTCAATCAAGGATTCAGAGAAATGTTTGTGAGCAGAAGTGCTACAGGGACCTTGAGGAGATTGAAGCAGAGGAAGAGAGACAACTGCCAAAGAGGGAAGAAGGGAGGAGAGTGGAGATACCATGAGGTTCAAGATACCATGGTCCCTTACTGGAGAACAACACTGAAAAAGACACCTTTGTGGCAGGAGCATACGCCACCGTGAGGGAGGGCTGCTGCCTCCACCTCCGGGGTTCCTGCGGCTGTAGCCTCACCTTTTTCAGGTTTGTCTCCTGACCATGGAAAGCTGGATAAAGAGTGGAAAGGGAGAACCTAGTTCATTCAAGTTTGTGAAGTAGGTGAGGGGCTTAGACATTTTGCTATTTTTTGGCTAGGAGAGAGACATGAGTGAGTCTGAGCTTTTTAAGAATGGAATTGGAGTTGATGAGAGGGTTGACATTTTAATGTTTACAGGTAATCACACTGGCTTTGTGTTTCTAGGTTGAAACCTGATGAGAATAATAGTCTCATTCATTTATTTATTCACTTAACAGTATTTAGACATGGAACATATATGCTGCCCAGGAGGATGGCAATAAAAACCGTTTGGATCAGATAATCTGCACTAGAGTCTCCCCATAGCCTTTTCATGGGAACCACCTGAGCCTTTCAGTACAGAAAGGTTGGAAAGCTGTTCTGTGATACAGTGATTATTCTGATCCCAGGAATGCCCTCTCTTTACAAATTCAAGTAGGTTGGGATGGTATACATGGTAGGAGAAATTTTATTCCAGGTAAATGAATAACATCCTCATAATGCTTTTTTGATTAGAGTAACAATCTAATCATTCTATTGTTGATATAAACACAAGTACATCTTCACCTTGAAGTATTTTATCATTTGAATCAATTAAATTGCCAAGATAATTAGTTAAGACACAAAACAACTTTTAAAACTTCTAAAATGACAGGCAGCTAAAGTTTATCAGGTTTTAGAGAACATCCAATTCACTGAGGTTTCAGCGGAGCGCCTTGCAACTTCCTGAGTGGGGCAAAATTGATGACATTTCATGTTGAGAAACTTCCGTTACAAGCATAACTTCTGAGAAAATAGTATGAAGAAATTTTAGATACTCCAGCATCCCACACAGACACGCATGTCCATCCCCCACCACAGAAAAGAAAACTGTATAACTCATCAGCATGCAAACTTCAAGTACTCTTTCATGAAGGGGGGAGTCATGCTAAAATTGTGTAAAAGTTGAGAGCAAAACGAATAGAAACTAAATATTGGCAAAAGAACAACAGTTTGTAAATGTGACCAGGTTTTTTTGACTAGGGAAATAAGATAGAAGTAACCCGCACTTTAACACTCCCTCCTATCTTACTGCCAAGCTCATTTGATCACACGCAGTGTAAGACTGACACCCCTAGACTGGAGGTCCTGGTTTGAGGACTGTGTGACTTTGGGCAGGTCACTTGTGCTCTGAGCTTAGGTTTTTCCCTGTACAAAATGTAAATAAAGAGTACCAATATTTTGGGCCGGCCAAGTGGCGCGCTGGTTAAGCGCTGGCTTGGGAAGCCAGCGGCCCCGGTTCGGGTCCCACATATGAAGGCCAGTGACACTGCCCTCAAAAAAAAAAAAAAAAAAGTACCAATATTTCATATTGCTGTGTGGATTAAATAAGATGTTGTGTACAAAGCATTCAGCACAGGGCATGCTGTATGTGCATAGCTGACATCTGAGCATAAAATGGAAGCCAGGCACATGCTCCCATAACACAGGCATGGACTTGAACTAATTTTAAACTCTTCAGACACATTGTCTGAGGGCTTAGACAACTGTAATGTCCGGTAGCAAGGAGAGAGGCTCAGCTGATTTAACAGAACTTGGCAGATAAGTGGCCATTCCTTCATGACAGAGTATTACTGTGTTGACTCCTTACAGTACAGGAAGAGGCTATGTTCTATGTTGTATTTACCTTTGATTCTTCACCCTTGGCACATGATAGGAATAATAATTTTTGAAGACTGAATGATTGAATAAATAAATAAATGTTTACATAATAAATAAATAAATAAATAAATAAATAAATAAATAAATAAATAAAAGATTGGGGGTTATTATTGCTATTACTACACCTTGGGCGCTGGTCTTTACAATACAGTCACTGCTGATTGTGCTGTTGTCAACAGAGAAACACTTAGGAAGACGCCCTAAATGTAGATATTTACATATTCATGAAGCTAATGGACATTTAGGCAAATGATCTGCCACGGGAAATGAAAGTGCAGAAAGAGGCCACCAGGAAAATAGGAGCTTTTCATTATTCCCCCTTTCCTTCTTCATCATGCAAATCTTCACATTTGAATTACCAACACAGTATCAGTTTGTCTGCGCGATGCATATCATAAATTAAGAAGCCATGCTGAAAGCATCTAAAAAATGACATTAGTAAGTTCAAAGGTCTCTTTTGACCTTCTGGGCTCCCTGGTGGGCCTGAGTCCAGAGCACCTTTTCTCACAGAGCAGGAGTGGAATCCTGATGCATGTGACTGACAGGACAGTTTTCCTCTTTGAGTTTTCGGGCACTAGGCCAAGTGAATGGGCACAAATCCTTCCATTTGCAGAGTAAAATGGGGGTGAAAAGCACTTCTGGCACACTTTGTCCATATAAATCATACTTGTTTGCAATTCACCATCTCCTTCTCTCCTTTGTATCCATATGTAATGTAAATGATCATCTTTCTCTGAAGCTCCATAATGATGCACAGCTCCAAAATGTGATAGAATCAGCTAAAAGAGAGCAGATGGAAGTTTTTTTCCTCAATATGCATATTCATAGAAAAATAGAGAACGCAACAAGAAGAGATACATAAGTACTTGGACCCAGGGGCTGCATGAACTTATGCACAACAATAAGTTGGTTTTCTGCAACTATTCATTCTTGAAGCCTTTACTCATTCATTCCTGCAGCAATCATTAAAAATGCTCTGGGGGAAAAAATCTGTCTCTGTGTATAACAACAAATATATTTCCCTTGGGATTTTTATTGCACCTTAGAATCCATGATCTAGGAAGTATTGGTTAAATATTTTCCTAGCAAAATATAATTAGAAAGCAAACCATGTAAAAAAGTGAGGACTTCAGTGTTCCTTTAGCAATGCAGACTACAGACATTTAAAAGCACACTGTTATAATGAAAAAAAGCTATTCAGGGAGAATAATGAACTGGGTGACATTTAGCTTTTTCTTTCTTTTTTTTTTTTTTTTAATACCTAATCATGCAGAGGCTCAGGTGGTTCATGCACGTGTCTTGGGGAAGGGACAGTGCTACTAAATTTTTTGTAAGGATAATGAATAGAGCATGAAGAGGTATTGTGAAAGAAACTAACCATAAAAGAAAATATAATAAATTGTTTCTAAAAAGAAAGAAAAATCATTCAAAGGGCGCCTATAAATTTTGGTCGCATAATCAAAGAAGTGGCATTCATACCAAAATTAGATGCTTCTGACTCCCTGTGTCTCCCTCCAGACCCGCTCTCCACAGGTGAAGCCCTGTCTACCCTCTGGGAGGCTGACCCATGTGGACTACACCCTTGATCTGTGCCCTCAGGTTCCTGTTGGACTCAATGAATGGGAAGCCCCATCAGGAGACTGGAGGGAAAGACTGGAGTAGGTCCGGTTATTTATTCTTTCCATGAGATCACTTTGCGCTGGCTGTCTCCCATCATCACTCATGACTACCAGTTATGTGGGTCATGTTGTTGAGTCTGATGAGCACTGTTCTGTGACTCCAGTACCTGGTCTCAGGTCATTTCTGTCTATCTCACTACCAGCCTCCATCCCTGCTGACAGTCAAATAGCTTCAGGGTAAAGCATTTCCACGAACACTACCAAAACTCATGCTCTTCATCCCTTTCAATTCCTTATCCATCTCTTTGATGGGCCCACCCGCATATTTCTCATGTTTCCAAGCAGGAGATTTCCTGGAACTAGAGTGACTGGAATCTTATAAATGGAGGTTTTTCATGGTGCAGTTCAAGCCAACCCAACTGCAAGAAACATGTGTTCCATCTTTTACTAACAACCTGGCCCACTGTCCCCTTTGCTATGAAACACAGGGTCATTCCTATTGAAACAATGCGCCATCTACCACCATGACTATCCATCTGTCAACTATTCTAAGAAAATAGAATGAAGCCAGTACATACATTAGCTGCTTGCTACTTAATCAGAGTCTCTGACATTAATAGCATTTTGGGCTATTTTATAAATGTGATAGCACCTAGATACTGGGATTTTACTAGCAACTTTTTATTTCCAAAATTCGTTGATTCTAAGTTACATTTCATGTACCATATCATTCACAAACATGGGTTTCTTAAACACCAAGCCGTAGGCCTCTTAATCTCAGAAGAGGTTATTGTAAAATATGGATGCCCAGATAATTTCCATGATTAATGAAAATATGTTTTAGAATATTAAACATTTAAGATGTTAGCATTTAGTAGGCTTTCTAACAGAAGTTAAAAGACTATTAGAATGACTGATGAATTGCTACAGTACATTAGCCCTCAGAACAGGGAATGTGCTAGAGGACATTTCTGTAACTTCTTAGTGTTCTTGTTTTTTATTTCCTATTTTCCCCCTCCAACTAAGCTGTCCTTTTGTGACCTTGGTTCATATGTAAATGATCAAGCCTAGATCTGACTTAGCAAAGTTTTGTGGAACTTGAAAATTACATGAAAATCTACTGACAGGGAGGAAGAAAGCAACTGTATTAGCCAGGGCTTTTTACACAATAATGGGCACATAGTAGGAGATGAATAAAAATGTGTTGGAGGAATGAAACCTATTCTTTCATGGTTCAGATGGTCTTACCTTAGCACACCGAAAAAAATAAAATATAAAATTACTCCCTAGTCAGTGACAAGGTCACTGACAGTTTATCTGTTCATAACTAGGGAATATAGACACACGCATTCTTTCCATTTTTATGAACTGTGCTTCAAAACAGAGCTCCTCCTACTAACGCCTTTATAGAGCCTTTTGTCTTTGATTGCTGCGGAGCTTATCAGGACCTACTTGGTCATTTATTTCCTCCTGTTGTTATACTTAGAGCTGAAATATACCAGAAAGGACTGTCAGGAAGGTGTTTATATACCCACTGGGTGAAAAGTAAAATACCATTGAAAAAGTAGAACCACAAGAAATGCCAAAATAAATTCTTAAGGTAGGAGCAATAAACTGCTTAATGGCTGTGCTTTGGGGGAGACAATTAACATTACTTTAATTTATGTTAGGTATTATCACAAAGTTATGAGCTCCCTCTCTGAGCCCTACTTGCCAAAGCTTGCTTCTTTAGGCAAGATTTCCTTGAGAGTGTTATTTAGTGTATTGTTCTCTAACACTCACTTATTATACAGCACCCTTCTTCCTGTGACAGTGAGCATGGAAAATAGTATTCTAGAATCCCACTACTTAGTCATTAATGCAAAAGATGGCAAGGCAAATGGAGCAGGCTGAATAATTGCCCCCAAAGACAGAAGATCCTAATCTGTGGAACCTCATAAATGTTACCTTGTTCAGGAAAAAGGTCTCTGCAAATGTGAATAAATTAAGAATCTTGAGATAAGGAGGTCCCTGGATTATTTGGGTGGGCCCAAAATGCAATCATGAGTGTCCTTGTAAAAGAGAAGTAGAGAGATTTGGTACATAGAAAAGAGGAGGCATTGTACAGACAGAGCAGAGAGAGACTGAAGATGCTGCCTGGCCCTGATGATAGGGTGATGTGTCCATAAACACAGAAATGCTGGCAACTACTGGAAGCTGCACAAAAAAAGACATGGATTCTCCTCTGGAGCCTCTAGGAGAAGTGTGGCCCTGCAGAAATGCTCTGGATTTTGACCCAGTGATACATGTTCTGGACTTCTGGCCTCCAGAGCTGGGAAAGAATACATTGCTGTTGTTTTAAGCCACCAAGTTTGTGATAATTTGTTATAACAGCCAAAAGAAACTAATAAATGAAATTTTCCAACCTTAAACAAAGGGACAGTGACCTCTCTTTATGGCCATTAGTAGTACATTATATTATTAGCAGCAAGTTTAATACAAAAGTATATCAACATACCTATCCTTTGAAACTTGTGCACGTTGTTCTTTTTTACTTGTATATGTGTTCTGTGATGGTGTTTAAGCAACTCAATTTTTTTTAACAGGACAAAAATTCCTTCAATAAAATAATGACTTTCTGAATATGACAGGCACACACTCTTTTTATCCTTCAGATGTTTTAAAATTTCACTTAATAAGAGTCTGCTTTCTTTAATCCCCACCTGGAACATAGCTATTATGAGCTAAGGAAGAAAATGCAAGTTTAAAATGTTCTTGCAAAACAAAAAACATCCTGACTTTGGTTTTAGTAAGAGCAGTAGTTTCCTTTAAGACTTGGAAACAGATATTTGGCTGAATGAAAGAAAAATGGTATTTTTATTATGACTTGTTTATTCCTTCATTCCTTCATCAGATATTTATTAAACGTGTTCTAGGTGCCTGGAAACTCTGCTAGGCTCTAGGGATATCAAGATGAATGGCAACAGGACCTGTTATCAAGGAGTCAAGAGTTCATGCGCTCCTTTGGCAAATGTGCAAATAAATAAATCCCTATGAAATGTGATATGCTAAGTAGTGATATGGGCAAGAGATGTAGAAGCAGCATTTAAAAATAAATCATTCATTTCAGAACCAAATGATTCTGTAAGCTTGAGAAGAGTTAAATTGTACCTAGGTATTGGTAGTTGAAATAGAATTTAACACACTACATTGGAAAAGTTTCTTATTCCTTATTCTTGTTGCCAAATATTTGGGACATTCATAGCCAAAATCATATTCAAGGTTATGGTAGACAAGATTCAACATAACAGAATCAGCAAATTACAGTAGTTTTGTCAAAAACAACTACTTGTACAATAAAGGTTGCTTCATTAAAACTTACACAATGGAAACACCCATTTATGTGAAACAAATGTTTTTGCTACCAGCACCACCCAACCCTTTACATGAGTAACTAACAAGAAACAATAGAATGATCTCAATGAATATCAATTAAAATAAAATGCTCCCAATAATGTTTATTCTGAAAAAAACATATTCCTGCATGGATACGTTAATGTGTGCATGCATGCGCATGCATGCACACACGCACACACACACACACACACACACACACACCCCACACATAACCACACACACACACAGATATATACACATCTTTCCTAATGTAGCCTGTCTTCTTTAAAAGGTCAATTAGAATTAACTGCATCTTAAAGACTGTATCCTCTTTTTATTGCTGAGCCCAGTTTTAGTCTTGATAAGGCATGAGTTTCAGGTAGGACAAATGACATAATTGGAGATGGCCAGAATGTTTAGAATAATGGCCCAATGTAAAATGAAAATGTGGATCTCCCTGTTCAAAATTACTGAGAATTTTAAAATAGCAATAGCACAACATTAAACCAAAAGTGGGCTTTTGTGAGAGCAGAGTCCTGTGCACCAACATAGGTCCATGCCTTAGTGTCAGATATTCCTTATCAAATAGTCCACATTTGGATTTTCCCAAGGATCATGCTATAGATTATGTAAATGCCTATAGGTCACATTGCAATCATATTTTTTGCACAGGCCTATATTAACTATAAAGAAATTGTTGGACACCCATTAAACTTCTATTAGGATCAACGTTTTTCATGCTGACTTGACTTTGCTTTTCTCTGTTCTATCCAGCCTTTACTCACATAACCTAAGAAGCAGAGAAAATGCTATGTGTTCACCAAACTGTGTTTATGAGCCTCCTGGGCATAAGATGGACCCTCTCACATTTGATTGGGTTCATGTGACCAGTTCTGGCCAAAGTTAGGGCCTGGTCCATAAGATCTCCTTTGAGATTCATGTCCTCCCCTCACTAGGTTTTCCTCACTCTTTTCTGTGCTTCCCCACCTTTTAATCTACAAGATGTGATCAAATATACAGAGAATGCTTAAATTAAAAAAAAAATTATTATGGTAAAAGGCACATTGCCATTAATCCCCCTCACTTCGAACACACTTATGCTATCCTTCTTGCCACTTCCTGAAGCAGCTCTGGAAGTTCTCTTTTGTGAGTATCTTTAGTTGCACTGTCATGGCTGCCTCAATGTCCTGAACGGATTCAAAACATTTACCTTTCATGGTCATTTTGACTTTGGGGAAGAGCCAGAAGTCGTACAGTGCCAGGTCCAGTAAATAAGGTAGATGATAAAACTCCATACTGTTTTTATTTGACAGAAATTGCCATATACCAGAAGAGATGACACGGAGTTTTGTCAGGATGAAGGATGAAACCATTTGCCCATTTCATGTCAATGCACTGTTCACGATCCAGGATTTATGGCACACTTTAAAACACACCTTCCCTCAACCGTAGCTCACACCCTACTGACTGTATTAAACACATTAAAACTTGTCACATACTGTCCCTAAGGTTGAACATGCTGTTTCCCATATTGAAGATCTCTGCCTTTCTGTTGGATAACACTCGGCAGCAGCATTCACCATATTTTGTGATCACAATAGAAAGGCTCCGTGTCACACATAGCTTCTGGTACAGAAATTTCTGTCCAATAAAAACATAATGGTGTGTCTTCACTCACCTTATTCACTAGATGTGGCACCATGCAATTTCTGACTCTTCCCCAAAGTCAAAATGACCATGAAATGACCATTCAGGACATCAAGGCAGCCACAACAGAGCAACTAAACTCAGAAAAGACGACTTTCAGAACTGTTTCAGAAAGTGGCAAGAATGATGGGATAAGTGTTCCAAGCGAGGGCGAGTATTTTGAGGGGGATTAATGGCAATGTGTCTTTTACTGTAATAATTGTTTTTATTTAAACATTCACTGTATTGTTTGATCACACCTTGTATATAACTAGAAACAATGAACTCTGAATTGTGGAGCTCTCTATGGGAAATACCTGAATTCCTGAGTCATTTTTGGAGGAGAGCCATTCAAGAATGCTACTTACCATATAAAATTAAACTTTATTGTCTAAATCATTTATATTACCCTAATACACTATGTTTCAGGGTATGATAGTCTGAGGCAGGGAGTTTAAAGTCCAGGGTAGCATCCAGCTAATTGAGAGATTCTGATACACCTTTAAGAAACATCACTAACATCTCTTTTCAGTGGACTATAACTTTGGTATTATCTTGAGGGGCTGTTTACATTCTTATAATAGCATACATTTACAATTTTTGAAGCACTCTTTCTTATGAATTTTTATATTCTGGAACATTATGAAGACCTCAAAACCCATAACAATGAATTATCAGGGATAGAATGACCAATTTCATAAATTGTTATACCTGTCTGTTTGTAGGATTTATAGATTGCAAAAATTCAAATTTGTCACGGAAGTATTTAATAGGAACCTTGGAATCCAGGCTGAGTCTAAGAATCAGGGAACACTGTTCCTAGGAAGCTCAGGGCCGGGTATTATTGGGAGGGACAAGGGGAGATGGCCAGAGTGCTTAGAAAAATGGCAAGAGTTCTTTTCCCTTTGGCTGCAGAATGTCAGCATTTATGGGAAAAGTTCGATCAAGTACTTACTGGATCTGCTTAATCAAGCATAATTGTCACCATGTGACTGGCAGTTATTGGAAGCTCTTGCATGAGACAGTGCCAGAACCAGTATGCAAAGAACTACCTATATTTTAGATAGTAAAAGGAAAAATAACTTTTCCTCAGCATAGGAAATCAACATGATGCAATTTAAGAGCATGGATTTTTGGAAAGTGGCTAGATTTGGGGATCAAACTCAGTTTCAGCACTTACTTGCTCCAAGCTTTTAAGTGTCTAAGCTCTAGTTTATTCCAATGGAAAAGAGATATTAATGCCTACATTGCAGAGTTGTAGCTTAAAGAGCTTAAGCAAGTAAGTCACCTAGCATATTTTCTGCAACTTTTGTCAGGTTCACTGCTTGTATTAGCGATATTAAATAATAACAATAATAACAACAACAATAAAACTTTAAGATTTAAGAATTAAGAGGCATTCCCACCAGGCACTTTCAAATTTATACCACAAAGAATCCCACTAAACATCCTTCCTGTCCTCTCTAAAGCTTACAGATTATTTTCCCCAGACTTTTTCAAGAGAACTCACAGTGTCAAACATTTATAATCACCCTTTTCCCCACACGCCAGACATATACTCATATTCCAAACAAAGCTTTAATTGTCCAGACACTCATAAGTTGTAGGAAATAATAATTCATTAAATATTTATGAAATATAGAACTATCATAGTCACACCAAGGGAGTTTAATGAGAGAAATTATTTCCTTATCCTAAATCTTTTTAAGATTCCAAGGACCCTGATTTATATACTTTGCTGGTATGTACTTTTTATAATGACTTTACAAATGTTTTACTTAGTATGCTTTAAGCAGTCTAGGACAGTTTTCCCCTGGGGGGAAAAAAATTGTTCATAACCTAGGCAAAGGATATAAATTTAAGGATTATTTATAAGTGCATTTATTAGATATGAATCAGACATCACATACATTTCTATTAATAAAAAATCTACTATCTTTTTTCAATAATTAGAAAACTGACTTACACTTTAATGTGTACTGCAATGTTGATAAATAAAAAATTCAGTTATCCAACAAATTTGTTATTTTAGGTGAATTAAAGGCATTTTAAATGTTGAACAATCCTAGACTAAAGATCCTAGACTAAACTCTATGGCTGTATCTAAAAGACTTAAGTATATGAAGAAAACAGAATAACAAAAATGTAAACTAAGTTATCATAAAAGAAAAATAGCTATTTCTGTGTTAAGGTTGTTTCCTGAGTTAGGAAGTAAGTAGACTTACTCTTGTTGATTTTATTGTGAGCTTGCATTAGGCAATGTGTCTATTGCCCTAGGATAGGATTCTTGCAAATATTAATTGAGCACTTTCTAGGTATGCAAAACTCTATTAGAAACTTGGAATACAGAATCATAAGATACATGTACTTTTTTCTCAACAAGTTTTCAATCTAGATGGGGAGGCAGGACAAATACCAAAGACTGGAATAACAACACCATCTGCAACAAAAGATGTATCATAGTGCCAAACCAATGGAACAAAGCAATAGCTATAGAGTTCAGAGAAGGAAGACATCCCTAAATGTTGTGAGAAACTCAGATTTTTCTAGTCTCAATCTGTAGTTTTAGGGCTAGGGGGACCAGACAACGACCTAGTATAGAATACATTAATAATTATGTACTCAGTGAGCTATTTGTGAAGTATTTAGCTGCATACAATATGTTTTATGACAGGCATTGTCGATTAAAAATCGAATTAGCACTAATTACACCAAAGTGGATTTCAGTTTACCACAATAGACCAAATTATTCATTTCTACATTACTTTTTCATTGAGTTTTGTGGAAAATTGTTTGCATTTCAGCAATTAAGAAGAAATCTTTAGCCTATATAATTTCTCCATAAGCTTTACTTACAAAAAAAAAAAATCATGTCGTATAACATATTAAGAGATTAGTCATAGTGTTAACTGATAAATGATAGATGCTAGGGGTATTTAGAACTCCCCTCACCCCTGAATATACTCCCAGGCATTTAAGGAATCATCATCAGGAAAGTCAGGACCTACATATAATACAATAAGACAATGTAGACCTATGTTAGAGGATGAATAAGTCTATTGGACATAAGTGTCTCTGTAATTATAATATTGCCCAAACCAAAAGAAGCCATTCCCACTCTAACCATGAGTCTATAAATATGGGAATGATGCTGATATGTCCTTCTTTGATTCTACATTCTCCAGATTTCTATTATCTGCAATAATTCAAGACATGTAGGGGTGAAATCCTGTGAAAAAAATAATTGCTAAATAGTAATCACTTGAGTGTCATAAGTAACTTTTTACAAAATTATATACTAAATGCTTGGATGCTGAAAGCTAATTCCTCAAAAGGAAGAATTCCTGTCTTCATGGAAACCTAGATGTCAAAGATGGAAAAGACCTAGAGAGGGTCCATTCCAATACCACCATATTGTAGAAGAGATTTGAAGCCTACAAGATGAAGAGATCTACTCATGTTCACACCTATTCACAAATAAGAAGAGTTCACATTTGCACTGAGATCTTAAGGAGTTAAGCCTAGGCCCCTTTTTGCACTGTGCTGCTGAATTCACCATAAGTGGAACACAGAGTGTTGGGCAAAGTTGGATATTTAACATAATATTTTTGACTGAAGTTATGGCTCATCAAGAAAAAGCATCATTTCTCTCCCTTACAAATCCTCTGAAATTTGTGTTTCCTCAATAACAAATTGTCCCTAAGTAGGAAAAACGTAGAATTGCTAGTATAGCTATCATTGATCTTAAGTAACAGCAAAATTATGCATGTATATCAACAACATAGTGTTTGCTTTTTAGAATCTTTGTGAGTCGTGCTTTACCAGAATAAGACAACTTACAAGTTAAAGAAGACTTTACAAATCTCTCCTATGACTTCATGTGAAATATGAGATCTACACTAGCCAACTTAGAGAAAAATTGTACCTCTACAAGGTGTCTCAAACACCATCAGAGCCTTGTGAAACAACATTTTTATTAGCAAAGTGAAAATGAATCACAATTACTGGCAAAGAGTTGTACTACAGCTTTACCCAAATCAAGAACAATTGGTTGAAAAGAAGTAAAATGTCAAGAAGAAAGATTCATTCTGCATGCTGCATTTTTATTAGGCTCCTGGCTCCCCACATGTGAGATCCATACTTTTCCCAGGATTCATCATTGCCTGATAATAATTAGAAAGGTATGGTAATCCAGGGCCTTAAATCAAATGTGCATGGTAGATCTGCTGTCACTGCAAGGACTATCTCATTTCAAGCTGGCAGGGCAAGATGTGCTTGCCTTTCAACTGGCAGAGCAGGCCTCTTGGCTAGAACAGTAACTAGCTCTGCCCTAAATCTTCTTGAGATGCGATCTGTTCGAGTAATTTGGCTAATTGAAAATGTCTGTCTTTGGAGGAATCTTTCATAATGTTAGTGTCATTTGCAGGCTGCTGAGGAAGATCTCTAGAGCTATAGCTCTGCCTGGCTGCCTACAAAGCTCCCACTAATCAACGGTCCCATCCAAAGAGTCCACTTGGACAATGGGCCATCCAATAATCTGCCAGTCATCCTCTTTTGCCAAGAGTTATATGTGAGAAGTGTCTTGAATGGATATGGAGTCTCTAGGAAAGTAGACAGTGTAGAACAGAATTCCCAGGACACCCTAGACAGTGCCAGTTATCTCAAGAAATAGTATGGAATTGGTACATCCCCAAAGGACAATTTGCCAACCATCTTTAATTTTAAAAATAAAGTTATATTATAGGCCACTTGGGAAGAATAAGCAGAGGGAGAAAAAAGGATCAAAGTAGAAATTCTTTCACAATTCAGAAAGAAACTATAGTTGAGACACCATGTGTTAAAAGTTCTGTGGAAAATGGTTTTTAATGAAATCACAATAAATGCAATATTCTTTATTATTCTTATTTTTTTATTTTTCTTAGTATTCTTATTTCCTAGCCTTTTTTATCTCCTTTTAAGTCACAGAGCTTATTTTCCCTAATCTTTAAAGCATTATTAATATGCTAACAGAAAGTGAACAAGTTTTCAATTCTTGCCTGAAATGAGAGGTTAAATTTCATACTATCTCGACCCACATAAGATTCTACCAAAGTATGCAGTGAACTGAACAAAACAACCTGAGAGCATTGTGGGAAAAAGTCTCTGAGGAGGCAAGTCATTTTTGTTGTGTTTTTCCTGTTCTAGCCCAAATCAGCCTTAATTGGCCTCCAGTTCCCCATTTTCTTGTGTCTCTGAGTCCCTTATCTCATCCTGGTCTCATTATTCTCTGTTGGTCTCAATGATCCTCTTACATCCATTGGCTTACTCTTGTTTTACCTCTTTACTTCTCCTCTGAACACTATCTGATTGGTTTCAATTTTGCCCTTATTCTTTATGTGACTTATTGCTTCGAAGTCTCTTCAACCACCAAAAACTAGCAATTATGAACATTCATAAACACAAATATTTCAGGTAGGACAATCAATCCAAGGGCCACCAAAACACAGACCTAATTTTTGGGGTATGATATCATGCCACATGTGCTTCTCTTTCAAGCTCATTTCTAAAGGATCTAAAATATCCTAGGTAAATGCCCTCTACATGCCCTGGGATTGGCTCATCTATTTAAAAGTATACCCCAGATCAGCAGAGCTATCTTTCAATTTTATTTGTAAGTCAATTTTTTGAAATTCTGACTGCCTTTTCTAATGGAAACTATCTTACGCAGAATGGCTTAAGTCCTAAACCAACTCCAAATATCTCTAGCCCACAAAGGACGTGAAATATCTATATCTATATCTATATCTACATCTACATCTATATCTATCTATTGATATATATATATATATATATATATACACACACACACACACATCTCCCATTTGGTTAGAGCTGGAAGGGAGCATGACAATTATATAATCCAACTTTTATATTACAGGTGAAAAAACTAAGATTAAAAGGCCAACTTTTCTACCGTTATATACCATCCTCCTCTTTACTGTAAATACTAGGCATTATTTCAATTAATCCTCAAAAGAATCTTGAAAGATTGGTATTATTATACATATAAAGAAAGTGGGGCTGAGAGAAACAAGTATTTGACCTAGATCATACAGCTAGTACCAGTAGTGATAGAGCTGGGATTTAATGTCAGTTTTCTTAGACTTTATGCATGTTCCAGTCCACTGTCCCTCATAGAGCTAGCTATACAGTGTCATTGAGAATCTACTTAGAGGCCTAATTTATCTTTCTAGGATCACATTTCCTTCATATATAATAGGAGAAAAGTCACCCTGTCATCCTCAAATCCAAGCCATTAGTGATAATCTTATGGTCTAGGGTAGAAGCCAAAAGAGAAATTTGTGAACAGTGAGTAAAGCAGTTAAACTAATATCTGGAAGAAAGCAACTTTCTTGACTCCATATTCTGTAACAGCTACTTTGCTATATTATCTCACATTCTCTTCATAGTCCAGATTCTTCACAGTAAAACTTATTTTTTTAGCTCCCATTTATATCACAACTTACTGCAGTTAGCATTCTGCCCCACCACTCCATTGCAATTGCTCTAGCATTGATCACAGTGACCTCTTAGTAGAGCATTCCAATCAATAGTTTCAATCCATTTTTTGGACTATGTAGATAGCATTCAACAGTTTTGACTATTGTCTTCTGAAACTTTTTCCTCTTGTTTTTTATAAGCCCCATCCATTTCTGAACCATTTCCTATCTGAGTCACTCATAAACTCTTTCTCCTCTTCCTGGCCTTACATGCTTGAGTTTTCCATAATCTGGCCATTGATCCTTTTTTCTCTAAAAAAACAAAAGGTTTCAACTTTGCCTGAATATTAGAAACTACATATAAGGAACGTTAGAAATTCTAAGGAAAGATCCAAGATAGCAAAGTAGCTAATCACTGTGTCTCCTTCCTTCCATGAACACATTAAAGTACAACTAAATTATCAAGCAATCAATGTGGAGAACCAGCTGAAGTCTAGCCAAACAGAAGTCCCATTACTAAATATATAAAGAAGAAGCTACCTAGACACTGGTAGGAGGGACAGAAACTCAAAAAGGGTCTCAAACCTCTGGGTGATGGTTGAGAATCAGGAGGGATATCACAGCCACAGAGATTCCCTCCAGGAGGAGCAAGAGACCCAGCCCCACACCAGACTTCCCAGCCTGGAGTACTGAATCCCAAGAAAGGAGCCCCAACAATAATATCTGGCTGTGTAAAACAGTGAAGATTCCAACTATTCAGTTGGGATGGAGGAATGAGGGAAACACAAATGTCCTCTTGCAGGCACTCACCTTTGGCTCTGGCAGAGAAACAGTGACTCAAGAGGTATCAGAGACATATGGGGAGCAGACTGAGGTGTGTAGTTTTGGGAGGAGGACTGAAAGACTATCGGCATTTTCCTGGTGAGGAGTCCTCCTTCCATGCAGCTAGAAGGTGAGCGCCACCTTGCCTGTGTTGAGCCTGCCCCCACCACCACCACAGGCCAAATCTGAATCTGATTGGCCTGGTGAGCTCAACTGCTACACTCTACTGACCTCACTGAGACCCCGCTCCACCCAACTCACCCAATGCCAGGGGCCCTTTCTTGCCCAGCAGCCAGGCCCGCCTGAATTTCACCCTTTTTTGGAAAACTGTCAGTCTGGCATGGACAAGGCAGGTGGTGACTGGCTTCAGTGTGCTCTGAGACTTTTGCTGAGACACTCCAGGTGCAGCACTGGCACCAAACCAGAATTTACATTAACCTGGTGACCAAAACTCTTACCACTCTAGTGATTCCCTGAGACCCTGCCTTACCCAACTTGTATACTGCATGAGGTTTTATCAGTTGCTGAATCTCAAGGAAGTCAGTAGGTGGCAGCAGGCGTCAGGGTATCCTGGCTTTTTGAGGAGCTATCCCAGGCCTGGTAATGATGGCAGATGTCCTCAGTTCATAGTGTGGCCTCTCTCATGAGCCTTCAGGTTTAGCACAGGCAAAAAACAACTGGGGATCACTTTGTACCTCCTACCAGGCAGTCATAGGCAGTGGGTGACCTGGGCCTGCAATGGAGCTCCTCCAAAGAGGCCCCCGAACAAACATACTTGGAGGTTGACTTCAGACTATAGCAGAACACCACCCAATTAGCCCCACAAGTGGCACACACACACACACAAAAAATGGTCTCAACAGGCACCAGAGCCTGCTGGGGCAAATCCCACTCAGTAGGGTAAGCCTCCCCACTGAGATATGGCCAAACCCCACAGCAAATCAGCCTGAGGGTCAATCCCACCCACTGATGTGCCAAGAGCAACCAAGTCTCAATTATTACAGAAGGGCACACACAACCTACACAAGGGACACTCCTGGAATACCCAGAGTAGATGATCAGGGAGACTGTGCCACTGGGCCCCATAGGACATTTACTACATAAGACCACCTGGCCAAGACTGGGAGACAAAGAAGATCTACCTAATACATAGAAACAAACATAGAGAGGCAGCCAAAATGAAGTGACAAAGAAATCCATCCCAAATGAAAGAACAGAAGAAAACTCCTGAAAAAGAACTAAACAAAATGGTGGGAAGCATCTTACCAGAGATAGAGTTTATAACAACAGTTATAACAATGCTCAAGAAGTTAGTGAGAACTTCAACAAAGAGATAGCAAGCATGAAAAGGACACGGAAACCATAAAAAATACCAGTCAGAAATGAAGAATACAATAACCGAAATGAAGAATGCACTAGAAGGAATCACCAGCAAACTAGATGAAGTAGAGGATAAAATCAGGGATTTGTAAGACAAAATAGGAGAAAACACCCAATCAGAACAGCAAAAACAAAAAAGAATCCTAAAAAATGCAGAGTTTAAGAGACCTCTAGGACAACATCAACCATAACAACCTCTGCATCATAGGGATACTAGAAGGAAAAGAGAGAAAGCAAGGGATTGAGAACCTATTTGAAGAAATAATGACTGAAAACTTTCCTAACCTAGCAAAAGAAATAGACATACAAGTCCAGATAGAGCAGAGAGTCCCAAACAAGATAAACCAAAACAGGCTATTATTAAAATGACAAAGGCTAAAGACAAAGTAAGAATCCTAAAAGCAGCAAGAGAAAGGCAACTAGTAACTCATAAGGGACCTCAGCAGATTGTCAGCTGATTTCTCAACAGAAACATTGCAGGCCAGAAGGGATTGGCACAAAATAGCCAACATGATGAAAAATAAGGACCTACAACCAAGACTACTTCACCCAGCAAAGCTATTTAAAATGAAAGGACAGATAAAGATCTTCCCAGACAAGAAAAACCTAAAGGAATTCATTACCACCAAGCCAGTATTACAAGGAATGTTAGAGGGGCTGGCTTTAAGACAGAAAAAAAAAAAATCAAAATTAAGAAAATAAAATGGCAATGGCTACATATAAATTAACAATTGCTTTCAATGTAAATGGCTTAAATGTTCCACTCAAAAGACAGGAGGGCTGAATAGATAAGAAATCAAGACTCTTACATATGCTGCCTACAATAGACTCACTTCAGATTGAAAGACACACACAGATGGAAAGTAAAAGCATGAAAAAATATGTTTCATGAAAATGGAAATGACAAAAACAAACAAAAAACTGGAGTAGCAATACTTATATCATACAAAATAGACTTTAAAACAAAGGCTGTAACATGAGACAAAGTAGGACCTGGTAATCCCACTTTAGGGTATTTACTTGAAGAAACCCAAAATGCTACTTTAAGGGAATATGTGCATTCATACGTTCACTGCAGCATTGTTTACAATGACCAAGATGTGGAGGCAGCCTGGGTATCCATCAATGGAAGAAGAATGGATAAAGAGGAGGTGGTACATTTATGCAATGGAATATTGTTTGGCCAGGGAAGGGAATGGGTTCTTTCCATCTGTGTTGGCATAGATGGACCTGAGGAGTACGTATTGTGCTGACTAGATTGTCAGACAGAGGAAGACAGATGCAATGTGATTTCACTTATATGTCGACTCTAAAGAACAAAATTAACAAACAAAACAGAAACAAACTCATAAATACAGAGAACATATTGATGGTTGCCAGATGGGAAGGGCTTGAGGGTGAGTGAAAAGGAACAGATTAAGAAGTACAAATTGGCTGTTGCTCAATAATCACGGGTATGTAGTAGAGTATAGCACAAGGAATATAGCCAATAATATTGCAATAATTATGAATGGTGTCAGATGGGTACTAGAATTGTTGGGAGTGGCAGATAGGACAGGGTGGGGGCAGGGTGAAAAAAGTGAAGGGATTAAGTAGTACAAACTGATAGTCACAAAATACTCATGGGGGTGTAAAGTAAGGCACAGGGAATATAGTCAATAATATGGTAATAACTATGCATAGTGCCAAGTGGGTACTAGGCTAGTCAGGGGGCTCATTTCTTAAATTGTATAAATGTCTAAGCACTATGCGATACACCTGAAATTAATATAAAATAATGTTGAATGCCAACTGTAATTGAAAAATTAAAAGGGGGAGGGAAAGGCAAAAGGGAATAAGAGGTCCTAATTTCCAGGTATAAAACAAATAAGTCATGGGGATGTCATGTACAGCATTGAGAGTGCAATCAATAATATTGTGATTGTATGGTACAGTGTCAGATGGTTGCTGGACTCTATGGTGATCACTTCCTTGGATATATAAATGTTGAATAACTATGGTGTCTTGAAACTAATATGATATTGTATGTTAGCTATATTTTAATAAAAATCTGTTTTCAACAGTTAAAGGCATCCAGATTGGAAAGGAAGAAATAAAATTATGACTATTTGCATATGACAATCTTGTATATAGACAATGCCTAGAAATCCAAGAAAAATATTAAAAATAATAAATGAATTTAGCAAGGTGGGAGGATACAAGATCAATATTTTTAAAAATCAATCGCATCCGTACACACTAGCATTGAACAAGCCAAAAGTAAATTAAGAAAGCTAATCCATTTGTAAAATGTATGAAAAATAATAAAATATCACGAATTAATTTTACAAAAAAAGTGCAAGACACATACACTAAACATCACAAAATATCAATAAAAGAAATTGAAGACCTAAATAAATGGAAATATGTCAATATTAATGGATTAGAAGACATAATGTCATTAAGATGGCAAGACTCCCCCAAATGATCTATACATCCAATGCAATCTATGTCAATATTCCTTCTGGCACTTTTGCAGAAATTGACCCACTGATCCTAAAAGTCACATGGAAATACAAGAGACACAGAGTAGGCAAATAACTTGAAAAAAAAAAAAAACAAATTTGGAGCTCATGCACTCCTTATTTCACAAAAAACTGGCATAAGTTTGTACGTATAGATCAGTGGACTACAACTGAGAGACCCAAAATAAACACTTACATTTATGGCCACTTGATTTTCAACAGGGGTGCCAAGACAATACAGTGAGGAAAGAATAGTATTTTCAACAAGTGGTGCTGGGACAAGTAGATATCCACATGCAAAGAATAAGGTTGGAATTCTACCCCAAACAATACAGAAAAATTAGGAGGTGTGATCAAACAATATGGTGAATGTTTAAATAAATAAAAAATATATTACAGTATGAGGTAGGACAATTAAGTTCGCGAACTCATCCTTGAAAAGTGCTACATACCTCATTGTTGAATATCACTACGGTCACCTTCACAGTGCTCTCCTTGGGAAAATATGCACTAATGCTAGCACCTACTCTACCCTTCAAAGCAATTTTGGAACTGTTTTTCTGGAATGGCCAGCCGAGTTATCATAGGATTACCATTAATGTCCTGAATGTTATCAAAATGCCTCCCTTTAAATATACCTTTATCTTCAGGAAAAGAAAGAAGACATTAGGGACCAGAACAGGTGAGTAGGGAGGGTATTCCAATACAGTTATTTGTTTACTGGCTAAAATCTCCCTCACAGACAGTGCCATGTGTGCTAGTGCACTGTCATGATGCAAGAGCCCTGAATTGGCTAAAGTTCAGGTCGTCTAACTTTTTCACACAGCCTTTTCAGCACTTACAAATAGTAAACTTGGTTAACCGTTTGTCCAGTTGGTACAAATTCATAATGAATAATGCCTCTGATATCAAAAAAGGTTAGCAATATCATTGCAACAAGTTTGCAAATGTAATTGTCAGACCTCGTGAAATACACATTGCCTTTAATATCCCTCAAAATGCTCCCCCTCGCTTCAGACACACTTATCCCATCCTTCTTGTCACTTTCTGAAGCAGTTCTGGAAGTCCTTTCTCGTGAGTGTCTTTAGTTATCCTATCGTGGCTGCCTTGATGTCCTGAATCATTTTGACTTTGGGCAAGAGCCAGAAGTCACACGGTGCCAGATCCAGTGAATAAAGTGGATGAGGACACACCATAATGTTCTTATTTGACAGAAATTGCTGTATACCGCAGTGATATGAGACACGGAGTGTTGTCATGGTGGAGGGTGATTTTCAGTACACTTTAAAACATACCTTCTCTCAACCATAGCTCACACCTGGCTGATTGCACTGTACAAACTGAAACTTGTCACACATTGTTACTAAGGTTCATTGTGCCGCTTTCCTTATTAAAGATTCCTGCCTTTCTTTTGGATGGCACTCAGCAGAAGCATTTACCGTATTTTGTGATCACAATGGAAAAGCTTCATGTCACACATCGCTTCTGATACAGCAATTTCTGTCAAATAAAAACATTATGGTGTGTCCTCACCCACCTTATTCACTGCATCTGGCACCATATGACTTCTGGCTCTTCCCCAAAGTCAAAATGACCATGAAAGGTAAATCTTTTGAATCGATTCAGGACAACAAGGTAGCCACAACAGCACAACTAAAAACACTCATGAAAGAGGACTTCCAGAACTGCTTCAGAAAGTGGCAAGAGTGATGGGATAAGTGTGTTTGAAGTAAGGGGAAGTATTTTGAGGAGGATTAATGGCAATGTGTCTTTTACTGTAATTTTTTAATTTAAACATTCATTGTATTGTTTGATCACACTTCGTAATGCAAAGTGGATTAGAAATGAAAATGCAAAAGCTAAAACTATAAAACTCATAGAAGAAAGCATAGGGATAAATCTTTCTGACCTTGGATTATTAGGAAATAGCTTCTTAGGGCCGGCCGAGTGGCTCAGTTGGTTAAGAGCTCGCTCAAGAGTGCGAGCTGAGCTCTGAGCAACAGCTGTTCGAGGCCAGCCCGAGCTGAGTTGCCGTTGAGCTGCCAACAGGTGGCAGGATGGCTCAGCTAAAAAAAAAAAAAAAAAAAAAAAAAAAAAAAAAATAGCTTCTTAAATATGATACAAAAAACACAACAAAAGAAAAACAGATAAATTGGACTTCATCAAAATAAAAAATGTTTATGCTACAAAATATACCACCAAGAAAATGTAAAGACAACCACAGATTGGAGGAAAACATTTACAAATTTTATGTTTGAAAATGAATTTGTATCCATAAAATATTTTTTTAAAAAATTCCTGCAGCTTAACAATATAAAAAACAACCCAATTAAAAATAGGCAAATTATTTGAACAAACATCTCTTCAAAGGTATGCAAATTGGCCCATAAGCACATGAAAACAGACTCAACATCATTAGTGATTAGGGAATGCAAATCAAAACCACATTGAGATACCACTTCACACTAACTGAGATGGCTGGAATAAAAAAGATAGATAATAACAAATGCTGAGAATGTAGAAAAGTTGGAACCCTTATGCATTGTAGTGAGAACATGATATGGTGCAAATGCTTTGGGAAAGAGTTTGGCAGTTCTCCAAAAGAGAGTTCTTACAGTTAAACATAGAGTTATTGTATGACTCAACAATTCCATTCCTAGGTATGAATCCAAAATAACTGATAAAACATTTACACTGATCTTGGTGAGCCTATCCAATCTAAATATTCAACCCAGTGCCTCCACCCAATGACTTATTTTCAATGTCTCACATGAATCTCCAACTCAGCCTGCTCAAAATTGATCATCTTCTTTCCAAAACTTTATCCTCTACCAGTACTCCATCATCCATCCAGATTCCAACTAGAAATCCAAAAATGACCCTTTACCTTTCCTCTCCTTTGTATTTCACATGCAGTCAGTCACTTAATACCATCAATATTAGCACCAAATCATAATTCCCCAAGTTTACTTCTTTCCCTTCATCCTCACTCAGGACATGTAATTAACCCCCTTTTACAGAATCATTATCAGAATTCTGACCAATCTCCACAACTTCCTACTTGATCTCTCCCAATCCATTCCCCAGACTGCATTCTAAAATGCAAACCTGATTATATCACTCCCCACTTGAAAATCTTCCCTGGCTTCCAAGTGTTTTCTGAATAAAATTCAAACATTTGAACTAATTTTTAATTATCTGATCCTACCTAATTCTTCAGCTTCATCTTCCATCATTTCACCACTCCTACCTCATTACCCTATCCTCCGGTGATGGGAGGGAGATTCCTTGAAATTTTTCCAGTGTACTTTGCTCTCATACCTTTTGAACTAGTCCACACCCACTCCTCATACCTATACCCATTTGTTTTGCTAAAATTCCTATGAAGCCTTAAAGACTTAGCTCAGATGTCAACCTTTTCTGAAAGGACATCCTAGATACCTTCAATATGAATCAAATTGCCTTCTGTGTACTCCCATATAATCCCAGGCATTCCTCTACTATAGAACTTATGACTCTTGCAAAAATCTGATTGCTCTCTGGGGAAAAAAACTGTATCCTCAGCACTGAGTACAGAGCCAACATATATAATAGTAAATGAAAATTAACTTTGAAAAGGCAAAAGAGAAAGGATTAACTTCTTTGTTTATTTTTCAGACTGTATATAACAGCATCAGAATATATCTGCTCTTTATTATTAATTTATTAGTTATAAAATGAACTGTATGTTGTATGAATGCATATGTGTGTATATGTATATATATAGAAATACATACATACAGACTAAGTTCTATATGTATGCATGTATGTACAGGAAGAACCTACACAGACATTTAAAATATTAATAGTGGTTCTCTAGGACATGGGATTACAGATATTTCCTTTTTAAGCTTTTCTGTGTTTTTCTATGTGAACATATTGCCATTCTGATAAAAATAATTTTTAAAAGATAAGCTTGTCTAATTTTTTCTCACTGAGTCTATCTACCAACGTTTATGAGCTATAAAGAGCAGAATTCACTCTCTTATCAGTTTTTTTGTCCTGAATTAAGCACAAGACCCACAAACTGTCTGGGTGTTGCCAAGGAGGTCAGGATCCTAGAGCTGCCGGCATCAGCAAAGGTCTAGAGGGCAGGTGAGGCTTACGGGATTCATCATTTTTCCCCTCCTCCCCTTTTGTAGTCTCTAAACATAAAACTAAAATAAAACTGATTTGTGATGAAATAAAAAATGAATTGAGTGAGTAGTTTGAATTTCTCAATGTAAATCATTATAACCACCATTTACACATTTTAACTGCTTTTCTGTACTTTTACAAGACAGAAGATGAAGAATTTCTTCATCTAGCACTAAATATGAGAAATTCACATTTACTCAGAGTAAAAAGACAATGTTAAGACTCAAATGTGTATTTGAGAATAAACATTGCACTTTGGTTTAAACATTGTTTACTCAAAAAACTATAATGGCTTCTTTAGAGCAGCAAAGATGGGGGAATGTCCCATATTAAAGCAGTTAAAATTGTGCTGTGGATAACATAAGGTTCAGGTACTGTGCCCTTAGTCTGTGGACTATTTTCCTGAATATTTCATTAATCTGACTGAAGCACAGGCATCAAGTCTGAATGTTATGAACTATTATATTTCCATGGAGAAGTCTTTCATGTTTACAAAATTTAGAAAGCATTAGAAAACTGTTAGTTCATTTTTTCTTTATAAAAATCATGATTCCCAAACCATTTTAGATGAGGGATAACACAGTGTAAACCAAACAAACCAGTGATTACCAACACATCTCTTCGTTTTTATAGTCTTAAGCCACAGCCCAGTTGTTTCAAACCCCTGTCTAGAGATTTCCTAGGTCAGATATACAGTTAAATGCAAGTATCTCTCAGGAGGCTGGAGCAAATCCAGCCAGAGCAGGGAAATATCATCCAGACTAGAGGAATCAAGGAAAACCTTAAAGGGGAGAATAAGACACAAAAAGCAGCCTGGAGCTTGAGAAAAGAGGAACTTGGAACAGAAAGAAAAGGACAATGGGTGTTGCCTTCAGATATTTTGATGAGTTATTTGTATGAGTATAAACCTTGGGTTTTTTAATGTATTATGTGGTTTCCCTGTCCCCCCATTTCTACCTGCCTTTTCATCCCACCTCCTAGCATTCCTAACCTCATCCCAAATTAAGGTGTATATTCTCTATGCTCTCCCTGATACTGTCTCCGGTCAGGAACTTGAACTTAAATGTAAATTGGAAGATGGCATTTTAAAATCCAGTATACCTGTGGCAGGATGACTAGCGCTGCAGGCCTCTCTATCTGACATTTTCCCACTTCTCTCACCCTAGACTTTGTGCTTTGGGCATGGGAGAAGTCAGGAAACTTCTAGATTTCAGGGTAGTAAATACCTTCATTTGTAGGTGATTGGTCCCCTTCTAATAAGCAAGAATTGACACATACACATAGTTATTAGCTATGCTAATGCAACGGTAAGGCCACATATCTGAAGGCAACATAGTAAAATAACAAAGTATTCCCCCCAATTGTGATCAAGCTGCCAAGGAGCCTGATCTCACTTGTGGGTGAGAAATTTTTTTCTAAGAAGGCTCCTTTTAAAATGTAATTAACTCATACATTCATTAACAAATTGTTTAGATTAGTTTCTTAGGATAGCTATGAGACAGAAGGACTCATTACAGAATAAAGCATATGAAAAAAACCTATCCAAGGTCTCAAGGTTGGAGCCCTGTAAGTATGGTAAAAGAACGCTGTATGAAAAGTCATCACCCTTGGGTTCCAATACCAACTCTGGTACTTGCCACAGATGGCAAAGGACAACTCTCTGAGTTATTTTACTTGTCAACAAGTTTAAAATTACTTGCAGAATATTTCATTATAATGCCACGAAGCTAAATGAGATAATTTACTTGAAAGTTCTTGGAAAATTACTGAATACCGTGCAAATAAGGAGTATCATTATTATCCTTACAGAAATATAATAATTTAGAAATTAGGTTGGTTCATGTATGGCAGACATAATGGAATGCCCTTACTTCAAGCAGGTCTGTTTCTTTTCAAACTTTTTAACTAAAGTTTGTCTATATTAAGGAAAGTACACAAATTAGTGTACAACTTGATGAATTACCACTCCAATTGGTACCCATTTCAATTATCCACACACATTCTCTTCCCTGAAGGTAATCACTGTCCTGCTATCTAATGTCATAGATCAGGTTTGCCTTCTTTTTTTTTTTTGAGGGCAGTGTCACTGGCCCTCACACGTGGGACCCGAACCGGGGCTGCTGGCCTCCCAAGCCAGCGCTCAACCACCGCGCCACTCGGCCAGCCCAGGTTTGCCTCCTTTTAACTTTCCCTAAGTGGAGTCATATAGTATATACTCCTTTCTATTTGACTTCTTTTGTTCACTGTAACTTTTATGGCATTTATCTCTGTTGTATATAGCAGTATTTTGCCATTTTCATTGCTGTATAGTACCCATGTGCTATATATACTAACATGAGTATTTACAATATATGTATACATTTTTCTAATGCTGGACATTACATTGTTTACAGTTCGGAACTACTAAAAACAATACTGATATGAACATTCTCTTAAATGTCTTTTGGTGCACATGCATATGCATTTCTACTGGATATACACCTAGAAGTAAACTTTCCCGATCATAGGGCTTGTGGTCTCAGATATAGTAGATAATGCAAATTTCCCCAAAAGTTTTACCAGTTTTTACTAAAGGGGTTCTAACTGCTCTGCATCCTTGCCAACACCTGATACTATCATCAGTCCTTTTCATTTTAGCCATTCTGGCGAGTATATAGTGACAATGCATTACCATTTTTATTTGCATTTTCCTGAATCATATCAGTTTTATCTGTCTTGCCAGGAGTAGAACTCTAGTGTTCTTTTCAAACTGCTCCTCATAATCATAAAGAATTAAACCCATCTCTATGGAGACAACTTTTCTTTCTTTTTGGGGATTTTAGCAATTATGGACTAGGTCTTATTATGTATATCTATTGCTATATTCAGTAGATTTTCCATTGGAAAAATCGCCTCTGAAAGTTTTTTAAAAATTAGATTGAAAAAATAGGGAAAATGGGGAAGTATTTCAAAAAGTCTATAAGAAGTAAAAAAAGGCATAGAGGCTGTCTCTCAGGAGGGCTTACCAAACACTCTTGAGTTTAGTTTCCCTGCTTCCTCAAATCTCTTTTCTAATGACACTAAAAATAAAATGATAAAAATAAGTCTATAACAGCACTTGAAAGCTGGGTGCTTTGCTACCACAAATCAGAAAAGCAAAGAATTCCTGGAAGATACAAAGTGAGTGGGAAGAGATCGACAATGAAACCTAACGAAGCTGAGGAACTATAAATCCCACACAGCCAAAAAGGAGCTCAAAAATAGATGAGTTTTTCAAGTACCAAATCACATAAAGAACAAAAGAAGCAGGGCCTCAGAGATGGTTCTGGCCATGGGGAGCTGTCCAGGTAATTAATTAAGTACTGCATGTGTGATAACATGGATAGATCTAGAGATTATACTGTGAAATGAAATAAGTCAGATTGAAAAAAGTATAGAACCATATGACTTCACTTATATGTGGGATATAAAACTGAAAGCAACAAAGGACCAAGACAAACAAAGAAACAAAAACTCACAGATATAGACAACAGTTTAGTGGTTACCAGAGGGTAAGGGTGGAGGGTGGGTGGTAGAAGGAGGTAAAGGGGGTCAAATATATTGTGATGGAAAGAGAACTGAATCTGAATGGTAAACACATAATGCAATATATAGGTGATGTATGATAGAATTGCATACTTGAAACCTATGTAGTTTTGTTGACTACTGTTACCCAATAAATTTTATTAAAAAATAAATAAAATAAATTCAAATTGCTTAGAAAAAAAATAAGGAATGAATAAATGGCTGTGCTAGAAACCCACTCCACCCCCAAATTACTGAATCGCACATTTGTCCCCAAGTACAAAGATGTAGAATGAAAATTCCATGCCCAGACTGAACTTCTGGGCTGAAAAATTGGAGCAATACTTTGCAGAACAGGTTGCGCTCATTATAAAGGACAGTCACCTGGCTGTGCAATCCCCCAATCAAATCTGGAGGAAAACAGCAGAAAGAGTGATTTTTCTGAGCCATTTTTCCAAGTAAAGTCTTTTGAGGACATTAGATTTGTTGAGAAAAGAATCAAAGGATTGCAACTCCTTACACGTTCCTCCACTGCTGGTAGGTCCTGTCCCTACACCTACGATGAACACATAATTTCTTGTCCAAACTAGGACTCTTATGAGCAGCACTGGGGCACTGTTAACAATTTTGCTTAGACGAAAAGTTTAAACCAAGGCTGTCTAGCATGATCATGAATATGTGGTCAAGACTACCTATGCCACTCGTCCACAGAAAAGGGCAGAAATAGAGCAGTCATATTTCCTCATGTGTGATAACTAGATCAACTATGCTTGCTTGCTGCTCAACCTGACAGCCTGAAGGCCCTGATCAAAAGAAAAAAAGAAAAAGGTAAAGTAAAAGATAACTTTTTGTGATAATCAGAGAGCATTTAACATAGATTTGGGCATTGGATTATATTAGGTAATTACTGTTAATATGGCTGTGATAATTGTTTTTCAATTATGTTTTTTAAGTCCTCATCTGTTAGATTAACATAAGAAATATTTATAAATGAAATTATATAAATCTAGGATTTGTTTTAATATGTTCTAGTGGGGAGTTAGAGAAGTGAGAGAAGGGAGTGAAGAAGCGCTAAAATGAATTTGGCAATATATTGGTATTTGCTCAAGGTGAGTGATGAGTAGTAAATGGAGGTATATTGTACAATTGTATATGCCTTCGTAAATGTTTGAAAATTCCATAATAAATTTTAAGTGTCAAATAAGGATTTTTAAGCTTAAATTCACAAGAAACACAGTACATGAAAAAAAAATTATACCCACAAAATTTGGAAAAGCAGGATGAGTAATAAATAATTGAGAGACCCCAGAAAGCTAAATCCTAAGCTAGCAGTGAGGAAATCTGAAAAATAATTCAATTTGCTCCATATACTCCCAAAATATGTAAACTGGGAGACCATTTACATGTCAAAGTACACACCAATGTAAACTAAGACTGGGAAGATTGGTGAAAGTCTATTTGAGAAGCATTTAGACTAGGATTTCCTCTTCCATGTTGCTGAGCCAAAGATCTGTATCCATTTTATCCCACAGAACACCATTTTTGGGGGGAGATTCAAACATCAGGCATCTGAATGTGGTAATCTATACTAAAAACAGAGAAATGTTTATATTGAAATCCCCACTTTTTTCTCTTTCCTATATCTGAAGACGCTAGTATCATCCAAGCAGGAGAAGGTTTTTATCTAGAGAATTTGGAACTAATCACAATAAAGAAGATCTAAACATATTGACCTGAGATCCTCAATAGTATAACCTAATAAGAACACCCTACAATTGAAACTCAAATCAACAAGTCACACACACAAACACATACCCATATATATATACAAGCATTCCAATCAGCTTTTTATATGCCCTATCTTTATATATGAACATACATCCAAAAATCACCAGAAATCTGAAGAAAGTCTCTACCATGAAAGACAAGCCAAAACAACATTAAAAAGCAACTTAAAGGAAAGAATCTATTTGGGGCAGAGGGGGCAAGATTATTAATATTTCTAGAGTAAGAAGAGGAGCTATTTCATTCATGAAGTAAGAACTGTCAACTCTACAAAAGGAATAATCAGAGAACAAGAAAGAGATCTTTAAAATTTAAAATATTACAGTACAAATTAAAAATTAAATTAAAATGTTAAATGGTAATATTATTAAACTAAATGTAAAGTAGAAAATATAAGATAGGACCAGAATAGGAGGTAAAACATCCACCAAATAAGAGATATGAAAAGCATAACAGAGGAAAAAAAATTAAACATTTTTTTCAATAAAATTTTCTGAATTGAAAGATCTAATATTGCACTTGAAGGGACCCATTATGTGGCCAGCACAATGGATAAACATACATATGTAGCACTGTGAACATTCAGAATACTAAGAAGAAAGAGAAGATTCTACAAGAATTCCAAAAGAAAAAAAAAAAGACAATGTAAAAAGCTAGAATAAAAATGCTTTATCCTTTTACACAAAAGCACCAGATTAAAAAAACAAAAGAAAAATGCCTTTAATATTCTGAGAGAATATATTTTCCAAGCTAAATATATGCATATCTAACTAAACTATCAATAAAAAAAAGAAATTTTGGGCCGGCCGAATGGCGCGGTGGTTAAGCGCTTGCTTGGGAAGCCAGCGGCCCCGGTTCGGGTCCCACATATGAGGGCCAGTGACACTGCCCTCAAAAAAAAAAAAAGACATTTTTAGGCATGTAAGTTATTAAACTATTTACCCCCAATGTACCCTTTCTTAGATAATCACTGGAAGACATATTTCACTAGAATGAGGACCAAAAATGAAGAATATTTGGGATCAATTTAAGTCAGAGATAGAAAGAATGCCAAGAAAAAACAAAACAAAACAAACCCAAAACTGATATCCAGAATACCAGCACAGATTGGGGCTGGTTAAAATACTAAAAGAGAATTCTTATGAAGAAGATGAAACTAGCATATCCTATATAAGCATACAAAATAAAAAAACAAGTATAATATGAACTTCGGGAAATTTTTTAAAAGCTTAAAAAAAAAAATCACATATGCAGTAGACATCACCAGTCTTCCATTCTCTTATAGTCTTTTCTTTCTTGAGAATTCCACATCCCAATATACTTGACAAGTTAGACAAGGCCATGTGACTACCCTGGACCAATGAAATGTGAGCAAGAGTGGTGTATAATCATTTCTGGTCTACAGTGAAAAGTCTCTGAATTTTCCACTACATTCTCTGTCCTTTGCCTTAGAGATTGTTAGTGAGCTGGTACAGCCACAAGATGAGAACATTCTGGATTGCCTAGTCCAGGGGTCAGCAAACTTTTGAAATGAAAAAGCAGCCCTAGATCAGCAAACTGAGGTTTGTGAGCTGTGGCTCTGAAGTAAAATTGAAAACGAAAATAAAACTATCATCATTTCATTTATAACATTTTTAAAGGATATTATTCACATAATGGTGATTATGTAAAAATATACTTATGGCTCCTGAATAATTTTTAAATTATTGTGAGGGACAGGATTGACTCTTCCAGGGGTCGGCAAACTTTTGAGATGGAATGTACCCAAAGAGCCGCATGTGGCTCACGAGCCACAGTTTGTTGACCCCTGGCCTAGTCAATGCATGAAGGACAACTTCCTGGAAGAATCGCTTGATCCTGGGGTGAACTTTGTATGAGCAAAAGCCATTGGGATTCCAGGAGTTCATTACTGTGATATGGATTAGCCTCTTTTGGCTGACACAATATTTTATATGTTTCTATTGTAAATAACACTTAAAAAATCATAAAAGTAATTATTGTTCTGTCCAAAATTATGGTATCACACTATATGGTGGGCATTAGAAAATGTGTTTTGTGAGAGTGCTGTGTGGGCAGGGGCAGCTAAGCATGTACATTGGTGTAATTGAGATAGGTGCCAAAGAGAGCACAATCTCTCTTTCTACAGGGGAAAGTCAATCAATAGTGCCTAAAATTCAAAGAAATAGTAATAGAAGTATGCCTTATCCTCGGCTTTGGACCTTACTTCCCATTTTGGCACAAAGAAAAAGCCCCTCTTGACAAGTACATCAATTGAGAACATACATTGGGTTTAACTTGCATAGATGTGACTATGAAAGTTCAGGTCTTTGACAGTAGCTGCAAGTCTTTAGGTAATTGTGTTTGACTGGCTTCCCTGGTTCATAGAGGTGGGGGAGGCAAAGCCCTGGTGTGAAGACATTCCCAGCAGCCAGGTAATGTGTTTCCTCACCAAACTCCCTTGCCAACTCATGCAAAGAAGAGTACTCATGTGATATGATCTAAGACAGCAAACTCCTCTCTCCTTAATTTGGAATTGGGACTAAAAACCCAATTTTTATTTTTGTTTTGAAATAAGACAGTGCGGTGCTAGGGGCTGTGAGGTGTCTATCTTCCCAGCTGCATGGACTGAACAACTACGTCCTGTGCAGCATGTAGTACATGTGTAAACTTACTCAGTTCCTCTCCTACTTGGAGCCAGAGAGTTCTTACTGCTCAAACTATGCTCATCAACTGGGACCTAAAAAGGCAGCTTCATTCTCTCCTTTCGTTTAAAATCACGCATTCCTTAAGTAGCTAGAGGGGAAGAACTCGTGTGGGTTATCTCCTTTGCCTAGACACTTACATTGCTCTGACAACTGTGCATGTCTTCCTGTTGGCCTCTGGTCCTTTAAAGGGCACCGAAAACTGCCTGGGGAGTAATGTGGGATTCACGGAAGGATTGGAGTCTCAGGTTTCACTGCAGTGTCTTCTGCCTCACTACAGCACAATGTTTTATAGGATATGGAAAGAAAAAACACCACTGCTCTCTAACATTTATATTTTTTATTAGAGGAGACCAACATTAATTATGTTTCCCCATTCCTAGAAGCTGCTGGAATCCTTCCGCTGACAGCGTCAGCCTAGGTTTATAGCATCCCGCTCTCCTGGAAGACAGAAGGAGAGTCAAATGCATTATCCCACCAAGAGGACATGAGCTAATAAAGAAAAATGATTAATTGATATTTGTGAGCAACACACTGACGCACAAAGAAGGGTCCGCATAAGCTCCCGAGTGTAAACCATTTCGTAGAGAGAGTGCTTCAGAATCCACTTTGTCATTCTTGGTTGAGCAAATGTGAGCTTTTCTTCTTTCTCAGCTAACAGCCAAAATAATTAACACAGAGTTTACATGAACTGGGAAAGTGCTGTGTTGAGAAAGAAAAAAAAATACAGAAATTATACAAACCCTGTGTCCAAGCAGTTGGCTGCCAGAAATAGAACTGTGAACATCAGTTTGATTGGAAATGCTGCCCTGTGGAGAAAAGGTGACTGAGACCCGGAAATCGGTTCTACATTTTCCACATTCACACCCGGTGCAAGGTGCTCAGAGAGTCTCATCAGGAGAAGTAAGGAGAACAGGAACAGCTTTGGGTTAAGAAATCTCAGATGAAAGGAATTCGTTATTTAAATCACCATTAAGGAGTTCGTTAAAACAGAAAAAGATTTAAAGGGCTTCATTTGACACTGCCTGTTCTAAATTCATACCAGAGCTTAATATTTTAAGCTCGTTATACCTTTGTTTGCCTTTTAAACTGAAAGGGACCCAAGGGATCATTTGGTTCCTCATTCTTGCTTTAAATGGCAGAGGAAGAGGATGGTCAGAAAGGTTAAGTGCAGGTCCAATTTAAGCAGCTAGTGAAGAGCAGGAGAGAGTCTCAAAGCCGGTCTTCCTGGCTCCTAATTAGTGCTCTTCCCATTGCACTGACTTCAGGTAAATTGTGTGAGAGCACCGGTATGAAAATGGGAATAATGTCACACGCGAGGAGACTGGTGGTCGCCGGGGAATACCACCTTTCCACCCGTTAGAAGGCAATCTTTCTCTTCTATGGAGGGAACGAGGGCCTTCTTTTAGAAAGCTATTCAAAGGTGTAGACATGTGAACTTCCAGCCAACTGCTAAGGCAAGTGTATTGCCTAAGCTGTAAAAAGAAATGACACTAGTAAAATCAGGTGATTTCATGTACACATTTTATTCTCTGGAGTCCACATAGCTTGATAATAAAGGGGAAAAAAAATCAGTCTTCTTGTCACCACAATTGAACTGCAACTCCATTACTAAATCAATACTCCTGCTTAGCAAATGTCCCTTCTGAAGTAGCCTGGCCACACAAATTAAAACAGTTTGGGGAGGGAGGAGTGGTAATTCTGGGAAACGTGGGGAAAATAATGACCTCAAAACAGAATTTACTAATAGACAGAATTGAGGCTGGGTGAAAAGGGGTGTGGCCAAAGGGGGTGGGAATGACTTACATTATGATGAACATTTTAATAAAAGTAGGACAGGGGCATTTTGGTTTCAAGACAGAAGATAACATGATCTAACGCATCTTTTCTCAAAAAAAATAGCTATGCTACATTTTCTTGGTCAATAGTACTCCATTTGTAGGTGCCCCTTGTCTCAATATCCCATTTGGCTTATCTGTTTTCTCCTCCTTACGTGTATCTCAAAAGCAGCAACAGATTTGAGGAAATAGATGACCCAGTCACAAATGCTCACTTCTCCAGGGAGCTGCCTTTAAACTGACCTTGAACTTGACAAACCAAAAAGAGCATTTTTGTACCTCTGGGTGGTTTTAAATCTGGACAACTTTTTTTCTAAAAAAAAAGGAAAGGTGGGATAGGCAGAGTTGGCAAAAGAAATTAAATACTCAGACAGCGAACCCAACAGACACAAATGCTGCCTCCTACTAAGCTGCTGATTTGTTACAGGGGATAAGTGGTTACAGGAAAAGCCTGTTTAAAGTAATGCCACACAATCATCAGGCTTTTACAAGAAACTTAAACATGTGAGCTTCTTCAACTTTTGTGTGGCATTTTATTTCTGCTTTTAATTTACAAGATGTTGGGGGGCTTGGGGAGAGAAAGAAGAACCTGGGGTTCAGTCAAGTGGTATAGGCGTCAAGGAAAATTTGATTGTTTACTAATGAATTTTAATGTACTCAGGTATCACCTTTTTTCTAAGTCCTTGGCCTCTGGAGAGGAAACACATGTGGTAATATTAGTGGGATTATGGGCTACAAATGAATAAACTGAAACTGAGTTTTGTATGATTTGTGGCATACATAAAAACCTTTGCTATCATGCAAGGGGAATTCCCACAGTTAATGTTCAATGGCCTGTGTAAGGATATGGGAGTTTTTAAATCTCCAACTGCTATCTATTGATGAGGGCTATTTTAAGAAGTATAAAAAGGTAAAGAGAAAGTAAAGAAAAATTAAGGCTAAAGTTTGATTTTGTAATGACAATCTGAAATAAATGTGTAGCCAGAATTTTTGAAAGGTATAACATAATTACAGCTTAGATTTATCTAGTACTTTCTAAGTGTTATGCATAGTGTGACAGATTAAAGATGGCTACAGATTCTTTGATAGTTCCTGGAAATCTGGGGCCTATAACTCCTTCTTGAATCTAGGTTGATTCTGTGCTAGCTTTAACCAGCTGAATATAGTAAAAGTGTCTCTGTGTTAGTTTCTGCACCCAGTCCCTAGGAAGCCATCAACTCCATGTCCTCTTAGAACACTCTTTGGAAGTACTGAGCCTCCACATAAGAAATCTGATTACTCTGAGAACCTGCTGAAGGCATCAATCACATGTAGGGGCTCGGGTCTATAGGTCCAGCCTCCCAGCCATCTTTACACATGCCAGACATATAAATGAAGCCACTTGGAACCACCCTCCCAACATACATCCAGCTAAAAACTACCAAGTAACTTCAGCTGATGAAGTAGACAAACTTCCCCACTGAGCTCCGCCCACGTTCTTGACCCATAAAATTGTGAGATGTCATCAAATGGTGGTTTTCCAAAGCCACTAACTACTGGGATAGACATCAGAAATTGAAACATGCAAGCAAGCTTTTTACATGTATTAACCTATTTAATCCTCATAACAGTCTAATTTGCCCCATTGTAGAGATAAGCCTAAAGAAACTAAAGCTTCATGAGATTAGGTAACTTGCCCACAACCACATTGTTAGTGAAGGACAGAGCAGAGTCAAGCTGAGGCAATATGATTCTGGCAAATCTATATACTTCCACCTGGTATTTTTCTCCATCTATTTTTAAAAAAAACATTGAAGAAAACTCCCAATCAAGAAATATTCATGTGGCCGGCCGAGTGGCGCGGTGCTTAAGCGCTGGCTTGGGACGCCAGCGGCCCCGGTTCGGGTCCCACATGTGAGGGCCAGTGACGCTGCCCTCAAAAAAAAAAAAAACAAGAAATATTCATGAAGTGCTCTGAAATACTTAGAGCCCTCTGATAGGTATCATGTAGTAGGGGAGGCATGACCACAGATATTAATATCGCCATCCAAGCTAATAACAGAAGACATGCTCTGATCCCCAACCCAAAATAAGCTACCTTCCTTAACGTATACCACCTCCTCTCCAGTTGTTTCTACCATTTCACCCCAATTATCACCTTTAGAACTTAAACCTATCTGAAATCATCTCATTTGGTTGCTTATTGTCTTTCTCTCCTTTTGGAACTTAAGCTCAGTGAAGCTGGTGTGGTATGGCTTGAATACCCTATATCTCCAGCTTCATTTTATTCAGTAAAAAGTTATTAACTAAACATTGAATAAATTCTCTCTTGCTTTTTAAGCTAGGCTGTTAGCTCTAAAATGCTAAAGGTACACAGGCTAAAATACAGAAATATTGAAGAAAAGGGCCCAGAAGAAATCTCTAGGGGCATTTCTCCCTTTTCTAATGAAAACATGCCATTTTAGATAGAACAGGTGTTTTTAACTTGAGATCAGCAGGTCACATTTAAGTGGTCCATAAGCCCTTCAAAATTGTACCAACATCCTAGGTGTATGAATTTGTGTGTATATTTATCTTGGGAGAGGGACTATAACTTTCATCGTATTATAAAAGAATCCTCAATTCAAATCTTCATATTCGTATGGAATCACAAAAGACCCAAAATAGAAAAGCAATCCTAAGAAAAAAGAAAAAGCTGGAGGTATCATATACCCTGGCTTCAATTTATACTACAAAGCAACAATAATAAAAACAGCATGGTATTGGCAGAAAAACAGACACATAGACCAATGGGATAGAATTGAGAATGCAGAAATAAACCCACATATGAGGCGTGATCAATAAATACAGTGAATGCTGCTGCCAAGGGCCATCCAATGGAAATGCAGGGATTTTTCAGTAACGGAAGTGGCGTATTGAACCTTAGTAACAGTTTGTGATAAGTTTCAACTTGTTCAGTGCAGTCAGTGGAGTGTCAGCTACGGTTCAGATAAGGTGTGCTATAAATCATGAATCACAAACAACTCATTAACATGAAATTTTGTTTCAAACTGCAAAAAAGTACTGAAGAAACACATGAAATGTTAAAATTAGTTTATGGTGATGCTGCAATGACTATAAAGATGATTTACAAGTGGTTCAAGCGATTTTGTAATGGTTACAAATCGATGAATGACAAAGAGAGATGTGGATATTTTTCATATCAAAAAACCCAAGAGAATGTTGAGAGAGTAAACAAAATGATTCGATCAAACAAATTGACTATTAGGGAAATTTCTGAGGATCTGAATATGTCTTATGGTTCTGTTCAGAGCATTTTAACAACAGATTTGACATTAGACAAGTGAGTGCAAAACTTGTTCCATGTGTTTTGACTGTCAAACAAAAACAACGGTGTTTGTCAATTTCATTGGAGTTGCATGATTGTGCTGCTTCAGATTCCAGCTTTTTGAGACATGTCATCATGGGAGATGAAACTTATGTCTATGGTTATGATCCTGAGACCAAGGTTCAGAGTTCTTAATGGAAATCACCCAACTCTCCTTGTGTGAAAAAAGTACATCAATCAAGATCTAACATCAAGGTGATGTTAATTGTGATTTTTGACCTTCATGGAATTGTGCAAGCTGAGTTTGTAACCAGAAATACTAAAGTGAACTCAGAATATTATAAGGGCTTAGTAGAGCATTTATGAAATGACATGCATACAAAACGGCCTGAGAAATGGGCACGTGGTTTCATCTTCTATCGTGACAATGTTCGCTGTCACACATCACTTTTGGTACAGTAATTTCTGTCAAATAAAAATATTATGGCATGTCCTCACCCACCTTATTCACCAGATCTAGCACCATGCAACTCCTGGCTCTTCCCCAAAGTCAAAATGACCATGAAAGGTAAATGTTTTTAATCAATTTAGGACATCACGGCAGCCATGACAGCACAACTAAAGTTATTCATGAAAGAGGACTTCCAGAACTGCTTCAGAAAATGGAAAGAATGATGGGATAAGTGTGTTCGAAGCAAGGCAGAATAGTCTGAGGGGCATTAATGGCAATGTGTCTTTTACTGTAATAAATTTTTTATTTAAACATTCACCATATTTTTTTATCACACCGCATATGGGCAGATGATTTTCAACAAAGGAGCCAAAAACACAACAGAGAAATGAAGCATCTTCCATAAACGATGCTGGAAAAAATGGAAAGCCACATGCAAAAGAATGAAGCTATACTGCTGTCACCATGTACCACAATTAACTCAAAATGGATCAAAGACCTAAACATAAGACTTGAAACAATAAATGCATAAAAGAAAGCACAGGTACTAAATTTATGAACCTTGGATTCAGAGAAGATTTTATGAATTTGACCTCAAAGGCAAGGGAAGTAAAAGCAAAAATAAATGAATGGGACTGTATCAAACTAAAAATCTTGTGCACAGCAAAACAAAAACAAACAAAACAAAACAAAACAAAAACATCAACAAAACAAAGAGGCCACCAACCAAATGGGAGAAGATATTTGCAAACAACTCTGATAAAGAGCTAAAATATCCAAACTATATACCAAACTTGTACAATTCAACAACAAAAAACAAACAATCCAATTAAAAAATGGGAAGAGGATCTGAATAGACACTTTTCTCCAGAAGATAAACGGCCAACAGGCATATGAAAAAATGCTCAACTTTACTAGCTATTAGGGAAATGCAAATCAAAAACACAATGAGATACTACCTCATACCTGTTAGAATGGTTATTTTCAATACAACAACTAAAAAACAAGTGCTGGAGAGGGTGTAAAGAAAAAAGGAACCTAGGGCCGGTCGAGTGGCGTGGTGGTTAAGCACTGGCTTCGGAAGCCAGAGGCCCCGGTTCAGTCCCACATATGAGGGCCAGTGACACTGCCCTCAAAAAACAATAAAAATAAAACAAATAAAAGTAAAAAAAAAAAAATCATTAAAAAAAAGAAAAAGAAAAAAGGAACCTTCATACACTGCTGGTAGGAATGTAAATTGGTACAGACACAATGGGACACAGTATGGAGGTTCCTCAAAAAATTCAGAATAGAATTACCATGTGACTCAGCAATACCTCTTCTGGGTATCTACCCTCCAAAAAAAATCTGAAAATATTTGTCTGTAAAGATATATGCATCCCTATGCTCATTGTAGCATTATTCACAATGGCCAAAACATGGAAAAAATGAAAGTATCCTTCGATAGATGATTGGATAAAGGAGATGTGGTACATATATACAATGGAATATTACTTGGCCATTTGCAACAACATGGATGGATTTTGAAATTACAGTGTTTAAATAAATAAGGCAGAAAAAATCAAGACTCATATGACTTCACTCATATATGGGATATAAAACTGAATGCAATAAATGAAAAAGATAAATAGAAAACAAAATCTCAGGGCCGGCGGAGCGACACAGTGGTTAAGCACTGGCTTCGGAAGCCAGCGGCCCCGGTTCGGTCCCACATACGAGGGCCAGTGACACTGCCCTAAAAACAAACAAACAAACAAACAAACAAACAGAAAACAAAATCTCATAAACACAGACAACAGTTTAGTGGTTACCAGAGAGTGGGGGGGGGGGTGCGGGTAGAAGAGGGTAAATGGGGTCAAATATATGTTGATGGAAGGAGAACTGACTCTGGGTCGTGAGCACACAATGTGATATACAGATGATGGATTATAGAATTGTATACTTTAAACCTATATAATTTTACTAACCAATGTCACCCCGATAAATTTAATTTTTAAAAGTATAAAGAGCTGTTAAAAAAAAAAGACTGTCACCTTTTCCCCATTGTCATTGATCAAGAAATATATTTTTCATAAGGATTCAGTATGTGGTCTGTCACACACACAGAAGGAAAAAAAAGGAAACAGAAGTTTCATGAAACAATATTTCCTCTAATTTTATGCAGTGCACGCTGATATTTTCTATTTTATTTTATTCTAATTCACATTTTAAATGCTGGTGTTGACCCTCAAAATTGATTTCACAACTCACAGGTGAAAAACCATGGTTATACTGACAGCTAAGCCACTTTTTTCTTTTTAAACCAATTTTAGCTCTCCTTAGAGAGGTTTTAGAATCAGTTAAGAAGAAGAGGTTTGTCGCCTGAACAGATAGGTGAATACATATCTGAGAGCAGATGTGAGCTTGGGAACTTCTCAATCATACTGCATAGCAGTTAGTTGCCCACATCCCTCTGGTAATTTCCATTTTCAGAAAATGCATTCCCATGAGTATAATATAAGATAGGACTTTGTGAGTGTGGATATGCATATCCATTGGTGAGTTCACAGGTTTCAGGGGGTGCAGAGTGGAGAGGATGAGGCATGTGATAGTTTGATCTTTCACAAAGGAAGTTGTTTGAGAGTATATCCTGTGGTGAATCTACAAATTACCTACAAGGACTTCACACGGCATCCTGTGGGTACACTGAATAGGGAGGCAGCCAGCACAAGCAAAAGATCACTGCACTCTGAATCAAAAGGAGTAGGTTGCAGTCCTAGTTCTCCCACTTGGGCAAGTTATACAAACTCTTTGAGCTCCAACTCCTTATTCTCTAAAGTGATAAAAATAAAGGAACTCTGTTCACCTAACAGGGTTATGGTGAAGCATAAATGAAACAAGGGCTATATAGACCTAGAGATTCTCTATTATTTTCTCCTTAAACTAATAATGCCAATTATTCTAATAGTTATTTACAAATAACCCATATGCATTCAATAAATGTCTTTTTTCAGGCTAATAATTATAAAACCTCCTTAATCTATATTTAATTTACATTTCAAGCATTTCACTCCATGGCTGCTGCCTCTTTTCCTTACAGCTCACCCATTCCAACTTCTGAAGAGAAGAAAGATTTTAATTTCCTTAAAATCTTACTAGCAAGTAGTAGCATCCTGGGATGGTGGGAAGTAGAGTTGCTTAATGAGATGGAATAATTACATATGTGTTATGGGTTGAATTGTGGCCCCCTTCACCCAAATTCATGTTGATGTCATATGTGACTATTTGGACAGTGGGATTTATAAAGGTAATAAGTTAAAATGAGGCCGTTAGTGTGGACCTTCATCCAATATGGCTGGTGTCTTTACAAGAAAAGATTAGCACACAGGCATATATGGAGGAAAGGCCTTGTAAGAGCACAGGGACAACACAGCCATCTACAGGCCAAGAAGAAAGCCTCAGAAGAAACCAACCCTATCAATACCTTAATCTTACACTTCCAGCCTCCAGAACCTGTTTTTTAAGTGACACTATCTGTGGTACTTTGTTATGGCAGTCCAAACAAACTAATATACTATGTAACCTGGGGTATGCCATGAACATTACATTTTATAAAATGTTTTTTTAATAAATTATTATGAACATTTATTTTGTTTTTATTTTCTCAGGAGGAAGAGGACTTTGTCATAAGGAAAATCGGGCAAAGTAATTATAGATTTTTGGAAATAAAAGCTGTGTCCCTGCACTGAGAAAATGAGTAGTGTCTTCCTATCACTCGCTTAAATCTCTTTGTTTGGAAATCCTTCTTGTTTGCTTTGTCTGGTCAGTATATGTCTTTGAATGAGTAGGGAGAATCTGATGACTACAAAATAATGGCAAAAGTGAATTACTACTTGATTTCATAAATGGGCTCATGATCTTGCCCCTGGGGAAAGTGATGAAGAACTGTGACAGCCCCACTCCTTAATGGATGCTAACCTGGTATCCCTAGGAGCTCAAATGTAAGCAAGATCCCGCCAACATCCCTCCATCATCAAGTAAACCAGCTTTGGGGCAGAGTGCCACTCCAACCAATGACAATTCCAACCATCCAATGGAGGACAGGGAGAGCCCAGGTTATTTTTGTGTAGACAGTGAGCATTGTGCTTGATATAGAATAAAAGGCATGTGAAACTCTTTGTCTTGTATCCTAAAATGTCTTTCTATGTTATATAGAAGAGAGTAGTCCCAGTTTGGTCTTTTCTCGTAACTTATACTAGGAGGGTGTGTGAGCATTGAAATGCATGTGTCCTTCCACACAAATAGTAATTGTGAATAACCATAGACTTGGAGATTTTTAAAAATAATCTTTACCTTTTTCTAGTACTTTCCGAATATTCTAAAATACCATATATTAAATGTATAACCAAAAACATTAAATTGGTGTGCAAGTATACCCTAGAAATGTATTACTTGTAATTTAGTAAATGAGCCTGGGAATCATCATGAATAAATATATAAATAAATGACTGAGTTAGCATCGACTAACTTGAGAACAAAAGCTAATTTAAAAAATGTCTCTGCTTGAAACAAACTCATAGATACAGAGAACATTTTGATGTTTGCCAGATGTTAGGGGGATTGGAGGTGGGTGAAAAGGGGAAGGGATTAAGAAGTACAAATTTGTATTTACAAAAAAGTCATGGGGTAAAGTAAAGCATAGGAAATATAGTCAATAATATGGTAATATGTATATAGTACCAGGTGGGTACTAGACTAGGCAGGAGGATCACTTCTTAAATTATATAAGTGTCTAAGCACTATGTTGTACAACTGAAATTCATATAAAATAATATTGAAGGTGAACTCTAATTGAAATGTTAAAAAGTGGGGGGAAGATAAAGAAAAAGAAGAGGTTCAAAGTTCCAGATATACTCGTAAAACAAATAACTCATGGGGGATGTAATATAGAGCATAGCGAATATAGTCAATAATATTGTGATAGCGTGATATGGTGTCAGATAATTTCTGACTGAACTTACCATGGTGATAACTTCTTTAGCATAGGGAATATAATCAATAATGTCATAATAACTCTGTATAGTGCCAGGTGGGTATTGTTGAATAACTATGATGTACACCTGAAATGAAATAATATTGTATGTTAGCTATATTTTAGTAAAAATCCCCCCCCAAAAAAAATAAGTAAAAAATAATAAAAGAAAAAAAAGGCTCTGCTCTCTCTTTCATATGATGAATGAACTGGGCCATTCATGAACCACAGGGAAGTCTTCTAGGGCTCCCTTCTTTGGAGTGGCCAGACTGGGGCATTGCCACATGTCATCCTGTTATGGCTGCCTCACAGATCCTTCTGATAACATAACCGAACACAAACCTTGGAGGTCATGTATCATCTTCTGAAAGAGTTTGCAGAAAATTGTGTCTTTAATCTCCTCTTGCTATGTCAGGGAATTGCCATTCAATTATCTGAAAGAGAAACTTCACTGGGCATTATTATGTCTTATGATGCCAGGGATTTCTTTCCACACTGTAGATTTTGAAAATGTGATAAGAGGAGGCCAATGATAGGATGATAAATGATCAGTAGTCCCTTTTAGGAAAAATACAAGTTAGAACCACAGGTGAAAGTCCTCATAATGGCCTCTAGTGCTCACATTTCTTAGACATCAATGAATTTAAAGCTATGTCACAAGATACAGCACCCACAAAAATATATGTGGACCATTGATAGGCAAAGACAAATCAAGTATGTATAAGACCATAATATACCCATTTGCATACACATTGCACAATAATTGCATCAGACATAGCTTTTGTAGCATTGTTTAAAAAATAAAGCATGGCCTTTGGAATCAGGTGCATATCTGGATTAAATTTTGCTCCACTACTAACTGCTGTGTGACCTCATACAAGTTATTCCATTCATTCAAGAGCTATTTATTGATTGATTTTCATGAGCCAGGCACCGTGCTAGACACAGGGAGTGTAACCATGAACGTAACAGCCATGGTTTCTACTACTATGGAGCTTAGTCTGATGAGGAAACAGGCATTAAAAAAAACAATCACAGAAATAAATGTAACAAAACAAAAACCTGGTAACCTAACAGTTATCCCCCAGCTTTCTGAACAGTTCTGGTGGCCAGATTGTTTGGTCCAGACCAAGGTATAAGGGGCGGAGGTTTGTGGGTAGAAGCTAGACTAGAGAAAATTGTTATGCATTCTGAAGGGGGCATGGAAGTATTATTGCCACAGGGAGTCCGGGTGGGAATTCTACTGCTCCTGTACTGGTTAGATCCTGCTAGATGGTAGAGCCAAGGTGTGGCGGGATAGGCAGAGTTATCAAGAAGAGGTGTCACAGAACTTTGCAGAACAGGATTTTAGAATAAAATGGTGCAGCACAACTGCACGTTGTTCCTTCTTTTGGCTTCCCAATTATAAGAAGTGCCTCCAAAATGTTTTGTTTTGTGTTTTGGACTTACAATGAAAAATTATGACAGGACTAGACCTACATAAAAATCAGCAAGGGACTGACACAAAATCTATCCATGGGGATGAAAGGGCAGTGTATGACATAGATATAGATAGATATAAATAAATAGATATAGATTATAGATATATACAGATACACATACACATACACATACAGATGGTACAGGTACAGATGCAGATAGAGATATAGATAACACTGCTGTGAGAGCAGAGAGCAAAAGAACCTAGTTTAGATGAATGAGCTGAGGAAACTTGGAGAAGCAGTGTTGTAGCAGAGACCTGAATAAAGAGGAGAAGCCAGGCAGATTCTGGGGAAGTACTGCTGGCAACCTGGGGGAAACAGCACGTGTAAAGGTGAGACAAGTACGCATGTTCTGGAAGGAAAAGCCCAGCCTGAGCCTGGAGTGTATGAACAAGGAGAGGGTGGTAAAAGATGAAGCTGGAAAAGCAGGTGGGGGCCGCCCAAGTGGCGCACTGGTTAAGCTGGCTTGGGATGCCAGCGGCCCCAGTTTGGATCCCACATATGAGGGCCAGTAATGCTGCCCTGTAAAAAGAAAAAAAGAAAAGGCAGGGTGTGTAAATTCATAGAACAAGATTTTACAGAGAGGAGCAATGTGAATCAATATGCATTTTTAAAGGGTAATTCTGGCTACTTTGTAGATTGGATGGGAGCCAAGATGGAAAGGAGAACCTTTCCATATGCAAAAGGCTTAGTGAAGGAGGATAGTGCCCTGAACTAGCATGTTGACCCTAAATGTGAAGCTAAGTGGACTGCTTGAGTTGTATCCTGGGGATAAAAGCAATCAGGCTGGTGATGATGTGAGTATGAAGTAAAGGGATGGTTGACTTCACAATAAGATGAGTGGTAAAAAAATATCCACCACACAAGTTCACAGTGAATGTTAAATAAGGTAGTGCATATCAGGTACACGTAGGAAGACCTCAATATATGTAAGCTGTTATAATGACAAAGATAGATACAATAATAAACATTTGAAAACAGTTTGCAGTCTTCCTAAATTACCCAGAAAATGAGCATCTTTATACTGGTTGGGAATTGAAGAAAACTGAGGGGTGGTAATGGGCTAATTTTGAATCATCATCTTCCCTTAGATTCGTACGTCTTTGAAGGCACTGTCATTTTCCACTTGTTTGAAATAGCTGCCTGATAACTTCACTGAGTCCTGAAAGCAACTTCAAGCAAGAGGAGAATTGCTTAGGCTTCTGAATGCCCACTAAGAATTCAAAACGATGACAGAGTAAAGAAGAATGAAAGTGCTTGAGGATTTGCCTCCACATAAGTAATTCAGAGCTTCCATAAAGTGGATTAATTCCTTACGGTTCACACAAATAAACAGAACTGAAGGATTTGGTAACCTAATTTTTGGCCTTTATATCTTGAGATCATAATTCTGAGAAAGATTAATGTAGTTTTCTTCCATGACAAATACTTGACCTTTTGTTAAGATGTCATTTTTTTCAACAGTGCTGGAGGAAAGACAGGAGAGATGAAGGTTCAGAGAAGCCAGTGAGTGCTATTGGCATCTCGAGAACAGTAAAATGGAAATTGCAAAAGTGCTGTACAGGAGACAGAAAAACAGATCCTTCCCGGTCACTTTTCTAAACCAACAGATCCCCCTACACATACACACAGACACACACACACACACACACACCTCATCACCGAGGCCTCTGGTTGTTTCCTCAAACAAAATAAACATTGAAAGGTAATTTTTCCCCACCTTGAGGTTGCTACACATGTCTGTCTACTTGTCAGCTTTGCTGTTTGTAAAGTTTCAGTCATAAGCAAAGAAGGAAGCACAGGTAATCTGGAAGATTCTGCATTAGGGTCACAATAGTGTGGTGAAACTTCTCAAGGTTCCTGGCAGGCAGAACTGGAATATACTATTAACCCTGACCACACAGGACTCAGTAGGACTTTTGAAAAATCTGAACAGACTCACTGAGCCACCCAGATCTGTCTCCCTGATTGTCATTGATTTATTTTCAAAGTTTCTGCAAGAATTAATTGGTCATTATGTATAACATCCTTCTGGGGTGAATCAATGCTATTATCCCTGGTGTAGTTCAATATTACAATATTATCTCAATAACTTCTCAGTCTACTGACTGTGTTCCCTAGTCTGCAAGGCTGTCTTCTTGCCATGACAGCTTTTAATGCAGGTTTGCTACTGTGTGTGTGTGTGTGTGTGTGTGTGTGTGTGTGTGTGTTGTTTTTTTTAGACATCTTTGTGCTAGTGGCTTTTTGTACGAACCAGTAAAATGGTCCCCTGCCAATCCACAACTTAAGAGGGTTAGACCTTTAATACCTTTAATGCCATTGGCTGTCAGCCACTCCAAGAGTGCAGGACTGTTAGAACAGTCCACTGATTCCCACAGACTCATGCCCCTTGTGAAGCGGCCGAAAGTACTTTGAGTCTCATGTTACCTTCTGACGTGAGCAAGGGGCTGAGAGGTCCCTTGAGGATGGGTGCGTGATCTCCAGCACTACTGCCTGTTTGTGCATACAATGCAAAGTCCCCTTATCACAATATACTGTAAGCATCTGCCTCATTTGAAGTAAATTCCTATTCATTTCTGTGTGCTTTGTGCCAGTCACAGAGTGTGCTTCCAACGATATGTGATGGATTGAACTGAATGCAGTTTACATCAGGAATACTCTGCCCATTTGGCTCTCTCCTTTTCCCCAGGTCAGTAAGATGGCAGCTTACCTGGTTGTTGTTTTCCAGGTGCTCTCAGATGCAAGTGGCAAGATGCCGGTTAGGTGTGATAAGAACTGATACTGTACTTCTCCTGTTTCCAGGCTCCTGGGTCTTTGCCACAGGAGAGAGTGGCAGTGAGCCAGAACAGCATGGAGAGGGGAGGCTCTGCCTCATGCCACAGAGACCCATGATTCTAACTTACTCAAAGCTAGAATGCTAGGACTAAAGGAATGCATTCCATGCATTGACAATTCTGGAATATTCTGACAGAATCATCATAGGATCAAAAGTCAAGCAGAAATGAGAGAAACGTTAAGACACCTGGAGTTTCTGTTATTGCATTTTACCACTTAGGTCCAGGAAATAAATCTCTGCATTTAACTTTTTTGATTCACATACGTGAACCATTTTAAAAATAAGAATACCTCCTGTGAGTTGTGACTTTTCTTTTGATCCCACATTTGCAACAAATCTGTACTGAAAAGGTAACTTGAAAGACTATGATGTGGGGGGTTGGGAGGCTAGACTGCCTACCATATAGCAATGAAGCCACAGGGAAGGGGCTCAGCTGCAGAATAGCATCCATGATAGTCCTAGAGGAAGAAACAGCTCTCATGGAGGCAGCAAGGTGAGCGTGAAGCATCTGAGAAAGGAAGAGATGTGATTTCTGAGGTTTAGGCTTCAGAGGGAAATACTTGTTATAGTAGTAACCACTGCTATAACAAATTCTGTTGTTATTATAAACACAAGCACGTGCACACATGCACACACACGCAAACTGACAATATTAGATACACAAGTAACAGATATCCATAGATGCCTTCATTGACAAAACTTACATAATTTTTACTTTATAGATTTAAAAATTAAATTTGGATTGGTAACTTATGAGCACCCAGAGACAATTTGCATGGTACTACTCTCTCCACCTGATCCCTTGACTTTCTTTATTCCTTCCTTTCTAATATCTGTGACCCATATTCATTTCATTTGTATTTGAGTACTGCCATTGATACGTTGTGGACATAGTCTAAGCTCAATGATGCAATGGAGTTAAAATAATAGCTGAACTTTTCTTGTGGAGTTTCACTTCCTGAACACTCAATTGACCAGGAGTCAAAGCACCTGTGCACTAGCATAAGTCCTACTAATGAGTATCCACGTGCTTAGTCCCGTTTGCTAACTCATTTAGATAACTTCTGAAGGAATTTAAGCCTTGATTTTTCAAATGTAAAATGGAGCTAAGAATATATTTTCTGTCCACCCAATAAGGCTGTGGGATCACGTGAAATCATATACATGAAAGCTTTTTACAAACTGTAAAGTGCTATAAAATATCCTTGAATTTGTACTTATGGTCAGAAAGTATGAACTTTTATCTAGAACAAAAGTGAAATGATAACACGAGGTGATTAGATGGAATTGTAAAGATAAAAACCAGGGCCAGCCGAGTGGCTCAGTTGGTTAAGAGTGTGAGCTCTGAACAACAGAGTTGCTAGTTTGATTCCCATATGGGACAGTGAACTGCATCCAAGCTGAGCTGTCACTGAGCTGCCAACAGGTGGCAGGATGACTCATCTTGTGAGAGCACGTGCTCCTAACAACAAGGTTGCTGGTTCGACTCCCACATGGAATGGTAGTCTATGCCCACCCACAACTAAGATTGACCTTGATTTGAGCTGCCCTGAGCTGCCTATGGGTGGCTGCATGGTGACTAGACTTGGAGCTGAGCTAGCTGTGCCTTCTACAACTAAGATTCAAGGACAATAACTTGGCTGATCCCCTTCCCCAATGCCCCAATAAAATTTTTAAAAAAAACAAAGAAACATAATAATCAGACAACTGTCTGCAAGAACTAAATCAAAATGACAAAATCAGCAATAAGAATGTTTAATTAATGTGATTCTATTTACATCACTGCTGAAGTCTGGTAGAGGCATGGTGACATTTGAATTTTGTAAAATTGTCAATATACTGTTGATTTAATACCAAAAGTTTACCTAGTGAATATCACAAATGCTAAGCTAATGTTGAGACATGATAATACCACCTTCCTGTTATACCCCCAAAATCTGTACCATGCTTTAAGTTTCATTTTCTGTTTATGATGCATTCTTCAAAGTTATGAGGCAAATAATAGAAAGGACAAGTCAACAATGAACACTCTTTCCCGAAAAGTAAACAATGAATTGGACTGCTGTTGAGTATCACATGTAAAAACAAATGAGATAATTTTTCTGCCCATCTTGGCATTAAAAGCCCTCAGCATTCAGATTCTGAGTTTTCTTTGTTGAAGTACACCAAAAGAACTGGAAGAAATTCAGAAAACAGCAACCAAATTAAAAGGTTTAGTAAATAAAGATGGGTTGAGAGAACAGGGTCATCTTAATTATGAGAAAAGCAAAACAAAATGCATGACAAAAAGTCAAGGGAAAATAGATAGTAAGTTCAGAACCATTTTATAGAGCAAGTAATGGATAAAATATTATTCATTAAAGCTCTTTATGTTGGACCCACTGTTACAAAATAAAATATACAGCGACATGACAATTATCCAATTCCAGTTTAGCAGAAAAGGTCCCATTTTTAAGAATTAACCTGAGGATCATAACTATAACATTCCACAGTGCCAATTCTTTTGACATGACTAAGTTACTTCCATTCTTTCTTTTTTCCATGAATGGCAGAAATAAAGATGCAAATACCCTAGACACCACCCCTCAATGCTAATAAATACTAAAGTGTAAACAGTGCAAAATAAAGGTAGACATTACAAAATAAACAATTTGTATTTTATTGCTAAATTATCCAAAATCTCATGGAAGAGTCACCCCTCTATTGTAAAGAGTCACCCCTCTATTGTAAAACAGTAACACCCAAAATCATGACTGCAGGGAGACTAGTAAAAGATGTTTCATCAGAAATAGAATGGTTTCCATATTTCTGTACAGTGGGCAATTAATGTTCACTGTGGACACCAGGGAGGAAGTATTTATTCCTGACAAAGATTTAAAATTTCCCACACTTCTGTTGCCCCTGAAGTTGCTGCTACCAAAGAGTTGCCAAAAAGAACACAGACCCAAGTGGAAGACTGAGAAGTGACGTGAGGAAAGAGGACCACAGCATCACATGGTCAGAGAGAGCATTGGGGAGAATGTAGACAAAAATCGGGTCTTAAAAAATCTGTCAGTTGAGAAAGATTCAGTACATTGCATTCTGATTAAATACATATGCCTGAAATAAAAGGTAAGGATAAAAAAGTAAACAGACATTCTACTGAAGATCACACAGGACAAGGGAAATTATAAGGCACATGGAAAAAGAACCCTGACCAGGCCTGATGTATTTTTCTCCGCTGATTTAAGATTATATTACTAGTCCCTCAAAGAGAAAAATCTGATAAGATGTGGCAGATATATCTCGTTTAAAAAAAAATGCTTCTAATAATAAAAATAAAGAAAATTTCCTACACATCATAAGTAATATTTATCAGAAACCAACAGAAAATATTTAAAGGTGACCTACTAAAAATATTCCCAATAAAGCCAGGGGCAAGACAGAAATGACTGAGAGTCATCAATACATAGTTTGGAGAGTTTAGGTCTTGCAACAAAATTCAAAGAAGAGTTAGCTAATTGATTACATTTTGGAAGAGACAAGATTATTATTATTTGCAGATAATGTAATTTTACATCTAGGAAATCCAAAAGAAATAACTAAAATTTTATTTTTTAATATTTTGTTTTTGTTTTTTGTTTTTTTTTGTTTTTTTTTGTGTGTGTTTTTTAGAAAGAAAGTGTCATGTGTGAGAAAAATCTAAAGGTTGGAACGTGTAAGATTTCATGATATATTGTGTGCGGGTAGAAAAAGTAAAGGAGATATCAAAGTCCAAAGTTGTAACTTGGATAGTGGGTCTACTTCTACCCCAGTACAACCACTATACTGGAGGCACAATCATCTCTGGCCTGTGTTACTGCAATGACTCCATTCTTTCCCCTCCAGTCAATATCCTCACAGTTGCTGGATTGATGTTTTCTAATTAAGATGTAACTGACATAACATTATATTAATTTCAGGTGTACAACATGGTTTGATATTTATATATATTGCAAAATGATTACTACAGTAAGTCTAGTTAGCATCCATCACCACACATATTTTTTTGTGTGTGTGAAGAGAGCTTTTAAGATCTATTCTCTTAGCAACTTTCAAATATATAATACAGTATTATTAATTATAATCACCAAGCTGTACTTTACATCCCATTGACTTATTTATTTTATAACTGGAAGTATGTACCTTTTGACCCTCTTCACCCATTTCATGCACTCTCTGTCCCCCACTTTGGCAACTATCAATCTGTTACCTGTATCTATGAGATTGGTTTCATGGGTTGTTTTAGATTCTACATATAGGAGTGATCATACAGTATTTGTTTTTTGCTTGAGTTATTTCACTTAGCATAATACACTCAAGATCCATACATGACATAAATGGCAAAATTTCACTCTTTATGTCTGAATAATATTCCATTTTGTGTGTGTGTGTATGTGTGTGTGTGTGTGTGTGTGTCACATTTTCTTTGTCATTCATCCATTGATGGACACTTAGGTTGGCTATTGTAAACAATGCTGCAGTGGATGTGAGATGCATGTCTTTTCGAGTTAATGTTTCCATGTCCTTCAGATATATACCCACAAGTGGAACTCCTGGACCATATGGTAGTTCTATTTTTATGTTTTTGAGGAACCTTCATGCTGTTTCCATAGTGGATGCACCAATTTACATTCCCACCAATAGTACACCTGTTCTCCACATCGTGACTAATGATTATTTCTTAACTTTTGATAATGGCCATTCTAACAGGTATGAGGCAATATCTCATTATGGTTTTGATTTGCATTTGCCTGGTGATTAGTGACGTTGAGCATCTCTTCATGTACTTGTTGTGCATATGTATGACTTCTTTAGAAAAATGTCTATTCAGATCTGCTACCCATTTTTTAATTGGATTGTTTGTGTGTTTGGGGGTTGGCATAGAGTTGTACAAGTTCTGTATATATTTTGGATACTAACTCCTTATCAGATATATGATTTGTATTTAGTAGATTGTCTTTTCATTTTGATCATGGTTTCCTTTGCTGTGCTAAGATAATTTTATAACTGGCTTCCAGTCAAGATGATGGAGTAGGTAAATACTATGCTTGCCTCTTCTCACAACCACATCAAAATTAAAACTAAACCAGAGAACAACCATAATTGAGAACCAACTGAAGTCCAGGTGAACAGAAGCCCTATACTGAGAATATACAGAAGTCACATTGAGATTGGTAGGAGAGGCGGAGATGTGGAACAGGTTGGTCCCACACCTGCAGGTGGCAGTTAAAAATCAGGAGGGATATCCAGGCTGTGGAAGTCCCCCATGAGGAGCAAGGGTTCTGAGCCCCACATGGCTCCCCAGCCCAGGGTTCCAGTGCTGTTAAGAGAAGTCCCCACAATTTCTGGCTATGAAAACCAGCAGAGATTGTGGCTGAGTGAGATGGAGGGCTGCTGGAGACCCAGGCATTCCTCTTAAAGGGCCCTTCATGAATGTACTCACTGACCAACTCACTCATTCTCAGTTCCAGTGCTGGGGCAGCAGCTTAAAATGCACCAAGTAACATATAGGGAGGGACTGAACTGTCTGGTTTCAGGGTGAGGACTGGAGAAGCAGCTATCTCCCAGACAGAAAGGCTGGTAGAATCCACTGTCCCTTTATTACCTCCCCACTCCTGGAGTGGAGACACTGGGGTACACCACATCTGAATCTCCATTAGCCTAGTTAACGCTGTTCACCACCCCACCCTGGTGATTCTCTGAGACCCCACCATAGCAAACTTTCTGGCCCACCCAAGCTGCTTCCAGTGGCCTTTCCATACAAATGGCCTGTCTTGGCTCATGCTGTGGGCTTTCCTAAAATCTCTTAAAGGTTCACAACCCCAAACAAGCAGCATCTGGCCTCAGCAAGCCCCATACCCCTTGCTAAGCAGCTCCAAGACTAGCACTAGTGTTTCCTGATATCAGTTCACAGCTTACCCTCTCCCAGGCACCTCTAAGCCCAGCACAAGTGGCAGACACTTGCAGATCACTTTGTAGCTCATACCAACTGACCCCAGGCAAGGCACAAGAAGTGGCTAAACTTGGTCTGCAACAGAGTCCCTCCCAAAAAGCCCCAGAACCAATACACCTGGTGGCCAGCTTCAGATCACACCAGAGTGCCAACCACCCCTCCACAATTGACACACCCAAAGGGCAGACACCAGAATCCCACTAAAATGAATCCTGCTCCATAAGGGCAGCCCCTGCCCAACAGTTCCTCTAATGTATTCACAACCTATTCACAACAGATTCAGCAGCCTGAGGGTCAATCTCTCCCACTGATGTGCAAACAGCAACCAAGGCTCAACTACAACAGGAGGTTACATACAACCCACATAAGGGACACTCCTGGAGCACTCAGCTCAAGTGACAAGAAAGACTGCACCACTGCAACCTATAGGATGCCTACTTCATAAGGCCATTCAACTAAGACATAGCAGCCTTACCTAATACATTGAAACAAACACAGGGATACCACCAAAATGGGGAGAAAAGAAACATGTCCCAAATGAAAGAAAAGAACAAAGTTCTAGATAAAGAACTAAACCAAATTAAAACAAGCAATCTACCAGATGCAGAATTCAAAACACTGGTTACAAGGCTGCTCACTGATCTCAGGGAAAATTTCAACAAAGGGAGAAGAAATATAAAAATGGAGATAGGAAGAATTAAAAAGAATCAGTCATAAATAAAAAATATAATAACTGAAACAAAGAACACATAGAGAGAATCAACTCTATACTAAATGAAGTAGAGGATCAAATCAGTGATTAGGATGAGAAGGTAGCAGATAACACCTAATAGGAACAGAAAGAAAAAAAAAAGTCCAAGATAATGGGACAACATCAAGCATACCAACATTAGCATCATAGGGGCACCAGAAGGAAAGAGAGAGAGAGAGAGAGAGAGAGCGCAAGAATTGAAAACAATTTAAAGAAATAATGACAGAAAACTTCCCTAACCTGGCAAAGGAAATAGACATACAAGCCCAGGAGGCACAGAGAGTCCCAAACAAGATCAACCCCACCAAGACACATCATAATTAGAATGCCAACGGCACAGAAAGAATCTTAAAAGCAGCAAGAGAAATTCAGTTAGTTACTTACAAGGAAGCTCCCATAAGACTGTCCTCTGATTTTTCAACAGAAACTTTGCAGGCTAGAAGGGATTGGCAGGTAATAATCAAAGTGATGAAAAGCAAGGCCCTATAGCAAAGATTACCCAGCAAAGCTATCATTTAGAATTGAAGGACAGAAAAAGAGATTCCCAGAAAAAAAAAAAAGCTGAAGGAGTTCATCACCAGCAAACCAGAATTACAAAGAATTTTGGAGGGACTTCTTTAATAAAACAAAACAAAACAAAACAAAACAAAAAACAAAATATGAATAGTATTGGTGTCGAAAAAGCCATGATGCATTTTTGCAATGAAAAACATAGAAAAAATATGTCATGACTTTTCTGACAACCCAATAAAATGGTAACAACTACATATCTATCAACAATTACTTTCAATGTAAATGGAATAAATGCTCTAATCAAAATATATAGGGTGGCTGAAAGGATAAGAAAACAGGACCCTTACCTAGGCTGCCTACAAGAGACTCATTACTAATCAAAAGACACACACAGATGGAAAGTAAAGGGATGGAAAAATATATTTCATGAAAATGGAAACAAAAAACAACAAAAAGCTAGGTTAGCAATACAAAATAGACTTTAAAACAAAGGCTATCAGTATAGAAAAAAAGGAATCCCACTTCTGGGTATTCATCTGAAGAAACACAAAACACTACTTCGAGGGGACATGTGCATCCATATCATTGCAGCATTATTGACAATAACCAAGTTATGGAGGTAACCTGGGTGTTCATCAATGGATGAATGGATAAAAAAGAGGTGGTACATATATACAATGGAATATTACTCAGCCATAAAAAATGAAATCTTGAAACAACATGGATGGACCTAGAGGATACTGTGCTGAGTGGAGTAAGTCAGACAGATAAAGACAAACACCATATGATTTCACTGATATGTGGAATCTAAAGAACAAAATTAATGAACAAAGAAAACAGAAAGAAGCTCATAGCTATGGGAAAGTTTTGATGATTGCCAGCTGGGAGAGTCATGGGTGTTTGGGGGGGATAGGGGGGCGGACAGTGAGAGAAAAAGGGGAAGGGATTAAGAAGTATAAATTGGTAGTTACAAAACAGTCATGGGGATGTAAAATGTTGCATAAAGAAAATAGTCAATAATATTGTAATAACTATATATGGTGTCAGATGGGTATTAGATTTATAAGGGTGATCACTTCATAGTTATATAAATGTCTAACCACTATGTTGTACACCTGTGTTGTCGCCGGGGGTTTGAGGGTGCAGTTTCGGTGGTGAGATGCCCAACATGAAGAAGGCATGCAGAGCCGATATGAGGAGGAACCAGCAGTGTTTAATCAGCAATAACAACCATTATACAGAGGTTTTGGGGGAGGAGAGTGCACCGAGTGTGCATGCTCCCTCCCACAGGTGCAAAGCATGTTTACCAAAAGGGCTTATGTAACCGGAGCCAGGCCGCCTGCGTAGCAGGCTCTGAAGTCAAGGCCGTCTGGCCGGGGGTTGGGCTCCATGTGTCAGCTTGTACATGCCTGGACATTCCCGGGCCATCCCAGGACCTTCCCGGTGCGCTCTTTAAGGTCCATCGGCAGGGGTCAGGGTCCGAGGGTCAACCTGCGCACAGCTGGACATTCCCGGGCCGGCCCAGGACCTCCATCACACGCACCTAAATGTGCCTGAGCCCTGTCAACCGGAAACTAATATAATCTTGTGTGTCAAGTATAATTGAAAATGTTTTTTTAATTATTTAAAAAACTTGAACTGAAAAAACAATTTAGAATGAGTTCTATAAAATATTTCCATACAAGAAAATACACAAAAAGCAATAGTCTTCTTTTATGAATAAAATAATTTTAAGTTTGGAAATAAAATGAGGCAAAAGATCAAATTTATATTAGTACCAAAATTTGGTAAGAACTCTTCAGTAAGAATTTAACAAGAAAGGAATCAAATCTATAAGAAGAAACCGATATAGCCTTGCTAAAGAGCATAAAGGAAAAAATATATCGTGTTTCTAGATGGGAATACTAAACCCTATTCAGTTATAAAAGATTTATATTATTAGATAAATTTAATGATATTCCAAACATAAGCTTGACTTTTTTTTCTTTTATGAAATCTAACAAATGAATACAAAAGCTAAGAAAATTTTGAAAAAGAATAATGAACAAGAAATGATGTGGCCCTCCAGATATTAAAATCTATTTTTTCAATTAATATATAATCTCTAATTCAGGTATAAGAATAGAGAAATAAATCAGTGGACTAGAACACAGACTACAAGTAATTTGAATATGTATTATAATCTATATATGATAAATTTGGTATTTTATATCAGTGAGGAAAGGATTTTTTATTCAATAAGTAGTACTGAGACAATTAGTTCTCACAAGGAAAAGAATAGTTGAATTCTTATACTTATACCATTGTGAATGACAACTCATTTAAGATGTAAATGTAAAAACAACAAACCTGCTAACATACTAGAAATATAGAAAATAAAATTTTATATAATGGAAGCAATGCAAATCAAAAGAAGCAGATGCCATTCTTCATGTATCAGCTTGACAAAATTTAAAAGATTAAAGGTGATTTAAAAGTGGCAGAACAGACGCTCTGTCATATTGTTGAAGGCATGAACAATTAAAAAGGTGCATACACTATGACCCAGAAATCATTTTTTTTTTTAATTTTATTTTATTTTTAATTAGTTTCAGGTGTACAACACAGTGCAATAGTTATACATTTTACCCCTCAAAGTGACAACCCCCCCACCCCCAATAGTTTCAGGTGTACAACACAGTGCAATAGTTATACATTTTACCCCTCAAAATGACAAACCCCCCACCCCCAATACACCCCCCCACACCCCCCCATATCATATATGTCTATTACTCTTCCTCTGACTCTCTTCCACAGTATAATCCACATCCCGTGACTATCTATATATATTCAATTACAGTAGGTATACCACCTCCACTTTAGTAATACAGTGCAGTGATCAAACCTCTACTCCATCCATGAAATGGTCTCCCTAACAAGACCTATGATCATCTGACATTCCACAGAATATTTACAACATTATTAATTATATTCCCCAAACTGTTTTTCCTATCCCAGTAGCAATATTGTAGTTGCCTATTTTTGCTGTCTAATCCCTTCCCCTTCTCCCTCATTCCCATTCCTCTCCAAATTAGCAACCCTGATTTTTCCTCTATATCTATGAGACAGTTTCTGTTTACTTTGCTCATTCATACAGTTTTTCATATTCCACATATAAGTGAGATCATATGGTATTTGTCCTTCTCTGACTGACTTATTTCACTCAACATTATAGTCTCTAGGTCCATCCATATCATTGCAAATGGCACGATTTCATTCTTCTTTATAGCGGAGTAATACTCCATTATATAAATATACCACAGTTTCTTAATCCAGTCATCTACTGACGGGCATTTTGGTTGTTTCCAAGTCTTAGCTATTGTAAATTGTGCTGCTATGAACATCGGGTGCATAACTTTTTTAATAAGTGTCTTGGTTTTTTCAGGATAAATACCTAGGAGTGGAATTGCTGGGTCAAAAGGTAGCTCTATTTCCAGTTCTTTGAGATACCTCCATACTGACTTCCATAGTGGCTGCACCAATCTGCAGTCCCACCAACAGTGCAGCAGGGTCCCCTTTTCCCCACAGCCCCGCCAGCACTTGTTGTTTGTTGATTTGTTGATGATAGCCATTCTGACTGGAGTGAGGTGGTATCTCATGGTGGTTTTTATTTGCATTTCCCTAATGACCAGTGAGGTTGAACTTTTTTTCATATGCCTGTTGGCCATCTGTATGTCCTCTTTAGAGAAATGTCTCTTCATATCTTCTGCCCATTTTTTAATAGGGTTGTTTGTTTTTTTGGTGTTGAGTTTCATGAGTGTTTTATAAATTTTGGATATTAACCCCTTATCAGATATATCGTTGGCAAATATATTCTCCCATTCAGTAGGCTTCCTTTTTGTTTTATTAATGGTTTCCTTTGTTGTGAAAAAACTTTTAAGTCTGATATAATCCCATATGTTCATTTTTTCTTTTACTTCCCTTGCCCGTAGGGATGTATCAGTAAAAATATTGCTCCGTGTAATGTCTGCAAATGTACTCCCTATATTTTCATTTAGGATTTTTATGTTTTCAGGTCTTACATTTAAGTCTTTAATCCATTTTGAATTTGTTCTTGTATAAGGCGTAAGGAGATGATCCAGTTTCATTTTATTGCATGTGTCAGTCCAATTTTCCCAGCACCATTTATTGAATAGACTATCTTTACTCCAGTGTAAATTCTTGCTTCCCTTGTCATAGATTAACTGTCCGTAAATGCTTGGATTTATTTCTGGGCTCTCTGTTCTGTTCCACTGATCGATGTGCCTGTTTTTATGCCAATACCAAACTGTCTTGATTACTGTGGCCTTGCAGTAGGTTTTGATGTCTGGTAGCGTGATCCCCCCAACTTTGTTTTTATTCCTCAGAATTGCCGAGGCTATTCTGGGTCTTTTATGATTCCATATAAACTTTAGGATTATATTTTCTATTTCTGTGAAAAATGCCCTTGGTAGTTTGATAGGAATTGCATTGAATCTATATATTGCTTTAGGCAGTATGGACATTTTAACTATATTAATTCTTCCTATCCATGAGCATGGTAGGTGTTTCCATTTATTTGTATCTTCTATGATTTCTTTCTTCAATGTCTTATAATTTTCTGAGTACAGATCTTTCACTTCTTCGGTTAAATTTATTCCTAGGTATTTTATAGTTCTTGACGCAATTGTAAATGGGACAGTTTTCTTAATTTCGCTTTCCATTAGTTTATTATTGGTATATGCAAATGCCACTGATTTCTGAACATTGATTTTATATCCTGCTACTTTACTGAATTCGTCTATCAGTTCCAATAGTTTTTTGATGGAGTCTTTGGGGTTCTCTATATACAGTATCATGTCATCTGCATATAGTGACAATTTTACTTCTTCCTTGCCAATTTGGATGCCTTTTATTTCTTTTTGTTGTCTGATTGCTGTGGCTAGAACTTCCAGCACTATGTTGAATAAAAGAGGAAAAAGTGGACAGCCTTGTCTTGTTCCTGATCTTAAGGGGAATGGTTTTAGCTTTTCCCCATTGAGTATGATGTTAGCTGTAGGTTTATCATATATGGCTTTTATTATGTTGAGATATGATCCCTGTATTCCCACTTTGCTAAGGGTTTTTAACATAAATGGCTGTTGGATTTTGTCAAATGCTTTTTCTGCATCTATTGAAATGACCATGTGATCTTTATCCTTCATTTTGTTGATGTGGTGTATCACATTAATTGATTTACGGATGTTGAAGCAGCCTTGCACACTAGGGATGAATCCCACTTGATCATGATGTATGATCTTCTTAATATATTGCTGAATTCTGTTTGCTAATATTTTATTGAGAATTTTTGCATCTATATTCATCAGGGAGATTGGCCTGTAGTTTTCCTTTTTTGTGATGTCTTTATCTGGTTTTGGAATCAGGGTGATAGAGGCTTCATAAAAAGAGTTTGGGAGCCTTCCCTCCTTCTGGATTTTTTGGAATAGTTTGAGAAGAATAGGTGATAGTTCTTTTTTGAATGTTTGATAAAATTCACTTGTGAAGCCGTCTGGTCCAGGGCTTTTGTTTTTTGGGAGCTTGTCAATTACTGATTCAATTTCCTTGGTAGTAATCAGGGTATTTAGGTTTTCTGTTTCTTCTTGCGTTAGCTTTGGAAGGTTGTATGCTTCTAGAAAATTATCCATTTCATCCAGATTGTCAAATTTGTTGGCATATAGTTGCTCATAGTAATTTCTTAGAATTTTTTGTATTTCTGTGATGTCTGTAGTCATTTCCCCTCTTTCATTCCTGATTTTGCTAATTTGAGTCCTCTCTCTTTTTTTTTTGATGAGCCTGGCTAGAGGTTTGTCAATTTTGTTTATCTTTTCAAGAAACCAGCTCTTGGTTTCATTGATCTTTTGAATTGTTTTTCTGTTCTCTATATTGTTTATTTCTGCTCTGGTCTTTATTATCTCCTTTCTTGTACTCCCCTTGGGCCTCTTTTGCTGTTCTTTTTCCAGTTCCCTTAGGTGTAAGGATAACCTGTTGATTTGAGATTTTTCTTCCTTCTTTAGGTAGGCCTGCACTGCTATAAACTTCCCTCTTAGGACTGCTTTCGCAGCATCCCAGAGATTTTGGGTCGTGGTGTTTTCATTTTCATTTGTCTCGAGGTATCTTTTGATTTCCTCCTTGATCTCATTTGTGACCCACTCACTATTTAATAGCATATTGTTTAGCCTCCATTTATTTGTCAGCTTCCCGGATTTCTTCTTATAATTGATTTCTAGTTTCATAGCATTGTGGTCAGAGAATACAGTTGAAATGATTTCAATCTTCTTAAATTTATTGAGACTTGTTTTGTGGCCTAACATGTGGTCTATCTTAGAAAATGTTCCATGTGCACTTGAAAAGAACGTATATTCTGTAGCTTTGGGATGAAATGCTCTGAAAATGTCTGTTAAATCCAGCTGATCTAATGTGTCATTTAAGGTCGCTGTTTCCACATTGATTTTCTGTCTGGAGGATCTGTCCATTAGTGACAGCGGGGTGTTGAAGTCCCCTACTATGATAGTGTTACTGTTGATCTCTGTCTTTATGTCTGACAATATCTGTTTTATATATTTAGGGGCTCCTATGTTAGGTGCATAGATGTTTACTAGAGTTATGTCCTCTTGTTGGATCGATCCCTTCATTACTATGAAGTGTCCTTCTTTGTCCTTTGTTATATTCTTCAATTTAAAGTCCATTTTATCTGATATAAGTATCGCTACTCCAGCTTTTTTCTCAGTACCATTTGCATGAAATATTTTACTCCATCCCTTTACTTTCAGCCTGTATGAGTCTTTGGATCTGAGGTGAGTCTCTTGTATACAGCATATACTGGGGTCTTGCTTTCTTATCCATTCAGCCACCCTATGTCTTTTTATTGGAGCATTTAATCCATTTACATTTAATGTGATTATTGATAGGTGTGTATTTATTGCCATTTTCTTATTTGTGTTCGTAGTCTTTCATAGGTTGTTTTTCTCTTCTACTTAAAGAAGCCCTTTTAGCATTTCCTGCAAAGCTGGCTTGGTGGTAATGAATTCCCTTAACTTATTTTTTTCTGCAAAGCTCCTTATCTCGCCTTCGATTTTAAATGATAACCTTGCTGGATACAGCAATCTTGGTTGTAGGCCTTTATTTTTCATCACTTTGAAAACCTCCTGCCACTCTCTTCTGGCCTGCAAAGTTTCTGTAGAAAAGTCAGCTGATAATCTTATGGGGGTACCCTTGTAAGTAACTTGCTGCCTTTCCCTTGCTGCTTTAAGGATTCTGTCTTTGTCCTTAACCCTTGCCATTTTCACTAGAATGTGTCTTGGAGTGGGCCTGTTTGGAATCATCCTGGTTGGAACTCTCTGCACTTCCTGGGCTTGTATTTCAATGTCCTTTGCCAGGTTAGGGAAGTTTTCAGACATTATTACTTCAAATATATTCTCAATCCCTTGCTCCCTCTCTTCGCCTTCTGGTACTCCAATGACCCTTAGGTTATTGCGTCTGATGTTGTCCCCCAGCTCTCTTAAACTATTTTCCATGTTTTTCATTCTTTTTTCTTTTTGTTGTACCGCATGGGTGATCTCTGCTATTTTGTCTTCTAAGTCACTGATTCGATTTTCTGCTTCATCCAGTCTGCTAGTGATTCCATCAAGTTTGTTATTTAATTCAGTAATTGTGTTCTTAAGTTCTAGCTGGTTGCTTTTCATGATTTCTCTATCCTTCTTTATATTTTCATTAATTTCCTTGAACATTCTAATAATCAGTGTTCTGAACTCTGTCTCCGATAGGTTGGTTACCTCTATTTCCTCTATTTCCACTGATTCAGGAAGTTTCTTCTGTTCTTTTATTTGTGTTATGTTTCTTTGTCTCCCCATTCTGGCTTACTCTTTGTGTTTGCTTCAATATAACAGATAGATCCCCCAGATTTCTCAGTCTTTTCTGGGTAAACTTATATGGTGTGTGTCCTTTATATTTGAATTACTCAGTCTCCCTATTCTCCTGTGCTTGTATCTGAGGTGTTCCTTGTGTCGTGCGTCCTCACTTGTTGAAGTTTTAGTTTTGATTACTTTTGGTTTGTCAGTAGGTGGGATTGACTCCCAGATTGATTAGCTGTGAGGATCAGCAGCTTCTGCAGTTTATGAGCTGCTGTGAGAGGATTGACCCCTCTGATGAAACTTGGACCCTATGGGTCTTAGTACCTGTAGTAACTTCTTTTTGGGTGTGACTCTTGTATGTCAAACCCAGAAATGCTCTGGTTTTATCTAAAGTTGGCCTCCGGGTATGATGATTCTTGTGTCTGTTTGTTTGGACCCACTGCTGCAGAGTGATTTTAGAGCATAACAGATCAACAAGAACAACCTCCGCAGCCACCAAAGGAAACCAAATGCTCGCACAATTAAAAACAACCAACCATCAAACTACAGTCAACTTGTACAGAAATATCAATCATACTAATGAAGAAACCAAACAGAAACAAAACAAAAACCACATACTCAATAATAACAGAAGAGGAAACAAAATAAAATACAATATCCTAAAATAAAAAATAGAATAAACATGAGAAACCGATTAGCTATACCTAAAAAATAAAAAATAAAAATAAACTAAAATAATAATAAAAAAAGTAAGAAAAATTTAAAAAATAAAATTTGCAGAAAAAAGGAAAAGAGGAAAAGTATAGCAGTGAGAAGAATGAATAAAATAAGAGAGAAAGTGAGGGTGGGGAAAAAAGAAAAAGAAAAGAAAGAAAAAGAAAAAGAAAAAAGAAAAAAAAAATATATATGTATATATTTGTCTACACACCCATATATATGGACATATATTCACCTATATACACCTATATATATGCCTATATTAAAAACTACAATATGATTATAATGAAATAGAAATAAAAACCAAAAACAACCAAGATAAGCAGCCAATAAAGGGAAAACAAAACAGAATAAAACCAAACAAACCAAAAATACCCGTGCTGGTCTAGGCTAAAGTCCACCAAGCTCTCTTCAGATTGTCTGCTGTACAAAAATTCCTGTGCGTCTTGTGGGAACAGTAGGCCACCTGATGCCTAGCGTGATCCTGGCACTGCAGGTTTGCTGTACTTGAGTGTGGTTGTGACGTGTGATTGGTGGTTTTTACAAAGTCACTGCCTTTTTGCTTTTGCCTGTCCCAAGGCAGGCTGCACCCCCAAAGGCTCAATGAGTGTCTCTGGGCACCCTTTGGGTTGACAGCCGTGGAGAATTAAAGAATTCCTCACTACCAAAAGCCTGCTGCTAAGAATCTGTTAATTAGTGCCTCAGCAGATGAACCTGCCCTGCCTCCCAAGCCTTGCCTAAAGGTGGGGCGGGGTGGGTAGTCTCACTCTGCTGCCTTTACTGGGTGGAAATTCTCAACCCCCTGCAGGTAAGGATATCTTCCTAGTCTGCCCCTATTGCTCCCTTCAGGAGTCAGTTTAAGACTGTCTTGGCGGGGGACAAAGTTTGTGGGAGTGGGTGAGTTATTGGGTTGTTTTTTTTTTTGCTTTCTGTTCAAGAGTAGAAAAAGGGAAAAAAAATAAAAAACATAAAAATAAACAAAGCCACAGTTCCAATACTGTTTCAAGCTAAGGCCTTTGCCTCTTATGCTCCAGCGGAGTTCCTGCTGCTCTCCCAAAGGGTCTGCCGGGATTTAGGGAATTGCGCGCACCCTACCGTGTGGCCAAGATCCCCGCTCCGCGTCTCTCGGGGACCTGCGTCTCCACCCGGCGCACTGCTTGTCCGAGCAAGTCCTCTTTTTCCCCTGCTCCCGGGTTCCAGGCTTCTGCCTCGGAGCCGGCGCGCCCGCTCGGAAATCCTGCTGCTCTCCCAAACGGTCTGCCGGGATTTAGGGGACTGCGCGCACCGTGCCGCGTGGCTCCGATCCCCGCTCTGTCTCTCCGGGATCTGTGACTCCAGCCGGCGCGCTGCGTCTCCGCGGGCGAGTCCTGTGTTTCCCCTGCTCTCGGGTTTAAGGCTTCTGCCTCGGAGCCGGCGCGCGTCCGCGCCGTTCTCCTGCTGCGCTCCTGGAGGGACTGCCGCCGGGGTTCAGGGGACTGCGCGCACCTTTCCACGCGGCTCCGATCCCCGCTCCGTCTCTCCAGGACCTGCGTCTCCGCCCAGCGCGCGCTGCTTCTCCACAGGCAAGTCCTCTGTTTTCCCCTGCTCCCGGGTTTCAGGCTTCTGCGCTCCGCGGGACCCGGTGGGCACAGAGACTGATCCCTGAACCAGGAGGGTGCAGGGACTGATCTTGCCCTGTCGCTGCGGGGCTCTGCACCCTGCTTCCTGGGGAACGCGGGTGCAGCTCGCACCTCTGCACAGTCGTCTCCTCTCTCTCCTCCCGCACTTGCCCGGCCTGAGCTTCTGCCTCAGACCGCAAACCAACGCGCTCTTGCTGAACTCTAGGTGGGCCGCGGGCCGCAGGGAGCGGGCCGGGGCAACACTCACCGTGACTCAGCAGCCGCGGGTGCGGGCTGCACCTCACGCGTCTCGCCGCCTTCTTCCCCTACTCGCCCGGCCTGCCCACCTTCCAGCAATCCTTGTGTGGAACTCTTAGTCGCTCTGTGTGATGAGTAGATGTCTCTTTGAAGCGTATTAGAAGTTCAAATTGTGGATATTTCCAGGGGAGATTTCATGGAGCCCTCCTCACAGCCGCCATCTTGCCCCTCCCACCTAAGCACAACTCCAGAAATCATATTTTTAAGAATCTATTCTTTGAAAATGATGGCAAGAATATCCAGTCAAAAATTTGTTTACTATAGCAAATTACTGGAAACAACTTTAAAATCCACCAGACAATAATTAAACAAATCATAATGTGTCTAGAGAATGGAATACTCCGCAGTGATTTAAAAAAATGAAATGGATAACCTGGAAATAGGTCCTGAAAATATTGTGAAATGTTAAAAGCAATCTTTTATCTATTATGTAGAGCATGGTTCTATTGACAGGATAAGCTGGTTACTCCAAGGAAAGCATGGAGACTGGCTGACTGCAACCTTCCACTCCTATGGATGAAACCCCTGAGGTTACAACAGTGTTTGTCTCCAGGAATGAACAATGTTTGAGTCAAAGAGACACAGTGGTAACCCAGAGGAGATGACTCCTTGGATGACCAGGCAGATGTTAGGGCCAAAAAAACAGCTGATGAGGCATTATTCCCATCTCGTCACTCTGGCTGAAAACAGGTATAGGGCCTTGGCCGATGATTCCAACCTTCTTCCCAGCTGGCTACTGATAATTTAGTTGGAATTCTCAACCATACTGATGAGTTCTGATGAAAACCGATGCCATAAGGGGGAAAGAAAACAAAAACACCCAATAGGAATTGGTACATGAGTAAAAATAACTACTTACACTATCAGAAAAGCTATTTAAAATAAAATTTAATTATAATTAAAGTAATTATAAAGTAATGCAAACAGGTATTTCATTTAGGAAATATGGATAGGAGATTATGAAAAAAGAAGCAATATATTTGTTGAAATTAAACAAAAACAAACTTTGATAAATAGCCTAAATAGCTACATCTGAAGAAACAAATCAGTGAGTTGGGAGAGAAGATAGAAAAATTTTCCCAGAACACATCACAAATGTATGAAGTTTAAAAATAGAAAAAAATAATTGGAGGAAATTTCCCAAAAAAGCCGACATCCACTCAGGATGGTTTCCAGAAGAAAAGGCTGGAGAGAACGAAAAGGAACCCACTGAATAGAAAAAGAAAATTAGAAGCATATAATCACAAAATAATTTACAACGATTACAGTAAAGTAGAATTAAAGGGAGATGGGAATAAGTAAACGAATTTTTTTGTAATAATTAAAAGTGCTGTGTGGTTTTAAAATTTTGTGTGTAAAAGATACTTCCGGTAAAATGGCACAATAGACAGACGCTGTGCTAACTGCCTCCCAGGATCACACCAAAATTACAAGCAAATTATACAGCATTCAACCGTGGAGGTCCCCGGAACACTGAAGGAACAGAACCACTAAACAAAGAACTTAAAGAGGAAGCCACATGAGGTCTGGTAGGACGGGCGGAGACGAGACAGGGCGAGCCCCGTGAGGGAAGCACCAGCCGTGGGAAGCTTGTCTGGTTGGGGGAGAGACCCTCTGGCCGCACACCAAGCTCTCCAGCCCAGAGCTCCTTTGTCGGGAGAGAAGTTCTAAGATAGCTGGCAGTAAATTAGTGAGGACTCCCTTTGCTCAGCTCAGTGAGGCTAAGAGCAGCTGGAGAATCAATGGGGCCAGCGCCCCGGCTTGCTCGCCGGTGAGCACTTACCTGGTTCCTGGTGGAGGCAGTGGCTGTGTGAGCCGGACCTGGGAGCCTGCGGGGACGGACTGAACTGAGCACCTTTGGTGCAAAGGCTGGAGGTTTTTCAACTGTTGTTCCCATGGTGTGGAGCCTGCACGCGAGTGGTGTGGGGAAGGCGCCATTTTGTCGGGCTTGGGCCCTCCCATGAAGGATCAGGTCCGAGACCTAATTGGTCTGGTGGAATTGGCGCAGAAGTGCGTGCGTGCGCCTGTGGCCTTGGATCCCCACCCTCTGCCCGGCTTATACTGCGTTGCCAGGGAAACGCTGGGCGGGTGCCCTCCGGGTCAAACAGGCTGCTCACTGAGACCGGGGAGTGCGCAAGCCGCCTGGAGTCCCCGCTCTCCGCACTCCGCTTACAGAGTTGCCAGGCTGGTGATTGGTTGTCGGGCTGCTCGGCCTGATCTGCGAGCAGCTGATTGGGACAGGCTGAGACTTGGAGTTTTCCTGGGAGTGTTGGGCCGTGAGCTGTGTGCCTGCGTGATCCAGCCAGGGCTCTCCTGGTGATCTATCTAATACATCAAAGCAATCCCAGAGCAACAGCCAGAATGGGAAAACAAAGAAACATGTCACAAGTAAAAGATCAGAAGAAACCTCCAGAAATGGAACCAAATGAAACAGAGGGATCCAACCTTTCAGAGACAGAGTTTAGAACACTGATGATAAGAATGTTTAAGGAACTTAGCGAGGACATAAAGGATAGGGAAACCATAAAAAACAACCTGTTAGAACTAAAGAATACAATAACTGAAATGAAGAACACACTCGAAGGAATCACCAGTAGAGTAGATGAAGCAGAGGAGTGGATCAGCGATTTGGAAGATAAATAGCAGAACTCACCCTGTTGGCACAGCAAAAAGACCAAAGAATAAAAAACAATGAAAATAGTTTAAGAGCCCTATGGGACAAGGTGAAGCGCAACCACCTTCAAATCATAGGGATACCAAAAGGAGAAGAGAAGAAGCAAGGGGTCGAGAATGTATTTGTAAAAATAATGACTGAAAACTTCCCTACCCTGGTGAAGGAAATCAACATACATGCCCAGGAAGTGCAGAGGGTTCCAAACAAGCTGAACCCAAACAGGTCCACACCAAGACACATCATAGTTTAAATGGCAAAGGTTAAAGACAGAGACAGAATCCTAGAGGCTGCAAGAGAAAGACAGCAGGTTACATACAAAGGAACTCCTGCTAGACGAACAGCTGACTTGTCTACAGAAACTCTGCAGGCCAGAAGGGAGTGACAGGAGATATTCAAAGTGACACAAAATAAAGGCTTACAACCAAGATTGCTCTACCCAGCACGGCTATTACTTAAAATTGAAGGAGAAATAACGAGCTTCTCAGAAAAGAATAAGCTTAAGGAATTACCACCAAGCCAGCATTGCAAGAAATGTTAAAAGGGCTTTTTTAAACATAAGAAAGGGGTAAACAAGCTAACCCAGAGAGAATTTAAGAAGATTGAAGTCATATCAAGCAGATATAAAGGAAAAACTGATGGTTGCTGGCTGGGAGGGAGTGGGGACGAGAGAGAGGGGGAAGGTTTTGGACGGTGTATGTGGGACTACAATGTTGCCGCAGGGATATGGGGGCAGTTCTGGGAATGTAATTGATGATGTTGTGAAGAGACTATTATTTTGCGAGAAATAAGTCAGTCGGAGAAGGACAGGTACCATGTGATCTCACTTGTGTGTGGAGTCTGAAGAGCTGAGTGAACGATCAAAGTAAACAGACTTGTAGATGTAGAGGAAAAACTGAGGGTTGCTAGTTGGGAGGGAGGTGGGGATGGGGGGAAAGGGGAAGGGATTAGACAGCATAAATAGACAACTACAATATTGCCACAGGGATATGAAACACAGTTCCGGGAATATAATAATGTAAAAATTTTGTGGCATGTCAGATAGTCACATGTCTTGTTAGGGAGACCACTTCATGGATGGAGTAGAGGCTTGATCACTGCACTGTACACCTGAAGCTGATGTTGTATAGTATTGTATGCCAACTGCAACTGAATATGTGGATGGTCACGGGATGTGGAGTATACTGTGGACGGGAATCAGGGGAGTTGTGATGGATATGTATGATATGGGGGGGGAGTGGGGTGGCGAACTGGGGGAGGGGGTTTTCACTTTGGGGGATAAAGAGTATAACTATTGCATTGTGTTGTACACCTGAAACTAATAAAAAAAGGAAAAAAATGTTTGCGTGTAACAGAAAGCTGTATGTATAGAAAGCATAGACTGTTATTCACAGAAAAAAACACAATTTTTATTATCTAATAAAATCCAAAATTAAAGAATTTTGACAATTATTCTTCTAGGTAGCTGCACAGATCAGGTAGACCTCAGAATCCAAAGGAAACACAAAACAAGTAAGCAGAACACCTTTAATGAGACTCATTCTGTCTTATATACGAGTACTATCAGCAAAATAAATCGTTACCACAATTCTACCCCTACTGATTTTACTAAAACAGGTGACAATTGTAACACAAAAGATTTGCTCTGCTCTATTGCAATCATTCTTGCAACTCTGTTGTTTAGTTCGGTGATAGTCTCAAATAGATGTAATGTGAGAGGCCAAGTTGTCATCATAAGAGAATCGTGAAGAGATTATCTAGACGAGAAACCCTACTTATCATCTTGGGCATTTATTCCAAATGATTGATTTGTTCATATACCATAACCATTACCTAGTTCTTTTCCATTCTTATAGTTGTAGTCTTATCTTAAATGAAGGGTGAGAATCTCACCATCTTTTTAGATAACCACAAGTCACATCCAGACAACGAGATAGTCACAAGGGTTTCACCCTCTCAACTGACAATAAGACAGTGAGGGTTTTTATACTGTATTTGTTGAAAAGGGCATCAGATAGGGCTCCATGTAATTTCACTTGCCATTTTCACCATCAATCTTTGCTTCAAAATTGTATTTTGGGGCCATAAATCAAACATAAACATTCTCACTTCAAGTCAAAGTATAGGAATGCCATCATTTTACATATCTATATACTGAGAAGGAAAAAAAAAAGCTACCTGAGGATGGCACCCAAGATGAAGTTGGTGCCAGGATGTGGGGGCCAGAGCAGATAGGGGCAGCAGTCACCAAGTGCAGTGCTGGCAAGAGAGGTCAATGAGACCAAACACAACGTCCCTTACATTTTCTGTCTAGTGATAGACTAAAGTTTGGCTTTTCCATAAGGTAAGTAAATATTAGAATAGGCCTGGTACAAAGCTGAGAAAAGTTAGAGTTTAAATGAGCTGCAAATTGGGCAGGCCGAGTGGCGCCGTGGTTAAGCGCTGGCTTGGGAAGCCAACGGCCCTGGTTCGGTCCCATGTATGAGGGCCAGTGACACTGCCCTCAAAAAACAAACATAAATGAGCTGTAAATCTATCGTTTTTGAAATTCTTTTATGAAATCACAAATAATAAGGAAGCCATAACCATGAAAATGCTGGAGGTGAAAGAAGCCAAGGTAAAGAATGAGTGATTTGAAAAGTTATTTCAAAGCAGTTTCCCAGTCCTTGCAGTTCTTTAGCAGCTTCTTTGAGGAAATGCCTATGCTAATGTGTGCGTGAGCAACAAATCTCCCCGAGTTTTCCACACAGTTGTTTCATGGCTCTTTTTTCTTCTTATGAAGACTTGACCCCCCAAGTGACATTTACCAACATCACCAAAATGAAATAAAATGCAACTAAAAACGCAAGCAATGTCCATCCTGATGTGAACTGTGACAGATTGTTTATTGCATTTCCTTAAAAGAACCCAAAGCCTCAGTTCCGCCATTGTTAAGTTGTAGAGGTTTAGCCCTTTTGGAGAGCAAGCCATCTGTCCTGCTATTCCCCTGCAGGAGATGGAACACCGCAAAGCTCTGTTATCTTGAAAGCACTTCTTTGGTAATTCTCAAGACTTCATTTCTCTATCCGGGATTGGTGATCGACTGCATGTGTTCTTCAGAATCAGAATTACTGTCCACAGGGAATCTGGCTCTCCCGATCCCTTTTAAGTCATGTTCTGTGTACTTTGAGACAGAATATTTGGAACGTGGCCCATGTCAAATGTCACGTATCTCAGAAAAAGCTTTTACTTCTCCTGAGATGGTTTGGTAAAAAGAGCCAGTGTTGTATTTCTAAAACATCTTTGTGCCATTTTCCCATCTAGTGACTGGGGTTGTCCTCTACCACCCATCCATAGTCCAGTGGTCTTCCTCTCCTTCTATTATCAATTCAAAGACTGATTTTATATTAATCATTTACACTTTAGTATGAGTGACTTGAATTGCTGTAATTATTCCTGCGAGATTTGTATTTAAGCCTCATTTCTAATTATGAAATAAAATATTTCATCCCTCATTAAACTAAGTATAGGCATCATATAAAACTTGCCCATTATGAATTCTCATTGTATTCCATGATCTTTTCTCTTGCATGAAAGAGAAAACAAGCAGAAGCCTGACTGGCCTGTGGCAGTGACTGAGGGCATCCGGAGCTGACTGACGGCACCATATTGTGGGTTTGTAGGGTGTGCACAGCTTCTGCACCCTGGGCCCACCCGCGCCAGCTCCACGCTTCTTGCCCATTGCTCCCTTCCCTCTAGTCTTATTCCTGGGCTCCCTTGATCTTTTATCATTCTCCTTCGCTAGACCCTACTATCTCAGTGATCAAACCCATTTACCTCCTGCTTTCTTTTCTCCCTGATTTATCTAAACCCCCAGATGCTTAGAGGGCATCATGTCCACATGACCCAAAGATCTACTTCCTCAAACCCTTCGGTTTATGTTGAGGGCCGTGTAGCCCAATATTGAGGGGCATGCAGGTTGACTTTAGTGGGCTTGGTGAATCTGAAAGTACTGTTGATTAGACATGTGTTCCTCAAATTTGTATTCCCTTGAAGCCTGTGTTTTTATTACGAAATGTGTGTTTTGTTAAGGTTTGTGATAAGTCTTGAAAGAACTTTAGGTACAGTTAAGCCAAAATTAAATATCAAAAGTGAGATTCTCTTTAGTATTCACACCCAGGATTACAGATTATGTAGAAACTGAGTCTGGGTCATAAAGAGATTATCATAGATGGGATTATAGAAAAGGTCACACTGTGCCCTAAGGAGAACAATTATAGGGACTAAAGGTCTTAAGAGAAAAATACATCAAGACCATGTGGAACTTAAACTTGTAATTGGATAATGGTCAAAAGTCCCTATAAAAAGGACATGTTATTGTAATAAAATGTGACACTTTTCTCTTTAACTCCCCCGGTGTCTCCACTGTCTCCCTTCTTTATTTTCCTCCCTCATTTTCTGTCTTTTACTGCAACAAACAGTTTCTGTCTTTCATTAACCGCCGACGCCGTGTCCACCTTCTTGAACCCTGGTCAGCGGAGGCTGGTCCCCCGCAAGTTTATAAATTACTAAAGCTGGGATTTCTGAATGTGGAAACGGGTCAGGAAGATGTGAGCATGAGAACGATGAAATGAATACCAGGAGGAAGATAAGCACATCTTATCTGAAAAGTGAACCTGAAAAGTGAAATGGACCCACATACTCCTCCTCCTTTCCTTCCTTCCCACATCCAAACCTTGAAGAGCCAGAGACAACTTGGAGCAGGAGGCAGCAAAGAGAAAAAGCAGGAAAAAAATGACTCTATTCATGTTTTCAGTCCCTTTATTATCAGATTCTCCCCATTTCACCCTTTTCATATAATTATGATAAATTATTAAAATCCCAATGTATTTGGTTTTATTATATTTTAAATTATATGTTCAGAGTGCATCAGGAAACACATTGCACATTTTCATGATGACACAAAAAGCTTATGATAACCAGGACCCCTTGAAGAAATTATTGATTCTAGAACTGGAGTATTCATGATTATACTGGGGTTATGGATTTTGGGGAAAGAATATCACAGAAGTGAAGTGTCACTTTCATCACAGCATATCAAGGGCACATACTGTCACATGCTTTATGACTGTTGGTGTTGAAACAAAATGGTGACATTTGAAGAGTTTAATCAGGCAAAATTTATCAATATTTTAACAGTAATAATCATAAAAAAGATAAAGGTCAGAAATACCCATACTTTAATCTGCAGACAGTGGTTGCGAGTTGAAACAGCAAATATACTAATGAAGAAGTATACACAAAACTCAGACACTAAAGTTTTATGATGTATGATTTTGGAGTTCTACACTGTCGGCTAGTGGGATTTCCACTAATATGTGGCAAATATCTAGAGGCAGAGGAAGAAAGATAAACAAGCAAGACACAAGAAGTTCCTTCTGACCACACCAAAATTTTCAGCATTATTGGCATCCACTTAGGACTATCGAGAGATAGAAACCATCTTTTAAAAACAACAGTAAAATTTTGGTCTGTAATGAACATTAGCGGTGATCTAGTCTGTATTAGTTTGCTAGGGCAGCCATAACAAAACACCACAGACTAGGTGGCTTAAACAGCAGCAATATGATTTCTCACTGTTCTGGAGGCTAACAATCCGAGATCAAGGAGTTGGCAGGTTTGGTTTCTTCTGAGACCTTTCTCCTAGGTTTGCAGATGATGGCCTTCTTGCTGTGCCTTGACCTGGTCTTTTTTCAGTACTCATGCATCCCCTGTGTACCCAAATTTCCTCTTCCTGTAAGGACACCAGGCAGATTGGATTAGTGTTTACCCTAATGGCCTCTCTTGGGTGACAGGTTTTTCCACTTTTTCTTTATTATAAAGTAATACTTGAATGTTTTCTTGTGAATATTTAGGGAAATGTTTCTAGGTTGTAGACACAGATATAAAACCACTGGTTGAATGCTATGCCCATCTCCAAATTTTCCAAGAATTGTCAGATTGCTCTCCCATTAGTATGTACACTCACCAGCAATTCCTCAGAGCTCCTAGCAACTGAAATCTTACCAAGACCTGTGTTACCTGACCAATGAATTTTGCCCATCTGAATGGACGTGAAATAATATTTCACTTTAATTTGCATGTCCCTACTTATTAGTTAGCTTGAACACCTTTTCAGTTTATTGGCCACTGGCTACTAATTGCCCATTTGTGCACTTACCTGCTTGTTCCTAAATTGTTTTTGCTTTTTAAAATTAATTTTTAGGAGCTCTTTATGGAGTTTGGATACTAATCCTTTGTTGGTTACATACTTGCTAGTATTATCACTCTTTTGTTGCTTGTCGATTCATATTTTTAGTGAACTCAATTGATAAATGGTTTTATTTTTTTGACATATAAATTAATAATAAAGTGTACAAATCTTAAGTGTACATGATCAATGAATTTTTACATATCTATACATATGTGTACCCACCACACTCATCAAGGTATAGAACATTTCCAACCCATAGCAGGCTTCCTTGTGTCAGATCCCTGTAAAAGTAAGCAGTATTCTGACCTCTGTCATGACAGATCAGTTTGCCTGTTCTTAAATGTCATACAAATGGAAACGTACAATGTCTATTCCTATATCTGGTTTCTTTTACTCAGCATTTTGTTTGTGAGATTCATCCATGTTGTGAGTTGCAGTGGTTCATGCTTCACCACAATTCATTCATTCTCATGCTTGTGGCTATGTGGTTATTTCTAGTGATGGGAATACTAAAACTATGAATACAAGTGCTGTAAATATAATTGAATGTGAGGATTTGCTTGGTCTTAGGATAGGCATTTGTTTAGAATTGGCAGAAACTAACAAAGTTTTACAAAATACACTAGTTATCTCCATTTGCACTCACAGCAGCAGCGTATGAGCGTTCCAAAGACTCCACACCAATGTCAGCACTTAGTATGTCAGTCCTTTTACTTTTAGCCACTTTCCTGGGAGAACAGAGTTACCTCATTGTGGTTTTAATGTTTACATTTCCTCAATGATTTTGAGACTATTTGAATATGTTTACTTGTTATTCTTTTAAAGTTTGTTGGTCTTGTTTACAAAAATATTTCTTACTCTAATAACATAAAGATATGTTCTTTTAAAATGCTTAGTTTTGCTTTTTATATTTACTATACTATTTGCTCAGAACATATTTTTGTATATGGTGAGAGACAAGTGTCTAATTTTATATACTTCCATGGTATAGCCACTTATCCCAGTGCCATTTATTAAATAGTCCTTCCTTGGTCTATTGATTTGGCAATGTCTTGATCACAATCTTTTAAAACAATGTGTCATAATTAAAACAATATCACAGATAGACCAAAGAAAATAAAAAAGGATGAAAAAGAAAACATTAGAACACACACAAACAGACATGCAAAGATTTGAGAACATGATATATCACTTTTGATAATCTTTATTGTTCATTTGTTTCTATTTCGTTCCATTAATTTTCTGATCTTTACTATATCCTTCTCTTTGCTTTCAACTTTTATTTTCTCTAACTTGTTTAGTTGAATGCTTCAATAATTATTTACCACTTTGACTTCTCTTCAAATGAATTTAAAGCTATATTTTCCTTAATGACTGCTTGAGCAGCATCTGGTAAGTTTTGTTACATAATATATTCATTGTTATCCAGTCCCGAATACTTTCTGATTCACATTTCTACTTTGGCCCATGAATTATTTGGAAATGTATTGTGTTCATTTCCTAATGTATAAGGAATTTTGATTATATATTTGTATTGTAGATATTTTTATTTATTTCATTATTTTTATTTGGTTAGGGAATGTTGTCTACATAATATTGATCCATTTGCATTTTTGAGACTTTTTTCATACTGAGAACAAAACTAATTTTGGTAGAGTTCATGTGTTCTTGAAAAGCACATGCATGTTATAAATATTGGGTATGAAGTCTACAAAAATCCACAGGTTAACAGAATTGTTCAAGTTTTCTAGTCTTATTAATATTTCATTGGCTTAATCTATTATTAACTGAAGAAGGTTTATAATTTCTCATTACATCTAAAACAAAAAATGGACATAAAAAAAAATACATGGATTTTGTGGCTATATTCTTATTGCATACAAGTTCAAGGTTGTTATATCCTTCTGGTGAATTGTTTCTTTTACCTATCAATTGTTCTTAGAAACAAGTAAAGCTTTTTTTCCTAGTTTTAGTTTTCTTTTTTTTTTAAATAGTATTTCCTTCCTGTTGTTTCAATTTCTTCTTTTATGTCTTGAGAAACAATATTTCAGTCTTTTCATATTGTTCTATTACAATTCATCTTCTGTGTTTTCTCACTTTTGTGTGGATTCCTATGTGACCTAGATTATGTAGTCTAATTCCAGTGTGATTTTTGCAAAGGCAGGAAATGTGAGTGAATTCCCAGCCTGGGACCAATTTTTACGTTAATCTGTTTGAAGTTTCAGGGTCAGTAATAAAGTGTAAATTTGGCTTCCTAATTTGTAATATATAGAACTAGGGATTTTTATTTCTCAGAAAAAACCACTGTTGTTGTGTTTCACTTTTATTTCTACTGGGGTCACAGTTAAAAAAGTTTCCTTGTTGCTGGAGATGAATTTTTTTTCCCCTTAGTGTATTATTTCTCTCAATAGGATAGCTATTCAGGATCTTGGCTTTTGTATTGATCTTGGCTCCCAAGACCTGTCCGATTCCAGGCCTCATATCTAGCCTCTGCATGAGTCTTAAAATGCAACTCCTTGGTTACCAGGATTGAGACTGCCATAAAAAGTGAATTAATATACTTAACACTCCAGGGGTCAGTTGCTTCTTCATTTTTGTCACCTCGATATTTCCCTTCTTTTGAACTCATCTGTGCACTTAAAAATTATTACATTTTATTCATGTTTGCAGCATAAGGATAATTACATTTGTTTGTTTGCATCAGGCATCCTGCTGAAAGCATCCTATTTAACTTAACTGTTATATATGGAAATTTAAGAGCTATTAATTTCCTATTTCCACTTTGAAATAGAGTATTATAACTTTTAGAAGGGATTTAACATAGAGGCAAAGAACAAAAACTTAGAAAACTGTTCAAAATGTGTTTTGTCCCAACATTGCCTTCACACTCAAAATGGTACAAATATCGGACACATCATTTAATATATTTACATATATATGAATTTATGCACATGGGATAGAAACATAGTTACATATTATTGGTCCAATGTCTTACTTAATCTATTTAATTACCTTCAAGAATATAACATGGCATGCTTTCTGTGATTTCATTTTACCACGTTTCTAGTACATATCACTTTTTAAATAAAATCAAACACTATAGAAAATATATGTGCAAAATAGAGTGAAAATCAATCTCACTTTCTTTTCAAAACATCAACACAATTTTATTCTCCTGTAATGTGTAATAATTAAGGAGGATGTGAAATCAGAATTATAAAGGAGAGAGCAATTTTTCTGGGATGGTTGACTTTTGTCTTGCTTCCAGTCAGACAAAGGAATATATGGTTCCAATGAGTTTCCAGTCACTCTTAGATATTTTATATTCTTAAATCTTTTCTAATGTATTACAACAACTTAGATTGTTTAAATTGCCATATATTAGGTCTATATTGCATTTTGCAAGAAAAGGAATTTTTTTTTTTCAAAATTATTAACTAGTTTGTTTTATAAAATGCTTTGAGCTTTATGTAAGGGAAATGATGTAAATCATCTTCCTTTTTCTAGTATAACTACTAGATTTCCACTGATCCATAGGCTAACTTTGACCCAGTTCTCCTCCAATATGTATCTAACATGATTGTACAGAGTTAGGGCTAGGAATACAACAAAACTAACTGGCCTGTAAATCTCATCTCCCTGACCTCATTAACATTGTAGTCTAACTTCAAAATATGCTCAGCTGTGATATCCGGAACAATTTATGATGCATTGAGGAAGTTTGTGTAAATTAGATCATTCTCAGCTGACCAGAGAGCAGGAAGGCTCAAAATTACATTTAGTCCAAACAAATAATTCTTTACAGTAATCAGAAACCTAGACCAGTACAAGTCACATGTCAGTGCAGGTGGGGGGCGATATTTAGATGGTGAGTCATTGCAGTGGTTAACGGTTTGGACTGTCTCAAAAGAACCTTTCCACAAACATCAGCATAATCCCACATGCAGTGTTAGATTGTGTCTCAAGCTCCTTTCAGATGTGTTTTCAAGACCGAATGACATTTCAAAACATTGATTATAGATTAGATGCTGCAAAATTAGTAAGCTTTATAAGTGGAAACTTATCATGTCTATCTAACGCTTTTATAATGAAATTTCCCTAAAACGACACATTTTACAAGTGTTCTTATTCATTTTATCAGTGCTCTTATAAATTCAATAAACAGTATATTTGCATCTCCCTCATAGAGAAAGTACTGTAAATTCATGAAGTAAGCAAACAGATTAGAACTAACTAAATTTTCCAATTATTTCAAATCAGATGATGATCATTCTTATTCAAGGATTCTCAAATGATTTCATAGCATAGTCCACACGCCCTAAGTCAGCCTCTGTGACTATTTACACAGGCATATATACACACAGAACAAATGACAAAGGAAAACAAAAAGTTAAAATTCTAGAAGATCACACACACACACCAGTCCTCTCTCCCCCAAAGATGAATTGGAACTAATAAGTGATGGGAGATCTAGTAAAAAAAAATCACGAGGACAGGAAAAGCAAACTGTTAAGAAGAAAAAGCTGCCAAGCAATTTTAGGAAAGTACAATACTTCCTTAGTTCCACTAAGAATTAGCGTTTCCTAGCTCCACATAAAGGAATGCATATTTATGACTGGGTGTGTGTTTTCAAGAAAGGATACATACATTACATACTAATTTTACTTTTTTTGTGAATATATCATGATCATCTTTTGATGTCAAGAAATAGTCTATAATTTCATTTTTAATTATTCATTTGTATTCTGTTAGATTGATGTGACATAATGTATTATAATTAATCTATTAATCCTCCACTGCTGGATATGTCAATTTTATAATTTGTCCCTTTTTTATTTTTGGTCTTTCCAGCTTCATTCTATCTGCTAATTAACACCCAAGTTTGAAACTAGGAAACGTGCTCTTTCACATTGTTTTAAACCTTGAGGGAGAAAAATTCTCTGGGAGATTGCCTCTATTACAAACACCAAAGGAAAGGAATTCTTTGTATTGGTTCAACAGCCAGGTGTCGGCATGGGACCTAAATTTGGCAGTTGGACGCGCTCTCCTGGAACTTAGGAACTGGAGCTCCAGATTAAGTACAAAAGGGGAATGCTAGAGGTTGTTCATCCCAACAGGAGTAGTGTATGCTAGAGCAGTGAGGGCCCCCAGAGCAGGTCTGCCAGCTGCAACAGTAACTGCTTCTCCTCTCCTCCTTCTTGATACCTTGATCTTCACTGAATCAGCATCCCATTCTTTGAGACTCTCGAGGAGCTTGTAGTAAATCAACTTTGGTGAATGTCTGATTCTATGGCAGTAACTAAGAATTGCAATATCATCGAAGTCTCTAATAAAAACCTTATAAATATGTTACGCTTATCCATTATCATTTCTTTAAAGCTTAAAAGTGCTAAGCCAAAAAGTATGCCTAATTTTAATTAAAAAATATATAGTGTCAAACTGCCTTCTAAAAACATAGCATCGAGATTAAGAATGTTAGCTGACCTCTTACTATGTAAACTTGCTACTTATCTCTGAACCTCAGTTTGTTCATTTTAGTGAGCGATTACTCACAGCTCCAATTAGGGCCACAGTGCGGAAAAAAAATGAGGGAATACATGCAAAGTTTAGCACATACACTCTCAACAAACATTAGAATTTTATTGGAAAGAATGTACAAATTATACTCCCACTTGCAATGTCCAGGTGTACTCATTTACTCCTCCTTTAGTTTCATTAGGTTCTCCCTTGGCCCTTTATCCACTGTTGGACGTCTGTTCTGTGATTTATATTCTTGGCAGGGGCATTCTGCATAATTCTGGGTTTTATCTTGGCCCTCTCTTCACAGTGACAAATTATACAAAAGGCAGACTAAATTTAGAAATCCCTCAATTATCATCAGATTTCTAAAATTTTAAGAAAAAAATACAATTGATATATGAAGGAAACACTGCCACCTTATCATAGTTATTATTTAACTTTTAGTTAAAAAAAAAAAAACTTTGTCAAACTTCCTTACCATTACTTTACAATTTACAATGTTTTTATTTAATTATATATGTGGAGATGTGATATCACAATCTTTTCAGTTGCTGAGGGCTTCTAAAGATCTTAATCCAGCCCTCATTCTGAAAGATACAAGATACACTTAGAGAAAGAAGGTTGGAAGTCAGAAAGTAAAAAATAATTTTGGATTCAGTATTTTAAGGAAAACGAAAAGCAGAGCCACCATTAACAATATGAGAGGAGTAATGATTTTTTTATATGGTGTGGAAGAAGGGAATTTCAATGTAAAAACTGAAGAGAATTTTGTTAGATATAAAAGAGGGTCAATGTAGTTGAGATTCTGGAAAAGCTTCCAGAATCTCAACTACATTGTATAACAGAGACACCTGCTGGTCATTATATATGTCACTGTTCACATTCAAAATACGTTTGTTCTTTCACTCTATGTTTTGTTCCTCCAGAAGTCTCTAAACCATTGAAAATTCACAGAATAAACATGATGAGAGAGTCATATCAAAAAGATAATTATGTCAGACGGTCACATGTCTTGTTAGGGAGACCACTTCATGGTTGGAGTAGAGGCTTGATCACTGCCCTGTATGCCTGAAACTGATGTTGTATAATATTGTATGCCAACTGTAATTGAATATATAGATAGTCACGGGATGTGAATTATACCGTGGAAGGGAGTCAAAGGAATTGTAATAGATATGTATGATATGGGGGGGGGAGGAGTAGGATGGTGAATTGGGGAAGGGAGGTTGTTACTTTGAGGGGTAAAAACTATTGCACTGTGTTGTACACCTAAAACTAATTAAAAAAAATGTTCATTTCACAATAAAAGAATTAAAAAACAAAAGATAATTAAATCAATGGAGTACACTTTCCCCTTTGAATCTGGGGAATAATCTGTGCTCACGAGGTTTGCTAACGCTGTATTAACATAACCACATTAAGCTTCCTTTGTGTAGGGGAATGTGCTGTTGAAAGTTAAAGTGTGCCATACAACTCTCCTTTACCAGAAAAAATAACTAGAATTTGTTTTGGGGAAATACATAATAATAGTATGGTTAATGAAAAAGATAAAAAATTATAAAACAAATATATCAAAGACACTAGGTTAGGATTTTGTTCTAGAAAACTAATGTAAGCCATGATTGTTTAAAAATACTAAAAGTTTATATTATAATATAATATAGTAAATATAGTAAAAGAAATTGGTGGATTTTTCTTCACTACTATAAAATTCTCAAGATAGATGTGTCCCTATCAATAACAGTGATACTAAAAAAACCATCAACATAAACATTAACCAATTGATCATGACTGATAAATTAGAACTCCTATCCCTAAAAGAACTTTAACTCAGTGAGAATATATCTTTCTTTCTTACATAATTCAGATTCATTAAAAAACTATAAATAAATATGCTTTTGGCAAATAAAATATAAATTGCATTTTGTTTAGCACCCTCAAATTTCATGCTTTAAAAATAAAGATTTAAGGGCCAGCCGAGTGGCGCGGTGGGTGGTTAAGCGCTGGCTTGGGAAGCCAGCGGCCCCGTTTCGGGTGCCACATATGAGGGCCAGAGACACTGCCCTCTACAGCTAACAAGAGCTGGAGCTGGGCTGCGCGAGCCCTGGTGACAGTGTAGGCTGCAGCCCCTGCTGCAGTGGGCTGCCATAGGCTACAGTGAGTGGCCAGCAGCCAGCGTGAGTGGATGGCAGCCAATGCGAGCTGCCAATAGCCATGGTGAGTGACCGTCCAGAGGCTGACGACTGATCTGCCTCACCTGGGAAGAGCGCAATGACGATACCAACATGGGCCAGTGAAGCAACGTCCTCCGCAACTAGACTGAAGAACAAAGAGACAGCAACTTGTCTGTTCTCCTTCCCCGATTCCCTAACGCTGTTCCCCTCCCCCAATTCCCCAATAAAATTTTTAAAAACAACAACAAAAAGATTTCAAAAACCAAGAATTATATCAGTATCTAAAACTGCATGTAGCATTAGTTAACTTAGTAAGTTATATATTGTTTGTCCATAAATCCCCAGTGCAGGCAAATGCAAGATCAAACAATTAAGTTTGAGGACTTGTTGCGATAATGTTGCTAACCTTTCTTGATGTCAGAGGGATTATTCATTATGAATTTGCACCAACTGGACAGTTAACCAAGTTTACTATTTGGAAATGCTGAAAAGGCTGCATGAAAAAGTTAGACAACCTAAACTTTTCACCAATTCATGGCTCTTGCATCACGACAGTGCACCAGCTCAGATGGCACTGAGTTTTCATCCAGTAAACAAATAACGGTATTGGAACCCCCTCCCTACTCACCTGATCTGGCCCCCAATAACTTCTTTCTTTTACCTGGAGATAAAGGAAATATTGAAACGAAGATATTTTGATGACATCCTGGACATCACAGGTAATACAATGACAGCTCTGATGGCCATTTCAGAAAGAGTTCCAAAATTGCTTTGAAGGGTGGATTAGGCGTTGGTGTCTGTGTATAGCTTCCCAAGGGGAGTACTTTGAAGGTGACCGCAGTGATATTCAGCAAAGAGGTATGTAGCACTTTTTCTAAAATGAGTTTGAGAACATGATGATCAGACCTCGAATAAAAAGTGTTGATTATAATAAATTAGTTCATCAGTTGATATTAAACCTCTGTGTTCAATACTAAGGATTTTAAGAGATGCAGAATGGTAAGACAACCTGTTGTCAACAACCCCATATTCTAATTGCATACACTACTTTATGTCACATGAAATATTATACAACAAAAGTCAGTTTTTAATTGTGAGCTAAATTTAGTGAGAATAACCAAAGTCAGGGAAAAAGTTCCTGCGAGAGAGTTGGAATAGTTAGACTAATTAGGGAAACATTCGTGGTGGAAATGAGCACTGGATGGGCGTATGAATACAAGATTGGATTTGAGTAGGTGGAAGAAAGTCGTAGTGAAATTTGTTTTGGGCCTAGAGAACATCATGAGTAATGGGAAGGGAGCAAAGCCTAGGAAGTATTTGTTCATGGGCAACGAATAGGTCTCCCTAAAGGAGAGGGGAGGGAGAGAAGAGCAAAAAGTATTTTGGCTTGAAAATGTGGGGCCAGTGTAGGATTATTAAAAGCTTGGCAGAAAGTTTAGATTTGATGCAACAGGACATAAGAAAGATGAGTTTTGATAAATTCAATGAGTGACTTGATAAATTCACTGTTTGGAGAAGATTAGTTTGGCAGCAACCTTCACCATAAGTGATTTAAAATAGATTGGCTCCACTTGAGTTACTTTACTAATAATATTTGGATTCAAACTTCAGCTACAGGGAAAGCAGCTCATATATAACTTCATACATTCTATATGATGATTAAAATATTTACTTGGTGTCTATGCCAATAATAAATGAGGAAGAAAATTAAGCAATAAATTCGATTCATAGTGATGATCAACCCAGTAAATGAGAACCCTATGGCCACCCTCTTGTTCCACTCCCCAACTGAAGGATAAATATTTCTTAAGAGAAAGGAATAATTATCATTTTCTTTGATTATTTAAACCTCTTTAGGAAAAGGTGGATTTGTGCTAAATTATATAAGACTCTAGTAAGTGTATACCAATAATAATAACAGAAAATATATGCTACTAGTAATGAATGTCTTTTATTTGTCACTCATAAAATACATATTATCTCACTTGAATTCTCACAACACCCTGCAAAGCGATGGTAATCTCTATTTTTTGCAGCTAGGTGTCTGAGGCTCACAGGGTATGGAAGAACTTCCCTCACTTAGATTCTGTACTGGATGGGAAGTTCGGTCTGTCTGGCTCCAAAACTTGTACTCTCAGCATGATTCTCTCCAGCCTCTCTGACAAGGACACTGCTTAAAACATTGAAATGACTCCTGTCCCTGCTTCATCTTCATGAAGCTAAATGTCAAAGTTAAAGGCCACTCCAAACTCCATCCAAATGATAGCACACCCAAACGTTAGTGGACTGCTGACCATGGAAAGCATGAGCACAGACAGCAAGGTCTGGAAAATAATTCAAGTGGCAGCCTTCCAATTCATAATTTCAAAATTAATTTGAAGTATCTTAGAGTCATAATGATGCCTGACATTGAATAACAGGTAACAATAATCTAATTTTGTTGGTTCCAGATACTTAGTTTTGGGGATACCATTCAGGCATATCAACATTCTGGCCTGTTTTGTAAAGTTTTTATAATAAATTATTGACACTGCAATTTTCTTCACTGTCTCTCTCATTTTGCATGGCTTTTTACTATTATTGATTAGGATGTCCCTATTTGAAGAGCAAGTAATCTCTGGTTTATAGTTTTTAAAAGAGAGAAAGAAGGTTAAGGACAGTTAGCTATGTAGATACATAGTTCTTCCCAACTTCTATAATAACGTACAATAAAGAAAAAAGAAATGGGTCTGGGTCAATTGATTTTAATGTCAGAAGCTAAGGTCTTTGGTCACTTTTACTCACCCTAACTCACAAGTAAAATTGCCATTTCTGAGGTCATCAGTCAACTCACAACATGACATTTTTGGCTCATGGTTTTAAGATTACAACATAAAAAATTTGGAGGACTTAAACTTCTGGAAGAATCATGTATTAGACAGAGATGCCCTGAAGGCAAATGCCCAGATTATCACTCCAAATTCTGGACCAGAAGCAAGATGGAGAAGATGAATCTGAAACTCATGAATTGATCCAGGGACCTTGGACATGACTAAAGTGGTCTCAGATTGATTGTCCTAACCAAAGTGTATCATCTTGTCACTTTTTTGTTTATAAATGATTTATTTTTTAGAGCAGTTTTAGGTTCACAGAAAAATTGGGGAAATAGCACAGAGATTTTCCATCTACCCCCTGCCTCCATACATTCATTATCCTTCATTATCAACATCCCCACCAGAGTGGTACATTTTTTATAACTGATGAATCTACATTGACAAATAATTATCACCCAAAGTTCATAGTTTACTTTATGGCTCATTCTTGGTGCTATAGTCTATAGGTTTGGATAAATGTATAATGACACGTATCCAATCATTATAGTAGCATATAGAGTATTTCCACTGCCCTAAAAGTTCTCTGTACTCTGCCCATCCCCTCCACCCCAACCCCTGGTAACCACTGATCTTTTTACTATCCCCAGAGTTTTGTCTTTTTCAGAATGTCATACAGTTGGAATCATACAGTAGGTAGCCTTTTCAGACTGACTGCTTTCACTTAGTCATATGCATTTCAAGTTCCTCTGTGTCATTTCATGGTGTACAATTCCTTTCTTTTTAGCACTGAACAATATTCCAATGCCTGAATGTACCACAGTTTATTTATACATTCACTTACTGAAGGACATCTTGGTTACTTCCAAGTTTTGTTAATTATGAATGAAGCTGCTGTTAAACATACATGTGCATGTTTCCTTGTGGACATAAGATTTCAGTTCCTTTAGGTAAACATCAAGGAATGTGACTTTGAGTCCTATGGCAAGAATGTGTTTAGTTTGGCTAGAAACCACCAAACTGTCCTCCAAAATGGCTGCACCAGTTTTCATTTCCACCAGTAGTGAATGAGAGTTCGTGTTGCTCCACAACTTCATCAGCATTTGGTGTTGTCAGTGTTCTGGGTTTTGGCCATTCTGATAGGTGTGTAGTCCTATTTCATGGTTGTTTAATGCGAATTTCCCTAACGGCATTTGATGCAAAGCATCTTTACATATGATTTATTTGGCGTCAATATATCTTCTTTGTTGAAGTATCTTTGGCCCATTTTTTTCCTATTGTATTGTTGAGTTTTAAGAGCTTTTCGTACATTTTGGATAACAGTCTTTTATTAGATGTGTCTTTTGCAAATGTTTTATCCAAGTCTGTGGCTTGTCTTCTCAATTTCTTGATATTGCCTTTTGCAGAACAGAAGTTTTTAATTTTAATGAAGTCCAATTTCTCAATTATTTCTTTCATAGATCATGCCTTTGATGTTGTATTAAAAAGTTATCACCATACCCAGTTCATTTAGGTTTTCTCCTAAGTTATCTTTTAGGAGTTTTATAGTTTTATGTTTTACATTTAGTCTATGATTTATTTGGAGTTAATATTTGCAAAAGTCATAAGTTTTCTGTCTATATTCATTTTTTTGCAGGTGGATGTCCAGTTCTTCCAGCACATTTGCTAAAAAAAAACAACAATCTATGCTCCATTCTATTGACTTTGCTCCTTTGTCAAATTTCAGTGGGCTATTTATTTAGGTCTATTTCTAAGCTATCTATTCTGTTTCACTGATCTATTTGTCTGTTCATTTACCAATATCACACTGTCTTCGTTTCTGCAATTTTATAGTAAGTCTTGAAGTAAAGTAGCTTCAGTCCTTCAACTTTGTTCTCCATCAATACTGTGTTGGCTATTCTTGGTCTTTTGCTTCTCCACATAAACTTTAAAACCCGTTTATTGACATTCACAAAATAACGTTAATATTTGTATAAAGAATAAAGCCCATAAACATAGCCAACACATTCCTGAAGAAGAGGAGTAATGTGAAGGTATCTGCCCTGATAAATAGCACAATATATTATAAAACTATAGTAATAAAAACAATATTAGATCAATTGACTGGTAAAACAGAATAGACAGCTCAAAAACAGATGCATGCATATTGAAATTTTATATATGACAGACATGGCCATGTAAAACATTATAAAAATTATGAACTCTTCAAAAAATAATATTGAGCTAAGTTATACATATGAAAAAATGTGGGATAGGATCCTTATCACAAACCACACACAAATCAATTCCAGGTTGAGTAAGGACCAACCTTAAAGCTAACAAAAGATAATATAAGAGGATATATTAGTGATCTTAGAATAGGTTAGGTGTTTTTAAACAAGACATAAAAGGTACTAATCATAAAATATTGATAAAAATTGATGACATTATATAATTAAGATTTATGCCATTAAAAGACATTATAAAGGGTCAGCCGAGTGGCGCGTTGGTTGGGAGCTGGCTTGGTACGCCAGAGGCCCCGGTTCGGATCCCACATATGAGGGCCAGTGACACTGCCCTCTACAGCTAAGATGGTGAACAACAGCTCCACCTGGAGATGGGCTGCTAAGAGTCCCTGGGAGGGCATAGCTGCAGCAGTTACAGTGGGCTGCCATAGGCTACAGTGAGTGGCCGGCAGCCAGTGTGAGCTGCCAAGAGCCACTGTGAGCAGCTGTCCAGAGGGTGGCAACCGATCTGCCTCACCTGAGAAAAGCACAATGATGATACCAACATGGGCCAGTGAAGCAATGTCCTCCACAACTAGACTGAGGAGCAAAAGGACAGCAATGTGTCTATTCCCCTTCCCCAGTTTCCCAACCCTGTTCCCCTCCCCAATTCCCAAATAAAATCTTTAAAATAAATAAAAGACATTATAAAGAAATTAGAAAGATAAACCATAGAGGCACTTGCAACATATGAGTATATAACTTTTAAAATATTAGTATTTAAAATATATAAAGAGGGCCGGCCGAGTGGCGCATTGGTTAAGCGCTGGTTTTGGGATGCCAGTGGCCCCGGTTCGGATCCCACATGAGGGCCAGTGACACTGCCCTCTACAGCTAACAACAGCTCCACCTGGAGCTGGGCTGTGCGAACCCCGGTGATGGTGTGGGCTGCAGCCCCTGCTGCAGTGGGCTGCCATAGGCTGCAGTGAGTGGCCCACAGCCAGCGTGAGCGGCTGGCAGCCAGCGTGAGCTGCCAATAGCCGCGATGAGCGACATCCAGAGGCCAGCGACCGATCTGCCTCATCCGGGAAGAGCAATGACGATACCAACCGTGAAGCAACATCCTCCGCAACTAAAACTGAAGAACAAGAAGACGGCAACTTGTCTGTTCCCCGATTCCCCAACGCTGTTCCCCTCCACCAATTCCCCAATAAAATCTTTAAAAAAAAAAAAAAAAAATATATAAAGAACTACTAATTGAAAATAAAAAGAAAACATATTAGAAAAAATGGGTAAATCTAAATGAACAGGAATTTCCAGAAGATAAAAAAGATATGGAGGATAAACACATGAAAAAATATTTAATCTCATAAACAATCAGGAAAATGCAAATAAATATCAACAAGAAATATCATTCTATTTTCATCAACTAGAAAATATTAACCAGAATGATAATACAAAGTGTTGGCAAGTATGTCCTTGGGTAGGCATGGGTAGGAGTATAAATTAGGTAAAACCACTCTGACAAACAATTTGGAATTATTTCATAAAGTTAAACATTTATATATCCTACATTCCCCTATTTCTAAACAATGCTTTTATAATTACATAAGGGAAAACAAACAAAGATGTCCATAGCAGCATTCTTCATGACAGCTATAACTGGAAACAAGTGAAATTTCCAAAAACAGAAGTAAGTTTTGGATTTTTCACATAATGAGCTTTATCTACCAATGAAGAATGAAGGCAAATAGCTGCACAAAACAACTTACAAAGTAAATATTGAGTGAAAAAGTCACAGATATCTATAGAGAATGAATAATTTTTCATTGTGTCAGATTAACTAATTTGAAACCGTACATCCTAGAATTCCTGTCCCTGTGATTTTTAATGTGTTGTTTTGATATGCATCATATTGATAAACTGTGTTGTTGTTTTTTAAGAAAGAAAACGACAAACACAAAAATTCACCTCTGGGAGGGAGGCAAGAATAGGAGAATATAGGAAAGAAACACATTGGTAAATTCTGTGGTATTAAAAGTGGCATGGGTAAAGTTCTTAAGTTGGAAGGGGGGATTCATTGGTGTTCAGTTTATTATCTGCTTCACAATATACACATAGATTACATGTTTAATTTTATGTGTATCAAATATATAAATTAGTTTTTAAAAATCACTGAGATAAGGGCATGAAAACAATGTAACACTTAGGAAATCAAAATTTCAACAGGAAAAGAATGCAATGTTTAGACCACAAGGTGCACCAATTTTCTGAACCAGTCCTTAAAAAACGAAAGAAACTACCTTTAGAGATGGCAGAGGTGACAAATGAGCACGTCCAGGAGTAAGTCACAAGGTAATTGGGATAATTTAGGAGTAGAACAGGCCTTTAAGTACTCTGGGCATACACCAGCATAGCTTGTCTGTCCAGTGAACTAAAGCTGCAACTAGGCGGGATTCCATTTTGGGCAAAGTTACAGCAGGTTCCTAACGGTTCTTACAGCCAGTGAAGCAATGGAGTAATATCCCCACATAACACTGTGAAACACTGAACAATTGAAAAGAAAAATGTTTCCACACATTTGTAGGGAACCCCTGCATTATTTTCTTACTCCACAACAGAAACCAATTATCATTATTTGGAGATAATATCTACTTTAAAAGTCAGAAATAAATTAAGTGAGAAAATTAAACAGATTAAATGTATCAAAAATCAGTAATTTAAGAGTTTTAATTGGCAATGTAATTCTAACAAAGGTGACATGGCAATACCAACAAAAGCTACAGAATACCTTTAAATAAACTTAACAGGGAATATGTAAGACCTATTTGAGGAAAACTAAAATCATACCACCAGACGTAGTAGTGAAGTCATCCTAGAAAAAGTGCTACATACCTCACTGCTGAATATCACTATGGTCACCTTCGAAATACTCTTTTTGAAGCTATGCACCAAGGCCAGTGCCTAGTCCACACTTCAAAGCAATTTTGCAATTCTTTTTCTGGAATGGTCATCATAAGCTGTGGTCAGATTACCCTTGATGTCCTGAATGTCATCAAAATGTCTTCCTTACAATATTTCCTTCATCTTTGGGTAAAGAATGAAGTCATTGGGGGCCAGATCAGGTGAGTAGGGAGGGTGTTCCAATACAGTTATTTGTTTACTGGCTAAAAACTCCCTCACAGACATGCCGTGTGAGCTAGTGCATTGTTGTGATGCAAGAGCCATGAATTGTTGGTGAAAAGTTCAGGTATTTATTTTTATTTTTTATTTTTTATTTTTATTTTTTAGCTGAGCCATCAGCTCAACAGCGGAAGCACAGCTCAGGCTGGGCATCAGAGCTCAGCTTGCACTCTTGAGTGAGCTCTTAATCAACAGAGCCACTTGGCCCGCCCAGGTATTTACTTTATCACGCAGCCTTTTCAGCACTTCCAAATAGTAAATAAACTTGGTTGACTGTTTGTCCAGTTGATACAAATTCATAATGAACAATCCCTCTGATATAAAAAAAGGCTAGCAACATTGTTGCAATAAGTTTGCAAACTTAATTGTCAGACCTCATATTTTATTCATAGTTTGGCAATCTCATTATTGTAAAAATATCAATTCTCCTCAAACCAATGCACAAAATTAAATTTTTAGTCAATATCCTAATAGGATTTTTTTAGAGGAAAGGGAACTAAGTTGATTCTTAAGTCCATGTGGAAAAGTATGTCAATGAAAAGAGATAAGAAATTGTCAAAATAAAGTATAAGTGTGTGTGTGTGTGTGTGTGTGTGTGTGTGTGTATATATCCAGATATAATATTTATGACAAAGCTTCAGTGACTAAAACAGTATGTTACTGACCCTAATAATCAGAATAATGAAACACAATAGTCATGTCAAAGACCGAAGTGCATATGGAAATTTTGTACACAGTAAAAGAAGCATTTCAAACCACTGAGGAAATTACAGCTTATTTGGTAAGTACCAGCGGTGCCAAAAAATGTATACAAGTGGACACTTTGGTCAACGTTGCTCAAGCAGTAGTTCGCCGTAATCAGAAGTGTCTGGACGCTAATGGTAACTGCTTTGAGCACCTCTTGTAATTGCAGAAGTCACACGTGACTTGTATTCATCTTTTGTTGTCAGCATATATGGTGTATTACAATTTTAATAGTTTTCCTTTCTTAAAATGTGTATACATTTTTTTGGCATCTTCTGTATTATTTTCACAATTGCCTGTATGTTTAGGAATAGAGTAGGAAATCAATCTCACAACATACATTACAATAAAATCCTGCTAACTTTAATCTATCAAAATTCTGAACGCATACAGTTTTTAACTTCTAATAAGTGATATGCAGAAATAATTGCAGCAAAAAGGACAGATGTAGAATTTCATTGCAGAAAATTAACAAAATACTAGAAAATAACAGCAAAATACTAGAAAATAACACAAGTATCCAACAGTACCAAGTACCTGACTGTTTAAATAAATTACAATACACTAGAGTACTGGAAAACAACATAAATGTTTGACGGGAACAGAATTATATATAACAACATAGGAAGGCATCCATTGCAGATTGTTAAGGGAGACATGCAGATTACAGAACAATGTATGTCATAAGAGCATCTTTCTGTTAGGAAAAAAATTACAGGTATGTTATGTATGTCTATGAAGAAAAAACTTCAGGAAAACACCACATGAGGAAACTGGATTGTTTGAAGGGGAAGGAGTTTTCTTTCTAATTTTATAGTACTGCATTGTTTAAGTATTTTATAAGCTATATAAAGAAAATGTTTTCAGCTGACCTAATTTTAGAAAAAAAAATTTTCACATAAAATAAGGAGAAATCTAGGGCACAGTATATTACACCTAGCCTTCATAAATAAAACAACTCATTTTTAATGTTTTATTATATATGCTGCCGAAGTGAGCACCATTTTTAACACTTTAAATTCTTAAAGTAGATGGCACTGAAATAAGCTTAAACCTAACTCTTAGAATAATGCAAAAGACAATCTTTAGGAAAAGGGACAGCTAATTTTGCCAAAAATATATTTAAAAGAGTCCTAAAGTTAGCTGAAAGAGTCTTAAATAGACTGCATTACAAGTATTATTTTTCTTCTAGAAATTCTGGCCAATTATTAATTAAATCTCTTTATTAGTTAAAAAAAAGAAGCTGTGAATACTTCCCTTTAATACATGGAAATAAGTATATATAAAGATAAAAAAATATCAAAAAAGCCCACTCTCCACTAAGATAAATCTTTTTTTAAAGCAGTTATAGCACTTAAAATTATATGAGTACTTCAGTAACTAGTTATTAATGTCTGGGCTCCTCCAAGTAGGCCATCTGAGCTCAGGAATTCATTCATTCTGGTTCCTTACTGTAAGCTCAGTGACTAGGAAATAGTAAATATGAAATAACTATTTGTTATTAATAATAAATGAAATATTTTTTTAAGTAAGGTGGCAGACAAACTCATGTATAGATCTATATCCATAATTATATCTAGTATAAATGAACTAAACATTTCAATTAAAAGACTGATATTGTCAAACTTCAGTTAAGTCCAACTAAATACTATTTCAAGAGACTTTAAGTATAAGGACACAAAAGGGTGAAGAGATACAGGATGGAAAGAATGTACCATGCAAATACTAACCAAAAGAATGCTGGAGTTGCTGTGTTAATATTAGACAAAGCAGGTCCAGAACCAGGGGAAGGCAAGCAAGTGCAAGTGCTTCAGGCACTTGCATGAGTGAGTGAGTGAATAAGTGAGTGAGTGAGAGAGTGAGTGAGTGCCTCCAGAAAAGAGAGGCATCTAGGGCTCAAAATTTAAGGAGTAATTACTCTCTGGGTCAGGCAAGTGAAAAGTTGGCACCAGACAGTAAGTGTCTCGTTAAATTCTGCACTCCAGTTCTGGCCCTGCAACAAAGTAGACTCCAGAGCAATAAGTATTACTAGACATAAAAAAGGGATATTTCATGATAATGAAGGATAACAAAATTAAATTTGTATGTGCCTGAAATAAGAACTTCAAAATATATAAAGTAGTAACTGACATGGGATAAAAAAATACACATAAAACAGTAAAGCTCACAATCATAGATGAATATTTTAACATACCACTCTCAGATATAGAACATGCCTTTGTCAACATATGGGGTTTGTTCTGTAGCTCTGTGTCTTTAGTCATTTTCTTGTGGGGACAACAGTAATATTGGATTAAGAGACCATGCTACTCTGGTGGGACATCTTTTACCTAATTAACATGGGCAACAATCCTTGCAAATAAGTTCACACTCTGAGCTACTGGGAGTTAGGACTTCAACATATTGTTTTTTGAGGAGGACACAATTAAACTTGTAACAGATGTCTAAAAATGACATGTTATTATTTTGATTTACATTTATTTAAATGTGATTAGAATTTCTTTTCATGTTTATTGGGCATTTTTATTTTCTTTCTGTTAATTGACTAGTCACATCTTTCCTGATTTTTTCAATTGGGTTGTAAATATTTATACCTTGACGAGCTCCCTGGAAAGTAAGGAAGTGTGTTTATTATTTACTCAGTTTGTCATGTGTCTTTTGACCTCACATATATATAGTATATGAATAATTTAAAATTCTATATAATCAAATTTCTCTTTGTTTAGTTTTGCTTTACAGCTTCTAGGTTTTAGGTTTCAATTTGAAATACTTCTTTCACCACCAGTTAATAAATAAAACCACATATACTATTGGAGTTAAGTCTTCCATCCATTTTGAATTTAATATGGTGTTAAGGTATAATATCCCTCTTTACAGTTAATCATTTCAAAAGCCAATAGTTCTCAATAACACTCATTGAATAATCCATCTCCCCCCTTCTTCTCGTTTTGAAAGGAACAACACTTTCTTCTTTTGTTTATTTTCTATTTCCTCTGGAGTATAAACTTGTTTTGAATTTTGTAGGTTTGTCATTTGTTTTAACATGTGAAAGGGCTATTCTCTTGTTAAATTCTTATTCCTAAATATTCCAAATGAATTTTGTCACTTTTTCAAATTATAAATTATCCTGCTGGCATTTTATTTGATATTTCATTGAATTTAAAACATAAGAACTTATATAATAAATTATGTTATTATTTAAAGTAATAACCCCCTAGCACACAAATTATTGTGTCTAAATACCCCATTCTAGTACAAGGAAGTAGGACTCCTTGTAGGTATGGCTAATTATGAGGCTAATAATAATAACAATAATATAATAATAACAATAATAATAAGAGTATCCTAAGGCATCTTTTCAGAACAAGTAGCAAAGAAATAAATAAAGCCTACTACGGTTCTGTCAAAAACACTCAAAAATGGATTTGAAGAGGCTGCCTGGCCAAAGTTAGGACAATCTAAATATCAACATGATAATAATTACAATAGATTGTAACATATCTTACAACACCACACGACAATAATTGTAACAACATCAAATTAATTGGTCATCATTTTGAGGATGTTGGCAAGCTGATTATTTTTAAAAGTAGAAAGTAAAGAGAATGAATCAAGAATTAATCTTGTCTTTCTACATAATCTATACCACCACGTAATCAAATAGCAAAAGAGAGAACTTTCTCTTTATAAATATATTCCAGCTAGCAAAAAAGAAGGGGAAATAAAATATCAGTTTTTCAATGCTCAATAAATTAATGAGCTTGGGCATTAATCATCAACTAAAAGAGAGGCAACCACACATTATCTGTCCTCCTAATGGAAAAACGCTGATCAAGGACAAAATAATCTTGCAAGATTTAAAAAAAAAAAAAAAGCCTAAATCAAATCAAACCTTCATATCCAACTAGCAATTTATACTAACTATAGACACAAAAGAAACAAACATGTTTATACCATGAGTTACAATCAGCAAAATTCAGACTGTAGGAAATCTTAAAAGACAATTTATATTTTTTATTGCAAATTATAGACTTTATTTGAATTCTAATTCAAAGGAGCAAACTAAAACTATATAACATTTATGAATCAAGTGGAAATTTGAGCACTGACTGGATTTTAATAATGATTTTTAATATTTGGGTTGGACAGTATTATTGTGTGTGTTTAAAATTATTTTTAGTGATATTAAAATATTTAAGACTAAAATGATAAATCTATTTGCTTCAATGTAATATGAGATGGCGAAGGGTGGAGATAAAAACATCATTAGTCACACATTGATAATTACTGAATCTGGATGAGGTACTTGGTAATTAATTCTCTCTACTTTGTATACATATATTTAAACTTTCCTATAATAAATTTATTGAGTTTTCTTATCAAGAAAAGTAGGCGTTTCCAACAAGAAAGTCATTGTCTTTTTATTTACTTATGTATACACAAAGGTCAGACAATTAAGTTAGCAGATTCATCCTAGAAAAAGTGCTACATTCCTCATTGCAGAATATCATCACTATGGTCACCTTCAAAGTACTTCCCTTGGGAAGTTATACACCAATGCCAGCACCTAATCCACCCTTCAAAGCAATTTTGGAACTTGTTTTCTTGAATGGCCATGAGAGCTGTCGCATTACCCTGGATGTCCTGAATGTCATCAAAAGGTCTTCCTTTCAATATTTCCTTTATCTTCAGGTAAAGAAAAGAAGTCATTGGGGGACAGATCAGATGAGTAGGGAGGGGGTTCCAATACAGTTATTTGTTTACCGGATGAAAACTCCTTCATAGACAGTGCCATGTGAGCTGGTGCATTGTCGTGATGCCAAGAGCCATGAATTGTTGGCGAAAAGTTCAGGTCGTCTAACTTTTTCATGCAGCCTTTTCAGCACTTGCAAATAGTAAACTTGGTTAATTGTTTGTCCAGTTGGTACAAATTCATAATGAATAATCCCTCTGATATCAAAAAAAGGTTAGCAACACTGTTGCAACAAGTTTGCGAACTTAATTGTCACACCTTGTATTGTTCTAGTCTTAGAAGAGTTTGATAACTTTCCTTTTTTATTATTAAATGTAAGTCTGTGGATTTTATCTTTTTGTTTGCTAGTGCAAATGGGATCTTTCCTGCCATATTTATTTTTTCCTACCTCATTGCTTGCGTATAGGAAAATTATATTTTTACAATATTATTATATAAATAAACCCTATTTCTCACCAATAATACCTTTACATGAAACATGTTCACGTAATAAATTTTTAATCCTCAGGAAACAGTAATATATGGAACCATGACAGTATAGCAGAAAAAAGTATGTATAAATACTCTGGTTCATTAAATGAGATTTGTCCTTTTATGGCATCATTTTAACATAGGAGTAATCTTTTGTGTTTAAATATTATAGTATTCCATAAAATCTTACAATATAACTCAAGCTAATTTTTAATTCTAATATACCTACTCTTTTAATGAATGTGGAAAGAACTGGATCAATTTTCAATTCAATGAACCTTTCTTATATAGATGAGGGAAGAGAAATAAGTGTGGATTAAACAGCAAGGAGAATTTGTCCCCTCAATTACATTGATATGAGTAAGAATTTTATTATTTGGCAATGATTTTCCTAATGGATTACATTTCTGAAATAATAATGAGAATTATTGGGATATATAACTAGACAATTTTTCACTCTATCTACTATTTTTAATGATTAGCTCTAATCACTAAGTTGAAAGTGAGGCATAATTTACTAAGAGAATGAACGCTAATTGAGATCATAATTTTCTTGACTTCTCTTGGCCTCTATTTTTCTCTCTATAAATAAAGAGATAGGTCCAGATAGTTTTCAGATATGAACTTCATTTAGTTATCCACTTAAAGTCTCTAATAGTTGCAACCGTATTTAAAAAAAAAAAACCTGGAAGATTTTAGTTTATCCCATTTACATTTAAGGATATAATAAAATTGATCCTAAATCTGTCACCTGGTATATTTTTTGGTTTTACTTCTCCATTGATATATTTTGCCATATGGATTTTTAAAATTTAATTTTAAATGATATATATTAGCTCTTCTATGGAAAACTGAAAAAGAAGTACATATTTTTATTTCATCCCACTCATTCTTCTCTATAATCTATTCCTTTTTCTGTTAAGTTTTATCATTTTTTGGTCTTCAAGAAAGTTGCCTTCATAACCTTAAATGTCTATTTAAGCTCCTATTTCTTAAATTTTCATTCTATATAATACATATTAACTCTCTGTTGACAAAAATGAAGGGATAAGTGACAACAGCTAACTATCCAACTTAGATGATGCAGATGATGATATTTATTAATAGAACTTCTGAGCTGATGAGATTTATATGAGCTTGTTGGACTTTGAGTTGATGTTGTTATAGGATGAGAGTTTGGAGGATTTTACATGTGGATGGATGTAAATCTTTGGGAACAGAGAGTGAATTGTGGTAGGCAAAATTATAACCTCCAAAAAAATTCACATTCTAATTCCTGGAACATGTGAATATGTTACCTTACATGGCAAAATGGACTTTGCAGATAATTTTAAAGTTATAGAGTTTGAGATGGGGAGATTATCTTGGATTGTCCGGGTGGATCCAATTTAATCACATGGTATCTTCTGAGATGGAACTGGTCCACTGTTGAGAGGAAGACAGTCTCTGAGCTAAGGAATGTTGGTGGCATCTAGAAGCTGGGAATGCCCTCCATTTATAGTTATCACAACAATGGGGACCTTGATCCTACAATTGGAAGGAAATGAATTCTGTCAGCAAATCAAATAAGCAGGCAACAATTCTCCCCTAGAACTTCCAAAAAGGAATGCAGCCCTGATGCTTTGATTTAGTCCAGTAAGACCCCTGCCAAATTTGAGATCTAGACAACTCTAAAATAAAAAATTTCTTTTAAGACACTAAATTTGTGGTAATTTGTTAATACAGCAATAGAAAACTAACATAATCTGTTTAGTTCCATTTTAATTTCTCCTCTAGATTAAGGGCATTTCACTGTGGGGTCATATAATCCCTACCTACTTCTTCAACAAGTCAGGATCCCATTAGCCAGGAGAAAGGGGTGGGAGGCAGGGAGAAGGGCAATAGCTAGTGCCTGCCACAAATGACTAATCCTACTGATTTGGTTTACATCTCTAGTGTTATCTCTCAGACTTTCACCTCATGCTTTATGATCATGCAGTTCTAATCTACGAGATTGCCTTCTGCTTCTATGCTCTTGGTAATTCAGTTCCCTCTTCCTGGAAGACCATCAGCCAACTGCTTCACATTATCCCATTAATCCCATCAGGACTCCCTTCTACTCTTCCAAGTACTGCTTAGACATATTCTGTCCCACTAAGCTTTCTCTTCAAAATAAAATCACACAGTCTTTATTTAATTCTGTTTCTGCCCTCTGTCTATACTGCAATTATGGTATATACCATAATATAGTACGTTATTTGTTTACCTTCTGTCTCTCCTGGTAATTACCAGTGGCTATCACTAGGCTAAGTGGCTTTTTTTTTTTTTTTTTTTTTAGCTGAGCCATCCTGCTACATGTTGGCAGCTCAGCTCCGGCTGGGCATCGAACCGCCATTGCTCAGAGCTCAGCTCGCACTCTTGAGCGAGCTCTTAACCAACTGAGCCACTCGGCTGGCCCTTAAATGTTTTTTAATATGATCATTATACCTAATAATATTCACGAATGGAGTGTTTGAATTGTGCATTCTTTCTAATTATACTGAATATTCCTCAAATTTTACTGAATAGTACTCACAATAGACACACATACATTTTTATAGTTTAAATTATGATTTAAAAATACAAGAAATGGAGAGACCATTATCATGAATTCTCATGAACCACAATTCAGCTTCAATAGCCAATATTTTCATAACATTTTTAAATCGACTAGTAAGCCAATGGCAGTTTATTTCCCCAGCAGACTGACCTGTTGTTAACAGGGATTGTTTTGATTTATATCTAAGGTGAGGAAATAAATCTCGGTTCTCCAAGATCATAGTTCTCATGAACTTTAACAGCAATAATGGACAAAACATGCTCACAAGGAGTCACTAAGTACTACCACTGGCCAAATGGCAAGAAAAATCAGGTGCATGATTGACTAGCACCTGAAAAACACGTCACAAGTGTCCTAAATGGCCATCACATGTTCAAGACGTGTCCATGAAAGCAACTCCTGCCACTTATGACTTAATTCAAGAGAAAGCCAAGGTGTTTGGTGTTCGTTTTTGTTTTTAATGGTCCACTTTAGTGTTAGCAATAGAGGAAAGTGTACCTACTCTCTTGGATAAATCACACTGGCTGAAAATTGCTTCAATCCATTCATCCCAAAACAAAAGACTGCGTATTTTATTGGAGCCTCATGGAAGCCCACTTGGGCCTCCCTCTGGGCCAGCACTGCGGAGGGGATCTACTAGGGAGACTGGGGCTAGGGCGGCGTTTAGTGAAATCCCTTCTAGAATCTAGAGCCCAGGCAAAGGAGATTGTTTTAGAAGGCAGCTAGAACGAAAGAACAAAGGCTGTGTAGTCTGGGCCTAGTTAGGGACGAGGCGCCCCCGCGCCCGGCAAAGCAGTAACCTCCGGGGGATGGGAGCAGACCGAAACCACACTTCCCAGAATGCAAAGGGGTGGGGCGATGCGAAAGAAAGAATGTGTTTTTACCTCAGGGTGGCTGGAGGCGCTTCTGGTTTGATTATAAACTCCAGGCCCTCATTTTGGCTGTCTGCCACCTCAGGCTAATTGGCTCGGCAGTCCGTGCGTGGGAGGGCGGCTCAGTAGTCGCTGGCAGCTGTTGAATGGAAGCTCTCTGCCTCCCGACCTCACGGTAAATAAAGTCCTTCCTCTGGTCGGTAGATACAGCTTCTCCGGCTGCGTCAGAGCAAGAGGACTACATTTCCCAAGTGGCATCGGGGCTGCCTGGAGGCGTGAGGGGCGGTGCCTCAGGTCTGGTACAGTCATCCCAAGCCTCTTCGGCGGGACTGTGATGGCCGGAGAGATGACGATCTTAGGTTAGTGACCGTGGGGACCCTTGTCGCTATTGTGGGTCCTGGAGCGGTTTGGGGAGGGCAGGATGGGCAGGGATGGTTGTCCCCCCTTCTGGATCCAGCTGGCGCAGCACGAAGGGCGCGGAAAGGGGATGGAAAGGCGGTTTGGGGCTGTTCGGGAAGCCTCTAGGATGGCCCAGGCCGGAGTAGGCCCACGTAGGGCCGGCGGCAGCGTTCTGCGTACACCCCTGGGGCCTCAGGAACAGTCCTTTCCAAATAAACGTCGATTTTGAATCATTGGTTGAATTGAGGCTTTTGAGAGGCTGCAAGAATGTGCATCTGTTAGTACCCCTTTGTGGAGGAAAGGGGAGGAGCCCAGCGGCGACCTGAGCTGTAGACTCGAGGGATGCCGTATTTGGAGAGACCCAAGCCCTCTTTATGCACAGGCCAAGGCTCTTTCCACCAGTCCGGGTTAGGAATTCCCCTCCTTGGACCAGAAGTGATCAAATGAGTCTGAAATTTTGCACGTAGGAGCAAGAGGAAAGTGGAGTCAGCCCTTGATTTCATTTCTTTGAATTTATGTGTTCATGAGGATGAACTAACAATTAGTAAAGAGACTCCTACAAATGGACGATTTGGGTCGTATGTAACATGGATGGACACAGGTATATGACACAGCCTTCTGCAAGGAAATGACAAATAATTGTAATACTCCAAGTGACATCTGTCTTCACTGATGTTTACAGTCTGCATGGCATTTGTTCATATTTGTTTTTCTCACCAATTAGTAATTATTGAACATCTGATATTTGCTAGGAACCATTCTTGGTGCAGGGGATACAGTAAGTAGCCATATCTGCCTTCAAGGAGCTTCCATTTATGGTGTCATAAAGTTTATACACTTCTGTGCTTCTTCCCAAAGTATTACGTGCAAGCAGTATGTTCTTAATGGATATTCAAATATAGAAAAAGTTAACTACATTCTGTTAGCTGTGAGAATTTTAATAATAGTTTCTTTAACTAAATAACAAACTATAAAGCTATAAAGCTAAATATCAATTGATCAAAAACTTAGATTATATATAGCTTTTGCTGCAGGTGAATGACTTTTCCTGTCAACATCACAATTATTACCAAAATGTTTTTACGTTTTAATTTCTTTATTCACCCATAGTGAATAAACAACTGTAGGGATTTTTTTTGTTTTTGTTGTTACATCTTAATTGCATTGTGGTCAGTTTACATTATAAAAAATTTGATGTTTGAGAGAAGTGTTATTAGTACTATAAAAGAAAGTATTTAAGACTATGTTTAGTCTTGTTCCAAAGAGTGACAAAGGAATTTTATAATAGTAATTTCACATATTATATTAGTTTGGTAAAACGTATCTTAATTTGTCTATTTCAGGATCAGCTGTTTTGACTCTCCTGTTGGCTGGCTATTTGGCACAACAGTATTTACCGTTGCCTACTCCTAAAGTGATTGGTATTGACCTTGGCACCACCTACTGTTCCGTAGGGGTGTTCTTTCCTGGCACAGGAAAAGTAAAGGTCATTCCAGATGAAAATGGGCATATCAGCATACCCAGCATGGTGTCTTTTACTGACCATGATGTACATGTGGGGTATGAAAGCTTAGAGCTGGCAGATTCAAATCCTCAGAACACAATATATGATGCCAAAAGATTCATAGGCAAGCTTTTTACCCCAGAAGAACTGGAGGCTGAAATTGGCAGATACCCATTTAAGGTAAGTAATTAAGCTAAAATCTACTTTAAATTTAGTTCAGCATACTATTTCAGTTAATGCTTCAGCTACAAGTTATAAAATTTTTTATTTCAACTGACTCAATCTGCATGGGAGGTATATTATCTCATCTAACAATCCCACAGCAAGTCCAGGGTGAGTTAATTCAGTGGCTCCACAGAGCTAGCAAGGACTTAGGATCTTATCATATTCTTGCTTTGCCATCCTTAGAATGCCTGCCTAGCTCGTTCATTGTAGCAGGAAGGCTAGTGGAGCCCATGTATGATGGATGGATGGATGGATACATGGATGGATTTTCTGAATTTTAGTGTACATATTTGTATACATAAAAATAAATGAGGGCCAGCCGAGTGGTGCGGTGGTTAAACGCTGGTCTTGGGAAGCCAGCGCCCCCGGTTCGGATCCCACATATGAGGGCCAGTGACACTGCCCTCAAATAAATAAATAAATAAATAAATGAAACTAGGTATGTGTTTTATGATTCTTTGAAACTCAATATGTCATGGACAGAATGTCAATCGATTCCCATCATCTTTAGTGGTTGCATAGAATGACTGTTCAGCTATTTAATTACCCAGTCCCTATCAGTATACATTTTATTTTTTCTCCTGGTTTTCCACTAATGTTGGCATTTCAGTGAATATCCTTGTACATATATCATTTTACACTTCTTGGTAATTTCCTAAATTTGAAATCTAGGAGTAGAATTGATAGATCAAATATGCACATGTTTTTTAAGGCTTTATATTGCCAAATTGGGCACCAAAAAGGTTATGTGCTATTAACTATTCTTTACAATGCCTATACCCTCACTAGTTATTATTTTAATCTTTGTCAATAGATAAGTTAAAAAAAAATGGTGCCTTGCATTCCTATGATTTCTAGTGAGGACAGACTTAAAAATTGGTTTATTGGCATTTTTATTTTCTTTAGTGATCCATTTCTTATCCTTTGTCCTGTTTTCTTTTGGGGTATTTAGCTTTTCCCATGACATAAAATATTGATGTTCTAAGTAGGTTTTCATTTTTATAACACACTTTTGTTTTTGAGCTGTCAAGAGCACAAATTTTTCTGTAGTAAAATTGTCTTTTTTTTTTTTTTTGTCCCCAGTGTTTCTATATGAGTATTTGTAGGTTTGGGTTTTGCTGGGGTTTTTTCTTTTAAACATTTAAATGTTTATTTCGTACAGGATTTTTGTTTCTTGTAAATTAGGAAGTGGGATTCTAAATGATAGGTTTTAAATTGGTTGTATCAATGCTGCTTATTGAACAACCCATCCATAAAATTTCTTAAAATTTTTTATTCATTTGCAAAGGAGAAAAAAAAATTATTTTAGGTTTCTTTCTTAGGGTCTTTTCTTTTTTTCTTTGTTTTCTTTCTTTTTTTTTTCGAGTTTCAGGCATACAGAACAACATAGTGATCAGACATTTACATGCCTCACAAAGTGATCACCCTAAGTCTACTTACTATCCACGAGACACTGTACATAGCTAGTGACCATTATTGACTATATTCCCCATGATATATTACACATCCCCGTGACTATTTTTAAATTATAGTTGACATTCAATATTATATTAGTTTCAGTTGTACAGTATAGTGGTGGTACATTATATAATTTATGAAGTGAACCCCCCCAATAAGTCTACTCTACTCATCTGACACTATAGCTTTTACAATACTGTTGATTCTACTCCCCATATTGTATTTTACATCCCTGTAAGTCTCCTGTAACTATCAATTTGTACGTTTGTTTTTTTTTAATAGCTGAGCCATCCTGCCACCTATTGGCAGCTCAACGGCAACTCAGCTCAGGCTGGCCTCGAGCCACTGTTGCTCAGAGCTCAGCTCGCACTCTTGAGCGAGCTCTTAACCAACTGAGCCACTCGGCCGGCCCTAATTTGTACTTCTTAATCCCTTCATCTTTCTAATCCAGCCCCCCAAACCCACTGCCATCTAATAACCATCAGTTTGTTCTCTATATATGGGTCTGTTTCTGTTTTGTTTATTCATTTATTTTCTTTAGATTCTACATGTGAGTGAGATCCTATGGTATTTGTATTTCTTAGTCTGATTTATTTCATTAAGTATAATAATACCCTCTAGGTCCATCCATGTTGTGACAAATGGTAATATTTCATTCTTTTTTTAGGGCAGAGTAATACTCCAGTATAAATGTACTACAATTTCTTTATCTACTCGTCTATTGATGGGTATTTCAGTTATTTCCATATCTTGGCTATTGTGAATAGTGCTGCAGTGAACATAGGGGTGCATGTATTTTTGAATTAGCATTTTGGATTTCTTGGATAAATACCTAGGTGTGAAATATGTGGGTTGTATGTAAGGTAGCTCTGTTTTCAACTTTTTGATGAACCTCCAAACTATTGTCCATAGTGGCAATACCAGTTTGCAGTCCCACCAGCAGAACACAAGGGTTTCCTTTTCTCCACATCTTGCAACACTTTTATATAATGATAAAATCATAAAGCTATACATCTTCCTCTAAATTACAGCTTTAGATATGTGTTGATCCAAGAGTTATTTTAAGGTTTGTTTTTCCCCCTTAAGTTTCTAAGTAATCTGATTTTTTGTTGTTTCTCTTTAATGTAGACTGTGATGTTACTGGTGTTTTTGGATCTTATTTTAATAATGTCTGTAGCTTGTTTTAGTTTGCCCCATACAGGTGAACTCCTTTGAAGGTCAGGTTTCCTTAATTGAAGTCTAATTATGTAGTCCAGAATGACTGGAGTAAATTTCTTACAATTTTTTAGAACAGACTAATTCTCTTTACTGTTGATGTTAATATAGTTTTTCTGTTGATGAGACTAGAATATTATGTTTTAAAATTAATCCAGTTTTTTAAATGGACAACTTTTACATTAGCAGGGATAATGAGGAAATACACAATATGTGTTTTTGTAGAAACAAGAATATAAGTGATATTTGATTCTTGGATAAGACCATAAGGTACTAAAATTATTCTTGCTAATGTTCTGAAACATTTTCAATTATCTGTTATGTTTGGAACAAGTTAATTTTAAGAAAAAAGATCTTTAGTCACATACATGATTTAGCAACTGTTATTCCTTATATTTCATTATTTGTTTTTTTTCTTTCATTTAACAAATATATATTGAGAATCTTTTATGTTTTATGCTTGGTGATGAATGTTATTCTGTTATTGAAAACTATGGTGTGGATTCATTTTATAGATGTTAAAGTATAACTTTTTGTTTTGTTTTGTTTTTGTTTTTGTTTTGTTTTTTTAGCTGAGCCATCCTGCCACCTGTTGGCAGCTCAACGGCAACTCAGCTCGGGCTGGCATCGAACCGCCGTTGCTCAGAGCTCAGCTCACACTCTTGAGCGAGCTCTTAACCAACTGAGCCACTCGGCCGGCCCTAACTTTTCATCTTTAATCTTAGTAAATGTACTTGATAGATTACAAATTAATTTTGAGTTTGTAAAGGTAAAGAGAAGTTTTGATTAAATAAGTCCAGTATATATATGTGTGTAAGTATATATGATAAGCACACACACTTTTACACTTTTTTTTTTTCAAATCCTAACCACAGGTTTTAAACAAAAATGGAATGGTTGAATTTTCTGTGACAAGTAATGAGACCATCACTGTGTCCCCAGAATATGTTGGCTCTAGACTGTTATTGAAATTAAAGGAAATGGCAGAGGAATATCTTGGAATGCCAGTTGTCAATGCTGTTATTTCTGTACCAGCAGAATTTGATCTAAAACAGAGAAATTCAACAATTGAAGCTGCTAACCTTGCAGGTAATATCACCCTTACCAGAGTTACATTTTTCTAAAAATTTTCTTAGGTTGCAATCTTCTGTAGTAAGGTGTATCACTTGCAAACCTCCTAACTAGGCACATAAACAAACTATTTATATTTTGATATACGTTTACAAACAATATGGATAGATTTTGATATATGTTTACAAACAATAATTAAGAAAGCTCCAGCACAATGTAAAATGTATAAATTATGACAACAATCAGGCACTTGACAAACGCTGAGGGAACACGGGTACATGTGAGCAATGGGTTTTTTCTTCTAAACTTTTTTTAACATTAAGATGAATATAATTTTTTTAAAAATCTGAGGTGGGGGAGAATCCGTTTAATACCAGTCAGCAGATACTGAGTGTCTTGGTAAACAAAAAGATAAATCCCTGTACTCGTGACACTTACATTCTATCCTGCTAGAGTGAAACAGAAAATCAACATTAAAGATAAGTATATCATGGAGTTTCTCACCTTTAGCATTGATGTTTTGGGACAGGTCATTCTTTATTGTAGGGGACTGTCCTGTGTACTGTAGGATATTTCGCAGCATCCTAGCCTCTACTCACCAGATGCTAACAGAACTATCCCCATCTAAGTGATGACAATCTTATGTCTCCAGACATTGCTAAATGTCCCTGAAGGGCCAAAATGACCTCTGGTTGAGAATCTTGACACAGTGTATATCAGAAAGTAATATGCTATGGGGAAAAAAAAAATGGGATAAGGGGAGAGGATTGCTGGATAGGTCAGAGGATAGGGACTCCAGCAGGTTTTAAAGAGCAGTCAGGTAGGCCTCATTGTGAAAATGACATATAAGCAGATTTAAAAGAAGCGAGGTAGATAGCTAAGGAGATATATAGGGGAATTGTGTTGCAGGAGAGAAAACGGCCAGTGTAGCAGCCACAAAATGGGAATTTGCTCTTACATTAGGAGGTAGGGGGTTAACCAGTATGGCCAGAGCACAGTGACTAATGAAGTCAGAGAACTAAGGAGGAGAGTATTAGATCTTTACATAAATTATTCTGAATTTGAATAGTTTTTATGGCTCCTGCTTCTGAAAGCTGTATTACTTTCCAAACCATTCATGTGTGGCAGTTATTTTAAAGTAAGAATTTTGCTCAAGGAAATTTGATCTTTTGCCTGCACATATATAACAAATCAAAACCAGATTTGCTATATATTTCAGATTTACATTTCAGGGTCTTGTGTTCTAAGTACTTTTTAAGACTATCATTGTAGCTATTTGAACATCTCATCTAGATTTTTCTTTTATTTCCTTTCTGTTTATTCATCTTAACTTTTTATGAAAAAGTCATTTTTTTAAAGAGGAGCACAGTAAGTTTATCTCATTTCCACAGAAATTTGTTATATAATGATTAAAGTTTTATTGCTCATATATTCCCAAGTAAAATATGAAAATTAGAGGCACAGAGATTTTTTTAAAATTAAGTATTAAGAATAGAATGATATATTCCACCGAATCTGGGCCTTTATTTCTTTATATTGTGATCTTTTAGAATAATTTTAATGATACCCATTTAGAAGAACTGATCCTTCCCATTTCATTATTTTTATTGAGTTTGTGACTATTCTTTCTCACTATTACTCTGTGGAGTTCATGTCTTAGAAGACATTAACATGTTGTGAGGTTAAGCGGAAAGAAATTTAATTGTGTCCTCTCATGAGTTGTTTGCTCTTCTCTCCAACCAATCATACAGGACTGAAAATCTTAAGGGTGATAAATGAACCCACCGCAGCAGCGATGGCCTATGGTCTCCATAAGGCTGATGTCTTCCATGTCTTGGTGATAGATTTAGGTGGAGGAACTCTGGATGTGTCATTGCTGAATAAACAAGGAGGAATGTTTCTAACCCGGGCAATGTCTGGTAAGTAAAATATACAGAGAGCAAGGAGATTCAGGCACATTAACATACCTAGTATGTAAAGGGTTCATTTAAAAAAACTTCTTAGTATTCTTTGACTTGATTTTGTAAACTTCTGTATATGTAATTATATGCTACCATTTATGTGTATTTACAGCAAAAAGTTAAGTCTCATAAAAGTCAAATAAATATATTGCTGGTGGTAGCTCACTGAGTCAGTGTTTTTCATGGCCATGGTAAAGGGAACAGAAGGAAGGAAATTTTTTAAAGTGAAGGGTGATCATTTTATTTCATTTGATAATCTGTTTCACAAAATAGATATTTTTAGAAAATCTAGGAAGTGGTAGGATTTTACATTCCAAATCTTTTAAAAAAGGTTTTTGTGTTAATTTACTTTAAGCAGAACTGTAAGTTATTCGTGGTCTACCTCATGACTGCACTGTCTTTACAACCAAGTTCAGTACTAGGGATTTATATCACATCACTCTTTTCCTTTTAAATTGTATTCTCCTACTTTTCAGCTCTTTTATCATGCAAGCAAAGGATTTTTTTTTAAAAAAAGATAAAATGCCTAGTGGTACTTTTTAATTATAAGAAGGACTTTCTTTTGTTGAATAATGACAGCTAGTGTTTGTAAATTGCTACTTACAAGCCAATCTGCATTCTCAATCTGTTTTCTGAAAAAATATTTGATATCATGAAGAGATACTTCCTTTTATATCATTATAAAAATTTAACCCAGATGTGCACTGTTTTCTAATAGTACACGTTTAAGTTAAAATCGCTTTGGCCCGGTTAATTTTGATCACTCTTTGCATGAGTAAAATCTTATAATACATTAAATAAGGAATTTGTTATTCCCAGACATCATTCTTATACATACAGACAACACAGACACATGTATACACACACATGTGCATAACTATAAACTCTTATTTATAACTTAGGAAACAATAAACTTGGGGGACAAGACTTCAATCAGAGGTTGCTTCAGTACGTATATAAACAGATCTATCAGACATATGGCTTCCTACCCTCCAGGAAAGAGGAAATCCACAGATTAAGACAAGCTGTGGAAATGGTCAAATTAAACCTGACGCTTCATCAGTCTGCTCAGATGTCAGTATTGCTGACGGTGGAGGAAGAGGACAGGAATGAACCTCAGAATAGTGTCACTGAACTGCCAAAGGATAGACTGTCCCCAGAAGATGGACCCCCCATGAAAAGCATGTTTGGAACTGGCCTTTCTGAAAAGAAGAGTGGAGAAAGTCAGGTTTTATTTGAAACGAAAATATCACGGAAGCTCTTTGACAACCTTAATGAAGATCTCTTCCAGAAAATACTGGTGCCCATTCAGCAAGTATTAAAAGAAGGCCATCTGGAAAAGATGGAGATCGATGAGGTGGTTTTGGTTGGGGGCTCCACTCGTATCCCCCGGATCCGCGAGGTCATCCAGGAGTTCTTTGGGAAGGACCCCAACACATCTGTGGACCCCGACCTGGCGGTAGTGACGGGTGTGGCCATCCAAGCAGGGATTGATGGGGGCTCCTGGCCTCTTCAGGTCAGTGCTTTAGAGATTCCCAGTAAGCATTTACAGAAGACCAACTTCAGCTGAATTACGGAGGAATGGCGATCATTTGGGATCTTGTCTGATGTTCCATTCCTTTTTATCAGACCACCTCCTCCAAAGAAAGAAAATCTCTAAAATATCTCACAAATTTACCTAAAAAGCAACATTTAGATAACACAAAAATTTTACATGACATTTTGTTTTAGGATTGAATGTAACCAGATTGATCCTGTTTGATTTTGGAGAGATCCCATTGCAACACACTTCTAAAATAATAGGATTGAGGTAAAATTCCCTTAAAGGAGCATGGTGGCTTTATTTTCTGGATTCTGGAAGTAGATAACCATGTGCATTTAAAATTATATTCTGTCGGGCCAGCCGAGTGGCGCGGTGGTTAAGAGCTGGCTTGGGATGCCAGTGGCCCCGGTTCAGAACCCACATATGAGGGCCAGTGACACTGCCCTCTAAAAAAATTTTTTAAAAAATAAAATTCTGTAAGCATTACCTAGTGTCAATTCTAGGACTCCCAGTTCTTACTAAACTGTATTAGCAGGAGCTGGTAATTTATTTACTAGGTTATAACATGTAACTATTAATTTGAACTATACTTGAAGGACAGTGTTGGTGTCAGATATTTACATTGGGAGATAGCAGTATTAGTAATTTATGCTGCACGTGTAATATTTAATAACTGCCATGTTATATGACAAAATTACTTTCACAAATTCAGTATCCCATTATGTGTCCTATTCATGTACCCTGTGTTCTCTAGATTTTTCAAATATATTTATTGGATCAGTTTTTCTGTCTAAAACAGCTATAGATACATTCAAATGTTTCAATACCAGATAGCAGAAATACCCAATTTATGTTCTAGTTCCTCCATCTGCTGTGCATCAGTATCTGCTTGGATGTCCATGATTCTGCCTGGTTAGAAAACAATGGGGAATTTTTAATTGCATCTTTAAAATGTATTAATGTCACAATAAAGCCATCATTACCATCACTTTTTTGTTTGTTATCCAAGACCTTTGTAGACAATGGTAAACAGCTACAGTATTTGTTTTATGTTTTTGGTTTTGTTTGTTTTCAGTAAGCCCTGGAGAATGGACCTTGCATTTGAATTAGTTTTACTGAGATTTTTTTCCCATATTTATTTTTGAATGAGCAAAATGTGTTCGTTTGTAAACTTGCTATGATTTCCTATTATTTTAAAATAGTCACACTTGAACTTCTTTTAGCCTTAAGGTTAGTATGTGATGGAAGCAAAAAATTCATGGATACTGGAAACAATGTGGAAATCTAATATGAACGGCAGTTTAGAAAATTTTCCACCAATCAGCATTTGTAGCAGTTTTGTTTGGTCTGTTCTCTTTTTAAAAAGCTATGGGAACCAAGAGAAAAAATACAACAGTTCTCTTTCTGTGATACCCATTTTATATAGAGATTTCCTTTTCCTTAAGAGAAGCATGTTTCATATCAATATTCAAAAATTATACTCTGATCAACATTTTTGTTAAATTATATCTGTTTTCTCCATTGTTGAATTTTCAGTGACTGAAAAAGAACTAAAGCAAACTCATTTCAACAACATCAAAACATTTCAGCTGATTCTTAGGTAAATGCTGAGTTAATATTTTTTGTAGATCTAAAGAAGAAAATTTCTTAGCAGTGAAACTGCTGTTAAAACAATTTCAAATACTTTCGTGTACAGAAAATGTCTGTGGTAGGTAGATAGAAAAATATGAAGTGTTTATTGACATTTCATTTTAGAACTAATGGAGAAATGCCAAAGAGGAGTCCTTCGCTGCGTTATGAAAATATTGAAGTGTTCTCTTGGACTTTGTACGTATCTTTAATAGATCTTAGATTGGGAAACAATCTTTTTATGAAGGTTTTTAAGAGAAAAGTGTTCAATTTATCAAAATCTCCACATGCAGTATCAGTGTCAACCTAAAGCATTTTAAGTTTTTTTTTTAAAAAACTTGAATTTCTTCAGTATCTGAGGTAGTTTAGGACAATCTGTTAACACTTTTTAGAAGGAACAATTTACAAAATAGGGCAGCTAATCTCATACTCTGGAATTTAAATAATTTGATTGTGTCTGAAGAATATGGCAGTGTTGGAATTTGGCAATAGTTTAGCATATTCTCCAGTATAGTTACATCTTTAAAAAATGAAGTAATATGTGTCTTCAATCATATTTTAAGAGGATATATATAGACTTGACATCAATATAGTTTATTTATTTAAAAGATAAAAATACATCCTGAAAGGGATCATTTATGCATAATAATCTGAAGACATTTTTCATAAAGCAAACCTACATTTTGGTTGTACCTCTAACTAGTATTTTTTGAAGTACATAACTGAAAATATGAACTGTCTTGTATGATTAGAATATGTGAGTAATTTATTTTGTATCAGGAATGTTTTGGTACTGTGTTTTCACTCAAACCACTGACACACCTGTAGATATTACTGTGTATAACGTACTAAAGATTATGGTTATTGTGCATAACAGATTGTGCCTCGTAAATTTCTGTGTATACAGGTAATAACATTTTAGTGTAAATAAATACAACTTTGCAGTTTGTTTTAAACTATGTACTTTATTTTCCATTCAGGACTAAGCCTGAGTACATTTTTGATGTATATAAATAAGAAAGGAAGTGGGGTTAGAGCTGATCTGATTCTCATGGCACGTGACCTACAGCGATTGCCTCATTCCCTGCATCCTGAATGTCTCTGGAATTGCTTACTTTTCTACTTATTTCCCTAATTTACAAGGGACAGTCCCTGTATCACATAAACACTATCTAGAATCCTGAATACCAATTCATGGATTCTGACTCTAATGGAGCCAAGACCGAAATGGATCTAGATAATAAATAATCCTGCATAATAGACTGCTGTAATCCTTTGGTTGGTGGTTAATACTTTATAATTTTTTAATAAAGTTTTATTGTTTTTGGACAAGAAACGCAACATTTTTAGAGGAGTTCATTTGATTAATGTAGTCTTCAGATGAGCCCTGAAAGATAGACTTGATTCTCCCAATGTTAATTCCTGTGATTCCTCCAAAGTTATTTTAACTAGTGTTGCTGAGGGACTCAAATGTATGAGGAAATACAGTTACACTTCCATACTTATTTAACAAATATACAGTGCCCCCAAAAGGTAGGCAGCCTCCACTGTGGCTGCCAAAGACCCTAACCTCTTATTCACTTCTTTGTGTCATCCTCTTTTCTTGAATTTGGGCAAGTTTTGATGAGTCACTGCTAATGAACAGAATAGGGCAGAAGTGTTTGGGATGTCACTTCTGAAATTGGATTGTAACAAGACTGGTTTCTGTCAAGGGCACATGCTCTTGATGTAAAGACCAGGCAATTCTGGTGAATACAGTTGAAGAGACGCCCTGGAAGATGAGAGGTGTAGGTGAACAGGACCCCACCTGATAGCACCACCTTCCAGCTCTGAGAGCCTTCTGGAAAATGAACCCTCCCTTCCTAGTCAAGGCTTCAGATGATGCAGCTGCAGCTGAAATTTATAATCTCATGAGAGACCTTAAACCACACCACCCAGCTAAGTGGCCTCCAGATTTCTGATTCATGGAAACTGAGATAATACATTTCTGTTATTTTAAGCTATCAAACTTTTGATTGATTTCTTATTCAGCAATAAATAATAGAGTTTACTATGTATCAAGATTGTTTTCTATAGTAATACCAATTTAACTTTTGTTCTAACAAATTTATGAGTAGGTATTATCTCCATTTTCAGATGGAAATTCATGCACAGATGTATTAGGTAATTTCCCCAGGATTATACAGCTAATAGATAGCAGAGTCATGATTCCAATCCAGTCCATGCTTAACTCCAATACTCTGCTGCCTTATCCATCCCATGATACAATCCCATAGCACCTTTTGTGTTCAGTACTGTTGGGTAGTATCTTGTTTACCAGATAATGTTAAAATTCAAGGTTTAGATAGTGTTACTCCTTTCCGTTTCTGACAAGCAAACTTAAATTTAGAAAATTTTAAATACAAAATTATGAAAACAGTACCTACTTTACTGGGTTTTTGTGAGTGCCTAGCACATAGAAAGTGCTAAATATTGTGAATAGATGCATATGGTAGAAACATAGGGAAATGAACAAAAAAGTTCAGTAGCTTGCCCATTTTTTGTAGGATTATAAGAAAATGTTACCACAATATCAGTTATTATTTTCCCTAATATTCTCAAGACACTGATTCTATGGGTCTAAAATTTCTGCAAGTTATTTAGAATTATCTTGATAAAAAAAATTTGGTAAAACAGTTATTTTGAAAGAATTAATAGACAGTTTGCCTCACATTATTTGGAAGTCAAAGCAAGAACTAATAGAGTTTGTTTTACACCTCATTGAATTAACTATTGTTTGGTTTACCCTAAATACATCCTAAAATAATTGAAATGATATAGCACTTGTAATTTTATAACTATATATAACTATTTATGTATATAAAAGATAACACATTTATCCTATTTAGATTTCATCAATTTACATTAAACACTGCTTATATATTGGAAATTGGATCTCAATTATTAATTGTAATGACTCTCCTTCCTTTGTCTTCCAAATTGCTAAACAGATCATTTTGTCATGATTAAAAGGGGCTTGGTGGCAAAAAGTAGTGACAGACCCTACTAAATGCTACTGCAAGATCTTTTCATTCTTTCAGAACCCAGTTTTTGGGGAGCAGCAACTACTACTACTTTAAAACTTTCCCATCTTTTGCAACTAGGGATGGCTCTGTGACATAATTCTGACTATTGAGAGGTGAGCAAAAATCACAAGGTGGAAACCATAGGCTTTTGTTTTTAAGTGTACATATTTGGATTACACAAACATCTTGTTCTACACCATTCCTTTCTTGGAATGCTGACATGATGCTGGAGATAAAAAAATGAGTTTGCGGGCAGGCCAAGTGGTGCATTGGTTAAGAGCTGGCTTGGGATGCCAGCGGCCCCTGTTCAGATCCCACATATGAGGACCAGTGACACCGCCCTCTACAGGTAACAACAGCTCCACCTGGAGCTGGGCTGCGAGACCGGGCAACGGTGTAGGCTGCAGCCACTGCTGCAGTGGCTGCCATAGGCTACAGTGAGTGGCTGGCCCGGTATGAGCTGCCAAGAGCCGCTGTGAGTGGCCGTCCAGAGGCCGGCGACTGATCTGCCTCACCCGAGAAGAGCGCAATGATGATACCAACATGGGCCAGTGAAGCAACGTCCTCCACAACTAGACTGAAGAACAAAAGGACAACAACTTGTCTGTTCCCCTTCCCGGGTTCCCCAACGCTATTCCCCATCCCCAATTCCCCAATGAAATCTTAAAAAAAAAAAAAAAGCAATGAGTTCGCAACTACCAACCAACACACGTAATGTGGATGGTTGAGCAAAAGATAGAAGCAGCCACGTAGTGTGATGGATAGAAGCAGCCACGTAGTGTGATGGAACCGACCGCTCTAGCCAACTTTGTCCTTTCTACCTAGGGACTTATTTTGCCTGAGAAAAATAAGCCTCTTACTTGTTTACACTCCCTTCCTTTCTACCTTCCTTCCTTCCTTCCTTTTTCTTTCTTTTTCATCCTTGCACTTTTAAACTTGTAACCCTAACTTTGTGGTTATACATTTGGTCAAATTGTCATTTGTTGGGCTTCTGCTTCTGGCCAAGGTGGAATAAAAAGGAACGATTCTACTGAAAAATCAGAAAAAATGTATGAAACAAGTTTTCAAGACCTTATGCATCGTAGCCAACATTCTTGTCCTTACCTCTGTAAAATCATAGATATGGTAATGCAGGGAAAACAGAAGCCTGTTCTGTTAATGCCTGGAAATTGTCACACAAATGCTCAGAACTGACCCAGAAGCAGCTGCTCAGAGGAAATTAGTGGTGACTGAAGTTGTATTAATATGTATGCCAAATTCCCACTGCTCTCCACTGTCAAACATTCTGAAACATTCAATTTAGTCTTACACTCTGATCACATTACATTTTCTACTATGTATATCAGGGCAATAAACCAATAACAAATCACAAGTGTATTGATAAACCAAGTTTTATAAATATGAATTCAAAAATTTATCCTATATCACTTTCCTTAGCACACAAAAAAAATGCTTATGTGTCACTTCTAAATGTTTTGGAGCAAATATATTTCAAACTAATTTAGATTAAATCATAAACTTCCTGATTCTCTTCCTCTTATTAATAATGTCAACAACAATCACAATAATAATGAATATAGAGTGCGTATAGAATATTATCAATCAGCACACCAACCCAGAAAAATAGAATATCCCCATTTTACAAATAGTGAACTGGAAATTCCAAAGAGCTCTTCTTGTCAAGGCCACACAGAAGGTAGGTGATTGAGGAGATTGAAAGAGGACAAGCTCACACTCTTTCCAATATACCAACATGCCTTTCACAACTACATTTCACTACACCTGTATTTATTTATGAGAGGGATGTGTAATGTATCACTTTTCTCCACTATTTTTTTTTTACCTGCCAGGATTCCAGAACTTACTCAAATTTGTTTTGAAGTAAATTCATAAATACTCATATATATGTTTAAATACTATGACAAAGATATAATAGTATTTTCAGATATTTTGAGATGATAACACACTCTACAAAGATATTTCACAAATGCTCAGCTTAAAATACTCAAACGCAACTGAATAAGTCATCTTTGAGTGCAGAGGCTAATTCTTGAGCTAATTTGTATACTTGTTAATGATCAAGTTCCTTTGATACCATGGATGGAAAAATCAAAGGACTTAAGAAAAAAGATTTCACTGAATTATTGTTCTTTTTACTTTTAAAAACATATTCCTAAACTTCATGAATCAAAAAAACTACATCAAACTACCAAAGAAGCAAAAGCTTCAGTAATTTTTTTCCTCCAAAAAATACCAATGCATTACAGCCCGATCTCTTCATTTGAATTTTATTTACATTTACTATGATGAATAAAACTGGCAAAGTGATGTACCAATTTTTCAAAGAGATGAATGCACTTAGGAAGAATGCTTTAGAGTAAGACTGTCTAATAGGATTCAACTACATGGTGATTTTTCATAATACATTTAATATGATCTGGCTTCCAAAAAATGAATTTATATGCTTGGAAGGAACACATTAAAAGAAGTTCATCTTAAGGGAATTAAGGAAGACTCTTGGCAAAACAGGCTTTACCTATGGAATACTATTAAGTTTACTACAATGGTCATGAAGTCTAACAGTCGGTATTATCATTCAATCGATAATAATTTCACCTTCTGATCTCTCCACAATTGTAAATGACAATTCCATAGTGTTGATTTGCCTGCTCCAGTCTTTTCCACAAGTCCAATCTATAATGAAATGATCATAAACAGTTCAAACTGTATTTTTGAAAGGGAATGAGAGCTTTGCACTGACAAATATATTTAGTGTTGGGTCAGTTGGGATCTAATTTTGCCAACTAGAATAACCTTGGCTAACATGGAAGATGTACTGTGACTACCAAGGATCAGTCTTTATCCAGACACTCCTTAGTCTCTGGAAAGACTCGAGCTATTATGTGTTGTCCACCTAATTTTAGTAATTTAGTTACCACCTAGCTGGAACACGCCAGCAGCTCCAGAAAGAGTGGGTCATCCCTGAACACTCCCTTGACTAGCCAGCGAGGGTGTGGGCAAAGGAGACACTGATAATGGAATGATTTTACTGGGACTTTTAAAATGAAGTTTCTCTGCCCACCTTCTCCCTCCCCACAATAATAAACCAGAAAACAAACAAAGAGGCTTAGAAGACTTTGCCAGATAGACTAAAAAATCTAAAGGAATGCCTGCAAATGTCCTTGTTGTAATGAAACAACTACTGCATTAGAACTACTAGGATGGCCATAGATAATGCAATGAGAACTAGAGCGATCTCTTCTAGGTGCTGATTTGTTTCTTGGTGTTAATGGGAACATTAGGCAGGGAGAATATTACTTTACCCTAATAAAAGATCGCAAATCTTAAATCTGACAAAGGAGATCAGAAAAACTAGGAATCTGTTGAATTAATTGGGGTAATCAAAATTCCACAGTGATTTCATTTGTTCCAAAAATATTTCTGTCCTTGATGTCACTGAGGTGGGTTTGGATTAGAGGATCAGAAAAGCAGAGGATTGGGGTTATAGAAGACAGGTCTCTGAAAAAGGGAAAGTAAGACATTATGGTTATTACTATTTGTTTAACTTTTACTTATTTATAAAACATCTTTCTGATTAAGAAAATAATGGTTTCATAAAAGGTTTTGATGAATGTGGGAAAATATATTAAAGAAAGTAAAAGTTATCCCAAATCCCATCACCTGGGGAGAACTACTATTCATGTTTTAGAACATTTATCCTTCTAGTATTTTTGCTAAAGTTTGTATCTCTTTGATTGTAAAAAACGCAAAACTGATACACTATCAACAGTTTTGTATATAGTTTTTAGTAACTAAATTACATCTCAAGCATTTCCCCATCTCAATACCTTGGAAAGTATGTCATTGACTATACAAATGTTCTCCCCTATGGATTTACTGTATTTTAGGTAACTATTATCTTATTGTCTTATTGTTGCACTTCACTTCATAGAGCAAGTAAAAACAAAGTATATATTCTACCGGATATCAAAGGAAATGAAATTAGAATCTCAAAGAATAATCTGCACCCCTATGTTCACTGCAGCATTATTCATAATATCCAAGATATGGAAACAACCTAAGTGCCTGTTCACAGACAAATGGATAAAAGCAATGTATGTGTGTGGGAATACTTTTCATCCATTAAAAAAGAAGGAAATCCTGACATTTTTGGCAACATGAATGAACCTGGAGGACATTATGCTACATGAAATAAGCCAGACAGAGAAAGACAAATACTGTATGATCTCACCTATATCTGGAATCTAAAAAAGTCAAACTCAGTACCAGAGAGTAAACGGTGGTTACCAAGAGGCTGAGGGGTGGGAAAAATGAGAAGATGTTGGTCAAAGGTTACAAACTTTCAGTTATGAGATGTGGGCAACGGGTGTCTATAGTTAATAATGCTGTATTGTATACTATATACTTGAAATTTGCTAAGAGAATAGATCTTAAGTGTTCTTACCACAGCCAAAAAAAACACTAAAACCCTTGTGACTATGTGATTGAGATGAATATGTTATTTAACTTGATTGTGGTATAGATACATATATATATATATATATATATATATATATATATATATATATATATATATATATTTACACGTTACATCATGTTACACATCTTATATACATACTATTTTTGTGTATTTATTGTACCTTGATAAAGCTGAAAAAACATACTAAAGTCATGTTTCACGTTAGAGTATGAACAATTTAAAAAATATTTTTTATTTATAGAGGAAAAACTTAATTCTGTACACATCAACCATGTCTTTATTACTTTTATTTGAAATTTGAACAAGAGACACATCTTATATTCAATACCTTATAGTATACAATACTTTGGCCTTAACAATGATTGCATTCAGATAAAAGGGAAAGTGAAACTTATGAAATGTATATGTTACCTTCTCTTCCCCATAAGTCTGAAAAGTGCTATCTTGTAATGCTCAACCAAGATCATCTGGGTATAAAGCCTGATAATTAATAAATTCCATTATCTCTTTATTGGACCATTGTGATGGAGGCCTTTTAGACACTATCCACAGTGCCTTAAAACAAATAAATATTCTTTAAACTCTAATTACCATAAAAAATACCTTTCCCTACAAAAAATCATTCTCATGCATATAAACAAGTGGTGAAATAAGTGATGAAAAACAACATTTGTAAACATTATGGTTTTCTGAAAAGAGTTTTAAATGTTACCAACATAAAACTTCTCATCTAGTTGTAAGAAAATCATAGAAATAAATTTTGATAGGTAACAAGGCTTCCTATTGCCCATCAAATTATTAAGAAAAATCTACTAAAACCCTATAAGGAAGCTAAGTAAATATAACCTTCCTGAAATTTTAGCTGAAAAGAAGGTAATTTGTCATACATTCATTCCTCAAATATTGAGTATTTACTATGCCAGTCAGTGATTTAGTTGCAGGAGATTCAGCAGTGTGCAAAATACATAAAAATTCTTGCCCTTATGGAGTATACATCCTAGTAGAGAGAAACTGAAAGAACCACACAGCCCTTTTAGAATGTTAGATGATGGCAAAGCTTTGAAAGACAGGAAATAGGTGAGTTTTGGAAGACAGGAATTAGATGAGGTTAGTGATGGTGATGTAATTTTAAGTAGGGTGGTTAGGAAGGCTTGATTGGAAATGATGAGGGAACAAGCCATTTACACATAGGCGCAAGAGCTTTCCAGGCAAAGGGAACTGACTACACCTGACCTGAGACAGGGGCCCGTCCGAAATATTGGAGGAAGAGCAGGAGGCAGAAGAATACTCAAAAGAGCATGGTGCCTGGGCAGCGAAGTGTTTGCATGAGAGGGAGTGATTACCAGTGTCAAATGTTAGATCAGGAAAAGTGTGGATTGAGAGGGGACCCCTTGTGATCTTGACAAGGGCAGGTTCCATGGAGGCATGAGATTTAAAGTCTGTTTGAAGAGAGTCAAATAAAGAATGATAGAAGAAATACAGGTTATTTGGACAAATTTACTTCTTTCACATCAATAGTTTCTGCAACAGGATTTGTCACAACTTGCATCAAATTACATAAAGGTAATTGTTTTTAATGTGTGTGAGTGTGTGTGTTTGTGTGTGTAGACACATACATTGTTTCCAATATAAGAATATATATACTATTAATAACACGATATTAGACAACAAAATTTTATATTAGTCATCCTATAACAATACATTAAGCAAACTGAATATTGGTAACTGGAGATTGTGAAGATAGACTAATCTTTCATATTTGTTTGAAAAAAGATGAGATCTAGGGAAGATTCAAAATTTAGGTAGTAGTTGGAAGATGCAGAAAATATTTTAGCATATTTACAGGCTTAGAGGAGCAAGGGAGCTGGGGTGCTGAATGTAAGAATTAGAGGAGGTTAGAGGTGCAAGGTCTGAGAGAAGATATGAAGGGATATCATCAAAAGCAAAACTGGAAATTGAGGTTTTCACTTGGAGGAGGGAACCTTCTTCCTCACAGTTATGAGCAAAAGAGAAGTTTCATGAAGATTCAAATACCTTTATAGGTAGATTGAAGAATATACAGGAATTCAAGTCACCTTTAACATTTACCCTGTTAATTCATGGAACTGGAAGGCAGAAGTAACCCAGGTTAGTAAAATATGTAGCTAACTCAAATACTATATTATGTCAATAATCTAATACTTCTCCCTCACAAATTATAGGTAATTACAGGGAACAAAACTGACTCATTTATTCTCCTCCTTTCCATCCACAGAAATGTTAATGATGAATAAATGGAACAGAAGGTATAAGCAATAAAGATGTAGTTAATTTAAAAATTGCACAATCAGATTTAAATAATTATGACATGACTGTATTAAGACACTTTTCTCAATGTAAAATCCTCACAAAGATATAATCTTAGGTTGCATATTTTACAATATACTGGTAACAGACAAATCACTGTGCCTTTAAAAGCAGGTGATCTATTTCATTTTTGTAACAACCAAAATAGGGATGTACTTTACAATTTACGGACTGTCCCAATTTAATTAGCAAGGTTTGTACTATTCTAGTGTTATATAAAATAAGGGGGTATTTTATAATAGAGTGGGTTTAATTTCAATGACATGCTGAATATTACAACAAGAATTTGACAATACAGTTTTTGTTTTAATTTTTTTTAAATATCAATTCAAGGTGCTTTATTATAATATCTTAATCCTGCATACATTTATTGTTTATTTGGAGTGTTTACTTCTTTTTCCATTTGTTGTTGTTGTTGTTCATATTCACAAACTCTTTCAATAGAAACTGCATTGGTTTTTATTTCACATGCTTTCCTTATCCAGAATTTCAGAGATTGAGTAATCTAGAGGGAAAAAAATCCCGAAAGCTTGATGAATGTTCTCTAGTCTTCTATATAATATGAAGAATACTTTATAAGGCTTCACTTTTCAGAGTTTTCATATACTTTATCTCTTCTGATTATTGAACAAATTTAGAAGTAAGCATATTTATACATATACCATATGAATGTTTCTTTAAGTATATTAAACTCATTAATATCACAAATAATGGTTATTTGCCAGAACATAAGATTAATATAGTACAGCATATATTAAAGGGGTCCATACTTGGTATAAGGAATGATGAATACCAAGATCAATGTGACATGCTTCAAGAAATGTACATCCAAATGAGAAAAAAATTATACACAATGTTAACCTTCGGCATTTGTCACTACCTTTCATTGAAAGGAGGATTCTCCTAATTTTCTGACTACTCCTGTCTCCTTTTTTTCAAAAAACAAACAAGAAAAACCCCAAGTTTCTTCTAACCCTACCCCAAACCAGTTTCCCCAAGACTGTAATTCAAACCTAATTCTGAAAGTCAAAAACCTCTAACAATTCAGCATTTTCTTGTATTTGGGGCCAAACCATCTGACGGCCAACTGAACTTTAACTGATGCTCTTTAAACTTTTTATTTAACCCACTTGGGTATATATGCACATATTTCACTGCAGAACAAGTAGTTTGATTATGGGGTTCTAACTGCAGGCACTGCATATATATGCCACGTTTACTTTCCAGAAGCCTAAGTTCTGAATTCTGAAATGAAACTAGCCTCTAGGTGAGGCTGGATAGATAGGTAGCCTAGGAAATTGACAACTCCCTCCAGGGTATGGTGTGAGTGGTTCCTCACTGGTTACACAAGTACCAAGTGGCTGTATCCAGCACCTGTGGCTGGAGCAAAACAAGAACCAGTTTCATCCAGCAAAGCTAATCCCCTTGACTGGTGACCTATCCTTTACCTAATTTTAATGGCATTATAACGTCATTTTTATTGCCATTATTATGACTTCCATCATGCATCTGATGCCATGACAGTTCCGGAGGAACCAAATAAGGAAGGAAAATTGGGAAATAAAATTTCCCGCCCAGGGGGAGGATATGAATAAATGAATTACATCAATTGGGTGCCACCAGTTCCCTGCCCAGAAAGCATAAACCCCTGATCAAGACTCCCTCAGGGAGACTCAGTCTCTGAGTTCATCCACAGGCTCTGTCCTCTTAAGTGTGTTGTTTCATTTTAAATAAATAGCCTTTACTTTCCTGCATCTGTTTCCCTCTTGAAATCTTTCTTGTGCGGAGATAAGAACCTGGTCACCGCAGCTCTGGGATGAGTCCTCTCTTGATAGTCCCCGTGAGCCTCTGGCGACAAAGGGTTTTAGATGCAGGACTAAGGACATGTACCTAAATCATCTAGGCTTATCTTTTAAATAATGTGAAATTACATGAAGCAGTTTAAGGAATTTCCTATTTTACAATGGATACATGAACACACTCATACCACTAGTGCTTTGCAGTGTGATGTATGTGAAAAATGGGGCTTATTAGGGGAAAACTTACAAGCAAAGAAGAAGCAGAGCATACAGAGGGTGCCAAAAAAAATGTATACACATTTTAAGAAAGGAAAAACCTGCATTAAAATTACACTGATGGTAACCACTTTGAGCATCTCTTGTAATTGCAGAAGTCAAATGTGACTTGTATTTACATTTTGTTATCAGTATATATTGAGTATTACAGTTTTAATACAGTTTTTTTCCTTTCTTAAAATGTGTATATGTTTTTTTTTGGCACCCTCTGCATATTCTCCCCAGAGCCTACATGATTTTGCTTAGGCTGGGCAGACCGGATGGACAGGCCATGATGAGAGGGTCCTACTTTTGTTGCACTCTATATATCTATAAGAATAAGAAAGCAGGAAACTTCTGGGTAACTATGTAAGAGCAGGAGTTCTCTGTCTCCAGCACTCAGCCTTGGGTATCAGCTTGTTCTTTCTGTGAGCTATAATAATTTATAACTGCTGAATCAGCCTCCTACTAGTAACAGAAGAGAGGAAGGAATGAGCCTCCAGGGTAATCTAGGCTTGCCTCTCATTACTTAGTTAATACAATCTATAATTCAGACAGGCAAAGGAGAAGAGAGTTTAATTAACTGGATTATAAATATATCACATACCACAAAATCATTATTACTTACATTTAGGGCATAGGATATGAACAAACCAACTATTGCTCAATCTATAGAATTGCCAGCCAGCACAGCAAGCAGGGCAGGGAAGATCACCATTTACTTGCCAAGAAATTCAAGTCTAACAGACAGCCACCTGTAATAATGGAAAATATTTCTGAACTGCAATGCAAAAGTTTTGTTGCACTTAGTAGGAGCTCTCCTATGGAAAATAAAGTAAACATCAACAGTTGCTTTCTTTTTCCCCTCACTTACTTAGAACTCGAATCAAACATAGACTTGCTACAATGACGTGATAAAAGTGTATTGGCATTTTGTGATGCTTGACTATAGAGCTGGAGGACTGTGGGTGCAGCTGGGCCCCTTGTTAACTCTGTGACCTTGACTCCATGTTTAACTTTATGACAGTTTCCAGGAGAAGCAATGATATAAATAAAAGCACTATCTTGAAATCTCTCTCTCTCTCTCCGTTCCTTCACGTGGGCAGCCGTTAGGAGCCCAGTGCAGCAGGCAGTAGTTTGTTTCTTTCTTTTTTTCTTTCCTCTGGATAAACACTTTTCGTTTGTGCATCATTTTGGAAAGTTATTTTCACCAGCCAACAGACGATATGTTAAGGGATTTCTCTGCATAAAACTACACTTTACTTTTGCAGAATTTTGCTTTAAAACTTAATCAAAATTAAAATAAAAAGAACACCAGCTAAAATGATGAATTATATTTTAAAATCCTATTGGAAAACCAATTATCCTTTTGATTAAATACATCTTTTTGTATAATAAGTCTCTAAAAGTCAAAATGTGCCCAACTACTATTTAATAATTCATTTTCTACCATATGTAAAATTATACATTCAAATTTAAAATATTATAAATTATTATATACAAATAAAACATATTCTTCGGTACTGTATACCTGAAACCAATACAAAATAATATCAAATATCAACTATAATTATATATGAGGTATGATGAAAAGATATGATCAATGTTTACATAAAAAAATTTATTACAGTAAAAGATACATTGCCATTAATCCCCCTCTAAATACTCCCCATGGCTTGGAACACACTTATCCCATCATTCTTGCCACTTTCATGATGTCTTTACTTTATCCTCCATCATGATAACATTGTGTCACACATCACTTCTGGTATGGCAATTTCTGTCAGATAAAAACATTACGGTGTCTCTTCATCCACCTTATTCACCAGATTTGGCATTGTGTGACTTCTTGACTTCTGGCTCTTCCCCAAAGTCAAAATCACCATGAAAGGTAAATGTTTTGAATAGATTTAGGACATTGAGGCAGCCACACAGTGCAACTAAAGACACTCAGGAAAGAGAACTTCCAGAACTGCTTCAGAAAGTGGCAAGAATAATGGGATAAGTGTGTTCAAAACAAAGAGGGAGTATTTTAAAGGAGATTAATAGCAATGTGTCTTTTACTGTAATACATATATTATTTAATTTAAACATTCACCTTACCTTTGATCACACCTCATAGGTATATATACAGAGGGTGCCAAGAAAATGTATACACATTTTAAGAAAAGAAAAAAATTGTATTAAAATTATGCTGATGGTAACCAATGTGTACATCTTTTTTTGGCACTATGTATTCACAAGATGTGAAGTACAGCATAGGGAATATAAGTGAATGGTATTGTAATAGCTATGTACGGTGTTAGAGGGTTAGTAGACTTGGGGATTTTATCAATTTGTGAGGGATGTAAATGTCTAATCATTATGTTGTTTTATACACTAATAAAAATAATAAAAATGAAACACATTATTCAAATATAAAATACAACATAGAGTCATATCATTGGTGATTCTATAGCATCCTATAAAATTGTCAAAAAAGTTCGGACCTTATTTTCACAAAAAGTAGTATGTGCTTTTTATATGAATATACATAGATACAGTTTAATTTAAATGTATACCGTGTTTCCCCCAAAATAGGACCTAGCCAGAGAATAAGCCATAGCATGATTCCTCCAGGATATGGAGGGCACACACCCCTCATGTGAGGGTTTTATGAACCTGTTTCAGGGAGAAGGGTGCCTTTTCGACAAACTCCTTAAGCTTAAAATATTCAGTATGCCAAGGTGCCATATTTTGGCACCTAAAATCATGCTACAACTTATTTTCTGGTTAGGTCTTATTTTTGGGGGAAACAGGGTATTAAATATTAGAAATATTTAAGAATTTAATCTTTGTTTTACTTGTTGAAATGTCATTACAAAACACTATTTCTGTTTAGAAGTCAGTGAACAAGATATCTAAAAAGAAACTGGTCCTAAATTAGGTATATTGATATGACTTAACTGTTTGAAATTATATTTTTGAAGAAACAGATCACGTTCTCATTCACCACCTCTTTGCTTCACTGGATGAACTTCTGTTCATGTCCAAATGCCCTGACAGTAGACACCCCAATAAAGCCTCATTAAAGTGGGCAATGACAGGATTGCAAAATGCTCCTGTCAACCAGCCAATCTGTCGAGAGCTTGCCCTATAGCATCATCTCTCATCTGAAGACAGGAAGAGGCAGCTGGAAAAACGTAACATTGCTTCAGTGGTTTGAAAATAGTAAGACACTTGTATAGCGGGTTAAAGAGTGGCCTCCAAAAGTTAGATTCAAGTTCTAACCTCCAGTACCTGTGAATGTAACCTTATTTGGAAATAGGATCTTGGCAGATATCAGTAAGGGTCTTGAGATGAGATAGCTCTGGATATAGGATGGGCCCTAAGTCCACTGCTGAGTGTCCTTATGAGATAGACAAGGAGAAAACAGCACAGGAAGAAAGCCATGTGAGGATGAGATTGGAGTGATGTGAGTACAAGCCAAGGAAAATGCCCGAAACCACTGACAGCTGTCAGACACTTGGAGAGAGGCTTGGAACAGGCTTGGAACAGATTCTCCCTCAGAGCCTCCAGAAGTAACCAACCCTAACTACACCTTAACTGTGGACTTTTGGCTTCCAGAACCGTGAGAGAATAAAATCTCTGTTGTTTTAAGCCACCATGTTTGTTACAGGAGCTCTAGGAAACTAAAACATCCTTGTAACTGTAAAAAGCCCCAATTCTGGACAGCACAACTGGAACATAATTGGGCAAAATTTCACTTTGATAATGCTCTAAAACAACCATCACTGAGTCCTACCATGCAAAAAACTCTGTGTCACATGTTGAAATGTTACCAAGCAGTTAACCTATCAAATGAAGGCAGTTGACCAAGTGTACAAACACTTAAGATTTCTGTACCTAAATATATGTAAAGAAAAAACTATTTCTTTATTTTTTTGTCTGAAAAACACCAGTGCAGCCACAATTATAATAGGCTACTTTCCCTCTGACTGGGACTGAGGAAATTTGAGATGGGTGGATACTGTGGAGAGCTGGAGGGAGCATTCCCTAAGTTAACTGGACCAAGATTAGTCAGCCCAGATAATTTCTACAAACTGGAAATGAAAATCAAGAGTTCCTACACCTTGCAATTTTTTCATGAAAAGCTTGAAATCTGGAATTATGTGTAAAATCCCTTGTCACATTATACCCTGCCTGTCTGCCTCCATGCACCTCTCCATAGAGACAGATCATAACATCAATATTATGCTTACTGTATATACCCCTGTTTGGCACCAGAATGGCCGGCTAGTCAGTGACAGGTAAGATCCCACGAGAGGGACAACCCAAGCCAGACAAGGTTGCTTGGGTGCCTGTGGGTGCCCGTGGATGTCAGTGGGTACCAGTGGGTACCATCAGGAAGAATCAAGAGTTGACAGAAATAGGGCATGAACCCATTGCTTCAGGGTCTGACAGCCTACCTGTGAAATGACCTATTGATATGATAATGTTTGTCCTCCTTGCATTCTAATCAGTAAGCCTTGGCTTACTTGTCTCTTAAGAGGTGCATGACAATAACCTCATGGGACCTCCGGTAATGGCAGTTTGCAGGTGTGGCCTTGAGCTATGTTTTTGGGCGTGAGACACACAGACCACCGAAGCTACCTTGACCCTTGCTTATGTGTAAGATAATAAAAGGATCAGTCAGGCCCGATTCGGGGCTCCAGTCCACGAGGCTGGGGTCCCCTTGCCCCGAACTGTTTTCTCTCCTATTTTGTGTGTGTGTCTCTCTCTCTTTTCCTTAACCTTTCTCCACTCCCACCTAGCCCAGTCGTACGGGATGTGACAATCCCTGATTTTAAAATGTTTTCATTTGCCTTGCTAGATCAGTCAGTAGAGCATGAGAGTCTTAAAATGTCTTCATTTTGGTAAAAAACACTGAACAAGCTAAGCAAAAACATATGCGAAGCTGCATATGGCCTGTCAGCTTTCTGTTTACAATTTCTGTTGGAAGGCTCTGGAGAATACAAAGGATTATGGTATTCTGGGGCTGCAAAGGGATTTAAGAGATAGTTATAAAGGAATTTTCATAAAATTTCAAGTGAATTGTGAAAGCCCTAGAGATCTTTCATGAAATTGTCCAGTATGTTTAATTCAAGAACACTTTGCTCTAGATCAATGCTTCTTCCAGCAAGGCTGATCCCTATGACAGGAACCTGACTTTTAGCTAATTATGATGCTATTGTAATGTCATTTCCATTGCAGTTACTGCAACTCTCATCATACATCTGTCACCATGACAGTTCTGGAGGAACCAAATAAGGAAGGAAGAGAGAATAGATACAATTGATCCTAAATTTCTAGATTTTTAAAACCTTTATACTATCCCTCAGTTTCCAGATTGTTTTTTTTAACTATAAAACCCTGTGTGTGCCCCAAAGTACTTTCAATCTTACCAAGGAGACTATTTTTTAGTCCACTGAAAAACAACAACAAAACAAAACAAAACAAAACCCAGTCTATAATATTAGCAATATAGTAAGTCTATAACACCTGGATGAATCAGATCTCTTTGCAGTATGTTGGTAGACAATGCTTCACACAGAAAATGAAATGTGAAGTAGGCCATGAAGAGTCAGTAAAATCTCACAGAGAGAATAGAGAAAACATGGAAGCAGGAAGAATAATGAAAGCATAAATGTAGAAATGACAACATGATTAACATTCTGGTTTGACAGATTAAATTCCAATATGAATTTAAAAACTTAAAACTGCAAGAACTGGGCCGGCTGAGCGGTGTGGTGGTTAAGCACTGGCTTGGGAAGACAGCGGCCCCGGTTCTGGTCCCACATATAAGGGCAAGTGACACTGCCCTCAGCAAAACAAAACAAAACAAAACAAAAAACTGCAAGAACTGCATCATTTTGTGTCAAGAGCTTCAGAATACTTTTATATTTAATTTAAATATGTGTTAAAATTTTTTTGTTTTACACTACAGCCTCACAGTGACATGATTTTGGAATTCAATTTAGTTGAACACATTTTAATTAGTTCTCCAAGAAATAGCTTGCAGATATCAGAGATAACAGGGCAAAAAGGCGACATTGTTTTTCTCTTGGATGTGCATGCAAAGTAACTTTCTGCTAAAATGTAAACAACACATAGGTTTTGTGGTGGCCATAAAAATGCACAACTCAGTTCTCCTCCCACAGGGAGCACAGCTGACCAACAGCCCACTTGCTGCCCCTCCCAATCCACTACTGCGTTAACATGGAGGCCAATTTCCCCACAGGTTGCTCCCAGACGATGAATGACCATGCCAGGGAGTGAAAAAGCAGGCCCATTATGAGGACACATGGGACATTCCAATGGGTGACACTGGTTGTGGCCTTCCCATTCCTCTGACTGAAACTTTTTTGAAACAGTTCTGCAGCCCAAGACTCTGCCTACCCAACTCTTCTTCCTTTTTCTTCTCACAGGAATCAGACTTACATTGCTCACCAAGTCCTCCCCTTTATCTTTTATAAGCCTTTCCTGCAGTAACTCCTGAGTACACCTAATCATTTCTTGGTGTCTGTTTCTTGGAGAACCTGGACTAACAGGCAGATTAAGTGAGTCTGAAATTGTACTTGACTGTGAATTTATAAGTTATTAGTACACATAATACCAGGTAGTCCCCAGCTGGTCACAGGCAGTGTTTATGGGTACAATATTTTCAATCTGAAGATACTAACTAGACATTTTAAATTTCTGTTCCAAATATCATTGGTTTACTTCTGAGTTCAGCTGCTCTATTTGTTGGCTCTCATTTACTGTGTTGGTTTAATTAAAATACATTACTATCCATCATTATCAGTTTAAACATGCAATAAAGACATGATTCATTAATAAAGGTACCTTGTGTGGCTTTCTTCTGCATTAATGTCCCCCAACATTTCCTTCCTCTGAATGGCAGGGCTGCTTCAAATTCCAATTAAGTAGGTAGGTGTGACACTGGAAGTTTTGATATTGGGCTGGAGCTTCTCCAAAGCCACTTAGGGAGGATTTCTTCTATGTATGTCCCACACTCTAGAAACCCTATTTTCTTCTTTAGATATCAGCTTTCTAGTTTTCATTGTACCACTCCTATGCCAGTTGCTGTATACATTGGTGATGGTGGATGTTGTCCGGGAGTCTGACGGGCCAGGAGAACAATGATCTAATGAATTACTTTGGATGTTGTTATGCATCTGAATCCTATTTTCTCCACCTGTGACTATGAATTTGGTGTTTCTTCATAGCTCAACCGAACATCTCCCTCTTCTGTTAAAACTTCTCCAGTATCTGTTCCTGGCTACAAATTCTTCTACCCTTGATTATGTCAGTATCATTGCTTATGTAGAAATTCATCATTCTGAAATCCCCTGAAGACTTTCGTTTTATATTTATTCACTGTCATTTCAGTAGAATTTTGTGAGGTAAGTAAAATAAATGATGCACTTACTAGCCTGAAACTGAAAGTGGCAGTGTATTCTTTAAACTGTACTTTTGAAAATAAGGTGCCTATATTTTACACATTGGATTGGAGAAAGGATATAACAATGAGGCATGAAACACAGGTAATATTCAGTGTCCTAGAGATTCTAAAGTAAATAGCTGTGACCCAGGGGGGAAAAAAAAATGTTCAGTGCTATTTCTTTTTCAGAAAATGAGGTAAGGTCTTTATTATTGTTATAAAATATAGGTCTAATGTTTTCTGCTTCAGTACCCTAGTTTTGTTTGAATGTTAGCCTTCTATATTATTCATAGTAGGTCTCTGGTATTAAAATGTGAAAATGCTGTTTATGCTTTAATGCTTAAAGAAAAAAGTGAGCTAAGATGATTATCAGTGAATCACAGCCTGCTTTTTATTGGATCAGATTGTATAAAATGTAGCTGTGGTCTACTGAAATAAAAAAAATCAGAAATTATAAATTTTTGTTTCTTAGACTTGGTCTATTTATGGATAATTTATAATTGCATTTAATAAGTCTTCAGAAAACCTTGAAATTTTTAAAATGTAAAAAATTAAAAATGAAGAAAAAAGTAAGAGCAGATATATATTCTAATGACTGTGATCATTCTAAACAAAAAGCCAACCAGGGTAAAATGTTTTTGATTAAATTTTCCTCAGTCTATTGCCTTTGTTACAAAATATTTCCTATATCTACTGAAAATTGATTAGCAAAAAGACTACAAAAATAAAATTCTGAACATTAAATTTGCATACCTTGTCTAGTATAGGAAATGGTATTATCTCACTTAAAATATTCTTCAAAAAATATTGAATCTCCCTTAAAGCTGTAACATGAACTCATTGGATTGGTATGAGTTTAACTCTCGTATGTATTTTTTGATAGAAATAGATATAGAGATGTATGTATGGTAGAGATTTCTGTAGCTGTTCAGAATCTAGACCTGTATATCTATTTTTCCCTCACTGAGTTGCAAACTGACTGCCAAAAAACTTGACTCTGACTGGTTCAAAACCAAACACATTGTAATTCCTATTCTTTCATACTATAGATAATCCTTATATCTCATTTTATTTATTAATCTAACCTCTCTTTCTCCAATGAATGTTAACAGAACAACAAAACAACCATAAATCTATCTCACAATATTTGCTTTCTTTCTGATGGAATCACTTATAAACAGTACTATCACCACACAATAAAGATAAGATGGGAGAGGAGAAAAGAGAAGCAAAGCCCTAAGTTTCATATTTTTTATTTTATCTTCATTTTCTGTTACCAAAAGTATGTATCTTTCTGTTTTTCCTATGAATATCCTTATATAACACAGCTTCCACTTAGAAAATGGCTCTCGTATTTTCTTATTTGAATTTGCTTTTATTCTCTCTAAAGGTGCCTTCCTTTCTTTTTATAAACACACAAGAAATTGTCTCTGTTTAAAAATCTTCTCTTTAATTGTTCTACACTTTTGCATATCCCTTTTCTCACTCTTTCAAATCACAGTGTGCAGCTACTCCTTAATTATCAAACAATTATCCAACTATGTACAATCTATATTCTTTTCCCACCTCTTTCTTCATGATGTATCTTTGACTTAATTTGAGGTCTTTTTCTCAATTTTCTTTCTCTCTAACATTTCTGCAGAATTTCAGAACCACTGAGAACTTCCTTGAACACTTTGTTTGGCTTTGTTACATCATACTTTTCACTTGGAAGGCATCTTATCATAGTATGGAGTTTCCCAAAGGATATTCCGTGGAACACAAACTGCTCAAGATGTAAATGGGCAACGCAAGAAAGAAAAACAAAAAAATTCCATGGTCAGATGGATTTGAGAAACTTTGGATTAAATAGAATTAAACTGGTCAGTTTATTATAGAATATCTCATAACCTTTAATAAAGGAAAGAAAGAAGATGTCAGAAGTGCAGAAACATATAGTCCTGTTTCCTAAATCTATTGGAATATAGAACCCTGTGTTTATGGAGCATCTCTGCTGTTTCATGTACAACTCCTTTGGAAATGTTAATTTAGTGGTTAAGAACAGAGGTTTGGGAATCATGTAGACATGGATCCAAACCTTGGCTCTGAAACTTTCTAACCATAGGAAATTGTGCATATTACTTATCTTCTCCATTGTGAAATAATACAATAGGTAAACTTTTTTGCACTCTAGCTATATATGCTCAACACTTTTCTGCATGTTCTACATTTATTATTTAATTTAATCACTGGAACAATGTTTGGTTAGAGATTATATTATATAGGTGATAAAACTGAAAGCTTAAGTAACATGAAATTTAAGAAGTCACTCATTAGGTTATATGTTAAAGGAATTAATTATATGCAATTGCCACTTTCATGGGCCATACAAGGTCAGAAACTGGCAATTTCATTTGGTTCAACCTCTAAAATAGTTTGGGTTTCCCAGCACAAAGCAAGCATTCACAGGGCAACCACATTATTGTGGTGGTTGTTTTTATCTCTGTCTCTCTGATTAGGAACTTATTTTCCTCGATTTCTCTGAAGCTAGTTCCATAACTGGTCTATGTGGGAATTCCCCAAGAATCTGTCATTTTCCCCTGTGGCCCTTAATACTCATTCATAGTTATCACATCTTCTCTTCTGGCTTCATTTATTATTTCTATAGAATGACTCCAAGTCTCAGTAGAACCACACAACTATAGAATGTTAAGAGCCTGGAGGAAATGTAGATACTATCTAGTCTAAGCCTCACATTTTACAGAGAAATGAAATCTGCTTCCCAAACTCCTAGACATGCATTTAAAGCTGACTCCTGGGGTGGGGGCAGCAAAAGAATGCATCCACACTTCCAATTAAATGTGTTCAGAATTAAATTCTCCATTTCTCTGCCCACCAATTAAGACTTCCTCCTGGTTTTGTTATTTTTGTCATTGTTCACCCAAAATGAACTTCAAAATCACAACTGATGTTCTCTTTTTACCCTTAAATTACCAGTTCTTATATATGTTTTCTTCACTGCAATGCCTTGTCTATGCATCCTTTGTCCAATCGGATTGCAGCTCTCTGACCATTTGTTCGTTCATTTGCTCGTTCATTCATCGTTTATTTGTTCAATCCCAGTTCGGTTTACTACTCATTATTTAGCACTAGTCTAGATGCTTTGAGTGACATGGAAAGGGAACAGATAAGAGCTCTTTCTATACTAAATTATCTAGACTCCTGAAGATACTTCACTATTCCTTCCCCACCAATCCCAACTTCTCCCTGGTCCCTGACTTTAGTCCCTCCAATACAAATCCATCTTTTTTTTCTTGTCACTGCTGAATTATTCTTAGTAGTCTGAAAAATAACTCAAATTATGCCACTTCTTTTTCCTCAAATTCTCAGCTTTCCACTTCCATTTCCAACTATCATATCCAACATGTCTCCAAACTACCTTCCCAACTCTACTTGCCCTATTACCCTACCAATAACCTGAAGACCACTAAAACTGGCACCCTCATTTATGCTTATGTTCCCCTTAACTTCCCATTCCTGACTTTACTCACATTTTCCCCTCTGCATCTATCATCTTCTCTCCTTCTCTGTGATCTCAATCTGACAAAATTCAATCTGTGCTTTTAATGTCACCTCAAATGCCACCTATTCTTTAAAAAACTATCTTAATCTCTCAACGAAATATGGCCTTCTCCTGCCCTGTCTTCTCATAGTGCTTTCTTTTACTAGTTATAGCACTTCCATTTGCCATGTAGTTTTAAACTTTACTTACAATGTAGTTTTTAACAGACTCACTGATCTTTGCAATCATAAGCATCGTACATGCAGTGAGTAGCCATGTAGTAAACTTTTGAGTCCTGAATGACTTAATATATGAGCCTCAGTTTCCTTAGCTTTAAAGCATAATCTCACTTTTCTAAATAATTATTGTGACGATTAAGACAAATAAAGTATTTAATATGGGCCATGTAGCTGACACATACAAATTGTGATTTACTCTCTTAAATATGGTAAATTAAAAACATGCATTTAAATTATCCCAAAATATTTTAAAATATGGCATAGATTTTATTTGAAATAAAATGATGCCATAGGCTGGCATTTGAAGCAACTAGGTCAGAAAGAAACAAGAGAAGATGTTAGACTTTTTTTTTTTTTTCTAACCTTGCATTAATCCCAAAAATCCAGAGATATAAAATTTATGGCTTCTTATTTGTTTCTATTCTGTGAACTGATTCATGGGTTTTTGGCTCAGGCACTAAGCCACAGATTCTGTCCAATGTCCACCAAATTTTGCCCTAGGTATGTGGCCATACTCAATCACATCCAGAGCCAGCTGAAGGTTTGGTGTCCTTCAGAATGATTGAAAACTTAAATTGTACCTAAAGGCAAATGATAAAAAATTAATTACTATACTTAAAAGTCAGACAAGCTAGATTTAAACCCTACTCTCACATTTCCTAAGCTTTGTTGTTTTGGTCAAGTTACTAACTCCTCCGACTCTCAGATCACTCAACTGTAAATTGGAATGATAACAGTTGCCACTCTTTAACTACATGTAATATGCTGGCACAGTCCTGAGCACTTAAAAATAAATGTTCAAATAATGTTAGTTATTCTCATTAGTAAGCAAGACTATACACAGCTAAATAACATGTAATCCTAATTAAATACCACTATAATATCCAAAAGTTATATTTCATTTAACTTCTTCAAACTATGATATAGCAACCATCTTCAACTTCAATGAAAAATGTATGGTATTTATGAATAATGCAATATGATATTTCATATTTGAGTGATTAATAAGAAATACCCCACCAATAGGGATCTTTTTCTTTCTCATTGAGAACTGTTTTCCTCGATCCAATAGTGCCTGATAAAGCAAGACAATGAACATTTTTTAGGTTTTTGATCAATCACACATTTAAAAAGTTATACATTCTCAACCATTTTGTCTCATATTCCTTGACTAACTAAGAGCATCCTGACTTGCCCTGATGATAACATTGTTTCTTTACAAAGGGAGATTGTTTATTCTCCCATATCCCATATAATTTTCTGGTCAGGGCATATTATCTGATTTTTTCACTGCTTTAGTAATTATCTATCAAACTTAAGCCAAATCCCTAGATTGTTTAAGCTAATGCCGTCTGGCTGTACTATAATCGACGCCTTGTTATCTACTTGCCTCCTGGCCTATCAAAAGACTATCAGGCTCATTCAGCTGACTGTTCTGCCACCATCCAGGATGATATCATAGCTTACATGGACAAATGTATAATTCAACCTATTCTCAGCTTCATGATCTGCATACTTCCAGGGTCTTTCGTTTGCACTCTACTTTAGCCATCAAATGCAACTCTAAACATTTCAATCTCCAGTCATAACCTCTACTATTTCTAAGTTGTATATTCAATCACTCTCACTACATTTGGTTTTCATTCTGTCTAGACTTGCAGTACCTGAATCCAACTTTCCTTTATCCTTGCTCTCTAGGATGATCAACAATCCTGGTATACCTGGGATAGTCCTGAGTTTAGCATTGACTGTCCCACATTCCAGAAAACTCTCAGACCTGGGCAAACCCACGCCCTCTCTCTTTTATCTTCATTACGCAGATAAATTCATACCATGATTATCATTTCACACAAATTGTGGTAATATTCTGAACTCTCAGGTCCTTCTTTCCTTCCATTAAACCTTCATGTTAGAGCTCACATGACAGTCTTTGTCACACTTGCTCCCCATCTGTGGAATGTTGCTTCAAAAAACCATACAGCCCTGCAAATTGGTTCCAATATAAATTAATATCTTCCTTCCACCTGAGCTCTTAACAGTGACCAGAAATTCTTGCATCACTCTCAGAAGGGGCACCTACATCCTGGCCATAGAATGGAGAAAGTAGAAACAGACAGAGAAGTCAGTCACCAAACCTCTATATTTATCGTCATCTCCATTCAGCCTTTTCTAATTTTCTCCTGTAACAAGCAAGTTCTCCCCTCAGATCTAAGGATAATCTGACGACCTGAATCCCATTCTGTCCCATTTTTTTCAAAATACATGTATTAATTATAGTGGTTCCATACTTTCTGGTCAATGAGTCTCTTTACAGTAGTTGTTTTAAAATACAGATTATAGGGCCAGCCGAGTGGCACATTGGTTAGGAATTGGCTTGGAACACCAGCTTTTAGCAGCAGGGCCCTGGTTCGGATCCCACATGAAGGACAGTGACGCTGCGCCCTCTACAGCTAAGATGATGAACAACAGCTCCACCTGGAGCTGAGCTGCCGTGAGTCACCGGCAACAGTGTAAGCTCCAGTGTGGCTGGCCGGCAGCGGGCATGAGATTTTGTGAGTTTTTGTGAGCTGCCATGAGCTGCTGTGAGCAGCTGTCTAATGGACAACGACCAATCTGCCTCACCCAGGAAGAGCACAATGATAATACCAACATGGACCAGTAAAGTGACGTCTTCCACAACTAGACTGAAGAACAAAAGGACAGCAACTTGTCTGTTCTCCTCCCCCAATTCCCCAATAAAATCTTAAAAAAAGAAAAAATACATATTATGGGATTTCCCATCTAGAAATCTATCTTTTAAATAAATGATCCAAGGAATTGTAATCTTAAGGCAAATCTAGCAAGCGCTTTCTTTTCTAATCTTCACCTTCCTTCATTCTATTGATTCCTTCCCGTTTGTCCATAAAAAACAACACATTCTTTTCATTTTAAAACTAATACCATCATCACAAAAATGATCCTAGTTTCAATTCTATCTCCCCATTCAGTTACCATTCTACTTCTTGCCTTCCTTTTTTTTATTCAAATACTTTTTTCTGCCAAATCACCTTTTCCTCCTCAAACATTCTGAGGCTGAAATTGTTACCATCAATATTAATGAAATAAGTAAAATACTTATTGCTTTATCCATGGGACATCTTGAAAATTATTTTACTTAAATTCCCATGACATTTAACATCTTTGACGACTCCCTGTTTAATGGACCTTTTTCTTTTACTTCCCTACCTCTACACATTTTATTTTTTCCCACCTCTCCAGCCCTTCATTAGTTTCTCTTTAGGCACCTTTCTCTCTCTTCCCTTTAATGTTATGTTTCCTTAGGCTCAGTTCTAGTCATTATTTCCTATACATGTACACACTCTCCTAAGCAATCTCATCCACTCCCACATTTCAATAAACTTCCTTTTTGTGGGTGACTCTCAAATTGATTTCTCTAGTCCATATCCCAAACTCCAGATTCTACAGAAAGATGCTTACTTACCATGTACTTCATCTCTTTATTTGTTCATGTCATACACACCCTATACTGGACTGGTTATTTTCCTACTTCTTCTAAAGCTTTCTCTGGCTTTGTAACACTTCCTGTCTCTATCTTGGCACATTTCCAACCAATCACCAAGTGCTTATTGATTTCTCTAGAATTGTATTATTGGAGAAATATTTGGAAAATGCTGAATAGCTTGAAGAAGAGTAAGGACAAAGAAGAGAAGGAGGAAGAAGGCGGGGAGGAGGAGGGAAAGCAGAGAAGGAAAAGAAGTAGAAGAAAAACAGATTCATAATCCTGTGTCCCAGAGATGCTCGGTGCTAACATGCTTGTGCAACGCTATAGTCTTTCCTCTACATGTATGTGCTATCATAACTTAATTTAACTTAAAAAATTTAGATGTGGTCTTAGTAACAGCATTATTCTATGACAGCATTATATTTTATCATATGACAACATAATATTTCATCATTTTGATATATTAAAAATTATTTTAAAAATTAATAGTTATACTGGTTGCAGTTTTTTCCTACTTTATTATTACTCTAATGATCATTCTTTTTACACATTTCTTTTTGTCCTTTGTAGGGACATAGAAGCATAAGGTATACTAAATTTTAAGTCATTCAATGTATCTGATATCAAACTGACCTCAAGAAACACGGAACTGAGGTATGTGTCACCATTTCTCCATGTTTTCTATTTTATTTCTCAGAATGTGCAGTGCTTAATTTGATTAGTCTGGTTGTTCCCTTTCTATCTCTGGCACAAATGTCAAGAAACATTCAATAGGAGGTTGCAGTACATGCCCATTGTAGGATTTGCTTTACCATCAGGAAAAAATGAACTATTTAACAGATACTTTCATTGGAATAGCTCCTGGTATATGATTTGGGTTAATTACTGTCAGCATCCTTTGAGCCTTTGGCATGGCTTCTGTTTGGATAAGCAAACTTAGCATTGGTGTCAAGCCAAAAAATTAATTTTTAATGTAGCTGGATATAAAATGCTGTGAAACCCAACTGTTAAAAGGAAATTAAAGCATCCTAATTAGACATAACTAGCGAAGACCAATAATTTATCGGACACTATACAGGAGGGTGCTGCCTTTCCAAACTACAGTATTATGTGTTTGGGTTTTTTTTTTGTTTTCTTTCCCACAAAAAATAGTGCATTTGGTTCTGGGCACGTTGTTATAAGTAACAGGTTTTATTCGAATTTTGGAAGAGCAAATTATTTTATTCTGGTAAGAAAATTTTTAAAAATGAGTCTTGTTCTGTCCTCCAGAAACCAGTTGGCACAATATTCATCTGTATATTTTTGTATAAAGATATAAAATTAACATACTGAAATCACTATCCCTGAACTGAACATAGAGTTGCAAAAAAAGTAGAGTATGTATGGGAGGATTAATGTGATTAATAGAGTCTGACATGAAAGCTAAAAGGGGGCAGTATAGATACTAAAATAATATTCCCAGTTTATTTTATTCAGGGAAGATAGCAATAAATACTAAAGGAAATAAAATAATTAATATATGCCATATAAATTTTGACCAAGAAATGAAAAAACATGGAAGCAGTTCAAATTATTTTAGTCCCTATTAGATGGGGAACTAATATCATAAAGTAATTCTAATTCTTAAATTTCAGAGGGAGGAATTCTCAGACATTTGGTCTAAGTCCCTTCTTTTCCACCTCTGTACTGATAGGCATTTAGCCAGTTTCCCCAAGAACCCTTTCATGAGGAATATTCATTGTATTTTATCTCAGTACACCCCATTGTATCTTCCAATCTCCACTCTATCGTAATTCTGCACTAATTGGAAATAATTGGGTAATTCTAAAAAAAAAAAAAAAAAGAAAGAAAGAAAATTAGATTGAAAAGTCAGGAAATTTTTTTCCATGTAATATTATCTTATCAAATAGTAAAGTAGGAAAAAAAATGAAAGCTAGAATAAGAAATAGCATAAAACGTAATAAACCAGGAAGTACATAGAAAATAGTCAAACATGCACGTATTTTGGAAAAATTAAAATAAGTTTCTGGTTTCTCAAATGTAAGATAAAATGATTTAACTACTATGACTAAAAACAAGAAATGATCAGTATGTGGGGGACTCATGATGTATTAAAATTGAAGTGATTTTTCTCAGTGGACTCTTCATTGAAATAGTGTTTTGAAATGCTGGCTCCAGTTTGAGACTCCACAATTTGAGAAATGTTTAGAAACCAATCTGTAAACAAATGTTTATAGGGAGTGGGGTTCTTTTTCAAGGAAAAATTTCCCAAAAGTGGTTCACAGAAATTTTAAGGGGTTCAGTTTAGGCATTATGAATAACAAAGATTTTATAAATAAGGATAATTGCTTTATTATAGAGGGAAGTGTGGGGGACCAGCCTCCACAGTCCAAGGTTTAGCTCAGGTGGAGACGGTGTCTGCGGGGGAAGAAAATAAACAAGGGAGACAGTGGAGACACCGGGGGAGTTTCCCTGTAATTGTTCCCTCCAGGGTACACTGGCCTATTCTATGTTAAGGATTCATCTATCTCTACATATCACTTAAAGAGTGATTACCATGACCACCTAGCCATTATCCCAAATTCCAGTAGCTAGACTCACAGGGCGTATACTTGAAGACTAGGAGTGGCTATGTTTAGTGTAAAAGCATCTAAAATCGATTCCTATGTAAATACAATATTTAGTAGCTAAAGGGAGTCTTAAACGTCTCTTGTCCTATGGAGGGCTACATATTTACAATAGAGGGTAGCACCTGTTTCTCAGTCAAAGCTTCAGTATCTGTTGCTACAACAATGACCTAGACACAGAATTCAAACAAGGCTGTTAATTAACATACCCTATGGTCAGTAAGTCACCTCTTACCGGAACTCTCATGGCCTGAAGACTTTTAATCTTCAAGGAGACTATTCACAGCAGGGCCCTTAGGCAAGTACAACAGCTTTTCACTGTCAGCGTTTTTGCCCTATGTGCAGTGCCTCAGTTTCCAAGGGGCTTGAGTCCCCAATATCTCAGTTCAGGGGTCCCCTTGGGTTGTAGCCTGTTTTAGGGAGTTTCCTTTTCTTTAGGAAATCTTGCCCTGTCATTGACTTACACAACCAGCTATCATCAGGGTACCACAGGAACTTGTCACAAAATGCAGTGACTGTATTGTCTCCTATAGGAGGAAAGGCACATGGGTTCATAGAGGCAGGAGATATTACATGACCAACCATAACGCAGCACCTCAAACATCCAGTGCTGAGCAGGGCAATGTGATCTTGTCAGACACTGAAGAGTTGTAGGCTCCCAGCAGGGAAGTGTATGATTAAGTTCATAACAACATTTAACTGATTTTTAAGTCTCAAGCTTTCAAGCAAGCAACTTGCTGAGTGCATGGTGAGACTATACACAGGTGAAAACTCATTTTATGATTTAGAGATGTGTATTTCCTATAGCACATGAATTACAAACTCTGTTTCCATGCTTCTGGATTTACTTTTCTTGGAGATCCTTAAAAATTGGCACTCAATTAAATGAAAGCTGTTGTTATAATGGTCAAAAAATACAGTAAAATAACTGATGGATTAATACTCTTGGCCTTTCTTTCAATCACTATTTATTCATCCATTCAACAAATATTCACTGAACACTACCTTGTATGCTATTTAGTATTTAGTTGAAATTTGTTGTTTAGATGGCAATAGAATGGTAAACAAGTAAATGATTTCTACTCTTATAAAACTTATAACCTAGAGGTGAGAGAAAGATAAAATAAGAGTAAATAAGTAAACTTTCCAATATGCTGAAAATTAATAAAACTTATGGATAAATAATAAAATCAGGAAGGGGGTAGGAAGTATTTTGATATAAAACGGTGGCTAAACATGTTTTCATTGATGAGGTGACTTTTTTTTTTTTAAATTGGGGAACAGCCATGGTCATTGGTTACACATTGCCTTCATGCTCCAATGGCATAGTTGACTCTTTTAGGGAGGGCACAGCTCACAGTGGCATGCTGGGATGGAACCTGCAACCTTGGTGTTATCAGCACCATGCTCCAACCAACTGAGCTAACTGGTGATGAGGTGACATTTTAGCAAAGACCTGCAGAAGGTGAGTGAGCAATCCATGTGGATATCTGAAAGAAGCATGCCTGGAAGTGCAAAGGCCCTGGACCAGAAGCATGCCTGGTTGTTTCAAGAAGAGCAAGGAGTAAGTATTGCTGGGGCAGAGTAATAAGGAGTGAGCTTTAGGAGGTTGTGAGATCAGAAAGGCAAACGGGTTGGTCCAGGTCCTGCAAGGTTGTACAAGTCATTGTAAGGTGGCAGGATTTTACTCTGACATTTGAATCCTTTGGACATTTTGGGCAGAAGAATGATGTGCTCTGACTTATATTTGTAAAACAAACCAGTCTGGATGGTATGTTACAAACAGGCTGCACAGGGCAAGGATAGCAGGAGGAGGATTTGTAAGAAGGCAATTACAATAATCCAGGTGACAAATGCTAGTGATTTGGACAAAGGGAAGCTGTAAATAGTAGTGGCTGCATTTCGGATTACTGAATATACTGTGAGGATACAGCCAATGAGATTTGATGATGAATTGAATAAGGAGTAAGAGAGAGGTCAAGGGTGACTGCAAGGTATTTTTTTTTTATCTAAGTAACTGGAAGAACAGTGTTATTATTAGCTGAGAAGTCTAAATCTGCACTAGGGGCAGGTTTGTATGTTGTGTGGGGAAATAAAAAGGTCTGTTTGGGACATATGAAATGGAGGTGTCATTTAGATATCAACGAGGAGCGTCATCTGGCTGAGCTTAGAGGACAGGTCAAACTTGGAGGCATGAGTGCATAGAAGGTATTTGGAATCTTGAAATTGGATGACAACACCAAGACAATAAAGAGAAGTGGTCCAAGGTCTTGAAGATCAAGGTGGAATGACCCAGCTGGCTTATTAAGTCAGCTAGAGCTGGTATGCCAGCAAAGCTCCAACCTGTAACCTCCACACATCCTTAAAAAACATCCAGTCCTTCACAAAAAAGTAAATTCAAGGTCCATTCTTTTATGCAAGGTCAAATCTACAAAAGTCTGAGCTATTGGATCTTGAAGTGCTTGCTTCCCTGTAATCCATTCCAATTCTCCATTTAGCAATTTTGACCAGTGGTTACTTCCTATAATTCTAGCCACATACTTTTTAATCTGCTCATTTCTATTACTTGTATTTTTTGTTTTTTCTTTCAGTTCCTGTTTGCAACTGCTGGAGGTGATATTGGGGTAAATAACTGATTAGGCTAATTTGCTTCAAACATTACACTTACTTAAAAAAAGGAAGTATAATTTAACAAAATCCAATCAAGGTCAAAGTTTTATTATTTTTATTTGTCTCTCACTTTCTCCTATTCTTCTCTCTCTTCCTTTCTCCCTCTTTCCCAGCCTCCCTGCCTCTTCCTTTCCTCCTCTTGTTTTTCTAAACAGATTCTTCAACTCTTACCCCAAGGCCATATGTCTACGTCACATATTCTGGCTTGATAATTGTCCCAGTCCATTATAGAATTTTCATGACTAAAGCCTATTTTCACATTCACATCCGAAGTATGTATGAATGCTATGGGTTGGGGATATTTTTAGGTTACATACATACACACACACACACACAATCAGAGTAAATTCTAGTGCTAGAATCTGGCTAGAAAATACAGAATCCAATGCACATATGTTTTCCAAACAAAGTCACATTCATCTCACTTAAAAATTAAGACACTTTCATCTAACTTATAGTTTAAAATTTGGAAACCATTAAGTACATTTTTATATCCATTATAATGTATAGACATTTTTTGTAGAATACATTTTTAAATGCTAAAAATGTAATTAATTAGTCCATAATCCCAGTGAGCCTGGAATTATCCTTATACTTGCCTATCATCCTGCTTTTAGGATTAGGTCTTTCAGTATATTTCTGGAGGTGATTACACTGACTTGCTTTAAAACATGAGCTGGATAGGAAAAATGAATGCTTTTATATCCATATAAGCAAATAATGCCCCAAATAGAGAGAAATATGATGAAAGATTATACAAGTTGAACAAATTTTTGTGGTCTAGGTCCACAGGTATACGGGAGCCTGTTCATTTCCCCCATTATTTACTGTTCACCTAAAATGTCTTGTAATATCTTGTAATAAAACTAAGATTCCATATTGAAAAAGCATACAGAGAAATTCTGGTTTCAACATTAGAGAGGGGTGCTAATTTGTTTTGGATCATCCACAGATGGGTTAAGCATTTGCCCAAGAGGACATGACTCATCTTTAAAAGAAAAATACAATTTCATCAAGCTTTATAGACAAATGTGATTATTGCAAAGGTTACTAAGAAAACACAATGGTAAATTCCCCAAATTTATCATATTCTTACTAATGTCATGAACACTAATAATAGCTTCCTATCAGACTAGGCGCTAGTCTATCTTTATACATATTAACTCAATTCTCAAAACTACCCCTGTGAGGAAGGTATTTTAATTATCCTCATTTTATAGATAAAAGGACTCAGGCACAGAGAAGATACGCAGGTCACACAAATCAAGGTCACACATCCTGAACTCTAAGGCTAATGAATGTAACGGGAAACATCTCAGAGCTAGGTAGATTTTTATTTTTTTTTCACAGTGTGATACTTAAACTCCTTAAATTTCAAACTTCTCATCTTTAAAAAAAAAAAAAGAATTAGACTTGGAAATCACTAAGGTCTCTTATATGAATTCTATGCTTTCTTATTTCTAGAAACAAACATCTAGACCTTAATGAAAGAATCTGATTTATATCAACTACCTCTGTGAAACACAGGATTCCATGTCTCAGAATGAAAATTCAATTTGGAGATGTTTCAGCCTCTCCTGGCTAAGGCACATTCTCATCTTTATAACTTACAATAATAATGTTTAAATTTATCTATTTACAACTTATAGAACACTTTCACATATATTACATTCAAAGCTGAGAGAGAGAGGAAAAAAAGGGAAAGAGAGAAAGGGAGGGAGAGAGAGAGAGAGAGAGAGAGAGAGAGAGAGAGAGAGAGAGAGAGAGAGAGAGAGAGATTGAGCTAAGCCACACACTGCCTCTTGTCTTTTCACACTAAATCAAGGTACTTGTTCCTACAGGTTTGATATAATGTTTAAGAATTTGGTTGACCCCCTTCTACCCTCCTCCCCCCTTACCCTCTGGTAACCACTAAACTATTGTAGAAGAGGGTGAAGGGGGTCAAACATATGGTGATGGAAGGAGAAATGACTCTTGGCGTGAACACACAATGTGATATATAGAAGATGTATTACTGAATTGTGCACTTGAAACCTATGGAATTTTTCTAACCATTGTCACTCCAATAAATTTTAATTAAAAAAAAAAGAATTTGGTTGGTCTCTGGCATGAAACAGAGGCAGCACTGATTTCTAATTCTGACACAATCTGTTTTGACTTGGGCAAGAAAGATATCTAATCCCTTTGTAAAATCAGGACTGTGTAGCCTGAGGAGGTGTTGGGGGAGGATTAACTAAATGTAAAACTTCTGAATATGCTGACATAACTAACACCCAAGACCTCCTAGCTGTCATCAGTATTAGTGTGGATAACAAATTAGCCCAGACCAAATCTATGGGTATGCAAATTTACCTGTAGTCCTCATATTTTTCTTCACAAACCCTTTTCTCACCTCTCATTAATTATCTTATATAATATTCCCATAAGGTGAGACCTATAGGTTTTCAAGAGCTACATGGATTCTTAGAGATCCAATGTACCAAAACCCAAATTATACCATAAACACTACTTTTTCTAAACTGTCTGTTATCAACTCCAGTAGTCAGGGTGAAAATGATAGCAAAAGAAGAAAATGTGACTGGGTCATAACCAGTTTTGGGGGTAAGGGAGTGATAAAAATGTGCATTGTTAACTTCCATATGAGTCATTAGGGAAAGCAGATCTAGTCAAGTTCTATTTTCTATAAATGGGAAGCACCAGAGAAATTAAGTCAATTCTATGAGGACTCACAGTTACGCAGCCTCAGAACTGGAACCCAGGGCTCCTGAAACTGGTTCACTGTTTTTACCACAATCTTGTGCTGACTTTTACTCCCACTGTAGTGTCACAAGAGTTAACAAGAACTTCGACATGGAATGATTGTGTACCTTATAAATCAATTATTTAAGAGACTCAAGACGAAAACAGATTAATTATAACAAATAAATAATAGATCACAGAGTGATTTCAAAACTGAGGATTATACTTCTGACATTGTACTCCCTATAAAGCAATCCTTTTCTCCTAAATCCACCCCCCAAATGCTCTCAGATATAATTTGATTTTTCTTTAGTACTTATGCAAATATGAAAAAGAAATTCCCCAGCGGGACAAGTCTGTGCCTACCATCTGTGGCAACAGAGTAAGAGTATAAGAAGTCCTGCATGCCTTATTTCAAATTATTTATTGTTACATATTGAACTAACAGATTCCAAAATAAGTTCTGTCATTTACCCTGACAAATACACCCTCCAACCACCTGGAAGGCAAGGTTCAGGGCAGAGTGTGTGGACTTTTGAGAGTTCTTCTGGGGAACACGGCAGTCCCCACTGAGATGGTGTCAGTCAAGGTTCATGCCCTCTTCTCTCCCATCCCAGCTCTATCCTGCACTGTCTGTGAACCTCTCAGTCCAGATGTCCAGGCTCTGCTCACCCATCTCCAAGAATAAAACATCCTCAGGCCAAAGAATGGTGAATGCCAGTACAGCAGCCTGCCCTTGGGAGGGCAAAACTGAGGAATGATAACCCAGGTCCTTGGAACAATCTTATGTCATTAGGGCAGAGAATTCAAGGACCACGAGTACCTGGATTTCTCAAGAAGTATGGGATAGTGCCGGCAGAGTGGCACATTGGTTAAGAGCTGGCTTGGGATGCCAGCGGCCACAGTTCGGATCCCACATATTAGAGCTAGTGACACTGCCCTCTACAGCTAAGATGGTGAACAACACCTCCAACTGGAGCTGGGCTGCATGAGTCCTGGTGACAGTGTAGGCTTGCAGCCCCTGCTGCAGTGAGCTGCCATAAGCTACAGTATGTGGCCGGCAGCCAGTGTGAGCTGCCAATAGCCGCCATGAGCAGCCGTCCAGAGGCCGGCAACAGATCTGCCTCATCTGGGAAGAGCGCAATGATAATACCAACATGGGCCAGTGAAGCAACATTCCCCACAACTAGACTGAAGAACAAAGAACAAAAGGACAGCAACTTGTCTGCTCCCTTCCCCCAATTCCTCAATAAAAATCTTTTACAAACAAAAGAAGTATGGGATAGAAAGGGGGAAACCCTGACACAACCCCTTGGCCCCTTTGTCAGCCAGCCAGCCAGGGAAGGCCAGAGCGGGGACCCTCAAAAGCATGGAGTACAGGACTGAGTCACATTGGCCCAGGTCTAAGAGCAGTATTACAGGGATGTGACACTGAATATAACCAGGAGTGAAGATATTTTTGCTTTGTTCTGTATAGTTTCTAATAAAATTACACTATATACAGCTGACCTTTTAGAAATTATCTATCTATCTATCAATCATCTATCTCTCTATCTACCATTTTTTTTTTTTTTTTGAGGGCAGTGTCACTGACCCTCATATGTGGGACCCAAACCAGGGCTACTGGCTTCCCCAAGCCAGCGCTTAACCAATGCGCCACTCTGCCGGCCCTCTCTATCTACTATTGTCATGAGTAAAGTACTCATAATTTCATGGCTGCTTTAAAAAACAAAAACAAAAAAAACTTTATATATTTTTTATTTAGCATCCAAAAAATTGAAATCCCAGAAATACTCATTTTGAAAAACATATTCTATTTCCAGTACAAAAAATATTTCTACTCACCACATTCCTGAATTTTAATAGAAAAGACACAAAATTGAAGTAATTAGAAATGAAAGTTCGATTTACGTTTGTCTAAGTCTGTCTGGCCTATTTCTGATAGTGAGGTAGTAACATTTATTAATATCTGCCCAAATGCAAGGATAATACTGCTTTGCATTTGTTACCATATAGGACTTGTGTACACAGGAAGATATATAAATGCTGAGAAGCTGTGATGTTTCTTTCTAAAACTGGAGATTTAACAAGAGCAGATTGTACAATGTTCAAAAGATACTCTTCATATTTTATGGCAAATTAAATATTAAACCTAAAACTCACATATTGCCTGCTTTTAAAGCTCTATTTCCAAAGGAATATAATGTACATTTCATGTGGCCTTGAAAATGAATGGCCAAAAAAATACACTGGCTCACATAATTCCAAATCATCCATTAACTCCTGAGCAGGCACACTTCCTGCAGAAACAATGAAGGAGGATTTGCCTGTTTAACAAACAACTACTGAGTGCCTGCTATTGACCTAACATGAGGCTACCTAAGTGCTGAGGATAGAGAAAATGATAGCCCACATTCTCATTCTAGTTCTAGGAAACACTCGTAGACATCTCTTTCCTATACACTAAGCATAAATTATTACTTACCTTGATTAAGTAGGCAAGGGATCATTTCTAAAATTGCTAGCCATTAAGAAAACAGGCGGTGTTTTGTTTTTTTTACTAAGAATGACCACAGCCACTAGACTTATTTGGGAGCTCACTTTGCAAATTACATAAATGTCTAATCACTATGCTGTACACCTGAAGTTTGGATGCCAACTGTAATTGAAAATTTGTTTTTAATTCAAAGAAATGTTTTTCCTCAATCATTCCTATGTGCAATTAATATGCTCATTCTATTATTTTCAGAATAAATTTGTATTGTATTTAACAAATCTTTTATGAACCAAATTTAGTTATTTTTTTCATTAGATTTTTTAAACATTCTTCTAATAAATAGAAATGTGTCAAAAAAGAATGACCACAGTCATCTGATGATGTATCAGATATTTCTGAATGCATCTACAAATAGAATATTTAAATTTCAGCAAGGAATAAAATAAATTATAGTGTGTAACTAATGTGTAATGGCGTAGGTCCAAAAGAGAAACACATCAGCAAAATAACTTTGTTTTTTTTTATTTTTATTTCCTGGCATTCAGGCACATAAATTGTACTGATCGTGTTATTAACTGGTTTTATATTTTTATAATCTTTATATCCAGGTAAGTATAAAGTGAATTACTGCGTACCAGTTCATGTAGGAATACAGAGACATAGCCCTGTATTTCTTCTTTTACCCTGAAATTATGAAATGTTAACTGGTTTTATAGTCATTTGTCAGTGACATTCTGGAAATACATAGGACAAGGATCACGATGGTGGTCTACATCAGAAACCATCTCTAGCTGGAAAAAGACATGATGGCACATCCAACTTTCAGAGTTGGGAAATGATTGAACTCTGGAATATTAAGCTCACGTTAGATCTGAAATATTCCTATGTCTAAATTAGGTAAGGATCAAACAACTTCATTTACATAAACATCTATGTATCTTAATTTAAAATACTAGGATAGGAACAAAAATTAGTGAACAAATTCAATTGTTATTTCGTGAAAGTTAAACAAGTAACGTTCCCCTTTGTCATTCCTTAGATTCTTTCCCTTTTGTTTCTTTCCCCCAACCTGTAATTCTATGGTAAAAATATTTATTTGACATGGATTTAGGCTCCCTGTCCTTAATTTAAATGAAAGTAGAATATTTAGATCCATATATTCTAGACCTGCACTAGAGCCTATAAATCATCTAATCTCTTATTTCACAGATGAACAAACAGACCCTGGGGCATAGAATTTTTCTTAAAAATCATATATAAAATTGATTTTTTAGCTGATGTGTCCCAATGTATTTGTTTCCTTTCTAAGGTAAGAAAGGTGAAAGGTGCTCACTTAGCTCCTTACTCAAGAAGAATGAATGAAGAAAAATACATAGTAAGAAATCAGGCAATTAATAGACTTTCAAAATTGGTATGCACTTTGTATCTTAGATTTATTTTTCATTGTGTCCTCAGCTTTTTTTTTGTTCACTGAAGGCCAGAGGCAAATTTTGGTTTTATACAGCAAGTTCTCATATGTTCCCATTTGTGCCACTCTGCCACTTTCCATTACAACATTAAGATCCATCTGTGGTAGAAGTGTGAGACTGTGTGTGTCACTGTAATACAAGTCCGAAAAAACAGTGTTTTATTCCTTGGGTTACAAAAAAAAGAAAAAAATGGCAAAAATAATCTATTTTAATGAAAGCTGCAGTCATATTTTTTGCTTTTACTATTTCAGAATGTAATTCTGAATAGTGAATTCTGTAGGCACCAGTTTAAAGCAGCACATATATATTTTGCAATGAATGATGATATGTTACCAGACAAAACAATAGTTTGCAAATGTTTTTAACTCTTTGGCTCAGGCATTCTTCATTCATTAAAAATTAATCAATTCCATAACAAATTAGAAGCAATTTCATATCTGTCATTCTTGCTTACTTTCTAAAGGTCCTGTAACATTAAAAAAAAGTGATTCAAGTCATAATTCATACTCCTTATTTTTAAGATCTTTCCATATTACTACACTCTGTGTGTACATACACATACACATAAAATTGAAGGAAAAGCTTTTATCTTGGGTTCATTTCAGTAAGTAAAGATATTTGTCTATTATTTACTTAAGTGTGTATTTTACCATTTTATACTTTTATTTTTCTCCAGAGTGCTTTATATCCATAAATCTATAAACACACCTGATGAAGAAATAAGCATAGCTTTGTGGTCAGACAGACTTTTTGAAATCTCTGCTGTTCTTAAGTTGAGCAACCTATATCAAGCCATTTTGAGCCCTAAGTTCCTTCATTTGTAAAACAGCAGTAATGATAATGTCTATCTCACAAACTTGCTGTAACACCAAATAAACTAATTTGGTGTCAAACATGGAATGCAGTTGGTAAACATTAATTTCCTTTTTCTAGGTCCCTTTACAAAACAATTAAATTTTTTTGTGTTAATAATACCAAATTTTGGGGTGGCCAGGTGGCTCAGTTGGTTAGAGTGCGTACTCTGAACAACAAGCTTGCTGGTTTGATTCCCACGTGGGATGGTGGGCTGTGCCCCCCCAGCTAGATTGAAAACAGCAAATAGACTTGGAGGTCAGCTACGTCCTCCACAACTAGATTGAAGGACAATGAGTTGACTTGGAGCCGATGGGTCCTGGAAAAAACACACTCTTAACCCCCCAAAAAAAATTTTTTTTAAAAATGTAAGTAATAAATAATCAATAAAACAATAGTCTATAAAAGTGCCATACGTCAAAATACCATGTTTCAAAAAAAAATCAGCTGAACTAAAAACAACACATTTTGATACATAAAGCCCTTTAGAGGATGCTATTAGTTCATGAGGTAACAATCATATAAACTGTCATTAGAATAAGTAAAACTAAAAAAATATTCATAAAAATTTATCTGTAAAAGAGCAATACAACATCCCATTTTTCATATGAAATTTGACTACTTTGCTTGAACAAATAAAATATTGGAATTTTAGGCACAGTGCTATGCAGATTATCTTCCCCTTCTCCCGAAAACGTGTAAGTGACACTATGGCTACCTTGTTTTTCAAAATGTCCAAAGACCCAATCACTTTTTGAAAAGGTTGCTTTCCAATATGAACATCAATGGCACACAAGGGGTCATCTAGAAGGTAAATGTCAGCCCCACTATAGACAAATCTAGTCAGATCTTACTCCATGCTTCTGGTCCCCACTTATATTCACACCCTGATAACAGAGCAGGAGAAAAAAAATCTAAAACCAGAGGAAAAATGCATAATCTCAAAGCATGTGTAGCTACATCCACATTCTCTTCTGTAGCATGGATAGATAATAACTCAATATTAATATTCAAATCTATTTTTATACCAGAATTCCATGAGCCTTCCCCTACCTCCTTATTTCCCAGTGCTACTAAATTGTGCGAATTAACAGATATATCTACTTTCTCTTAATTGCTTCCACTCAAATGTAGATGCTACCAGGAGATACTTAATAGGAGAAAAAAAATTCCAATTCCATAACTCTGAAAAGTTGTCCCTATGAAATATTAAACAAAAATGTTGGCTGCCAACCATATACTGACATCAGTGATCATTTTTCAATTGACACATAGGATATTGAGAATAATAGCTAAATTACCAAAGCAGTAATCAACATGTCCAATTTTCTTCTGTAAAAAGATTAGTACAAGTCTTGTTGGCAAAAGTACATCTCTAGGAAGCAAGAATAAGGAGTATACATCACTCTATGTGAGAATTAAAGTTGACATGTACAGCCATGTATGGAGAATTATGGGGCCAGGCCCAATTTACTTGATTTATTTTATATTTAGTGTTTACAGATCTCATTTAAAAGCTCTCCATGCTACACAGAACTTAGCCAGAGACCTATAATTGTATAATGCTTTTGCTTCTTTTTCTTCTCATCCCCCTACTCAACAGATATATCCTTTATATGACTATATTCTGGATGCTAAGCTAGCACTTGGGATTCAAATGTACATGAAACTGAGTCTCTGTCATGAGGAGGTCACAGTTTAGAAGGGAAGACAGGAGTAAAAATATATACTATAAATATGTACATATATATTTATGTGTATATAGGTACACATAAGAGAGAGAGAGATAACAACCCCCAACTCATGGTTTTGTCATGAGTATTTAATAAAATGAATATAAAGGGCCGGCCGAGTGGCGCATTGGTTAAGCGCTGGTTTTGGGATGCCAGCGGCCCCGGTTCGGATCCCACATGAGGGCCAGTGACACTGCCCTCTACAGCTAACAACAGCTCCACCTGGAGCTGGGCTGTGTGAGCCCCGGTGATGGTGTGGGCTGCAGCCCCTGCTGCAGTGGGCTGCCATAGGCTACAGTGAGTGGCCGGCAGCCAGCGTGAGCGGCTGGCAGCCAAGCGTGAGCTGCCAATAGCCGCGATGAGCGACATCCAGAGGCCAGCGACCGATCTGCCTCATCCGGGAAGAGCGCAATGATGATACCAACAGTGAAGCAACATCCTCCGCAACTAGACTGAAGAACAAGAAGACGGCAACTTGTCTGTTCCCCTTCCCCGATTCCCCAACACTGCTCCCCTCCACCAATTCCCCAATAAAATCTTTAAAAAAAAAAAAAAAGAGTGCAAGCTGAGCTCTGAGCAACAGCAGTTCGATGCCCAGCCTGAGCTGAGCAGCCGCGGAGCTGCCAACAGGTGGCAGGAATCCTGGCTCAGCTAAAAAAAAAAAAAAAAAAAAAAAAGAAGTAAATAAACAAAAAAAACATTGTTAAAAAAAAAATTGAATATAAAATATTTAGGACAAATCCAACACCAAGTATAGATGCAATCAACATTAATTATTATCACCTAATCACTCTTCTCTCCAATCCATCCTCTGCCTTGTCATCATTTATTCTGCAATTATGCCATCACCTTGATTAAAAATCTTGGATGCCCACATCTCCCTCTTCCACTTATCTGTGATCAACTGAAAATTACTCAATATAATTCTGTGATACTTATATTCTGCTATTAATCCATCTTTCAACCACTCTCCCAATGCTACCCTCAAGTGTCTGTAGCCTGCCAACCAGACTAGCCTGCCCTGTCACATCTGGGCAGAGGCTTTTCTCTCTGCTTGGGGGACCATATTACCTTTTTCAACTCCTAAGCTACTTATTCAAGAAAGAAGTCTTCTTTGAAAGTAATCTTCCACCAGTGTTCCAAGTAAAGTGATTCATTCTCTCCTTCCCTGTCTTGCAGAGCTCTGTTTACTCATCCCATTGCTGGAAATGGCAATACCCATGGCAGTCTCTCTCACCAGCCTACCAGCTCCTACCAAGTTCATCCCTGCATTTCCGTCAAGGACAGTGTCTGACACTGGGTAATTAATAAATATTGTTAAACACAGTTCATTGCATTGGCAAAAGTCCACCAGATTGCAATTCCTTGAAGACAGGGTGCTAGCTATCTTGTTCACTATTATTTACCCCATAGCAGAATAAAGGTATATAATATATTAGTAAATATTTGTAGTCAGTTGAAGAATGCCAAAGGAAAAGATGAATAAAAGTGAGGAAAATTCTATATCTGTTATCTTGGTTGTCTCGAAAACAGCTGTAAACAGATTTCCTTTGGAAATATTCAATTCCATGTTAATTTTAAAGTACATCATCAACTTAGAAAAATTTAGTTATGAAAAGCAGAAATTATAAATGGCAATAATATTGAATGCCTATATTAAATCTATACTTCATGATTTGAATTTTTTTCTTTTTAAATTTTTTTAGTTACGTATTATCAGCTATTTCATCTTATTAAAGAATGACTTTATCAGCATGATATTCACTATGTATTAACAAATTTAAAGAAGTCACATATCTGCATAATTTTAGATATGGTGCCATTTGCCCAGGAATAGTGAAGATGCCAGAATAAACACAAGGGTTGGGAAAAAATTGAATCTATTTAATATTTTGAAAAAGTACATCTGCAAAGGAACAGGCTATGAATGAAACCACTGTAAGCCTAGTTAAAAAGTAAATTTTGCTTCATTTTAGATTTTAAATATTTCCACTTTCTGCAATTTTGTTATATACTTTATTTAACAATTTATGTAAGAGAACTATTAAATAACAATGAGGCCAGGGGTAAAAATGCCTAACAATGTTATGCCAAGAGTCTTTTCAGAAATTCAAAACACTCAGTAAGGATTATTTATTCATCTTCGTAGTGTGCATGAATCTCTTAGGCAGAGGCTGCTTTTGCATTCATGTTTATTTAATGGAGATTTTAGTCATTGGTTGAGGATAATCTCTTGTGGTTCCTACTTTGGCTCCTGATATTTTGTTTTGCTTTTTAATTTCAAAACACTGGGCAGCATAATTATTATTCATTAACTCAGTGAAAATAAAATAGAACAAAGAACAAGATGGCTGGGAAACAACTTCCTCATGAGCAGAAATGAGCAAACATGGAGAAGGTACATTAATGGCACCATCATCTCAGAGCCTCTTTAGAACCTGGCCTTGGTGTCACCACTGGAGACTGGTGCTCTGTTGCTCCTGTCCTAGGCTTGACTTTGTGCACAAGAGACACATGAAAAAACAAAACTCTTATTCACTCATTAGACAATCAACAGAATTCTGCCAGCAACTGAATCAAAGTGTTGATAATCATACTGGTGGGCATTCAATTCCCCGCACGGATACTAGCAACAGAATTTCCTGCTGACTTTTAATCTCTTTTCCAAATAGTCAATCATAAATAATTATTTGTCCTTAATATTGCCATCTCTTTCATAGGAAGTCTATGATGATTTAAAAAAAAATATATAGTTGTAGAGCTCTTTAAGATGTCAGTAAAAAGGCTCTGAGTATTTTATTAGCACAGCTGAATGGAATTTTATTCCTGCATGTGGTGAGTTATATTTTCCTTATTCTTTCTCCAACCTAGTTTGATTTCCATTTGGTAATGGCTCCAAATCAGGAAGGAGAACACAGACTTCCAATACTCGCTCATAAAAATACTTCTGCATGATGGAGCCAAGGGGAATGTTTTCTTGCAAAATACAATACTGAATCCAGGCCTGCTGGGAAACATAAGCCACAAAACCCTAAAAAAGAAAGAAAAAAAAATACTCTTAACAAGGGAAAAGGAGAAGTTGCACACACCACATTAAAGAAACATATTTAGTCCATGGGTTGCTTTCTTTAACTTCAAATTGAATTTTTAAAAAATCTAGTTATTTCTTAAATGTAAACAAATCCTATTTAATTTAATTTAATTTTAATCTTCTGTTGTATTTTACTCATAAGTATGTTTATTAGAGGCCCCTTCATATCAGTTACTTTGTGCTTCTTATTTACTTTTACTGCAGCTTTTATCAAAGTTATATGTCTCTCGTGGGTGGGATTTTCTGGAAGCAGATGCTGAGTGTACTCGTCAGCTCTGGCTGCCCTACAAAGATATCATGAACTGGATGGCTTAACCAACACAAATTTATTTTCTTATGTTTCTGGAAGCTAGAGGTCTAAGATCATGGTATCGGCCCAGCTGGTTTCTTCTGAGGCCCCTCACTGTGGCTTGAAGACGCCATCTTCTCGAGTATTCACATGACTTTCCCTCTGTATGTGTTTGTGTACTAATTTCCTCTTTTTATAGGGATATCAAGTCATACTGGATTATGGCTCACCCTATTGACCTCACATTATCTTAATTACCTCTTTAAAGACCCTATCTTCGAATACAGTCACATTCTGAGGTAGTGGGGGTTAGGACTGCAACATGTGAATTTTGAGGGCAACGTCATTCAGTCAATGCCACTGAGTCTAGGGCGCAAATTATTCATTTGGTATCCATTCTTGTGGGAGGAAAGGAGGAAGGAAGATGGGTAGAGGGAGAAGTCACACCGTGATCCAGATCCAACAAAGCTTTGGCCAATCCTCCAGAGAGTTGTAAAGGAATATTGGCCATCAAAATTGTTCTGTGTTAAGCTGAAAGGGCCTGGCCTTCAAGAGTGGGACCCCAGCCAGGCCACTCTCCTCAAATAAAGCCAACCCTGAAATCGCTGACTAGCTGTATGTACTCCTATGACCAGGTGGCAAGCCCTTCCTGGGACGGGGATCTTAGTGGCATATCTCTGTGTCCTTTACATATTCACTGCTCCAAAATGCAATTTTTGATGATTTTATTTCTTGAAATGATTCATGAATACATGACAGTCTGCTGCATAAAATACCCTCTTACCTAACCCTTCTATTCCTGTAAAGTACCCACACTATTTGAATTAGAGACTTACCTTTCAATCTGTTCCATGGACTCTATTCAAACATTGGTTTCGGAGTATTTTAACCATTGTTTACCCTAAAACAATACCAGACACTTAAAGTACTTTCTGCCATGGATAGGTATGTAACTATTAGCCTTTTGATTTCTATCATCTGCTTTAAAGATCAAAGATTAACTTTTAATTCTTCTTTGTGCAGCATGTAATTACGGCATAGAATGGCTTTTGATCCAAAACAATATACTTCTGTTCTAATTTGATCTTGAACACAAAAATAATTGCTCTTAAACTGCCTTGCCTACTGGATAACCTTTGATTAGAACAGCATATTAAACAAGACCTAGGGTGATAAGAGATTTTGAACACTTGCTACCTATTAGTCAAGATAAGGGGAACTGAGGATGAAGAACACAGGAGAAAAGAGTAAAGAACATAAAAAAATGACATACAATATAAAACAGAAACTATATTCAATGCTGAGAGTACAGACTCAATATATTGGTATGACAGGAGCTGTAAAATAGTTGATAAATTTTCACAGAGATGCAAATTTTTCCCTTTATTACTACTATAATTATTATTTGCCTCTCAAATACAAATTAAAGTGTGTTTTTGTTTCATTTTATTCTTGATAATACTATTGCAATACAAGTTTTTCTAATTGAAAAATAGTCATGGTCTCCAAATCTCTGATGTTCCATCAAAGAACACTGAATACTGAATACTTTGCATGAATGGTGTCTGGTGTGAGCCTTTGATACGGAGAAGAAAAGGGGATCTTAGAGTTTGAACACTATGATATGATATGCCTCAAAACACTGCTAATGTGAAATCTCGAGAACTAAGAAAGATATATACAAAAGTATCTTGTTTAAAAGCACTAAACATTAACTTGGCATTATGGTTATGATTATGATTATGATTATTGCTAAACCAGGGATAATCAGAATGATACTTATAAATTTAGGATTAAAATGTTTTGGGAAATAATTCAGAGTGTGATAACCTCAAATCCTGCCACTGATTCAGACCAACAAGATTCCTGAATGACAAAGTGACCAGTTATATAGACAGATAATATCTTCTCTCTTTGACAACTCTAGCTTAACATAAATAAATATCCTCTCTGCTTTATGATTAGTAATAGCATTGTTATGGGATCTTTCATCACCATAAACACTTTCTTAATTACTAATGCTCAAAGGTATCAGAAGTAATCTTTAAATCTTACCATGAAGGCATCAACAATATGATGAAGATAACAATAACCATAAAAATTCATAGGGAGACAGCTGACTCTGTGCCAAGAACTCCACTAAGTCTTTGCAAATTATCTTATTCAACTGCTTCTTAGCCTTTTTAGCTTATTATTATCATTTGTGTGTTAGGTGAAACTTAGAATTGATAGTTTTTTTTGTTTTGTTTTGTTTTTTGTTTCTCTTTTTTTAAGGACTTTTATTGGGGAATTGGGGAAGGGGAACATTGTGTTTTTCAGGACCCATCAGCTCCAAGTCAAGTTGTTGTCCTTCAATCTTAGTTGTGGAGGACGCAAGCTCAGCTCTAAGTCCAGTGGCAGCTTTGAGTCTTGTTGGGGGTAGGGGGGCAGGAGGGAAGGCGCAGCCCACCATCCCATATGGGTGTCGGACCGGCAACCTTGCTGCTAAGAGCACATGCTCTCACTGGTTCAGTGGCAGAGCAGCTCAGGCGCAGCTCACTGGCCCATGTGGGCATTGAACTGGTGATCTATTGCTTAGAGCTCATGCTCTCAACCAACTGATCCACTCAGCCGGCCCTGATACTGTTTTTATCTTGATTCCTAATTATTTTTCAATATCAAATCCATAGCTACTTCCTCTCTAGTTTTCCAATTTTTCAGAACAGAATTTGTTGTTTATATTTTGATTATTTTTTTATATCTATTTAAGCCTTTGTTGTAATTGATCTCAGTATCTCTCTCACTAGACTATGAAATCTGTAATAAGAGTGGCATATCATATTCATGTTTGTTCCCGTGGTACTAAGTGCTGGACATTGTATGTACTCAGTAATTGCTTGGTAAAAATAGCTGAAGAAACTAAATGAAAACAAAATCAATATGGCGATCATATTTTTAAACGACACTCACTGGACTAGGAAAACTTTACAGTCATCTTGACCTATAGACAAATGGCTTGTTGCAATCACTATGAAGAGCATAGGGCCACAAATAAAGCATATTTAAGGTGAAAAATAGTTGTAGTCATTAAGTGTAATCTCATCAGAACAAGTCCTGGAAGTCACAAAATAAGTAACAGTAAAGGTGAGAGAGAAAATAATAAACAAAATATTAATCATGAAAAGACTGGAAGCAGGAAACATAAGGATATGAAGAAAGACATATTGTGAAGAAAAATAAAAGGAGTTGGAGATTTTTTCCTAGAGAGAAAAACTGTGAAGAAACTGGTCTCGGGTCCATAGAGCTTTTCCATCTTGTCAGAAGTGAGAAGTAAGGATTAAGCTAGTATTTTACCTAAGAGTTAATTATGTCTAAGGAGAAACTCACTAGATAGTCTGTTTCCAAAAAGAAACAGCTGATTAAGAATTTCTTGAATTCTTATTGCTATTGACCTTTAAGAATTGAACAAATGGCTGGGAGTAGATCTCTCCATAGTCCAAAGGCTAACATTTAAATATAAACTATTAATATTATTATTTTTATGAGGTTTTTCTAGGTCAAACATCCTACCCATGCATAACTACAGGACATCTTAGAAATGGAATGGCTGTAAGTATTTAGGAAACCTTGCAATGAATGATAATTAAAAACCTAATCAAATTACAGTATAAATCACATTTGTTTTTCTATAATTGGTTGCAATTTAGTTAATATCATCAAACAATTACCATAAGCATTCACAAATGATTTGCTGAAATATTTAGAGGATAGAATGCAGTTGTTAATCCATCCATACTAATCAATTTATGTGGAAATTGAAATGTTTGTTACAAACTAGAAATGCCCATTAAACACTTTCATATTCAATTCAATTTGGTAAATTCTTATTGACACCAATGATGTGCTTGCTGGCTGTGGTTCATACAAGGAGATGTGGAAAGAATATATTGTTGGCTTCACCTTTCTTTCGACTATTCCTGTAATTTTCTCTGTTTCCCAGAATAGTTCTCTAAATCCCCAGATGATTTTTCATACCCAACTGGCCCTACCACAGCTACTAAGGCTCCTTCTGAAATCTTTTATGTTCAAGCTGCATGACCAGAAATGGACAGAGGTAATATAGTTTGTTCTTGGTATGGTTGTTTTTAATGTATATTCCTAGACAAGTCACTGTCTCACAACACTGAGCTTAACCCCTGAAATTGCTGCTATTCCCATTATTCTATGAACACCAAACCTTCCAAAACGCAAAATGCAAACAATAAATGCTACAGAGGAAACAGATGAAATGAATAGAATAGAGTAGAACAATCATAAAAATGAAAGGCCCAGTGAAAAGTTGAAAAAAAAGTTGTAAATTTCAATATATTCACCTGCTGCTTAAAAAACTCTATGAAATAATTTTTAAAAAGAGTATTATAAAATTGGATGCTAGAAATATTTTTGTTTTTAATTTTCCCCAAACGATGACTTACCCTTTTAATAGTGGATTCCTTGTTTTATCCCAGGAGAAGAAAGCATTTGTAATACCGATAGCATGATCTGGGAAGGAACATATATACAATGATGTATTTTAGTACCAATTATCTTCAACCCAATAGTCAAATAAATATTGAATGTAAAAGGAACTGCTGACCTCCTATACAGTTTGTTCAATATTTTGAGGAAAAATCTCCTGTGTTAAAGTCTCCCAAACGATCCAATGTTAGTCTTGTCTATCAAAATAAACACAGATGGAATTTGTTTGGTGTTCAAGCAAAACTTAAACTAAAAAGAGTTTTTATGATTTACAGTATAATTAAAATTTTTGATGCAAATTGAAGATATTGATATAAATATTAATCAAATATAGTTTGAATTTATTTTAACATTAGAAATAAATTCATCCCTGAAGAGAAAAAACAGTTTCAATATCAAAGATCAAAATAAATGTCATATATGCAGGAAGGTATGAGAAGAAGAAACAAAAATTCCTTAATACTCTAGGAAAGCCACGCAAACTGATTAATCAATAATTACAGAAAGATTAGTTTTTAAAAGCAACTTCAGGATTGTTGAATGAATTCTGCTTTTGAGTATAAACAAAATAATAGTTTTGGCAACTACAGCATTTAGTTATAATAAAATAGCTATAAAATGTTTAGGTACGATCAGAATAAAAAATGATTTTTTCCCCTAAAACTGACTTACATGAACTTATATGAAATCTCTAGTACAGTTTTATTCATTTTATGCGAGAAGACATCTATTGGTAATGGATAAGATGTAACTGTGCCGTAGTTTTGTTTACCAAGTACATCATATCAGTATGTGTAGGGCTGGTTCTTTTACTTTGTTTTCTTCCTCTCTCTCCTTCCCCATCCCTTTCTTCCCTCCTTTTTTTTTTTTTTTTTTTTTTTTGCCTCCCTCCCTTCCTTCCTTCAGTCCTTTCTTTCCATTTTTTTTTTTTTTTGGTTTTTTTTTTTTACAATCATTTTCCTTATTTAGTGAAGACATAATATACCACTAGGGGTTGAAGAACACTTGGAGTTACCAGACCTTTAGTCAGATTCTAATTTCAAAAACAAAACAAAACTGTCCCTCTTAAGAATGACATTTTCTTTATGAGAAGTGTGCTGTGAAACAGTGTTAAAAGCACATCAATAGTACTTCACTGCCCTCTGTTGGTCATTATTAGTAAAATAATATGAAAAAGGTACGATGTTACAAATATGGCTTGATTTACTACATAATTATGTTACACTTTATTCAAATAATTTAAACCTTTAAGACTAAGCTCTTAGATCAATGAGCTGGTTCAAATAAGTGAAGATTGAATTTGTTTATGAACTCAAACTTAAGGAAAAAGATTTGATGCGGGATGCCCACACAACCAAAATTTGACATGCAAAAAAATTAACTCAGAAAATCTCAGGGCAAAGGGATCAAGGAACTTACTTATTTGGATTCCCTGTGGTTTTAGCAGGCTTTTACTCATGAATTATCTAAAAAGCCTATAGCAACTGGAGATTACAGTAAAGGCTGTTTGAGCCAGTTACCTCATAAATGGTTTGTTGGCAGACTGATATTATCAACCCACTTTTATCTCTGCTTGATTCATTCAGTACAGATGACATGCTGCTGAACCCTGGGAAAACATTCAGATCCAGTTCCATACAAAGCACCTGGTTAAAAAAACTTTCAATTTAAAACAGAAAATGAACTCTTTGATGGTATAGTGTCAAACATCAGCTTTTAAAAAACTAAGTGAAAGAAACTCTTAATCAAGAAAGCAATCCAATATTTTGAATTACTGGAAAATTATTTTGATAGAAGAAAAGCATAAGCAAGGAAGACATGATTCCTTTCATTCCACAATGTTTTCTATTACTCATTAATTCAGGGGGATTAATTTTTAAAGCAGTGTTAAATAATCGAAAACAGTGAAATAAGATTTTTTTAAAAGACAAAGAAGTAAGATGTGCAAAACCACAGATTTCAGGAGAGGAATGATTCTTAGTTTAAAGATACTTTGAATGCACCTGGACCACAGTTGGGAGCATCATTGGTAAATCAAATAGAGGAAGCCTCAAAATACTAAACAAAGTCATAGATGTGAACACTTTTGTGGCTGCTAAAATGTTTCTTTTGTTCAGCAAGAAATAGATGCTAAATGTCAGAGATGCCTAAAAAATAGAGATATGTTATTTTCTTCAAATATTCACTGCTAACAACATTATAAGTTACAGTCCAAAAAAATTAGGGAAGAAAATTTTAATAACATTTTTTTGTTTGTTTGCCAAAATTCAGTATTCTTCCTAAAGAAAATAAAAATCAAGGTTTCATTCAGATAATGGCATTCTTGAGACCATATGATCCAACTCCTTTCTTTAGGGCATGCTATACTCTAACTAGAATTATTATTCCCATTTAAAATGTATACCAATTCATCTTTTCTTCAAAATGGAGATGTTTCTGTGTGAATTTATTTTCCATTGGTATGTGCATACATTGTAAGTCACATGTGATAATTATACACTTTCCTGGTTTCATAAAATTAACTGAAGAAAGTATGAATAAATCATAGCTGATAAGATTTATATTTGCTCTTATAAGTTTAGTTTAGAAAAGGCAGAAAAGTTCATTTATGCCTGAAAACCCATTAACTGTCATGTACATAGGACTGGCTTAAACAACTGATTCTTGGACATTTTTACCAAAGTATTCCACATATAAATATCACTTTTAATTTCATAATACCTATAAGTTTGTTTAAATAAAAAATAATAATATTTAAAATTATCAACAAGGGAGATGTGGAACTTCCCCTGACCACCGGGAGTGGTAATGTTGATTAAAATGGGTGCCTCTGTTAATGTGGTTTGCTTATCCTTTGGCTTCCACACACTGCTTCAAACCTCAAGGCAATCTATACTCTACTTTAAATGGAATTCCAGATGCATGATGTAAAGGAGAATGACCTCAGTTCGTACCAATGCACCTACAAAAACTATACATAATCCTATAACTTTGAGGATGGTCTTCCATTTCCTCTTGTGAAGTGAGAAAAGTAATGCCTTATTATTGCAAGAATGGAATAAGGCAAGGTATATAACTTGTCTGGTACTCAGTAGAAAAAAAAAAAATCTTACTTCACTGCCCAATTCCATACAGGATGACTTTGGTCTTGCCTAAAAGGGATTAATCATACAAATCAAGGTATTTTAAAGTGGAAATGAACTCTAAAATGTAGGTTACATTTTTTAAGAATTAGGAAGGCATGTGTTCAATTTGTGAGAAATTTACAAAGAAGTACAATATTATATATAAAAATACAGACCAATGAGAATGCACATAATATTTTCCCTTTCTTTAAAACTTTCATCCTCTGATCCACATAAATAAAGTCTAGATTTCTTGAAAATTTTAATTCAGATATAGAAAATTTGATTTTGGACACCTAAATTCCAGGCCATTTGGAAGTAGATCTGCAAATCAAATTTGAATATCAAAACATGAAATATTATATGAACTCACCAAGAATGGAATGCAAGCTAATGTCAGCATACAAAATACAGCAAGACACCCAGCTAAATCTTGAACTTCCAATTCCTGTTCTCGAATTTCAGTAATCTTTTTATAGGAGGGCTCCCATGCATAAAGTTTGAGAATCTTTAAAGGAGTCAGACAATATCTACTTAGCAATCAATATCATAGAAGACATAAAAACATACACACATATAAATATACACAGTATAACATGCACACACATGCACAATTGTAAAGGGAGAAAAAGATGGTACATTACTCCTATTTTCAACTAAGTCAAAATATTTCCTTGAATTGTGGTTTTCTTGAGGGGGGGGGGTGAATGGCAGGAAGAAATCACCATCTCCCCAGCCTTATGTTCCTCTTACTCACCAACTGCTTATTCTTGAACCAGACTTTGGCAACATCCCAACTGTGGGCACCAGCTCCATGGCAGTTTCTGTCTGCTGCAATCTGGTCACGTTTCCTGGTGGTCCAACTTTTACTTCTGTCTACTCCCCATTTCTTAATAGCTAAGCTTCTCTCCCTGGCCGCCTCCCAATGTATTGAAGACTAAAAGTCTTGGGACATCAAGTCATTTTTTGACTGTTGTATTGAGATTGTAAACTATGACTGAGAGTGAAAACACGGAGAAGCAGGATCATATAGTGGCTGGCTGCATACACTTTAAAATGAGATAGACCTACATTCAAATTCTAATTCTATCTCTTTGTGATGGTTAATCTTATGGTACCCAATTGTTTGATCAAATACAAGTCTAGATGTTACTTGAAGGTATTGTTTTTAGGTGTGATTGACATGTAAAACCTTTGTTTGAGTAAAGCTGATTACACTGCATAATATGAGTGTAAAAACTCCACAAAACTCATCCAATCAGTTAAAAAGGCCTTAAGGGAAAAGACTGAGGTTTTTCTAGGAGAAAGAAATTTTACCTTCAGACGATACCACAACATCGACTCCTACTGGAATTTCCAGCCTGCCCTACAGACTTCAGACTTGACACCCCCACAATCATAGGAGTCAATTCTTTAACATAAATCTCTCTCTTTCCCTCTCTACCTATCTACACACACACACACACACACACACACACACACACACACACACACACACACACACACACACTGTTGGTTTTGTTTCTCTGGAGAGCCCTAATAATTTCTCATTGGCTCTGTGAACTTGGACATGACATTTAACTGCTCAGAGACATTGTGTAGTTATTTGTAAAATGGGGATGAGAAATATTTTTCTTGGGGTTTATAAGAATTACATGAGGAAGCAGATATATATATATATTGATAAGTACAGCATGTGACATGTGGAAATCATCCATTAAAGCATAGTTATTATCATTAACAGAGAGAGGCTTCATGGCACCTGTTATCAGACCACAAGGATGTTGACCTTTAAACTATCCTAATTGATTGCCACTTAAACCTCTGCCAATATTCTAATATATTCACTGCTGGGACTGTTATTTCAAATCTTGAACTTTGCTCAGATCTTAAGGAGACATTCTTTTATCTACACTGTCCTAATCCTACTTATGATACACATTTCCTTTTAACTATTGATATTCAAATATTTCTCCATTTCATAAAATATTTCAAAAAATAACCTATAAACATTCTTTACTGTAGTTTTTACAGATGTAGGGGCTATCAGCCCACTGAGAGGTGCAAGATGCATTTGGATCATATCATTTTGGGGGTTTATGACCTTATTAAACAATCAGACTTAAATTTCAGAGCTACTTAAGGCTACCCTTCATTTCAGTAAATATCAGTCTCTTTTCAAAGTGTCTTTAATCTAATAATGGCTTTCACTTCATAAACTTATAATTGTGTGAAAGTTCTACACAGCATAATGCAGCTGAGCATTTATTGATTCTAAAATGAACAAACACATACACATAATGAGTATACCCTGCATATATAATGATAGATGCACCAGACAGAGGGAATTTCCTATGCAGTTGTCAATGCCAGAAAGAAATTCTATGGGACCTTTACAAATTATGCCTCTGAGAAAAATCTGGTAAGGCATAATTCAGGTACAATAGGATTTGAAATTATACATACAAAAAGTTCATGAGGTTTCACTGATTTTATTAATGAGAAAATAGTAGTGGTGTGAAGGGAGGGTAAATTTTCTAAAGAACAAATAATTTGCAGCACGCCATTTGTAGAACAGCATTTGCATGATCATTTCTATTTCAAATAAAGGACCTGAATGACATCTCATCACTTCCCTCATATAAATCTGCTTTCACACTAATGATAATATTATATCCACTGTGTCTGCTTTATTTGAACTCTCCCACCTAATCCCTTAAAACAAGTAATATTTTGTGTCTTTTGGGATATATGTTTTTAGTTGTCAGGTGAGAAACAAAATGTAAACACTTGCATTTTATTTGTCTGTATTGAAATACTATTTTAGCAATTATACTTCCTATACGTCTGAAATCTGAAATACTCTCCCAGCAATTATGCATCTATCACATTTAATATTAAGAATGGTAAACAATTCATTTATTGACTAACTTATTGCTATGTTGTAAATAGTTAAATTAAAGGCATATCCCATTTGTATTATCTTAATCTTCTGTAATATTTCATTGAGTAGTTTTATCTCTTTATTTTTTCTTCATTTGGCTTTTGTATTTAAGGGAAAGAAATGAAAGCATATTTGACAAAAGGTGCTAATACTTTAACTTAAATGGCTCTAGTTATTTCCAAAAAATAGTCTATTTCCTCTATTTCATAAAATATTGAATTGAAGAAAACCATCTTAAAATATTCATACAATATTACTTTGTTGATAATGTTTGAAAATAGTCATAAATAGATATTTTAAAACTTAAAAGTGACCAGAAGTATAATAAAAGCAGGGAGTATACTTTCCAAAATACTAGAAAATATATTTATTTGAATGAAATTTGTTTAAAATTGAATAATAACTTCTACATTCTATTAAAACGGGACACATTTCCCAAAACCTCCATCAATTATAATATATATGTGCATGTATATATTTATATATATACACATATATATGATAACAGAATAAAAATAAAGCTCTCTATAATGTTAGCCAACTACAGTTATCAAAGTACTTACTAGTACTTAGTATTAAAGTGCTTATTAGTACTTTTGAAACTAGAATGATTCAAATGTATATTTTCAAATACTGACTCTTTTCCTTGTAAATACTAAGTATATTGAATGTTTAATGTATTTTTGTATATAATATTATTGTATATTTACTCAAATATTTAATATGTAACATTTATGTTATTTTATACTTATTGATTGGGCATGGTTTCTTAAGGGTTTCCTCCAATAATGTTGCCACTATTATGTTATGTGTATTAGTAACTATTTGTATATCTAACAAATAATATATTTACAGTTAATATCCATATTATTATTTGTTTCATTAAAGGCATTTTTTCTGTTTAGTACATTTATAAATAATATTGCCGTCTCTTTGAAGGTTTTAGGACTTTTAGATAAATGTCCCCAAAACGTATTTCCATTTTTAAAAATTTTACTTTAAATTATTTAAAAATCCATGTTTTAAAAAACAGTTTAAGTTTATCCATTAAATTATAAACAAACCTGTTCTTCTAAATACTTGTGTGTTTGGTAATTCATAATTATTTCATAATTATGTTATTTCCTAATTCTCAACTCTAAAGACTTGTCATCTTCTTGGTAATAATTTCAAAAATTCAGAAAAATATAAAAGAAGGTATAAATTCTCAGCACATAAATGTATTAAAGTAATTGAAAAATCTCTCTTTCCATCTAATTTCACTGTACAGGTAACTATTGTTTAAAAACAAGTGTTTTGGGCAGCCAGGTAGCTCAGATGGTTGGAGCACGTGCCCTGAACAACAAGGTCGCCAGTTTGAGCCCCACATGGGTCACTTTGAGCTGCACCCTCCTTAAAAAGAAAAAACCAAACAAAACAAAAAGCAAGTGCTTCATTTCTAGATTATTTCTATGCTTATACAAATACATTTATATCTATATAGCTTTCATTTATTTACTCTAGCATACCCATGTGAACAGGTGTATTCACGTTGAAAACTTGCTTAATGATATATATATATATATATATATATATATATATATATATATATATATATATTTGCTTGATATGTACATATACATATATGTATATATACAAGGTGTGATCAAACCATATGGTGATGGATGGAGTAGAGGTTTAATCACTGCACTGTATACCTGAAACTGATGTTGTGTAATATTGCATGCCAACTGTAATTGAATATATAGACAGTCATGGGATGTAGAGTCTACTGTGGAAGGGAGTCAAGGGAATTTTAATAGATATGTATGATACGGAGGGGAGGAGTGAGGTAGTGAATTGGCAGAGGGGGGGGTGTCACTTTGAGGAGTAAAAAGTATAGCTATTGCACTGTGTTTTACACCTGAAACTAATTTTAAAAAATGTTTATTTCACAATAAAAGAATTAAATATATATATATTGCTGAAAAGAAAAAACAAACAAACAAACAAAACATATGGTGAATGTTTAAATAAAACAAAATTGGTTACAGTAAAAGACACATTGCCATTAACCCCCTAAAAATACTCCCCCTCAATTTGAACACACTTTTTCCATCATTCTTGACACTTTCTGAAGCAGTTCTGGAAGTCCTCTTTTGTGAGTGTCGTTGCGCTGTCATGGCTTCCTCGATGTTTTGAATCATTTTGACTTTGGGGAAAAGCCAGAAGTCGCACAGTGACAGGTCTGGTGAATAAGGTGGACGAGGACACATCATAATGTTTTTATTTGATAGAAATTGCCGTATGCCAGAAGCGATGTGTGACACAGAGCATTGTCATGATGGAGGATGATTTATGGCACACTTTAAAACATACCTTCTCTAACCATAGTGCACACCCAACGGACTGTACTTAGCAAGCTGAAACTTGTCACACACTGTTACTAAGGTTCATTGCGCTGCTTCCCATATTGAAGATCCCTGCCTTTCTGTTAAATGGCACTCGGCAACAGCATTCATCATATGTTTTGATTACATCTCATATGTACATACATTATTCACATACAGACATCTCTATGTACATATGTGTTTCTTTGATTTATTTTTCTTCTAATATATGATCAATACATTTCCATGTCAGTACATAAGTATTATTCATTTTTGATGCATTTAAAAGAATCAAACAAATGTCATAAGTGATACATCTGATCTGTGTATGTTATTTTACCATGTGAAACCATCTATCTCTCCCATTATAATGTGATGTTCTTGAGCACAGCAAACTATATCCTTTTTCATTTCTATAATACAGCATAATGCACACTGTCTGGCACACATGAGAAGTCAAAAAATATATTGATAGCAAGATGAATGATTGATTAAATGTAAAGAAAGAATATTAAAATTAATTCAGTTAAGCGTTTACTGTCCATTGTGCTGCATGCGGCTTACTCCTTGCTAACTTTAGCCCGCTCACCTCGTCGCCATTCTTCAGGCAAACCAGGCATACCCCTACCACTAGGCTGTGCGTACACCATTCCCTTTGCTTCATATATCATTTTCAGATATCCATATATCTCCCTTACCCCACTAATATATCACACCCTTCCCAAAATCTTTTCTGTCCCTGTATGGAAAGTGGCACCCTTTGTACTCTTATCACCCAATGCAAATTTATTTTTCTTCATACCAGGCATTATGTTATATATCTGTTTATTTACTTGTTTGATACCTGTCTCCCCCAATAGCCCAGTGAGAACTGGAACTTGTCTGCTCTCCTCACTGCTGTGCTTCTTGTGTCTGGCAGTGTGACTGGCATGGACAGAAGCACAATCAATATTGGTTTAATAAATGAATGATACATTTGGATTATTCTATGTCTAACCTCTATTTTCCATATATAAAGAATTAGCTAGATGGTTATTATCAACTGAAGTTAGAAAACTCAGTTTCTGTTTGACACATGTTACACAAAGCAATCAGTCTCTTTCGTTGAGCTTTTTCACTCTAATTGCAACAAAGCATGCATTGATCTAACAAACAGAAGAACTGCCATCCAGCTAACACTGCTGGACCCAGCTCCTACCAAAGGGGTGATACAGCCACCAGGATTTGAAAAGGGGCTGACCAGAGGAGATTGAGGTTTACAGTCAAGTCCATGAGCTGCTGGGCATCTGCTGACATTGACATAATGATTTCACCAGTGAAAAACGTTTTTTGAGAAACATTAAATAAAAGTAGGACCTGGAAAAAAGAGAAACAAAATATTTAGAGTTCATGGGACACCTTTATATCAAAACGATGGTATCTTCTAGCATCAAAATTTAATATATTGATATATTGAGGAAAATACATGAGGTTATGCATTTGATCATATAATATCAAGAGACATGTTCTTAGATAAGGAAATTACAATCATGATCAAAATACATAGTTTTAAAATCACTGCGTATCGGTAGAGAAAAACATTTTGGTTCTCAAGTATGTTCACCAAGAACCCTCTACAATTTATTGATTACAAAATTGTAAAAGAAATCAAATCTAGATTTCTGGCATTGAGGCATTTCTCTATTCATTGGCACCCATATAATGTTAAACCATCTAAATTTTATCAATACAAAGTACATAAATGAATCAATGAATATCTAATATTATGCTTTAAAACTGGAAAATTTAAAAGGTACGCTGTCCTAATTCTTTCAAGATTATAATCTACTTGTGGAGCCCACTCCACTCCTCCCTCCATTCCCCCACAGGATGATTGTAAGTATAAAAATACCTAAGAAGTGTTAGGAGAATTTAGAGAGATAAGAACATTAGAAAGACCTTATGGAGCAGATGGAAATACATCTTTTCTTCCAAGATCCAATTCTCACTTTGTCTCTGTTCACATTATTTAGTATTTGTATATTGAATTCAATATCACCAAGCTTAATTATTGGAAATGTCTTTCTAAGGTTAATGTTCAAAATTAACTTATTTAAGTCACCTTCTATTTAAACATCCTATTAAAATGCTTAAATAATCATAAATGTAGTGAGAAATTGGTATTTGTACTGGAAACCAAGCAAAAGTCTATCTGTCTATTGATTTAAAGAGATACAGACTAAAGAGCTGAGGCTAAAAAGAGTAAATGGGATACAGAAGTCACTCCAAAATCTACGTATTCAATAAATTAATAATACACAGCCCCAGAAAAAGCCCATGTGGTAAATAAGTAGGCAGGGCCTTCAGTGGAGCTCTCTTAACATTCCCTCTCTTAAAGCAGAGGAACTTAGTGTAAGGTCAGAAGCCATGGGGCTTGCCTGAGGGACCACACAGCCTTGGGAGGCTAACAAGGGGCCAGAATCACCCAAAGCTCTAGAGCTATTTTACTGGTCAATCCTCATTTCCATTTCTGCACAGAAGATTGGAAACATGTCTGCTGCTGACTTGTAAGGGGGACAGTTATACTAATGATAAAACAATAACTACTATAGCCACAAGAGAAAAGAGAAAAATACTAGTCACTATAGAAGTTTAGCATGTAGCCATGTCTCCTTCAAATGTTGCTCTTTAATCTCCTCCTAATAAGTTACTGACTACCTAATGTGTCTGAGTATGTGTAAAACAATGGAAATTCAAGAGCTGTAATTCTCATTTCATTTAGTCCATAAACAATTTTAAGATTGGTCCATTGATCTCTAATAGAATCCACCTCCAACTTATAAACAAATATAAACTCTTTTCTCCCGCCATTCTAAAAGTAGTAAATAAATAGTATTTAGTATCAATTAAAATACTAAAAGATTGAGTAGTTCAAAGTAACTAAATTATCCAAGGAATCAAATAAATGCCCTCCTACTGGAAAAAAATCACAAGGAGCATGAAAAAATATTGGAATATCTCTTTGTAGTCTTTACATTGAAAAAACATGATACCCATCAAAAATGAATAGTAAGAATAGAAACACTTTTTTAAAAAATTGAAAACATACTGTTATTTTAAAAAAAATGTAATGGTGGCAACAAAATTCCAAATGGATATTACAATAAAATGGAATTTTTAAATGAGTAGATATGTTTAAGAGATTTTCCCAGAAATTAGAAAAAACTCATTTTAAAAAAATAAAATGATGAAAAACAAGATTTAGGCATGGAGAAGAGGTTCAAGAAATCACCATATACATATGAGGTATAAACATATAGTATGTATATATTTATATTTATATTTTATGTATTTAGAGCAATGAAGAAAACAATCTCTAGAGCAGAATGCATGGGTCCTAAGGTTAGCTCCTCCATTTAATAACTTTTTCACTATGGGTAAATTATTAAATTGTGTGAATTTAAGCATATATATATATATATATATATATATATGCTTAATATATATATCGCAACACCTATATCTACAACTGAATGTTTATCTTTATCTACGTACTAATAGTGATTAAGACAGGGTGCAACAGATATATATGTATAAATACACACACTATTATTCTACAAGTAGAGAATGAGAAGAAATAATTAATGAAAAAAAAATAGAACACATTCACTCTGAGTGAAAAAAAGATTTCAAACTAGATACAGTCAGAAAGTACCAGCCAAATTAATTAGAAAACAGCATGTATTATGCTACTTGAAATAAGTCAGAGAAAGACAAATACTGTATCATATAGTTTCACTTATATGTGGAATCTTCAAGAACAAAACAATAAAACAAAATAAAAACAGACTCACTGAAACAGGGATCAATGCAATGGAGACCAGAGGGGAAGGAGGTAAGGGGATGAATAGAAAAGGTGAAAGTAAATATAGTCAATAATATTGTGATACATTTGCAGTGACAGATGATTACTAGAATTAGTGAGGTGAAAACATTGGAAGGTACAGAAATGTCGAATCACCACACTGTATACCTCAAATTAATATAACTGATATAAAACTATACCAAGTATTCCTAAATAAAAAAATAAAACAGCACCTCTTCTTCTTCTAGTGAAATTTGTAAATTCTATATTTTTAGAATTATCCTTAAAAAGGAATCCTTACAAGCACCCAAGTTGGGAAAAATCAAATAAGACAGATTATCCTAAAATAATAGGGGTGTTTGGAGTTGGCAGCAGCCATCTCTGTCACACCTTCTATCAGAAGACAACGTTGCAATGCTTACAAAGGATGTGTGGAAAGAGTACTTTGGTATGTGTCCTTTGGAAATATAAACTGCTGCAGTCTTTTTGAAAACTCTTTGGAATCCCTATTAATCGGGTCCTACATATGAGGGCCAGTGACACTGCCTTCAAAAAAAAAACAAAAAACAAACTTCCATGGAATCCCTATTAAAGAGAAAACTATGCTTTAAGCCCAGCAATTCCACTCCTCTGAAAAAACATAGATACATATATAAAAGGATGCTTTCTGCATCATTGCTCATAGTGGGTGAATAAATTATGGTTATAGAACAAATAGAATATCCTGGAGCCATTAAAAAATTGGATTACAGTTATAGCAGTGAAATGTTCAGTTTTTGAATAAATAAAGCAAAATAATTTTTTTTAGAAAAGGTGTTTATAATATTACCCAAAATTTAGAAAACAATGAAATCTATGTACCTCTCCCCACCAAAAACACACACACACACACATGTACTACAAGTGAAGATGGTAATCAAGGGGGAAAGCAAAATAGGGAAAAATGACAATAGTAGGGAAAACATATAATCTCTTTACACATAAAAGTCTCTTCTATGCATTTATTTAAACTTATGTTATATATAAGAATCAATGCATCTAAAAATGAAATCAAAGAGGTTAAATACAAAAAAGGAAAAGAAATCATATTACTAAGTATTTTCTCAATATATTTGCTCATGATATACTATGAAGTAAATAACAGACTCTAAAACTGTATACCAAATATGTATGTATGCATGTAAAATAAATATTAGAGGAAAATACACGAATGTTTATTTTGCAGTCTAAAATTATGAATGGCTGCCATTCTCTTTTTCCTATTTTATGCATTATATATATTATCTTCAAAATATAAAAGAAAATTATCTTTAAAAATTAATTGCTTTCAAAATATTAAGGAAAAGGTTAAAGGGCACCATATAATTGTGTGTTATCCTGCATGGCATTTTTTAACATCAGGAGCTCTGATTTTCTTTCAATATTTCTGTTTGCTTGCTTGCCAAATAAACATTTACATTTCTGTAGATACAAAATTCACAAGCCATGAGGATAATTTAGTTACCATTTATTGCTAAATTATACAATCTAAACTGCCTTTTTGTTTCATGAAACAATTTGAAAGAATACTGCCATATGACACCAGGATTCCAATGGACCATGCACCATGTTCTAGAATTGTCTGATAGAAAGTATTTGATCTGCTAAAAGAGGGAGAGCAAGACTGGGGTAAAAATAAGAACCACATTTGTAAAATCTAAAACAATATAAAAGGTTGGGGGTTTATAAATTCTCTTCAATCAAAATGCAAATTAACCAATTTTCATTTAGCAATTAATTATACTGCAATCATAATCACTTCTATGAAACTGTTATTTTTAGATTCTGTTTTAGATTTTTTCTACAATATTTTAATTTAATATGAATCCTAGTTCACACCAAAAAAACCCCACAACTATGTGACTCATCACTTTTTGAAACTTCATTCATTTCATTTATTGATAGTTTGCTTGAAGACAACCCAGATGAATAAGACATAGTTCTCAGCCTCAAGCACCCCTCCTACTGTGCTGAAAAAATTTTGATTACTACAGTGCTCAATTCACTAATATTTCATTTTATCATCAATTTGTTTTGCAGTTTCACATTCTCCCTCTTACATATTTGTTCCTTTCTAGACTCACTGCCATAATACTAGTTCATATCTTTATCTCTTGAACTATTAAAATAGCTCTAAAAGCTGACCGAGTGGCTCACTTGGTTAAGAGTTGGCTTAGAGCATGAGCTCTGAGCAACAGGGCTGCCGGTTTGATTCCCACATAAAAAAAAATAATAATAATAATAAATAAATAAAAATAAAATAGCTCTAAGATACTCCTTATTTCCAATCCTATCCATTTTCAATCTTCGTCTCCTGATCATTCAACCTATGGCTCAAATGAGTCCCAATTCCATATAGAATTAAGTACATTTGTACAATGTATCTTTCAAGTTAAAAAAAATCTGCAAATACTTCTGTATTACTACCCTACCTCTCTCCCCACCACCTCCCACCATCCCGTACATGAAACACTGACTCTAGCTAAATTAATGACCAATCTACTCATCATTATCTGAGGAAAGCTGGTATTCATTTTGTACCCCCTCCCATACTTCCAATAGTAGAGCCTTTGCCAGATGCAATTCATCCTTCAGATCAACATCACACAATACTGTAGAATAATAATTATGATATTTTTCCTGAACATCCCAACTGTTAAATCATTGTATAGTTTAGAGCTGGAAGTGCCCTAAAATTTCCTATGCAGTGATTCTCAACCAATGGTTACCATACTTCTAAGGAGACCTGATATATCTAAAGGGACCTTCGTAAGAATTCATTCTTCTTCATTTCCTTTGTGTGCAAAAAAAAATATGCCAGGATTCTCCTTCTGACTCTAATTGCAGGATTTTATTTCTGCCTCTTCTTCTCCTGACCACACTTAAGTATCTCTATTTTAAAGAATGTAACTAAATTTTATCAATTTTCTTTTTATTTTATAACTGCCATAATTAAGATAAGAATAAACCTTTAACTACAAATGTAGACAATCTAGACATGGTTATTAAATTTAAAATCCCAGAAATTTCTATTGGATGGTGTTTAATGGAAGAACACCCCAAGATTGCCCACATTAAGCCAGGACTAACTAATGCAGTTTCTGAAACATATCTTTTTTCTTAGTCCTCAAGAATTCTCATGGAGCCTGCATCTGTGAGCTAAGGAGAAACAAATCTGAATTTAGGGACCAGATTCTTAAAATGATCAGGTAGAAAGAAGCTCATGTTCTTCCCCTCAAACCTTAAAACCGTTATTCTGTGAATTTCATTCTAAAGTAACAGCAGTCATGTGGATGGATACAGAATAAGAAAATGCTAACACCTCCCCTCCTCATCAAGAAAAGGGTTGGAGGCCAGACCCTTTTACTCCCAAACCACTTAACTCCACTCTAATAACAAGTCCCTGTGAAATAGGGCCAGTGACAGGTAAATATGGCTCACCTGGTGTCACGATGAGAGCCCTTAAGGATCTTGAAGGTATCTACATATGATAAAAGTCATAATCCTAAAGCCTATAAAGATAAAGGGAAATTTAACAGCCCCAATTAGTTTTGTGGAGATAGACTCCCTCTGGAAGGCAGATGTAGGATAAGAGACCCAGAAGAAAGGCATGGCTTATATCAGTCCCAACAGCATGTGATATCCCAATACATCCTACAGTACAGGTTTTAATGACTTCTGCTGCTTATCGGTGGACTTGGAGTTAAATTGTAAATCGTACGACAGGATGGACTGAGCCCACTTGCCTGCCGCTTGCCTGCTGTACTCCTTTGATTCTTGAATGTCCTTTCTTCTTAAAAAATGTCTAAGGAACAATCCAGTCTCACCCCTGTGTACTGTTCCTTCTTACATTATCTTAAAGGGTCTCTTTGCGCTGGCAATGGACTCACAAACACTTGCTTTTCCTTTTTATTTATGACAGTATACTCTAATTTCTATTGCAGTCCACTCTTGTATGTTTGTAAACCCACCCAATTCTATATCCAATGCTTTAATCAATGAATGGAATCCTGTTCCATATGAACCACATATCAAAAACAGGTGTTAGCATTTGAACTGAGACAGATTCTTTAATAATGGTCCTCCTATCTGGATTTCTCAAAGTTTCTCAGAATTTCTCTGGCCCTGTATTTGGGCTGTGCTATATAGAGCTAGCTCAGCAGAAAGTTCAGTTATATTCCTTGGCCCAATTGGTTCTGGGTCATTCCAAGATCTCTAAAACCACTTTATCCTTCCTATTTGGCCTGGTGTGGCCAAATGGTCTGTAATGCTTCACAACCAGCTAAGCTCAAATTACAATACTTCCTTCCACTTATACAAATTCTACAGCTCTCTCAAAGACCATATCAAGCCTTCCTCCCTATGTGAAGTCTTCTTTAACTGCATACAATCATTGTAGATTTCCTGCACACCTAATCTCTATAAAATCTATATTTAGTTCCACACATTTATTATGTATGCTAATAGTTCCCCCAATTTCCTGAAGGCAATGGCTCATTTATTCATTTACTCAGTCATCCAACTTTTACTTAACAAAATATGTATGAAAGCCACTCTCTTAAATGATAAAGATAAAAGAAAATACATTTCTATTCCAAATCTTGAAGAGCTCAAAATTTATAGAGGAATACAGAGTAAGAATGCAAAACACACTTATTAATGGAATAATTCAGTGATAACTATGAGAGGGAGGAAACTTTTTAATTGTTTCTAATTATGATATAAATTAAAGGCTTAGGATAGTAAAGAGGTGTTATTTAAAATTGTATTAGCAAGAGAGGACAAATTAAAATTTAGGGTTATTCCAGGTGTAAGGATCAGCCAGGTTGGAGGTGCAGTGGGTTGGGACTTAGAGTGAAAGAGAAGCAGATAATAACTGTATAGAGAAGGATAGCTTTGTTGCATTAAAAAGATTGTGTATATTGACGAGCAGGAAGAAAAAAATATAGTTTGCAGAATGAAAATTATCATGAAAAGAAGAAATTTTATTGCCACATAGACAACCATGAACACATTCAAATCCATTCACTTTCTAAGGAGGAGTTAAGTGACACAAAAGTAGACAAAGAACATCATTTAATTTCACAGATTAGGGTTGACTAGAAATTGCAGAGATTATAGGGAGAGGGCCTTCTATAGAAATTAGTGCAACCAATATTGATGAGTCAAAGTTCTCTGAAAACAAAACAAATGTATATTAAAATGCACCCCAAAAACTTTTTAGTATACTCTCCTATTTTTCTAGTCCCTTTATTTTAAAGCATATATGGGAACAGTCCATTTAGAAATTGGGAATTCCTTAATTTTTTTTACCTTTTTGTAGATCAGTCCAATTACAGCTGTCTGAATTTTTGCTGAAATGAGCATGTTAAAATGTTGATCTTGCTGAAGAACCAGGTTTTGCAAAAAGGCTAAAACAAAAAGTGCCAAAGCCACTTCAGCCAAAATTGGGGCAGTGTTCACAGAAAATGATCATTTGCCTGAATGTCATAAAAATTGAGAAAAGGGAAGAAATATTAAACATCTGAACTAGTTAAATGCTAATGAGAATTAAGTGTTGTCAAATGTTACAATACACACACACACACACACACAAATAATCTTACCTGTTCTTTTTCTCTACTTGCCCAATTTGGCATCTTTCTGCCCTTTATTTTTTCTCAAGTGTTATATAATAAAGTAAAGAGACTCAACAATTATTTTCACAGGCTTATAATGTGAGGTTATTTTCTAGTTTTCATATGGTAATCTCATCAAATAATTTTTCTTGTCCAGCTTCATCACAGATAAGAAACAGAGGCATATAAAACATTTTCTTTCAATTTCTGGTAAATGCTGTGCTCACCTCCTCTTAGGATCACATCAAAATTAACAACTAACCTGCAGAACAACCAAGATTGTTGTCTAGCTGAACTGAAGCTCTACAACTAAAGACACACAGATGCCACCTCAAGACTAGGAGGAGGGATGGAATGGGCTGGTTCTATCCTGAGTGCGACCATTAGAAATAAGGAGGGATATCTCAGCTGGGGAGATCCCTCTGCCTCAAAACAGAGAGTATTTCAACCAGCCTATCCCCAGCCTTCTTCCCAATAACATAAGAAAATAAATACCTACTTGTTTAAGTTATTATTATTTGGCTATTCTGTTACTTGAAGCCAAACATCCTCCTAAGTGATATAGTCCAGATATATCCAGTTTATGTACTTGGTAACATGACTTATTCATTAAGAAATTAAACCCATATTTATACCCAGGTCTTCTGACTCTATAACTTCAGTTGTTTCCATTATAAAGCACATTAGTCCAAGAGACACTAACAAAGTATTACACTACTACAAATTAGGACTGCTTTCATTGTCATTGGTACTGAGAGAATCTCAATTGAGATTATGAGAAAATTGGGCAGAGCTAATACAAATAAAATGAAATACATACATAAACTAAACATACATTTAGCAATGCCTGCAATAGACTTAAACCCTGTGGTAACTATGTCTGCACTGGATTCAATTTTACTTTTATTATACTACATAGTGTGATATTATAATTCATATTTAATAAAAAGGCTTAAACATAATAAGAAAGGGCCTTCAGTAATCACATTTCTATTGGCTCAGATATGTTGGACATGTTACTGCAGCACAGTTTTAAAAACATATTAAGCAATAAACTACTTTCCTGTCATATTGTCTTTCCATTCCATTCTATAAAATAAATATTCATTTTCAACATAAGATTGCATTGATTTTCACAAAAGCATTTACTGCCTCAGCATTCTAAGTTAGAACTGTGCAAAACTCAGCAGTTTTGGTTCACCGGGATAAGTGACCCCTTGGCTTTCATGCTGAGTTTCCAAATAACACAGCATCCACAAGCGACACTTAGGCTGAATTGATAGTGATGCACACGGCTCTGTTGTTTTACTACTGTGACTTCCCATTTCCCAGGTGTGTGCTGCTTCTTCTTTTGCTCTCTTCCGGTAGGTTTAAATATTCTTATCATATTTACACAGAAGAGTCCAGGAAAATAAAATGTTAAGACAGGTTTGGGGAAGCAACTAGGACCAGTAGTTGATTTTCCCAATCAATGAAATGTAGCACTCACAAAATCTCCAAAACTTGTGGATTTTATTCCTAAAACAATAATAAGGTTCACAATGCATCATGTGATTTTAGATTCATATTTATTTTCAAAGGAAACTTAAATTAATTTTATCCTCAGAACCCTATAGAGCAGGTAGAGCAGTATTAATTTCCCATTTTTATAGGCAGTAAAACACCACAAACTCCAGAGACTGGTCACAGATTTTAAAACGTGATATAAACCAATTCTAACTTAACCAAAAGCAGACAATGCCTTTAGTTAAGTGTAATATTTCCACTCTATTTCAATTTAATCTTAGAGGGAATGTTGACTCTATTAACATTATATTAACAAGAATACGTAAATATTTCATTCAATGGATGTTAAGAGTAACAAAACAGAGGCAGTTGGCTAGGAGGATGAGATGAAATGTAAATTTTGTAGGTGAGTAATATTTGAATATTTGGAAAGTATGGGTATATAGTAGCATCACCAATTGTATTACTGTTAATCACCTTTTAAAATATTTCTGGAAAGGTGTGACTGTGTGATAAGAAAATGCAAGAAGTCAGGCTGTCCACAAATTGTAGAGTAGGACAAAGTCAGGAAATATACAAGTCTTAATATGTGGGGAAATGTAGAGCAGATTGAAAGTTTTATCCCTGGTTAAAATAATGGTTCAACTGTGACCTATAGAAACTTTAACTCAATTTTTCCATGGATGTCAAGGGAATTATTCTATGACCATGGTTATTATACACTGATGACAGATTATATTTGCTAATAAAGGCTTTGTAATAACTTGATCATCAAAATAATGTAGACACTACTGCCTTTGGAATTAAAGCACATCAGCCATAAATTCCTAATTATTTGTATCATCTGAGCACATTTTAATTGAATTATTCATATAATTATGGAAGCTTGAAATTGGACTAAGAAATAATTTCTGACTCAAAGACCAGATCTGAGAATACAATTAGCTACTGTCCTCAAAGAGACATTCTCTTAAACAACAGCTATGTTTCAGCTATAATTGTTTTATCAGGAAAAAAGAAATCAAATTAGATTCATGCCAAGGACAGTTCCAGATAACAGCATACTATGAAAATTATTGCCTATCTATTTCTGAGATGTTAAATTTAAACAGAAAATAAATGTGATATTCAATAATCATAACTTATTGGTTTGTTTGATTAATGCAAGATATGGACTCCAAGGTATTCAGTTGCCATTTTAAAACTTTTCTGTGCCTTATCTTACTTGTTAAATTTAATTTCAGCTCCTTACTTTAAACCTTCTAAAATGATGTTTGTAATATTTAACATAAATACACATAGTTTGGGTAATTAAAATTTTAAAAGTATATTTACCTAAAATTAATCTTAGCTGTATTATTTAAATTCTATGATATCTTATGATTTAAAAATGACAATCTGAGATTTTTATAACCAGAATAGACGTCACTCTTTCTCTCAACTCATGGATGAAACAGAATTTAGGTTTGGAAAAAATATATATACACATATAAATTTGGAAAATCAAAATCGTTAACTGTAAAATAGCTCACATTTACCTAATTTCTATCTAAATTTTCTTTTTTTCTAGTGTGTAACTTATTGTAGCATATTGATATAAAATTTCTGCAATCCTCTTTAAGTGAATCCTAGATTTGTATAACTTGAAATTCTTATCATTCTTCTGCCGAATTATTTGCTCACCAAGTACATCCATTTTCTACTTAACCTGCTTTTCATAAAAAAATTACCAATGTGACACTGCCCTCAAAAAAAAAACCAAAAAAAAAAACCAATGATCTTTACATTGCCAAATTCAATGGAGACTACTCAGCTTTTTAAATTTACCCCTTTTCAATATTTGGCCCTATCAATCACTTTATTTTTCTCCTTACTTGATCGTTTCCTTAACTTTCAATCAAACTCTTTCCTTCGTTTTGTGCTTGTATTCTGACCATCTTTGATTAGCTTCCTTTGTGGATGCCCCCTCCTTTCACCACTGAAATCCTGAGACTTTCCAGTGTTTCACTTCTTAATCTTATTCAGTAGGCCCTCTTTCTGGTTTATCTCATTCATACGCATTGTTTAAATACTGACCTACAGACACTGATTCCTAAATCCACGTGCACAGGTGAAAGGTTTTTTCCTAAACCTGAGATCTATATATACAAACACCTGTTACATATTTTTCATGGGAATGAGTCACTGGCATCTCAAATTGAAGCTTCCCTATCCCAAACTCACAGTTTTTCACTATAATAAACCTCACAGTTATCTGAGTCAGAAACCAAGATTTATTCTACACTTTTCCCTCAATTTCCTCATTCAATCAACTCTGTCTCTTAAATAATAGCTCCTGAATTGGTTCCTCCCTCTTCATCACCTTTATCATTGTCGTTCAGACCGCAACCACAACTCTCCCAAGGATGTCTGAAGAACCTCCGAACCACTCTCTCTGTCTCCATTTCCATCTCCTACACACCATATCCACACAATTACAAAGGTGACTTTCTGAAGTGCAAATATAATTATGTCACTTTCTGTTTAAAATTCTTCAGTGGCTTCTCATTACCTTCAGGATGTTGTAGAGAACATACTTTATGATGTATCCCTCCGGCTCCTACTCTGTTTGCATATGGCAGTTTGCTTAACTTGGAATGCCACCTGGCTTGCTCTTACCCATCTTTAAATGTTGTGTTAAAGCATTATTTGTGAAATACTAACTATGCAAACCAGGTTAGACGACACTCCTGAAAATTGTGTTTCTCAATCATACCTATGCTGTCTTTTGCCTTTTTTGGGTAATTGATAGTGTACCTATTAATCTTTCTATTATGAATTCCTAAAGATGGGTTAACATAATTCAGGGCATCTAATACACAAGCAACAGTTTCTTTTTTTGCTAAAGATTCATTGACTTCTGATACTTATATGTTGATCACATTGGAAAATTTTGTTTCTACTGAATACAGAGCAAGGGATGTTGAGTTAAGATGATAAATTTAGTTTCATATTATCATACACTTTCTGTTATGGGGAAAGGAAATACATTTCTTAAGCAAGCTTCTGAATTTACAAAATTAAAAAAAAACTATTCTCATGTAATATGATTTAATTCCTGTGTTAAAGCCCTCATCATACACTACATATGAATTATTTTGTGAGATAAAGAATAGTATATGTCCTATAAAAATAATTATGTGTACCCATGTGTATGTGTGATTTAAAAGTAGTATATATAAATATATACAGGAACATTCTAATAAAGAGTAGAACAACAAAGCAAACAAAAATCAAAAAACATGAAACATGAACTCAAAAGACACCAAGCTGGTATGTTCCGACCTGTGTACCGAAGGACAATTTACTTCCTCTCCTTGAACCTCAATTTTCTTATCTCTATGTGCCTATCTCATAGGATGTAGGAGGAGAATTAAGTGAAATAATACATATATATATAAAGTGGGTAGCAGACACTTGATGTTAAAAAAAGGTCACATTTCTGCCCCTTCCTAGTGCTAACAGGGATACAAATCCTCTTTAAGGACAGCCATATCACAGGAATATTAGTAATCTTATCTGTAAAACTATTTACTATTTATTTACTTGTGATTCCTCTGTAATCAATAATGAGGAAAAAGAATTACAAAGTATTTTGTAAATGTATTCATGCTTAGATTGAAGGAATAACTTCTGGTGTCATTTCCCTTGGAATCCTCCTCACTGTGGTATGCCACTAACAAATTAGTAAAATTCCTAACTGCTAAACCGGGAATATGTCATCTTACTGAAGAATGAAGCACTTTTCTCAGGACTGCACTTCTGAAAAAAAAATATAATAAGTACTGTATGAAGAAAATTCCTTTAATTTACATTTGAAATATCTTTGTCAGCAGGTATAACAATATGAAATAATTTATCCTACTAAATGACAACTATATTGATATCATAATCCTTAAGAAATACAGTTAAATAAAGATATTCTTAGGTGGTGGTTGGACTAGAAGAACTTTAAAATTTCTTCCAGCTTATGACCCTGTTTATATAGCAAAGAAAAATCATTTTTAATTCCCCACTCCTTATATATAGATATAATTTTATTTTTTTTATTTTTTATTTTTTATTTATTTATTTTTTTTAAAGATTTTATTGGGGAATTGGCGGAGGGGAACAGCGTTGGGAAATCGGGGAAGGGGAACAGACAAGTTGCTGTCTTTTTGTTCTTCAGTTTAGTTGCGGAGGATGTTGCTTCACTGTTGGTATCGTCATTGCGCTCTTCCCGGATGAGGCAGATCGGTCGCCGGCCTCTGGATGTCGCTCACTGCGGCTATTGGCAGCTCACTCTTGGCTGCCAGCCGCTCACGCTGGCTGCGGGCCACTCACTATAGCCTATGGCAGCCCACACCATCACCGGGGCTCGCACAGCCCAGCTCCAGGTGGAGCTGTTGTTAGCTGTAGAGGGCAGTGTCACTGGCCCTCATGTGGGATCCGAACCGGGGCCGCTGGCATCCCAAAACCAGCGCTTAACCAATGCGCCACTCGGCCGGCCCTATAGATATAATTTTATACCTTTGTATATAGGTAAAGTTTTATATCTACATATAGTTTTATATTTATATATACTGTATATAGTATAGTTTGTGTATAGTGCATATATAGATTATATATAGTATAGTTCTTTTAATTTATTGGCAAATAGGCTTATTTATTAAATTAAAACAATTATATGACAGTGTATATATGCATATATATATGTTACTTTTATATATATTTATATATAAGCCAAATTTAGAATATTTTAATTGTTACAGATAGTTTTTTCTGTTTTCTAAAAAACAGAAAAATGCGATACTATAATAAGTATTTTGTTTACTTCTGTATAAGTGTTTAATTACATATTTTTATATAAATGTATAAACAATTATATACTTTACACAGCTACATATATTTGAGGAGGTTATAACATTTCCATAAAATTTTTTCCATTGATCCAGTGAGTTCAAGCAAAAGAAAAGGCCTCAAAAATAAACATTTTACATGATGTCCTGAATATAGAGGAGAAAGCATCATATTCAACTCTAAATCTGTTCGTTGAGTTATAGCAAACAATATACTATAAATCATTGATGATATATGTAACTTAACAAAAAAGGTGTGTATCCTTCTATGATTATCACAAGAAATAAATGCGATGATAGATGTAAAACATTTATCACACCATTGGCCCAAAACAACCACTGAAACATGTGATATCATCATCACTATTGTTACCCAATATATTATTTGGAAAATAAATGTACATATGATTGAGGAAAATGTTCTGAAATTCTCCAACTTAGAGGACCTTTTTATGACATACATTCAAATTTCACAGGAGTTATCAATCCGATAATTTGGCACCAATGCAAGGATCTTATTTACATCCAAAACATTCTGTGGCAGGCTGCAAAAGGCTACAAATTGCAGCTTTTCCCATCAAAAGGTAGAGTTCAATTCCCACTCCTTGATTTTGGACTGATGTTGTTTTTTGTTTTGATCATGTGAATGTAGCAGAAGTGAAAATAAGAGAGCTCTAATTCTAAGCCTCAAGAGTTTTCCTATGCTTGGAACCCTGAGTGCATCATGTGTCTGAGCCTAAGTTAGCCTCCTGGAGGGTGAGAGACAACATAGTAGAGCACAGAGGCGCTATTCTGACAGCTGCTCATCTTGGCCAACAGCTTGAAAGCTGCCAGACATATGAGTAAATTGGTCCTAAATTACCCAGCTCCCAGCCAGCCCTCCAACTGATTGTTGATGCCTAAGAGAGCTCAGCAGAGATCAGCCAACCTGACCCAAACCCCAACACAATCCAGCTGATACAGAGAATCAAGAGCTAAATACAATGGTTGTTGTTTTAAATGCCTGTCTTGCAAAGCTACTAGAGAGAGTTACTTCAGCATACTAAGAACTCATATTTCCTTTATCATTCCCTCTAGGCCCATTTTCCATGTGAAAGCATCTTATATGAGGCCCTTTGAGTCCTCTGGTAAATAACCTCCTTAGATGTGGGTCAACATAAATTCCAAGCATATTTACCATGGAAAAGAAATAGTAGGCTGGTAAACAGAAAAACCTGATGAAGGTCATTAATCCTTACAAAGAACCAACCAAGAATGTGTAAATGACTTCTCAATAAATAGGTAATTATTAAAGTCATAGCATGGGTCTAGCTGAGTTTATTATTTATGTATTTTTGCAAAGCAACATGTATGTGGGAAAATAGAACATGACAATCCTGAGAGCATCTTTCAATGTTCTAATTTACTCCCATCTTGTCCATGAAACATTTGTCAATCTTTCTAAATCACCTAGTCTTTCTGGCAACACATCTTGTCTGCAGACCTAACCAACCCCAAAGGAGTTTCTTATTTCCCTTGTCTCCTCAAGCCTGCCACAGACCATTGTTTATTATGTATTGCAATTTTATTATCTATTGTACTTATCTACCATTGAGTATATAATGGGTATTCCATAAACATACTCTAATAGTGCAGACTGAAAGACAATTTTCATTTGAATGGAGGTCCTCTTATTTTTGGATTATGGCAGGGGAACAGAAAGTATTTAGCCCATCAGTCCACAGCATAGTCAGAGTCCAGGATTTAGTCTGCCTTGGCTTCAAACTTGAGAAGTGGCTTCGTGAAGATAAGGTTCACGGGACTACTACATTTAATAATATCTCATAACCCTTAACTTTAGGAGCTTCCTTTTTGTGTATTGGAGGAGGATCTGGGAATAGAGGATAAAATTAAGGAAATGTGGAAGGAAGTACAGGCTCGTGGAAAACGGAAACATATAAAAATCAAATGAGAACTATGCTTCTTAATCACTTATTATGTGCAGATTATGTACTGAGTATATTATCTCATTAAATATAACATGTGTTTCTGATGGGATGATTTTTGGTATACTATTTTAAAGATAAGGAAACTAAGTCCCAAAGTTTAAGAAACTTGCCCAAGATCTTCCACTAAGAAATATAAGAGACTGAATCTAATCCAGTTACTTCATTCTATTTTCCAGTCATAATCCCACATTGTCAACTGTACTCATTACAGGCTGTTTGTTGCAATTTAGAGAGATCTTCATTCCTGCCTATTTCCTTCTATATCACTTCTGGCTAAATCTTACAGGTGTTTCAATCCTATTCAAGATTTATTGCCTTTGGCAATTCCTCTCTCCCACCCCAGCCTCCAAGGTTCAGATTATGGTTCTGAACATAGTCCCTGGTCGGGATGGAGTGTGGTGGTGGTTAAGGGCTCCTTCAGATTCACCCTCACTGAATGTGCCCTTACTCTTACCAGACTATCTAATCATTTATTGACAGGTGCTTTTCTCCTACTAGACTTAGTTTCTCTGAAGGACAGAAATTACATTTCACTTATCTTTGTATTTCTAGTTTTAGGCCAGGGCCTAGATCATAATAAATGCTTTTTGGATGAATAATTGAATGAATGATGGATGGACATTAATCATTGCCAACAAAAAATATTTAGAAGCACTCTATTCATAGGCTACTATACCAGCCCTAGAAACTTAGAAAATCATGTTTATTTCAGCTTATAGGTTAGGTGGAGATTTTCATCTGAGATCTATGTCAAAAATGTAAAGTCTTGGGGCTGGCCGAGTGGCGCGGTGGTTAAGCGCTGGCTTAGGAAACCAGTGGCCCCGGTTCGGTCCCACATATGAGGGCCAGTAGCACTGCCCTCAAAAAAAAAAAAAAAAAGTAAAGTCTCAGCAATGAAATGTAATCATATAAGATTTTCTGTATGCTTTGAAACCATTAACATTTTTTTTAAAATTTGGCATCACAGAAGTAACACATAGAAAATGCAATTAAAATGAATATTGTTTCAAATCTGTCTGAATGGATTTCTGGCCCACAATGCTATCTAGGTTGAATAATAATCATGGAAATACACATTATTGGAATATTACAAGAAGAGTTAACTGGAATTTTGGTGAGGTGATTGTTTGAGTTTTGTAATTTCCACCCCACAAGTTTGTAATTTACTGCCCTTGGCCACCTCTGCAGTTATACTAATGATATGTAACCAGCTTGTGTGATCAAGCCTCCCATCTTTACTGTAAAGTAAAAAAGGTATATCGTCCTGGTGGAGCTTGTTCACATTTTCTAGGGTGTTATTCAATGCCTAGAGTTTATAGACTTTTAAGAGTACTTTATATATAATTTGTTTTACTTTTAAAGAATTTATAGTTTCATTTTATGTGATCAGGAGAATATTTATCTGACACTTGGAGTTACTAACAAAAGTCAGGATTAGAACAAGATCCCCTGAATCTGAAATCCTGCTTGTTTTTTCCTTTTGAAAAGTATAGAACTACTGGTGTTAAGGGCTATTTCTGAGCTGCAGTTCTGTATATTGATGAGAGGTAAAACAAATGGAACTTTTGTTAGGGAAATTGCCACTAACACACAAACTACAGGGTTCAGTTCCCTGTACTGCCTTAGCACCTGACTCCTGTTGTGGAAGAGCACGTGTTATCGTGGAGGCAGAACAAAGCACAGTTAAGTATGCACTTTCTGGATTTGCCCTAGATCTTAGCGTCCCAATACCATGTAGTTAACACACCTGAGTATTATCTATCCCTATTCTCTCCTGCGGTTTTAATGGGCTTCACTACAGATGATGGGATTCCAGCCCAACCTCTACTTCAGCAGGTCAAGCCCATTCATTCTTATCTCAAATGCTTGTTTCTGTTTACTCAGTAGTTCCTTATTCTTTCAAAGATGCATCTTTCACTCCTCCAGCAGCCACGGTGACTGAGATGGTTAGGGTTCACATTTCACACCATCTTGGGTACTGATCTCTGCCCTCACGATTGTGTGTGTGCGTGTGTGTGAAATTCTACTAAAACTAGGATCTAAGACTCTAAGACACCAGCTCACATTTCAGGGTCTGAACAATCAGCTGCCCCGCTTCCATTCCCCTATGCATCCAGAGTGAGCTGAAGACCGCTTCACCTCACCCAGCCAGGACCGGTGAGCTTTACTTGTGCCTCAAGCGCCGGGAGAACCCGCTGGTAACCGCAGCTGGTGCAGCACCTCCGCAGGATGGAGAAAATGGTCCGCATTTGCGCTCAGTGACCTCAGGCAGAGTGGTGCCGCAGCTGTCACCGCCCCCGGCTGAGGACTGTCTGTCCGGAATCAAAAAGGCGGAGGGAAGCACGCTGTCAGCCCAGGCCGACTCAGCTGTGGCCAAGCCCTCAGCAGGCAGGCCCCAGCTGCGAGCGCACCCCAGGCGGGGGCGGGGCAGGAGAAGGGGAAGGGGCGGGATGTGGGGATGGGGGAGGGGAATGGATGGAGGGACGGGGAAAGAACCACCTGCAGAGTCCGAGGATGTCAACCTGTTGGAGAGTTTGCACTTGACTCGATAGTTCTCAACTCGTTAATGTCCAGGTTTGCACTGTTAGAAAACCTGTGTCCCTTTATGATAAAAGCACAAAGAGCTTTCCTCCCTGGGATGACATTTATATGTTTGCAAACGGAATGTTACAGCTGTCTCCTACAGAAAACTTAAGAACAAAAGCTAGGAGTATAATTTCACACAGCGAATTTTATTGCAATGGCTTTCAAATTAGAAACAAATGAAATACTTCCCTTACTATTAGAATAACATAACGGCATATGGAATCTAAATTTTACTCGTCAAGGTAATTAGAACATAATGCATGAAAAACTTCACAGTAACTAGGATTAGCAAAGAATTAAGTGTGATCCATGAGATATAAAGGGAGATATGAAAATTAAGGTTGGCATTTGGCATAAACATCCAGGAACCATGAACCTTGTAAAAAGGAGTGCTGGTGTACTGCTCTGAGAAAGACCTGCTGACCTGTGAGATAGATGTGTCCTCGGTCTGAAGAAATATTTTGATTCGACTTACTTAGGACCTAAAGCAATAAAAAAGGAAGCAATTTTAGGAATTCCTAATAATGGGGATAGTGATAAGGCAGTGATAACTTTACAAGGATGGTTATTATGTTTCAGGGCCAAGAAATATTGTCTGCTTCTTGAAGTGAATGTTAGAGGTTAGATGCAAAGAACTGAGGTTTGAGGAAAAGAGAAGGCCAGCTTCATGGAGAAAGGAGCCCAGAGATACTTGGGTAGTTTTGGTCTGACAATAGAATGGGTCAAACTGTGAGGAACAAGACAACTTCTATATGAGAATTCCACCAAATGGTATCTCATGGAAATAAGGTCTTGGGGAATGTTTATAACACAATTTATTTGGCATTCCTCCTCTCTTTAAACCATATCTGGCCCTATGCAAAGAGCAAGTCATAAATTTCACTTTAAAATAAATATGTCTGTGAAGAATTGAAGTTGCAGCTTAGGACTTAGACACTTTGTTTCACTTCTTCCAGAACTTTTCACCAGCTCATATGCCAATGTGAGGACATCTTCTGCATGGCAGCCTCAGCCTATGAGTCTTTCTCTCTGTTTACACTTAGACTATTCACTTTATAGGTTCCATGTGGAAAGAGAAGACCTTGTAGGGATAGCCCTTGCTTTTTCAGATATATAGTAGTCCCCCTTTATACATGATTTCAGTTACCACCAGTTAACCATGGTCCAAAAATATTAAGTGAACAATTCCAGAAATAAACATTTCACAAGTTCTAGACTGCACGGCATTCTGAGTGATATGATGAAATGTCCAGGACATGAAGCATCCTTTTGTCCAGTGTATCCCTGCTGTACACACTCCCCGCCCATTAGGCACTTAGTAGTTCCTTGCTGATGCAGGATCACCCATAGCAGTGATCCATCTTGTGCCTTATTGTCAAAGGTTAATCGTAGTGTAACGCTATATCACAATGCCTACCTCATTCACCTCACTTCATCTCATCATGTAGGAATTGTATTATCTCACATCATCACAAGAAGGGTAACTATAGTACAATGAGATATTTTGAGAAAGAGAGAGACAGAGAGAGACCAATTCACATTACTTTTATTACAGATTATTATACTTATTCTATTCCATGATTAGTTATTGTTGTTAATCTTTTTCTGTGCCTAATAAATTAAACTTTATCATATGTATGTATAGGAAAAACATAGTATATTTAGGGTTCAGTACTACCTGCAGTTTCAGGCATTCACTGGGAGTCTTGGAACATATCCCCTGTGAATAAGGGGGACTATTGTAGTTACAAGGAAAGAAGGAACTTTGAACTTGTGCTGTGGAGGAGGAAACTAGGAAAAAGAAGAGGCCTAAAAATAATTTAGTCTCTAAGCTCAACACTCTTCTTCTTTCCTCCTCTTGCAATCAATCTCCTCAGGAAAGTTCTAGCAATGGAAGCAGATTTATAGTAGATCTGTAAAGACTTTCAGCTCCTTGTTAGGTGGGAGGAGAGAGGAATCTCCAGGGTAACTGAGTAGAAGTTTGGGAGGGATATAGGTGCGTTGAGGGACTGGAGTGATAGAGCCTCCTCCCAAAGTATGGAGGGAAAACATTTCTGGAAGCACCACAAAATTACATTCTAACATCAGGTTTTTCCATTTTGAAGGAAGTGCGAGACAAAATTGTGTTAATGAGAGAGAAAGCATGAAGGTTTTGTAAGAGAGAAATTACAATTTTCACTACTTCAGTGATTAGTTAAGTAAAACTCAGTACTATATTCAGATTTGCCTATAGAACAGAAAGCATAAAATAAAGGTACCTTGACGTAAGCAAAACTTTCCCACAAGGTTAGGATTCTGGCTCACTGAAATCTCATGCAACCTGGATGGTGAAATAAATATTTTCTTTTCCAGCGAAAAGAAAAGCATGGAGAGGTGGAATAAAAGGGCATATGAATTTAGTAATGGGTACAACATGTTTTGTGTCACAATATTTATTTTTTTAGGTTGCTGGAAAGATTTATTATGAGGTTTCTTGTTCTTCCAGGAATTCTGTCCCCCTTTACAAGCTTTGCATGCATTGCAACTCAACTTTTCTTGTTGAGGAGAGCCTCATACATAATTCAGGGTCAGCACTTCCGAGTCTGATAGGAAGGCTGAAAGAAAGAGCTGCCTGTTTCCCATACTAATCTGGACATTTGGTTTTCAACATGACAGAGAGGGGAGAATTCTTTACTTCAAGACCATTACGGGTTATGCCTTTATGGGGAGTGTGGGAAGGAATCGATGTTATTTTTGTTGAATTTTGTTAATCTTTTATTAAAAATTGAATTAACAATACTATATTATTCATGGCATACTATCGTCATTTTGAGAAGAACCATTTTTATTTTGTTTATTTATATTTCCCCACTGATTTATTTTCCAATCCATGTCTTCCCCACCGTAAGTCATGTACCTGGTAAGGAATAAGTTATCTTTCCAATCTAACTTCTATACATTATTGAGATACTTCTTTATACTTGAAAACTATATGGCACAGAGACACTGCCTGCCTCTGAGACTAGCACAGCTTCTCTGCCCTCCCCCAGGAATCCACAGGACAAGAGCAGCATGGCTACGAAATGTGGGAAGTGTGGACCCGGGTACTCGAGCCCTCTGGAGGCCATGAAAGGGCCCAGGGAAGAGATTATCTACCTGCCCTGTATTTACCGAAACACCGAAACACCGGTATTGAGGCCCGGGATTATTTAGCCACAGTAGATGTGGACCCCAAGTCCCCCCAGTATTGCCAGGTCATCCACCGGCTGCCCATGCCCCACCTGAACGATGAGCTGTATTACTCCGGCTGGAACACATGCAGCAGCTGCTATTGGGGACAGCACCAAGGCCCGCACCAAGCTGGTGCTGCCCTGTCTCATGTCCTCCCACATCTACGTGGTAGATGTGGGCACCGAGCCCCGTGCCCCCAAGCTGCACAAGGTCATCGAGCCCAAGGACATCCACGCCAAGTGTGATCTGGGCTACGTGCACACGAGCCACTGCCTGCCCAGTGGGGAGGTGATGATCAGCACCCTGGGAGACCCCAAGGGCAAGGGCAAAGGGGGTTTCGTGCTGCTGGACGCAGAGACGTTTGAGGTGAAGGGCACGTGGAAGCGGCCTGAGGGAGCCGCGCCTTTGGACTATAACTTCTGGTACCAGCCTCGACACAATGTCATGATCAGCACTGCGTGGGCAGCTCCCAACATCTTAAGAGATGGCTTCAACCGCACTGATGCAGAGGCAGGACTGTATGGAAGCCACTTATACGTGTGGGACTGGCGGCACCACGAGATCGTGCAGACCCTGCCATTACAGGATGGGCTCATCCCCCTGGAGATCCGCTTCCTGCACAACCCAGCCGCTGCCCAGGGCTTTGTGGGCTGCGCCCTCAGCTCCACCATCCAGCGTTTCTTCAAGAATGAGGAGGGCACTTAGTCAGCAGAGGAAGTGATCCAGGTGCCCCCGAAGAAAGTGAAGGGCTGGATGCTGCCCGAAATGCCAGGCATGATCACGGACATCCTGCTGTCCCTGGATGACCGCTTCCTCTACTTCAACAACTGGCTGCATGGGGACCTTCGGCAGTATGACATTTCTGACCCGCAGAGGCCCTGCCTCACAGGACAGGTTTTCCTGGGGGGCAGCATCGTGAAGGGTGGCCCAGTGCAAGTGCTGCAGGACGAGGAACTAAAATCCCAGCCAGATCCCCTGGTGGTCAAGGGGAAACGGGTGACCGGAGGCCCTCAGATGATCCAGCTTAGCCTAGATGGGAAACGTCTCTATGTCACCACGTCGCTGTACAGTGCCTGGGACAAGCAGTTTTACCCTGACCTCATCAGGGAAGGCTCCGTGATGCTCCAGATTGACGTAGACACAGTAAATGGAGGGCTCAAGTTGAACCCCAACTTCCTGGTGGACTTTGGGAAGGAGCCCCTAGGTCCAGCCCTGGCCCATGAGCTCCACTATCCTGGGGGCGACTGCACCTCTGACATTTGGCTCTGAAGCTCCACGAGGATGCCATGATCTGAGCTCTCACTTCCACGGAAACCTGGCTGCTCCCTCTCTCGGCCGCCCCCCTGCCAGAGCCAAACTGAGGCTGCTGAAATGTATTGAGACGGCTCTCCATTTACCAACCGCTGTTGCGAGTTGCTCACTGTGCTGTTTTTACATGAGCTCTTGGAAATTATTTTACCACAAAATAAACCGGTGATTCTAAAAAAACAAAAAACAAAAAACAAACAAACAAACAAAAAACTATATGGTACAGTTTTATGTGTTTTAAAAATGGATATAAATAATGTTTTTTCCTATAGTCATTGCAATACAGTTCTCTCCCACACCCCATATTTTTTAAATTGACATTATGGAGCTTCTACCAATGCAAAGCTATGTAGTGGTCACCCCTTGTTCCTGACTACACATGGTGCTTTGTTCAATGCAAATGACATAATTTTCAGGAACTCAAATATGATTAAACACATGGACTCTAAAGTAAAGTTGAGGTGTCAGGTCTGGCTCCATTATTTATCCGCAAGTCATTAACATCTCAGGACTCACCTTCCCATCTATTAAAATGAAAGTAATAGTGGTGCCTTCCTAACAGGTTTGTTAAGAGTTACATGATTCAATCATGTAATATGTAAAGCACTTAAAACAGCAAGGCACATGGCAAATACTGAAGAAACGATGATGATGATTACTTATCTAGTCAACTATTAAACAACATGTAGGCTAACTCCAACTCTTTGTATTCATGGTGAGTGCTGTGAGATATATCTCTCTCCCAGGATTTTTGAAACCACCCCATGTAATTTTTTCTTTTTAATTTTTGTTTTGTTTATTTACTTAGTGAAATTTTTTATGTCCCCTTCATCTATTTCTTCCACCCACCTCCCACCCCCAACTTCTGGCAACTACCAATCTGTTCTTTATATATCTGTGAAGTTGTTTTTGTTGTTGTTGTTTTGTGTGTGTGTGTGTGTGTGTGTGTTTAGATTTCATATATGTGATCATATGGTATTTGTCCTTCTCTGACTGATTTATTTCACTTAGCATAATGCCCTCAAGGTCCATTCATGTTGTTGCAAATGGCAAGATTTCATTATTTTTTATGGCTGAATAATGTTTTCTTTATATATATATATATATATATATATATATATATATATATATATATATATATATGCATTTAGGTTGTTTTCATATCTTGACTATTGCAAATAATGCTGCACTGAACATAAGGATGTATGTATCTTTTTGAGTTAGTGTTTTCATTTCCTTTGATTAAATGCCTAGAAGTAGAATTGCTGGATCATATGATATTTCTATTTTTAAATTTTTAAGGAACTTCCATACAGTTTTCTATAGTTACTGTACCAATTTACATTTCCACCAATAGTACACAAGGGTTCCCTTTTATCCACATCCTCACCAACATTTATTGCTTCTTGTCTTTTTTGTAATTGCTATTCTAACAAGTGTGAGGTGATATCTCAATGTAAATTTGATTTACATTTCCCTGATGATTAATGATTTTGATATGTGCATTTCTCTTAAGAGTTCTCAATACCTTTGGACTCAGGACTCCTTTACATTCTTCAAAATTATTGGGACACCAGCTCTGAGCAGCACAGCCCCAGTTCAGATTGCACATATGAGGGACAGTGACACTGCCCTCTACAGAGAAGATGGTGAACAATAGCTCGACCTGGAGCTGGGCTGCTGTGAGTCACCCGCGACAGCATAGGCTGCAGCCCCTGCTGCATTGTGCTGCCATAGGCTATAGTGAGTGGCCGGCGGCCAGCGTGAGCTGCCAAGAGCTGCCATGAGCGGCCATCCAGAGGTCGGCAAGCGACTGCCTCACCAGGGAAGAGCACAATGATAATACCAACATGGGCCAGTGAAGCAACATCCTCCGCAACTAGACTGAAGAACAAAAGGACAGCAACTTGACTGTTCCCCTTCACCAATTCCCCAACACTGTTCCCCTCCTCCAATTTCCCAATAAAATCTTTTAAAAAAAAGGCTTGGTACTAAGGATAGGTATATATATCCATGGTGAATAACAACATCACCATTCAGGTAGGTTCTGAAGAGGGTTTACATTAAATTGAAATTTTAATTTTAAAAAGAATTCAATATTGATTCATACTCTATCCCAAGGTAATAAACAGCAATGAAGTCAAATCTTTTATTGATAAACATTTTCAGTGGGTCATTATTTATAATAGTGGGGATAAGGAAAAATTAAATTATAACAATAGGACAACCTTTGAGTTAATTATATATACAGTACATAATGGAATATTATGTCATGATAAAAATGATATTTATGATAAAAGTTAACATCTGAAAATGCTAACAATATGATTATATAATTTTAAAATGAGACAGCCTTTACAGACAATATATTAACTATATAAATATATTTACAACTAATTTAATTATTTTTTTAAAATGTTAAATTATTTAAAATAAGTTATTTACCATTTTCAAATAATTAGATGTTAATAGTGGTCCCCATTGGGTAGTGAGATTATGAATGATTTTTATTTTCTTCTTTATAATTATGTATTTTCAATTTTCTACAGAAAACATGCATTAGTTTTATTTATTTATTTATTTACTTTATTATTATTATTTTATTATTAGTTTCAGGTGTAAAACATGTATTAGTTTTAAAAGTAGACAAAAAATAAAAGTAAAATGGGGTATGTTTCTCCATTAGGCTGATGTGTTTTTAGATAGAGACATAATTCTTAACACATACTTTAAAAAGTCTTTGTCAGCACCTCCATGGTATACACTTTACCAACTGATTTTCTGGCATAGAGAAAGAAGAGGTGCTTGAGGGCTGAGTTGAGAGCAGGACTTGAGTGCAAGAGACAAGAGGTGGAAACTTCATTTGCATTTGCTAGCTCTGTGAAATGAGGAAAATTATTTAGCTTCTTGTTTCTTAGACTCAGTGTCCTCAGCCTAATTTTTATCTCACAGAGTATCAAATGCACTAATTTAGAAACTGAATGTAAAATGCTGGGCATAGAATGTGGCACGTTGTAGGTAGTCAGTAAATATTGCAATCGTATGACATTTAGAGCCATATCTAAAAGTCTATGGTTAAGGTTCAGCTGAGTTTGGACACCAGAAATGTGAAGCATGGCCAGTGAGTGTAATTACAACGCTGTTTTCCCAGATTGTATTGTTGACATGGAAAAAGAAGTAGCACAGGGAACAACTGGACTTCATGAACATGGAGGATCTATAAAATGTTAAAAAGAAACAAGAATTGAGAGTACTTACAAGGGTGTCACTGAGGCCTTCTTGATTAGATAGAAAAGTGATAAGGAACTGAAAACTGAATCGTCTCGAGGAGTATAAACCTTTATGAATTGTATTTAAACAGTCACCAGATCACAATTCCAAATATACCCTTGGAGGATCAGACTGAATAGCATTCTGCTGACTCTGCCAACAGAGTGCTGCCTGTTAAAGATGAACTTGGCTTTCTTTCACTGGGCATAAACAGGGTCTTATGGGAAATTCATGCGCAGGTCTGTCATTTGGAGTTGATAGCTTTATTCTCTATTGCACATGGCTGCTACATTTCCCCCAGTAGTTCTCTATTGCACATCGCTGCTACATTTCCCCCCAGTAGTAAGCATAGCTAAATCTCTTCAGAACTTCCACACAGATCACAGTAGTGGCATTAAGCAGCAAAAGGGCAAATGTTGATTTCCACAGACAATAAATAAGCAAAGAAATGTTTTGATGCCAGGTGAGCATCTCTAAATACTATAGAGAAAAATAATTAAAGAAGAGGGCTAGGAATACGGGTGATGTTGCAGTTTACATATGAAACACAAGGGAAGGACTTGCTGATAAAGGGTCATTAAGCAAATACTTGAGGGAAGAAGAAGTGTATCTGGTAATAGTTAAGGAAACCGTGTCATGAAAACTTGCAGAACAGGACTCAGCTCTTTGGAAGAAACCAGGGTAACAACAGGGCACTTTTCAGAATGTCCATCTCACTATGGTTCTTGATGGCACAGAGGATAATATCGAGTGGACAAAGAAGAGCACAACTCTGATTTGAAGAGAGATTCATAAATTTTGGATCTGAGTGCAAAGAAGTTTTAGAAGTGTATTAATTGATTTAGTTTGCTTCTATTTATCTTTTTTTTATGTAGGCATAACAGTGATATAATAAAACCTCTCTCTAAAGTCTAAAAGAACTCTCTTATATAAGTATAAAATAACACATCTAATATATAAGAAAACATTGTTCCATAGTATAATTGATAGTATTTTTTTTCTTCGTGGTTCATGAAATAATAGTAAGTCTAAAATCATTGATGTCTTGGATCCAATGAATTACGGTATTGAGAACAGCAGATGGTGGAATTCAATCAAGGATATAAATTTGCCAAGGACTCTTCTCATTAAAAAAATAAATCATTTTAAATAAGGTTAACATATTTTAAATACCTAGAAATAGAAACAATAAAACCATGTGTATTTTAAAGCTTGAAAAAGAGGTCACAACAAGTTGTATACAATTTCTGTCTCTTCCTGTCTCCTCCTTGGCCAATATTCTCCTACTTAGATTCATCATCAATCTTTACCTGTTACTGAAAAGGTGGTGGTTATGACACAAAAATGCAGTCATTATCTTCCCATTAGCATTAACAAGATGAATTTATGGGGTTAAAGATGAGATATAGAAGAAAGAGTTTTATTATTTTGGCTTTTAAAATGACATTAGTGAACAGAAAAGTCAGAAAAGCTTTAGATCCTTCAATGACTACAGAGTGATTATTTAGCCTTAGTTGTAGTGGATTCCTATAAAAATTTAAACACAATTTCTCCCCCCAATGATTAATTATTAATTAGGAACCAATTTAAGAATGAAAGAGAAAATATTATTTTTTTATCCAAATTTGGGCAAAATAGAAGACAAAGTCAATATATATTATTTAATATGTTAAATTTATCTCTGTAATAGCTGAACCAATCTAATTAAAGGTTATATTATTTTAAATTTAAATATCAAATATATTTATGTTCATATTCAGAAATAATAATTGTGCTCATGAATATCTTAAGCAACTTACCTAAATGTATTATCTCCTAATTTTATGAATTAAACAAACATAAAAATGATTTTTTAAATGAGAAAAGATAAAAATCACCTATACTCCATTTCCCCATGATGGCAACTCCTTGTGTGATTTTCTATGCTCTAATTTTCTCTATAAGTACCATTATTGTATTTAATTGCAATTTTGCCAGGATAATATTTATGTTTTTCCTTTTACTACAGTGGTTTTCTCCTACTACATTATCTACAGAGTTATTTAAAAATAAATACCTAATATTCTATTATGCTAATACAGCATAATTTAAAGTGGAGTAATGTCAATTCTTCACATTTTTGCTCTCACACAGGACCCAGTAATAAACCTCTTTGTGCAAAAAGCAAATTTATCTACTTTTTACTACTTCCTTGAAATCATTATCAAGAATTATTAGTTCAGGAGGTTTATTTTAAAGGCTCTATTTAACTTTTGCCAACATTATGCAATAGTACACTACTAATTTACATTGTTTTCAAGTGATATTTATATATAAATTCATTTATTTATTTCACCCAATTCTGCAACTCTCCTCCAGCTCTATGGATAATAATGATTTTAACGATGACACCATCACTAACAATGATAAGTTTATCTAGTTCAAAAGACATCAGGCACTATTCTAGGCATTTTATATACAATTGTAATGGAAAATTATAGCTTTTCAAGTAAAAAAATTATAGTATTCAAGTAAAGTTGCATTTGATTCCTTATTTCTGCTAATTAGCTTAGTGACCTTGAGTAGATTACTTAACATATTTGAGATAAGCTTTCCCATCCATACTATGCAAATAGTACTTAAAAATCCTGCAGGATTTTTTAGAAGATTGGTTTTCTTGATACTTGAATTTTTTATTTACCTTTTTAATCTAACTAGAATTTATTTTTTAGTATGTTAAAATATGTGTATCTAATCTTTTTAATAAATGTTCATTTATCACAATATTGCATATTATTACCCCTTGACAATATTTAGTGATATATACTTCCTTATATCCTGAATTATCATATACAATTGTATCTATTTCTGAAATTTCTATTCTTCTTCATTGATATATTTTCAGGCCAATACAATGATACTTAGTAACTATTGCATCAAAATACGTTTCATTATTTGGTAGGCTATACTTTGCTTACTTAACTCATAGTTTTTGTTTGTTTCATAGTATATTTCATGGTTTTGCAAATTTACTTTTACCAGAAAATTTTAGAATTATATTGTTAAGTTGCAAAATAAGCATACAGGGTCGGGTTGTGTCATATATATATATATATATATATATATATATATATATATATACTCTCACACATCAAGAGTATTAATATCTTTTCAATAAAATCAAAGTCAAATTGTTAAGGCTTAGTTGATATAGTAGTTTCTCCATGTAATGCTAGCGCAGCAATACTCCTGAGACTGTTAGGGACAGAAGAACCTCCCAGTGCTCTCATTAAAGTTGATTTAAATAAAATTTTTTTTTTTTTTTTTTGAGGGCAGTGTCACTGGCCCTCATATGTGGGACCTGACCCGGGGCCGCTGGCTTCCCAGGCCAGCGCTTAACCACCCCGCCACTCAGCCGGTCCTTAAATAAACTTTTATAACTGCAACAAAACCTGTATCTGATTGTAGCTATAGAATTAACTGAAATATACTAAATTGGATACCTTATTTGAAATATATAGTGCATACCTTCTAAAACGCATATTACATATAAGTATAAAATTTGCAACTTCATTTTTTAATTATCAAGAATATAAATATTATTCATCATGAAAGCTGCCAGCCAGCCCAGCAACTTACATTCCCTGGCCGGTGCCCAAGGGCTTCAGTGTAGCCCCAGGCACAGGCCAGTCGCACCATAACTTGGGTTGCAATTGTCCCACAGCCTCTTGGGATACATAGGCCCTTTGGTCCTCTGTATTGTTGGAGCTCTGGCTGCAGGCAGCTCTGCGGAGGCAAAACAGAACCTCTGGAATGGGTGGACTCTTCCCAAGCAATTTTGCTAATTTGCAGCAGCTGGACAATGTTCTGAATTAATAATACCTGCCTGTCAGAGTAATTATCACATCATTTCACTCCGGTGGCAAGGACTCAGCTCTGAAATCTATACAGAAAAAGCCCTGGATCCCAGTATTTCCATGGCTTCGAGAAAATCAGCAGTATCTGCTCTTGAGCCTAGTGGGCTATGCCCTTTGGGACCTACCGCCGGGCCTTCAGCTATGGTGATGCCCTGGGGGACCCTACGCTCTTGTCCCCTCCTCGGTCGGACACGGGCAGTGTTCCCTGGAGGCCAGTGATCCCAGAGCTCAATATCAGCACCTCGCCAAGGTGAAGGAAGGAAAGGCCAATGTCCCCTCCCCTGCCATGGCCCTGTCATCGGCCATTTACAATAAGGACAAAGTCTCCATGGTGAAGGCTAAAGCTCCTCATGTCATCATGAATTCTCTGATCACGAAACAGACCCAGGAGAGCATTCAGTGCTTTGAGCAGCATGCAGGACTGAGAGGTGCCAGCTACACACCCCTCAAAGGCCTCACCACCCAGGAGACCAAGTACCTTCGAGTGGTAGAAGCACTCCACACGCTAAAACTAGAGTGGAGAGATAATGAGAGAAGGAAGGCAGCGGTCCTCAGCCCAGTCCACCCCCAACAGTGCCCCGACTTTACCCCAAAGCACAAGCCCACAGGCTGGTTCTCTTCTGGCTCTTTCACAGCCTTACCTGGCCCAAATCTTAGCACCATGCATTCTGGAAATGGGGATAAAGACAGAAACTGGGCACATAAATGGAGCCTCATGGGACCAAGATCCCTCCGGAAGTGTGATTTGGGAGGTTTTGCCACTCAAGCCTACAGAGAAGCCCAGAAGCCTTCTCCCACGGAACTCATCTGCGTGCAGGCCACCTGAATGGCCAAAGGTCCAGCAACCGTCCAGCCACTCAAGGTAGACCTCCCAGTGACCGAAGGGAAGAAACAACTGCCACGGGCCCATAATTTCAAACCCGGTGAGTTGAATGTGCTCACACCCACCGGCTTCTAGATCTTTCTCTTCCAAGGACTCTGTATAAGAGGGTGTCTTGCATCCGTTTCCCTTTTACCTTGGCTCTGATGTAAGAAGGATTTTTGTTTTCTTTTTTTGTTTTTTATTTTTTCAAAGCCTCTTAAACCGAGGCTAGAACTAGAGACATAATTGGTTTTTTTGAGAAACGTTAGTGCAAAACTTGTCCTTGTGGAAAATCCATTGTGTGTTATTTTAATTTAAAGTCAGACGAAATCTCAGCAGTGATTGATGGGGACCTCATTACTATTTTGGTATCATTTAGCCTAGACAAGAATTTTGATCATTGCTTACTAGGTAAATAATGTTTGTATTGTTCCTGAGCCGAAGCCTCTTATTTCCTTTACCACCATCAGCGTAGGCATGAACGAGTCATGGCACAGAAGTGCCCTCTCAACCATGCTGGTGCTGTGTGCTCCAGCCTTGTCAGTTAGGGGGACCTAGGATCAGCTTGAGATATGGGTACCATTCAAAGCCAACATTGGCTGGGACCCTCTTCCTGTGGGGTGGCCAGAGCCCAGCCTTCTGGTAGACCTGGTGCTTCTGTGGTGTGTGGGGGTGGGGATGGGGGAGTGGGGAGGGAAAATGGTGGGGTGTAGGGGAGGGCTGATGCTGGATGATTGTGGGGGTCCAGACTCAGCAGAGTCCAGGGATTCCCTCAGGTGGGACAGAGTCGGCGAGGAAAAAGAAGAGAGTGGAGATACCGGAAAGAGTTTCACAGGAGTGTCACACTTTATTGTTACAGCATATCCCCTTTTATAGGGACTCTTGACCATTACCTCAATTACAAGTTATGTTTCACATGAGTTTGATGTTTTTTCTTTCTCAGGGCTTTCACAGTCTTGACTTCCTTGTAATTCTTCTCTCCAGGGTAAACTGTGACCTATTCTACGTTTAAGGATTATCTTATCTTTTAATATGATGTTCTCCTTGCGACCCAAACTCAATTTCTACTTATCACCTAAAGAATGGTTATCATGACTACCTTGACTATCTAGTAACTATCCCAAATTCCAGCAGCTAATACACAATCGTAAGACTCAAAGGGTGCATACTTGAGCTATTACTGAGAGACTAGAAGTGGCTGAGTCTAAAGTGTATTCCTTTGAGAGTACTTAGAAGCCAAAAGGGGGTTTCAAACATTTCTTATCCTATGGAGAGCTATAGTATTTACAGTAGAGGGTAGCATCTGTTCCTCAGTCAAAGCTTCAGTATCTGTTGTTACAACAATGTAAAGGCAAATAATTAAAATAAGGCTATTGATTAACATAGCTCATGGTCAGTAAGTGTCTCTTATCGGAACTTTCATGGCCTGGAGACTTTTGGTCTTTAGGGAGACTTTTCACTGATTATTTTAGGCAAGTGAGCTCAAGGGCTGATGTTATCATCAGTTTCTCACAGGCAGGCTGTCAGTTTCTCATAGCCAGGATTTTTTGGCCTATGTGGCCAGAGGTCTGTGCCTCAGTTTCCAAGAGGCTTGAGTCCCCTATTTCTTAGTTCTGGGGTCCCCATGGAACTACCGCCTGGCTTAGGTTGTCTCCCCTCTTTTCTAGGAGATCTTACCCATCTTTGAGTGCATAGTTATCTCTCATTGGGGTACCACAGGAACTTGTCATAAATGTAGTGAGAGCACTGTCTCCTATAGGATCTGATGTAGAGGAAAAGCACATGGGTTCACAGGAGTGGAGACTATAACCGACCATGAAACCTTGTCACATATTGGGGTGCTGACAGCTCCCAACAGATGATGCCTCTCTTTCACATGTCAGAACAAACACATGTCCTGCATATGCCCTGCTGCACTTTAAAGTGAGATTAATTTAACTCCAATTTGGTTGAAAACTTTCTAAGGGAGTAAATCCAGCCTACTGGTTTGGTCAAGATAAATGGATGTTAAGCTCTTTTAAAGTAAAGAAGGCAGGAGCCGGCCGAGTGGCGCAGTGGTTAAGAGCTGGCTTGGGATGCCAGTGGCCCCAGTTCAGATCCCACATATGAGGGTCAGTGAGGGTCAGTAACACTGCCCTCAAAAAAAAGAAATAAATAAAGAAGGCAGGAATGATACATAGATTACAGTTTTGAGGTTCGTGTGAAACTTGTGTCACTCTGTTCTGATTTCCTTCTTTAGGCCAGGGACTGAGAGATGGGAGAAGGAAAAAACTTCCTATATGGGATCATCTCCCCCAAAATGAGCTTCACACCTGTATAAACACAGAGCTTCCTATGGAAAGGAACCAGGGGAATGCACCTGTTCATCTCCTTACTGTGGATGTGTTCAGTCATTGTCCTGAGCAGTCTGAAATACCCGCTGTTTTTGTTTTGGACAGCATCGTGTCTACATGGGAGCCAAGCTGGCCTTTCCATAAAGAGGCCCTGGAGCCTCAAAAGATCAGACAAATTAATTTATTTGTCTTCTGTTATGCTTGTATCTCTTACTTCTTTTGACAATAAAAATCTTACCATTTCTGAAAAAAAAAAAAGAATATAAATATTAGTATATTGAGCCAGAATGTCCTTCATGAAAAAAATAAGAAAATTAATTTGACTTATGAATTAAATCCTAATTTAATTGAAATCCATTTAAATTTAATTACATATACTCCAGTGTCATGGTATTTAAATGGAAGATAATGCATTCTACAAAGCAAGTTGATTTGCTAAAATAGTTAAATAAAAAAGGACAATTTTGCTCCTACGGAATGGTCCAAATTTACAGTAAAATTTTAATATTTTAGACATGTGTTCACAAAATTTAAATTTGTTGAATAATAATGATGATAATTTAATATTAATAGCAATTATTTAATATATCCTATATGCCAGGCATGTTTTAGCACATTATATGTACTCACATTATGTCAGAGTATGAGGAAGAAAGTATAATTGTCCTCATTTTATAGGCGAGGAAACTAAGGCACAGAGAGAAAGTTTAAGTGTTACCAGGTTAAGGTCCAGGTGATGGCTGCTGGGAAACCAATAATCAAGAGACCAGGTTGGTGTAAAGAAAAGCAGGTTTATTCAGAAGGCCGGCATTCGGGGAGAATGGAGGACTCCTGTCCAAACGCCATCTCCTTGTCCCTAGAACTATCTGGTTTTATAGGTACACAAGAAGAAGCAGAACATAGGAAAGGGGGTGTTAGTCATGCGACTCGTCTGGGAGAACATCTCCTGGGGTCCAGTTTGTTCTGCGATGGTTATCTCAGATCCTGATCTTATGGGTGATTCATATGTCATCTGAGAGAAAATCGCAGTCCAGAATTGCAGACTGGTTGTCAGTATCTGGATGGCTGAGGGCTAAGATTTTTGCAAGTTTGTATTTGTAGTCTGCTGATTAACTAGATTAATGGGGTATGCAGGTAGCCTTGGGAAAGCAGAACAATTGATTCGGGCAATGAGGGAGAGAAACAAAAATGAAAGAAAAAGACTACTGAATACAGTAAATTAAACTATAATTCTCTTAAACCAAACTAGATTGCTAAATCCTTAAAAGTATACAGTCACCCTTTACATAATACCCTTGTTTACAGTTGTACAAAGCAAGTGTATGAATCCAGGTTGTCTCCAGAGCCTACACTTTCAATGATTTTGCCCCAAACAGTTAAATCTTTGTACTGTATATTCTAACTTTCTTCAGCTTTGCTTAGCAAGTGCTTTTGGCTATCTATGGTTTTGTAAATTTAAATTGCAACCCTTTCCAATATCTTGACTATTCATTTCAGCTGACTGGGGATTCCAATAAAAGAACAAACAGGGCTTAACAAGAGTTCTGTTTTTGATTAAAGGCTAACCCTAGAACAGAATAGTGTTCATGGTATGGATTAAAAATAGAGCACACCTTTTGAATGTGACTTTTTAATTAAAAATATGATATATGATTATAAAATATCACCCTTATGCCCACGACACTTCTGATTTATTTTTATTTATTTATTTTTTTTTGAGGGCAGTGTCACTGGCCCTCATATGTGGGACCCGAACTGGGGCCGTTGGTTTCCCAGGCCAGCACTTAACCACCACGCCACTCGGCCAGCCCCACTTCTGATTTATTTTCAATAATATTTTATGATTCTATAAAAACTATATTAGTAAAGATCTATAAAAGATCTTTAATCTTTTAAAATATTAGTTTGACCTTTATTCTTTTACACCAAAAGTAAAACAAGCAATCACATTCAGCTCCTATATAGGGCAGGGACTGTCCAGCTAGCATCAACAATTGCAAACACAGCCTTTACCTTTCTAAGGTGAAGGATGGCTGGTGGAAAAAATCAAATATAGGAACCAGCAAGTCAATTATGCATTTACTTGGGCACCATCTGCTGCATGCTTGAACTAACAACCCATTTGCTGTGGATTTGGAAATAACTGAGATACAGGGAGAACTCCTGAATTCCAAATATACTTCTAGTTATGCCCCTTTTGTAGTAGCAGTTCATTTCCTTTAGCTATTCAGAATTAATTGCCCACCGAGGACATTTACCCCCTTTTTGCCTATTGTTTTACTGGTATGAGGAGCTCAAAGGCCAGATGGCAGGTTCAGATTCAAGTTTAATGCATCCATATCACTGGGTCCCCTGGTGGAAGAATCCCTGGCTTGAGAACCGAGATCACTAAGCTAGCAGACCCACACATCCTGAGGGTCCCAAGTTCTCTGACAACTGCTCAACCCTGCCACTGCAGTGTGAAGCAGCCATAGACAAGGGTGTGGCTGTATTATTACAATAGAGTTTATTTAAAAAATAAGAAGTAGGCCTGATGTGGCCTGTGGTTCATAGTTTACCAACCCCTCATAGATATGATATAAATCTTTACAAATTTTAATGACTTATTTTATGACTGAATAGAAGTTCAGCTCTCTTAATTGTCCAGTGTTCTTGTGGGTACAGTTGTAGATGGATATATAGAGAGATACTTATAGTCAAATAATTTAATTATCAATTATAATTGATATCAATATCAAATATAAATTATCAATACATTGATATAAATATTAATCAATTATATTAAGTATAATTGAAAATTACATTGTTCAACTCTTCTAAATACTTTATTGACTTCTGCATCTGCTTCTTCTTTAAACTGTGTAAAGACATATAAAAGCTCTCACTATAGTTGTGAATTTGTCTATTTCTCTTTGGCAATTTTTTGCTTTATGTGTTTTGAGGATGGTGTTAGGTACATACAACTTTAGATTTATATCAAACCTTTTATTATTTTCAAGTCCCCACTTTATTATGTATAATAGTTTTTGCTTCAAAGTCTCTATTTCCTGATGTTAATAATGTTATGCCAGGTTTTATTCACTTATTGCTTTGCTTTATGTTTTTATCACATATGATTTCCAATATTCCTTTCAACATTTCTGTGTCTTTTTCACTGATTGGTTTATAGCAGATAGTTGGACTTTTAAAAATTCTAGTGTGAGGGCAGACTGAGTGACACATTGGTTAAAAGCTGGTTTGGGATGCCAGCAGCCCTGGTTCGGATTCCACATATGAGGGCCAGTGATATTGCCCTCTACAGCTAACAACAGCTCTACCTGGAATTGGGCTGTGTGAGCCCCGGCGACTGTGTAGGCTGCAGCCCTTGCTGCAGTGGGCTGCCATAGGCTACAGTGAGTGGCCAGCAGCCAGCGTGAGCTGCCAGTCACCGCGGTGAGCATCCATCCAGAGGCCAGGACCAATCTGCCTCATCTGGAAAGAGCACAATGATGATACCAACATGGGCCAGTGAAGCAATGTTCTCTGCAACTAGACTGAAGAACAAAAAGACAGCAACTTGTCTGTTCCCCTTCCGCAATTCACCAATAAAATCTTTAAAAAAAAAAAAAATTCTAATGTGAGGGCCGGCTGAATGGCTTAGTTGGTTAAGAGCTCACTCAAGAGTGTGAGCTGAGCTCTAAGCAACAGCAGTTCGCTGCCCAGCCCGAGCTGAGCTGCCGCTGAGCTGCCAAGAGCTGGCAGGATGGCTCAACTAAAAAAAAAAAAAAAAAAATTCTAATGTGAAAATATCATTTATCTAGAGCTTTCATATTTCATTTTATTATTGACATATTACATTTGAATATACCATCTTATTTTGTGATTTTGTGTGTGTGTGTGTCCTTTATTGTCAGCCCCACTGGAATAACTTCAGTTGCAGAGAGCAGCCTGGTCTAAGGCCACGCCCTTCTGGGGGCAACCTACATTAAATGGTACTTGCTTTCTCTGTTGCCAATCTTCTCTGTCTGAAGCCTTGCCAGAGCCTTGGAAAGTGCCTAGGGCAACCCTTGACTGATGGGGGATGGGAGTCCACGTGTAAATGGCCCAGCCTCCCACCCTCCAGTGGGATGACTTTGAGGTGTCTCCTGATACTCTGATTTGTAATAAGAAATATGTTTGGTCTTTGCCTAGTTCCTGGCACAGAGCTTCCAAATGCCTTGAAATTCCTAATTCCAAGGAGCAATAAAGGTGTCTCTTGTTATGTTAATGAAGTGACTTTTTTGAACTGATCTAAGGGTGGAGGCTGTTTGCCAGGAGAACCAACCAAGTGATTAGAGGATTATACCTTGTAGTCTCACCTCCACTGACCTCAGGAGATGGGGAGGAGATGGAGGTTGAATCAGTTGCCAATGGCCAATGATTTAATTAATTGTGCCCATGTTATGAAGCATCCACAAAACCCCAAAAGGACAGGTTCTGAGAGCTTTTGGGTTGATGAGCAGGTGGAGATTTGGAAAGAGTGGTGCTAAGAGAGCTCATGGGAGCTCTGCACCCTTTCCACATACCTTACCCTGTGGTTTCTTCATCTGGCTGCTCTGAATTCCAGGCTAGAGCACTGAAATGTGAGGAAAGATCCTGTCTTGAGGGCACCTGGCAGAAGCATTGGTCCTCACTGGGCTTCCATAGCCACAGACTACAGAAATCTTACCAGCAGCTACAGTTTAGAAATCTGCTGAGATCTCTCAGGGGAGACTTCCGAGGAAGCAGTTTTCAGGAGGCTAACCATTTGCTGGCAAAAAGCAACAGAAGCAGTCATTGTGTCCAAATACCCAAACGAAGCTTACCTTCCTCTCGGGCTTAGAGGATGAGAAATTAGGGTTGAAAGGGACAATTGAAGTGATACTCTTCTCAATATTTGGGGAAGTACCAAAACAAGAAACTTCAAAAAACCTGGGGAGTGGTGGTATAACCATAGGAATTTTCTAAGTTTTGTGAGCAGCAATCTTGAAATATCTCTGAGAGAGGAAATGGGTGCACAGGCGGACTTTTCCTTGCAGATGTGATAAATCATATTGCTATAATAAAACCTTTGATGGAAAACTCATGGAAACTGTGAAGCAGAGCCTAGGATGTAGCCACAGAGGAAACCCAGCTCCACCCAGGCACGGACAATCGCTCAGGCTGCTATTGAGAAGAATACAAAACCAGGAGATATTTAAATTTCGTTGGACTCTACCTTAAAATTTTCAGCAGGTTCAAGACTGTTAACTCACAAGGGCAATATTATTTGATTTCAGTCTATGGGACTTTAATTTCCTTTGACACATTTTAGATTATAAGGGGATTAACTTAGTTAACTTCTCCCTAGAAAAAAATCTTAAGGGGCTAAATTAAAATAAGGGAGCTTTCTTTTTTAATTAAAATTTATTGGGGTGACAATGGTTAGTAAAATTACATAGGTTTCAAGTGTGCAATTCTGTAATACATCATCTGTATATCACATTGTGTGTTCACCACCCAGAGTCAGTTCTCCTTCTATCACCATATAAAATAAGGGAATCTTATGTTGGCATTTATTACTGAAGTATTTATGCCTTTTACGTTTGGAGTATCTTAATATAATGTGAATTCCTTGCATTACATCTTGTGGTTTACACCATGGCTGGACATAGAGGAATGCAAAGTCAGAACTTGCAGTTCCAATTCTAATTCCTTGACCCTGAATGAATGACAGAGCTTAAATTACGAGGTGAAAGAAATCTCAGGCTATGAAACACAACAGAAAACTGCAAACAGAGGTTCTAAGGAGAGCTTTTAGAACAACTAGCACAAACTGGAAAGACCTGTGAACACTGCCTCCCTTTGAGTGTAGACACTGACACAGTCAAGCAGGGAAGTTTGGCTCTGCAGAGCAGACTTGCTCCCAGGACTGGCCTCACAAATCCAGAGCAGATGGATAAGAATATATGAGGACTTTCAATTTTTCTCAGTATGTTCATACAATCAGGAAATATGGATTAACAGGTTTCTTCAATCAAGAACCCCCCACCTCTGTAAGGTCAAGTGAGTAAGATGTAGGACAAGAGGCCAGGAAGAATTAATACTTTGAGGGTGCCCATGGAATGGAAAAATGAGGCATGTGAACAACGCATTTCCCTCTGACATCCCTAAGCTTTTTGTTGTGTTAGCCCCCTGGGCTTAACCCTTAAGTTAACTAAAGATAGGCTATTCCATTTAGAGGAGGAGACCAGCATTCTATCAGGACAAACAGCTTCCGTCTTTGACAGGCAACCCCTTCAATACAAAACACAGTTCTTTTGGATTTCCTCCTAGGCCTTTTAATGAGCAGTTAACATTTCCTCCAGAAAGCCATGAAGTGGGGCAAAACAATAAAATTAAATGAACTCAAAAGTGAGTTTCAAGGTGATAGAGTGTTTTTCCAACTCTGAGATATATGGTCCAGAAAGGAAGGCACAACATATCACTTGAAAGCTTTATGGTACACTGATGTCACTATATTCCATCTTAACAATTCTAGAAATTCTGGGAAATAAAACTGTTTTGATTAATTTTATCTCTTTAGCTCACAGCACTGGAATTAGTACCAATATTGATGCATTAATAGCATAGTTTTCTTTCTATCATAAAAACATAAATATAAATGAAATAGAATTAAAAAGACAGTGGACAAAGCCATAGGTTGGTGTGACACACCTCTCCCAGAACTACCTGGAGGTAGAAGCCCTGGTGCTGCTGCTCACAGGAGTGGCTCACCGTGGTGGGGGGGCGGGGGGGGGCGGGGAGGTGCAGGCGGGCTACCTGACCTCTATGATCCCTTTGCAAATATCCCAACAGATCGCACTGTCAGTTCACTGGTACCTTCTTTTGCTCTTGTGATCTGCAGACTCTGTCTGGGTCTAGAGTACTTTTATTGCTGCCCCCACTAATAGGAGCAGTGTGTTCCATAATTGTTTTGGCTATGCTTTTATTTCTTTTGGGATCCCTTATGGTTTCTCATCTCCTTATTTTTGGCAGATAGATGATATAGATACAGATATAGGTAAATTTCTAGTAATTAGGAGAGTCTACTTTGGCTGTGGAGCCTGTTTCATTTGTCACTGTGTACTAGTAACCCCTTAGGAGCCCTATTCCAATCTTTTTCTTAATAACTGATGTGGGTGTACGTGTTTCTGTCTCTGCGTTACTCTAAAATCTTCTGTGATAACTAAATTCTTCCTGCCACTTAAGATTGTAAGTTTGATTCAAATCCCAAATTTATGTCTTATGAAATACTCAGGGGTCTCCCCGAGATTTCAGAGCATTCCCAGAATTGTCATAGCCATAAACATCTCCCTCACCCCCCCACCCCCCAAACTCCTACTTCTACTAAATTAACACAAATAATATATTGGCACTACCCCACACCTATTAACACCTTATTAACTCAAACACTGAAGCCAGAGTTTCCCTTTTTCTCAACACACACATATAAGTGCACATGCACACTTCACGGAAGATCTTTGCTGGCCTCGCTGACTTACTGTTGTTCTGGGCAGATGACCTCACTTGATATTGCCACAAAGTAAATAATTTGAAATTGAATATTAAACACTATCCCGTGGTGCTTCCTGCCAACGAGGCTTCCGTCTTGTGCAATTGTGATTGGTTGTCTTCTTTTCTGTCTTATTCCTTTTCCCATTTTTCTCAGTTTCTCTTTGCTTTTCCCCACACCATTCTATTAATTTCTAGCAGTATCGATACATTTTATTTTTCTAGTTTCCTGTTAACCATTGCCCTCTAGTGGCTTCTCAAGGTATTTTCCTAAACAAAAAGACCTCCCTGTCTGATAAGAAAGCAGGTGTCAGTTTTTAAGAATAATTCATTTTTAAAACAATATTTCATTTGTAATAGACTGAGCCAGTTTTCAGCTCAATTTTTATATAACTTTATTTGGTAATTTAAGTTTCTGAGGAATTAATTATGAAGATTTTTCCCCCACATATTTTGTAAAATATGGCTTCTCTGAAAAGATGATCTATCAATGAACACTGTTAAATAAAAATATCTTCCAATAGAGTGATTTACTTGGTCACATTTCATAGTAGTTCATCCTGTTTTGTATAACAGGGGAAACAATTAAAATTATAAGGTTTATAGGAGCCATTTTGAAGTCTCTGTTACTGCTTTCTTTTGTTTAATGGTACTGGCACTGGCTTTTACTGTCACCCATAAAAATCTGTAGGCTGAAATAATATTTTTCATTCTCAGTGACCAGATGTCATCCAAACACCTATACAGACACTTGTGTGATTTACAGAAATCTTTTTTAAAAAGCTGTCTATTGCCACTCCTATGATACAACTCACAGGGTTCCTGGCCTGAGAGAGAAACTAGAGAGGACTCATTTTTTGGAGCACAGAGCTAACCTTGGCTCTTCCCTCTCTGTCCTGCAAAACAATGAACTATATCAAATATCTGCAGTTGAGGCACATTATAGGCAGTCCCTGTGAATAAGGGCCTGGTATTTAGGAATAAGCTCTGGGATGGAATATGGACTCAGGTATAATTCAAAGAGATCATGAATGAGATATTTTTGAGAAAAGAACATATTTAATGAAGAGCAATGGGTCAAGATATTTACTGATCAGTCTTAAGATGTACCAAATGCCCTTGACTCTGTACCTTTTACTGGAAGCTCAACGTCTAAAGGAAAATTTTAGTTGTCTGAGTGAAGTTTAATTTTTCTTAATATATAGTTAACTAGTTGTTACTCTCTACTGGATTGGATAAATCAGACCAAAAAAAAAATCCTCCACACAAGATTAGCTGGATTAAAAACCTAACTGTCTTTAAAGTTATTTACAAAACCCCAAAGGAATTACCAGTTGTTGGAACTCAAATGAGGAGTCCTAGTCTTTGAAAGTGGTTTTCACTGTCCCCTTATAGTTTTTAGGACTGGAACTGGTTATACTAACCACACATTGAGTCACTGACTCTATATTTCGCTATTTTTTCTTAATGGCCTATGATCTAGCAGGTATTTGGCATGAAACACCAAAACATGACGTGAAAGTCTTGACTTTTAAGTATTTTAAATATGGAGATTAATTTCTGGGATTTATGATGATTTTCTACATTTTTGGTACAATGTTCTCTGAGATGTCAAAACAGTGTTTTAAGGTACCACCGAAAGTTTGTTTTGATGCCCTACATCCAAATTCCCTTTCTATTTCTAAAATAAGTCCAGCTGTGTAATTCTCAGTAGGAAAAAGAGATGTGCTTCCTACTGTGGAATTGAAGATGCCAGATTCCTTTTGTCGATGACCACTGACAGCTGAGATGTGAACCGCTGACGTAGAATCAGACACTGGGTGCTCTCACCGAGGGTGTTCCATCCTGAAGAAGTGGTATAACCTCCCAGGGACACGGAGAATTACTCATGATGGTGGTAGCACTGCTGAGTGTCCAGTGGCAGTGCTCCCAAGAGCTCACCCTGGTTGTGTCCTCAGCTGCCCAGCCTCTCTGGTTCCCATCTTTGCTTCTTGTGACTTTGCTTCTGAGCCTGCTTCTTGTTGACTCATTAAGCTCTCTGAGACAATCCAAGATATTTCTCTTCTGCTTAGGTTCGCCAGAGGCAGTTTCTGCTGTTTGCCATCAAGAATCCCGACTGATTCAGAGGGTCACAATTGAATAATAAAGCAACTAACAAAACATTTATGTTCAGCTCACATGTGTGGGTTGCAAGCATTGTGCTAAATGCTATCACCAAATACTCAAAACAACAAAGTGAGGCAGGCATGTGGATTTATTCTTTCAAGTGTCATGTCATGTTAAGGGCCTCGTCGTATATGGAGGCCTTACTGACCTCGTCTCCCTCTTGCAAGTAGACTTGATTCTTCCTTGCTGGTCATTCTATGTCCTATAAGGAGGAGAGAATATGTGTGTAGTGTGTATATACATTCTCTCCTCTTTATATAAAGAGGGTGCTAAAAAATGCACACACATTTTAAGAAAGGAAAAAGTATTAAAATTGTAATACTCAAAGTATACTAATAACCAAAGATGAATACAAGTCATGTATATACATTTTTTGGCACAGTTGGTATATGACATATATAAAATATATTGGTATTACAATGTATAATGTAATATAATATATATAATATGTAATATATATTTTTTAATTTGCTTATCATTTATTAAAGTCTTACTATATGTCAGATACCATACTTAATATTTCCCTGATGTTATCTCATGCCTTTTCCATCAGAACTTTGTGAGTCTGGTTTATTATCTATTTTCCAAAAGAGTAAAGAAAGGTTAAATAACTTTTCAAGACATTAGCTATGAGTTGCAGAGTTGAGATTTCAACACATTCCAGTTCCTTTATTTTGAATTCCAACACATTTGCTCTTAACACTCTACAAATTGCAGTTTCTGCCTCACTACAAACCTATGAGTGATGTTTCCGTCGTGTTCTTGACTGAGGCCGAGTCTGCATTTCACTTGTCCTTTTTCTATTTTGTTTTTTGCTCACTTGCCTAGGAAGGAAGGCAAATCTGTGTTCTTCAGGGCACGTCACCCATTGCTCTGTCCATGACAGATGTTATGAATCAATGACCATACTCTGTTTCCTTGAGCCATCTCAAGAATCCCTCTCCCCCTGTTCTTCAGGAAGTCAGACCCCTGCTATTGGTTGGAGATGAATCCTATTTGCAATTCCTGGCCTAGAACCATGCCTCTCACACAAATGCGCTTAGTAAACTGTTCCTAGCATGTTGCTACTTTGTCCATTTTACAGTTGAAGGAGTAACATTTAGAGACTGATGAGCCATTCTCAGGACATATTCATGCTTATGTCATTGAGTTTTTATGAATATTAATTGAATTAATTCACATAAAACTCTTCAAATAGTGTCTTGACACAAGGAATGTTTGTTATTAGTACTATTAAAAGCACACATGGTATATCCATGGAGATGGAAAGGCAGTTAGTGGTTGGCAGTGGTTGTGGGGAAAGGGGAATGGGGTGTGAATACTGAATGAGCATGGGGTTTCTTTTTGGGGTGATGAAAACGTGTGATGCTAGATGGAGGTGGTGGTTGTATAACATTATGACTGCTAAATGCCAGTGAATTGTACACTTCAAATGGTTAATTTTATGTTATATGAATTTGCCCTCAATTTAGAAAAAATGACAGAGGTTGTATGGATGGGGTAGAACCAGGTGTAACCTGAGAGGGAATGCTGCCTTAAATTTTGCTCCCTGGGCCCTTGCTCACCTCACCCTAGTCCCAGACCTGGTAACATCATCAGAATTTGGACCTAAGCCTTTAATCCCCTAAATAAAGCATTCTTTCCACATTAATATGTTGCTTTAAAAATCATGGAAAGTCCATCCTCACTGGTAGGTAGGTGTGATATGTGTGCTGGTAACTGCAGATGGAGGAGGTGTGTCCCTCTCTTAGGCAGGAAAACAAGTGAATTTTATAGTTACCGCACAGTGTTAGAGAACAATGGATAGCAAATCATAGGAACTTCCTGTATGCTGCATAACCATCTAATGTGCATAGTAAACATGACTCAGGCAGGGGCAGGTTTGAAGCGAGCTCCTGAAAATTGATAGAAACTTCTCTGGCTGCACTTGGGGTCTGTCTTTACAGATTGCGAAGAAAATTCAAAGAGTTTCTAACTGTGTCTATTAAAAGCAAAGTGACATCATTCTCCTCCCTGGTGTGTAAGCAGCTTCCCTGAGCTTGCTGTGGCATTAATGGGGCTGATGCTGGCCCCTTAGTCTCTGCTAAATAGACCTCAGTGTACGGTCATGACTTTGCCATAAGCGTGAAGTCACTGCAAGGGTCCTTGTGGAAACAAAATCTCAGATCTTCCACTGCTAATCTCTTTGCACTTTGCTTTATTCATAATTTTGTAAATGTATTATAGCCACAACCTATTTCATAAACAGAGCTCATTGCTTATTAATAAACAGGAAGATATTCATAAATAGCCCCCTTTCATTTTAAAGCCACTTCACATCAAAACTTAGCTAAGACGTCAGTGGCAAAAGGAGGTTTTAATTATCACATGTTGTTCATGGATTTGTCTTAAAGGGACTGTTGCGATGATCTGGACCTGATTTCAGGATCAAGTAGGAATCCCAGGTGTGAGCCATCTATCCCCTTGTCACCCTGGCCCAGATGTGCCTACCAGTGGAGCAGAGAGGAGGACATAAAGGTTCGTTGTCTTCTTACAAAACCTTAAAGTTACCTTGAAAACCCTTTCAGATTTTTTTCCTTTCTTTCTGCATAAATTATGAGCCTTCTTCATCTGCTACTGGGGACATAGGTAAACTGCATGATTCTGCCTCCAAGAGCTAACCATCTATGTGGAAATGATCATTGAAAGAGCTAAGTGTAATGCAGATGATGAGGAGCATTCTAAACTTTGGGGACTAAGTGCCAGGTGAGCAGAGCAGAGGGGGTGTTTAGTTATGTTAGTCAGAGGAAGGGTGAGGCAGTTCCTGGGTATCATGGGATGGGGAAGATTACTGAGGAGTTGAGACAAGAGGTGACACTGAAACTAAACATTAAAGGAATTCCTTGGACAGTGAAGGGAATCTGAGCAGGACTGAGTAGTGTGTGTTTGTGGTGTGCGTGCGTGTGTGCTTGTGTGTGTGTGTGTGTGTTTGTGTGTGTGTATGGTGACACAGGAAAGAACACACAACTCTGCCCTTATCTGAATATAGAAAGAGAAAGAAATTTCCATTGTTGGAATGTGGGAACCAACTGGAAGGGTAGGTTCAGGAATGAAGAGTTGAATCAATCTCACTTCTATTTCATCAGTGAGAAAAGACAAAGATATGGAAAGTTTAGGTGACCCATTGAAAGTTCAAAAAGATAAGAATGCAGAGTAATGGAAAATCATGTAAAGGGGAACAAGGATCCTTTGAGATGCTAAGCATTCTGGGCAAAGCATATGGTTTTCTTAAAAACATAGGTGATTTCATCATGATTTTAGACTGTAAATGTCAAAAAATGTACCACTGAGGACTTATCTTTGCAAAGATGTTAGAGGAGATGGTACTTTAATGGCCTATGCAGACAATTCAGTGCCTGAGACTCGTGGCTCCATTTGTTGTCTGACATAGGATCACTGTTTCTTCAGGTTTTATTTTCAGCATTTGTTTTTTCAGATTTGTTGGGGTGAATAATTGTTATCATATGATATTTTATATTCAATATATATAAGGCTGATTTCATTGACCTGAGGTTAATTTTTTTCTACTTAAGGAATATAATTCCATTTTCACCAAGATACTGGGGAAATTTTACTTTATTGCAGTTTTAAGTAATTTCAGTATTGTAATTTAAATTACAATTGTATTTGCAAGAATTAAAAACTCAAATATATTATATGTATGTGCTGAATATTTGCCATGTGCCAATCTCAGTGAACTTTTCAGCTGCCTCTGTCCTGCTCTGTGCCCAGCATCAGCTGAGCTTCCCTGCCTGCTGATGTCCAAGGTACCAGGAAGTCAGAGAGAAGCTCAGCTCTGTCACTCTCTGGAATTGGGCAATCCCTCCTTCTCTTTCCCCCTTCAGGCCTAGGGCTGCTGAGGTCTCACTATTGCTGCTGGTTCTGGTACTTTCCATCTTTGATCAGTTGGGTTCTCTAAGCCCCACTCACATTTTGGTAAACTCTTCCCTTGCTCTCTGAACCTTGAGAATTTTCTACAGAAACCAACTGATGCTTATTTAGATATGTTCACCAGCAGCATATTAAAGATATGTATATGATGCTATGCATTCATATAGTACATTTATAACATAAATTGAATTCAGTGGGGTACAACTAGGAAACAGCCACATATTGTATGATTCCATTGTATGAAATCTTCAGATTCATCAAATTATAGAGAACACAGATTAGTGGTAACCTAGGTTTAGGGGAGTAAGAAGACTGAAGGGTGAAGGCTAAAGGGAATAGTTCCTTTCTGAGTGTTGAATGTGTTCTAAAATTGATTTTGGTGATGGATGCACAACATTGTGAATATACTGAAAGCCACTGAATTGTAGTTTTAAGATGTAAATTGTATGGTATGTGAATTATATCTCCATAAGGTGGTTTTCCTTTTTTTAAAAAATAAAATGTTTATAACAGCTTCACTCATAGTTCCCAAAACTGGGAAGAAACCAAAATGACCAAGGTGAATGGATAAAGCAATTGTAGTACATCCAGATAATGGAATATTATTCAGCAATAAAAAGAAGTTAGCTATTAAGTCAAGAAAAGATATGGAGGAAACTGAAATGCATATTGCTAAATAAAAACAGCCAACCCAAAAAGGCTATGCTCTGTGTGATTCCAACTAGATGATATTCTGGAAAAGCAAAATTCTGGAGACAGCAAAGACATTAGTGTTTGCCGTGGGATGGGGGTTAGGGGGGATGAATAGGCATAAAACAGAGGATTTTCAGGGCAGTGAACCTATTCTATCTGATATTATAAGGGGGGGGAAACACAATTCATTATACATTTGTCTAAACCCATAGAATGTACAATGCCAAGAATGAACCCTCATGTATACTATGGACTTTGAGTGATAATGATGTGTACATGGAGATCTCCAAATATTTCCCAAGTCAGACACAAGGACAGAAAACCCCAGAAATTTGGAGCATTTATGGAGCAGCTATTCAGTCAGAAGGACACCCAATCTGGGCCTCACAAGGAGACCATGGCCTATCCAAGCCCCACCTACAGCCATCAAGCTGGCCACAGGCCTCAGGCTACTCTCTCTCACCACTGCTGAAGGCACAGCTTTCAGAGATGTGTGTCTACTGTCATCATACTGCCTGCCTGTCTGCCCTCATGCTCCTTTCCATAAATACAGATCATTACTTCAATATTGTGCTTACTTTTTGTGTCCCCACTTGGCGCCTAAAGATGGCTGATTAGTCAATGACATGTAAGATCCCTCAAGGGAGGAGCAACCTAAGCCAGGCATAGTCACCTGGGAACCATTGGAGGAATCACAGAAAAAGGGGCATAGACCCCTTGCTTCAGGTTCTGGCAGCCTGCATGTGAAATGACCTATTGATATGATAATATCTGTCCTCTGTGCATTCTTATCAGTAAACCTTGGCAGAGGAAGTTTCTGTCTCTTAAGAGATGCATGATAATACCTTCAGGTAATGGCAGCTTGCAAGCATGGGAGATTAGGCCCTGAGATTAATTCTTGGGTGTGAGACTCACAGACTGTGGAAGCTACCTTGATCTTTTCTTATTTGTGAGATAATAAAAGGAGCAGTCGGCCCAATTCAGGGCTCTCAGTCTACGAGGATGAAGTCCCCTGGCCCCAGATGCATTTTTCTCTTTTATTTTGTGTCTCTCTCTTAACTTTTCACTGTTCATTCTCCACTCCCACTGCTCTATCATGCGGGACGCGACATCTACTACTTAGATGCAAAAGAGTTAACCAGAATTTCAAGGGAAAACATTTACCCACCCCGAAGTAATTCCTCCCTTGGAATGAATGCTGATTTTCCCTAATAAACTTTTCTCTAATAATGGTGATGTTTCTGCTATGTGCTGTTTAGGGGGGATGGGTTTTGGGTCACTCAGGGCTTGTGCTTATGGAAAGGAAGGAGTTAGTACAGTCCTTATCTACTGCTTCCTTTGGCTTATGAAAGGTGTCCCTGGTGAAGTGTGAGGAGATGGCTGTGTCTCCTGCCCCTTACCTTAGTCTCAGTGACCATGTACCTCAGCCCACACCTTCTCTTCATGGATGTTGTATATCTTTTAGGGCAGTGGGGAGACAAGCCTTCTGTATTTGAAAATAGCTGAGCACAGGTATATTTTCAGGAAGTATCAGTGAAGAAACAGCAGCTTCATCATTATGGAGAAGTCAGTGATGAGGATCTCAAGGAGGGTGAATCCTCAGTGGGTGTGTTTGGGGTGGATGTTGTCCAGTGGGTCTGGGGCTGGTTGGGGCTGGTCTCAAACAGCACCTAAGCTGCTTACAAGTCTGTCTCATGGGGCCATGTTAATGGGTTGGGGAAGCATCCTTTAAACTTGACACTGAAGTTTCCCTCTTGGAAAGTCACCTTGGCAAAGTGGTTTTTGTCCCTAGGTATTTCTTCAGGCTGTCAGATTGATGACATTTTTTTTCTTTTTTTCTTTTTGCAAACAAAAGCATCACTTAACTCCCAGTGGTAGGAATGTTGACCAGGCAGCCACCTACTTTCCAGGGTAAAATAAAGCTGAGGGTAAGGAAGGATGAGTGTTAGGGTGAGTTGGAAAATAAGAAGAAAGGGAGAGGGGGAAGAATGACCTTGTGAGTGGAACCAAGGTTTATGCCTCATTATCCCCCACTGTGACCCTGCCTTGCTCCCAGCTTCCTCAGTCTGATCCAAGCTCCACCTGCTTGAGGCTGATCAGACCACAGCACAGCATGCCAATGCCTTAGACCAAACAGGCAAGGAACTCTTGGTTGATTGGGAAAACAATATTTGCAGGATGTCATCAGGCATGGCATCCCCGTTTTTGGGGATGGTGATCTTGGTGCCTTCCCTCCATCCATACTTGATGGAAATTGTTGGGAGCACAGCCCCACAGTGTCTGACAAGGTCACGATGCCATGCTCAGCACTGGATGTTTGGGGTGCTGCCTTATGGTTGGTCATGTAACATCTCCTGCCTCTATGAACCTATGTGCCTTTCCTCTACATCGGATCCTATGGGAGACAGTACACTCACTGCATTTATGGCAAGTTCCTGTGGTACCCCAATGAGCTAACTATGCAGCCAATGCCGGGCAAGTTCTCCTAGAAAAGAGGGGAGACAACCCAAGCCAGGCAGTAGTTCCTAGACTGAGAAATTGGGGAGTCAAGCCCCTTGGAAACAGAGACACAGACTTCTGGTCACATAGGCTAAAAGCCTGCCTGTGAGAAGCTGATGGTAACATCAGTCCTTGAGCTCACTTGCCTAAGTCCTCTGCTGTGAAAAGTCTCCTTGAAGACTAAAAGTCTTCAGGCCATGAGAGTTCCGGGCAGCTTGCTGATCATAGGGTATGCTAATCATTAGCCTTGTTTGAATTTTTTGCTTTGTACCTTGTTGCAGCAACAGATACTGAAGCTTTGTCTGAGAAACAATGCTACCTCTGTAGGATAAGAGAAGTGTGAAACCCTCCTTTTGCTTGCTAAGTATTGTATTTACATAGGAATAGACTTTAGATGCTTTTACCCTAAAACACAGCCACTCCTAGTCTCTTCCTAATAGCTCAAGTATATGCCCTGTGAGTCTTATGATTGTGTTTAGCTGCTAGAATTTAGGATAATTATTAGACAGTCAAGATAGTCATGATAAATATTCTTTAGATGATATGCAGAAACTAAGTCTGGGTTTCAGAGAAATTATCATAGCAAAAGAAAAGATAATCCTTAAACGGAAGAGTAAGTCACAGTGCACCCTGGAGAGAGCAATTACAAGAAAGTAAAAACTGTGAAAATCCTGGGAAATAGAAAATACCAAACTCTTGTGAAACTTGTGACTTGTGATGTTGGTCAAGAATCCCTATAAAAGGGGACATGCAGTAACAATGAAGTGTGACACTGAAACTCCCCCAGTGTCTCCACTCTTTCCCTTCTTTCTTTCTTTCGCCTCACCGACGCCGTCCCCACCTGAGGGAACCCCTGGACTCGCGGAGGCTGGTCCCCTGCAGGAAATATACAAGACCTTGCCCTTAATGAGTAGTGCTCAGCTCTCAAGATGGAGGTATCACCTTGATACTCACGGCCATGGTGGAGCCCTAATCAATCTGGGTGGAGCCCAGAACACCTGTAGCTCATAACCAGAGGTGAGTTCCAGGATTACAGATATTTGGTGGCTCACCATGGACATCCGTGGAATGCTTTCATTAGCCAACACTGCACACATACACACCCTTATAACAGGTGTCGAAAGGAAGGCAGCTGCACTTGTACAGACTGGGACTCAAAAATGGAGTGAGGGTCCCACAAAGCACTTGAGGTCATTTTTTCAGCATGACATATGAATCCTGTAAAGACAAAAACAAACAAAACCGACGTCCACTACAGCCCTCTCTCACTACCACACTTGTATCTTCCTGTCCCGAGCTATTCCATTGACCCTACAGTGTCTAAGGTTTGAGGAAAGAGAAAAAAGTGCAGATTTCATGGAGACCCGGGGGAAAGACCAAAGGTGGGTTAGCGCCCATGGCAGGGAACTTGAAGAGATGAAAAGGCAGTGGAGGGCTCTAACATCCATGTGAATGGAGCAGGCAGTAACTCAGCCTCCCATGTCCTACATCATCCCGTCTCAGGGTTCTTTACTTGCATTCCAGTGCAGATACTTCCATACTATAGAGCTTATTACCAGGAACACCTCTGTCATCTGGAATAATACAGAATACGTTGGAAGCTTTGGCCTCATCCCTCTATCCTTCCAGCTTATATGGCCCTTGTTAATTTTCAAACACCACTTCATTCATTTCTCCACTTACTCCCTGTCAATCCACGCTCTTGTTTTCCTCCCTGTCTCGGGTAGGCTTGATAGGCTCTCAGGTAACCACCATTTAAAAAGCACCACTACAAATGGGCCCCACTTAATTCTCCATTTGGCAAAATTTCACCTCTGTTTTTCCAGAAATGTTTTCCTAAAAATAACTGATCATTACTATTGGATTAAATCCCACATTTGAGTCTACTGATACCCAGGTCAATTCAACTCCAGAACTACCTGGAAATCATTCATTCCACAAATAATTATCCCATGTTTACTAACGTGTGAACAGAACTAATTGCTCTGAGGTTAGTTTCCTGAGTCCATTCTCTTTCCATTGCTTCTCAAACCTATTTCAAATCTCATTCATGTCCCTCAAACTGAGACCATCTCCATTTGCTCAACAGATATGCAGGACCACTGTTCACAGAGGAGATAGAAGCCACAGGATCTGAAATTTTCATCAAAACACTTAAAAAACAACAACACAAAAAACAAAACCTTTCCTTTTTCCTTCTTTTTATATGAAAAGAAATCTCCTTCCTGACCTAAAAAAAGCAAAAACAAAAACAAAAAAAACACCAAAGAAAAACCCTTCCTGAAATCTCCCTCCTGAGAATTAGATAAACTCTAGTCCTCAAGGGCTCATGTGCCTCCACTGGAATTCTTTTGCACCCCCCTCCCAACCCCCATCCCTTAGAAAACACCCTACATCTTTTCTTTTTAAAATCTTTTTACAAAAACGTTTAAACATGCACAAGAGCAGATAGATCAATATATCTTTCCATGTAGCCACACCCAACTTTCCAATTATCATCAGCATATGTGATACATCTGAGACTTTACACTACAATAAAGTGAGAGAGCCCATCAAAGCATCGAACCATTCTCTCTCAATCATATGCTTGGTGCCCATTTCACCATGCCACTTGGTCGGCCTTGCTTGGTGCCCATTTCAAAGTTTGCACATTTCTTTTATATTTCTCACCTGTGGAACACACTCATACACCACATATGGAAAGATGGTGACAAAAAAGCATGGAGCTCCTAGATGCTTTGGCAATCAATCCTGTTTTTCCTTTTATTCAACCCTGAGTGGTCATTTGAATGAATTTACCCCTCACATCCACCCAAGAAGAAATCTTACAGAGCAAGCCCAGAGCATAATATTGCTGTCCATTAATCACACAGTAATTATACTAACATGAAAAAAGGATAGAAGGAGAAATCTATACATGTTGATATCACTTGGTATTGCTATATGTGTTTTCAAATATTTAGAAGAAAAGATTTTCATGTCCACATTAAAATGAGCTATTGAGTTCAACACAGTAGATCAAACACTCTTATCTATTCTACTTCCCACAATATCACAAAAAGTAAAAGATCAGAGGAGAAGATGCTCAACATCATTAGCCATGAAGGAAGTGCTAATCAAAACCACTGTGTGAAAGCATACACACACACACACACACACACACATACACACACACACACATGGCTAGAATCAAAAAGTCTGATAATAAGTGTCACTGAGAACGAGGAGAAAGTAGAAAGCTCATACACTGCTGGTGAGAATGCAAAATGGTGCAGCCACTTGGGAGAAACATCTGGTGCTTCCTCAAAATGTTCAGCATAGAGTTACCCTATGACCCAGCAATTCCACTTCTAAGTATATGTTCGAGAGAAATGAAAACATGTGCACATAAAACTTTTAAACCAATATTCTTAGCAGTACTATTCATAGAGTCCAAAGGTGGAAATAACCCAAATGTCCATCAACTGATGAATTGGTAAATAAACATGGTATATCCTTACAATGTGGCATCTTTTGGCAATAAAAAATACTGATACATGCTACAACATGGATGAGCCTTGAAAACATCATGCTAAGCAAATGAAGCCAGTTACAGGTGACCACACATGATTCCATTCATATGAAATGTCCACATAAGGAAATCTACAGAAACAGGGTAGATTAGTAATTGCCTAGGCCTGGGGAGAGAGGGAAGAGGTGGATGATAGCCAAAGGTCATGAGGTTACTTTTTGAAGTCACGAATATTTTAACATTGACTGTGGTGATGCACATGTCTGTGAATGTAAAACATGCATGGAATTATACACTTTACATAGGAGAATTGTGTAGTACGTGAAGTATAATTTCAACAAAGCTGTTAAAATGAGTGCAGGATTTACAAAGAGTAAATACTCGGGCGGGCTGAGTGGCGAGGTGGTTAAGCGCTGGTTTGGGAAGCCAGCGGCCCCGGTTCAGTCCCACATGTGAGGGCCAGTGACACTGCCCTCAAAAAAAAATAAATAAATAAAAAGAGCAAGTACTTGAGAATGATAAGAAAGGGTGAGCATAGGACAAAAGATGTCAACATGTTTTGGGAAGATGGAAATCCATTAAGGAGTGGTGAGGGGCTGGCAGAGCAGAGGAAGTGCTGACAAAGCAATTCACAACTCCGAACCCCAGAAGACTGACAACCTGGTTGCACCTTTAAGAAATAAATCAGGGGTTCCATGCTGTAAATATCTTCAATTTATTGTTTGTTTTATATTGTATATAATTAAAAAATCTCTGGAGGGGAGGGTTGCTCTCTAGCATTTTGTAAATTCCTGTGGCAGTGTTAGATGCTCAGTGTGCAGAGGCTCCTAGGTTTCTTGTTGGCACAGAAGTCGAGACAACCATTTTCAATTTGCATTGCATACTTCTGGGGTCTGGGTGTGGTGGCGAGGGAAGCTGTGGATTTTCAAAGGCAGAAATCTCAAAGGTCAGGTAAAATTTTTTTAAAAAGTGAATGGTGCATTTTAAAAATGTATTTATTTCCCAATAAGTAAACTTGTGGAAAAGTTGTATGAATGGTAAAAACCATAAAGTGTATATCCAGGTTTATTAACTAGTATGCTGACTCATTTACCATCTCTCTCCTGTCTCTCTCTCTCTCTGTTTTTGCTTCCCATCCCACCTCCTATGTCTCTCTGTATATAAACACACACATACATGTATGAAAACTACACATACATTCCTGAATATTTGAGAATACATTTCATGCACTTTCTCCTGGATTGTTTCTTTGTATATTTCTTAGGACAAGGCACCCTGTCCTGTACACAGTACAGTGATTCCCTTTAGTCAATTTAACATTTGGCATAAGACTTTTAACTAGTATGCTATTCATATACTATTTTTGGCAATTTATTGAGTAATGTCCATTGTAACTTTTTTATAAGCCTCCATTACAGGAGCCTGTGTAGAATCGCAAATTGCATTTAGCGATCCTGGAATTTTTAATCTCCTTTATAGTGGATCAGTGTTTCAATCTTTGTTTCTCATAACAAGGCCATTTTTGGAGAATATTTTCAATATGCCATTTTTACATGCCATCTCACCTGCAAATTTCTTGGTGGATCTTATTATACTTAGACTTCAAATGATGTTTTTTAGTGTTGTGAGTCCTAGGGACCTTAGGGACAGTCAGGACCAGACTTGGCGTGAAAAAATCCAGAGAGGCAGGGATATGTGGAGGGATTTTCTGAACAGACAGACCTCTGGCAGGCACAGGAGGGTCTGGAGAGGGGCTGGCCTTGAAGTGTACCTTCCTACTGAGTGGAGACAATGGTGAAGCTGTGGAGGCTGGGGGAGAAGGTAAAGAAGGAGCTGTCATTACAAACCTTCCTCATACAGAAGGGAGAGGACAGGGTGTCTGGAACAAGACTGACTCCCTCATTGAGGAAATGCAGGCAAAGAAAGTGAGGAAATGACACAGGGCTTCACTTGAGCAGTTTCTAATCTAAATAATGAAGCTACAGGGGTTATAACTGTTAAATGATTAGCTGGCATGGAGAGATGAAACAAGTACACATACACCATCCACAAAATTACTTTATTGTTTCAAAATGTATGCAGATGCAATAGAAATTTTGGTAAATTTTAGAAAATAGATGGGGAGAATATAAAACTTTTTATGGGAGAGTAACCATATGTATGATACAAAAAAGTCAAAAGGTATTGCTAAACGTAATTACAATTGTGCTCGTTAGAATTTATGCTAAAGAGGAGCCCACTGCCTACATGATCAAAATGAGCTTGGTCCTGTGGGGTGTGGACCAGCACAGCTACAATGTAAATGTTTCATGGAAAGACAGGTTTTGGGAGAGAGAAGAAAGAGAGTACAGCAGGGTGGTGCACTGAAGGTGTGGAAGGGGCTGAAGAGCCTGAAGGGATGTTAGGAGAAAAAAGATGACTAAAGATTTTAAAATCATGGGTCCATGGGACTGCCAGGTCCTCATCTCCCCCTTTGGCATCCTTTCTGTTCCTTGCTACAAGCCACTCTTTTCTCTTATGCTTTTTGGTAAATGTGGATTCTTTGGAGGAGATGTGGGCTTGAAGGTGCTGCTGAGCATATTCTTGGCTTCATACAGGTAAAAACACAGCACGTATAAGGGGAAGCGGTAGTTGGGGACAGAGTAGAATTTGTGAGTACAAATCCATGGGCACAGCAGACTTTCAAAGAGAATGTGGGATCCAAATGGAGATCACCAGGCAGTAAAAGGATCTCAGGTATTATCTGGGTACCAGGTTGAATAAATAGAATATTTCACTGAGGTAAATAAAATATATGGTACGGTGAATGGGTGGAGATGGACTTTGGCTGAAGGGATCTAAAGAACCCTGTAGGATGGGCTGATCTGCTGCTGGGCTGGAGGACTGGGAGAAGGGATGGAGGTTCATATCCCTTGAGGCGTTCCCTCCCCAACTCTCAAGAACCTTTGGTGTCTGTGCCACAGTTCTGTGATGTGGGCCTGGAACTCTAGTCTAGAATGTGTACTCAGTGCACAACTGCCTGATGCAACAACGTCCTTCCCATGATGCACACCAACTCCTTTGCCTGAGGAGTCTCTCTGTACCTTGGCCGATTTCTTTCCATTTTTTTGTGCCTTTTCTGGTTTTAAACAAGCATTTGATATGATTCCATTTTCTCTCTTCTCTTAGCATAACAATTATTCTTCTTTAACAACTATTTTGACAGGTAAGATTCTTCCTATTCTACCTGTGTTCTCCAAGGATGACCCTTCGTCTCCTTTCAATGACTCAGCGTCATGGACTCTGAGGACGTTATTTGTTAAATACAGTTCCTCTCAGAAAACAAGAGCTCTTAGAGCAGAGGCTCATGGGAAGGCACTCCAACCCTGAGACACTTCTCAGGTTTCCTGCTTAGGCTGTTGCTAGGAATGAAGCAGTGATAGACTTGGGCAATGGGTGTTGTCCAATAGAGTGGCCATGTGAGATGTTGAGAGTCAGAATATTTATCTACTGACTTTGTTAAAGTACTTTGACATCCTGTGACTCAAACTCCTCTTTGAGATAACCTCTTTGAGACTGACAAGTATTCCTCACAGGGTGATTTTTGAGAGTCACATGAGATAAATACATATGAAAGCCCTATGTGAATGAGAAAGCAACATACATCTGAGCCTATTATTATCATGGACCATGTGATCTTGTAATCTAACACTTAAGCCTCTCCAAGTCCAATCTACCGAGGGTACCACTAAAGAACATTCTAATTAGCCTTCTAAGATCACTTTGCTTTTACCTTCATCACTCTCTTAGTGTCCTAGGTTGGAGACCTTACCACAGTGAAGTAGAAGAGTCAAGGAAGGTGCTTTCTCTTCTGCAGAGGTGACTAAACATTACCCCTTTATTTCTATAATCCTTTCTTAGCACAGTCCATGAATTTCTAGGGCCTCAGTGAAGACTGGGATAGACATGGGAGGGAAAATCCCGAGTCAGAATGTGAAAGTCTTTGGGAGAGAAATAAAAATGTACGCTGAGAAATTAAGGCAGTAGGGGGACGTGAAAAGATGGTATGCGGTGTGAGTCTCCACTTTTGTCAGACTTCTCAAGGTCCTATATACTTGTTGTGGTCCTGGCTGTAGCTTCATAACTCCTGTCTCCTGTGACTCCCTAGGCCAGCATCATGATATCATGTGCTCTTGTCAACTGTTATGCCCAGAGTCCTCATGTGAGTTGTGTAATAGCACACCTGCTGAGGTATCAGCTGCAGTCCCAGGAGACTCTGGAAGATGCTATTCCTTCTGTGTCCCCTTTGGCTTCCACAGCTCCTGTGACTGAGTCCATCATTCACTCTGTCTCCTGCCTTCTCAGTTGTCCCACCACAAGAGACTCAATTCCCACCCTTCTTCCTGAGCCTTTCCAAGCACCACCCCTAATTCCCTTTCCTGATCCAATGACCCCATAGCTGACTTTCTTTCACCTTCACCACCAGCTCACTGTCTGCCACTAAAACCATTTTCTACATTGAAATCCAAATTCCCGGTGGACCATTCCCCACACCAATCCCTTGTCTTTCCCCCTCCAGCACCACATGAACTCAGGGCATGGGTCCTGTTGTCCAGCCACAGGCCACTTTGTTTTGATTACCATATCTTCACTTGACCCTCCCTCTAACCAAGATATCAACTCCTTACCAGGTTTATAACAGACAAGGAATCCCTTTGATTCATTTGCTCATCATCACAGCCTACCATTGCTATTTCACGACCGCCAGACTGCACTTTCACTGTGACTTAATCTAAGTTGATTTACATCTTATTGAAGCCTGTTCCAGAGGACTCATTTCCACATAGTCCTGGTGCATTGTCCACTTCTGTCCCAACAATCAGAGGCACTGACCATTCAACCTGTCAAATTCAAACTTGTCCTGTTGGCTGACATATGCCAAGAACACATTCTTCCCCACATTATCACAGTCTGATATTCAGTGAAGGCATGTTTCCATCCACTTCCCAGAGACCCTTTCTCTGTGGAGACTCTGTTACAAAGCACATGGAGGCCAGTAGCCATTATTTCCTTGGACTTAACATTCAGGCACACTTGGAGAGACAAAGAAAAAATAAAATGGCTTTTCAGATTTTAGAGAAGACAAGGATAAGACACCATCTTCAAAATATTTGTGACAGGATACCAACGGATATCTTCATGAATTTTATTGCAGACACTTGTGGTACAGGATACCACAGCTCTTCAAACTGGCTGGAATATTGAAGACATACCAGAACACACTGGCCAGCAACTCTTTTATGTCAAAGCTCTGTGGGAAAACTTGCAACAGAAATATAACCAGTTCTTCTGGGGTCTTCCTTCTTTGCATAGTGAGTCCCTAGTGGCTACTCTCCTGTTTTTAGGAAGTAACTCCCAACGAGAGTCTTGCTGTGTCTTATGTAATGTTTCTGCAGAGAAAATGCAGCATCTATCATCTCCACCACCTCCTCATTTCCATGTCTTTCCCCTACTCAAGGTATGTCCTCAAATGTTGCCCTAAATCATGCCTTCATCCCAATCTATCACTCAGGGCTAGCCATAAGTCTACCTTCATTCCTGACTCACAATTCTCCCATCATCTTCTCCATTCTAGATTAGGGACTGTAGTGTGTCATCCCATAGAAACCAGAATGAGTTGATGGATTCTCATGTCTTGACTGAATATCAATTGGGAATGGCATGTGTTGCAGAAGCAACAAGGAAGTTTTTGAGGTTTAGTCCCTATTCCCCGAAGCTCTCAAGAGGCTACTTGTCCTCAAATTCCCAACCTTCCATTGGTTAGCTGATTGTCCCATGCCTGCACCATCCTTCCTGGCCATTTTCATATCACCAATGAACCACAGGAAAAACTGTAGCTCCATGTTCCAAGGAGGATAATCCCGTGCTACTGCCTCCATGCCTGTAGAAATCTAGACTCCCCAGCACTGGTAACACCTCAATGTACATTAACAGAAATATCTCAGCAGAAAAGCAGTTATGCTTACTTTTAAATCTCTGAGTTTCAGGGCCAGAGTAGCCAGGATCTATCAAGACTGAATTGAGTCTCCTAGGAAGGTCTCATGAGAGCATCTCAACAAAATTTCAGCTAAGGAAAGACATGAGGAGGACTCTTGGGAATACCCTAGGGAAGAGCCCAGAAGCCAGCCTGCAAAAGAGCCTCAGAATGCTACCTAGTGAAGGGTCTGAGGGTTGCACCAGACACAAAAAGTAACTGTGTGGCACTGAAGGAGTTACATAAGAAAGGACTTATTAACTATATCAGTGAATGACATAAACCAAAATCAAGAGAAAAGCATATTTAGATTACAGCTAAGCAAGCAATTTTGGCAGACCACTATGCATGGGATCCTTATAGGCATGTGCCATTCATGGCTGGCTGAGGACAATATATTGTCTCCTTCTGGGAGTGTCCAGACCAATATGGAAACCACAAATTTATAAAACACAATGATAACTCCTCCATTGACACCAATGGACAGATCCTCCAGACAGAAATCAACACGGAAACAGTGGCCTTAAATGACACATTAGACCAGTTGGACTTAATCAATATTTTTAGAGCATTTCATCCCAAAGGAGCAGAATATACATTCTTCTCAAGTGCACATGGAACATTTTCCAAGATAGACCACAAGTTAGGCAACAAAATAAGAGTCAGTAAATTTAAGAAGACTGAAATCAAACCAAGTGTCTTCTCTGACCTCAGTGCCATGAAATTAGAAATCAATTACAAGAAGAAAACCAGAAAACACAACACATAAAAGACCCAGAATAGCAACAGCAATCTTGAGAAATAAGAACAAAATTGGAGGTATCACAATATCTGATATCAAACTATACTACAAGACTAGAGTAATCAAAACAGCATGATACTGGCATAAAAACAGACATATAGATCAGTGGAATAGAACAGAGAGACCAGAAATAAACCCATGCCTGTATGGTCAATTAATCTATGATAAAGGAGGCAAGAGTATACAATGGGGTAAAGACAGTGTATTCAACAATTGGTGTTGCAAAAATTGGACAGATAAATGGAAAATAATAAAATTAGACCACCTTCTTACACCATATGCAAGAATAAACTCAAAATGGATTAAAGGCTTAAATGTAAGCCACAAAATCAGAAAAATCCTACAAGAAAACACAGGCAGTCTCTGACATTGCTCTTACTAATATTTTTTCTGATATGTTGCTTTGGGCAAGGGAAACAAAAGAAAAAATAAACAAATGGGACTACATTTAACTAAAAAGTTTTTGTACAGCAAAGGAAACCTTCAACAAAACAAAATGACAACTTACTGAATGGGAGAAGATATTTGCCAATGATTCACCTGATAAGGGGTTAATATCTAAATTTATAAAGAACTCACAAAACAGCCAAAAACCTTACAACCCAGTTAAACAATGGGCAGAGGACCTGAATAGACATTTCTCCAAAGAGGATATACAGATGGTCAATAGACATATAAAGAGATGCTCAATGTCATTAATCATCAGAAAAATGCAAATTAAAAGCACAATGAGATATTATCTCAAACCTGTCAGAGTGGCTATCATCAATAAATCAAAAAACAGCAGGTGCTGGGGAGGATGTGGAGAAAAGGGAACCCTTGCACATTGTTAGTGGGATTGCAAATTGGTGCAGCCACTATGGAAAACAGTATGGAGGTTTGTCAAAAAATTGAAACTAGAACTACCTTATGAGCTAGAAATTCCACTTCTAGGTATTTACCTGAAGAAATCCAAAACACTAATTTGAAAAGATATATGCACCCTTATGTTCATTGCAGCATTGTTTACAAGAGTCAATATATGGAAACAACCTAAGTGCCCATCAATGGATGACTAGATAAAGAAGAAGTGGTACATATATACAATGGAGTATTACTCCGCCATTAAAAAAAAACAAAAATCCTGGAAATTTACCATTTGCAACAACATGGATGGACCTGGAAGGTATTATTCTAAGTGAAAAAAGTCAGACATCAGAGACATAAAATACCATATGATCTCACTTATGTGTGGAATCTAAAGAACAAAATAAATGAACACACAAAACAGAAACTCATAGACACAGAGAACAAACTGATGATTGATAGATGAAAGGAGACTTGGGGACAGTGTCAAAGGTGAAGGGGTTAAGAAGTACAAATTGATAGTAACAGAATAATCATGAGAATGTAAACTAAAGTATAGGGAATAGTCAATAATATGTTAATAACTATATATAGTGCCAGGTGGGTACTATATTGGTCAGGGGATCACTTCTTAAATTATATAAATATCTAACCACTATGCTATATACACCTGAAATTAACATAAAATAATATTGAATGTCAACTGTAATGAAAAATTTTAAAAAGGGAGGAAAGGGTGAATAAGAGGTTCAAGTTTCCAGGTATAAAACAAATAAGTCATGGGGATGTAGTGTACAGCATAGGGAATATAGTTAGTAATATTGTGATAGCATAGTACAGTGTCAGAGGGTTGCTGGACTTATAATGGTGATGACTTATAATGGTTGAATAACTATGGTGTATATTTGAAACTAATATAATATTGTATGTTAGCCATATATATATATATATATATATATATATATAAATTTTTTTAATTTTTAAAAATTTTTTTTAGCTGAGCCATCCTGCTACCTGTTGGCAGCTTAGCAGCTGCTCAGCTTGGACTGGGAGTCAAACTGCTGTTGCTCAGAGCTCAGCTCTTACTCTTGAGCGAGCTCTTAACCAACTGAGCCACTCTGCTGGCCCTATGTTAGCTGTATTTTAATAAAAATCTTAAAAGAACCACAATGCTATGAAGACATTGGTTTATGCTAATAAAATATCATAATTTTAAAAAAGAAATGTAATAATGAGCATGTTTAGTCTCCTCAGGACACAAGGTGTTTCCTCATTAATTAAACATGGCAGAAGACCACAAAGAAAGAACAGGTTGGCATGAAGGTGAATAAGGTGTGATAAAAGGGGAGAGAGGTGAGAAAAAGAGGGATTTTATATATCTCATAAGTGTAAAAAGGCCAAATTGGAAGAAAAGTACAGCATATTCAGGTAAAAATCAATGAAAATAAATTCACACCTTTAAATATCCTGTAAATGAGAAGAAATTAACACCATGAACATATTTTCGATTAAAAACACCAAAATGGTAAAGAGAAAAATTCTAAAAGCATCAAGTCAAAATAACTCCTGTTTACAAAGAATAAAAGAATACTCATAGTTCACCTTTGTAACTTTTTTTCACATATTCACTGGCAATTTGTTTTTCCTCTTTTGTGAATCACTGGTTAGTATTATTTACTCTTTTTAAAATTAAAGAAATAGTTATATAACTGATTCATAAATGTTGGTTCTTATCTTAAAACTCAAACCATACATAAATATATATAAAAAAAATGTCTCTTATATCTGTCAATCTTCATCACAATTCCTATGAGCAAAGTTGGCCACTTTCAACAAATGCAGTGGAGCACTGCTTATTCTTTTGAATTAACCCCTGGAAATGTAAATTATTAAATAAATCCATTAACTATCAGCAGTTTGCACAAAAAATTTTAGTGCAAAGTTATTTACAAAAGTGAAACATTGAAATTCCTAACAATAGGGTCATGAAACAATATTATGAAATGTGTGTCACTTTAGCCTGCATTACCTCAGGGTTTAAAATTTGGTCATATGGGCTCCATCTTTATCTTGTTCATGCCCACACCTGTTAATGGGAAAACAGGAGATGGTTGATGAAGAACAGGATTCTTGAAATTGAAATACGTAGTTGTCACATTTTTGGTAATGGGGCAAGGTCTAAGATAATGACCATGGGAGTGAGTATGTGAGTTGAGATCCTTACACAAGAATTCAGGGAACTATGAGACCTATACTTTGGAAGGATCTATGACTGAGAAATTTGGCAGGGACAGCATTGAAGAGACTGACTGAGCCAGCTGTTAAATTCAAGAAATGACAGAGCACTGTAAATGATGCAATGAGGAGGCCACTCAGGTAATCCCTTCCAGTAGAGTGAAGAAGGGAGAATGATGTTGAAGTGGCAATGTTGAGCAGAGAGAACTCCTTTTCCTCCAGGCTGAGCAGTATATGAAGCAGTTTCAAGAGGAGACAGCCACCACCTGAGAGAGTTGCCAGGGAACAAGTGTCCTCAGGGGAGAATCTAGTTTTGTTAGAGCAGGAAGGGAAAGGAAGAGGTTAAATGTATAAGAGGTTTTTATGTTGAATGACTGTGAGTTCTAAGCATAACAGGAAGGTTCAAGCATTGGGAAGGGGTGAAATATGGATAAGAGGAGGGATGCTCATATATGTTATGGAGTCTGGGAGATGAGGGATAACCTGGTGTGCTTTCTGTAGCAACTGAAGTAAATCAACATGAGCATACCATAATATGATTGATCTTAATCATCTCAAGGGAAAGAGTGAAGGAGAGTGGTGAGTACCAGGGTTGGAGGTAGGAGGGGAGAGGGTGGTAAGGCTCTCACAGAAATATGGAGCCCTCCTTTACTCCTACTGAGGAGACCAGAGGAAGGGACATCTTGTCAGTACATAGCTGTTGCGGGGGATGAGCCTCCAAGAGTCCAGGGGTTCCCTCATGTGGAGACGGCGTCTGCGAGGGAAAAGAAGGGAGTGGAGACACCGGGGGAGTTTCAGAGAAGTGTCACACTTTATTGTTTCAGCAAGTCTCCTTTTATATGTACTCTGGACCATTACCTCAATTACAAGTTAACTTCCACATAGTTTTGATGTATTTTTCTTCTTTAGGACTTCTACAGTCTTTACTTCCTTGTAATAATTCTCCCCAGGGCACACTGTGACCTTTTCTATGTTTAAGGATAATCTCATCTATGATAATCTCTTTGTGACCCAGACTCAGTTTCTACATATCACCTAAAGAATGGTTACCATGACTACCTAGTTCCAAATTCCAGCAGTAAGACTCACAGGGCATATACTTGAGCTATTAGTATCCGTTTCTTAGTCAAAGCTTCAGTGTCTGTTGCTACAACAACTACAAGGCAAAAGAATCCAATTAAGGCAGTTGATTAACATAGCTCATGGTCAGCAAGTCCTCTCTTATCGGAACTCTCATGGCCTGGAGACTTTTCACTGTGATTATCTTAGGCAAGCGAGCTTAACGGATTGATGTTATTATCAGTTTCTCATAGCCAGGCTTTTTGGCTTATGTGGCTAGGGGTCTGAGCCTCTGTTTCCAAGGGGCTTGAGTCCCCTATTTCTCAGTCCTGGGGTCCCCACAGAACTACTGCCTGGCTTGGGTTGTCTCCTCTCTTTTCTAGGAGATCTTACCCATCGTTGGCTGTGTAGTTATCTCATTGGGGTACCACAGGAGCTTGCCATAAATGCAGTGAGAGTACTGTCTCCTATAGGATCCGATGTAGAGGAAAGGCACATGGGTTCATAGAGGCAAGAGATATTACATGACCAACCAAAAGGCAGCACCCTAAACATCCAGTGCTGAGCCTGGATCTTTACTTCAATTTGGCTGCGGGGGACCAGCCTCCGCTGACCAGGGTTTCCCTCAGGTGGAGATGGCATCGGTGAGGGAGGAAAAGAAGGGAGACAGTGGAGACACCGGGGGAGTTAAAGAGAAAAAAGTGTCACCCTTTATTGCCAGAGCATGTTCATTTTATAGGGATACTTGACCATTGCCTCAATCCCATGAGTTTGGTGGTTTCTAGTTCCCAGGATTTACTCAGTCTTTACTTATCTCTACATATCACCTAAAGAGTGGTTGCCATGACTACCTAGCCATTATCCCAAATTCCAGCAGCTAAACTCACAGGGCTATACTAAAAGGACTAGCAACATTCTCCACAACTAGACTGAAGAACAAGAAGACGGCAACTTATCTGTTCCCCTTCCCCGATTCCCCAACGCTGTTCCCCTCCACCAATTCCCCAATAAAATCTTTAAAAAAAAAATAAAAAATAAATAAATAAATAAATAAATAAATAAAAGGACTAGGAGTGGCTGTGTTTAGGGTAACACCATCTAAAATCTATTCCTATGTAAATACAATACTTAACATCTTTTGTCCTAGGAGGGCTACATCTGTTTCTCAGTCAAAGCTTCGGTATCTGTTAAAGAATTTAAACAAAGTTGTTAACATACCCTATGGTCAGCAAGTCACCTCCTATCAGAACTCTCATGGCCTGAAGACTTTTAATCTTTAAGAAGACTATTCACAGCAGGGCCCTTAGGCCACAGGCAGGCTTCTTGGCCTGTTGTCAGAGGTCTGTGCCTCAGTTTCCAAGGGGTTTGAGTCCCCAATATCTCAGTTCAGGGGTCCCCTCGGGTTGTAGCCTGTTTTAGGGAGTTTCCTTCTCTTTAGGAAATCTTGCCCCGTCGCTGGCTTACACAACCAGCTATCATCAGGGTACCACAAGAACTTGTCACAAATGCAGTGAATATATTGTCTCCTATAGGAGGAAAGGCACATGGGTTCATAGAGGCAGGAGACATTACATGACCAACCCTAAGGCAGCACTCCTAATATCCAGTGCTGAGCAGGGCAATGTGACCTTGTCAGATGTTGGCTCCCGGCATTTGGCCTTGTCAAACACTGGGGGGCTGTCGGCTCCCAACAAGCTGTCTCTTTGGATGCAACTCAAGTGTAATCCAGTTAACAGAGAGATTTAGAACTCTGATTTAACCATAAGACAGCTAGAGATTCCAGGTTGTTATTTATAGAATACCTTATATTCCATACTTTCTTATACCTAGATTCTTATTTAATAGTTGTAGGAAATATTGGGGAGTCTAATATCACTTAAATGTTTGGAGTTAGACAACCTAAGAACAACAAGGCTGGGTCTGCATGACAGTCACTGTGAATACATGGAGTGGGTTTAGAAAGAAAATGGGAAGATGCTATTCTGCCTCCCTGAAAGAAATGTAAACAAATAAAAGGTGGTTAGTGAGATAAACAGCACTTTTGTAATCTTACTTGATTTGAGCAGATTAAACTGGGTTTAACGCTTTCTAGTATATGTGGCTTGCAGTGGCTGGAGTTCAGGTTTGAGGGAAGTCCAAGAGATAGCTACTTAGATGGCCAGCTCATAGAGGAAACCAAAAGCCAACAATAAGGAGAATATGCAAATTCTTAGAGTAGTTTTAATGCAACTAACTTTTGAAGACTTTTTAAAAACAGGTTTTAAACACATCTGTTTATGGATATAGCATATACAGGACAAAGCCTTAAATAAGATTTTTTTGTGTGTGTTTAAAATTAAATGAACAGTATAATTTTTACAAATAAGTTAAAAGCCAATAAAACCAATGTGATTGCATTAAAGTTCTGAAAGTTGGGCCTGGCAGAAATAGTTTAGAGGGGGAGGAGAAAATATCCCTTCAATCATCGCTCAAATTCCAAAAATATGAGAAGACAAAGAAGTGGAGATGGAGGTCAAAACATAATAATTATTATCAACAAACTGTGAAGGAAGATGTAATGGAGTATGAGATGCAAATGGCTTGTCCCCAATTATTGGGCTCCAAAATTCATAAAGCTTACTAACCCAGTAAGGGAGTAAAGGTAGAGCTTGTAAAATTTAGGTAGGGGGAACAGAGAATACCTACACCTTGAGGCCAACTCACCCCAAAACAGACTAAAGGAAAGTGCAGTGCTTCTCCTTTTCCATATTAAAATATTATGAATGCCTTTTTTTACATCCCAGAACCTGCAGACTGGGATGTCTCCCTTTGAAATGTTTCAGTTATCTATTGCAGTGTAATTATCCCAAAATTAAGTGGCTAAACGCAAAACATTTTATTCGATCTCAGGATTCTATGGGTCACATCTAGGTGGGGCTCAGCTTTGAAATTCTTCTGCTTCCTATGGTGTTGATTGGGGTCATTCAGTGGTGTTGAGCTTAGAAACACTGAACAAGGACATTCAGCTTTGGGCTTGGCTATTGCCAATGCCAATAATGGGAGTCAGCAGATCAGTAAGAAACACGTATGCTGCAATGGTGTCTAACACCTTACAAGGAACTTCAAAGCTTAATGCTGTTGCTTCCGGGCTTCCTTCCAAATGTTATTCCTAACACGGTTACCCTGACTTATAGAGAAGAGAATTCTGGGAAATGTAGCTCGAGTTTAACTAAGTTGACATGCTACAAAATCACTGAAAATGGTTATAATTCCTTAGAAATATATTAATTCACCACCAAGTCTCTGATGTATCTCAACTTTTAAAGAGTTCAAAGAGTTAATAGGATGTTCACAAATATCACAGCATTGATGCAACCCCCAGAAAATTTTTAAAATTTCCATTCATGTGGGCTGTGATTTCAGAACCCACTACTTAGCAGTGCTAATGTCTATTGCAAGAGGCTTAGTTGTAAATAAATGAAGATGGGTAGATGGAAAGATAGATAGAATACCCTGGTTTCAGTTCTGACAGAATGTTAGTACTACTCATTTAACACCGGGGCAGTCAATTCTCATTGTATAGGTACATAAATTATAAACTTATTTAGAGATGTCTCCTGGTAGGATTATTTTAGTACAAGTGTTTACCATATTGCTGGGAAAGATACACCTAGACATACTCTCTTCTTTTTCCAAGAATAGCAATTGAAACATCGTCACATTATAGCCTGCCTGTCTGCCTTCATGCACCTCTCCATAAAGACAGATCATAACTTCAATATTATGCTTACTGTATATATCCCTGTTTGGCACCAGGATGGCTGGCTAGTCAGTGACTGATAAGATCCCATGAGAGGGACAACCCAAGCCAGACACGGTCACGTGGGTGCCTGTGGGTGCGCGTGGGTGCCTCTGGGTGCCTGTGGATGCCAGTGGGTACCAGTGGGTACCAACAGAAGGAATCACGAGTTGACAGAAATAGGGCATGAACCCATTGCTTCAGGGTCTGGAAACCTGCCTGTGAAATGACCTATTGATATGATAATGTCTCTCCTCTTTGCATTATTATCAGTAAGCCTTGGAGAAGGAGTTCTGTCTCTTAAGAGGTGCATGCCAATAACCTTATGGGATCTCCGGTAATGGCTGCTTGCAAGTGTGGATGATTTGGCCTTGAGCTATGTTTTTGGGTGTGAGACACACAGACCTCGGAAGCTACGTTGAAGCTACCTTGACCCTACATTGACCCTTGCTTATATGTAGGATAATAAAAGGAACAGTCAGGCCCGATTCGGGGCTCCAGTCCACAAGGCTGGGGTCCCCTGGCCCCGAACTGTTTTCTCTATTTTGTGTCTGTCTTTCTTTTTCCCTTAACCTTTCGCCATCCCTTCCCTATACTCACCTAGCCCAGTCATGCAGGACGCGACAAAACATGGCTAATGTCTTACAAAGAGTGGGCATTTGAAAAGCTGGAAGCCTTTCTTTGAAATCTGGAAAATCCTCTTTATTTTCATTTCCTGGACCTTCCTTCCTGAGTTGAAGGAGAGCTTTATTAAGCAAGGTGAGTTCTACATGTAGGAAGGTATTTTTATTCTTGTTGCTTCTATCTTTTCTCAGAGTATTGCTTAGACGTACAAAACTTCCTGCTTTCGCATTTGTTTCAGCTAAAAAACTTCCTCCACAGATTTCACAGCTGAAGCTGCTGTTGATGTTTCTGGTGTCCGTGTATCTACCAGCCTACAGAGGACAGATAATACTGTCACAAGCTGCTTAATACAATCTCTCCTTCACTTTTGAAATCCAGAACTTTCATATACATGTTCATTTAAGACACAATTGATATCTGCATGTCCATCTATGATAACTACAAGTGGAACAATTAAGTTAGACAGTCCACCGTGTAAACACATGGTGGAAAGTTTGCAAACTTAATTGTCCAACCTCATATATCAGCTTGATTCTCTCTCTAATAACATTAATGCTTCCTGCTCTTGAGCTGGAGGTAATGTTATACGAATTCCAGATTAGCCTCTTCCTGGTTTCTGGATGCTAGAGGAGCATGCCACTGGAGATCTTTCCCTGGGGAAACACTTCTCTAACATAAAAATAAATGTTCAAATACTAAAGGATGTTTATCTCTTTTTAGGTATTCTTTGCCAATATTACTGAAAATAGGATTGACAGATTTTTGTTATTGGATAGGAATTTGTAGAAAAAAAATTGTTTACATTTTACAAGAGCTGTCAATTGAACAAAGATGAGAGGAGAAAAAAGAAAAGAAAAAAGAGCAATATTAGATTGTTTACATTCCCTTATTATTTCTAATGATACATTCACATAAATGTTCAAAAATATTGATACTGTTTTATCCTCTTCACCCTGAATAGGGACTATTTAAAATTGGTTTGATTCATAAAAATGAAAATTACATTGACACAAGAGGGCAGCATTTTCATATATATTTTTGAAATAAATTTTCAGGACTTCAAATAATTCTGTAGACATTTTAGTTAAATTAGAAAACAGGGAAGATGAATCCAAAGCAAAATTAACCCTTAAAGGTGATTATTTTACCAGGTACCTTATTAAATTATTGGTAAGTAGTTCCTGAGTTTAAACTATTTTACATCAATAAAATAAAACAAACAGAAAAACAAACTTAACTGAAATAAAAATTTTATTCATTTAAGTGTTTTATGGAGATGCCAAAGTGTATGGACAGAATACCTTATATTTTGAAGCTAAAGTAATTAAAACAATGTAGTACTGTTGAAAAGAGAGGTAGTTCAATGAAATAGAATGAAAGGTACAGAAACAAAAACAACTAAGAGTTTATTATATGATAGAGGAGTCATTTTAACTAAAGATTTGGAGAATAAATAAGGTTCAATCTTTAACTTATATCACACAATAACATTAATTCTAGGTAGACACTTAAATGCTAAATATGAAATAAAATGCCATATGAAAAACTGGAAATAATCACATAATTTAATAATGAAGAAGCCTTCCTGAGAATGTAATGCAATGCAGGTACCACAAATGAGAAAATGACAGATTTGAGTACAAACTAAATTGTTCAGCTCAAAGATACCTAATGAAAAGTGAAAGCAAATGACAAACATTTGTATATACAAATATATTGTGTATGTGAAACAATTATAAATGCCAATGGTTAATATTCCTTCCATTAAGGACCCCTTAAAAATAATTTTAAAAATATGATCCCCCAATAGAAAAAAATTGACAAAGAACTTGATTCACCTAGACCAAAAAGTGATCAATAAATAAGAAAAAAGGATCATACGTTTCCTCATAAATTTCATTTATAATGATAATATATATTAAAAAAATTAAACAAAATAATATACTTGGCATACTAGATTAGTGATTGCAATTATAAAAGAAATTAAATATCAAATGAGGGTAAAGTTGTTGGAAAATGAGCTGTCTCATATGGTCTTGGACTCTATGACTGTGTTCCCCTAAAATTCATATATTGAAATCCTACCCTTTAATATGATGGTATTAGGTGGGGCCTTTGAAAGGCAATTGGAATTAGGCGAGGTCATGAGGGTGGATCCCTCATAAATGGGATTAGTGCCCTTATAAGAGTCTAGAGAGCTTGTTTTCCATCTCTGCTCTCTGCCATGTGAAGATATAATGAGAAGTTGGCTTTCTACAGCCTGGAAGAGGGTTCTCATCAGAACTCGACCATGCTGGCATTCTGCTCTGGGACATCCAGCCTCCAGAGCCGTGAGGAATACATTTATTTTGTTTATAAGCCACTAAGTCTACGGTATTTTGTTTTAGCATCCTGAACTGACTAAAGCACATATACTGCTGATAGGAATGCAAATTACCATAATCTTTCCGAAAAGAACACTAAAAGAAGTGACCTACCTTAAGTAACAGATCAGAAGTGACAGATCTCAGATTTTAATAGCGATCACTATGAGTTTGACCTGTGAATTTCACTTTACAATAAATGCTTGGATTTAAGGAGTATATTGCTTAGAATCTAAATCAAAGATCTAAGCAAAAAGAGGGATTTTTTTTTTTGTAAAACTACAGAGAATTAGGTGTTGAACCAAGGTTTCAAATGCCTTTAATATTCTCTTCTGTTTTTGCTTTTCTCTGCATATCTATATTCGATTCTGTAAAGGATGTCATCTGATTTTTTTTATCCTCAAGATGAAAAACAGCAAAAGACATCTCCTGAATTTACATTTTCTGAAGACAGCCACTCTTTTTTTTTTTTTTCCCCCTTCAGAAGAGACCATTATTGAACCTACTTACATTGGGTGTCAACTCCAACCAAGCACTTTTGGCCAGAAGTGGGAGGCAGCAAGGAAGAGGCTGCGATTGGTTTGACTTGGGTTTTGTACATTTAGTTGCTTCAAGCATCTGTGACTAAGGAAACAGTGTTCTTAATCGAAATGGCTGTTATAATGTGGATTGTGGTGAGGGGAAAATTGGTCTTTAAATGAGATTATTAAATGTGAGGCAATCTACAACAGGTGTTCAGATAAAATCAGGTTTCTGAACTTCAAAATGGAGGACAAGATTCTTCATAGACTTTTGTATTGAATTGTAAGGCCTCTTGTCAGTCAGGGAACTAGCCACTCTCTGGGCAACAACCCTGCTTTATATTGTACCTTTCTTTCCAATTTCAATATAGTGTATATGAGTATACCTCAATTTCAGGTTTATTTAAGCAAGTGACATAAAAATTTCACCAAGCAAAAACAAAAAATGAAGTATTTAAAATTCATTAAAAATGTGGCATTTCATTGTCATTTATCTTTGTAGGAGGTGGTTTCATTGCATTTAAAACTTCTTTTAAATTCTGTGGGTTTTTTTGCTACTGTTGCCTCACTTCTTCTTTTTTTTTTTTTTTTTTTGAGGGCAGTGTCACTGGCCCTCATATGTGGGACCCAAACCGGGGCTGCTGGCTTCCCAAGCCAGCGCTTAACCACCGCGCCACTCGGTCAGCCCCTGATGCCTCACTTCTTAACACACACACACACACACACACACACACACACACACACACACACACTCTATAGTATTTCTTTTAAAATCTCTCTTCTTCACTTTTCCTAAGTGGTGCATATTATATGGAGAAAAGATGATTATAACTTGGGGAAATAGGAACTAAAATAAGATGATTAGGTGATCAAAGGAAAAAACAATGGTTTTGTCATTAAATGGTTCTCTTACACAGAATATTGTAGGAAAGCCTCCATTTAATTTACCCAAAGTAAATTTAATATGTTTGACATTTATACTAAGTCATACTCTTTACACAGGGTCTCATTTTCAGTCATATTAATTGACATATATTGATGATAGAAATGAAATTACCATAATCTTTCTGAAGAGAAAAACCTAAACAAGAATTATAAGCAACTTACCCTCAGTAATAAGTTTATATCTAGGAGGTTTATATCTAGAAGTGATAATGAAACCAACTCTAGCAAGAGGTAATTATGATATCTATTATACCAATTTCCATTCAAAATACTGTCTAGTTATTATAGATCCTTCAAACAAAGCTTTAGTACCAACAGTGTGTTAATATATTTGGAGCACTGGACTTATATTCTAACTTTTCTCTGATAAATATTTTTGGACAACTGAACTCAGCTTCTTCATTTGTAGGTGCTTTTCTCAATTCTAATTTTTGGCATGTAGTAGCCTGAAAAAATAGTAGTAGTTGTGATTATTAACCTTTTACAGTTTCAGTCCCTTATTCATCCATCCATCCATCCATCCATCCATCCATCCATCCATCCATCCATCCCTACTCCCCAAATCAAGAACATCTCCAGCAATAAACAAAGCCAGTTTGATTAATGTTCTTTTTTTTTTTTTTTAACTATTGCTTGAAAATGTAGCTCTTTGAAGCAGTTCAGTGAATTTATCTTCAGTGTTCTTCAGAAAAGTACATTATGGTGTCGGGCATAATCCTTTCATAAGGTTCCCAATTACTTCTGGGGTAGAGAGAATCAGAATGATTGTCTTAGTACTACTTTGATGGGGGACAAGGATGGAAGAAGCTGTTGTGTGGGCAGCTGGATAATCTGAGGGTAGAAGGTGGAGGTGGTACCAGTTTCTGAGACAGACAGACCTGAGATTTTCATCAAAGTAATGGCTTGTAACTGCCTCTCTCTCGTTTTCACAGCACCCCACAGGCTGATGTTTTGGAGTTTCTTATTTTCTGAATATGGCATTTATTTATTCAGATTCTTCCTGAGTGCACATTTTCTGAGGGAGGAAGTTGGGGCAAATGGCTGTTCTGTTTTGCAGTTTAAAAATATTGTGACATGGCCCTGAGATTTGCCACTACGCTAGGGGTGAGGTTTGAGGTTCAGATTTTAATTGAATTTTAAAGCAATATAATTACTAATTTAAGAATCTCCTGTTAAAGAAACATGCCAAATTTTTTCAGACCAAAGTATTATACAGGCATCTGAATAATTAAAACAATATGGTACATATCTAGACATGCATACAGAAACATATGTTAGTTGAACCAAAATGCCTTAGCTCATATTAAATACAGTTTAAGGGTTACTGAATTTTTACCATTTAGAAAAGATATTGTTGTCAAAATATAGTATGAACTTCCTTACATAAACAGGCAAGTATACTTGCTGTTAAAGGGACCAACAAATCCACCAGAATGGTATGAGGGTTACTTTAAACAGAAAACATTGGAATAAACAGCAGCCTCAGAAAGAAACCTTATTAACGTTCCTTTACTGGCTTTAGCAGAGCCATACACCCCAGTCTGAAGGACTTCCTGTTTGGGAAAAGAATGATCTTAGCAGTGAGATGTTAAGAGTTCAGCCGCCATAAACCACCCTTTGGGGGAGCTAGCAGCCAGGAAGCAGGCTGACCATCAGCACCTGAATGAAATATTGTGTAAACGAGCCCAGTAGAGCCTTCCATATTGTCTCACTGAAGCTTTAAAGCCCCCCTGCTTTAGTTAAGTTGGTATATCAACCATTATTCTTGGCAATTTGAGGAGCCACTCTTACAGAGTGCTCACACATATGTGTAAATTAAACTTCTCTCCTATGTGATGGTTAATTGTATGTGTCAACTTGACTGTGCCACAGGGTGCCCGGATATTTTGTCAAACTGTATTCTGGGTGTTTCTGTGAGGGTGTTTTTGAATGTTTAAATTGATTGTTTGGGTAAAGCAGATTGCCTCCCTAATGTGGGCAGGTCTCATACAATCCACTGAATAGTTGAATTGAACAAAAGGCTGACTTTTTCCTGACGAGAGCTGCTTTCCAGCTGGTATATTGTTTTTTTGTGGCCTTCAGACTGGAAGTACACCACTGACTCTCCTGGTTCCTAGACCTTCAGAGTTGAACTGGAACTATGTCATTGGCTTCTAGCTTGCCACTGCAGATCTTGGGACTTGTCAGTCTCGGTAATCACAGAAGCCAAATTCCTTATAATCAATCAGTCAACCAATTAATCAATCCCAATGTTTCTCTAGAGAATTCTAATACATCCTGTCAATCTGTCTTCAATTAATCCACAGGCCCTCACCACTTGGACATAAGTTAATAGAGGATACATTTTTCCTCCTGAGTTTTGATGAGGATCAAGTGGTCGGGACTCTCCACTTGCTGTGGAGACTGCAGCTGAGATTTTGAGACTTCTGACCAAGTCAGAGAAGGTAAGGTTTCTTACCTGTCAGACTCCTAGATCTCTGTTCAGTGTTTGGTCAAACAAGGGCAGTAAGAACCTCTCTGATTTTTCAAAAGGGTTGCCCACAATGTAGATGTACAGGAGAAAACCTTTCGGTTAAAACTTTTTGGCATTGTGATTCTTGGTTTGCATTATCCTTCCCCCGGGGTAGCATTGTGTCCATTTGTCACTGACTTTTGTGTTACTGTTTTGTATTGTGCTGTCTAAAAGCGTTGTTGATCATCAAATGAGAATCATAGGGTAAATATAGAGCCTGTAAGTCTGTTGTTTGAGCTGGCCTCATAGATGAGCGAGTTCGTGGTTCTCATTGGGTTGCTGTCTGCTTGACCAAACTTGGCCATGAGTCTTCTAAAAAACTGGATGGGTTTCTTCCATCTTCATTGTGTGTCCTGAGAGCTTGTCTTGGATCTGGAGAGATCATTCTTTTCACAGGACTCAGAATGAATTTCTCACTGTCCCATAGATGGGTTGAAGAATGGACTTCATTGGTGAAATTAGAGCAGACAAGAGAAGGCATAGTTTATCATGCTTTTATTATTCCTTAAAGAAGCTGAAGTTGTGTGCTGGTGGGTTTGTGTGCCGTTGCAGGGGTCACTGCTACCCTGAACCTGAAGACATTGGGCACAAGGGAAGTTACAGTTCTCCGGGTTTGGGATGGGGAAAGTGGGAAGCCACTTATCCCACAGGCAACTGAATTTGAGTTTAATCCTCCTGGCTGAAAGAAGTGGTGGGAAATCCTTATTTTGGCTAGCTTATCAGAATGGGTACTTGGGTCATTTTCAGAATCCTGCTCCTTGCATAATAGCTAACAATTTACTTTCCTTAGAGGTTAACTCATTTATTTTCTTAAATTATTTTATGACAGGATAGAAATTTCTTATGCTATTTTAGAGTGTGTCATTTTACTTGAAACTCCCCCAACATAAATTTTGGTTGACTATTAAATTTCTAAATGCTATCAACTGTATTTTACTTAAGTTCCTTAAATTTGCCCAATTTTATTTGCCATATTCCGATCACACTTTTCATTTTCCTACCTCTAAACTGTTCATTTTGCTGGGAAATAACCTCCTTATTCCTGATGTTTCAAAATACCACTCATTCTTCTAAATTAAAATTTAATGCAATCATCTTCATAAAATTTACTTTGTCACCTCAGGCAGAAATGGAATCGACTTCATTTGAGCCTCTCCCTGTCTGTACTCTTTATTCTGTGTAGGAGGCTGGCATCTTTCTTCAACTTAATTTCTGTTGCAAATTCCTATTCCAATGGGTGGGGGGAATAATATCTGTCAGTGAGAATATTCATTCCTTTCATCAGGACTGCATTCACTACAGGGCTGCATAATATAGGAAACACAATTGCTGGTTTGGTATAAGAAATCCTTCATGCAGGCATTCATAAATCAACTCAAAGTTGCTTATGTTGTACACAAATCTAAAGGTTTTACTTCTTATATCCTAATAAAGTACTACACAACCCAAGATTAAATGTAAAATTGAATCTGGCAAAATTCTAAAGGAAAAGATAATAGATTTTTTTCTTAATTTTTCATTTTGGAAGTCTTTCTACAAATAATAAAAATTCCAGAATCCATAAAGAAGACTGATAGATTTGACAATATATTAACTTTATGAAAATTAAATCTTCTGGTAAGAAAGCACCTCCCCCCACCACACACACAAAACAAACTGGAAAACTATTTTAAAAATATATAACAAAAATTTATTTTTTCTAAGATAAAGAGGATTTTTAAAATTAGTAAACAGAATTTTCTAAACCTTGTTGACATATTGATGCCAGTTTTATCTTCTCTTCCTCCAAAAATCTGATTAAAAAAGAGTAAGGATTTAGAAAAAAAATAATAAGCATTAAGCCACAGAGAATGAGAAAGAGACAACAGCAAAATTTTAGACATTCTTTAGGTCTTTAACAAACCAACCAACCCAATAAAAAAATCTCTCTTAATCATGTGTCTTCCTTGAGTTATAGTCCTATTTCTTCCCTCCCTTTTGACAGCAAGACATTTGAATAAGTTATCTCTTCTTGCAGTCTTTCAGTTATTTCTTCTATTCTCACTTGCAGTCACTCTGATCATGCTTTTGCCAGAATCATTTATCCAAATGGCTAATATAAAAGATCACTGCTAAATCCAAAAATCAATCCTCATTACTCATCTTACCTGACCTAGTAATACCATTTGACAAAGCTAGTCACTTCTTCCTCCTGAAAACCCTTTGTTCACTTGGATTCCCAGACTCCACACTCTGCTTGTCATTTTACTTTGCCTGCTGTTTCCTCCTCATTTCCCTAAGGTCTGAATCTTCCTAAAGTCATCCACTGTGAATACTGGCAGTACTCAGGGCAGTCCCTAGATCTCATCTCCTGTCTATCTACTTGCACTTCCTAGGTGCTCCTATGCAGTCTTAAAGCTTGAAATACCATTGATATGCCAATAATTCTAATGTTTAAGATTTCAACTGAAACCTCACCCCTGGACTCCAGACTTGTATGTTCAAACTTCTTGATGTCTCCTGTTAGCTTTCTAGTATGCAAACAATGGCATGTCCAAAATTCTGCTCCTGATCTTCCTCCAAAACTTGCTCCTCCATAGTTTCCCCCAGGTCAACAAATAATAACTTCATTCTTCTAATTACCCTAAATACCTTGGAGTCATTGTTGACTCTATTCTCTCTTTCCCAATATTGGAATACTTAGTGAATTAGCAGCTCTACCTTCAAAATTTATCCAGAATCTGACCACTTCTTACCATTTCTATTGTTAGGATAACTTCCATAGTCTTAGTATTTCTTTTCCTGTCATGCCCTTACTCCCACCTCACTGTCCCCATTCATAAAACATCACCAGTAAAAGTCAAAGTCCTAACAATGGCCTCTAAGGTCCCATTATCTTCTGATCTCATCTTTCTCTTGATCAACTTCATCCACCACTCTGGCTTCCTTCTCTGAATCCTTTGCATATGCTGTTCCCTCCATCTGGAGAGCTTTTCCCTCAGATACCCACACAGCTTATTTCCTCTCCTGCTTTGGCTTTTTAATCCCTAACAATATCCCTATATTTTTTTCCTTAGCAGTTACCAGTTATTAATATCCACTTTATACTTTATTTATCTTATTTATTCTTTCGACTAGAATGTTCTACAACAACAGGGATTTTGATCTTTTTCATTTATTGCCATAACTCAAGCCCCTTCAAGAGGATCTTCAAATATCTTTAAGAGGATGGGGTGATATTCATAAAGGCAAGCCATTTTACTTGTACCATCTTAAAACTTGGAGTCACCCCTCCAAGGAGGGGCAACAGCAGGACTGAAAATGTGAGTTCAGTTAGTGTAGAAAGATTTTGGGACTGCTAGATTCCACCGCCACCCCCCCCCCTTTTTTTTTCTGTGTATTCAGGTGGTTGGCTCCCTCCTCCTAGGATTTATTTTGAGGAAAGAAATCTCTCATGCATTCACATTGCACTCTGTGTTTACCTCTATTATGTTATGTTACCCTGAAATCACCTTTCTAACTGTCCATCTATGCCAGTAGACCATAAGTTCCTTGAATGTTGGGACCATACATTCTCAGTGATGTAGCCCCAGCACCAATGTCTGTGTTTAGAAGAATGGTATTCATTGTTAATTTGCTTAATGAATATCCCAAGCAGGAATGAGGAGAACCAGAACAAGGTCACAATAAGGAGTTAATGACCACTTAGAAGTGAAGCAAGGGAATTGTCTAGAATAACTCCCCACGTTTTGATTAGCATGCAGGAGAGTCTGGAATGTTTCCTTTATGATTAACTTGGAGGTGGGATAAAATCAATGAGGATGCTGTCAGGCTGGGAGAAGCAGCTGGGTTGAAGCTTATTTTCCTATTCAGGATATTACGATTTTTCTTATATAGAAATAGAAGCAAATACATTAATTATTAGGATTCGAATAAGTGTGTTAGACTGATCAACATTATCCATTTAAAGTATGTTTTCATTTATTAAGTTCTCCAAATAAGTTCAAGTAGTTAGCCAATTATTGTTAGATCCAGGTTCCTTGCAGTAGATATTATATAGGCTTGTTTGGCTGAATCTTTCTCAGGGCTTGTAACTCAGGAAATATGTTAGTTTGTATCCTTACATACTGGATATGTTCTTTAATTACAATGCCAGTAGCATGTGTTCCTTAATTCTTATATAACCTGTTGACGATTATAACAAGATGGTGTTGGAAGCTCAAAAGGAAAATTTACCAGGAACCAGATAATAGATCACTTGTTTTCACTTGCTAAAGAATTTTGCAGGCACATAAAAGTAACGTGCACTTTGGGCATGACTGGGAATAAAGGGACTTAGCCTACAACTGGGGCTGCATTTGATCTTGTAGAAGTCATTCTGATCAGTCAGAATAACATCACTAACAACCTCAAAAAATACTGCTTAGTGCCAACTGGAGAGGCTGTGCTCACTCAGCTTCTCTGGGCTTGATGTGTAAAGGCAGTTATTTTTCTCTGTTAAAAAAGTTTTTATCTGAACTTCTTATAGTAAAATGTAATTTTTATAGATATTAATATATTAGTTTATTTTAACCAAAATCAAACCCAGGCTATCAATTCACTTTTCTTAGTGGGAAATTAATCAATGTGAGAAAGACTTAATTCTGGTGTAACTGGCTATACTAGGATGTATGGAAAGAGAAAATGAAGCTGGAATGTAGACACTTAAAGATTTCAAAGGTGTGTTTTGCACTCATCATTTTGACCAACTTTAATTATAAGTAATTTTCCTCTTGTTTTTTTTACTGCTGATGCATTACAGAAACTCATTTAAAAAATAAATTAGTGAATATAAGAATAAAAAGATGACTGATTTTGTTCTCAACATCCAAGTTTCTGCTAGCATTTGAGGTAGAATGTGTACATTACATATTTAAAAATGGATTTTTGAGAGTGGAGAACTAAAATTATAAGCACAATACCCTTCAAGGTAATTAATTCAATAAATTTTAACTCAAAAACATGGTGTTGAGAAAATCAATAATTTAAAATTATATAGTATTGTAGATTATATTAACACTTTACGGGAAGTTTCATATTTCTAACAGTGAAAGACACTGGGGTAAATAGATGAATTTGCCTTCTGCTTGGTTCAAATTGGTTGACTTGCTGAAGTCGATATTGAGGGAATTCCTGCTTGGGATAGAAAAAAGTTGCAAGTACCTTGCCGTTCTAAGATTTTAGTTTGTGTAACAATATTTCAAGATAATTTTCTTACAAATATGCCACTTTTACTTACTAAGAGACACTTTTCAAGTACCTATTTCCTATAATGCCGATCACACTGAAATAATGTGGAGCTACAGAAAACTATAAGGTATAAGAATGGAAGAAAAGGCTGAGGTGAAATTAATGCATTTAAATATATATTATTTTTTCTATTTACATAGAAATTTATTTTTCCCTTTGGCATAATTCTAAATTGCAAAACTGTGAATTTAAAAAGAAAAAGACGTCATCTTTTTAAATTTGAATATTTAGGAACATGAAAGTATATAGATCAAGTTACATCAAGCCGAATTTAGTTTTCATGATGATCAGATGGAAATACTATAACAATTACATTTAAAACTTTACTGCATTGTATTATGTATAGCCAAAAGTTAAATTCAGTTACTCATTTTGCTAAAAACATCTTTATTATTTTCAGTAATAAAGATCTATATAGTTTTATGCAGTATGTAAAAGAAATATCCAAGAATAGCTTTTCCTATTGAATTGGGTGGGTAACTCCTAATGAAGTTACATGATTTTTTTATTAGCTTCAGTAAATATATTTCACAAATTTTAGTTTACGATGAGCTACAAAGTTAACAAAAACTGTAATAAATCAATAATTTACATGTAGTCTATCTTCTAAAAACAAATGAGGCAGAAATAGGAAACTTGATTTGTTGGTAAATAATAACATACATTAATGAAATATCATTCTATTTATTGTTCATTATCAAGCCTTAAATATGTCAAATATATTCTCTCCAACCCAGTTGGCAAAAGAGGTGGATAATAAATTCTGAAACAGCCAACTCTTTTTATGAAATACAATTAATAACTGAGAAGAGGCAGACATTCATATTTATATACAATTGTATAAAAAGGGAATGATGTCAAAACTAGCCCCAATAATCATCTTTCCTTTGGTACCACTGTCATATATTCTCATTTTATGAAATAAACCTGTAGGAGACTTAAGGCTCAGAAACATTTAGACATGAAAAATAAAATGTTAATAAAGGAAACTCAAGCTTGCTCTTCCCTCTCTTGGGAACAATGTACTTCTTAAGTATTTGCACTAGTTTCATTCAGAAAAATTCACCACTCCATATATGCAACAGTGGAGGAGAGCATGATGCTTTATCCAGAAATGCTATGTGACTTTTGACTGACAGTATAGTGCAATTTCACCATCGGTATTAAAATATAGCAACTCAAAATGTACTTCTCATTAACAATGTGTCAACAACACCATTACAAATACAAAAAGTAGAACATTATTTTTAAGTTTCTGTCATTGAAGACAATTATTCAATAACAACTCAGATGTCATATTATTATATATTTCAAAAAAGACAAGGAAGCTATGAAATTGGTCATTTAGTACAATACAGATTTTTTTTCTTTTAAGAGCATTAAGACAAATATAGATAAATTTCATTTAAATGTAATATTAATATCTCTTCTTCTTCTTATACTTTTGGAACTTTTGGCTATATTCACTTCCTTTATTGTTTTCTGTACTGCTATCACTATCACTGGTTTGTGTTTGCCTCTTTCGTTTAGTCATCTGATAAAGGTCAGGGTCACGTGGTTGTTGGTGAGTCCATTCATAGGAGCTGGGTCCAGCCTCTAGATTTGGAACATGAGTTAGTGCGGGAGACATGGATGTGTTATTAGGAAGTGGTGTTGTCATCTCACAGTAAGGAAGTTGCAGTGCTGGATTATATGCATGCCACTTCTGCGAAGAAAAGACATTCATCTGCCAAAACAATCCCTGTAAAAGTTTACAGTTTACATGCATTATACAAATAACTATGAACAAACCAAATTGTCTGTTAGTATAAGAAAGGCAGTGACTTTTCAAAGTAGGGACGTGGTAGTTTCCTTAAATGGTTAACATCCAGCTTACTGAAATTCAGATTAGTGCTGTCCTAAAGAAATATAATGCAAGCAACATATGTAGTTCTAACTCTGTAAATAGCCACAATGCAAAAATAAAAAAGAAACAAGTGCAATTAAATAATTTATTTATTTATCTCAAAATATTGTCATTTCAACATCTAACCAATATAAAATTAATGAGACATTTTACTTTCTTTTTTCATACTAAGTCTTCAAAATCTGGTGTGCATTTCATATTGATAACATAACTCAATTAGGATGGTAAATTTTCATAGAGAATACTTGCTCTTAATTCACATTACATGGAATTTACAGTTGAGAAAGTAAATACACTCAAGTTCTTTCAAATATATGTAAAAGTTTTTCAATAACTGAACTGAGTATCTGTTTTAAGTTTTAATTTAATTAAAATTAAAAACTCAGTGTCTTAGTCTCACATGTGGATAATGGCCACAGTATTGTATAGCATGGTTATCAAGTTATGATATAGAGAAATGTCTCTGTTTTTAAAATTTTTAACTCAAATTTCTAATTATTGGAAATATATTAAAGATTAATAGTAATAACATAATAGTGAGTGAATGTGACTGTGAGTGAGTGTGTGTGTGTGTGGGTGTATGTGTGCGCGTTTCTCATCAAAGATAAAAATGCTGGAAAGAACATACTGACATTTTCAGACGAGAACTGGTTGTCTACTAATATCTCACTATAACTAAGAAAAGTTTTTTCCAAAAGTTAAATTATCAATTTTCCTTGGTTACAAAAGGGAAAATGGCTATTTGAAAAATCTGAAGCTCGTATGTATGTTGAATGTTTGAAAATCCCACCCTGTGAATCAGGATACCTGTGTTACAGTCCCACATCTATCACTAACTAAGTGTACAATCTTGGGCTTGTTGATTAATATTCCTGGACCTCAATTTTATTATGTATAAAATGAGGAGTCAGAAGAAAACAATTTCCTAAGTTCCTCTTTAATAAAAAGATCATAGGTAAGATTTCTAGGCCAGAAACATATTTTTGAAAGTCTTTGTAAATCATATAGCTTTCTACAGACTTTTTGCCTTTAGTTAAAAAAAAAATTATTTTAAAAAAAAATCCATGTCCAAAAACAATATATTTGTGATTGATGTTTACATTATATAAAAATGTTTCACTAAATGAAATTATTCGATTCTAAAAAAATGTATTTTAAAATAGTTATTTAAATAACTCTCTACTCAAATTTTACTTGGACCACAGTGCATCATCACTTCTATCCACCCTTTTGTTGTTGAAGCACAGGCTATTTGCTGAGGTATATGTGGGGGATTTAAGATGACTGGATTAGAGCTGACTGCCACTGGGGGAAAGGCTCAGAGAAGTTTCTGTCTTCATCTCAGGTTTAGATGTGAGCATCAGTAAGTTTCATACAGTTTTCATATTCTACATGGTTTGTATCATATTGTATATGGAACCAAAGGCATATCAAACTTACCATCCTCTGAAAGAAAAAGTATTCTTGAGGTAAAGCTGCATTATTAGTTGGAAAGGACTGCATGGGAAAGGAAGATCTGCCCATGACTTCTTCATTTCTTAGGAGACAAAAGGAAAAGTAATAAAATGTTAAAATTCCTACCTCAAAATGTCCTTTTCTTAGAAGAAAAAGACACCTCTTTGTAATTAAAAAAAAAAAAAAGCTTCTCTAAGAGAACTCCGTTATGATTAACTTTAAACACACATACCCAAATAATCAGTTATTATACTGATAATGTAGTGACAAAGCAGTACCTTAAATCTTATTACTACTTATTGAAATCTCAATATTTAGGGTCACATTTGGCATTCTGATAGGAAATGATAAGCAGTGTTATAGTTACATAAGACAAAGAACACTTAGATACGAAGACAGCAGAGAAAGTCATTAACAATCACCAAGGGTACAGTCAATCTTTTATAGATATAAAAAGTGAAAGAAAGACATTTTCCTCGATTTATTTTTGAAGATATCTTCACTGTTTATATAAATTATACTCTTTCCTGGGCCGGCCGAGTGGCTCAGTTGATTAAGAGCTCGCTCAAGAGTGCGAGCTGAGCTCTGAGCAACGGCGGTTCGATGCCAGCCCGAGCTGAGTTGCCGTTGAGCTGCCAACAGGTGGCAGGATGGCTCAGCTAGAAAAAAAATAAAACTTAAAAAAGAATAAAAAAATAAATTATACTCTTTCCTAAGGACTGCTGATGTTAACATGAGCACATATTTGCTGATTTCTTCTACATATTAATCAAGAATCCCTAATTTAAAAACTGCAGTGTTCTAAAATTTCATTTGAAAGTGTAATGTTTTGTTCTATGGGTGTTCAATAAATTCCAAAGTTACAAATATGAGTTAGATTCTATAGCTAGTCTTCATTAGTCTCCTTGCTCTAAGGTATTCCACAATTTTTTTTTTTTTTTGAGGGCAGTGTCACTGGCCCTCATATGTGGGACCGAACCGGGGCCGCTGGCTTCCCAAGCCAGCACTTAACCAATGTGCCACTTGGCAGGCCCTAGGTATTCCACAATTTTAATGCTAATATTGTTTTCCTGAAACTAAGACCTAGCGGAAAATAAGCTGTAGCATGATTTTAGGTGCCAAAATATGGTACTTTGGCATACTGAATATTTTAAGCTGAAGGAGTTTGTGGAAAAAAGCACCCTTCTCCCTGCAACAGGTCATAAAACCCTCATATGAGGGGTGCGTGGCCTCCATCTCCTGGAGGAATCATGCTACATTACAGTTTATTCTCTGACTAGGTCTTATTTTTTTTGGGAATCATGGTACTACTAAGCCTTAGTCTAAGCCTTAGTCTAGATAGTGTACTGTGGGAAGTGTGAAATTAACGTGGGCAGGTAGAGACAGAGAAGAGGGCAGGAGAATGACAGGAAGTGGTCAGATGAAGAAGTGGAGATCCCATTTATAAATGGTGAGAGTGGTACCACAGAAGCCTGAATGATAGTATCTCTATGATTCATCACAAGATCTTGGATGTGTAAATGATTTAATATCTATAAAAAGAACATGATAAAATATAAAGAACACATATATTTTCTGTGTGTAAACAGAAATCTCTTTTACCTATTGCTGAAAATAATATGAACTTAAAAATATTTCCTGCCCTTTTCACGGTTTCAGAAAAAGAATTCCTTAATTTTATTGTATGTCTAAATGGTAATGTTTACAATTGTCCAGAATGTATAAAAATTCTTCCTGGCACAAGAGTGTGTTTATTTTCTTTACCTTCATGGAAAATAATATTTTGATTACCTGTAGCTGTGTGAATTTATCTTAACACAGCTCTCAAAACTTTGGTTAGCTGGTTCAGAAGAGTGAGAACTCCCTTTAAAATAAACAGATAATAGATTACTTCATGATACATTTTTTTTGAATTCTAACATTAAACCATAAAGAAACTCCAAACCCAAGAGGATGTGGTATTGATTAAAATTCTAAACTCATATAAGATACATGAATATGTCTTTGGCCTCCCAAGTAATATTTACAGGTTGTTTTTATGATCATAAATGACTAAATTACAATCAAAGTTTGTCCAAAGCAATGGCTCTACAAAAGAATTATATTGACATGGGACCATATAAGATACACACATTTTGTTCTACATACCTGTAAACTAAAAATGGCAAATATTCAGTTTTATTTGCCTACATGTATAAGGCATGAGTCCTTTCAACTGTACTGAAAGAAACCAATGCAGCATCACAGGATGCTATGCAGCTGGCTAGGGAAGTATCAGAACATAATATCCTGGTCCATGCTACTAACCGGTATGAGTTAACCAGACAATATGTGAAAGCACGATACAGCCTATTTTCTTTGCAAAGACATTAAAAAAAAAGAAACTGGAAGAGAAGCACTTTTCCTTTGCAACAAGGCATTATTCTGTCATTCTTAATTGTTTTTAGTATAGCAAGAAGAATACAAAACAAACAAGGGATATATAAATAACTTGAATCATTTAGGGGAGGGAGGCAACATGAGCATTGCAAGCACTGCAACATAAGCTTAAGCATTGCTTCTATTAGTCTCTCCAAGAATGAAGGGGTAGAGCAGGGGTCGGCAAACTGTGGCTCACAAGCCACATGTGGCTCTTTAGGTACATCCCATCTCAAAAGTCTGCTGAACTCTGGAAGAGCCAATCCTGTCCCTCACAACAATTTAAAAATTATTCAAGAGCCATAAATATAATTTTACAAATAAGGAAAATTTAAAGTAATATTATAAATGAAACTATGATAGTTTTATTTTCATTTCCAATTTTACTTCAGAGCCACATGTACGTAGTTTGCCGACCCCTGGGCTAGAGTATTAGTACAATGTTCTCTAATCAAAGATGATCAATTCTTGATGTGTGTGCAGGAGAAGGCCATTCATGTCATGAAGTCTTCCTCCACCACTATGAAGGATCACTCTGCAGCTGCCGTTGACCAGCTGTTCTTATTTGGGCTTAGATCCAGAGCAATATATATATCATGATTCCCCTAGGAGTAGGACTAAGTTACCCACTCTAACTGCGAAATAATAGGTATTTGATATCATACATTAGCAATGACAAGATCAGCAAGTAACCTTGCTACATGAAAGCTAGAATTGTGTGTCCCCAGTTCATTTATAACAGCCAATAGCAAATATCATAGATACTTGCTGGCTGATACTAACATAGAAAATTAAAATTTTTAATACAGAAGATACGTAATAGGGTTGGCCATGCAACTGGCAATGCTATTAATTCATTATATATAATTATGAATTAGACATGTGTTCTGAGAAAATTTAATAGAGACCATAGGGGCACTTTTTTGGTCTAATGCTATACAGAAAACAAAATGCTTACACCTCTGAGAACACCACCACCAACAGAACACACTTGAAAGATTCATCAGTGATAAGACCTACCAAATCGATACTGCACATTAATTGGTCTTCCATATAAACGAATTCCATTCAGCAAAGCTATGGCGTAAGACACAGATTCTGGGTGTTTAAAGCAGACAAATGCAAAAGACTTCGGCTTTCCGTCTTTGTCTTTGCACATAGTCACTTTGGTTAATGGTCCAGCCTATAAGAAACTTAAAAATTATTTTCTCATAAATCTATAGATTTTTTATTTTACAGTTGGATAAATCAAGTATATTCAACTTCAGACTAAAAAAAAAATCTGTTAGCAACAATATCTTAACATAGCTCTAATATAATGTACTTCCCTAACACTAAGTATTATATACTTCAACACACTTTCTTGGTATTTTTCTAGCTCATCAAGAAACATTTATGGTGTTAAGAATAGGAAATTCTAATACGTCCAAATCTTAAAAAGAAAAGTTCTGTTACTCTTCTGGTAGACTTAAAATAAAAATTTAGAGAGCATTTAAATCTAAGATCACAATACTACATGTCTCTATACGTAAGAACAGTGTATATAACTCAAAAATAAATTGAAATGACAAACCCAACGTTGGTTATAACCAAAAAAACCTGGTAATATTAAATCACAGCCAGATTTTTTTCTGTCAAGAAATGTTTTAATATAGTTAACACTTTTAAGTAGGTAAATTATTTACAATAGTGAAAAATCAGGAAGGCTCAACATCCATCTGGAAAATATTATTCTATGGTGTATTATTAAAATGGAATAAAATACCATATATTGAAAATATTCAGATTGCATCGATAGTAAAACTTAAAATTAGCAATACAAAGTAAAAAAGCAGTCAAATATTGTAAAACAAAAAGTGTTAATTACAACTAAGAAAAGATTTACATCTCCACCATGATAATAATCAGAGGAGGCACTCACAAAGATTTATAAACAGCTAAGGTTTAATGGTGAATGGCTCAGACTCTTTAATTGTATAATAATTAAAGATTGATTGCTTTGCTCCACAGGCATGGATAAATATAGTATTAAGAAACTGCTTTTAATCTAAAGAAAAATATTATTTATCATCTTTAAAATGATGCTGTATTTTAGGAGTCAGTCTTTCTCTTTTCATTCGTTGCTGTCTCAGGGACTAGTTCATCCTCCCTTCTGGTTTCAAGGAGCACTTCACCAACAAATCTATATTTCCTGCTCACGCATGCCTCTTTCATGGACCAGTCTGCTAGAGACCTCCATGTCACTGTACTTCAAACTCAACATATTTGAAAGTGAATTAATTATTTTTCCCGTCGAAATCTCTACTCCAGCATTCCTTAGTTAAAAGTAGAAAGATATTAAATCTTACTTTCTCACTTTAAAGGACAATCAGAAATTTGAAAGACACTAGTAAAAGGATAAATGTATATTAAAACCAATTTTAATCAATACTTTTCCACTCCTGATATTAAACATATGAAATCACAAATGGTCAATCTTAAATGCTTTGACAAATTCAAAGATATGTCAAAGCATTTTTAAAGATAAAATTCAATAAGAGACTTGCTTGTAGCAACAATCACATCAGCTTATAGTCTTTTTAAATCAGAATTAAACACATAAGCAGTGTTGCAGCTGTCAAGATCTGCTGGGTTTTGTTGGCTTGAAGCCTTTCCAAAAGATACCTCATTTAGCAAATCCTTTCAGAACACAGAAGGATCTAGGCAAAAATAAAAACACGCTTAGTTACCGAATCTGTTAGAAGAGATGAACATTTTGTTTATGTAGAAATCACAAAAAATCAGAATACAGTAGATCTATGGTCTTATAGATTCATACAACTGATAAGTACCTACTGACTAGAAATAATAGATGTGCATGGGGGCCTTTGTGCCTTATTTTCCCCAACTCTCCCTCCCTTTGGTTTTCGGGGCTCAACATAACCCCTCTGGAAAAAAAAGAATAAGTTTTTTCTTTTTTTTTTTAGAGTGACAACTTTCAAATGATATTGGGGGGAAAATAACTATAGGAAAAGACAAGTATTGGAGCAGATTAAAAAGAGCAAGTTTTAAAGAATGGCACATTATTCGAAGGATAAGCATAGCAGCCTTAATATCAACAATAATTTTCAAATAAGAAAAGTTTTATGTTCAGGACCGGACATGGTGGTACCAGAAGGGATTGTCTGTATCAAATTGTGTGTATCTATAATTAACAGAGAGGTGCTTTAGTTCAGAGACAAAGGTAGGGCTTTTCAAAAACTAAATAAAAAACTCCTTTCCTGGCTGGTACTCATACTTCTGGAAATTTAGCTCTGCTGTTTGTCTGCCTTGGAACGAGCCCTTATTCCGGCAAGGGGTGTCACTCTTGATTTCTCTTCCTGTTTTAGTACTAGCAATACGATTAGTAGAAGCAGCAGCAGCAAACAGCAAGTGGCAGCAGGCTCAGTTCTGTTCTACCTGCATTGGTTTATTTAATCATCACACATCATGTTGTAGATACTATTGCTCCCATTTGACCTTCGAGGAAACTGAGGTACTAAAATGTTCACTTACTTGCCTAAAGGCACACTGCGAACAGCAGAACTCACTTTTTTTTTTTTTTTTGAGAGCAGTGTCACTGGCCCTCCTATGTGGGACCCGAACCGGGGCCGCTGGCTTCCCAAGCCAGCGCTTAACCACCGTGCGACTCGGCCCGCCCAGAACTCACTCTAAATGACTTCGCTATACTGTGTATCGTGTTTTGTAGATTATCCTAAAATATGGTAATTCATTTTAAATCTCCCCTTGAAGAAAGACTAGTCTGTCTCTTAAATCTGTATGCCCCCAGTACCTTACTTAGTAGTATCTGCCACGTTATTCTGGTTAGACGAATGGCTGAAGGACAATCTCTCTTTAGCAAGTGAGACCTAGATGTGTACAAGAAATGAGTGTTTACAGGAGACGGGAGGGTTAATCCTGGAGGTCCCGGGTCTGGAAAGTTTCCGGAAGGTTTGCTGGGTATGAAATATTCATAGGGAGCTGGCCAGGAAATTCACTGCTCAGGGCCCGGATGGGGCTGCTGAAATCATCCCCGATCTCATTTATGAAACGGGAGTAAACACACCCGCCACATGAAAGGACGAGGGGGGGGCGGGGAGAAAGTAACGGATAGGGCCAGACGGGAAAATGCGTGCCGCTCGCTTTGCGGGCTTGCGGCGTGAGGGCGCTTATCGGCTGAAGGAGGGCAGTGACACAGCCGTTTCCGCTCTGGCTGGGCGCACCCGCGGCCCGGGCAGCTTTGGCGGAGCCGTCACTGCCCAACGCCAGGACTCTGCACTGGCATGGGGCTCCCCCTAGGGTATTGCACCACCCAGCTGCTCACCTGGAGACAGGTGCGCCACGGCGGAACTAAATTAAAACCAAAGCTCGCGTTAGGGCGGGAAGGGGGCAGGACTCCGGGGGTCCAGGTGGGCCCCGCCACGCCGGCGGCGCTTCAGGCTTGGCGCGCCCCGTCGCCTCCAGTGCCCCTTCCCCACCGACGGTACCTGAAGGAACAGCTCGTAAAGGATCTCCTCCCGCACACAGGCATCTAAATTCCCCACAAACACCGTTCTGTCGGCCTCCTCCTGAGCAGGGAACATCCCTGCGGTCTCTCACGGAGGACTGAGGAGGAGGGGCCGAGACCCCGCCCTCCTTCCCGGTATCACAGCGCCTCCTGGCGAGGCTCGTGGGCCGACGGCGAGAGCGCGCGCGCGCCGGGCGCCGCACGTGGCTGCGGGGCCACGCCTCCCGGCGCTCCGCGGGGACCGCCCACCGGGCCCGCCCGCGCCGATTTTGGTTGGGACCCTGTGTGAGTGAGAGTAAGAGAGATGAGTGAGAAATGGGCTTCACCCTCTTGCTTATAGAGTACCTTGCATATTTCTGGGCAGGACATTATTAATTCTGGATTTCTTCAACTAACATTTTAAATGAAATGTCTGTAGCGATCATTTAAGTTATACTGAGTTACAGAAGCTCTTAGGCTAATGGGGGAAGATGAGTTTCCAAAGAGAAAATGAATACATCATTAAGATTTTCAAATTACATTTTCTTCATAAAATTCTTTTGAAGGGATGAATTCTTTTGAAGGGACTCAACAGAGTCCTAGAATTCAAGTTGATTAACCCAGGAAGCACTTCCTGGAAAAGTCTTTGAAAATGGCTGTACTGGTTTTAGATGGACTCTAGAAGGCATTTGAACTTGAGAAAACAGCCTGTATCAAGGAATACGAAAAGGAGTATATAGCAAGTTTTGTGACTGAAGCCACAGTTCTTGAGGATTGATACTGGGCTCTTGTAGCAGGATGTAATATTTGTACCTTGTATTAGGACTGTACTTTGAATACTGCGTACCACAGTGAAGAATTGATTCTTAGTTGAGGAAGGTTTTTAAAAATCCTATAAACAATAAAGATAATTTAAAGGGGGAAAGGAAACAGAATGTCAGTACTTTGATAAATCAACTGTCAACTGTTAACTTGGATTCCTTTCTGAAAGTAAGGTATGTCTACATATTGTAGAAACGTGAAATCATTGTGTACATATCATTCAAGTAATCAAGACACCATTTGGCCTTTAGTTGGGCATGGTGATAATTCATTTTGAATTGAAGAGGCATGCTTTTAATTGGTTGGTGACCCCCCACCCCCCAAAAAAGTATCTTTTTTATTGAAGAGGGTCACATCTTTGGAACCCTGATTTCTAATTGAACTCTGACTTGGTTAATTTTGACTTTACATAAGTAATTTCACTTTTTGGAATTCAAGTTCTATTTCTTAAGAAATGGATTGGACTAATATAATTACATAATTTAATAGCTATTTTCTGCATGCTTGTTATGTGCCAGTCACTGTCTTTAATCTGAGAAATTATAGAGATCTGCCGTCCCAAAGCCTACAGGATAATGGGAGAGACAGACTTATAATACAAAATAATGTGCCAGTCATCTTCAGTTGATATATCATGAGTCTATAAATCCTGTCTCCATTTTTTCTTTGTTTCCTCTGTCATCAACATTGTTGTAGTAGGGTAGGAAGGAGGTTAAGGAAACTAGCACAATGGAGGTATACATAACAAATGTATGTCGATCAAATGAATGCATACTTACAAGTTCCTATTATGCCTGGATCTAATGATATATTTTTTTATATATTTACCTCATAAATTTTATCCAAACCAACATATTTCCTCTTTAACTGTCCCTCAGACACTGCTTACCTGGGAGATGTATCTTCAGGTTTCATTGTAAAACATACAGTGGATATATGAAGTCTGACAATTAAGTTCAAGAACTTGTTGCAATGATCTTGCCAACTTTTTTTTTTTTTTTTGATATCAGAAGGATTATTCATTATGAATTTATACCAACTGTACAAACAGTTAACCAAGTTTACTATTTGGAAGTGCTGAAAAGGCTGCATGAAAAAGTTAGACGACCTGAATTTTTTGTCAACAACTCATGGCTCTTGCATCACAACAATGCACCAGCTCATATGGCACTGTCTGTGAGGGAGTTTTTAGCCAGTAAACAAACAACTGTGTTGGAACACCCTCCCTGCTCATCTGATCTGGCCCCCAATGACTTCTCTCTTTGTCTGAAGATAAAGGAAATATTGAAAGGAAGACATTTTGATGATATTCAGGACATCAAGGGTAATACGGTGGCAGGTCTGATGGTCATTCCAGAAAAAGAGTTCCGAAATTGCTTTGAAGGGTGGACTAGGTGCTGGCATCTGTGCATATCTTCCTGAGGGGAGTACTTCGAAGGTGACCATAGTGATATTCAGCAATGAGGTATGTAGCACTTTTCTAGGATAAGTTCGCAAACTTAATTGTCCGACCTTATATGACTGTGAATGCTAAAACCTTTAATTATATTTGTAAATAATTAATAATCATATTATCTTGTTATAGTGAAATTTGCATTATTCTTTGTCTACAAATGTGTGTGATTTTGGAGTGCTTATCACATCCCCCTTTGGTATTACATAACTTTATAGTGCTTATAACTCTAAGAATACTCATTTAATTTTACAGGCTCTGAAAGTCAGCTCATGCAGTTAGCTCTGTTCAAATTTGACCTCAATATATCATTTTTCTGATGTAAGCATACCGTATTTTCTAACTCATATTGGATGAATGCATTGTAATAAACCTAGCAGAAGCTAAAAAAAATAATTCACTTTACTCTCAGCATTTACTGGACCATTAGTCACATATAAGGTTTAATGGGTTAAATGCATAGAACACTCTATAAAGAATTAGCCTTTCTTCACTCATATCAAGATGTCTTATACCCCCAACTGTATGAACACATCAAAAATGAAAATATTTATAAATATATAATATATATCATAAGTGAAACTATAAACTGTTCATATAAAATGTATTTATATATTTATATACTTGTATATAATTAATATATTTTTCTATATTTTCTATATAAATTAGAGGCCCTTCTTCCTCTTCTTTGTACAGTTGGCTGTTATTTTCTTTTGTAATTTAGCCCAGGCAGCATCTCCAGTTAGGCTTCCCTGAACTCGGCGCTCCAGATTTGCTGGCTGCCCCACTTGTGTGGTTCCATAGTTCTCTAGATATACATTTTCACGTCCTCCCCACTGTGAAATACTATAGGATAAATATATTTCAGAACCTAGGACAATCCCTGACATATCTGTGGATGTATCATAAATAGTTGTGGAAATAATATGTCCAGCAACTAAGTTATGCCTGGAAATCAGTAGATGCTTAATAAAAGTTGCATGAATGCATGAACAAATGAATGAATGAATGAATGAATGAATGGAGAAACTTGATAAAGTAATGCTAAGGGACTCTAGGGGATGCATTTTTAAAAATTAACCTCATTTTTATCTTCACTTTTTTCCTTACACTCATTTTGTCTTTAATCTAATTTTTCTAACCATATTTGTCCCAAGTAAATATAGCTTTTCTTTGGTTATATTTGTATTAGAAATTTATTTTAAAGAGATATTTTAGTATTTAAAGAAATACATAAGAAAGTAAAAATCGTTAAGTCTATCATATAAAGATAAACATTTTAGAGGGAAATCGAACTATGTCTATGCATATGTACATAAAACATATTTTAAGGAGATAAACCTTACTGTTTTTTGGCTTGCTTTTTTTCCCCTTAAACCATGCAATGGAGACTTTTTGCACCGATAAATATTGATTTATTTACATCATTCATCTTAATCCATAGTATGTGTTTAATTGGACTAATCCCCCACTGTTTGACATTTATACCATTTCCATTTTTTTGCTATTCTAAAAATGCAGAGATGAATATCCTTGCTCATGTATCTTTGTGTACATGTGTCAGCATTTCTGTAGAAAAGTATCTTGGATGTTTAACTGCTGAATCAAAGGGTAAAATCATTAGACATTTTGATGCATTGCTATTACAAATTACACAAAAGATTATGCCAGAATATATTCTAATAATGTCTCTCCCATCTCAATAAACACTACTCAATTACCTATTATAATTCCCTGTAAAGTGTCTAAAAGCATGCTTGATACATAGAGTTCAATCAATTTTATATCATCATTCTCACTATCACTTTTTTAGTATTGTTTATATTGTATGCATGTCTGTAAGTTTCTTAAAATAAATTGTTATAACCAAGGAGGACTAAATAAGTATACGAATAAATATTGTCTTAACTAAACAATAGGGATTTTATATAATATTTTGTCATTCCTGAATATTTTTCTATTAAAGCAATAGACATTAATCCAACTTTGTCACTATTGACAGTAAGTAAAAAATGTGAACACGAAATGTAATTTTATATTGTAAGGCTCTGCTATTTATTATGCTGTCTTAAAGTCCAAGTTGATATTTTCAAGATGAGCTCTTTAGAATGGTAAAGATTCATATTACACTGTCACATCAAAATCACAAAGCAAAAGGAAGATTAATGTTAAATAGGAAAGACTTTTAATTTGAGTATAAACTGGTTAAGAAGAATCTCTTTTTTTTTTTTTAAAGATTTTATTGGGGAATTGGTGGAGGGGAACAGCGTTGGGGAATCGGGGAAGGGGAACAGACAAGTTGCCGTCTTCTTGTTCTTCAGTTTTAGTTGCGGAGGATGTTGCTTCACGGTTGGTATCGTCATTGCTCTTCCCGGATGAGGCAGATCTGCCGCTGGCCTCTGGATGTCGCTCATCGCGGCTATTGGCAGCTCACGCTGGCTGCCAGCCACTCACGCTGGCTGTGGGCCACTCACTGCAGCCTATGGCAGCCCACTGCAGCAGGGGCTGCAGCCCACACCATCACCGGGGCTCGCACAGCCCAGCTCCAGGTGGAGCTGTTGTTAGCTGTAGAGGGCAGTGTCACTGGCCTTCATGTGGGATCCGAACTGGGGCCGCTGGCATCCCAAAACCAGCACTTAACCAATGCGCCACTCGGCTGGCCCAAGAAGAATCTCTTTTAACATGTATGGCAATTACATTTTCTATCTTCTCATTTTGAAATAATGTGGTTTATTTATATCTTTGTTAGAGAAGAGCAGTTGTTAAACAACTAAATTATGTGGAAGAACATAGGTTATTTTATGGTCGTCAGTCAACTTTTAATGGTGGCACTCCTTTAAAAATGAAGTGTCACATAAAGTCCCCAGAGATCAAAAAGGGTCAAAACAATGGTGAAGTTTCATCAGCAAGTAGATTTTTAAATGTATAACTCATTTTGTTTGTGGATCCTCTGAAACACCTACCCCAACTTCAGACTAGTTTCTGCTGATTGATGATTTAATTGAAACACTTCTGCTCTTAAAGTGTCTTTGGAAATTTCCAGAGACTTGAATTTCCAAAAAATAAATTTAATTTTGAACTTATAAATGCATATATTTGGAACAAGTCTCTACTTTCCTTGCCTCCTAAATTTCATTGCTGGAAGGAAAATAAGAGAAAAATTAAGTAAACATGTCAAAAGAAAACCTATAACAATTTTAAAATGTTTGTTATACTAAAAACAACATTTTTTTTTTTTTTTTCAAAATGTAGCTCTCAGGACAAGCTAGCATTCTGAATTTTAAAATAGCCACTGAGTTTGGGTTGCAAAATGACATACATGAGAAGGCTATATTTTATACTTGACAGCTTGATGAATATGGATTTCATTATTGATTTTATGGTGTATAAAGACAACTCAGTTTGTAGTCAACATGAACAGAAACCACAACTTTTTTTGACTCTTTCCATTTCTAGCATTTTCTAACATCCCATTTGCTCTAGGCTTTCAACAAATATGTTTTTCCTAACCACTTCTGAAATCCTGAGGTTAAGAGGAATAAAGAAAGATATAATTAGCTTTTTCTTTCCCTTTAATTCAACTTGTATAGTTGAATGTTTGTGACTTATTATAGAGTCTTTGACTTAAAGTCTTTGACTTAAAAATCTTTCTTACAACCACAGGCTAATTGGAAGAAAATAAACTACCTCACCTTTTCAGCAAACAGGGTGGAGCAAAAGGTCAGGGATCTTTTACATTAAAACCTACCAGACTGTGACAGTCCTATCAAAGACAAACCTTACTGAATTTCAGAATTTCTGTTTTGGTGAACCTGCGTGCTTCTTTTACTTTTATCAGATTCCAAATGAGAGTATACGTATTTCTCTGTTTGATGTATTGGGCAAGATCTGGTAAGAACTTGATAATTTGATTTGTCTTTAAAAATTGTGTATAAAATAATCAGTATAGTTTTATTGTGGGGTGGGGAATGCTATGACATGGTATGAAAAAAAATACTATGATTATGGGTACTGATGATATCAAGCAGATTATTATGAAGAAAGTTCGTGTATTTATGTATGTATGTACGTATGTATGTATGTATGTATTTATGTGCGTGTTTGGTAAATTGTATATTCTGAACTTTCTTTCCAGATACTTTGTAACTAGGAATCCTTTTATTAGACGATGTGAATAGAGAACAAATAGAATATTGAAGAGAAATTAGAATAATTCAGTAATAGAAAAATTCAGTATTTGAACATCATGATATAATAAATGTCTGTTTTCAGATTTCATTTGTTCAAATAACCCCACTTTTGAGGACAGTTTTTACATAGGTTAATTATCAATTGCAAAGAAAACAAACATATACTACAACTTTCTTTTTCTTTTTTTTTGGTCCTATTATTCTACAGTAAAATCAAAACCAAAACTGGTTTATGGTAATAAAGTAGAAGCTTCTTCTCCCTGTTTACTGGTCTATTACTGGTTTAATAAAGCTTACTAATTTTAGTAATGTACTTTACTACTTTATGGCAACAAGTAGTAGAACAAGTAGTTCTACTTTATGGTAATAAGAAAAATAACAAATTTAATATTCATGATGACTAGCTTTTTTCTAGGGATTTTGCAAAAGCAGATTCCTTTCAGTTTTAAGAAAATTTTTGAATGGATACTTAAATAACTTTAAAATATCACCTAGAAATTCCAATTATTTCTTATTTCTCTTCCATTGGATATTTGAGCTAATCTAAATTTTGGAAATGTTTGAGTTTTATATTCTGTGGAGGAAGAAACAGTGTATAGAAAGTAAGGAAATTAAAGATTTCAGTGCTTCTCAAAATCATTCTCAACCCATGTAAACTCTTATGCTTTCTTGCATTTTTTTCAAATTCCCACATGCCTAAGAAATTTTGTTGAATTTTCAGTAATTTATTTATATAAGTATGTTTATTCTCAAGTTACAGATGCTCCTCCCTTCTTTACTAGAGATCCTGATATATACCTCCTAGAGGTCACCTCTTACACATTCTACATGAAAATTGTTATATGATTATATCTGCTTTCAAAAAAAAAGAAATACTTTCTGAAAACTGAAATTCATCAGATGTTTAAAATTTTTAAAATATAATAAAAGGGGAGTAGAAAGGTAGCTGAACAAGCTATATATACATATTTATCTATATAAATATACTGGGGGTGCCAAAAAAAGTATACATATTTTAAGAAAGGAAAAAAAACTATTAAAATTGTAATACCAAAAATAAAAGATGAATACATGTCACATTTGACTTCTGCAATTACAAGAGGTGCTCAAAGTGGTTACCATCAGCGTAATTTTAATTCAGTTTTTTCCTTTCTTGAAATGTGTATATATTTTTTATATATACACCCTCTGTATATTCAAATTGCATATGTACGAGTATATATATTCTTTGTACAGTTTATGCTTCATACTAGCTGCTTACATAGCAGTTGTGGCTGTTGCTATTATTATTATAGCAAGAGTCAGCAAATAGTTCTGTAAAGGGCCAGATAGTAAATATTTTAGGCCGTGGGGGGCCTTATAATCTTTGTTGCATCTATTCAGCTCTGCCATCATAACATGAAAACAGCTGTAGACAATTTGAAAACAAATGAGTATTCTAATAAAAATTCATTCGTGGACATAAAATTTGAATACATTATAATGTTTACATGTTACAAAATATTATTATTTTAATTTTTTTCAACCGTTTGAAAATATAAAAGTCATTCTTGGTTTGCCAGTCAGATTTGGCCCACAGGCCACAGTTTGCCAACTCTTGGGTTTTAGTAAACTGGAAAAGATGTTAAAGATAGATAAACTCGTTCTCATTTCACTGTTGAAGAAAGTGAAATTTAGAAAAACAGTCATTTTTCTAAGATGATAGATCTTACAATATGTGTTATAGGATGCCTGAGAATCTTGTTTAAAATGTAGATTCTTAGCCATTGGCTAGAGGTGAAGCCCAAGACTTTGCAATTCTAGTAAACTCTCAGGTGATGCCCATGGGGTAAGCAAACCACACTTTGAGTAGTAAGAGTATAGACATTTGTAGAACCATACTGTTTGTAGGGCAATGATGTTTTCAAAACCCATGGAATTCTGAGCCCACTGCCTCAACAAATTCAACATTATTTTTCTAAATTGTATAAATGTATTTCTGATGTAACTAGTAATTTATTTCTATTGATTTACTACAATATGTCCAACAAGCATCTTTAATTTATTGTACCAAGTATCTTTAAAAAAATGAAAATATGAATTAATGTGGGATTTATGATTAAAAGACCCAGATTCCACTCATAGTGGCTTGTTATTCCAGGCCAAATCACTTAACATCCCTGAACCTCAGTTTAATCATTTTTAAATGGAAGTAACATTATAATACTATTTCACTGCATTGTGAAGCTCCAAGGAGACAACATAAATGTGTGATTGATCAATTGTAAAGCAGTATTAATAAGGTTATAATACCCCACTGTTTTCTTTGTGCGTTTTCTCTTTAATTCTCTCAGATAATTTCCAGGCATAGGGCTTCACGATGTGTGGCCCGTAGACTACCTGTATAGCAGATCTCCCGTGTTGTGTATTTAAAAATGCAGATATACCTACCAAATCAGAATCTCTGGGGATAGCCCCAGGAAACTACATTTTGAACAAACTTCCCCAGTCATTTTTTACATCCATTTTAAAATTCACGCGTAGGAATTCCTGGTGTAAAGACTTATCAGACACTTACTTTATTTTGCTTATATAGTCAGCTTCTTTTTCAATACCTTTCCAAACATTGGCACAGTTGAGTTACTGATTGAATATCTTGATTTCTTACATCATGTTAAATGAGTGTATATATTTTAAATGTGCTTTGATTGCTTCAGAAGCAGAAAAATGATACTTTTACATCTATTTTTTTTTTTTTTTTGTTAGGGCAGTTTCACTGGCCCTCATATGTGGGACCTGAACTGGGGCCACTGGCTTCCCAAGCCAGCGCTTAATCACCATGCCACTCGGCCGGCCCAATACTTTTACATCTAATATTGCGTTCTGCCCCTAGCCTTCAGGGATTTTAAAGTTCTACAGTTTCATGTCTTAACTGGCTCTATAGCCATGAAGTCCTGTCTTTGTAGCCTCATGTTCATCAGTTGTTTTGTACCTGGAATTCTGGTGGCCCCAAAATATCTTCATTCTTCTTGTTACATATGAATAATTGAACTAGTGAACTTCTGATAGAGTTGCTTAACAATTTTTTTGTTTTGTTTTGTTTTTGTTTTTGTTTTTTTGAGGGCACTGTCACTGGCCCTCATATGTGGGACCCGAACCGGGGCCACTGGCTTCCCAAACCAGCGCTTAACCACTGCGCCACTCGGCCGGCCCAGAGTTGCTTAACTATTTACATAACAACCTGTGCCATAAACATGCCCATACTTTTCAGATCTCACCCAGAAATGCTCTGTTGCTTCTCATTGTGTGACCTCAGACTGGTCATTTAATCTCATTAAACTTCACTTTCTTCATATATAAAATGAGGGAAAGGATAACATGTATAAAGCAGCACAGCATCTTACATGGAATGATTGTAAATAACCATAAACCATTATTATTGTTCTTGATGCTGTTGTTGTTGCTGTTAGCAGGTACGTTTCGTTTTCAGAAATGGGGAAAGAGAAGGAAGGAGGCTTTTTGAGATGAGTGTGGGGTTTCAGAGCATTATCAGAATAAGAGAGTTTAAATTTTTCCAGAATGTGTTAGGATTGGTAGCTTTTTATGGCTCTTAATTTTGAGGCCCCTCTGTTATTGATTTGATCAACACTGGAAGTTGCAAGACAGGGTAACTTGTCAGTGAAGATTACCAACTGTGAAAATGGCTTTGAAATCAAAGAATGTTAGAACAAGTAATAGGGATCACTTACTTCCATTCCTTCCATTTAAAGATACCAAGGCGATGAGAAGTAAAAGAATTTACTCAGAGTCACAAGAGATGCTTGAGAGAAGCTAGAGGCTCTTGGGTCTCAGCTGTCCATGTCCAGTGCACTCACTGTCCGCGCCTCTGGAGTCTGTCCATTTTGATCTGCTTAGCTTCCTCTTCGCAATCATTGTCACTATAATGGAAATATATAGTGTGACAATTAAGTTCGTGAACTTCTTGCAATGATGTTTCTAACCTTTTATGATATCAGAGGGATTATTCATTATGAATTTGTACAAACTGAACAAACACTTAACCAAGTTTACTATTTGGAAGTGCTGAAAAGGCTGCATGAAAAAGTTAGATGAAAAAGACCTGAACTTTTTGCCAACAATTCATGGCTCTTGCATCATGACAAAGCACCAGCCCACACAGCACTGTCTGTGAGGGAGGTTTTAGCCAGTAAACAAATAACTTTATTGGAACATCCTCCTTACTCACCTGATCTGGCCCCCAATGACTTCTTTCTTTACACGAATATAAAGGAAATATTGAAAGGAAGACATTGTGATGACATTCAGGACATCAAGGGTAATACGATGACAGTTCTGCTGACCATTCCAGAAAAAGAGTTCCAAAATTGTTTTGAAGGGTGGACTAAGCACTAGCATTGGTGCATAGCTTCCCAAGGGGAGTACTTCGAAGGTGACCATAGTGATATTCAGCAGTGAGGTTTGTAGCACTTTTTCTAGGATGAGTTCACGAGCTTAATTGTCTGACCTTTGTATATGCCAGAGATACTGCTGAACAACCTAAAATGATTGTTCCTGACATTACTATATATCTTTGATATTTTTAACAATTGTATTGCCTTTATAAATTTAAACCTAAGATTTTTAGAATTCTTTCTCAGTGTACTCCTCTGTTGAGATACTGCTAGAATTATTATCTGCCTACATATTTGGTGATCAAATCTAACATTTTGCCCCTGCTACTAAATTTCTAATCACAATACAGTTACTTAGTCTACTCCCCAGACCCTCAATTTGTTAATTTTTCAAGCAGGATTTTAAAAAAATCAACATTTATTATTTTTTTAGATATCTTCATCTCTTTGCTGATAATATTATTAGTAGTATTATTTTTTGCTATTATCATTTTTAATTACTTGATCTATTTAAAACCACTTTTCCTCAGTATAAAACTAATAAATGATTTCTTTAGATCTAGAACATTCAGAAAATGTTAAAACGCAGAAAATAGAAACTGCACATAAAAATACAAAGAAACAGAAAAAAATACACTCTAATAATCACCATCATTACAAACCATAATTAAGTAATTGTTTTATTTCCTATCAGTCCTATTACAATGAATATATGTGTATATGCACAAATTGTGTATGTTTATAGTATACTGTATAAATACTATGTATTATAGGTAAAATTATGACTATATGTGGATTATGTAGTTCTATTAATTGCTACATGTCTTGTGAATACAACATAATTTATTTTTCTAGTCTCTCCTTGCCATATATTTAGTTGATTCCTAAATGTTCACTATTAAAAATCCTGTGACATACATTGGTGTTGGTGGTCAATGGGTATAATGGTAAAAATGACACATTAATGTTGTTCTAGTTAATCTTTATTTGATTTTTAAGAATATTAGGACCATTTAAATAAGTTTCTGAGCCATTTGCATATTTTATTTTATAAAGTTTGTTTATGTCCTTTACTTGGTGTTCAATTGTGGGGGTCCAGCCTCCTTGAGTCCGGGGTTCCCTGAGGTGGAGATGGTGTCGGTGAGGGGAAAGAAGGGAGTGGAGACACCGGGGGAGTTTCAGAGTATTGTCACACTTTATTGTTACAGCATGTCCCCTTTTATACATTTTTTTAATTTTTTTAAATTTTTAATTAGCTGAGCCATGCTGCCACCTGTTGGCAGCTCAATGGCAACTCAGCTCGGGCTGGCATCGAAACGCCGTTGCTCAGAGTTAAGCTCGCACTCTTGAGCGAGCTCTTAACCAACTGAGCCACTCGGCCGGACCAGCATGTCCCCTTTTATAGGGACTCTTGACCATTACCTCAATTACAAGTTATGTTTCACATGAGTTTGATGTTTTTTCTTTCTCAGGGCTTTCACAGTCTTTACTTCCTTGTAATTGTTCTTTCCAGGGTAAACTGTGATTTATTCTACGTTTAAGGATTATCTTATCTTTTACTATGATATTCTCTTTGTGACCCAGACTCAATTTTTACATATCACCTAAAGAATGGTTACCATGAGTATTTTGACTATCTAGTAATTATCCCAAATTCCAGCAGCTAAACACTCTCTCACAGGATGCATACTTAAGCTATTACTAAGAGACTAGGAGTGGCTGCGTCTAAAGTCTATTCCTTTGAGATTACTTAGAAGCCAAAAGGGGGTTTCAAATGTTTCTTATCCTACGGAGGGCTATAGTTATTACAGTAGAGGGTAGCATCTGTTTCTCAGTCAAAGCTTCAATATCTGTTTTTACAACAATGCACAAGGCAAAGAATTCAAATAAGGCTATTGATTAACATAGCTCATGATCGGTAAGTGTTTCTTATTGGAACTCTCATGGCCTGGAGACCTTAGTCTCCAAGGAGACTTTTCACTGTAATTATCTTAGGCAAGTGAGCTCAATGGACTGATGTTATTATCATCAGTGTCTCGCAGGCAGGCTGTCAGTTTCTCACAGACAGGCTTTTTGGCCTATGTGGCCAGGGGTCTGAGCCTCTGTTTCCAAGAGGCTTGAGTCCCCTTTTTCTCAGTCCTGGGGTCTCCACGGGGCCTACAGCCTGGCTTGGGTTGTCTCCTCTTCAGGAGATTGTGCCTGTCATTGACTTGCATAGCCATCTCTCATTGGGGTACCACAGGAACTTGCCATAAATGCAGTGAAAGTACTGTCTCCTATAGGATCTGATGTCGAGGAAAGGCACATGGGCTCACAGGAGTGGAGACTATAACCGACCATGAAACCTTGTCACATATTGGGGGACTGACGGCTCCCAACATTCAATTTGGGGTATTATTTTTCTTTTCATCTATAGTTCTTTATATGTGTAAATATATTAATTCCTTTCCTACCATATATTGAAAATGTTTCCCTAGTTTATTTATTTTTTGTCTTTGGCTAAGTGTATACTGTTTATTGCAGAAGTTTTAAGTATATGTACTATGAATTCTATCAGTCTCATACTTTATAATTTCTTCCTTTGTTTTTATGCTAAAATGCCATTCCTCAATCTGAGACCATGTCCATATTAACTCTATGCTGCTTCTTGTTCATATAATTTTACTTTTATACAACAAATTTTAATATAACAAGAATCAAATAATTATCCTAGGCCTTGTTTATTTAAAAATCCCTTGCCTTTGACTTTTCTGAATTGCCCTAGTTATCATGGCTAAATAGCTTATTGCTGGGTGTTCCCGTTCTGTTTCATTAATTTATCAATTATTGACTCAGCTTCACAGGCCTCTTTTTAATTGATTTATAATATGAGCATAGTTTTAAACAAACCCTTTTATTATCTTTAAAATGTCATCCATTTTTCTTGGGCATTATGCCTCCTTGCAGGCATCTCACTGAGACAATTTAGAATTGCACTGCACATATAAATTAAGTTTAGTAGAATTGATTTTGTGATATTAGCTCTTCCATTCTGGATCATGGTATATCTCAGTGGTTATTCAAATCTTTTCTGTTTCTGTATAAAGTTCTTCAGCTTTGTAGTTTTATTTGTATATTTTAACTCCCCTTTTCCCCCCCATCTTTTCTTTCCTTTTCTCTTCTTCTCCTTTTCCACTTTATGCTTTCATCCCCTCTTCCACCTCCTACTACCCCTCCTCCTCTAACTCTCTCTCCTTCTCTTCATTTTCTCAAAGGACCAATTAACTTGCAAATCACCAAGAACCTGGTTCAAACAAACTTAGGCAAAGAAGGAATTTATATTCTCACATAACTGAAAAGTTTTGCATTAAATACCATTGGATCCAAGTATTGGTAAAATAAAACGCCATCCACAGCTTCAAGATGTCTTTCCTTATAGCTTGAAATCTCGAAAGAAGAAATCTTTTTCTCACTCAATTTTTATATCAATTTCCCCAAAAGGATCTGGAATGGACCTCTTTGGATTTTCCATCCACTTGTGGTCCAATTCTGAGTGTAGGCTGGGTATTCAGATTGGCCAGGGATGGAGGGAGAGCATACAGTTATGGTGAGTTCCAAAAAATTCACTTAGTGTGGTGGGAAAGTTTTCAAAGTCGGAAAGCTGAGAAAAATATATATTTACAGTAATAAGTATTTATATATTTGTGGTTTTAATTTTTTTTTGAATTATAATTTTTATATTGGTTATTGCTAATATAGGTCAAGCTACTGGTTTTTTACATATTTATGTGTTCATATTAAAATTTCCTATTGGATTTATTTTTTCCATTGCTCTTTCTGTATTTTTAGATATAACATATCACATGCAAAAAAAATAATAATATCTATATTCAATGATTAAATCATGTTTCTTTTTCTTATTGATAAATTAGAATGTTTAAAAAAATCCTTAGTGTGATAACAGATGTTTTTATACTTAATTTTAATGGAAATATGTCCCTAGTGTTTCATCATTAATGTAATAATCACTAGTGATATGAAAAGGTAGCATTTTATTGTTTTAATAAAAAATACTTCTATATTTATCTTATTTTAAATAGTATTAGTATTAATTGAAATTATTCCTGTCATAGTCGTATGCTATGGATTGTTGTGTCGACTTCTCTATATTTTTATCAGTGTATTATTGGGGAATTTTGCTATTGGATTGCTGCATGGGGTATAATGATTATAGCACGTGTGTGTGTGTGTGTGTGTGTGTGTGTGTGTGTGTTAGTCCTGTGTGTGTGTGCATGTGTGTATTCTTGTTCTGTTAACCAAACTATAAAGGGCCAAATGAAAGGTAACAAGCATTTATTTGAGAAAAGAATAGCTATGTGGGAGAAACACTGGTTCAGGCAGGAACACAAATATTGTTCTGATAAGAAGGCAAGGGACATTTATAAGAAAGGGAAGGGGAACAATTACATCAGTACAAGAAAGGCATTTATTTTTTTGTTTACTTTTGTATTATTTTTCAATTACAGTGACATTCAATATTATTTTATATTAGTTTCAGGTGTATAGCATAGTGGTTAGGCATTTATATAATGTACAAAGTGATCGCCCTGACTTGTCTAGTAAGCACCTGGCACCATATATAGTTATTACAATATTATTGATTATATTCCCTATGCTGTACTTTACATTGCTGTGAATATTTTGTAACTTCCAATTTGTACTTCTTTTTTTTTTTTAAGATTTTATTGGGGAATTGTGGGAGGGGAACAGCATTAGGGAATTGGGGAAGGGGAACAGACAAGTTGCTGTCTTTTTGTTCTTCAGTCTAGTTGCGGAGGACGTTGCTTCACTGTCCCATGTTGGTATCATCATTGTGCTCTTCCCGGATGAGGCAGATCGGTTGCCGGCCTCTGGATGGTCGCTCACCACGGCTATTGGCAGCTCATGCTGGCTGCCAGCTGCTCTCGCTGGCTGCCGGCCACTCACTGTAGCCTATGGCAGCCCATTGCAGCGGGGGCTGCAGCCTACACTATCGCCGGGGCTTGCACAGCCCAGCTCCAGGTGGAGCTATTGTTAGCTGTAGAGGGCAGTGTCACTGGCCCTCATATGTGGGATCTGAACCAGGGCTGCTGTCGTCCCAAACCAACTCTCTTAACCAATGCACCACTCAGCCGGCCCCCAATATGTACTTCTTAATCACTTCTCCTTTCTCACCCAAACTCCCAGCTCCCTACTCCCATCTGGCAACCATCAGATAGTTTTCTGTGTTTATGAGTCTATTTCTTTGTTTGCTTATTTTATTCTTTAGATTCCACATATAAATGAGATCATATGGTATTTGTCTTTCTTTGTTTGACTTATTTTACTTAGCATAATATACTCTAGGTTCATCCATGTTGTCACAAATGGTAAGGTTTTATTTGTTTATTTTTATGGCTGAGTAATATTCCATTCTATATATGTACCACTTTTTTTTATCCAATCATCTATTAATGGGCAGTTAGGTTTCTTCCACAATTTGGTATTGTAAATAATACTGCAGTGAACATAGGGATGCATATATGTTTTCCAATTAGTGTTTTGGATTTCTTCAGATAAATACCCACTGGGTCATAAAGTAGTTCTAGTTTTAATTTTTTGAGGAAACTCCATATTGTTTCCCATAATAGCTGCACCATTGTAATCCCACCAACAGTGTACAAGGGTTCCCTTTTCTCCACACCCTCGCCAGTATTTCTTGTTTGCTGATTTATTGTTTTTTTTTTAATTTTAGCTGAGCCCTCCTGCTACCTGTTGGCAGCTCAACGGCAACTCAGCTTGGGCTGGCATCGAACCACCTTTGCTCAGAGCTCAGCTCGCACTCTTGAGCGAGCTCTTAACCAACTGAGCCACTCAGCCGGCCCTTTGTTTGCTGATTTATTGATGATAACCTTCTGACAGGTGTGAGGTGATATCTCATTATAGTTTTAGTTTGCATTTCTCTGATGATTAGTGACGTTGAGCATCCTTTCATATGTCTGTTGGCTATGTGTAAGTCCTCTGGGGAAATGTCTAGGTCCTCTGCCCATTTATAAATGGATTGTTTGTTCTTTTTGGTGTTAAATTATATGTGTTCTTTACAAATTTTGGATATTAACCTCTTATCAGATGTATCATTGGCAAATATCTTCTGTCATTCAGTAGGTTGTCTTTTCGTTTTGTTGCTGGTTTCCCTTGCTGTGCAAAAACTTTAGTTTGATGTAGTTCAATTTGTTTATTTTTTCTTTTGTTTCCCTTATTCAAGGAGATATATCAGAAAAAAAATATTACTAAGAGCAATGTCAGAAAGTTTACTGTTATGTTTTCTTCTAGGAGTTTTATGGTTTCTGCCATACATTTAAGTCTTTAATCCATTTTAAGTTTATTCTTGTAGATGGTGTAAGAAGGTGGTCTAGTTTTATTATTTTCCATGTATCTGTCCAATTTTTGCAACACCATTTATTGAATAGACTGTCTTTACCTCATTGTATATTCTTGCCTCCTTTACATAGATTAATTGACCATTTAAGTGTGGATTTATTTCTGGGCTCTCTGTTATATTCCATTGATTTATATGTTTGCTTTTATTTTGGTACCATGCTGTTTTGATTAGTACAGCCTTGTGGTATAGTTTGATATGAGGTACTGTGATATCTTCAACTTTGTTCTTCTTTCTCACAATTGCTGTGCCTATTTGGGGCCTTTTGTAATTCCATATAAACTTTAGAATTATGTGTTCTTGTTCTGTGAAAAATGCCATTTGGTATTTTGATAGGGATTGAATTATTCAATCTATAGATTTCTTTGGGTAGTGTGGACATTTTGATGATGTTAATTCCATTTATCCATGAGCATGGTATATGCGAAAGTCAGACAATTAGGTTCACAAACTTTCCACCATGTAAGTGCACAGTGGAAAGTTCACGAACTTAATTGTGTGGCTTTTCGTATTTATTTATATCTTCTTCCATTTCTTCAGTGTCTTATAATTTTATGAGTACAGGTCTTTTACCTCCTTGGTTAAATTTATTCCTAGGTTTTTTTTGTTTTCGTTTTTGATGCAATTGCAAATGGGATTGTTTTCTTAATTTCTCTTTCTGGTAGTTTGTTATTGGTATATAAAAATAAAACTGATTTCTAAATATTAATTTTGTATCCTTCTACTTTACTGAATTTATTTATTAGTTCTAATAGATTTTCGGTGGAATTATTGGTGTTCTCTTTATGTAATATGTCATCTGCATATACTGACAATTTTACTTTGTTCTTTCCAATTTGGATGCCTTTTATTTCCTTTTCTGCTCTGATTGCTGTGGCTAGGACTTTCAATACTATGTTGAATAAAAGTGGTAAAATTGGATATCCTTGTCTTATTCCTGATCTTAAAGAGACAGTTTTAGATTTTCCACATTGGGTATGATGTTAGTTCTGGGTTTGTCATATATGGCCTTTATTATGCTGAAGTATGTTCCCTTTATTCCTACTTCCCTACACGTTTTTATCATAAGTGAATGCTGGGTTTTATCAAAAATGCTATAGTGGCATCTATTAATATTACCTTATGATTTTTATCCTTCATTTTATGTGATGCATCATATTTATGATTTGTAGATATTGAACAGACCTTGCATCCCAGGAATATCATGTATGATTTTTTTTTTTAATGTATTGCTGAATTTGGTTTGCTAATATATTTTGTTGAGGATTTTTACATCTATGTTCATCAGGGATATTGACCAGTAATTTTCTTTTTTGTAATGTCTTTGGTTTTGGAATCATCTTACTGCTGGTCTTATAAAGTGAGCTTGGGGACCTTTTTCCCTGTTGAATTTTTTGGAATGCTTTGAGAAGGATATGTGTTCATTCTTCTTTGAATGTTTGGCAAAATTCACCTGTGAAGCCATGCAGTGTAGGGTTTTTGTTTATTGTGACTTTCTTGATTACTGATTTGATTTTGTTAGTAGTAATCAGTCTGTTCAGATTTTCTGTTTCTTCTTGATTCAGTCCTAGAGGACTGCATGTTTGTAGGAATTTATCCATTTCTTTCAGATTGTCCAATTTTTTGACATATAATTATTTGTAGTATTTCCTTATAATCCTTTGTATTTCTGTGATATCAGTTGTCACTTCTTCACTTTCGTTTCTGATTTTATTTACTTGGGTCCTCCCTTTTCTTGATGAGTCTCGTTAAATGCTTATCAATTTTGTTTATATTTTCAAAGGACCGATTCTTGGTTTCATTGATCTTTTGTATTGTTTTTTCAGATTCTTATTTCACTTATTTCCACTCTGATCTTTATTATTTCTTTCTTTCTACTCACTTTTGCCTTTGTTTGCTATTCTTTTTCTAGCTCTTTTGGGTGTAAAGTTAGATTGTTTATTTAAGATTTTTCTTGTTTTCTAAATAGGCCTGCGTTGCTATGAATTTCCCTTTTAGGACTGTTTTTGCTGTGTCTCATAGATTTTGGGTCATTATGTTTTTATTTTCATTTGTGTCAAGGTATCTTTTGATTTCTTCCTTAATCTCTGCTAATCCATTCATTGTTTAGTGCCATGTTATTTAGCCTCCATGTGTTTGTGTGTCCTTTAGTTTTCTTTTTTTTTTTCTTGTTAATTGATTTCTAGTTTCATACTATTGTTGTTGGAGAAGCTGCTTGGTATGAGTTTAATCTTCTTAAATTTATTGAGTCTCTTTTTGTGGCCTAACATGGTCTATCTTGGAAAATGTTTCATGTACATTGTAAAAGAATGTATATTCTGCTGCTTTGGGGTGAAGTGATCTAAAGTTATTAATTCATGTAATCTAATGTTTCATTTAAGGACTGTTTTCTTGTTGATTTTCTGTCTGGAAGATCTATTAATTGACATCAATGTGGTGTTTAATTTCCCTGCTATGACTGTGTTACTGTTGATCTCTCCCTTTATGTCTGTCAATATTTGTTTTATATATTTAAGTGCTCTTATATTGGGTACATAAATCTTTACAAGGATTATATCCTCTTGTTGGACTGATCTCTTCATTATTATGTAATGCCCTTCTTTGTCTCTTATTATACCCTTTGTTTTAATGTTTATTTTGTCTGATAGAAGTATTACTACCCCACTTTTTTTTGTTAATTTATTTGTTTCCATTTGTACAAAATATCTTTTTCCATCTCTTTTCTTTCGGTATGTGTGTATGTTACAATGCAAAGTGGGTCTTTTCTTATCCAATCAGCTATCCTATGTCTTTTGCTTTTGATTGGAGCATTTAATCTTTTTACACTTAAAGTGATTATTGATAGGTACATAGTTATTGCCATTTTGCTATTCATATTTATGTTCTTTTTCTACTCCCCCATTCTATTTTTTTTTTTTAAGATTTTTTAAATTGGGGATTAGGAGAGGGGAACAGTGTTGGCGAATTGGGGAAGGGGAACAGACCAGTTGCTGTCCTTTTGCTCTTCAGTCTAGTTGTGGAGGACATTGCTTCACTGGCCCATGTTGGTATTATCATTGTGCTCTTCCTGGGTGAGGCAGTTGCTTGCCGGGCACTGCATGGCTGCTCACAGCAGCTCACTGCAGCTCATGAAAGTGCACACCAAATGCTGGCCAGCCCCACTGCACCCTTCGCTGTCACCTCATGGCAGCCCAGCTCTAGGTCAAGCTGTTGTTCACCACCTTAGCTGTAGAGGGTGCAGCATCATTGGCCCTTATGTGGGATCCAAACCAGGGCCCTGCTGCTCAGAGATGGCGTCCCAAGCCATCTCTTAACCAATGTGCCACTTGGCCAGCCCCTCCCTTCTTTTCTTAAAGAACTGTCTTTAACATACTGGTTTTGTGGTGATGAACTCCTTTAGCTTTTTCTTGTCTGGGAAAAAACTCTTTATCTTCAATTTTATTTTATTTTTATTTTTATTTTTTTTAAAGTATTTTATTATTATTACTTTTTTTTATTTTTATTTTTTTTGAGGGCAGTGTCACTGGCCCTCGTATGTGGGACCCGAACTGGGGCCAATGGCTTCCCAAGCCAGCGCTTAACCACCGTGCCACTCGGCCGGCCCATCTTCATCTTCAATTTTTAAATTATAGCCTTGCTGGGTAGAATAGTCTTGGCTGTGGTCCCTGCATTTCATCACTTTGAATATTTCATGTCAATCCCTTCTGCCCTGCAAAGTTTCTGTTGAGAAATCATCTAACAGTCTTATGGGAGCTCCCTTGTAGTTAACTAACTGCCTTTCTCTTGCTTGAAGATTCTTTGTCTTTAACTATTAGCATTTTAATTACAATGCATCTTTGTGTGGACCTTTTTGGGTTCATCTTGTTTGGGACTCTGCATTTCCTGAACTTGTATGTCTACTTTTGTGCCACATTAGGGAAGTTTTCAGTCATTATTTCTTTAAATGGGTTCTCAATCCCTTGCGCTCTCCCTTTTCCTTCTGGTACCTCTATGATGCAAATGTTGTTATGCTTGATGTTATCCCAGAAGTCCATTGAACTATCTACATTTTTTCTTTTTTTTAAAATCTATGTTGTTTTTGCTGTTCTGAATGGGTGTTTTCCACTACCTTGTCTTATAAATCACTGATTCGATTTTTTGTTTTATCTGATCTGCTGTTGATTCCTTCTAGTGTATTTTTCATTTCAGCTATTCTATTCTTCATTTCTGACCATTTCTTTTTGATGGTTTTTATGTCCTTTTCTATGCTTACTGTAACTTTGTTGAAGTTCTCACTGAGTTCATTCATTCTTCCCCTGAGTTTTTTGAGCATTCTTATAACCAGTGTTTTGAACTCTGGGTCTTGTATGATGCTTGCCTCTATTTTGTTTAGTTCTTTTTATGGGGTTTTGTCCTTTTCTTTCATTTGTGACATGTTTCTTTGTCTACTCATTTCAGCTGCCTCTCTGTGCGTGCTTCTAAGTGTTAGGTAGATCTGCTACATCTCCCAGTCTTGGCATGGTGACCTTAGGTAGTAGGTGACCTCTGGGGGCCCAGTGGCACTGTTTATTTGATTAACTGAGCTGCTCTAGGAGTGTCCTTTGTGTCAGTTGTATGTGTCCTCCTGTTGTAGTTGAGCTTTGATGGGTGTAGGCAGGTCAGTAGTTGGGTTTGATCCTTTTGCTGAGTGGCTGTAAGGATTGGCCATGACTGCAGAGTATGAACTGCTGTGCAGGTGCTGCCCCCCTGGAGTAGGATTTACCAAAGTGGGCTCTGGTGCCTGCTGAGACCATTCTTTTGGTATGTTGCTTGTGTAGTTAATCAGATGGTGTTATGTTGTGGTCTGAAGCAAGCTACCAGGTTTGTTGATTCTGGGCCCTCTTGGGAGGGGCTCCTGTACAGGCCAAAGTCAGCTGCTGCCTGTGACCAGCCCCGGGCTACCTCGTAAGAGCTACAAAGTGATGCATGGTTGATAGTTGCCTGTGTTGGGCCTGGAGTTGCGTGGGAGAGGCCACACTAAACTGAGGCCAGCTACCACCAGTACAGTATCTGAAGCTACTCAGCAAAAGGCACAGGGCACTCTGAGGCCTGCAGCAGCCTGTGGGCTTCCCCTAGTGCTCAGTCACAGAAAGAACGTGGGGCAGCAGACGAGTTCGGTGAAGTGGGGTTTTAGGGAGTTACCAGGGTGGAGTAAGGCTAATTCAGATTCAGATTTGGCCATGTGGTAGGAGGGCTCAATACAGGGACAATAGCAGCTGTCCCTCCAGAGCTTGCTCTGAAGTCACATAGGTCAGTTTCTCCCTGTATATCTCTGGCACCCCATTCCTTCAGCCACTGTCTCTCCTCCAGAGCCAAGGGTATGTGAGTGCCTGTGAGTGGGTGAGTCTGTGCATGGGCCCTTTACGAGGACATCTATGTTTCCAGCAGCCTTCTCTCTCACTTGGATGGACAGAATCTCTGCTGATTTTCCCAGATGCTGTGGGAGCTTTTCTTCTTGAAACTGCTGCTCTGGCCTGGGGTGCCCTGAACCCTTCCTTATTCTGCGAGGACCTCCCCAGCTGAGATATTCCTCATGATTCTCAATTATCAACATGTTGGGCAACCAGTCTCTGCCCCTCCTACTAGTCTCAATGTGGCTTCCTCTATATGTCTTTACTTATAGAACTTCTGTTTGTCTAGTTTTCAGTTGGTTCTCCAGGTTGATTGTTCTATAATTTAGTTGTAATTTTGATGTGGTAGGAGGAGGAGGTGAGGACAGCATTTACCTACTCCGCCATCTCTCCTGCAACTAAGAAAGGCATTTCTATGGATGCAGATAAGCTAAATTAATTTTAAAGAATGTTTCTAATTTTTAATACGGTATTCATCTTTTCTTATCTTTGCAAATAGTTGTTTGAGATGCAGGGTTGCTTTAAGCCTAGTCCAAAGGTTATTTTGCCCTCTTTTAACATTCCAAAGGTTTTAGGAGTAAGACCTGCAAGACAGTTTCTCTAGGATGGCAGCTCCAACTCCATTTTAAAGGGGCTTTGTTTTTGTTGTTGTTGTTTTTCTTCTTATTGTTGTTATCATCATCATCATCATCATCATCATTTGCAGTACTATCTTTGTTATGTTTGATATTAAAGCTATTCTAGCTTTTGAAAATGACTTGTTAAGCTTTGTATTTTTCTGTGCATTGCAAAAATATTAGACTTTGGCTAAACTATAAGTTTTCAAACTTAACTTTATTGAGATATTATAATTTATATATGATAAAATACATTCGTTTAAGTGTGCACTTCATTGAGTTTTAAAAAAAATATATTCACACTATTTTGTATGGTACTTAACAGTCATATCAATCAAGATATAAAATTTTACTGCATCCCCAAAAGTTAGCTCTTTGCGTTTAATCCACTTCCCATCTCTAGTTCTAAACAACTCTTATTTGCTTTTGGATACTGTTGTTTTGATATCCCTTTTCCAGAATTTTATATAAATGAAATTAAGCAATATATACTTTTCTGTTTCTGGAGTCTTTTGCTCAGAATTATGTTTTTTATCAAAGTTTTTGCGTATGTATGCTGGGAAGTATTACATTATATAGATACACCACAATTTGTTTACCCATACTCCTCTTGATTGATGTGTAGATTCTTTATAATTTGGGGTTCTGTGGGGGGAAAAACTTCTTTGAACTTGTAAATCTTGTGGGCAAATATTTTCATTTCTTATGGATAACACTTGGAAGTAAGTTTCTGGGGTCACATAAGTGCATGTTTAACATAAGAAACTACTAAGCTGTTTTTCGAAGTATTGTATTGTTTTTTTCATTTCCCTCAGTAATATGGGATCTTTCAAATTGATTTACATCTTCACCAATACATGGTTTTGTCAGTTTTTTTAATTTTAACCATCCTAATAGGTGTGTAGTGGTATATTACTTCGGCATAATTTATATTTTCCCAATGAACAATGATGTTGAACATTTCATGAGCTTATTGGCCATTATACTATCTCCATCTTTTGTGAAGTGCCTTCAATTCTTTTTCTAATTTTTAAAAATTGAGTTGTACTATTATTTTGCATGTGTGTGTGTGCATAAACACACACATACAACACACTGACATATGAGTATTTTGGATACAGGTACTGTTCAGATTTATATATTGCAAGCTTATATATTCATATTCTTATCAGTGTTCTTTTAGGCAGACATTTTCATTATGACAGTGTCCAATTTATCACTTTTTCTTTTATGTTTCAACTTAAACTGTAATGTTGTCTGGGAAACCTTTTCTTACCTCAAGATTGCTAGTATTTTCTCTCACTATTTAATATAAATACCCTGCTGCCTGCGAGAGAAAGAAGCTGAATCAAAGCAAGTAGAGTTGAGAGAATGAGAGGGAGAAAAGATGATCTCTTACTCTAGAACTAGTTTAGATCCCTTAAAACTAAGTCTGACCCTTCTAGGGCCTCTGTCGAATATCCCTGATATTCATTAAATTCATTTCACTCTGGGTAGTTGGAACTTCATTGTGTTCGAGCCCCTTGTGACCTTTGGAATTGTTCAGCTTACCACTCTTTGCAGAGTTTCACCCTTTGTAACCCGCTCACGGGAGCTCTCTGCAGATTTCAGAGTTCTTTCTCTGTGTGGCATCCTTCCTTTGTGGCACCCTGCAAAACAAATTCTAGTTGCTTCGGCCTCCCCCAACTCCAATATTTTTCCCCAACTCAGTAAGACCACTATGCTGTCCTTGGGTTCAGTCTTTCTGCATTGCCATGTGGAAGCTACCTGCAAGCAGAAAGTATTAATTATAGGGTTCAAATGATTTGTTTCTCTTCTTTCAGATCAGTCCTATGCTTCTTGTCCAATGACTACACTTTTTTTCTTGCATATGTTTTATCCAGTGTTCTAGTTGTTTACAGAAGTAAGGTAAGTCTGGAATCAGATATTCATCATGACAGGAATTGATTTCTGTACTTTTTTGTTTGAATTGTGGTAAAACACATAAAATTACTATTTTAACCATTTTTAAGTTTACACTTCAGTGTCATTAAGTATATTCACATTGCTGTGCATATATACTCTGTCACCACCATTTATGTCTAGACCTTTTTCATCTTCCCAAACTGAAAGTCTGTACCCATTAAGCAGTAACTCTCTATTTTCCTCTTCACAATAAAGCTAAACAAAGTAAAACAAAAGAAAAACCCAGACCCTCAGTGGTATTTGACATAAAGCAGTTATTGCTCACACTTGTGAGTCAGGTAGTAACTAGTAATAGCAGCACTGCTCTTCTTGTTTGGTTCACTAACATGTTTGGTTGTTCACTGTCGGTCAGTCCAGCTGGGGAGACCAACACAACTGGGGAACTTAGCTCTTTTACACCTGTCTCTCTTCTAACAGGCCACACCATGCTGATCGCAGAGGTGTGGGAGGCCAAGCCTCAGCTGTGCAAGCCCATTTCAAACCTCTACTTGCATTATTACCTACCAAGGTCCTATTTTTCAGGCAAGCCACATTATTTGTACCCATAGCAAGGAATGGAGCAAATCTTCCTACTTATGATGGGAGAATAACAGGCCAACGGGATGGATTCAGGAAAGGCTGATGAATTGAAGTTATCCTTTTTTATCCAGTACATGAACCTACTTTCTTTCATTTTATTTTGAATAGAATATGCTCATCCCTCTATTTATTTAAAATTTCCTGTGTGCTTCTTTCAAATGGCTTATAGCTAAGGTTCATTTTTCTTTTCTCTGAAAGCTGAGTTTCCATGCTTTTGAATAGGCAGGGTTTATGAAGTTATATAGCTATTTATATATTATTTATATTTTTTTCTCTAATGTGGTTTTATCATTTTGTTTTATGTTTTCTACTTTCTGTATTTCTTTTACTATTTTCTTTTTGTGTTTGGTATATATACACCGTTTTCTATACTTTCATATTTTTTAGTATGTACAAAGGTATGTGCACTGTTTTATATAGTGTACTGCTTACCATTTAAGGTTTTCAATATATTTTAAAACCCATACTTATTGGGTTATTGAAAAAGTCATGACATATTTTTTTCTATGTTTTTTGTTGCAAAAATATGTCATGTGGGCTGGCCGAATGGGCGCGTTGGTTAAGAACTGGCTTGGGATTCCACCAGCCCTGATTTGGATCCCACATATAAGGGCCACTGACACTGCCCTCTACAGCTAAGATGGTGAACAACAGCTCCACCTGGAGCTGGGCTGCTGTGAGTCCCCAGGGGTGGCATAGCTGCAGCTCCTGCTGCAGTGGGCTGCCATAGGCTACAGTGAGTGGCCGGCAGCCGGTGTGAGCTGCCAAGAGCTGCTGTGAGTGGCCGTCCAGAGGCTGGCAACTGATCTGCCTCACCCGAGAAAAGCTCAATGAGGATACCAACATGGGCCAGTGAAGCAATGTCCTCCACAACTAGACTGAAGAACAAAAGGACAGCAACTGGTCTGTTCCCCTCCCCCAATTCCCCAATAAAATCGTTAAAAGACAAACAAAAAAATGAATCATGACTTCTCCGATAACGCAATATTTATTTATTAAAGTTGAAAATTTGACATATTTGAATCCCCCAGTTAAGGAATTTTTATACCACATTTACTTCCTTTACACTTATTTTAACCAACATTGCCATCTTATTAGAACACCGACTTGTACTAATATTTAAATATTCTTATTTGAACATCTGAAAGAGAATTACTTTTGATATTGCATTTATGTTTTACTTATTTTGTACTTACACCTGTGTCTAACTTATTTCCATGCTTGCTTTCAATCTTTTTATACTGTGAATTTCTATGGGTCCTGTCTTCAATAAATCTAGCATTTACTTAACAGTGATAACATCAGCAACTGTACTGTATCATTTATGAATGGTATACTTTAGGAAGAATAACAAAATTATTAGACTACAAACTTTTCTACTTTTAATATTTATTCATTACATTTTTGTCTGTCTGCTGTATTATTTTAGAATACAAATGTGAAGTCATTATAATTTCATTCCTTTATATGTAATCTGGATTTTCTGCCTTGATGTTTTTAGGATACCCTTTGCTTTCACTGAAACCCAAACCAATTTCTAGGAAGACTCTTGGTGAGTGTGATTAACTGATTTCCCCTAGATTATGTAGAACCTTTTCAGTTTACATACCCTGGTATACAATTATTTCCTTAAGTATTCTAACTACTACTATGTCCCTCCTCAAATTTCTCCCCCCATGCCCAAGGGAATACTGTACAGTTTTTAATTTGAATCATCATTACCTGTCCTATATCTATATTTCCTTTTATAATTTTAATTTTTTTTCTTGCATTCTTACTTTAAAGTGAGCTTTCCACATGTGTTTAGCATCTATAATGTAAATTTTTATTCTGCAGTTGCATTTTTACTTTTCCTGAATTGAGTATCTCATTCCATGTTTCATCTTATCCTATTGTTTTCTACCTCAATAATTTTTCTCTTAGTGGCCTCCTGCTCTTTTTTTTAAGACATGATTTTTTTTTTTTTTTGCATTTTAATGAGAGTGCTCTAGATTTCTGCAATTACTTCTACATCTGGTAATAGAGAATAGGTTTCTCTGTTGATTATTGTTTTGGTGAGTCCTTTCCCTTATTTTCTAACTGGGATCTTAACTGGTTTATTCCTCATTAATCATTCTAAGGCCAGGTAAAATTTACCTTGGCTTGGAATGGACCAGCAGTTTGGCTGCATTGATTGCATTGCATTCTGAGTTCCAGATTATGGGAAGGTGAATATACACAATTCTTTACACAATTTGTACAGTGTAGTAATCACTGATATTGCACTGTGGTTTGATTTATTCTTTCTCTTTATTTCCTCACTCCCTAGTACTTAGAACAAGTAGAGTATCAAAACTTTTCATTTGTCCAAGTATCTCTGTTATTAACTTGGGAATTGAATGCAGGTCTTGCTTCTCCTTTATTGCCTGCCTCCTATACCTTCTTCTAAATAATTGTGACAGTAACACACATACACTTTCCATACAGAATGATTACAGTTAATGAATATTAATGCATATTATTATGGTTTATGAAATATGTATTACAGATTTATATATTAAAATACATTTCTATTTATAAGATATGTATATATGTAGTTTACTTAAAATTATTTTGGGGTAGTTAAGTCACTTCTATTTATCTAGCATTAAAATTACTTATATTAGTTCATTTCTAATGTATTTTGGCATTATTTTCTTGGGATAAACTCTTAAAAGTGGAATTACTGGCATAAATTATAATACAGTCTCTGTGAACTTTTGATATATATCAAGAAATTGTTTTCCCAAATCTTTCCACCAAGCTAAACTTTCAGAAGCAGTCAGAATACTCTCATTTAAAAAATGGTATTATATGCTTATTTTGAAAAAAAAAAAATTACAATTCTGAAAAGCTATGAAAAAGAAAATACAAAACAGTCATTGTTTGACTGCCCAGCAATGGCTATTGCTATTGACTTGGCTTAGTTATTTATTTTCTGTTCTACTTCCTTCTAGGATACATGGATGGATGGATGGATGGATGGATGGATGGATGGATGGATGGATGGACAGGTAGGAAGATAGATAGATAGATAGATAGATAGAAAGATAGGATGCACACATGGATGAGAATACTTATAAGATGATATTTAAGGTGTTTTACATTTTTTTGTGATTATGCATAACCTTGTGATTAATGCTGTCACATTTAATACAACTTTTTATTTCCTTAATATGAACCCTAGAAAGAAAATCAGGAAGAATAAATATTTTCAACATTATGTATAAGTGTGTGTGATACATATATACACATATAAAATGTCAAAAGGTGTTGCATCAACTTATGCTTTCAGCATCCATGTATGTGAATATTTGTTGCATTTATACTCACATTTATTGAGTATTAAAAGGATTTTCCTATTTTGTTTAATTTGATAGGAAGAAAATGGTACTTTATTGTTTTGATTTGTATTTATTTGATCACTAGTCAGGTAAAATATATATTTTTCTAATGTTTATTATCCATATGTAAGTATTCTTCTAAAGAAATTCTGTTAAAATTCATAATCAAATGATCTACTTTTATTACTGTGCATAACACTTTCTTCATTAATAATATTAATGATTTTACTCACACAATGGCTATTTTGTACAGATGAAAATAATTCTTATTTTTTAATTAACCACATTTATTTCTGTATTTTATTTTAAATTTTTTATTACTTCCAGTTCAAAAAGCCTTTTTATATAATCAACAAATTACTTAAATATTATAGTTGGTCAGTACATTATGTTGAAGAGCTAATGAAATGAAATCTTCCCCACCCTCTGAATTGAATTATTTTCTTTGCATCAGTGACAGGAATAAAATCAAATACTATCACAGTACTCAGCTTGACTGAATTGTTTTTTATTTCAGAGAACAAAAGACCATGCCTTAAATTCTCAAAGCTAAGTATAAAGGATTCCTTCACAGATTTGTTTAAGCCCAAAATTAAGATGTTTCTGATAATGTATACAAGGAACAACCTAAACTGTGCTGAGCCACTGTTTGAGCACAATAACTCAGTTAACATTAATTTTGACATAAACAAGAAAACAGTCTGGCTGATTCATGGATACAGACCGACAGGCTCCATTCCATCATGGCTTCAGGACTTTCAAAGGATTTTGTTGATTCAAGATGATATGAATGTAGTTGTAGTTGACTGGAACCGGGGTGCTACAACTTTGATTTACAATAGAGCAGTTAAAAATGCCAGAAAAGTTGCTGCAGGTTTGAGTGAGTGCATTCAGAAGCTTTTGGTAAGTCTGGAATTTTATGTACATATATATATATATATATATTATGCAGTATACAGTGTGTTATGTGATAACACAAAATGGTAATAAAAGAATGTGCTTTTAATGCTTTTTTCCCATAGCATTCAGAATTACGGCTTTGATATGCTAAAGTTTGCAGTCATCTTTGTTTGTATAGATGAAAAATTCTATACCTAGACATGACCTGTCTGATTTTTAAAAATCATCTTAAAGACTAAATTATTGTGTTTTATCTTAAAAATCTTTTAAGATTTTAATTTTTCAAACTTTACCTATACAGATTTCAGGAAAAAGTTAGTAAGTGATTCTATGTGGACAGAGGGGATAAACTATATAATCATTAGTTTCTTCAGATATTTTTTCTAAAGTATAGCTAATGTGTTTATAGTTAATCAAGTGTAAAATAGTAAAAGTGAGGGAAAAACAGCTTGAAAAGTAGCATACTTCTGCCAACCTTGGAGGCAGGTCTCAGTTTCATACAAATTTGCCCAGGATTTAGGTCCAGGGTTGGGATGGGTCAAATAAATTCAGGACAGTTCTACATTATCTTTGTTTACTATGTAAACAAAGGGAGATCCATGCCTGTTCTAGAGAGAGGTGGTAGTGATTGACACTTGAGAGAAAGAAGGGTGATGTCTGATTTGGGGGTATTTCTGAGCTTGAAATCCGCTTTTGAGTTGTGTTGTGCTTAACTTCCAAGATCCTGCTGATAGTAAGCAAGCATAACACATCCAAGAAGTAGTTACGTGTAGTGAGTGATTAGGAATCAGACTGGAGGGTTTCAAAGACCAAATCCATTTCTTATCGTCTGTGTGATTTTGAGCAATTGCCTCATTTATTTATCTATACATTTGGAATAACAAAACTTTACAACAATATTTAAATATTAAATGAGGGCCGGCTGAGTGGCTCGTTAGTTAAGAGTTGACGTGGGAGTACGCTCTGAGCAGCAGGGCCACTGGTTCAGATCCTACTTGGGCCAGTGATGCTGCGCCCTTTACAGCTAAGGTGGTGAACAATAGCTGGGCTGCCGTTGAGTCACCCCCTGCGACAGCTGCAGTGGGGCTGCAGTGGGCTGCCATGAGCTATGGTGAGCGGCCCTCCAACGGCCGGCGACCAATCTGCCTCAGCCGGGAAGAACTCAATGACCATAATACCAAAATGGGCCAGTGAAGTGGTGTCCTCCACAACTAGATTAAAAAACAAAAGGACAGCAACTTGTCTGTCCCTCTTCCCCAGTTCCCCAACGCTGTTCCCCTCCCCCAATTCCCCAATAAAATCTTTAAAAACAAATAAATAAATATTAAATGAAGCTAATTCTTAACCAGTGCCTGACATATAATAATCATTGAATTAAAATCAGCTGTCATTATTTATACATTCTCAAATTTAGACAAAACCAAACCATCTCTCTATAGACAGAGGAGGTAATTGATGAACCTGGACTTGCTGATGGTCTGTAAATTGCAAAATTGATTTTTCCTTATAGCAGTGACTTTTTTCTCAGTTAATTAATATGTATCTTAAAGCGTGGCAAATGTGAATGTTAAATAGGAAAATTTATAGTGTTAGATAAATTTCTAAGAGTGCTTTTGCTTGCAAAGGATTCGTATTACGGAGAAGGGATGAAAAGATCAGTTGCGCTAACCTTGAAAGTAGTACTCCTTCAGGCTTCTGGGCATTGCTTTGAAAAATTTGAAGAACATTATCACCCTGTGCTTGGAAAGCCTGAGTCTAGTTTCTCAGGAGCAGTTAACGCTCCACATCTTTCTCCAAGCCACCAAATGTGTCACTGTGTAGACTGGACCATGACTTGCTTCCTGAGAGTCTGGAGTAAAAAAGTCTCCCTCACTTAAGCTCCTAATGCCCCAGACAGCACAGGGGTGGGGCAGGTGAGACTCAGAGATGTTCAAAACTTGAGCTAGAAAGACTTGACTCCATCACAAGCTGAGCCCCAGCTTGTGATCCAGGGAAATCATGTAAAATCAACGAAAATCATGTATTCAGCTCTGAAGTGAGGATGATTATTCACACTCTTCACTCTTCCATGAATTTTTAACACAACCTGATCAGATAAAACAGGCAGGCAGATTAGTATATATTTTGGAGTTAAACAGACCTGGACTTGAAGTCTATTTTTTTCCCTTATAGTAAAAAGTATATGTGGCTTTGGGCAACATCATTAAACCATATTTATTCAACATTTAATAGGTTCTAGGAGCAGTTTTAGGCAATAACTCACAAGACTATTATAAATATTAAGTATGAGATTTATAAAGCACTTATCAAGGCAGCTAGTACAAAGTAAGTACCCAATGATCTTTAATTATTATAAAATGTTTGACTAATTAAATGTATTATTTTGCATACACTCTTCTAGATAATAGATGACAAAGGCTTTTCAATTTTTAAATAAAAATTTAATGGCATTTAAAAAATAGAGAAAAATCAGCTCTCGTATAGAAAGAATTGAGCAAAGATATAGTTGTTTTGAAATGATAAAATCCCATTCCCTATCTCCCAGCAATGGATTAAGCTAGGAAAATATAACAAATTTTAGAATATTGATGCACAAGGCCTGATTTGTGATTTTTCTGAAATAAAATCATAATGCTACATTTTTAATTGCAGAAGCATGGAGCATCTCTTGATAATTTTCATTTCATAGGCGTGAGTTTAGGGGCTCATATTAGTGGATTTGTTGGAAAGAGATTTCCAGGTCAACTGGGAAGAATAACAGGTAAAATATTTTTGATAAAATTAATGTTTCAGCATACTTTTAAGAATCAGAACTTTATCTAAAATTTGATAGGTTCAATAATTAATGGGTTCAAGAAATGATACACAAACATTTAATTTTTTGTATATTATATGCAAATGCTAGTCTTTGTTTTAGTTAGACTTTAAAGTCTTGTTTAGTTCTTGACTGAGCTTAAGTTACCCATATAGAATTGAAAAGAAACAGATCAATTTCTGCAGCCCCTGTTAAGGAAACATTTTTGTAACAATCCAGAGAAAAATTTGGCCCATTAAATATAAATTTTTTTTTCATGTATTAACTAAAATATAAACATATATTATATTTAGTTTTCACAAACTTTGATGTATTTCAATTCTTTTGAAAAGTTTACTTGAATGCCAGAAGAGAGAATCAGGAGGTAATATCCAAGCTTATGGGGTTCTGGATCCCAATTCCCCTATTCTGTCTTAACAACGTTACTACATCCAGTAAGCTTGGTAACCAAATAATGCTGAAAATCCAAATAATGGATTTTCATGTTTCCCTTCAGGAATGGTGGTGATGTTAGAAATGGAAGGATAGTATTCCTCCCAAATAATGTAACTCTTTAAAAGTGATGGAGCTCCATGCCCATAGGAAATTTATTATAATTTCAAGTGTGACTAAAAGGTAATACAGTTTTTAGTTAAGCAAAGAGGTAGAGGGGAGGCGAAAAACTTGTACAGACAGTTAGGATCTTTTCAGACCTTTAGTATACATTACTTACTCTGAACATATTTATATTTTTCCCATTTACAGATGTGAAAACAGAGTAACTGAATCGATGTGGGAGGGTCAAAAAGTTAGTGACAGCTAAGCCAGGATTTACACAAAGGTCACTAACACCAAAAGCCCATTCTCTTCCAACTGCCACACCAGCTCTGTTTAAACTGGTGGTGATCCTACTTTATTTTAAGGCCTGTTTAGTCACATATGACTATTAGTCCAGTTTGAATGGCTCCACATGCCAAGCAATCATGAAGGCTTACAAGGCTGGAAAATGTGGTGGTTTTATATCAGAATAATTTATAGGAAGAGAGAAGTTTCTGCCTCATTCTGTAATGAGGCTAAACAAACTAGGGTAATAAAAGGGCCTGAGATGAGCAACATTATGTTTCACTTTCTAAAATATCTTTTTAAGATAGTAGTTTCTTCCATTGCATAGATGTTCTCAAGGAGCTGAATTTTATCTCCTCCCTCCATTTTATGATACTCTCCAGTAGGTGAAGTGTTTAGAATTTTTATTTAGGATTTTAAATACACCAGAAATATATCCACATTCCATGAATTTTTAAATATGTTTTTTCTTTTCTTATGTGTGTGTAGTAAACTTTTATGAGACATGAATAATGAATAAATATGTTTATTTAAATATAAAGCAGTAATAAATATGTTTTATTTCACCGCCCAAATTGCATTTGACCTATAGATTGATCCAGGATGAACTAGTAAGGAGCAGGGTTCAAGATAGGACCAGGATGGTATTGATTTATTTCCCCCTCAGAAGTAGTAGTAGTTATTTATTATCAAAGTTCTACCAGTTTATTTCTAATTAAGTAAATAAAAATGCTAAAAAAAAAAACCCCTACAATATTTTGTTGAGGCATCTGTAATATGGCTTAACACTAGATTGTTGGTAAACTCTGAAGACTAATAAAAAGTATTATTCATGTAATGAAGGTACTTGCTATACATACAATTTTATTTATATCTAGATTTGTGTTTAAACAGGTTTAAGCTAAAACTGTACATGCTTATTACGTTTATGATGTAATATAATCTAATGATCACTATAGTAGGTCTTGATTAGTAGATTGATAGTTTCTTTCTTGAATTTTAGGACTTGACCCTGCTGGACCAAAATTCTCTGGAAAACCATCAAATGCCAGATTAGATTACACTGATGCCAAGTTTGTGGATGTCATCCATTCTGATACCAATGGTAACAATGCAGGATTTATTGTTTAATTATTTGAAAATCAAAAATGAGATGTTGATACTAAGGAAAAGGAGAATATAAGAGGAGAAAGCGTAGTGGATAAAGTGATAATAAATCTGTAATTATATTCTGATTATATTTCCCCAAAGTAATGTTTTTTGGAGTTCACGAAATCCTCTGGTGTCAAATGGCACACTTTGCCTGTAGCTTTCCTCCTTTAGGTTTCAAGAGCTGTCATGTCATCCTAAAAAATTGATATTTGATAAAAACAATACTTCATCCTGTTTATGCTATTGACAGTTGATTTGATCACAATTTCCCCCGTGTTTAATGTTCTTGATATATTTAGGTTACCATTCTCACCACTCCTTTTCTCGCCATGATATGTATCAACTAGAACTGAGTACAGCAATTCAGGCACAGATAGAGAATACCTTTCCCCCAAGGTGGGGAAAATAACTTCTCATTGTTCAGAATTATCTTCCTGTAAATGTCTAACAGATTGTTGATAATTCTGGCCAGAGTAGGTTGGATACTTTCAAGGAATAATTTAGATGGCCCTCATCCCCTTCTGATTTGAAACTAATGATACTAATATTTATTGATCTCTTCCTATATATCAGGCAATGTGTTAAATGCTTTATGTAAATTAATTATGGAATTCTTCTAAGTCCCCATGAAATAAATAATCATTATCATCATTTTATACTGATAAGGAAGCTAGGACCAAAAATCACAAGGCCAATAAGTGGTAGAGCCAGAATTTGAAATCATATCTTTTGATTAGAGTCTGCACTTCCCCAGTATGTTGCTCTGATTAACTTGTGTTGTGGTTGTGGGTATGGGGAGATGATTCTAAGATAGAGACAGAAGGAAGTGACTCTCAGACTGCCCCTACTTCTCTATTTCCTCAGCTTTTTCTTTTCCTTTGGTCCAGGTAATTTATTTGTTCCCATATTCCTCCGAATTTACCTTGTGGTGATCCACACCAATGATTTTCTGAGAAACATAAATGCCGTAAGTGCCATAGATGACAATTTTTCAACTTCTATATCTTCGTGCCAAATGGGCTGAGCCTATAATAGGAACAATTCTGCTCCTTCTTTGGAATCTAAGTTTACCTTCATCTTACAGGGAGTCAGTACCCAAAGTTTTATAGTTCTAGTATGATAACCCCGTACTCTCAAGTCTTCTTTATATCAACTTAAGATTCCCCCACATAGCACACCTACTGCCCAGTTACTCTGCAGCTCTTTGTCTGGACCTTCTTTCTGAAATCCCAATTTCAATTTTGCCTATGTGGCCTTTTGAATGAGCTCTTCATAATTTTTATTATTTTTGTTTGCATTTTTAACTTTTCCTAATAAACTCTTTTGGATTGTCTTATACAGATGTCTCTTAGTATCCACAGGGCATTGGTTCCAGGATCTCCACAGATACCAAAATTCACAGATGTTCAAGTCCCTTATATAAAAGGGTGTAATATTTTGCATATAATCTACACACATTCTCCTGTATACTTTAAAACATCTCTATATTGCTTGTAATACCTAATACAATGTAAATGCTATGTAAATCATTGTTATACTACATTGTTTAGGGAATAATGACAAGAAAATAAAGTCGGTACAGATGCAACCATCATAGGCCTTACTACATAGTACATGTTGGTAACAGAGTAACATTTTTTTTTTTTTCAAATATTTTTGATTCATGGTTGGTTGAATCTGTGGATGTGGAAACCATGGATATGGTGGTCAACTGTAATCTCAACATCTTTGGATGACTCAGCCTATCAGACCTAAGTTGCCACTAGAGGCCACAAAGTTGGCACCTTTGATTGATCTTTTTATGATTATCACAATTGAGGAACAGAGATTTTTGACACCAAATATTCATGTAACAACATAGATTAATATCACAAATGTACTAATCTAAAGAAGCCAGACACAAAAGCATACATGAAATTTAATTCAATTTATATATATTTTTAAAAAGAGCAAATCTAGGGCCAGCCGAGTGGTGCGTTTATTAAGAGCTGGCTTGGGACGCCAGCGGCCCTGGTTTGGATCCCACATATATGGGCCAGTGACACTGCCCTCTATAGCTAAGATGGTGAACAACAGCTCCACCTGGAGCTGGGCTGCTGTGAGTCCTCAGGACGGCATAGCTGCAGCTCCTGCTGCAGTGGACTGCCGTAAGCTACAATGAGTGGCCAGCAGCCAGTGTGAACAGTGGGCAGCCGGTGAGCTGCCAAGAGCCGCTGTGAGCGACCGTCCAGAGGCCGGTGACCGATCTGCCTCACCCAAGAACGCAATGATGATACCAACATGGGCCAGTGAAGCAATGTCCTCCACAACTAGACTGAAGAACAAAAGGACAACTTGTCTGTTCCCCTTCCCTGGTTCCCCAATGCTGTTTCCCTCCCCCAATTCCCCAAAAAAGATCTTTTTTTTTTTTAAAAAAAGGGCAACTCTAAACTACAATGTTTTGGGAAACATTCTTGAAAGCAAAGAAGAGCAAAATAAATAATTTTATTAACAGAAAAGTTTTTTAAATTTTTTTTTTTTTTTTTTTTTTTAGGGGAAAAAGAGAAGCTGGTGATTGGATAAGGGCACACTAGGGGCTTCGAAGGTTCTATTTCTTGGCAGAAGTATGATAGCTAAGTGGCTATTTGCTTTGTAAAAAAATAATCAGTCGTTAGCATCATGTTTGATGTTCTTTTCTGCATGTATGTGTTATATCTTACAATAAAAAGAAAATTAAAGAGCCATATCTGCTCTATCCACCCTTCTTGAAACCAAGGGAATGAATGACCTAAGCAGACCAAGCTGCCCTGTCCCCTCCATCTGATAAAAGAGAAATGACATGCCTGAATCAAAGGCTGCTTATAAGTTAGTAATATCTTTTGCTTTTCCCTGATTCCCGAGCAGTCTTTTTGGTTTGATTCTAATTCAGTGGCAGGTTGGAGAAAATGATGGCTCCAAACCTAGAACCCATCGTTTTGGAATTTCATATTGAGTTCAGATATGAGGAAATTTTAAAGATTTCAAAAAATATTGGACTTTTTTGGGGTCCTATTTAGTTTTTCCTTGCTTAAATTCCACAAACTAAGTGACTAAATGTCAGTGGGATTGGTTACTATGCCCTCACCACTGTCACAATCAAATCACATATATGCTTTGAATCACATACATGACATCTAATGAAGTCATCTAAGTTGTACTTTGTCTTTCCTTATTAGCTGAATTCCTGCCCTCATAATGCACACGTCCAGGGGTTTCACACCCTGGGAACCTCACTAGCTGCTAACTTGTTCTGTTACGTACTAGAATTAAATAAATTTGTTACAGCTTAATCCTTACTATCAGATCCAAATATTTATCTTCGTTATGCTAAATCTATTACTCATCTCTTTCAAGAGTTCATTATGTTGTAGGAAATTTCTTGTGCTTCAAGCCAAAGCAGTCTTACTTGGCAATCAGATTTTATATCTAATCACAATCCTGAGTATTTTGAATTTGCTACCCTCTTTCATTCCTATGCCCCTCTGGGTTAGACCCCATATTGGTAATGGACCCAGAATTTGCACCTTTCCCATTGCTGCCAGGATCTACAGATATACAGAAGCCCTTAAATCATAGCTACATATTTCATGTCACCTTGGCCCAGCTTGTTCCAGGTGAAGCGGCATATTTACATTGTTTTCCAATTTGTGAGTCTAGCACCAAGTTCTAGGCATTATTATCCAGAATCTTGCCTAAAAGGTCCTAAGTGACTTGGCTTCATTTTCTGCAATGCTCCCTCTTACACATGATACTCTAGTTTACCTGGCTTCCTTGAATACCCCAGGGATGTTCACAGCACCTACTTGACTCACTGCCTCATTTACGTCTTTGTTCAACTGTCACCTCCTCACTGGGAAATTCTTTTACTAAATTACTTAAAAGTGCAACCTACTACCCTCACTAGTGACTTAATATTCTCTATTTAATTTTTCCTATAACACTTATTACCTGACATAGTATATTTTTACTTATGTCTTCCTTCCAGTGGAATATAATTTTACTACAATGAATTTTGCTCCACTTTTCTTTCTTACTTATATATTCAGAGTACAAAGAATTTCAGTGGGCCCATAGTATACCAGTGACTGGTAAATGTGTTAAATTACTGAAACATAATTTTAATGGGGAATTAATTTGAGGAATTAGTAGCAGGAAAATTCGTCTTCTTAAAAATTGCATTTATTTTCTATTCAACTTTTAAAAAAGTCACTTTCAATGGATTTTATAGGAGATATTGTTTTATACAAGTGTTGCTGACCTGAATATGTGCACTTGGTGATTTTTGGGTGATTTCCTTCTCAGCTTTAGGCATTGAAGAACCCTTGGGACACATAGATTTTTATCCAAATGGAGGAGTAGAGCAACCTGGCTGTCCTAAATCAATATTTTCAGGTACACCAATTGATTTTCAAACGAATTACATATGCTTCAAAAATAATAAAAGTAAATCAACTTACTTTTTCCCTCTTAACCTGTGGGCAAGATTTTGATCTCCAATGCCCATAATTCTGGAGAGTTATCAGTGAAAAATGGTTTAATTTGATCCTTCTTAGTTCATAAAGGTTACCAGTAGACACTCCATTTGGTCATGGATAAGAGTTATTACTTTATAGTTTTAGTTTATAATTGTAAACATTAGGAGACGTTATAAGTCATTGACGAAGTACAGATAGCTGAGGATCATATAACACAAGTTCAGTCTCAGGATTTAATCTTTACTGTCATCATAGTACTGTACACAGATTTGTAAACTCTTGCACCTGGTTGTTTTGTACATAAATAGCTCAGCAACTGATCCAGGTATGGAATTTGACTCACTTCAGAGCCTTAGTGAGAAATGTTCTGAGTTCTACAGTGCCAACTGGTCAAGTATCACATTGCTGAAGGCTATAGTGGCTGGAAAAGTTTGGTCAAAGGATATAAGAAGTTGGGCAAGGAAAAGGGATGTGATAAAAATTTTGTCACCCATTTCATAAGTCATCTCTGACACTGAGTAGAAATGTTAAGTGTGTTGGGTTAGAAGGGAGAGATGAATATACTAGTTATTAAGCTTTGTAGCACTATGTTTGTAGAATTTGTTAAATTATTGAAATTGAACATTTTTACTGTGTTAATTATTACTATAGAAAAATTTCTTATAAATCTCATGTAAAAGATACTAAATTTAAATTTTCAGTACTACATTTTTTAGTTGCTTGAGATAACACTGTGCATTGTAGTCAATACTTTAATATTCATAAAACACAGTATTGAGTAGAATTTAATCTTTAATTTTTCTCTAATTTACTTGAACTTGGTTTAATACACCTACAATTCTTTTACTTGATTTTTCATGCCTAAGGAATACAATTTATTAAGTGTGACCACCAGAGAGCAGTTTACTTGTTCATGGCAACTTTGGAAACAAACTGCAATTTTATTTCATTTCCTTGTCATTCATATGAAGATTACAAGACTGGTTTATGTGTGGATTGTGACAACTTTAAGAAAAAATCATGTCCAAGGCTAGGTAAGAGAGATTGTTATAATTATAATACTATGATTCTTTGTGGAAAATGAGTAACATAATTGTCTCACTATTTTTTTCTTGGAAGCTTTCATTTATTTGTGAATATGTCAACATTTTATAGAAAAAGTACCTGTGGAACAACCAGAGAACATAGTTCATTCCTAGTAAATATTTTAGAGATATTTAGTGAGAGGAACTTGAATAACTGCCTTTCTGTCGTCAATATAGTAGGCAAATTTGATAGCTTTATGATGATCCTTGTTCTTAATATTCAAAAGGATCTCACTGTCTATTTATCATCCATCTATATTTGCACTGAAGAAAGAGGCTTGTGCATTCTTAGTGGCACTGAGGGTTTTTCTTGTTTGTTTGTTTTTTTATAGAAAGTGTTAGGAGCAAGTGAAGAGGTGTGAACCATAGTTAGCCTTTCATTGGCTCTTAGCAAGTGGCCATGACTAATAAGTTCACAACTTCTAAACTGATAAAGTTCAGTAAGAGCAGTTAAGTAGCATTACAGCTTCTGATAATGAAAGCCTGTCAGTGAGAAATTTAGAGAAAAAGATTCCACATAAAAACAGAATGTTGGAGCTGAAAAGAATCTCAAAGGCTGTTTGTTAAGGGTTTCCTCCTAAAGAGAACATCAGACCCAAGCATGTCATGAGCATGTAAACATCTGATCAGTATCTTGACAGGATTTGCCAGAAATGTTTCCAAAGCCAAAGGGGCTCAGTGAAATGGGGAGCAATTACAAAGGCTGAATGAATTAAAAGCTCCCTGCAGTTTTCTTCAGCAGGAGGCTTATGCTAATGTACACAGAGAATCACTAGAGGAGGCAGGAAATCCACAGGCTTCACCACACTTATTTTCCAATAGATCCTGTCAGTCTACAAGACATTTTGTGGAATTAGTTTTTTTCAGACCTCATGTTGGGGATTGCTTTTCTGGTCCCATCACTTTTCCATATAAATAAGAAAATTGTGACCTACTGTGAACATATGGATTGCTTAAGGACACAAATGAGAACTAGTGTTAAACCCCTGAAGTCTGTTAAGCATGCTTTCTACTACATTCAGATGTCAAATTTGGAGGTAGCAATGTGGGAACAGACAAATACAGGAAGTGGGAAGCATCTTAAATATATACGTGTGTATATATATATATATATATATATATATAAAATACATATTCTATATGTACATTCAATGTACATTCTGAAATATATATATTAATCTCTAATATATGTATAGATATATAGATGCTATCTATGCTATATATAATATGTATAATGTATACATATGCATATCATATCTATATGACTGTATATATAATAGAATTGGGGGCTGTAGTCATGGAGCTAAATTTGTTTTCAAGTTTTAGCTAATCAATGTATTCTGCTGAGTTTACTAAAAAAAGTTACAGGTAAAACTCTGAATTTGTAATACAATAGTAAACATTTCTACAGGTGGACAGTAGCCATATAAAATATGCTAAGCTCCAATAAGATATCTGTCAAGGGAGTAGACTTGTTTGTGAATCTTCAGTTTAAGAGTTATTATTAAAACCAGCATAATCTCACCTTTCTCTTTGTTCTCTCTTCCCAGACCCTACTCAGAGGTGTTTCTACTTGACCATGTTCAGTACATACTCTCCCGCCTTTAATCCATTACCTGGGCTATAATTCTCCCATTAAATAAGTAGTTTTGTCCAATATGCTTTGAGGATGACGGTTAGGGAGTCTTCAGTCTCATTAGGACTTATTAAAACAGTTGAAAACAGGCAACATCTGTAAAAGACAATTAATGAACTGGTCAAAGGGCAGGTTAGCTATCAATGAGAGATTCAGAATACCCTGAAAAACACAGGGCAAAATGGGAAAAACACACAACCTTAATTTATTAATGAATGCAGATCTCTTATGAATGACACTCCCTACAGGATTAATAATTAAGTCCATTCTTCATTATGTGCTCCATTGATCACCATCAAGAATGGCAAAACACTTTTTTCAATTAAAATATGTGGGAGTAAGTGCAGAAATCTGAGAAAACAAAAGTTTAACTTTTAAAAGATTCATCATAAATACAAAGAACAAATTGATGGTCACCCAATGGGAGGGCGGTTGGCAGATGGGTAAAAAAGGTGAAAGAGATTAAGTAAGTACAAATTGCCAGTTATAAAAAAGAGTCACAGGGATGTGAAGCGCAGCTTAGGGAATATAAGTCAATACTGTGATAACTATATAAGGTGTCAGATGAGTACTAGACTTATTGGGGTGAGCACTTCTTTAGGTACATAAATGTCTAATCACTATGTTATACACCTGAAACTAACATAATATTGTATGTCAATGGTAATTGAAACATAAATAAATAAATATGTAGTCCCTCAACCATAAAAATAAAAAAGAGTTATTGTAATTGAAAGAAATAAAATGTAAAATTATTTGAAAAAGAATTTGTTATAAAAATCCATTAATAAAATAATATTAATTATTATGTTACTATATATTGATGCTTTAGTTCCCTTAGTAATTTGAAATTTTTGTAAGCTATTTGATGAAAATCCAATTTCTAATGTTCTATTTCTCAAATCCCAGGTATTCAGGCTGAGCAGTGGAAAGATGTTTTAAAAGAAAAAGCACAAAGATCTCATAAGACCACTGCATTTTTGGATACTAGTGGCAAAAACCCATTTTGTAGTAAGTTAACATTTTCATCAAATGAACAGATAATTAGTTTTAATAGTAATTTATATTTTATTCAAAATGGTCTTTCTATCCACTCAAATTACATCATGCACTTTCAAGGAACTTTAAAACTTGTTATGAGCCAATTGTATGAATTCAAATAAGGACTTGATTTTTTAGATAAAATGCTTTGGGTAATATTTTTCCCAAACAATCAAGGTCCTTGTTTTTTTCCCCTCAGATTTGTATGATTTGTATGATCCTCCCCATTCTTAGAGTTATGTCAGCATATAACAGGTTACAAAGTTGAAGACATCTATCTACACTATTACCACACTTTTGGGAACTGAAACTAAACTATATAAATACAAAAAAAAGTGCAAGTAAATAATAATCTTTCTAATATATTTAGAGTTAGACAAGAGGAATTAATTGAAGAACAAGAGAGAATCTTTTAGAAATGGATTAAATAATTAGATTTATGAAGAGATAGTAGAAAGAGCAAAATTATTCTATTTATAGATGAAAACCTAGAAGTGGTTTATAAATAAAAATAAATCCTGTTATATGAAGAATCTTATGAGAAAAATTTCCAGTCAGTGCCACTGACCTTGGTTACTGGGGTATATTTAAAATAGATTATCATTTAAAAATGTGTTTAATCTCAGTCATTGTCAACGTTTTACAGTCACAGTTGCTATCAATTTTAAATTATCGTAATTCTTTTTTTTTTTTTTTTTTTTTAGCTGAGCCATCCTGCTACCTGTTGGCAGCTCAGCTCAGGCTGGGCATCGAACTGCTGTTGTTCAGAGCTCAGTTCGCACACTTGAGCAAGCTCTTAAGCAACTGAGCCACTCAGCCAGCCCATAATTCTTTAAACATTAGTGATGTTTTCTATTATCCAGAATTGGGCTTGTCAATTAATTAATTCATTTATTTTTAATTAAATTTGTTGGGGTGACAATAATTAATAAAATTACATAGCTTTCAAGTGTACAACTCTATAATACATCATCTATATATCACATTGTGTGTTCACCACCAAGAGTAAGTTCTCCTTTCATCACCATATATTTGATCCCCTTTACCCTCTTCTCCTTTGCCCCTCCTCCCTTACCCTCTGGTAACCACTAAACTGTTGTCTGTGTCTATGAGTTTTTGTTTCTTCATTTGCTTGTCTTTTTCCTTTGTTGCTTTCAGTTTTATATGCCACATATGAGTGAAGTTGTATGGGTCTTGACTTTTCCTTTCTGATTTATTTTGCTAGCATAATAATTTCAAGATCCATCCATGTTGTTGCAAATGGCAGTATTTCGTTATTTCTTATGGCAGAATAGTATTTCATTGTGTATATATACCACATCTTCTTTATTCAATCATCTATTGAAGGACACTTTTGTTGTTTTTATGTCTTGGCCACTGTAAATAAAGCTGCAGTGAACACCGGAGCACATATATCTTTATAGATAAATGTTTTCAGATTTTTTTGGTAGATACCCAAGAGAGGATTGCTGGGTCATAAAATAATTCTGTTCTTAATTTTTTGAGGAATACCCATACTGCCTTCCATAGTGGCTGTACCAACTTACATTCCCACCAACAGTGTATGAGGGTTGCTTTTTCTCCACAGTCTCTTTAACACTTATTATTTTTCTTGTTGCTAATAGCCATTCTAACTGATGTGAAGTAGTATTTCATTGTGGTTTTGATTTGCATTTCCCTAATAGCTAGTGAAGTTGAGCATTTTTTCATATATCTGTTGGCTATTTGTATGTCTTGTTGGGAGAAGTGTCTGTTCAGGGTCCTCCACCTATTTTTTAATTGGATTGTTTGTGTTTTTGTTGTTGAGTTGTATGAGTTTTTTTTTTTTTTTTTTTTTAATATATTTTGGATATTAGCCCCTTAGTAGTGGCATTGTTTGCAAATATCTTCTCCCATTTTGTTGGTTGCCTCTTTGTTTTGTTGACGGTTTCTTGGCCTGTCCATTTTTCAAATTAAAAATTTTATTGAGTTAAATTTAGATTCACAAGCAGATTTAAGAAATAATACTGAGAAATCCTGTGTACACTTTGTCCAGTTTTCCTCAATGGTAAAATTTCACCACACTATGAAGACACACAACACAAGGAACACCTCAGATATACACGCACAAGAGAATAGGGAGATTGAGTGATTCAAATATAAAGGACACACACACCATATAAGTTTACCCAGAAAAGACTGAGAAACCTGGGGGATCTATCTGTTATATCAAAGCAAGCACAAAGAGTAGACCAGAATGGGGAGACAAAGAAATACAACCCAAATAAAAGAACAGAAGAAACCTCCTGAATCAGTGGAACTAGAGGAAATAGAGGTAAACAACCTATCGGAGATAGAACTCAGAACACTGATTATTAGAATGTTCAAGGAAATTAATGAAAATATAAAGAAGGATAGAGAAATCATGAAAAGCAACCAGCTAGAACTTAAGAATGCAATTACTGAATTAAATAACAAATTCGATGGAATGACTAGCAGATTGGACGAAGCAGAAAATCGAATCAGTGACTTATAAGAAAAGATAACAGAGATCACCCAAGCAGAACAACAAAAAGAAAAAAGAATGAAAAACATTGAAAATAGTTTAAGAGAGCTGGGGGACAACATCAAATGCAATAACCCTCGGATCATCGGAGTACCGGAAGGAGAAGAGAAGGAGCAAGGGATTGAGAACATATTTGAAGTAATAATGTCTGAAAACTTCCCTAACCTAGCAAAGGACATTGAAATACAAGCCCAGGAAGTGTAGAGCGTTCCAACCAGGATGATCCCAAACAGGCCCACACCAAGACACATTCTAATGAAAATGGCAAGAGTTAAGGACAAAGACAGAATCCTTAAAGCAGCAAGGGAAAGGCAACAAGTTACTTACAAGGGCACCCCCATAAGATTATCAGCTGACTTTTCTACAGAAACTTTGCAGGCCAGAAGGGAGTGGCAGGAAGTTTTCAAAGTGATGAAAAATAAAGGCCTATAACCCAGATTGCTGTATCCAGCAAGGTTATCATTTAAAATTGAAGGAGAGATAAAGAACTTCCCAGAAAAAAACAAGTTAAGGGAATTCATTACCACCAAGCCAGCTTTGCAGGAAATGTTAAAAGGGCTTCTTTAAGCAGAAGAGAAAAGCAACCTAACTAAGGAAGACTAGGAACACAAATAATAAAATGACAATTAATATGCACCTATCAATAATCACGTTAGATGTAAATGGAATAAATGCTCCAATCAAAAGTCATAGGGTGGCTGAATGGATAAGAAAGCAAGACTCCGGCATATGCTGTATATAAGAGACACACCTCAAATCAAAAGACACGTACAGGCTGAAAGTAAAGGGATAAAGTAAAGTATTTCATGCAAATGGAACAGAGAAAACAGCTGGAGTAGCGATACTTACATCAGATAAACTGGACTTTAAATTGAAGAATATAATAAAGGACAAAGAAGGACACTTCATAATAATAAAGGGATCAATCCAACAAGAGGACATAACCCTAGTAAACATCTATGCACCTAACATAGGAGCTCCTAAATATATAAAACAGATATTGTCAGACATAAAAACGGATATCAACAGTAACACTATCATAGTAGGGGACTTCAACAACCCACTGTCACCAATGGACAGGTCCTCCAGACAGAAAATCAATGCGGAAACAGTGACCTTAAATGACACATTAGACCAGCTGGAATTAACAGACATTTTCAGAGCATTTCACCCCAAAGCTACAGAATATACATTCTTCTCAAGTGCACATGGAACATTTTCTAAGATAGACCACATGTTAGGCCACAAAACAAGTCTCAATAAATTTAAGAAGACTGAAATCATTACAAGTGTCTTCTTTGACCACAATGGTATGAAACTAGAAATCAATTATAAGAAGAACCCCGGAAAGCTGTCAAATAAATGGAGGCTAAATAACATGCTACTAAATAGCAAGTGGGTCACAAATGAGATCAAGGAGAAAATCAAAAGATACCTCGAGGCAAACGAAAATGAAAATACCACGACCCAAAATCTCTGGGATGCTCCTACCTAAAGAAGGAAGAAAAATCTTAACAGGTTATCCTTATACCTAAGGGAACTGGAAAAAGAACAGCAAAAGAAGCCCAAGAGGAGTACAAGAAAGGAGATAATAAAGACCAGAGCAGAAAAAAACAATATAGAGAACAGAAAAACAATACAGAAGATCAATGAAACCAAGAGCTGGTTTTTTGAGACGATAAACAAAATTGACCAACCTCTAGCCAGGCTCATCAAACAAAAAAAAAAGAGAGAGGACTCAAATTAGTAAAATCAGGAACGAAAGAGGGGAAATGACTACAGAAATCACAGAAATACAAAAAATTCTAAGAAATTACTATGAGCAACTATATGCCAACAAATTTGACAATCTGGAAGAAATGGATAATTTTCTAGAAGCATACAACCTTCCAAAGCTAACGCAAGAAGAAACAGAAAATCTAAATAGCCTGATTACTACCAAGGAAATTAAATCAGTAATTGACAAGCTCCCAAAAAACAAAAGCCCTGGACCCGATGGCTTCACAAGTGAATTTAATCAAACATTGAAAAAAGAACTATCACCTATTCTTCTCAAACTATTCCAAAAAATCCAGAAGGAGGGAAGGCTCCCAAACTCTTTTATGAAGCCACTATCACCCTGATTCCAAAACCAGATGAAGACAGCACAAAAAAGGAAAACTACAGGCCAATCTCCCTGATGAATATAGATGCAAAAACTTTCAATAAAATATTAGCAAACAGAATTCAGCAATATATTAAGAAGATTATACGTCATGATCAAGTGGGTTTCATCCCTAGAACACAAGGCTGGTTCAACATCTGTACATCAATTAATGTGATACACCACATCAACAAAATGAAGAATAAAAATCACATGGTCATATCAATAGATGCAGAAAAAGCATTTGACAAAATCCAACAGCAGTTTATGTTAAAAACCCTTAGCAAAATGGGAATACAGGGATCATATCTCAACATAATAAAAGCCATATATGATAAACCTACAGCTAACATCATACTCAATGGGGAAAAGCTAAAACCATTCCCCTTAAGATCAGGAACAAGACAAGGCTGTCCACTTTCTCTTCTTTTATTCAACATAGTTCTGGAAGTTCTAGCCACAGCCATCAGACAAGAAAAAGAAATAAAAGGCATCCAAATTGGCAAGGAAGAAGTAAAATTGTCATTATACGCAGATGACATGATACTGTATATAGAGAACCCCAAAGACTCCAGCAAAAAACTATTGGAACTGATAGTCGAATTAAGTAAAGTAGCAGAATATAAAATCAGTGTTCAGAAATCAGTGGCATTTTCATATACCAGTAATAAACTAACGGAAGGAGAAATGAAGAAAACTGTCCCATTTACAATTGCTTCAAGAACTATAAAATACCTAGGAACAAATTTAACCAAAGAAGTGAAAGATCTGTACTCAGAAAATTATAAGACACTGAAGAAAGAAATCAAAGAAGATACAAATAAACATCTACCATGCTCATGGATAGGAAGAATTAATATAATTAAAATGTCCATACTTCCTAAAGCAATATATAGATTCAATGCAATTCCTATCAAACTACCAAGGGCATTTTTCACAGAAATAGAAAATATAATTCTAAAATTTATATGGCACCATAAAAGATCCCAAATAGCCTCTGCAATCCTGAGAAATAAGAATAAAGTCAGGGGAATCACGCTACCAAACATGAAAACATACTACAAGGATACAGTAATCAAGACAGTATGGTATTGGCATAAAAGCAGGTACATAGATCAGTGGAACAGAACAGAGAGCCCAGAAATAAATCCAGGCATTTACAGACAGTTAATCTATGACAAGGGAAGCAAGAATTTACACTGGAGTAAAGATAGTCTATTCAATAAATGGTGCTGGGAAAATTGGACTGACACATGCAAATAAATGAAACTGGACCACCTCCTTACGCCATATACAAGAACAAATTCAAAATGGATTAAAGATTTAAATGTAAGACCTGAAACCATAAAAATCCTAAAAGAAAATATAGGGAGTACATTTGCAGACATTACCCGGAGCAATGTTTTTACTGATACATCCCTGCAGGCAAGGGAAGTAAAAGAAAAAGTGAACATATGGGATTATATCAGACTTAAAAGTTTTTTCACAACAAAGGAAACCATCAATAAAACAAAAGGAAGCCTACTGAATGGGAGAATATATTTGCCAACGATATATCTGATAAGGTGTTAATATCCAAAATTTATAAAACACTCATGAAACTCAAAACCAAAAAAAGCCAAACAACCCAATTAGAAAATGGGCGGAAGATATGAAGAGACATTTCTCTAAAGAGGACATACAGAAGGCCAACAGGCATATGAAAAAATGTTCAACCTCACTGGTCATTAGAGAAATGCAAATAAAAACCACAATGAGATACCGCCTCTCTCTGGTCAGAATGGCTACCATCAATAAATCAACAAACAAGTGCTGGCCGGGCTGTGTGGAAAAGGGGACCCTGCTGCACTGTTGGTGGGATTGCAGATCGGTGCAGCCTCTATGGAAGTCAGTATGGAGGTATCTCAAAAAATTGGAAATGAAACTACCTTTTGACCCAGCAATTCCACTCCTACGTATTTATCCTGAAAAACCCGACACTGATTCAAAAAAATATATGCACCCCTACGTTCATTGCAGCACTTTTTACAATAGCTAAGACTTGGAAACAACCGAAATGCCCTTCGGTAGATGACTGGATTAAGAAACTGTGGTACATTTATACAATGGAGTATTATTCCGCTATAAAGAAGAATGAAATCGTACCATTTGCAATGATATGGATCGACCTAGAGACTATTATGTTAAGTGAAATAAGTCAGTCAGAGAAAGACAAATACCATATGATCTCACTTATATGTGGAATCTGAAAAACTGAATGAATGAGCAAAGTAAACAGAAACTCTTATAGATATAGAGGAAAAACAGCATTGCTAGTTGGGAGGGGGGTGGGGATGAGGGAGAAGAGGAAGGGATTAGACAGCAAAAATAGGCAACTACAATATTGCCACTGGGATATGAAAGACAGTTCGGGGAATATAATTAATAATGTTGTAAATATTTTGTGGGATGTCAGATGGTCATATGTCTTGTTAGGGAAACCATTTCCATGGATGGAGTAGAGGCTTGATCACTGCACTGTACACCTAAAGCTGAGGTTGTATAATATTGTATACCAACTGTAACTGAATATATAGATTGTCACGGGATGTGGATTATAATGTGGAAGGGAGTCAGAGGAAGAGTAATAGATATATATGATATGGGGGGAAGGAGTGGGGTGCCTAAATGGGGGAGGGGGGTTGTCACTTTGAAGGGTAAAAAGTATAACTATTGCACTGTGTTGTAAACCTGAAACTAATTAAAAATAAATAAATAAATAAATAAAAAATTTCACCACACTATAGAATATAATATCACTACCAGGATATTGCCTTTGATATAATCCTCCCATCTTATTCATATTTCTCCGCAGACTCCTGTGTGTGTGTGTGTGTGTGTGTGTGTGTGTGTGTGTGTGTGTGTAGATCCGTAGAATTTTATCACACAAACAGGGCTATGTATCTGTCACCACAGTGAAGACATTGAACAGTTTCACCACTGCCAAGGATCCTGTGAGTTTTATAAACACATATACCACACTCCTCCCATCCTGCTGTTTCTCACTCCTGGTATCCATTAATAGATTCCTAAAATTTTATTTTGAAAATGTTGCATAAATTGAAAATTCAATATATGATTTTTAATTGGACTTTTTTCCAGCATAATACTCTGGAGGTTCATCCATATTGTAGCATGTATCAATAATTCATTCTTTTTTATTGCTGAGTAATAGTGCATGGTGTATATGTACCACATTTTGTTTAATCATTCATCTGTTGAAGAACATTAGGATGTTTTTACTTTTGGTTATTTTGTTTGTTTGTTTGTTTGTTTGTTTTTTTGAGGGCAGTGTCACTGGCCCTCATATGTGGGACCCGAACCGGGGCCGCTGGCTTCCCAAGCCAGCGCTTAACCACCGCGCCACTCCGCCGGCCCTACTTTTGGTTATTTTGAATATAGCTGATGTGAATATTTGTGCACAAGTTTTAATGTGAATTTAAGTTTTCATTCCTCCATTGTAAAGGCTCAGGAATATAATTGCTGGGTCAGAAGCTAGTTCCACATTTAGCCTTGTAAGAAATTGACAGTGCTTTGCAGTGTGGCAGTACCACTTTATTCCTCTCAGCAAAATATGAGTGATCCAATTTCTCTAATTTCTTACTAGCATTTGGTATTGTCATTATGTAAAATTTTTTATGCATTCTGATAAATACATGGTAATATTTTATTGAAGTTTTTATTTTTTGTTGACATGACAGCTTCTGATATTGAATATACTTTCCATATATTCTCTCTGATGAAATGTGTGTTCATGTCTTTTGCCCATTTTATAATTGGACTTTTGTAAACTGTTGAGGGTTTTCGTAAACTTTTGATGGTCCTTTATATATTTTTGATAGTAGTTCTTGTTGGATATTTGGTTTGCAAATATTTTCTCCAACCTGTAACTGTACTGTTTTTTTCATCTTCTTCACAGGGCTTTTGTAAGGGGAAAAGTATTCACTCTTGTTGAGGTTTAATTTATCATTTTTTACTTTAATGGACATATTTTTGGTGTCTGAGAACTCTTTGATATTCCCTAGGATTCAATTTTTTGAATATTCTTTCAGCCCCACATCTTTTCTCTCCGTGTAACACTCTGATAACACACATATTACACGTTTTGTTATAGTTCCACTATGTTATAGTTCCTGAGTCTTTGTTCATTGTTTTTTTTCTCAGTCTATTTTTTTTCTGTTGTATGGTAAGGAACAGATTGATCTGTCCTACAGTTTACTGATTTTTATCCTTTATCATCTCCTCTCTTTATTGAGCATATCCAATGAGTTTTGTATCTGTTATTATATTTTTCATTTATGTATTTCCAGTTTGGGTTTTTTTGTAAGTTCTATTTTCTGATATTTTTCTATTTATTTTTTTAAGAGACTCTAATTGACTTTGAAGTATTTTTTGTGATAGCTCCTTTACAGTCCTTGTCAGAATACCCTGGCATCTGATTTATCTCAGTGTTAACAATAGTTGATTTTCTTTCCTCACCAAAGTTATGGTTATCTTTGTTCTTAGTATAATGGGTAATTTTCAATGGCATCCTGGATATTTTGCCTATCATGTTAGAATTTGAGTTCTATATAAAGCTTTTATTTTAGCAGGGAGTCACATGGTTTAGGTTTTAACTTTATGTATTCTGAGGTTGTGATTTTTTTTTTTTTTTTTTAGATGTATACAGTTCATGATTGTGATATAGTCTTGGTGACTTACTTCTTTCTTGCTTTACACATAAAAATACATCTTGCCTAACATACTATTTTATTGGATTCTGTCAAAAGATTTTGCCTCATAAAGCCTTTGAATCTTGTCTTTTTTTTCTACCTTCAGTGTTACATGCTATAATATTTTATTTCACTTCTTATCTAACAATCAGTATTTATTATGAATATTATCATTACATCAAATGCTCACTTATATTTACCAATTTTAATTTTCTGTATTTTTATCTTGCCCTGCCTCCCCGACTTCTTCCTTCTGGGTCTAACTTCTATTTTGCTGAAGTATATCCTTAGTGATTTTTCACTAGTAGTCCCTCTCAGTTTGTTTGTTTTCCTGAAAATAACCTTATCTTCCCTATACTCTAGAATATAAAATTAGTTCAGTGTAGATAGCATTCTACATTGAGAGTTATTTTTGCTCAGCCCTTTGAAGATATTAATTCTCTTGTTTTCAGGTAAATTTATTATTATTTTCATTTATTGTCAATATAATTGTTCCCTACAGATAACATGTAGTTTTCTTCTGGTTGAATCTATTGGGTTGTTGAAAAAGTCATGACTTTTTTTCTGTTTTTCGTTTCAAAAATGCGTCATGACTTTTCTGACAGTTCAGTATCTATCTATCTATGGTTTATTATCATTTTCTAGCCTCAATTATCAGTCCAAGTCTCTATTAAAAATTAATGAAAAGTTATTTGTGCTATTTCAAAATAAATATATCTTCTTTTAACATAGAAAATTAATGGCAGTCAGCTCTTCTTCAAAATTCTCCCATCAGAGCAAGTTAAATTTTTTTTTTTTTTTTTTTTTAGAATTTATGTACCATAATCCAGGAGCATTTTTAATGTAAATTGGGGGCAAGGACCCTTCACCAAGTGACAAGTGTAAATTTAAACTCCATGTTACATCGAGTTTTAGTTTCAGAGAATACTTTTTATTTCCCATCTAAGACCCACACACAAGCAATAGGAGGAATTTTCTAAGCTCCTCTTTCAATGGCAGAGCAGATGATTAGAGACCCTGATACTGTGCAGGGATTTTCATTTCAGCTCTAACACTTAGCATCGTGTCTTGTGTTCTAGCATGGAAGTTGACACTTATGCCACTGTCTCCATGCTACACCCAATTCTCAAATCTCATGGGGATCCAGGGTTAAAGTCCTTATAATCTTATACTTGACTTTAATTTCCCTTTATTCTGCCTTCTGAAATGTCCTTTCTTGTTCATCTGAGGTTGGTTGTGTATTTAATTTATGGGTCATACACCCAGAATTTCTGTGTGCTTGTAACAGGAGAAGGGCTTATTCTGTAACACCTCAATATGTCGTGCTGCCAGAAATCATCTGAGCAAGTCTGAATGCTCATCTCTTGAGTGAGATGAACCAAAGTATTTTCTCTAAAGCTGGGCAGTCACTTCAAAATAACTATTTCTTTATATCTTTTGTGTTAGAAATTGGTGAGGTTAATCATACATCCATTACTTTATTTAAGGTAGTCCTAAGTGTTAGGCAAAAGGCAAAAAGTACAATGACTGTTTGTTTAGTAGCAACATTTAACATTTAACGTGTGTACTTTCAGTGCATGTATTTCTCACAAGAAAATTTCATGCATTCCACCTGTTCTGTTTATATAAATTGTCTTCTAGGAGCTGGTGCACAGTACTTGGGAAAACTCACAGAGTCAGAACTTTCTGTGTAGCCCAGACAATATTGAGTATAGGGGTGAGTTCAGCATGCTTGCCTCTGAAAGTTAGACTATCAATTTTTAGTAGGGGCATTTTGAATAAGAACTACTATGAGATCACTGTATCAAGAATTATTTATTGGGTTGTAGGAAAAGTCATGACGCATGTTTGCGACATGTGGCACTAGTTCATTTTTGGAAGTACTAGAGTCATTCCAATCTATGTTATTGCTAAGTCATTTGACAGCTGACAGTTCTAGCTTCATTGTAAAAAAAATTGAGTGATTTGGTTGAGTTTTGGAAATTTTACAAGTTGAAGATGGAAGACCAAACTGTGTATTTTTGCTATATTTTACTGTTTTACTTCCATAAAGGGAAGAAGGCGCATCAGGCTTGTGAAAAGTTACATAACGTTTATGGTGACAATGCTGTACAAGAATGTCAGTGCCAACGATGGTTCACGAAATTCTGTGCTAGTGACTTTGATCTCAACGACGCTCCTCGGTCAGGGAGGCCCACCACGGTTGATGACAACAAAATAAAGACATTGATCGAGTCAAACCCACGTTACACAACAGAGAGATTGCAGAAACATTGAACATCCAACATTCAAGCCTTTGTGACCACCTGAAGAAGCTGGGATACGTAAGCAAGCTCGATATTTGGGTTCCGCATGAACTCAAAGAAGTTCATTTGCCGGTGCATATAAACATCTGCAATATGCTCATTAAACATGAGGAAAATGATCCTTTTTTGAACCAACTGATAACTGGTGATGAGAAGTGGATTGTTTACAACAATGTGGTGCGCAAACAGTCTTGGTCCTGACGTGATGATTCACCTCAAATGACATCGAAAACAGACATTCATCAGAGGAAGGTTATGCTCATTGTGGTGGGATTTTAAAGGTGTAGTGTTTTTCGAGCTCCTACCAAGGAACCAAACAATCAATTCGAATGTGTAATATCAGCAGTTGGACAGTTCGAATGAATCCATCATCCAGAAATATCCAGAGCTTCTTAATTGTAAAGGAGTCATGTTCCATCTCAACAATGCGAGATCACCCACAAGTTTGATCACCTGTCAAAAATTATTGGAGCTTGGATGGGATGTGTTGCCACACCCACCATACTTGCCTGACCTTTAGCTGTCAGATTTCCACTTGTTTCACTCTCTTCAAAACTGCCTGGTATAACATTCAATTCAGATGAGGCTGTAAATCAGCACTTTCTTCAGTTTTTTGCAAATAAAAACAGGTCCTTCTATGAACGAGGTATTATGACGCTCACTGAGAGATGGTAAAAGGTTATTGAACAAAACTGGCAATATATCATTGATTGATCTTTGTTCTTTATATAAATAAATGACCTTTGAAAAACATGGACAAAATACATCATGACTTTTCCGAAAACCCAATAATTTCATAGTCATTCCTAAACAGCCAGTGAAATTGAGAATTATATTTGTTAAGCAAGTTTAGCTTGGACTATTAATCAGGTAATGAAGGAACCTTATCATATTTACCTTAGATGTACTATTTAAAGAGTTGTTTAATTGACTTAAAGTTTGAATTTCTTTGGCTTACAGAACAGTTAGTATTCACTAATGATTTGTCCAACTCTTCAAGGTACCCATGGCTGTCTGGCAGCTTTTGTCATTCCTCATTTTCAAGACTAGTTAAAAATTGACAAGAAGTAAAATGCATTACCATGTATCAAATAAGTACCTCTTAATATTTTTTACATATATTTTATATGCCTAGATTACCTACTATATACATACATAACATATTTGCATATATACCGAAACAAAACTTTTAAAATGTGAATTGCACTCTACATTTTTGTTTTGTAGCCTATTATTTTGTTCTCAGCATAATTTTGGATAGCACCCTGAAGGATGGCCATATTGCATTGAAATTATTAAACCAGCTTGGAGTTCTTGAAGAGCCAAAGCTCTATGAGTAAGTATAATTTAGTTCTCTTTTTTCTTTCATAAATTAAATGTTTGTTTTCTTGACCACCCACTTTGGAAGATAATCCAAGTATTGTAGATTTTATATCCAGGTTGATTCCAAAGACATGGAGATAGGAAAGTACCTGATTTTGGTAATAGTCCACAGAGCACAGTCCTACAACAGTTGTTTCAAACTTGTTCAGAAGGCAAAGAACTTATGAGTCTTGATCTCCTTTACAAACATCATATTCTATGCAGAACACCATGAAATAGTGATGCATTTTATTCAAATACTTGAATTAGTGCATTTTTCATAAAGGAATATAAAATATAGAACATATACCAATGGTAAATCTGTCCATCTAAACATCGCCAATGGCTCTGTTGAGTTTTTATTAATAATTATTTGCTAATAAATTTAGTCATGCTGTGGAATTTAAACTGTCTTAGATGCCAGGAAGCCAGAGACTTGAAGTGATTTTTTATCTCATTTTTCAAACTTAAAATGGGAATGCTTGCTTGCTGTAAAACATGTGTCAGGTTATATAGTAGAAAATGAAAATGATCTATAATTATATCATCTAGGGATAGTTACACTGACCATTTGGTTTATAACCATTCCTCCTCCTTTTCCCCCTAGATCTTCTTGTACATGTCCCTGTGCACACACATATTTTTTTATTTAGCAGTATTAGGATCTTATTGCAAATGTGTCCTGCATCCTAATTTTTATATAAATGCTGTAGTGTGATCACTTTGCTCTATCATTATAAGTCACTTACACTTTACAATATGATGCCAAATATATTAATGTGCCAATGTAGGATTTTAAACAGGGGGAATCCATATTGGATATTCAGGTTGCAGCACGTTCCCAGATGGATGAGGAATAGGGAGATTAGAGTAAAACAAGACCAGAGAGGTAGCTATTGTAATAATTAATTTGAAAGATGATGGAGGTGGGAACCAAGTAAGTGCAAGTTCAATTTTAGGATTTAGAATATATGTGTTTTTATGATTAATGAAACATGTGAAAGTGAAGGAAATAAATGAGCCTAGAGTGACTTCAAATTTTAAGCTTGATGACTATTTAAACTATGATACCGTTTGCTGAGCTAGGAGATACATAGGGAGGAACTGATGTAATCATGCAATAATCGGGGACATAATTTTGGACAAGTTAGATTTCTATCTTTACATAATTTGTCTAGTGCAGCAGATAGACTTGACAAATATATAATACAAATAAAATGATGTTTGTCATTATTCAAACAATTTTGAATGACTCTGCATTGAGCTAGGCACTGTGCTAAGTGCTGAGGATACTGTGATGAGAAAAATAGACATGGTCCTACCCTCCTTAAGCTTACAGTCTAATGAAAGATATAAAGATAATCAAATAGTTATAAAATATGTAAATAAAATCTGTCCATGCCTTGAGGCAAATTATAGTGTGTAAGGAAACATAAAATTGTGGCTGTGAATTAGTTAGGGGCATTCACTAACAGTTTCTTTAGGGACGCTTTATGCTGCTTGAGACCTAAATGATGAGCTAGATTTCATCTGCTTTCTGCATTCCAGGCACAGAGGCCAACACAGGCAAATATCCTGAAGTAGGAGGGAAAATAGCCCATTTCAGGAACTGAAGGAAGCACTTTACGTCTGAGAATAAAGGCAAGGAAGGCAAGAGAGGAGACAGGTAGAGAACACCTGCATTTTGTAGAAACTAGAACTTGTAGGACATGTTCCAGGATTTATATTTTATTCACCAGGCTAATGAAAACCACTGAAGTATTTTAGTTGAGGCAGTCTGGTTGGGGCCAGGATTGGATTTTTAGTTTGAAAGTACAATTTGACCACTGTGGGCTGGAGGAGGAAGATAGGGTGCTATTTTTGGAAAATGGGCAAGGAACAACGGAGTCCTGGGATAGAGTGTTTGCAGTGCAGATGGAAACATGAGGATGAATTCAAAGCAGTCAAGATATTTTATAGGTAGTCAAGTGGAATTTATGATAGATTAGATGTAGGGATTGAAAGAGAGGATACTATCAATAGTGAATCCCAGTTGTCTGGCTTGAGCCACAGGTGACTGTTGCCATTTAAAATGGTAAGGACATTTAGGGTTTTTTTTTTTTTTTTGTGTGTGTGTGTGTGTGTGTGTGTGTGTGTGTGTGTGTGTGTGTGTGTGAGGTAGGCGTCCAGGAAGGTGTTATTTAGATTTGTACCTACTGAGCTTTAGACATCCTTGAGATACCCAAGTAGACATGGCAAATAACAGTGGTATGGGCGTCTGGATCTCAGTGGACAGGGCTCAGCTAGGGCAGAGAGTTGGCCGTCACCGAACAGCTGGCATTTGAAGCCATTGGAGCGGATATAAATTTGTAGAGGAGGACAACGTGCTACTATCTGGATAAGTTGAGTTTGAAGTGTCTCTGAGAAATGTAGATAAGCTCTTGGACAAACATTAGAGATATGACCAATGACATTATATTCTGTGAAACAGGAACTCTGCTTGGAGGGATCAGAGGGTGAAATTTGAGGGGAGTGATAATAACCTCTCTGGGGCCTAGTACTGTGGAGATTCAAAAGGAGAGGAGAGCAGAGACAAATATGAGATGGACAAGTGCTGGGTGCTCCACGGGCTGCTTATCAGCTGTTCTATATATAGTGATTATCACTTTTGCTGAAGCAAGGCTGCCTCAAAGGAGGAAATAATTTTTTTTGAATTTCCTTTCTCTCTTTTCTTCCCTCCCCTCCCTTTCACTCCCTTCCCCTCCCCTCTACCCTCTTTTCTTCTCTTCTTCCCTCCCTTTCTTTTTTTTTTCTCCTCCACCTCCTCCTCCTCATTATCCTTAGAGATTCCTTTGGAGTCAGCAGCCGCAGGACTCCAGGGCCCCACATTTCTGGCCCACAGGGATGAGGAATTGGGTATAGTGGTGAAGTGCATTGCCATGGCTTTGCATTACAGCTCTGCATTCACTTGCTTAGGAAAGGCACTTTTATGCTCTGATACTGTTTTCTCATCTGTAAAATGCTGATTCTAATAGTACCTAATAAATGAGTTGTGGAGATCATTAGAGAGCAAGTATATAAAGCTTTATTACAGTTCTGGGTACATTGTAAATGCTGAGGAAATTGTATTTATTAAATACTACCTTTAGTTTTTCTCAGGCTTTTACAATTATTCCTTTAATTCACAAATATTTGATAAAGTAGCACAGAACAAAAGAGGATTATTATTAGAGTACTCTGTCTATTGAAGGAACTGTGATTGGGGTCTAAAAAAAGGAACATAAAATGACTTCTCTAATTTTAGACAAATGAACAATCTAGATACATGGTCAAAAAGATAAGATGTCCCAATTTTTCTTCAAAAAGTATTCCCAAAATATTGTGTATGAAGATACAAATATTATTTTAATTTGTTTTAAATTACTGTGTAACTTATTTTAATAAATGCTTTAACAAATATTTATTGTTTGGACTTTTTTTCTATAATATTGATCTCTCCTGCATTGTTAAGATGATTTTGATTTTAGAATTAAATTGTATTTCAAATCAGTAATATGCTGAGGATATCAAGTTTTTTGTTTAGAGAGAAAAAATCATTTTATAAATTTCAAGAAGCCAAGATTCTTGCACGATTTTTAAATGATGTAAACATTTCAAGCATTGGTTTGGCATATTATCAGAGCTCAAATCGGCTGTGTTCCACATGTATATACAACATCCGGCGTTTCATGTTAAAATCGCTTACATTTCCAGAAAGGTAAGAAAACTAAATTTTGATTTCAGTTTGTTATCTTTTAAACTCGAAAATATAGTTTTCTAAGATGTGAATTCATGTACGCAAATGTTTGTTTTGTATTTCAAATTATATTTTGTTAGAATATCTCGATGGCACAAAATGCATCTTTTTGTTTGTTTGTTTGTTTGGATGAGATTTATTTGGAATCACATTATCCAAGCAAGGAAAAGACAACATGCAATTATTTCATAAAACACAACAAAAATGAAACAAGTAAGACAAATGTCTGCCTTAGAAATTTATCAATAATTTTTTTTAAATTTTTTTAGAGATTTTATTGGGGAGTTGGGGGAGGGGAACAGCATTGGTGAATTGGGGAAGGGGAACAGACAAGTTGCTGTCCTTTTGTTTTTTAGTCTAGTTGTGGAGGATGTCGCTTCACTGGCCCATGTTGGTATCATCATTGCGCTCTTCCCGGGTGAGGTGGTCACTTGCCAGCCATTGGACGGCCGCTCATGGCGGATCACGGCAGCTGCTGGCTGTTCACGCTGGCTGTTGGCCACTCACAGTAGCTCATGGCAGCCCACTGCAGCAGGGGCTGCAGCCTACACAGTTGTCTGCGACTCACGGGAGCCCAGCTCCAGGTTGAGCTGCTGTTCACCATCTTAGCTGCAGAGGGTGCAATGTCACTGATCCGATTGGGGGTCCTGCTGCTCAGAGCTGGTGTCCTAGGCCAACTCTTAACCAACGCGCCACTCGGCTGACCCAATAATTTTTTATATATACATATGTATTTCCAAAGGGGTTGAGAATCCATTTATGCGATCTTTTTAGAGGTTCAATGGCTGAAAACTCTATAATGAGATATATGGTCACAGAAGATAGAAATGATCATGACTTTTAATGGTCTTTTCTTTTGCCCAAGTCCATTACCCTTTATTTGAGAAGAGAAAAAAGTCCATTTTCATCTGCTGTACCTAATATTCTACAGATCACTGGAGATTCAGCCTCAAGAATAGATTGCCAGGAGTGTGGCTCTAGCATATACACATTACAGCATGGGGAGAGTCTGAATCTACACTTTAATTTTACAGTCACCTGTCTTGGTTTTTCAGTTATGTTACAGATATCTCCATTCCAAAAAAATGTGCCACCATCATTACTGTTTGGGTCCCAATTTCTTAAAGATGATAAGTTCTAGCAGTATTTTTTGAAGGCCATTTAATGGGCTCTTTTTGGTTTCATGTCCTGGCAACCTAAGAAGCTTTCCCACTCTTGTCCTCATGGTATGGATGTACAATGTTTGCCAATGCAGAATTCATATTTCCACAAAAAACACTCTTGTAGAAACACTACAAACCACTAAGAGCTTTTTCATGAGCTGATCATTTATCATTTTGGATAGTGAGTCATTCTGACAGACAGCAGCAACTGAGAGCCAATAGCAATGGGTTTGCAGATTGCTAGAAATCTCTCTCCTTTAATTAGATTCCAACACAACTTTATGTTCCTGTATTTATACATTTGACTTCCTAATTGGTTTTCTATGAATGTTGAACTTAGGAATAAGAATTTTTGGAGAATAAAAATAATAAATAAGAAGAATATTCATTGAGGTGAGGTTTATTTAAATCAGTGGAGGAGAGTTGGGAAAAATTCTTTGAAATTTAAGTTATTTTGTAATTTTTGCTATAAGAATATTTAGTCATTCAAAAGTCAATGAGTAAGATGTCATTATAGTGGAAAAAATTCTAGGGGTAAGTTGACTGTCCTTGCTCTTTGAGTGAAATACTTACAAAAATACCAAGCTACGGCCGGCCGAGTGGTTCATTGGTTAAGAGTTGGCTTGGGAGTGCGAACTCTGAGCAGCAGGCCACCGGTTCGGGTCCCACATGGGCCAGTGACACTGCACCTTCTACAGCCAAGATGGTGAACAACAGTTCAACCTGGAGCTGGGATGTTGTGAATCGCTGGCAACGGCATAGGCTACATTGGGGTTGCAGTGGGATGCTGTGAGCTACCGTGAGTGGCTGGCAGCCAGCGTGAGTGGTCGGCAGCTGGCATCAGCGTCTGTGACCTACAGTGAGCGGCCGTCCAATGGCTGGCGACCGATCTGCCTCAGCCAGGAAGAGTGCAATGATAATACCAACACGGGCCAGTGAAGCGCCGTTCTCCACAATTAGACTGAAGAACAAAAGGACAGCAACTTGAGTGTTCCCCTCACCCGATTCCCCAACGCTGTTCCCCTCCCCCAATTCCCCAATAAAATCTTAAAAAAAAATACCAAACTACATGGACATTTACAGTTAAGAATATTAGCCAACATCATTCCCTGCCAAAGTACATCAGAGAGAGAGAGAGCGAGAGAGAGAGCGAGAGAGAGAGCGAGAGAGACAGAGAAAGGTTAGGAGATCAGATTTGAAGGACTAAAGGTTTGAACTGCGTGGGTCCACTTATACACAGAATTTGTTCAATAGATATATTGGAAAAGAAATTTGAGATTTGTGACAATTTGAAAAACTTCAGAGACAAACCACGTAGCCTAGAAATAACATTTTTTTAAAAAGTTAGATATGTCACAAGTACATAATATGTTCTTATTTTCTCTTCTTTATGATTTTCCTATTATTTTATTTTCTCTAGCTTTCTTTAATATAAGAATATAGTATATAATACATATAACCTACAAAGTATGTGTTAATCGATTGTTTATATTATCAGTAAGTCTACTTTCCAGTTAACAGTAGGTTATCAGTAGTTAAATTTTGGGGGATTCTAAAGTTATACACAGATTTAAAAAAAAGTTATACACAGATTTCAGCTTTGCAGGGGGTGGTCTGTACCCCTAACCCCCAGATTGCTCAAGAGCCAACTGTATTTTTATAGTCCCCAAAAGCTAGATTTTAAAGAGGCCAGGGGTCGTCACACCATATTCCCCTATTCACTCTTATTAATACTTCTCTGAGTGTAACGAAGGTGAGTATGAGCAGAGAAGTTCAGAGGTTGCAGTTTTACATCCTGTGTTCTGGTATTTAGATGTGAAGGATTCATATTGTCCAGGAATAAAGTCTTTTCCCTGTATCATAACCGGAAGGTGAAATGAGTTGCTTCCACACTGTGAAGCATATAAGTCTTCTTATATAAGCATAGAAGTCTTGGCCAGACATCATAAATTTAGCTAGAACCTTTGTACATGAAACAGCACTCAAACTTAAGATGAGAAAGAATTTTAGTTCCATATTTGTAGACAGTAAAAAGAACCAAGGCTCATCCACCCTACGTGTATATGAGCAAGTGCCGGGGCTAGATACTCCTCTTATCATTTAAATTTGTGTAGAATCATGCAACGTATTCACTGCAATAGCTTCAAGACTCACTGTTCACATAGATAACAGTGTGAGCATGATGAACTTGAAGCTGTGAAACATCATGGGTCTGGTTATAAGCAATTTTTCTAACTATAAGTTATGGCTGCCATTACATTCCATCTTTGGTGGAATATTCAACTTAGTTTTCCCTTTATTGTTGGATACTTCCTTTTTTCCCCAGTGTTTGCTTATCATGAACACTGACTATTGATGCATACACAACTATCTGCATATTAAACAATTTCGTTGTTTTATATTCATAGAATGCATATCAAGGAGGAGGAACATTTCTGAATTTTCCACCTCACCATGTGATGTTCATACCTTGTTACACAGTATTGGTGAGCCTACAGATAGGCAGCCATTGCTTTCTCCATGCCTTTCTCTTTTTTAAGTGACTTGTTATAAGGGGAAAGGAAAGGCAGACAGATGTGAACACTGGTATATTTGACTCATTATCTTCTAACTTATATTTTACATAGCAAAATGTTATATACAACTCATTCATAAGTAAGAAATAGGGTGAAGTCATAGAGTTATACTGCAGAGCCAAAAGGAAGCATGCATGCAATTTTAATTTTTATGTGGAATCTAAACAGTGGACAGACTATGAAAATTTACCAAATTTATACGATTTAGATTTAATTTTTTTCTACTCAAGGAAAAAAACCTAAAATATATTTTGTGGGTGTTTAGCAAAACTTTTACCATTTCCTGCTGGCTCTGGATGCTAACAGATGTTTAGATGAAATGTATGCTGTAAGTTTAATTACCTAGATAATTGTCATAACAACTAGTTGCTTTTCCTATTTAGATCTGTCCATACACATAATGTGCAATTAATGAGAATTAACACTGCCAAATTATGGTGAATGTGAGTTATAAAACTTGGATGCCTTATGGTCCAGATTAAACTGTGTAAGCACTCAATCAGTAACTATCACTCTTATCAGTAACAAACTGATAGAGACCTCAACATAAGTTCTTCAGGTTTTGCCAGTAGAGCAGGGCCTTCAAATTTAAGGATTAAGAGGGATATTCACAGTAGAGATGATCAGGTATGATTTCCTGGGAAAAGTTGGAATAAATCTACTTTTAAAAATTTAACAGTAAAGCATACATTTTTGGCATACAGCTCTGAGTTTTGATGAATTCATACGGTCATATAACAACCACCACAATCAAGAAATATTTCCATCAATCACAGAAACTGCCTGTACATACAAATAATGTGCAATTAATGAGAATTAATTATTATCAATCCCATTCCCCACTCCTACTCCCTGGCAACCACTGTACCTCATTTTGCTTTTTCCAGAGCATTATATATAAATGGAATCATACAGTATGTAGCCTTATAAGTATGGCTTCTTTCACTTAGCTTCATATGAGGTCTTACAATTAAGTTTAGGAACTCATCCTAGAAAAAGTGCTACATACCTTATTGCTGAATATCACTGTGGTCACCTTCAAAGTACTCCCCTTGGGAAGCTACGCACTAATGCCAGCGCCTAGTCCACCCTTCAAAGCAATTTTGTGTCGTGTCAAGCATGGCAGGGCCGTAGCGGTTCGAGAGGGCTGACGGGGGTTGAGAAACAGAAAATATAGACAAGAGACAAAGGATAGTTCAAAAGCAGTGCTAGCCAGGGGACTCAGTGCCTCTAGGACAAGGAGCCCCCAATTAAGCTTGACTGCGGCTTTTATTGGGAGACACACAGGGAAGTGGCATTGTTTTTTTCACTGTCTGTAAGTCACATACATCATACCAGAGAACTTAGCTCAGAGTCAAATCACCCCATGGCCTGCAGGCTGCCTTTACTGAAAGTCCCATGACCTATGTACATGCACCTCCTGGGAGACAGAAACTTCTCATGCTGAGGCTTAGAGACCAGAATGCATGGAGTACAGATGTTATCATCTGGTTAGGTTTCACTTCTCAGGCAGGCTGTCAGCACTGAAGACAAGGGGTCTTTGGCCCATGTTCTTCACCTCCATGATTCTTCCAATGCTACCCCCTGGACTGTGTCTGGCTTGTGTTGCCCTATTGGCCACTAGGGTTGTACCCATCTTTTACTAACCAGCCTTCTTTCTGGGGTCCCATGGGGAATTGCCATATGCATAGTGAAAGTACTGTCTGCATGAGGATCTGTTGTTAAGGAAAGGTGCATGGTGGCAGATGGTGAGTCTGCTGTGTGACCACAATTTTGGTACTCTTTTTCTGGAATGGTCATCAGAACTGTTGTCATATTACCCTTGATGTTCTAAATGTCATCAAAATGTCTTTCTTTCAATATTTCCTGTATCTTCTGATAAAAAGAGAAGTCATTGGGAGCCAGATCAGGTAACTAGGGAGGGTGTTCCAACAAAGTTATTTGTTTACTGGCTAAAAACTCCCTCACAGACAGTGTCATGTGAGTTGGTGCATTGTCATGATGCAGGAGCCATGAATTGTTGGTGAAAAGTTCAGGTTGTTTTTGTCTAACTTTTTCACGCAGCCTTTTCAGCATTTCCAAATAGCAAACTTGGTTGACTGTTCATCTAGTTGGTACAAATTTATAATGAATAATCCCTCTGATATCAAAAAAAACGTTAGCAGCATTGTTTTGCCTGTTGATTTGGACTGATGGAACATTTTTGGTTGTGTAGAACTGGCTCACTTCCTTTGATCCTATAGGTCCACCCATGTTTCATAACCAGTGATAATATGGCAAAATATCGTCTTGCCTCTCCCAAAGGTGTTGGCAAACTTTGACTCTCCTTTGCTCTTGTTCGTCGGTGAGCTCCTTTGGGACCATTTGTGCACACACCTTTCTCATGGCAAGGTTTTCAGTTAAGATTTTCCTAACTATTTCTCTATCAATGTTTACTTGGTCTGCTATGCTTCTCACATCAGCTGATACTTTTGACACACAATTTGACATATTTTTGCAATATTTTTGTCAGTCCTGCTCATTAGTGGCTGCCCTGACCTCTCTTCATCAGTGACGCATTCTCTCCCCTCAGAAAAACGCTTAATCCATTTTGTACACTGACGTTTTCTTCATGGCATTATCCCCATAAACTTGGACTAACATGTCCCTGATTTCACTTCCACTCTTGCCAAGTTTAACAAGAAATTTAATGTTTGTTCGTTGCTCTGATTCAAGCTCAGACATTCTTGTGACGACACATAAAAACCCACAACAGTAATGAACGCCACTCAGCAAGACACTGCCACACATCGACAAGCACACAGCTGTGAGACACTTATATCCCAAGGTTATGAAACCTAACTGAGCTGTTTGCACAGAGCTACCAGTGTAAGTGCAAGTTACAGTGGCAAGTTCGTGAACTTAATTGCCAGGCATCATACGTTTAAAATTCATCCATGTTGTTACTTATATCAATGGAATATTACAGATGAATAATATTCTATTGTATTTATATGCCACAGTTCATTTATCCATAAATTTGCCCATTGGCAGACACGTTTTTTTCATAGTTTTTCGTATCAGTCTAAGAAGAAAGCCAACAGAAATTTTGCATGATGGTTTTTATGTGAACGTAAGTTTTGATTTCTCTTGGATAAATATACTTATAAGTGAGATTGCTGGGTCACATTTTAAGTGTATGTTTAATTTTATAAGAAACTGGCAGACTGTTTTCCAAAGTGATTGTACATTTTGCAATCCCTTTGGCAGAGTTCCAGTGCACCCTTGCACGAAAAAATATACCTTCACCAGTTTTGTTGTTTGTTTGTTTTTATTTTCACTATTCTAACAGGTGGGTAAAGGTATCTCATTGTATTTTTAATTTGCATTTCTCAAATGACAAATGATGTTGATAAACTCTGCCATTTAATTGAGGATACTTGCATCTTTTAATTTAATGTGATTATTAATAAGGTCGGGTTTAAATATATCATCTTGCTATTTTGTTTTCATCTGTCTCATCTGTTCTTTGTTCCCATTTTTCTCATTGTCTACCTTCTTTTGGATAGATTGAGTAGTTTTCTGTTTATCTCTTTTGTGTGTTTATTATCTATAACTCTTTTAAAATTAATTTAGAAGTTTTTTTGGGTTTATATTATAATTTTAATTTATCACACTCTACCTTCATGTGAATTTTACCAATTTGTGTATAACATGAAAACTGTACAGTAATAGAATTCCATTTCTTGCATTCTAGCTTTTGTACTGTTGTTGACATACTTTTTACTTAAATATGCTAAAAACTCCATAACAGAGTGTATCATTTTGTTTAAAGCGTCATAATTAGGAAAATTCATATATTTATGCACATAGTTACTATTTCTGATACAGTGTGATAAATACACAATGTCTGGAATCTAATGAAGAATTACCAAGCATGCAAAGAAGCAGGAAAATGGACCCAGAAGAGTGTCAACCAACTGAAACCAACCCAGAAGTAGCACAGATATAAGAATATAAATATATATTTGTAGTGTGGATCTGCTCATTATGAATTGTTTCAGACATTTATGTCTTAAAAAGTTTTATGATGCTTCATTTTGAAAGATAATTTATCTGGTTATAGAATTTTAGTTTGACAGTTTTGTTTTGTTTTTTGCTTTTAGTACTTTAAAGATATTGCTGTACTGTCTTCTGCCATACACTGATCCTAATGAGAAATCTGTTACTATCCTCCCTTTGTTTCTGTGAAGAAAATATACCTTTTTTTCCTCTGGGTAGTTTTAGGATTTTCTCATCACTGATTTTAAATAATTTGATTATGATGTGACTTGTAATTTTCTTCATACCTCTTGTATTTGGAGGTCACTTCTTGGGCCTGTGCATTTATAGATTTCATCTAAAATTTTAACTATGTTTTGAAATATGTTTTTCTGTGTCCCTTCTCTCTCCATTCCCTTTGGGGACTCTAATTTCAAGTTTATTAGGCTAATTTCAAGTTAACAGCTCATTGATGCCCTGTTAATATTTAAATTTCATTTTTCCTTTGCATTTTAAAAAATTATTATTAATAGTTATAGATGTACAAAGCTATGCAATAGTTATCTTTTTCACTCCTTACAAAGTGACTACCCCTCCCCCTCCCTTGTCCCCCTACCCCCGATATCATACATATCTATTACAATTCCATTGACTACAACCCCACACTATATTCCACATCCCATGACTATATATGTGTTAAATTATAGTCAACATATAATATTAATCAGCAGCAGCTTCAGATATATGGTGCAGTAGTCAGGCCTCTACACCGTCCATGAAGTGGTCTCCCTGACAAGACATGAGTCCATCTGGTCCCCTAAAAAAATATTTACAATACTACTGCAGAGACAGAAGAGACAGTTTCCTTTGCATTTTAATTTGAGTAGTTTGTCACTATGTCTTTAAGATCAGTATTCTGTTCTTCTGTAATATTTAATCTGATATTAATCCCATCCAGGGTATTTTTTCATATCAGATATTGTAATTTTCTCCTCTGGAAGTTTGATTTTTTTTTTAAGTCTCTCATGTCTCTACTTACCTATTTGAATACATGGAATACAATCATAATAGCTCTTTTAATGTATTTGCCTATTGATTCTTACATCTGTGCTACTTCTGGGTTGGTTTCAGTTGGTTGACACTCTTCTGGGTCCATTTTCCTGCTTCTTTGCATGCTTGGTAATTCTTCATTAGATTCCAGACATTGTGTATTTATCACACTGTGTGCTTTATATTTTTGTACTCTTATAAATATTCTTCAGGTTTATTCTCAAGATGCTGTTTAAGTTACTTACAAACAAGTTGATTTTTTTCAGGTCCTGCTTTCAAGATTTATTAGGCAGGCATGAAATAGAGCTCAGTTTATGGTTAATGACTTCCACTACTGAGGCAAGACCCTTCTATGCATTTTATCAGTGACCTGTGAGTTACTGGTTTTTCCTGTGCGACAGGTGAGAACAGGCACCCATTTAGTGCTGGAAACCTTATCCTAAGTAACTTTTAAAGAGAATATGAACATTTACCAATCTTTTCTTATTTTAGTTAATTACTTTTTTGAAGGTTTTTAAGACATTAACAGGAAGATAAATAACTAGACAAGATGCCTGATTCACTACTATGACTTGACTTTTCAGAACTCTCCCAATATTAACTATACAATCTCTCCAAGATATAGAATATTTTACATATTATAATTTTCATTCTAATAGGTGGCAAAGAGAATTGATTAAATAATTTGGGAAAATTTGCCTGTGCAATTCAGCCCAACTCTTCCATAGAGATTATCAATGGTAGAATAAGTGGTCTAGCCGTTGAGTTGAGTTCGGGTTTCAGTTCTTTCAGTTGCCAGCAATATCTCCCATACATTGTAAGTATTCCAATGATGCAGCAAACAGAGAGGTTGAAACACAGAGAGTTTTTTATTTTTTCATAAACATTATGTCTACTTTATCCCAACATAGCCCAATGAGATAAAATGGTTTGTCCCAGCTCCCTGCATCTGGAGAATTAGTTAATTACAGACATAAAATATTCTAATAGACTATTTAGAAGATAAGCAACTTTGCTGTTTTACTAATAGTTATTTTTTCCTTCCTCTTTTCCTCTTTCACAGACCACCTATCTGCAAGTATGATTTTATACTTAGAGAAAATGAGGAAACATTTTTCACTCCATGTATGTGCAAACCAGAGGAAACATAACACTCCTTCTTCCATCAAATGTAACATGTTTGTGAATTGAAAAACTTGTGTATGGGAGCAATGTAATCAGTATTTCTTTTAGAATGTATTGTTCAATCTGGGATTCAGATATTTCTACTTCTTATATAAATTTTTAAGAATCAAAAATATAAAAACTTTAAAAAATTCATATGGTAAAGCATTATGAATATATTCTAAACAGTTATTTATTTCTGTTTACCTCAATCAAATGTTTATTATTGAATGTTTCCCTATTTATTATTAATAGATAATATGTCTTTAGAAAGAAAGAGAAACTTATTCTTTTAATACACTGTCTAAATAGTACCATTCTTCTCAGGCTATGGTGGTAAAATAAGGGAATACGTTTTTTAAATTGTAAATTTGTCACTTGGGGAAATCACTTAGATTAATGTAAATCTTGTAATTATAAATTCACCTCTTTAGTAATCTGTTTATATTTTTTTGTAATGCTTTGTAAATAATGGTTTTGTTTCTATGGAGCATAATAACCTATGGGTCTGTAATGCTTAAGGTCAAATCTTGGGTCCACTATTTACAAGTAGTGTTAATGAGTAACTAAATTTACCTTATCATGTTTCACTCACCTGAGAATTTTTGTGAAAATTGATTAATACTTTGACTAGTGTCTACCTATAATGATGATAATAAAAATAATGATAGCTAACAGTTACATACATTATTGTATTTCTGCAGCTTAATTATATATAATTATATATATAAATTTATTTAATTCCTACAAAGCCGTTATGAGGTTGGCCTTGTCACCTCCACTGATGAAGAAACCGAGACACAAAAATATGGATTAACTTACCCAAGACCATACACAGAACCAGAATGACAACCTGGGAGGTCTGGCTCATCGGTACATGTTTTTAACCCATGTGATATGTGCTCCTCCACAGTTCAGTACATGTTAGTAGCTACATTTACAAATGATACATTGAAAATAATAATCGAAATGTTCTTGGCGTTGTCCTATTTACCTATCCAGTCCAGGAGTTCCTTGGCCTCAGCTCTTTCTCAGTTATATCTGAATGCTTTCAAGGTTTGTTTTGTGTATGTTTCTAAACCAATCTGTCAATTGCAGTAAGTCTCTGTGCTCTTGAATTCCTACTGTGTTAGTTTGCTGGGACTGCCTTAACAAAATACCAGACAAGGTGGATGAAACATCAGTTTACTCTCTCACCCTTCTGGAGGCCAGAAGGCCAAAATCAAGATGTCTTTCGGTCTGGTTTCTTCCAAGGCCTGTCTCCTTGACTTGCAGATGGCCACCTTTGTGTTGTGTGCTCACATGCTCTTTCCTCTGTGCCTGGTGTCTGCTTGCACTGCTAGTGTTTGCTGCAGCCCTTTACTCCACAGGCCTCTGACTGCAGTCCACAGACATACCTTGTCTCCCCTCCTTCGCTAAGGCTTTGCTCACAAATTTCTCACATTCTTAAACAAAACCACAAATCCTCATGCAATTTCACTTTTCCAGTTCCCCCCACTCCCTCATTAATTTGCCAGATATCCCCAGAAACTTTTGAAACTCAGTGACATTAATGGCATTTAAAATTAAGTAAAATGCACTCTATGTATATTGCTAGGAGCAGCAGGATTTCTGATTGCTTAGGGCCTCTGGGTAACAAAAAATCAGTAGCGAACTTGTCTCATAGCATATAAAATGATGCCATCACCATCATAATATAATAAAACATCCTTGCCATAGGTGATAGAATCTCTCAACGATAACTTGAAGACATAAACTTATAAAATGTGTATACGTTCTTGTATTGAACTATCTTCTCCAGTATCTTAATTTCTTCCACTTTTATTTTGTTTTGTTTTGTTTTCCAGAACAAGGAAAGGCTTCCTTAGGAGGCTGTCTTGGTGGTGAGGGAAGTAAATTCCTCTGATCTTCAAGTTCATAGTCTTCAAGCAATATTTTTAATCATATTTGTTTTTCCCCCAAATTTGTAGAAATTATAGATCAAAAATAGAAGTTAGGTGGAAAAAATGTACTTTTTGGAGGACCAAAAAATGTACTTTTTGGAGGACCATAATGAAGTACAGGTATTCTATAGCAATTATCTGGGACAACAACAGGGAAGCATAGCCATTATTCCCAAAATTTGTTATGCCAGGCTGAAGATGCTATTCTGGATCAGATACTAGCAGAGAGATGAGGGCTTTAAACTCTTTATACTGTTTTCAATTATCCATTGAATATATAATGGGCATCATGTGTTTATGAATGAATAAATGGATGGATGGGTGAACAGGAAGTCAAATTCTCCGGAAAAGGAGCACAGGACAAAACCAGGAGCCTGGCTCTCAGAAATTACGATGTGGCTTGTCAGTGCCTGCCAACTTGGTCCTTGCTGGACGTGACAATCCCAGCTAATTGCCAGACACATGTGGCTGTTTTCTGGCATGTACTTTTAGGATCTTAGGATAAAGACACTCCTAAAAATTACCAAATTAACTTGAGTTCTGCTTGTGACAGTTCAACCTGCTTCTCCAGGTGGTAGAAACAACCTCATTAGAAAACAGAAGCGATGACTTCAGGGTTGGGAAATGTAGGACTTTTAAAATGTAAGTAACATTTTCATTCATAATTTTGTGTTTCTTGTGAACATGCGGTACATGAAAAAAGAAGGAAATATGGGAGGGGAGGTGAACAGCTGGTTATGCAGATGGTGTTGATGAATTTAATTTGGATTTCTGTATCGTGGCGTAAGTTTCTGGAATGCTAGGCTCTTGGCTGGGGTAGAATTATATCTCACGGGGACATGGGAGAATGTGTTTGCATGTAGGCTAGCAGCCATGATTACAGTGCTTTAAATGGAACATAATATTGCAGGAAGTGTTTGAAGATTCAAAGCAATAGATCATTTACCTAGATTCACTAACACTCTGTTGAATACTCTTCTAGCTTTCCTGTTTCACTCCATCAGCCCCTTCCAGTTCCTAACTCAGATTTGCCCTTACACCTGCCTTCTCACTTGGGCTCTTTCTTGGGCTTCCCCATGGTTAACTTCTCTCTCCCAGGATCACTCCTTCCTTTGCTTTTGCCTCTTCTTTTGTTTCCCAGAGGTGGCATTTTGTGTGTGTGTTACAAAATGGGATATTAAGACTCCCTACTTACTTGTCTATCCATCACTGTAATGTGATTTTCCTGAGACCAGGACATTTTGAATTATATATCTTTGTATTTTTAGGTTCTAGGTGAATGACTGGCCTGTTTGAGGGACTCCATAAATGTTTGCTGAATAATAAATGCAAAATTACATAAATGAAGCAATAAGTTTTTTGCTCATTTGGGGAAGAGTGGGCAGAGACCACTATTTAGAAGAACAAAATGTGACAAGCCTTTCTGGTTAAAGATCAGAGAGCTCTCACAGAAAAACAAATTTAAGATTATGTCTTAAAGTCTTTTCTAAGAATGTAGTACAACCAGATTTTAATATTAGTTGAGGTTATTAAAAACTAATATAGTATTTAAGAATAATTTTCATTTAGAACTGAATTTAAAGAATTCTTCCACATATATCATTAAAGTATTGAAACACTCATTAACACTATGTGTTTACATAGAAGAATTGTAAATTTCAGGTCTTCTTTAATAACTCTCAGGAAATAAGATGAATTGAAGGTTAACAAAAAGTCTACTGCAGGTGTAGATTCTGAAATCAATGGATTTTGTCAGTTGATCTTGTCATAGTTTTAAAAGGATTTTTGATTCTTCAATATTTGTTAGTGTGTTACTGTTTAATCCGTGGTAGGAGAGATGTTTAGTTGAGAAAATACCTCAGTATGAGAGTTGTCAAAGTGAATGAAGAATGAAGAGCTAGAAAGTGGCCTTCCTCTTAGCAGAACACTTTATAAGTGGGGGAGATATGGGGTAAGACATAGACAGAGAGAGAAAGTTAGAATTTATCAAGGATATATTTTGGCCCCGGTTCAGTCCCACATATGAGGGCCAGTGACACTGCCCTCAAAAAAAACAAAACAAAACAAACAAAAAAACAAAACAAAAAAGAATATATTTTATTTTAATGATCAAATTAAATGTATTCTTAGAACCACATGACCTAAGACATCACCACAAAGAAACTTTCATTCTAAAAGACAACACCCAGTTTCTGTTAAGTAGTTACTGAACATAGGGACAATCTTATTTCAAACTATTTCCCCCCTCCCCCACAGCCTGTACCAAAAAAACTAATGCTTGATCAATATTTATAGACTTGAATACTGATACAGTTTTTACTACAAGGGAAACAAGAATTGTTTGGGAGAGAACCCAGGGATAAGATGGTGGCACCCAACAGTGCTAGATTTGCCCCTATATCCCTTCCGAGTGAATAAGTCAAGAGGATACACATTTTTTTTTTTTTTTGCACCGAATAGTATTTCATTGTCTGAGTGTATCACAGTTGATTTCTATATTCACCTACTGAAGACCATGTTGGTTGAAAGTTTTAGAAATTAGGAATAAAGCTATTATAAACATCCATGGTTAGGTTTTTGTATAGACACACATTTTCAATTTCTTTGGGTAAATACCAAGGAGAACAATTGTTGGACCATATGGTAAGAGTATGTTTAGTTTTGTAAGAAACTGTCTTACAAAATGACTGCACCATTTTGCATTCCCTCGAGCAATGAATGAGAGTTCTTTTGCTTCAAATCCTCACCAACATTTGGTGGAGTCAGTGTTCTGAATTTTGGCCTTTCTAATAGATATGTAGTGAAATTACACTGTTGTTGTAATTTGCATTTCCCTGATGACATGATGTTGAGCATCTTTCCCATGCTTATTTGCCATCTGTATATCTTCTTTAGTGAGATGGCCTTTCAGGTCTTTTGTCCATTTTTCAAGTGGGTTATTTATTATTTTTTTTTATTGTTGAGTTTTAAGAATTATTTTTTGGAGAAGTCTTTTATCAGATGTGTCTTTTACAGATATTTTCTCCCAGTCTGTGGCTTCTCTCATTCTTTTGGTATTGCCTTTCAAAGAGCTGAAGTTTTTAATATTAATGAAGTTTAATTTATAAATTGTTACTTTTACGGATTGTGCCTTTGGTGTTGTATTTAAAAATTCATGGCCATGCCAAAGGTCATATAGGATTTTTCCTATGTTAACGTCTAGGAGTTTTATAGCTTCACATTTTACATTTAGATCTATGAACTATTTTGAGTTAATTTTTGTGAAGAGTGAGGTCTTTGTCTAGATTTTTTTTTCTTGGATGTGATTGTTTAGTTGTTCCAGCACCATTGTTGAGAAAATGATCTTTGCTCCACTATTTTGCCTTTCCTCCTTTAGCAAAGATTGATTGACTGTATTCATGTGGGTCTTTTTATGGGTTCTGTATTCTGTTCCATTGACCTATTTGTCTGTTCTTTCACCACACTGTCTCAATTACTGTAGCTTTATAGTAAGTCTTGAGGTTGGGTAGTGTCAGTCCTCCACTTTGTTCATCTCCTATATTGTGCTGGCTGTTCCTTGAAACATTTTTTTAGAGCAGGTCCTTGAAGACTTGCTTTTGCAGCTTTAAAATATTATGCAAACACTCGAGTGCTCCTCGTGTATCTCCTTGAAAGGAGTAGGGTTACTGTGTACATAATTATCTCAATCAGTCTCTGCAACAAGCCTTCCTCAAGTATGATAGATATTGGAATACAGAAAGGGAAAAGTTCAAATTTCTAGACTCAAGGAACTTGTATTAGGAAAGCTACCGACATAAACATACATTGCATTACCATGTGATGCTTGCAGACATAATGATAGCGCCAAGGTGTGGTGTGGAGAAAGGCTGCATGTCAGCTGCAGGAGGTTAGGGAAGGCTGACTGAGAATAGAGATGATTACGTTGGTTCTTGATGGATATCTAGGGATAGTATGTGCGAAGAGAGGTATAGAGGAGAATGTAGCTTGGTGCTTTGTAGACTATGAAGCAGAAAGGGAGGACAGGTGTGATACAGGCAGGTCAGATCAGATGATGATTTCCTATGTATCATAGAAAAGGAGTTATTCTAGTCAGGAGCTATTTACGATTCTTGGGAAAGGATCAGGCATGAGCATACTTGTTTTTCAAAAGATCTACCTTTCATATGCCTCATTGGACAGGTTGTTAATAACCTCTCTGCTTGGGCCCTGGTCATACTGAGGTTGGATAATACAAAATGTTAGGAAAGCAAGGATGATAGGAGATGGAGAGATTCCTCATATCGATGCGCTCAAGTTTTGCCACGACAGCCTGGCGAGAGCAAGAGAAAGGTTCACGTGTTGTGTAAATGTGGCCTTCTAATAATGTAGCTTAATTTTCTTCATCCTTTCTCTAAAAGGTGTTGAAAGTCCCCTTTCCAGCTTCGTAGAAGGGAAGGCCTATTGGAAGTCCTGTTAGTGGGCTCAAATGGAATAAGGGATGTCAGAGAAACAATTAAGGATTGCTATACATTGCCCACTTGAAAATTATATTAGTTTTATTTTACAAGAGATTCTAACATTTCCTTTTAGCTGAGCCATCCTGCCACCTGTTGGCAGCTCAGAGGCAGCTCAGCTTGGGCTGGGCATCGAACTGCTGTTGCTCAGAGCTCAGCTCGCACTCTTGAGCGAGCTCTGAACCGACTGAGCCACTCGGCCAGTCCTATATGAGTTTTATTTTAAAAGAACAAATAACTGACTTTCTTTCGGGAAATAGCAGGGTCATGAAGAACATGGCAGGTTGAGTTGATCTACATAGTGGAGGTACAATGTGGACAGTACCTGCTAATTGAAGGGCAACATAGAAGTGGTTTGCAAATCCGTGTCTGCCAAACACACATATCCTAAATGAGTTAGATCCAAACTGCATCGTAGCTCTGCCCTTACTTCTCCAGAATAAAGGTATTTTTTGTTTGTTTGTTTGTTTGTTTGTTTGTTTGTTTTTGAGGGCAGTGTCACTGGCCCTCATATGTGGGATCCGAACCGGGGCCGCTGGCATCCCAAGCCAGCGCTTAACCACCACGCCACTCGGCCGGCCCTGTTTGTTTGTTTTTTAAAAATAGAGACCATGATAAGAGGTCTCATGTTATTTTCAATGTCCCTCTCTTCCTAGGAAAACTCACTGACTCTTAGCAATATCGCCCAAAGTGTCCCATTGAGAAAATCCAGGTTTTCATGTGAGCGAAACTGGATGTATAAGTTATGCAGTGGATAAAAGTAAAATATCTACGTCTACTTATAATGTTTTTTTGTTTAGTTTTTTTTTTAAAGATTTTATTGGGGAATTGGAGGAGGGGAACAGCATTGGGGAATGGGGGAAGGGGAACAGACAAGTTGCTCTCCTTTTGTTCTTCAGTCTAGTTGCAGAGAATGTTGCTTCACTGGCCCATGTTGGTATCGTCATTGTGCTTTTCCCAGATGAGTTAGATAGGTCCATGGCCTCTGGATGTCGCTCACCGCGGCTATTGGCAGCTCACGCTGGTCAGCCGCTCACGCTGGCTGCCGGCCACTCACTGTAGCCTATGGCAGCCCACTGCAGCAGGGGCTGCAGTCTACACCATCGCCGAGGCTCGCAGCCCAGCTCCAGGTGGAGCTGTTGTTAGCTGTAGAGGGCAGTGTCACTGGCCCTCATATGTGGGATCCAAACCGGGGCCGCTGGCATCCCAAAACCAGCTCTTAACCAATGCGCCACTCGGCCGGCCCCTTATAATGTTTTTATACCTTTTATGTAAGTATACTGATTTATAAATCCTCACATTTCATGAAATAATTTAATCAAATTCTTCAAATACATTTTTTTGTATCAATGTCTTTTTTTTTTAAATCAATTATGCTCCCTTTAGAGTTATCTCACAGGGTTTTCTGGGCCATACTCTTCTTGTCTATCTAAGTTGTCTGTGTTCTAGAACTTTTGAAATCTATCTATGTAATGTTGTCACAGGTTTTCCTATTGCTTGTTTAAGGGTTTCTCTTTCAATATGATGCAGAATCAAAATACACTAAAACGATACTATATCCAGAGTTCCCTGCCCTGGAGACACAGCTACTACCAATTTCTTGTGTATTCCACTGGAGTTAAACTATTAATTTTAAGTAATCATTAAATGCTGTGTGTAATTGCAATGGTGATGTCCGACCATTAGGAATAATTATTATCTTTGATAAATTTATTTTTCTCCTTTTTTTTGTAGCTTGACTCTAAAGAGTTTAAAACTGTCTTCACATGGGGTAAAGAAGCCAAGCCTTTATAGATGCACATTGACCAGTACTTGGCTATAGGTTGTCCCTGGAGAGGGGTCGTGAACTTGTATGAGATGAGGTTATTCAGCTGTGAGCATTAATGCAAGGAGTCAGCTGTTGACCCTCCCAGGAGCTGGAAGAATGATGCTTTAGTCCTGAAGAAGGCATCTGGGTGGCAGAGCACAGCCTTGGTAAGCAGAGCCAGAGCCGGGTGCATGGATGATGGTTAGGCATTTAGTGCTCAGACTTCTGTCCACACAGTCTTCTGGGGCCTCTCCTGCATCCATTCCTGCATAGGCTGCTTAGGCTACAAGTTTACTGCTGCTGCTTTATTATATTTGGAGTGCAAACATGCTGTGATGAGTCTGCCCATGGCCTCTTCCGCCTAGACACCCTTGTAGCTATTTTTTTAAATTTTTTTTATGAATCTTTATATTTCTTGGTATGTTTCTAGAGAATTGCTCCTACATCTCCACTACTCATCAAAGGGTCCTTCTGTTTTCTCCTCCTCTCAACCATGGGGATGGAATGTAGAGGTATGGAGAGTGGATTTTTTTTTTCTAATCTGGAGAAAATCTTTCTTCTTTCACATTTATACAGTCTTTCTCACTCAGCAAAACACTACTTTCCACCAGTTCTGTAATCCTTCTAAATTCTCCCAAAGGCTTAAACTTCTAGAAAACAAAAGTCAGAAAGAGTTACAGGTTACTGTTTCTATCCATGAAATGTTTTCTTTCTATTCCTCTAAGCCAGTGAGGCTAGAATAGATTTGCTCCTAGAACTGGTATCAAGACCTAGGAAAATACTGGAAGAAAAAAAGAACCCTAAAAATTAACATTACAGAAACATTATAGTCACTGTGTTTGTACTATAGGGTACTGATGAAAGAAAAGAAGGGTATAGTTTCAAGAGATACTAAGGAGAGAAAAATCCACAGAACCTTGTAATCCTTATTATGTTGCATTTCAATTGTTTACACTGTGGTTTCTCCATTACATCCTAGTTCCTTAAAAGTAGTGACTAAATATTTTCATTAATATATCCTTAGTTTCTAGGGGGGTACTTAGCATGTAATACAATTGTGTGTGTCTTATTCAAATTTTAATAATGTCCCCAGTGTTAGTTTATCTAGTCAATTTCCTCAGTGCTCTAAAGCAAAGCTACATACGTTCTCTTCTATACTTCCAGGTATAGTGCATACACCTATACTACAGCATTTGAGATTTTTCTTTGTAATTCTTTACACCATCCATCCCTGCATTAGACCAAGAGCTCTTCAAAGCCAGCGTCATATTATTCATCTTTCCATTAGTAGTATTTATCTTCATTCTGTAGTAATTCTTCATTCTGGGAATGACATTCATAGTTACAGAAGCATAGATGACAACTTAAGTTTTATGATATGTTCCACTGACACCTGAAGCTACAGCACAGTTTAACTAATTTATTAAATGCATAGTGTGGGTTATACACATTAGAAATATGCCCATTAAGTTAGTTAAATAATGAAATGCATTTAAAGTTTCAGCTCTCTGGAACATCAATCTAATCAGTACTATCAATTATCCAAAGTTGCCATATAAGCAAGATTTTTTTTCTTTTTTAAATCCCAAACTACATTAAGGTTTTATTTCTTTTTAATGCTATTATGAGTTAGATGAGGATTTGAGGTCGTTTTTCCTATAAAACATACAACACATTGCCACAAGAGGGCAGGCTTTTAACAAGAATTGTTCCTCAATCTGTAGACGTTCCTTGAAATTTTATGACAGTTTCTTTAATCCACTTAACTAATAAAGCAACACAAAACATTCATGCAGATACTTTGCATTATGCATGCCAGATATTTTTTTAACTTACTGATACTTAAAAATATGTAAAATTCGTAAGGAAAACAAAGACTGAATTGTCTCACTTAGAAAGGTGTGTTTACATAGATTGTGCCTTTTAAACATCAAGACAGTAGGTCAATGGCTGTGTTGAGTGCATTAAAATTTTTACGTGACCAAATATGAATTCCCCTCTGATCTACCCAAAATTCTAACCAAACAAGGGCAAGCTGGAAGCATCCAACTTGTATTTAGCCAAGGGCAAATGAATATCATTGGACTGTATGCTTCTAATTTTTAACCTTTTACGTGTCTAAAGACATAATGCCATTGGATATATTGATCAAGATTAAATTGCAAGATGAGTTGGTGTACGTCTGTAAGATAGCTGAATAGAATTACCTCACCCCAAATCACGGGTCCTTTTATAGTAGCCGAAGGTGCTATAAATGCCTGGCACCACCTTGCCCCACTTTGCTCCAATTTGGGTTTCTCTACTTATTGATTTGGACACTTTCTGAGCCAACTGTGGTTTCACAATCCCTCCAGGATATTCTGACTGAAAACTATGGGCAGCTACTGGCATACGGCAACAATATCTGAAACCCCCTGTGTGATTTAAAGATTACATTTAAACTCTAAAATTTAAAAAGGGGGTGGGATCAATAATGTGATAGCATGGTACAGTGTCAGATTGTTGCTGGACTCAACCACAATGATCGCTTTTAGCATAGGGAATATAATCAATAATGTGGTAATAACTCTGTATATACCAGGGAGCTACTGTTCAATAACTATGACGTACACCTGAAACTAATATAATATTGTAAATTAGCTATATTTTAATAACAATCTTTAAAAAAAATGAAGACTACATTTAGTCTTCAGCCTTAATACCTTTCTCCTAGCCACAGCCTGGTCCTTTTCACTTCCACTCCCTGTCATCAAACACACAAATATTTAAATATAAACTATACTTACCTCCCTGACTCGAGGACAAACCCTTACCTATTGCAGAGGGGTGGAAAGAGCTCACATTTGAAATACTTTTTTTCTTTTTTTCTGCATCACTTACAACTGTTATGGAGTATTCCAGTTATTATCATAGGCTATCCAATTCATTTCCAGTCCCATGCCCTTCCTCTCTACCACTGTCTGCCTCATAATTACCTCAATAATTTGGTAAGTAAGCTTCTGCCCAGCTCCCCTCCCCCAAATCCATATTCCTGAGTTCCTGTTTTTGATGCCTGGTTTAGTAGTCCAGTTATTCTCACTGCCTGGAAGCCCCATAATATAGCCTTCTGGCTTGGCTCTTCCAGGTTTTTGAATTATAAAACTTCTTGGGGTCTTATTTTTAACTTAGAACTAAATCTCTGTTTTTTTTTCTGGCTGGTTTTACTCTACCTAGAAGCCCAATCTCTGTCTGAATTTCAAAGTATTGACTATTCTAAACTTCCTTTTGTGAGTGATATGCTTTTTTATCTTAGACATAATTGCCAATCAGTTTATCTTAGACATAATTGCCAATCAGTTTATCTTGAATGCAATTGAAATCGTTTCGTCTGTATTACTTCCCAGTAGCAAGACCTTCTTCCTTACCAGATCTGGAATGGGGGTCAGTCCCAAAACATGTCAGAGCCAGGCCCTTCCCTCTTTGTCCCCAGCTTAGTTCTCAGTAAGTAGATCTGTCCCATAAAGTTGGAAGATAATGCTGTCATGAGTCAGGGCAAATTTTTATTGATCTGTCTTCAGGTTTACTGATATTTTCTTCTGCCATCTCTGGTAAGCTCATCTAATAGTTTTCCTATCAGATATTTTATTCCTCAGCTCTAGAATTTCTATTTCTGTATTTCGGTATAGTTTTCATTTCTCACTTAATATTCCCCTGTATAGTTGTATCTATGACCATTTATTCCTTTAATCTTTGAGCATACTTATGATAGCTAATTTAAAGTCCTTATCTTCTCATTCTAACATGCAGGCCATCACAATGTCTCTTTCCATTGTCTAGATTTTCTGACTATGCATCATATTTTCCTGGTTTTTTTTTTTATGCTTAGTTACTTTTAATTGTATCCTGGATTTTGTGGCTGATACATTGTAGAGACTCTGAATTTCATTATTTTCCTTTGAAGAGTAAGTCTTTTTTTTGTTTGTTTCAGGTGTAGAAAACAATGCAATAGTTAGATGGTTACACCCCTCACAAAGTGATAACCCCCCTCCCTCAATCTACTACCCCTCTGACATCGTATATAGCTGTTACAATTCCATTGACTCTATTCCCTATGCTTTACTCCACGACTCTTTTAAAAGTATTATGCATCTACCTCAAACACCAAACTTGTATTCCTTTATGGTGTGTAGTGATTGAAATATCTGCTCTCTTCTAATCCCTCAGCTATTGCTTTCTGCTGGGGTCTGTGGTTTCCACTGTGCATGTGCAATTTAGGGATCACCATAATCGGAATGGAGTGGACATGCGTACAAGTATTTCAGATCTTCACTCTCTGTGTCATTCTCCTCTGTGACTGCCACTTGTATAGCATTCTCACCCTCTCTACTCAATTTCCCAGTTCTTCTGTTCTGTGAACCTGAGCCTGGAACTCTGTGTTCTTATTGCACAAGCTAGAAAACCTTGCTGCTTCTGATGCAGTCATCCAGTTCTTCACAGACTGCAGAGTGTCGTCAGGCGTAGGGCTGTATTAATGCAAATTTAACCAGTGTAGTTATTGTCTGTCAGTGGTTGAATACTCACTCTGTCAATAGTTAAATACTTAAATATTTCCTCCAATTTTCCATTTTTCACTATGACATCATGTGTGTTTTTTCAGTGTTTTGATTAGAGTTTATAATTTTTCTTCATATTTGGATTAGTCAGATATAAGTCAGATGAACTATATCGTTATCATTTTAATGTTTTGTTTATCATCTTTTGAAAAACTTCTGTATATTTAAAGAATTTTGCAAGTTGTGAATCCCTCAGTAAATAGAATCAAGGCTCAAATTCCCAATTTCCCTTGTAAGCAGATATGCATATGAATCTTAGGCTCGGCTAATAAGACATACCCACACATTTGAAAGTAACAAAAATGATAAAATGCAATGTTTGTAGATACCATTTTAGTTGATGCAGAAAACGACAATGATAACCTACTTTCACTAGAGAATTCTGTTGTCATTGATTTTTTTCCTGTCAATAAGTGGTTAGCTTCATTGTTTAGAATTGGAATTGGTGCAATGATAGTGATTGATCCTGATAATATTTTGGTTTTGTCTTTTTTTTTAAATCCTAACTCACCTTTGTTTCTGGTTCAGCTATCTGTATCATATATAATCTATCATATATGATTTAATTTTAACTTTTTGTTTCCCAGGTTATACTGGACTTTGATGGACAGAATTTTCCCTTTTGAATGAAAGGAAGGATTTTAGTTGACATTAGACAGAAATAACAACAAAGAGGAAAATAAAGAAATATGTCATATTATAGTATTATATTAATGAAACATTAAAAAGTCAACAATTCTTTTTTTCTAAAAAAATAGAAAGTTTCTACTGTTCCCCATTATCTTAAAAGTCATATCATTAAATGACATTTCTATTTTATGAAGGATTTCCAAAAATATGCATACTTAATAGCATCCAGATCATTAGGGGGGAAATACATAGATGACTGAAAGAGGTAAGCACTGTGCAATAATCTAGATGGGACACTGTATGTGCATGGAGACTTAATACTTTCTCTCTTGGCATTTATACAAGTTAGGCTCCTGTGAACCTGCTAATTAATATGATTCTCATAGACATTTCATTAACCCAAACAGTTTAGGTTTCCTGTAGATAAACTGCATGCATTCTCATCTTTAACCTTTCCATACTGTTCACTAATTACAGATTTCACTGATTCTTAATAGGAAAGGAACAGTAGTAGTTTGTAAAATTGTGGGGCTTTTTTTATTTATTAATTTATTTTTACTAATATGTGGTGATTTTGTCTTTCATTTCACCTCTAGAGCTAATTATGCATTCTAGGTTCACAAAAATTCCTGATCATGCTATCATTGGTTTAAACTTTACAATGAACTCATGATTTTTATTTATTACTAGCCTACATTATGACAATATGTGGCTAATGAGTTCTCAAGATGGTTTTTTTTTTTTGAGAGGTTAAATGGTTTTCAAATAAATGCCAATATTATTTATCTGAATTTTAAAAAAATTTTCTTTTAACCTCCAAGGACACTAAGGAAGTTAAGATATAAGCATACGCTGGTTAATAAAATTGCGAAAGTTTAAATGGATCATATTATTTTCTTATACTCTGATGGTTATATGATTTTTTTAAAAAAACAATGAAAATGTTTAATTTTTAAAGGCTTTCTGGTGTCTGTTCTATTCAGAGGGGTGAGCTTCTAAGTTTAGCTCATGCTGAAATTTCAGCAACCTTTCTTTTGTTTAATATAGTTACCACTCCAGGACTCCAGAGTTACTGGTGTATGAAATCACATAAACAGTAATTAGACACATGTGTAAAGCAGACAGCTTTCTGTAGAACCTTTAGGTTTATATTATAAGTCCTATGCAAGTGGACATTGAGTGCTTCAATTTATAAATTGTGAAAAATAAATGGCACTATATAGTAACAATAGCATATAATTTACATTATACAAAACTTGTTTTTGAAGAAAATTTTTCTAAAAGCGAATATAAGTCACTGGCACATGGAACATATAAAGAGTTGTCTATTGGGGAGTAGGCAAAGACACCTGGAAATACAAGTTTGATAGAGATATGTTTTTTTGGATATGTAATATTTGTATGTTGATGGGTTTCCAGAAATATGTAATCTTGCAGGACACTGATCAGGAGGTCTGGGCAGGTGATAAAGGATGGGGTGGAGGTGAAATGAGGAACTCATAGAAACAGTGGAAATGTTTTTATAAGAATTGTCAGACTTGACCAGGTAGCATTTACTATATGTACCATAGAAGATAATGGATCACTCATTTATGTGAATCATGCCAGTGCAAATAAGCAATAAAGGCTATTTATTGAAGCCTTGAAAGTGGTGGATAGTGGACGAATTATTTATATTTATGTTAAAAGCAGTAACTTTGATTTTTAGGGAATGCGATGACTTCCTTAAAATATCCTCCAACAGATTTTTTAGGGATGTCTAATTGGCAAAAGCTCAGCTTCCAATAGTTACATTTATTGTTCATAGAACATTTAAATTAGTTTGATTTTCAGCAAGTTTCAAGTTCTATTCTTACAAGATTATAAAATGAATGCCTACAGGAAAAATATTAAATGGTAAAATTAATTGGATCCTACAAGTGGAAAGCTAGGTCACCATAGTTCTTCCTTCTTAGTAATTGATTTTTATAAGCATCTCCATTCATGCCCTTTTAGGTGGAACAACCCTTTCGAGACTTTCTTGTGAGACCCATAGCCATCAATGTAACTTTATGTATAACTAATTAGCCCACCTGCACGGGGCCAGACAAATAAAATTGGAAGTAATTTCCTAATTGTAATATCCTGGGTTAAAAAAAAAAAATCTAATAATAGCATTTGTAAGAGAGTGTAAGTTTAAGAATCATTTTTAATGTTTCTTAAATTTTATAAAAAATATAAATTTTGGTCTCCTGGTCTGAAATTTTATAGTACATATTTTACAGTGAATGTGTCAATGGCAACAGCTGCTTATTAAGCAAGTTTATACATAGGCTGTATCCTGCACCCCCCGCCCCATCATTCCTTTTTTATCTATGGACTCTTCCTTTCAGTATTCTCTAGATGGATGTAGGGATGTCTGCCCTTGGTGTTGGTAGAAAATGGGGCCATACATAAGCAAGACTTCACTGTCTAGCCTCTATATCACCTCAGTGAGTGAGCTCTATTTTTTGTTGCTCAAAGTAACAAGGTGACATAATACAAAGCAGGAAGGAAACTAATGGAAGATGCTTCTGCAACAACTGATACAATGATGATACCGATGTGAACAGTTGAAGATTCGAGGAAGCTGTTCAGTTTGTGATCTAAGTGGATGGACTATCTAGAAGATGTTGTGATCTTGCAACTATACTTTCATGTGGTTCTTGTCATCAGTAAGACCTTATTCTTTCTATTTGTGATGAAGCTATAGTGTCCATTCCCCATGAACTTCCCATGATATTATCTAATAATGAAAGAAATAATTAATGATAGTTTTGAAGTGTCCATTGTAATACCAACAAATAAAAGATGTGTTTGCTAAATTCTGATCATTTGAAATGAAAGTTGACTTCCCTCTGGCCCTCATGGCCATTTCCTTGAAATGATGAAGCTTCCTGAGAACATGGAATTTCTGATATATCCAGGAATTATTGCTGTAAAATGAACATAACCTGGTATCAAATGAGGCAAAATTTTACATCCTAAGGACATGCGCTTTCTCGTTAATACCTAAACAAAACAGGCATTGTTCTGCTTGAATGTTTCTGCACTTACTATGGACTAAACTTGGATCCTGATTTCCTGCCTACTTATCACAAAAGACAATATTTTGCTTGGGAAGTATTCTTTTATATGTAACGTGAGCAGTGTCATTTATGAGAGCCTACCTTCTAGTAATTTTAATTGTGAAATCCGGTGCAGTCAAGAAGCATTGTTAGAGACTTTTACTGACAACACATAGATATAGATGCAGATATAGATATAGAATATAGAATATATATGTGAATTACACACACATCACACACACACACACACACACACACACACACACACACACACACACACGGTCTGACAAATCCAAGAACTTGTTGCAATGATGTTGCTAATTTTTTTTGATATCACATGGATTGTTCATTATGAATTTGTACCAACTAGACAAACAGTTAACCAAGTTTACTATTTGGAAGTGCTGAAAAGACTGCGTGAAAAAGTTAGATGACCTGAAGTTTTTGCCAACAATTCATGGCTCTTGCATCACGACAATGCACCAGCTCACACGGCACTGTCTGTGAGGGAGCTTTTAGCCAGTAAACAAATAATTGTATTGGAATACCCTCCCCTGCTCACTTGCTCTGGCCCCCAATGACTTCTTTCTTTACCTGAAGATAAAGGAAATATTGAAAGGGAGACACTTTGATGACATTCAGGACATCAAGGGTAATACGATGACAACTCTGATGGCCATTCCAAAAACAAAGTTCCAAAGTTGCTTTGAAGGGTGGAGTAGGTGCTGGTGGCAATGCATAGATTCCCAAGAGGAGTAGTTCGAAGGTGACCATAGTGATATTCAGCAATGAGGTATGTAGCACTTTTTCTAGGATGAGTTTGAGAACTTAGTTGTCCAACCTCGTTTGTATGTGTGTGTGTGTGTGTGTGTGTGTGTGTGTGTTTGTATGTGTATATGAGTGTATGATTGCACAGAATTTTGGCCTTTCTTTTGGAGCTCTGAGTTGGGGAGTTGGGGATATGTATTTCTTTTACATGTTCTTCCAAATTTTCCTTACATAGACTTTTCATGGGCTTGCATTTGGGAACCACTGATGAAGGAAATCATTAGAATTGCCATACTCAAGTGATTCCTTCATTTATCCATATGTGCAATGGTAATTTTCTGAGACTAGTATTCTTCTTTTGAAATTGTAAATTTTGAATATTGACGGAAAAGGGTTACCCCATAAAAATAACAAAGTTTGAATCAGGTGAATTGTGTTTTATGCTGATGTGCAGACTCTGAATCATCATTCATTCCTTTTATGATCCTTCATTTTCTAAGTTTCAGGGCAAGATGAAAGCCTCGCCCCTATGTTACAGTCATGAGTCAGAATGATTAAAGTAAACTATCCATTTATTAGAAACACACAGTCCAACCCCAGCATCAAAGAGGTGACAAGCTTTGAAAAGGCATCAATTTAATCTTCATAATCTTTACAACTAAATTTGCACTTATATTATTGGTGTTCAAAATATTTAAATGTGTGTATAATAATAAGAGAAAAATAGTGTATATATGGTGAGGAACAAATTAGGCACCCTTGGTAAACCTATACCTCAGCTGGTGTTAGCAGAAATGCCAGTTATAATAGCAAGAAACCTGCCAACCTAAAGTGGGCAGCAGTTTTTCGGGCAGAAATGTATGTTAATCTTGAGAGCAAGATTACTAGTAGTAAGTTAAAAGATCAAGTATATAATGATAAGTTTTGCTTAACTTTCTACTGCAAAGGAAATATAACACTACAGTAATTTGCCTTTGGCTGTTACTGCTCAATCTTTTTTGAAAGCTATACCAGCCACTGGGTCATAAGACCTATGGGTTATACTCAACATTTTCCTCTCTCAAAGTTTTTTGTAAGTCTCAGGGTCTCCATGAGAACATTCCAAACGAACCTCACCAGTTTCTAGTCCCTGGTTCACCATTGTGATTCATCTTTAGAGGCTTTCTCGTTTCCTTCTCAATTTAACACACTTTCAAATACATTCGCCAGTAAAATGGGCTATTTATGTGGTTTTGTATTTATTCCTGTTTCCTTCATAAGCGTTTATCCATATTGACATGAATTTCTATCAAGCCCTGAACTACTCAAGGTGAAGAAAATGGTACGAGATGGCTACTATTGATCAAGAGCCAGGTACTCTTCTAAGTATCCTATAAGCATAAACTAGTGTAATAATCGCCATAAGACAGGCACAAAATGATGTGAGTGCAAACTAAGTCTCAAAGAGGTAAGGGAACTTTTCCAGAATCACAACCTACTAAAGGGATGACCTAGGATCTGACCAGAGCCCGTGTTTTCAACCGTCATTTATACTGCTTCCCTAAATTATACTCCAGTGACATCAGTGACCTCAAATCTCATAATGCCACTGATTATCTGAATGTCATTACAACTTACTCTCTACATGACTCAATTTCCTTCTCTGTAAAGTGATAAAGTTAGTATATGCCTCACAGATTTAATGTAAGGATTGCATGAAATAACACCTGCAAAGCCTGTAGAAGGAGCTGGATAATGGTGAGCTCTTATTTTCTCAGTAGTATATCAGTGTTATGTATGATTGATGTTGAGTGAGTTTGGGTTCAATGAATGAATGAAATGTTAATTAATTAATGATAGTATTGAATATCACTACTAGTGTTTAACATGTTATTAATATAACATTAATAAATAGTTATTTAATTGTTCGCTAAAATTTATTTTGTTTTTCAGTGTTTTGTTTTTGTTGTTCGTTTGTTTTGCTTTTGTTGTTGTTGTTGTTTATTGACCAGAGACTTAAGTCTGCATTTCTTAAGTTTGGTGGAAGGACTCTTATAGGCATTTTATGTTATGCTTTCTTTAGTAAATGCTATATTCTTTCACGCAGAGAAAGAGTTTTGTTATTGTTGGTACAATGGTTTAATAGTCACTTTTGTTCCTTATGTGGTGGTTTTGGTTTAATTAGTGTTTAGAATAAAGCTTACTGCTTATTACATGCTTTAATAATTGCAAATTTGTGTTTTAATACCTTCTACACATATACCATGCTTTTCTGTATTTCCTTAAATCTTTTATACTGTTTTATAATAATGGCATTTGAAATTTAATAAAATGTTATTTTGGGGTCTGCTGGAAATGTCATCTACATAGTAATGGCTCCAGTTTGTAGTATTTTTAAATTATAGGAAGTAGAATTTATAGCACAGTAATAAATATCTTTCTTTAAGGTATGTATTTGTGATTGGTACGATTTTGCTCCAACAGGGCAGTTAACAACACAGAATTATGACTGTGTAAAAAAAAATCTTTTAATTTCAACACAGAATTATTATTATTATTTTGGTCAGAATCTGAGGTTGTGATACTATACTGTGTGACCTCTTAATTTAGGTTTACAGATGTCATAAACTGATCTGATTTTCAGGGCATATTTGAACAATCTGAATCCAGAAGAACATTTTTTTAGACACACTTAGAACGTGCTCCAGCTGAGCAGGATCAAGCAAAGAATCCCCTTTGGGTGTAGGGCCCTGCACCTCTTCCTAGGGAAATAGCCCTGGATGTGCACCCAGACAGTTAGGTGGGTATTTATTACCTGTGACCTGCTAAAAGAGAGTTTAAGAGAAAGTACTAAGTTTAAGGAAGACCAAATCAAAAAGCAATGAGCTGTCCATATGTTCTATTCCCCATGTGTGCTACTTTCAAGATGGCTTAATAGAATTCTATGAATAATTACAAAAGCCTTCATTGGTAACATCTGAGCAAGCTGAATGTTGCTCTGTGATCCAAGCACAAGGACACATGGTCTCGGATGTCACAAAGGCAATGTTTAGCAAGCGATCAGTTGATTTTTTCCCCCCTGTTATATCCACATACCTGTATTATAATTTAGAAACTGGGACTATTCAGATAAATTCCACTTGTATTAAGTCTCTCAGAATGTCAGAGCCTGAATGCTTGCATCTGCCTATATTTTTCCATGAGAAATCAGGATCTTTGCCTACTTAAGAAAAGAAAAACAAAATTCCCATTTCCAAATTAATCTAATTATAAAATTAGACACTTTTTAGCCTTCAATACATTATGTAATTCTGGCAATAGCAGAATACAAGTAAAGGATTTCAGTTAAATTCATACAGAAGCTAACAGAGATTTTTTCTAAAACTCAGATTTGTAAAATGAAAAGAGAACTCTAGTATTGAGGATAAAGCCCTCAAAGATGATCCAAAATGTGTAATTGTGAGTTTAGGTTGGGGGGAGATAGTGTTACATTCTCATTGCTATAAAGTGTCAGATTAAAGCACTTGATCAAAAAGTAGGAATGGTGTTGGAACCAATGTTAGTGATTTTGACAGTCATTAAAAGAGATGGAGATGCTAGAACTCTGAAAATAGGTAACCATTCCAGGTTTAATAAAGCAGCATAAGGTGAATTCCAAAAACGCTGTATCAATGAGCTTCATATTGATCCTGAGTACAATTTCAGGAAGGTCCATTAAATGGGTGTTTTGAGAGCACTTAGGATAAAAAGTTGGCAGCAGAAATTCATTAAGAGTGAGTTGGGCCAAACTTACCTCTATGACCTTGTTACGTGACTGATAGGAAAAAGTAGGTTTTAGACACAGACAGCCTGGGTATTTCCAGGGTAAAGTTACTGTGGGCTGATGGTTGGGTTTTTTTGGTTTTTTGGAATTGAAGTTTATTGGGGTGACAGTGGTTAGTAAAGTTAAATAGATTTCAGGTATACAATTCTGTAATACATCATCTATATATCACATTGTGTGTTCACCACCCAGAGTCAGTTCTCCTTCCATCACCATGTATTTGATCCCTTTACCCTCAGTTACCACCTCCCTCCCCGCTTAACCTCTGGTAACCACTAAACTGTTGTCTGTGTCTATGAGTTTTTGTTTCTTTATTTGTTTGTCTTGTTCCTTGGTTGCTTTCAATTTTGTATTCCACATATCAGTGAAATCATATGGTTCTCAACTTTTTCTGCCTGACTTATTTTGCTTAGCATAATAATCGCATCCATCCATGTTGTTGAAAATGGCACTATTTCAGCTTTTCTTGAATTTTGATCTAGAAATTTATGTTGGTTGGTAAATACATACATACATACATACATACATACATACATACATAAACAAATAAATATTAAACTATCCTTTAGGCTGCTTTATGCTCAGTTAATTATTAAATGGTATGATAAGGGCACAGTGCAGACATTATTATAGGGATGAGTTTCTTACATTTTCTCCTGTTTAATGTTCTTCCACAGACCTGTATCTTACAAATTAGGGAACATGGTTTTTATCATAAAGTACTTATCAAATGTCTTTCACATTATGGGTCTTTAAATTGTAATTATTTGATTATTAAGAGGAAAATTATTAATTAATGTTATAAATAATAAAAGGCACATTTGTTAACTCCATAAGAGATATTTTCTATTTCTCTGGTTAATAGAACTCCCATTTCATACAGTAATTGGACACTGTGCTTCAAGCCCTCCTCAAACTTAGAATAAATAGTGATTAATCTAAGCCAATGGTTCTCAATTCTGTCTCACCCAATATCTCTAATTCATAAAAAATTCTTCAATGGCCTCTTCACTACTTTAAAATGTTACTGAAAACATAATGTATGTATTCAAATCATTAAACATTATTATAGTGTCACAACTAATATAAAGGAGAAATAATTTTACATTGGTTTATAATAAAGAAGTATGTAGTTGTGCCAAATATTTTACATATTTAAAATACTACGGATGGTAATCAATATTTATGTCTGTACCCATATCTTGAATCATAATAAATACAAAGCTACAAATATAGCAATGGATGTGAGTTTTATTGGAGAGCTCAAGAATTAAAAATGCCATTCCCATTCTTAACATAATTGATCTGGACCATCACAGGGGATATATATATATATATATCTCACCAGTTGTACTTTACCCTTTACCTTGCTTTTGTCCAAGTAGAATGACTTGTATTAAATATATCAGTAGCGCCCCTGCTTTAGGCTTCTTTTTGTGTTCAAGAGGTTGGAGGGAAGGAGAAAAAGGGGTCAGGGATTATTCTACAACCTCCTCCCTGCTAGTCCTTTTTGGTCAATCCGTGTCTCTCATAAGAATGTGTGTTCCCTTTTCCTTGCAACGTGGTTTCTTCCTCATGATCTTCTCTGATGCTACTAACCCAAAATTACAGCACTACTTACTGTGGTTCTTGTACTCCCATCCCCACACACCTTTGTAAGTTGTCTTTTTGTAAGTAAACCTTTGTTAAATTATCTTGATGTGAGAATCCCTTTCTTTCTTCTTCCCTCCCTCCCTCCCTCCCTCCCTCCCTCCCTCCCTCCCTCCCTCCCTCCCTCCTTCCCTCCCTCCTCTGTCTTTCTTTCTTTCTTTCTTTCTTTCTTTCTTTCTTTCTTTCTTTCTTTCTTTCTTTCTTTCTTTCTTTCTTTCTTTCTCCTCCTCCCCCTCTCTCCCTCCCCACCTCCCCCCTCTCCCTTCCTTCCTCTCCTCCTCCTCCTCCACCTTCTTCTTCTTTGTATTTATGGGAGATACCTGTTTGAGATAATGATTTTATTCAGGATCTTGTAATTTGAACAGAAACATGTTTTACCATAATCCACAATGTCATTTCTTTTCTTTTACCTAGAAAATTATCCCATGAAAATTGCTTTAAGGATCAATTTGCATATTTGAAAAGCAATATCATATTATACATCCAATATTAGATTATATTATTTTAAGTATGTAATAAGCACTGTTTAAATCTATCATGTTCTTCAGTACTGATTGTGAAGCAAAACAAAATTTATCTATAGCAATAGGCTCCTGTTGATTTTTAATTTTGGAAAGATTATATATATTCAACCTCATCTGAATTTTCAATTTTTGATATTAAGATTATGGAATCTCAAGAGGAAAATGAATCAGTGTTTGGTTCTGTTCTTGGAATCATGATTTGATCACACATCCAGCAATTTGTGTTAACTACCCTTCTCTTTGCACACATGCATAATACCATGCTGACTAATGTTGGAAAAGTTGCATTTTCAGTAATGCCTTTATGAAATTGTCAAATCACCATACCTAGGTATTTTCTTTTTATACCCTTCTTTCTTTTCTTCTATTAACAAATGTCTTTTAAGAGATGAGCAAGCATGAACAACTAGAAAAGGGCCTTAATCTAATTAAGTAACTAGCTTTCTTCTCTCTTCAGAATTTTTAAAAAATAACTTTCATGTTTTTTCCTTTTCAAGCTTTATATTTTGTTACACTTTCCCACACCAGACTTTCTTCTGTTTGTTTTCTGTACCTTTTTAAAGATACATGTACAGTAAAGAAAAAATAAAATACTAGGGCATTTCTAATGCTGCTGCAAATTTTGCATTGCTACAGGAAAAAAAAATGTATTATGAACTTTAAAGAGATAAAAACAATAAAAGTATGAACCCAGAAAGCACAGAAGGTAGTAACCACATTTAGTTGTTTATCATGAAATCGTTTTTTATAATCCATCTGTTTCAATTCCACAGAGCAAATTACAAGTAATTAGGAAGTTTCTCCTCATTTTATATATTTGGGCTTAGAAGCTTGTAAGGCCAGTACAACATAAATTTTATTTACTTTTTTTGGTATTTGGATTTCAGCTTGAGGAAATGGCCATCAGGCAGATGGTGGAGGCTTACAGGACATAAGATAGTCTACCTATAGCTTTGATGATATAAATCTTATAGTATATTTTCCATTCCCTTTTTATATAGAAAGCACACTTCATTACAAAAGATAGCATCACATCAACAAATCATTAAATTTAAAAGACACACAAAAAGCAATATGTTTTAAAAAAAAAAGTTCCTGTGTAAAATTAGTTACCACTGTTGTCTTCAAATATTTTTAGCCCCATAAATGTAAGCCTAGTATGATCCCAGGTGTGTGGTCCTGATGATATCATAAATTTGACACAAAAAATATTGTATCTATTGTGTGTTATCTATATATCAGTTTTTCTGGATGCCAAATTCCTTTTTTTTTAAATTTTTTTTTTTAGCCACCATAATGGCAGCAAGTCCAGTAGTCAGGAACTCCAGCCTCTGGGTGTGGTCTTGATAGGTCATAATAGAAGGTGGCTGTGATGCGGGCTTATCTGGAATTCGTGATTAAGTAGCTGGGCTTCAAGCTGACTTGCTGGGTGGTTGCTTTGAGATGTAACTCAACAAGGAGAAAAGGATGGGTAAAGTTACTAAGATTTTGAACTATGGGTTGTTAGGAGTCAAGCTTCTGATACCTTTAAGCACCAAGAGATGGAGAAACAAAGAGAATGGTGAGTTGAGTATTTAATTTGTTTGGCTTGGTCGTTAGGCTAGAAGAGTTTTGGATAAATGATTTCCTATTTTTTATTCCTCTACCTAACTCGGGGCCAATTTGGGATATGGGCTCAATGGAAAACAGTGCTGAGATCCAGCAGAAATATCCACAGGAACATAGGAGAGTCATTTTGGTTGAAAATGATGTTTCTTTTCTCCTTTGTCAACTACAATAGAATGCAGTTTCTTCTTGCTATTTGTTCTTTATAAGTGAATGTTGGGCAGAAGACAACTTGGTTATACTGGAGGATGAAAAGAGGTTGTAACAAAAGTGCAAAAGGAATTGAGAGCCACAAAAGTGCCGTTCTGTGGGCCAGGGGAGAAATCTGTGGCCTGTAAACAAAGAGGGGCCAAGAGGCCAGATAACCTCAGTGCCTTCTCTACCTTGTGAGAGTGGAATGTCAGCAGTACATATCAATAATTAATTAGAGGCTTTTTAGAGAATAAGACTTCTAATAGATACCTTAATAGCTGAAGTCTCTCCTCAGTACTACACATGACCTGTGGACAGATTTTAGTCATCATTAATTATTCATTTATTCAAGAAATAAATATTAAGCTAAAGTCATAGTCCTTAACTATAAAGGGAATTTAAAAAAAATGAAGTGCTCTCTCTGCCTCATAGGACATTAAAACCCGAGCTTCTAATGGAGAAATTGGGGACCTGGTGTCACAGAGCTGGGCTCCTGTTATAACTAGGACCCTGCTGTTGATCTGTTCCGTTGTTCTTGTTCTGATAACCTGCCTATCATTTGGCTCACTCCCTCCTCCTCCCATGGCCAACCCACCTGTGGATGGACCTCCCTCACCATAACCACCTACCTAGTTCTTTGATTGTTTTTTTGTGTGTTTGTTTTTGTTTGTTTATGCACTGTTACTTTAAAGTTGCAATAAAATTTTGTTTGGAATATGAGACTCTGAGGGTAGGTAATGGCCGAACCTGTCAGTCTTGACTCAGACCATTTGGGGTAGGAATTTAGTAGCCAAACTCCTTTGAAATTTTCTCTGTTCTTCACTCATCTGGTGCTGAATATATTTTATAATTTTTGCATCAATGATATTTTAATCTGCATTCATGCAAATCAGTTCTGCTGAGAGCTTTTTATCCTGCTCCAGTAACAAGTAATACATTCCTTACTTATATTCAGTGTAAGTATAAATTCCATGTGGTATGGAAAATTATCTTTTTGAATTACTGCTATAAATATAGCAGATTGTATTAGTTTTAGGCAATCCAGGTAATTTTCAAGATTTTAACATTTTTCAGGAAAATGTTCCTTTCATTTCAGTTTCTAGGACTCTAAAACTTAGAAGTTACCATCTACTGGTTGGATCAATAATTTAATTCTTCATGCCTAAATTAAGTTTCTTATTTATCAGGTTTTTTTCAAATTATCTAGATACTTTCTCAAAGACCTCCTATGGCTTCTTGAAAATAAAAAGAAGCAATAATTTAAAATTTGTGTTTCCAAAATTATATAGTGAGAGACGTTTACATTGGATACTTTTCTTTTTCTATGTAATAGTTTATCATCATTATAAGTAGTCACTCAACCCTGATTTTCATTTAACAGTTTTTTGTTTTGTTTTGTTTTTAGCTGAGCCATCCTGCCACCTGTTGGCAGCTCAGCGGCAGCTCAGCTTGGGCTAGGCATTGAACTGCTGTTGCTCAGAGCTCAGCTCGCACTCTTGAGTGAGCTCTTAACTTAACCAACTGAGCCACTCGGCCGGCCCTTTAACAGTGTTTTATAAGGTGAGTTTAGGCAGTGAAAAGGCCCATGCCATCATCTATAGTTTACCAGAAAGTGCCAATCATCAACTTTGGATGCATATTCCCAACCATGGAACATTTATCCAGCTGCCAGGAGTTATCCCCAATTTTGATACTGGAATGAGGGCTAATTTGGTATGTGTTAATCCATAATGATAAACCTACTTGGCATTTGAATTGTACAATATTAAACATAGAACAGTCCAAGAAAGCTGGATAATTTCTGCTCTCTCAAGAATGTATGTCATTTCCGAGAGATTTAATAGTGAACAGCCTTAAAACCCAAAACAGTAAATTAATTCTCCAGGAAGGCCTTAGAGCTGTCTATTTCTATGGAAGCTTCTCCAGAAGAAGGCCAAATCTTTCAACAGAGTCTAGATGGTGCCTTCCAAGTTGCTTGTAAGTGATAATTGGTAAACCTCTGGTTTAAATACACATGGGATTCCACAGCACTCTCTATCTTTACCACCTGCCTTTGTGAGTAAAAATTGATGGCAGCACTGCTGGCCTTCATGGGGCAAGTGGCTAATTAGACTTTTTAGTACCAAAGGTCCTCTTGTTACTAGGTTACCAGAATAGTCTTATAACGGTACCCATAACCTACAGCCCACTTGTGTATGTTTATAAAACAATCATGCCTTTGAATATTTTTCCTTTGTTAACTACATATCCAAACCATTTATATTTTTTTTGTCAGAAAAGATGATACCCAAATATAGCAGTAGATCAAGAAATGTTGATAGCCGGCTGAGTGGCATGGTGGTTAAGCGCTGAAGCCAGCGGCCCCAGTTCGGTCCCACATATAAGGACCAGTGACACTGCCCTCAAAAAAAAAAAAATGTCTGATATAACATTTATCCTTGTGATCCTTAAATTCTTTCAATCCACATGTTTAATTTATACCTGGATAATTGTTAATAACTATAATGGATAATCCTACTAGTCAGAAACATTTGTATGGATAATTTTTTTCAAAGTGGAAAAATTTTCCCCTACATCCCTTTAGGTTCTTTGGTTAGTGTAATGATTAAATTGAGATAAGGCAGATTAACAGGAGAAAAACAAATTTACTTTTGTATCTATGGGAGCTCCAAAGTTAGGAGATCCAAGGTCAAGTTGGGCATGAGGCTTATATGCCATCCTAAGCTAAGGGATGGGATAGGGGTCAGGGGGTTCAAAGAGGAGGAGAGCAAGTCATGGAAGAGAAGAAGAACAGATGTTTGGTAACCAGATGTTTGCCCGGCCACATAGGTCAGTCTTTCAGATAAAGAAAGTTATGTCTGGTAATAGCTCTCTTTCTGGGCCATGCCTTCTATCTAAATTCTTTTAGGCCCTTAAGGGAGATGTAAAAGTTTTTCTCAAGTCTGCTGGGCCTTGATTGCCTTCAGCTGAAAATATTCCACATTCCTAAGTGGCACATTTGGGGGTAACATATTCTGCTCCCCTTCACATTTATAAAGTGCATTATACATGAAAAAACACTTAAGTAGAAACAGTATTCTGCAAATATTGCCCTTATTAGAACTGCTGATTTTCCAAAGGATTGAAGCTTCCTAAAACTGTCTTTATCTTTCAACTTTGGATCATAGGAATATCTCATTATACTGAGCCAAGGGCCTATTTGATAATTAATGATAATAAGTTTAACACTTCTGAATAACTGCATAGGACACAGCTAATTTGTAATAGGATTTTGAAGTGCAAATTCTACATTTCTCTTTAAATAATTAGAGTAAAATATGGACATTACCAATTTATACTTCAAATACACAACGAACTTCAATTTGTCTCTAGAAGAAAGGTTTCATTTTGCAGGTACAATCCACAAAATGAGGTGTTAATAACCTATGTCTTTATTCTTCCTTTTAAGTGATTTGTTTTTAATCATAGTACCACACTACTACAATTTGTATAGAAATAACACATTCCATGCTCAAGTTTCTAAAGGAGGTCATTTACCTTCAGTTATAGTCAGTATATCCATATATGCTTTCTAAAAATTATTATTTTTTATTATTATTAGTTACAGATGTACAAAACAAAGCAATAGTTATCTCTTTTTTTTTTTTTTTTTGAGGCCCGGGTCACTGGCCCTCATATGTGGGACCGAACCGGGGCCGCTGGCTTCCCAAGCCAGCTCCCAACCACCGCGCCACTCGGCCGGCCCTATCTTTTTATATATATGCTTTTACAGTAGGGACAGGAATTTTAATAAATTGTTAAATTATGCAGCCCTCCTTAAAGATGTCTCTAAATGATAGTTCCCTTATTATATTGCTAGTTTTCATGTATACACAAATGAAATACATTATAATTATGAATGCAAAAGCAGAGCATACCCCATAAAATTTAGAATATAAATAGTTTCACTTGGAAAGAACATAATGCATGGATTATCAAAGCAGTTTTGTTGGTTCCCAGATTTACCGTAGGAGAAATAAAACACGCTTATGAAAATGTCCCAGCACTTAACTCCATTTCAAGTTACATCATATGCCCTTAAGTTCTTCAAATGTTATTGCCAGTAAAAGAAGAGTACCTGATAATAAAACCATTCTCACATTCTTCTTCTCTTCCTTATGAGTACAGACAATACTGTCTCCATTCTAATGGGAACACTTTCACCCTGTCTCCTTAGGGTTTGTATGGGTAGAAAATGTTGGTTAATTTTGTTTCTTATAAGGTTTCAGTGATTGAAGTCCATCAACAAATTTTCTTTTATCATCTTTCTAATATCTTGCAATTGCCAGCTGGCTTCTATTTAGAAGCTGTGATATTGTGGCTTGTAATAAATATATATTTTGATCCTGTTCACAGTTCCTGGCTCACGTCTCCCCCAAACATTGGAATTTCCTGAGCAGTAAGAGCAATGGGAACATCCTTTGTTATATTTGGTCTTTCCTCAATTCCTAATATCACTTCAGAAATACAGGGGTGAAATAAATGTCTTGTTCATTACAAGTGCCTTTCAACTACCCCAGAATTTGTTAATGAGGTGACTTTGGGAAATCCCCAAAGATGGTGGGAGGCTGGTTTCCAGGGTAACCAAACATGAATAAAGCTTTGGAACTTTCAGTCCCACCTCCTGACTTCTGGAGAATGAATAAGGGCTGGAGGTTGAATCAATCACCTGTGGCCAATGGATTTAATCAATTATCTGTCCATAATGAATGTAAAACCCCCCCAAAAGGTGGGGGTTTGGAGAGCTTCTTGATTGGTGAGCATGTGGCAATTTGGGGATAATAGAACACTCAGAGAACATGAAAGCTCCACGCCCATTTCCCATACCTTGCTCTCCGTATTTTTTCATCTGGCTGTTGATTTGTATCCTTTGTAATGAACCTGTAATCTAGTGAGTAAATTGGTTTCCTGAGTTCTGTGAGCTGCTCTAGCAAATTAAACCTAAGGAGGGGCTCTTGGGATCTTCTGATTTATAGCCAGTTTGTCAGAAATGCAGGTAACAACTGACTCAAGATTAGCATGTGAAGTGGAGGCAGTCTTGTGGGACTGAGTCCTTTGCATGTGGGACCTGATAATCTGGGATCTATAATATCTTTGGTGTATAGTGTCAGGATTGAGTTGAACTGTAGGACATCCAGCTGGTATAAGAGCATTGGTTGGTGTAGGGCAAAGAAACTCACACATTGGAATTTGGTACATACCGTATCATTGGATGTTGAGTCATAAAAGAAGAAAGTTAACATTTAGAAGGACTATGTTCTAGAAATTGTACTGACACAATTTCCTTTAATTATCACGCTCATTGTTCCAATTAATGTTGTTTCCATGCTCTGAAAGGTTCACTAATCTGCTGAAGATTTCATACCTTACAACAGGAAGAAACCACAGTAGAACTCAGGGCTGTCAAGACTTCAGAAGTCACATGATTTCATATCTCCATACTGAATAGAGAAAGAGAAATTGAACTCTTTAGCAACCAAGAAACCAAAATTTTCATTCAGGAAAATGAACTGTCTTTAAACTGTGAAAGTAAAATAGGTAGCAAAACCTGAACTCAAGACTAGATAGGTGGCTAGGGCATATGTCTAGTGACTTACTAATATAAGGCTGCTATGAATGCCTGACCAAAAATATCCCTCATGATTCCCAAATGATATATACAGCTGCTTTTAATGAGAGTTCTACAAATCATTAATATCATGCTCTGAAAGCTGAATTATCAGAGGAAAATTAAGATTTTCAATAACAAAAATCTTGTCTAAATAGTAAGAATTGTATTGAACAAAGGACTCCATTTCCCAGCACGCTGGTTAACAATTCAGCTTGTTCCATGTTATAAAATGTGACAACTAAAAAAATTCTGGAAATTCTTCTAATTTTATGATCAATGTACTTTGCCATAATTCCTCTTGGGAATAAAAAGGGCAGATGTTGTTGTCAAAGCTTTTTGTTATTCTTTTCTAATTTCCACATTTGGAGTGATCTGGAATGGAGATGACTTAGATAAAATACCATTTTTTAAGTTTAAAACTGGAAGTCAAAATGAAAGTAATTTTTAAGAAATATAAAAAAAAAAATTCAACCTTTGCTGAATCCTAAGTGATCAATCCAATCATGTCCCTCATGTATTGACATTTCTTACTCTGGCTCAACGTAACTCTCCCCTACATACTCCTGTCTTAATTCTGATTGGCCTCCATACTGTATAGTCTTAGATAACCCTTTGCACATTCTGACCTCTCAGTTCCTTGAATTCCTCTGTTACAATGACAATGTTTTCCACCGGGATTGTTTCAACTCACAGTGCTTCTGACACCAGATATGTGGGTTTTTTCCTCACAACCACTAATTTTCCCTCTCCAGACATCAACTGGGTGTCCTATAATTCAATATGGAAATTATTTATCTGTGGTTAATATCAGATATCACAAATTAAGGACAGTCCCACAAGACTGCCCTCCATTTAGATGTCAATTGCAAGTGCAGGGCACAATGACCACAATTTCTGGTCCTTCCTTACCTCTGACCTACCTGCTATAAGTCAGAGAGGTTCCCACAACTCCCTCCATATGGGGATGTCACTCTGCCAACACCTTGATGTGTCCACCAACCCACAAGACCCTCAAACTTCATTGGTGAGGAGTTTTTTTTACTTTTCATTACAGAGGCACAATTGATGAACTCATTGGCCATTGATATTAACTCAAGTTCTAGCCCCTTCACCATCCTTAGAGGTCAGGGAACAGGATGGACATTGCAGCCCTCATCCCTTACTTTTTCTGGTGTCTAACACCCATCCTGAAGCTACCTAAAAGCCTCCAGTCATCTCATTAGCATAAACTCTTGTACAATGCATTGAAAGGGGGCTTATTCTGAATAATAAATGATGTTCCTCTCTATCACTCAGGAAATTAAATGGTTTTAGGAGTTCTGTGCCAGATCTGGAGATGAAGACCAAATAGATATTTCTTATTATATCATAATGTCACACCACCCTACCTTGCTTATCCTCTCCTACGGGACACAGGCTAGACCAAGGGTTGGCAAACTTTTGAGATGGAAGGGCCCCCAGGGATCAGCAAACTGCAGCTCGCGAGCCACACGTGGCTCTTCGGGTATGTACATGTGGCTCTGAAATAAAATTGAAACTAATTTTTAAAGGATATTATTCACATAATGGTGATTATGTAAAAATATATTTATTACTCTCGAATAATTTTTAAATTGTTGTGAGGGACTGGAGTGGCCCTTCTGGGGGTCAGCAAACTTTTGAGACAGAACGTACCCAAAGAGACAGATGTGGCTCGTGAGCCGCAATTTGCTGACCCTTGGGTTAGACCAATTCTAACTACTGTGTAAAACTCAAAGTTCTCTAAAAGTGTGTTACAGTAGAGATGGCTGGGTCCTGCCCTTGGAGTCTCCGAGTCAGTAAATGCCTCAAAGCAGAACGACCCCTCCACTACTTCTCTGTGAAACCAGAGAGGGACACTAGAGCTGAGCTCAAGATGTGAAGAAATGATTTATCACCCATACCTCACCTTTGACCAAACAGCTCCCAACAAGACCCCAGACCCCTACCTCACAATGATTTGAGATTTTGCCCTATATAATCTGCCACCTGGAAGCCGTCAGGGACAGGTCTTTTCAAGCACAAGCTCACCCATTACCCGAATTGGTGCCACTCCTTATAAACTGATTCCTTTCTCCACTGCAAACTCCTGAAGGTGCCTTTCTTTCAGTTGGTACACACAGGTGGACCAACTCATTTTTGGTTCGGTAACATAAATGCTGTGTAAATAGTTGTGATACTGTATTATTTAGGGAGTAATATCCAGAGAAGTCTGTGCACATTCAGTACAGACTCAACCATTGTAGGCGTAACTATATAGTACATGTCAGCAACAACGTAAACATTTTCTTCAAATTTTTTTTCTATCTGTGGCTCATTGAATCTGAAGATACAGAACCCATGGATACGGAGGACTGACTGTGCTATTTATGCCCCAATCCATTCAATCTCTCTCACCTCAGGAACATGTTTGCATCTTCTCCTGTCTCTTCTTACACGTCCAGCACCTCCCCAGAAATCATATTCTTTTTGGTTCCTGCTTCCCTGAGAACATTGAATCAATCAAAAGAGAACTTTCATATTCTCCTAGAACTATTCATTCCCACTTTACTATACCTGCACCCATGGAGTCTGCCTTCTCACTGTTATTACACATGAATTACCTGACCCCTGGTCTGTCCATTCTCTGATGATCCTTATTTTACAGATGAAGGTAATGAGAATGGAGTTAAAGTTATTTTGTTGTTGTAACGTAGCTTAGAGTCAAATCCACAGAATCTGATTACAGAGTCTGGGTTCAAATTCAATGGAGGGGAGGGCCTAGCAGAAAATGAGGGCTGGAGAGATTCTGAAGGGAGCTGCTGACTGAGGAAACATGCTTTTACTACTATGAGCCCCTTATAATAAATAGACCCTGAGCCTTCTCATCTGGGTCACATTCAGTCCTCCAGAGCGCTCACTAGGGTTTGAGATTTCAAAGGTCATCAAAGGTCATGAACAAATACCCTCACTTAGAAATTAGAGATAAAAGGCTTACCAGGCACATTATCTTTAGGACATCTAAATTAAAACATTTCACCGGTCAAATGCAACTTTAGTCGTTTTCTGCTCTCTTATCATTTCCGGTCTCTATCAGTGGGGGACATGGAGAGAACCCAGGGCTTTCTCTGATGTTAGGGAAACTTTTATATCCCAGGGAAGAAAAGGGCTCGGAAAAGGAAGGGTGAGGACATAGAAAACAAACCTATTTCTTTGTTTTGTTTTGTTTTTTACCTTTTTGATAAACTGTCTATACTATACAAGAAAAACTCATGATTGTGTGAAAATAACTCATGTGTCAACCTATTTAGCAGTATTTCATAAATATTTCAAAAATTCACATGTCAACGTATTTAGCAATATTTCATAAAATGTGTATGTTCTTTTTAATGGTAGTTTAACAAAAAGCCATTTCTGAGAAATGCATTCATCAAACACTCTAAAAACATTTTTAGAATGTTAACATTGCCAATTTAAATATTGCAGACAAGTCTACATGTTGATAACTTAGACAAATATGCATGCTCCATGACAACAATGCCACTGTAAATATGGGCTGGCGGTTTTGTTTTTATTTCATTTTATAATGGCAAATCCAGTTAAACCCCATATTCTGAACTAAATTTCAGGAAAAACTGTCTCAAAGAGATCAATACATATGTAGCCTAATCTTTAAAAAAAAAAAAATCTTCCGTAGTTGTTTCTTAAAATATATTATACAGTATATCTGACTTTGGTTATACCCTGAAAAAAGTACCTAGATTTATGCGCAGCTATTAAAAAGTGGAAGCTCTGAATGTTTACTGTGTTGTGGTGGCTCTTTAGTCTAATTGCTACAAAATAATAAAAATAGATTGGTTAACAAATGGAAAATTTGAACTTTATAGGCTAAGTTTTTACTCTGTATTATCAGCTCTTGAAAAATAGGTGTATATAGCAGAAATAACATTCATTTTACAACATCATAATATATTTCAGTCTTGATATCTTCAGCTACCAAATTCCCATCCTTATAATTAAGTTAATGGCCTTTTGTCACTTGGCATTGCCTATCTACCTCCGATAATTCACAACTCTATTCTATTTCTTATAGGATGTGTTTCTAAAGCTCTGCCTTGTTATAAGGTTTGTTTTTTCCCCTCCAGTTCTTTTTTGACTGCCATCCAATTTGTTTTTGGCTTTATCAGGGATTTTTCACTTCATTGTTTGCCACTTCCTTTTTTCCTAACTTTTCTTAATTTACTGCAGTTATATCTGTCTGGTTCTTTTAGTTCCAGATTTGTTTTTAAGGCTTCAAACTTTTTCTTTTTCTTTTAAACTCATGATACTTGTAAAAGTCTGTACCCTTTTGATTTTCACTCGCTTCATTGACACATTCTTGTGTTTTGTTTTCATTTTAAAATACCACAATACCACAAAGTAAAATGTCTCAGCAGCTTGGTGAGTGGACTAGTTTATTTGTAATTCAAAAAATTTTACTTTTAATGAGATATTTGCTTATAGGTTATATAGGTTAAAGTCTTGTATATAAATTCCTGAAAAAAAATCTTAAATTTCTGGGGAGTTAACTGACATTCATTTTTTCATTCTATGCAACCACTGGTGCAATATTTTGATTTCCCCACTCTGGGGAAATAATTAACAAAGATGTGTCAGTAGCATCTAAATGTTAATGTATTCAATTAGATATTATTAAAACACCACTAAGTTAAGTGGACATGGAAAAACATGAAACAAAAAGTGTATAATTTAACCTTTATTCATATGAGACATCTTTTTTTTCTTCTATAAATAAGAGTAACCAGCAGTGTACTGGCAAACTGACTACCGGGGTCTGTGGGGAAAGGAGAAAAGCCCTGATTTGTAAAGCTTGGCCTTTTCTATGGTGTGAATACTATCACCATGGTCAACTTAAGCTATCAGCAGTTTAACAACCAGCTCACAAAATGTCTGAAAATTGAATTGTCAGCTGACATAAGCAGGTAGAGGCCAACACAAGTCCAGCACAAAATGGATAATGGTTATTAATTTTGATTACATCCCAGATGTCTTTGAACATATATGGGAATCTATGACCCTTAAACAAACAAATAAAAAATGCTTATATGCCGATTTTGACAAAATTTTGTAGTTCTACCCTGTGTGGATCCCTGTATAAGAATTTCCTTTCTGTGTGTACATGTCACTTAAAGGGTTTTGGCATTATGTTTCACAGATAATAATCTCATTTTCATTTAATCCCAACACTTTGGCTTTTATAATTTGGGAGCCAAATATTTATCTGCTGAATTAACGACTGCATTTCCTCAGACAATCTTAGTAACTGGCTGTCTGGAGAAAGGTGCCTTAGCCTCCAAATGGCATTCTCCTCTTTTTTCCTGAAACACATCATGTAAAAAGTTAATTTTTTTTCAAGGATTATATATAATTTTTGTACTTCCAATTACTAGTTATCTACTTCAGACCTCTTTTTGGTTCTATATTATTTCCATCACATAATGTGATAGAAATTCATGTAATGTGAATAAAGAACATTTTATGTATTAGTATACTGAAAAAGCAAATTTTTCTTTTTATATTTTGATAATTTTGTCAAAGTACAAAATCATAAATTAAATGAATATCTGAATTTTTTTTCTCTTTTTTATAAGAATAAATTCTAGATGTCATCCTTGTAAGAATAGCAAAAAATAAGAGATTTTCAGTTGTTGCTTCAATAATTCTTTGCATATAGTATATCTAATAAAAAAGCAAAGCTCTCAATTTCCAGCTTTATATACATCAATTGCCTGATTAGAAAGTAAATTCTTTAACCATATAATCTGGAGTTGAGAAACTTGTTTAAAAAATCACTTTAATTTCATCGCTGTTAAGTTTGCGAATTTAAATCTCAACATACTGTGATGAATTTATTTACTTTATGCTGACAAGACAGTATCTTGGGGTTTTGTTTTCCAAGTCAGTTCTAAATTTGCAGAGTATCAAAGTCTCCTCATTATGCTTTGGATGTTATGGTAGATAAATGGTATCTTCACGAAGATATATTCATTCTGGTATTGAAAATGCCTACTTAAAATTCTGCATGAATAGTTTTATTGAAAAAAATATGTAGGCAAGCCATTAATTATACACAAAGACTTGGAACAAATTCTTATAAGTAGCATAGCATGCCTTCCATTAAATGTATACATTTTATACAAAGTAACTGAAAGTCTTTCTGAGGTTAAACAATAAATCTTAGAAATTTAACTACTCTGCTCCCCTGAAAGTAATTTTTTTTCCCTCTATGACACACACAGAGGGCACACACTCAAATTTTAGCCTAGTTTAAATAACTAGACAGTATTTTCAGTGCATTTTTCTGTTTCTTTAAAATCTTGCTGAGTTTAAGTTGCTGAAATTAAGTTGCTCAATTATCTTCCTCAATTTCTTATTGTTTTGTTTTGTAATTATTTTCTATTTTGGTTCTCCTTTAGAATTGTTAAAGATCTTGAAACAAAATTCAAAATGTATAAATGAGTGAGAATGTACCCTGCCATAAAACTGAATGTGGAGGAAGTATTTTATTATAGATAATACCTTGAATTTGAGTCACCATTTTATTCAAGGCATGTGAAGCATTTTCTAGTTCATATATTTCACAACAAGATTTTTTTTTGTTCTTTTATTTGGAAGGAGATTCAGCAGATAAATGTTCCCTTTATTTCTTAAATTTTTAGCTTTGATATTCTAAATGAAGAGTCATTTTCCAGGTAAAAGTCACAATCATTTTTTTTTAAAAGTTCAGTTTAAAAATACAAACAAATAGTAACTACTCATACACAAACAGGTCAATGAAGCCAAAACAAACAAACAAATAAACAAACAAACAAAAAATTGGCCAAAAGGAAACCCGTAAACCAAAATGGATGGAAATGGGGGGGAAAAAAAAGACTAAAAATCTAAAATACATAACAAGTAAGTTCCTGATGCTATCAAATATATGGCTAGCACGGCATTTCAATAAGTGCTAAATTTTTCTGAAAATGTAGTAGATGGTAGAATTTCAGAAGAGCTCCTTCTACAAATGTCATTCTTGTAACGGGTATGAAAGAATTGTCTTCACCATTTATTAGTGGACTCAAGAAATCAGAGTTAAATCCTTACCAAGAAGCCTTAGAGCAGCTTATTGTATATAAAACTATGAGCTATATCACTTATTCAAATTTTAATTAGAAAATTCTCTTTATTTCCTCTTCTACATGAAAAATGCACAGGCACCTGCAACCCAGGCAAGTAATTATTCTTGTTTACCACCACTTCAGATACCCACGACCAGGAATATAGTATTTCATACATTTCCTACCTGAAATTCTCAAAAAGGTTTCTGAGGACAAAAGAATGAATGTGATATTAACTGCTCATGGGGCTGGTATTTTGAATATATTCTTTTGGGCATTTCACGCTGCCACTGAAAACCAGAAGTTACAGAGATGTATTAATCCCTTACCATATGTCAGGTTTTGTGGTGTACAAGTATATTGGGGGAATAGGGATAGAAAAATGAGTAACCCACAACCAGTGGTTTCAGTTTGCTTGAAACTGGTCCTGTGTGTCCTGTAGCTGAATTCTTGGTAACGTAGGGGATAGTTCCAACCGACATGGACATTGTCTCCCTTGAAATGTTTACTTACTTGATTCCTGGCTCCACTTGTTTACAAATTCAAATTTCTGTTTTGTTTTGCTCTTTAAGTAAATAAATGAATGTTGGCCAGTCATTATTTAAATTCTCTAATTTTTAAGTTTCTGTGATTCCTTTTGGCTTGGCTTGTTTATACTTCTAAAGTCACACATTATTCTTTTCTAGTCTTCTCTTCCATCATCAGCTGTTAAACTCTGATTGCCCACCACCACCCCAAGCTGGCCCTCCATTCATTCTCTCTCCCTCTCACCCTCTCTCACTCTCTCCCTCTCTCTATCCCTCTCTCTCTCCCTCTCCCTCCTCCTCTTCCTCTCCCTCTCTATCCATCTCCCACTAAGTGATTTTATTTACAATCATGATTCAGAAACACCAATAATTTTATGACTTTTGAATCTGTACCCATGTTTTCCATACCTCTTTTTAGCTTGATACTCATGTGTGACTTCCTTCTGGATCTTTCCAGTGGGAAGTCCCATAGTGATCTCAAACTCAACATGCCCATTGCTGAACTGCTCATCTCTATCTCTTTTCCCCCTCCCACACTCTTTACTGTAGTCTGCTCCATTTCCTGCTTTCACATACTGGTTATTGAGATACCACATACCTAGTTATCAGAGCTATATACTCCAGCTTCATTGTCACCCCCTATCCATTTATCTCACGCCCTGCTCCAAATTGCATCTAATAACTCACAAACCTTCTTGATTTTACTTCTGAAATCTTTCACCCCTATCTACCCTTATTTCTCTTGCTATTGGTACACCCCCATTGCCTCTCACCTTGACTGTATTATATACTCTCTTAGTTGATCTGTTTCTTTTTTTCCATTTTTACCCCTCTACCACATATCTTTTTTACATTGTTATGTCTCTTAAATCTTCAGAATAAAACCATGGCCCTTATCCTGAAATGCAGGCACTTTGGGATTTAGAGATAGTAGTTACCAGCTTGACTTTGCATCCTAAACACCTGAGACACTTTTGAAAGACACAGGCCATTCTTCCTGAAGTTCTGATTTAATTGGTTTGGGGTCAGGTCAGGGCACAAGTATTTCTAAAATACCCAAGGAATCCAAATATGCAGAAAGAGTTGAACACCTCCGATTTGGTCCTTTCTTACTTGTCCTTCTTTCCTTAGGGGCCTGAATGCTCCTCCTCCACCTGCTCAATCCCCTGTGATTTTGCACACTTGATTCTTGGCCAACACACGCTTTCTTCTCAGTCATCCTCTCCACCTTTAGTCCTTCTTCCTCAGTAATCTTAACATGCATTCAAAAAAGAAGAAAAGTCATTATCATTAATGCACCTTCAGATGAAGCTATAGAATGCCCTTGACTTCTCTGTTTTAATATTGAAATATGTACACTTTATTGTAATAGTTACATTTGTTCTGTCTCCTCTGCTAGGTTGTCAGCTCCTTTAAGAAAGGACTGTGTGTTAATTTGCTCTGAGGTCCTCACTCTATCCCATTGGGACAGAGTAGGTATTCTTTAAAAGATTTTAAAATTATCTTTAACGTACTATTATGACAAGATAGAATTTTGTACCTGACCTCATTTATGGTCAGCTGATGTCAAAATAATTCAAAAGTCCAACCCACCTCTTAGCACCTCCCTTGCTTCCTTCTAGTCTGAATTTGAAAGCAGTCTTTTCTTGATGCCTTGGCAGAGCGATCTTTTCAATTTAAACATCCCAGTTCCTTCCCATCATGAAGGTGAGGGTCTACTTTGGCTCCTCCCCAAGAGGCTTGCCCTGCTCTCTGAGTGGCAGCTACATCAGCCTCTGATTCTTCCTTATACTTCCTGCACCCTCTGTGCTCCGTTGGCCCCTTTTCTCCATACATTGCATTTCTCTCCCTTCTCTGCCCTCTTGGCTGCACTTTATGATCTAATCATCTGGGCTCTTTTGCCCTCATTCATGAGTTCAGGAAATAGGAGGCCAGGAGATGAGGGAGCCTGGGGCATTGATGCCACTACTTTTCCTCCCTAACCTCATCCTGGCATGGCTGCCTTTCTCTATAGCTACAGTTCCTGAAGGGAATTCTACCTCCAAGCCACTGACTCTCACCAGGTTCCAGTAACACTAGTTCTCCTTCTTGCTCTATTAGCCTTAGTGGTGTTAAATGTTTCCCACGGTTTCTAGTCGTCTGGGTGTCCTCACCAAGCCTTGTTAGTTCCAATAGCCCTTTCATTGAATTCCTCTAAGTTAACTCAACCATTTTATGCATATCATCTGCTTCCTACCAGCACACTGATCGTAGACAGACCAAGTGCACTTCCATCTCGAGGCCTTTAAAGGTTCAGGGTATCGGATAGGTGCTGCTTCCAAATATTTGGATGGCTCATTCATTCACATCATTCACATCTCTGTTCAAATGAAGTCTCAGAGACTTTCCCTAGTCATCTTATTCAAAATAGTCCCTTCAACTTTATTTCTATCCCTGCTCTCTTTTCTCCATGGAATATCTTATTATATGAATTGTCTTATTTATATTGTTTGCTTACTTGGTCATTCATTCATTCACTCACTGACTTCTATTCTGGTATGTAAGCTCTTTGAGAACAATGGTGACCCCAAAGTAAGCGCTCAATAAATTAAAAAAAAAATTAAATGAACAAAAGTTATAGAAATTTCAGTTTAGTTCTCTGCTCACAATTCTAATCACATTCACTGGTTAGATTAATACTTCTTTGCTCATTTTTATCGCACTATGTTCATTATAAATTATTTTATTCATTGGGAAAAGTTATATACATATTAATAATTTGATTTGAAGTAACCAATCATGTAAATATGTATTGTCTATAGCTCTATTTTTTTCAATATCTATTTAAATGTATTTCATTACATTTCACAAGGATTTAAATGCCTTTAGCTTCTAGAGCATGTGTCCTTGGGAGGAGGTCAGCATTGCTTCTTTGATAGATTAGAAAAAAAAAATTAGGAAGGTAGAAGCTGAAAGATTTATGTCATGTCCTTGTTATGCCCAACCATTCCTTTAGTTCAGAAATACTTAACCTCTGCTTCCTCAGTATTGCATTTTCCTTGTTCCTACTATCCGGTCACATGCTTTTTTTTTTTTTTTAAACTGAATTCTGATCCATCTTGTTTTGTTACTTCTGAGGATGCTATTAACTGGTATTTACTGTCACCAGTTTCCAAAATTTGGTCTCAACTTCCTGATAAATTCAATGTCACTAGCTAGTAGTAACTTCTAACAATATCTAGTGAGTGACTGACTATTTCAGCTTCATATTGGCACTTTTTCTCTTGCCAGTTCCCAGGCTCTCTATGTATTTACTTTAACACACTTGAGCACATGAGTCCTGACACTGTGAATATCGAGCAAGGAAGTTATGTCCATTTACCATTTGTTAGCAGCACTCTTTTGATGTTTCTGCTTGGTTACTTGGATTTTATGGGCTTGTTTTTATTATTTTTAACATTTTCTATTTACCTCTTTAATCTCAATTTTCAATCAATCATTTTTCTTGTTTCTCTTTACAAATATGGTCTATTTGAGTTTTCTTTCTTTGCTTTTTTCCATTATCACTATTCACATCTAAGCCTTGATCACCTGTTTTCTAAAGCCCTATAATCACGGTAAGGACATCTAATGCTTTATTGAGTACTTTCTGTGTGTCATGCAGTATCGTAAGCATTGTGCATGTCATTTAAGATTCAAAAAAACTTAGTAATTTTTTGACCATCTTAACCCACTGAAATTCATCAGCCCTTGGTCTTTAGAGGATACTGACTAAAATTAGTCAACTGTAATATGAAGCTATAAAAAAATCAGACTTGATGGTTGAAATCACTAAAATTATTTTTATAATATCATTTGAGATTTAATCTCATATCTCAACTAGTATATACTCTCCTTATACTCATGGGTACTGTACCTCTCCACAATGTTAGCCCAGTGCCATGTTAAAAATATTTAGTCAAGAAATGGTGGCTACTGCTTAATTTTCTACCTTCAGTCTTCCTTTTGGTTAGTCCTGTCCATACACAGTTTGTGGACTAGTTTTACCATTTCCCAACTTTACCATTTTAAACATATAAGTTTCCCCAGCTATTCAAAGTAGAGTATTCCTCTGAAATCTTTCCTAAGCCAAAATGGCGTAAAGCAAAGAATCAATTACCATGAATTTATATGAAAAAAATTTGAGTGTTCCCAACCCAAAAAGTAACCTATCAAATCATGCCAATTAATAAATAGAATCTCAACAACACATCATATAGTAAAAAAGCAGGGCCACTCTCACTGCTCGGGCTACACACTGCCTCTCTAATGGCTTGCTGCAAAGCAAACATGGACCACTATTTTTGCTTTTTGCCGTTTTTCTTAAAAGTAAAAACTCCTCTTTGGATTTTTTGGGTTAGTGAAAACAGTTACCAATGTAGGTCTTTTATGAAAATGAAGTGGCATAATGTGAACTTCCAAAAAGTGGGGGATACCGGGATAGCATCCCTAAATTTATTAACTTGTCCATGTCTCTGTGTAAGGCCCAATATCTCTCACCTCACATCATTATTTGGATGCCCATGATGCTTTTTTTACCCATGACATTTCCCTTACATTAAAACAGTTCCCTCAACAGCTTTTTAATCACATTTTTTTTCTCTTATGATACGCACACCAACTACATGTGTGTCTTCAACTTGTTAGCTAGGACAAGGGTCTTAATGTCTGGGCATTTCTTACTGAATGCTCTTCTTGCTAAATGCTAAAATGCAGCACAGTATTTTGCAGATGCAACTGGATGAGCTTGACAGAAACTACAACCAGAGAAGTTTAGCTAATTGCAAAGATCAAATCAACATGTAATTAACCAAATAGTGTGTATAAGCAATGGCTAAGCCTCCCTTCCAGGAGATTGAGCTTTGGATGTGAATCCCCAGTCTTCTTTACTGGTTGCAAGTAAATAAAACAAACTAATGGTAATCAGGTCTCCTTGAATAGAACATCCCAAGTGATGAGCCTCAAAAGTTCTCTTGAGTTCTGTAACGATCTCATAACATTTAAGTACCAAAATTAACCATAGGCTGTAGAATGAATTCATTAGTACTTTATATAATTATTCATATCATGAAATACACAACCTTGAATACAGAATTGGGAGGCCCTTAGATATCATGCAATAGAAAACAGATCCCTCTGTGACATTTGTGAAAGGTGATCTGCCTGAATCCTATTAAAAAGTTCACAACGATGTGGTAAAGTAGCTGATACAATTACTACCAATGTTCTTTATAATGTGACTTTCATATTTTGAGCTTACTCGACTTTCATAAAATTTGTAGATCTCTGGGAGAACACAATTTTATCACCTCTCTTTGGGCAGCTTTTAAATATACAAGGACTGATTTTTCTTTGAATTAAACATGGAATATTCTAATTTTATCTACATTTGTCATGAATTTCAAAGTACTCATCATATTTTTAAGGATATTCATGATGCTCTGCATTGTGTTAGTATCTCCCTTGAAATGAGAGGCTCATAAAAAAATTAATATTAGGCTTGTTATCTGACTATATAATATATATAGTTCTTAATCATTCTTGTAATGTAACACTTTTATTAATTTTACTATAGTTTTACTTAAGTGTATTTAGTATTATTAGCAGAAATTTAGCTTGTAGTGAAATAATTCATTCAGATCTTCTCAAAAATAAAATACATTTAAGTTTTTCATTTTATATTCAGTAATGCATCTAATATTTATTATTGAATAAATTCTAGGTAGTAAGTACTATTACAGCTTGTAAGAATACTAAGGAAATTTTTTTTTTTTTAAGGGCAGTGTCACTGGCCCTCATATGTGGGACCGAACCGGGGGCCGCTGGAGTCCCAAACCAGCGCTTAACCACCGCGCCACTCGGCCGACCCAAGAAAAATATTTTTAAACCCTTACCCTTACCATATAGAGGAAGAGCAAGACAAATGAACCAAAACTTACACAACACTGGGCATGAGTTTGGAGTTTGGGTATCTTTAAAAAAATACATTTCATAAACCTAAATATAGAACTTGGTACTTGTTTCTACTAAATTTAGTTTTATATACCTACATATCTTATTTTTGAATCTTGAATGAAATAATCCAACATATGTTTGCAGTCCATATCTTTATCTATGCAATTGATAAAAGTAATGAATAAGCAAATTGTAAAGGAAAGTGGCACCCTGAGATGTTACTAGAAACCTCTCTCCAAGATGAAAGGGAATAAAAACAAGGGTATTTTAGATACATATCCCCAATGAAGCAGGTGTATTAGGGTTCCCTAGAGAAATAGAAGCAATAGGATATATAAAATAGGATATTAAAAGCTTTATTATGAGGCATTGGTTCATGTGATTATGAAGGCTGAGAAGTCTCACCATGTGTTGTGTGCAAACTGGAGATCTAGGAAAATGGTAGTGTAATTTCAGTCTGGGTCTGAAGGCCTGAGAACCAGGAAAATAGATATAAACCCCAGACAAGGACAGGAGAAGGATATCCCAAGTCTGTCAGACAGGCAAGAAGAAAAGGAATACTCTCTTCCTCTGCTTTTTGTTCTATTTAGGCCTTTAGTGATGCCCACATTGGAGAAGGCAATATACTGAGTCCATCAATTTAAATGTTAATTCCATGCAGACACACCCTCACAGACAAACACAGAAATAATATTTAATCTGGGCACCCGATGGCCTAGTCAAAATGCCACATAAAATTAACAATCACAATAGGTAAAATCAGTCTGAGCTTAAAATCTCTCTACACAGTCTTTCTCTCTACAGAATCCTCTTAACATCATTCTGCTGTACAGACAAAATCAAAATATTCCTCTTAGAAACAATATTTTCCTTCATTATGCTTCTTATAAACAAATTATGCCATCTCTCTGCAATCCTGGCTAATATACAAAACAATCCGGTATAGTGATCAAAAGTGTAGGCCATATTTTTGGGGCTCCCCAACCTGACAGTTGCCAGGCCAAGTTCTCAGGACACAAAATGAGATAAACAAGAAGGCAATAGTTGTCCCTGAAACAGAAAGCATCCATAATCAGTGGGTACCCCTGAAAGCAAACTCATGAATCCTAATTCTAAGATCTAATTCTTACAAATGTTTTCTGCCTGCCCATCTGAATATGGCGAGGGAGGGACAACATGAAATTTTACTTTCCTCTCTTGAACAGGCATCGCAGATAGAAATCTATCGCAGATAGAAATCTAGGAGAGCTGACTTCAGTAAGAATTCTCACCCTTTGCCAGCTTCTGCCAATTTTTCCTGGATCCCGTTGCAGGCTCTGGAGTGAGTGTGGTGTCTCCAGGCTCTCATCCTTAGTCACTAGAAACTGAAGAGAAGGGAAAATCTACTCTTTACCTTGTGCTTGGCTGAGACCCCTTTTTCTCTAGGGGTCTCTAAATGGATAAGCTTATCTAGGTTAAAAGTTCTCCATTGTGGCTACTGTAACTCAAGTTTATCTTTTGGAAGGTTAACATGCTTGTTCAGCTTTAAAATAAAATTGTATTTGTCTGAATAGGCCTCACCCTGTAACCAGTCTGATTTCATAGTCAGAACCATTTTGACCCTGGACTCAGTTCAGTTTCTAAATCAGACCCAGTCCGACTCCAGAGTGAGTCCAGTTTCCAGTTTCTAAATCAGCCCTAGTCCAAATTCATTGGGTTTTTGGACTCTGTCTGGAAAAAGAAATACTCAAATGAACTCTAAAAGCTCATAATGTAAAAATCTGCAGAACCAGGATTCAAGAGGGACTTACCCACCACCTCCAGTGGCACTGAGACAACAGAGTTCAAGGGACAAAACGGGTACTTATGCTTGGTTGCTCTTTGGTCCTGGGAGCCCCGGATTGCGGGTGAGGGTGTATGTGTGGGATCTCCTTCGGTTCCCTCTTCTGAATGCATAACCGTTAAAAGATAAACTGAGGCATATTAAAAATTTTAAGAGTTTATTTGAACAAAAATATATTTGAATTGGGCAGCATTCAATTTAGCAGAAAGAAAGGAGCTCTTGGGTGTTGTACAAAACTAAAGATTTTATATACAGAAGGGAGTGGGAACAAGGAAGTTATACTAGGTCAGCAAGCGGGTTGGTTATTGCAAGGTTACTTTCCTTTAGAGTCTCACAGGGGCCTATCAGGTAGATTACCTGACTAGTACTAATCAAGCAATTCCACATTTACTGGTTGAAGATTCATTTCTGGGAGAGCAAAAACTGTAATTAAGTTACGTCTTGATTTGGTGATGTTGGGCTTAGCATAAGTGACTCCATTTGGGGCCTGTTAACCTTTTTTTTTTTTTAAATAATAAACACATTAATTCATTAACCCTTTTAAGGTAAGCAGAGCACAAGAAGAAGTTGAGTCAAGAAAAGGATAGAGGGCCGGCCGAGTGGCGTGGTGGTTAAGTGCTGGCTTGGAAAGCCAGCGACCCCCACCATCCCCCCCCACCAAAAAACAAAAAGGAAAAAAGAAAAGGATAGAACGGTGGTAGAGTTAGGTCCTGTGAGGTAAAGAGCAGAATAAAGTAAATTCCTTTTGCAAATGAGATCCAAAAGTAGAATCTGGGTCCTGAAAATCTGCTTTCAGAGCAGAGATAATGAAAGCTCAAGATGGCATAAAACTATCCAGGAAGTCAAGTGGATTTACTTTTAAGCCTATTACTTAAAAATAACTAAAGGAATAAATTCTTTTCATTGTACTGTTCAGGTATCTATCTGTCTTTGAAGTTAAGCCAATTCTGGGTGCAAATTCCTTTGAGTTTTGAGATGATCATGATGCTGTTTACTCAGTCTTTCCTCCAGGTTGACACAAGGTTATTTCAGTTCCTCAGATTAAAATCAATGTCTGGAAATATAAAGCAGTATATTTTGTGGTTGCTCAGAAACTAATTTTTATCTTTATGGAATAATTATTAATTGTGTATATAGTCATCCATATATTCACTCTTTTGAGGAACATACCTCAGAGTTTGCTTTCCTTTACTTTTCAGTCTACTAAAATTCAAGGTGCTATCACTCAAATATAATGAAATGCTATTTGAAGTAATTTTCTATTGCTAAACTGCCATTTAGGAACTGTATAATTGGTCTGCTTCACTAGATAGTCAAATGCACACAAATGTATTTAGTGCTCAAGACTTTCTTCCAGGTAAGCCCCTTGGGTTCATAATAACAATTCTTTTTGTTTGTGTAGGTAGATGACTTTATATATTTTTAGGCTTTTATCATATACTAATAGTGACAAGAAAATAAATGTTCACCAAGGAGTCAGAATAATTGCTAGGCCACTAGTTTAAATAGTAGTTAACCACAGGACTCTACTGTTTGGGCATGAAGATAGAAAATATTTTGAATAATTTCTTTATTTTTCAAAAAACACTCTGAGGAGCTGAATGTATTTTTCCTTCTTAAGTATCAGTTAAAATATATTATGCATTCTCTCTGATCTTGGGGTTTTGATGTTGTGTGTAATGAACTGAAACATTACATTACAAAAATAAACTTTTATACAGTTGACAGTTTGTAGAACTCTGAGGAATCTATTTAATTAGTGTCATGTGTTGGCTCTCCATGGTATCAAAATTCACACAGTATTGCAGATGTGTTAGAAAATTTTACATAATAAGCCATGAAAAGCATCATAAAATTCTTTCCTGAAAAGAAAAAAGGCAAAAAAACAAAATGGGCTCTTGAAAATGAATGTGAATGAAGTAGCCTAGAACCTGGCATTTAGTTGATGAGTCTCAATGAGTCTCAATGTGTTGTTGTCTGAATTAGTTAACCTAAGATTATGACTATAATTTTAATTAGCTACTGCAAAACCTACTTTGACTTTGACCAATTCTGTCTGATTTTTTCTTGAAGGCAGCTTGGGAAATCTCATTTCTGAGGAAGGAGATGCCATCAATTAGATATTATAGATTGGGGTCCAAAAATTGCCTGATTGTCTAGAATTGCCAATAGCAAAATGACATGGAATCCATGGATTTATGGGAAATGATTATCTGAATACAAAATTGTGAAGTTTCATATCAGAAATGGCTCCTCCAATGTAATTGATGTGGCTGCATATATATTCTGGAGACCACAGATTTTCATCTATGTTAGGGTGCATCCTAAGGTGATAAGGAAAGCCCTGGGGAGTTATATGGGTGGTCTTGGACCTCTCTTTGCTTTATCTTTCCCTCATGATTGTTTTCTTGAAATTATTAGTAAATCTTGAAATGGATAAACTCTCTGTTTCACATAAGACTGAAATATACAATCTAATCTCTTTTGCATTATTGCACTTATCTAATATGCTTTTGCTATTGTTCATCAGAGACCATAGCTCTAGGGCTGAAAATGTATTTAAAATCTCAAAGAGTGGTATATTTTTATTATAAAGTTTCTGTCATAAGAAAACAAACAAACAGAAAAACCCACTGTGGATATATGAAATAACTTATTTGAAACACTGAAAGTCAGATCATGGTTCTTATTTAAAGTTATTCATTTTAAATATGTAAGTTCTATGATCTCTCTCATAAACATCATCCAGAAAAACTGACTACTCTGTTAATATACTTCCTAAAAACTACTTTTCCTTATTCTAGAAATATAGGAAAGCTGTGAAATAAACTTATTAAATACTATTTATGTAAATGTAATTGTACAATGTAACATATGGTAAACATTTAAATATTTAATCCAAAATAAAAGAAATGGTCATGACTAATAGTTATTGAATATCTACTAAATACCAGGACCATGCTGATGTTTTACCTGTGTTAATTAAATCTTATAAACCTCATGATTTTTTTCAAATAGCAATTATTATAGATGAGGAACATATTCAGAAAAGTTCAGTGGTATTCCGTAGATTATAATCAGTAAGGAGCAGAGGCCAAATGCAAAATCATGGCCGTCTAATTTAATATCCATGCTCTTTTTGCTATAACATGCTACCTAATATGACATTGATATAAGTTCACATTCTCATGTAGTTAACTTGGAAAGGTCTTGTTTTGGTTCTATGTCATCATTAGAACACTTAATTATACTTTCGTAGTAACTAGCATTATTGATTTCCAGTTTAAAATTCAAAATGTGTTTCATTTTTAATATTTTAAATATGTATAACTATACTGTTTATTAATCAAGCATTGTCAAATTAGTTGCAGCAAAGGAACACTATTTCATGTTATTAATTTTAATTTATTTATTATGTGGTTATATGTGCATTGGATTTATTTTATAATTCCATAAGAGCTGTAAGCTTTTATAAGTTTTATGGAGTTTTATGTTTGGATACCTAAGAGAATAATTTAAACCAATACTAGAAGCCCATGCAAATTTTATTTTATTTTTCTTTTGGAGGATTGATTGATACATTGAAAATTTTTAGAAATAGAGATGGAAATTCCTTGTGTTTTGACATTATGTTGGTTAAAGCTAAGTGGTTATAATTTGGAAGGGAAAAGAGTGCTCAGGCATTTTAGTTGTTGTGGTTATTTTCTCAATGTGAATCAATAATTTTGCCATTAAGATGTCTTTCCCAAATTTGCATATATATTTACTGGTGTGAGTTTCTTAGGGCCTGGTTAGCTCTGGGCCATCACTTGAAAAGTGAAAGATCGGATAATGCAAAATAATCATGTAATATTGCTAGTAATAGTCCACCTTCAACTCCATCTTAAAAGTTATACAAAAATTTAAAAAATAATAATTAGCCTGTATTCTTTAGCTGAGAAATTGAGGCAGTAAAAGTTTAATTTACCAAGATCAGGACATTATGGGGTATGATGAAGACAAATTATGTGTTTGGGGAAAGAAGAAAGGGAGGTGAGAGGGACAAAAAGAAGAATTATCTTAAAATTCAACTTGGAGATGGATATATAAATAGTATTAAGAAATGGGATTCTCAGGGCTGGCCGAGTGGTGCGGTGGTTAAGCGCTGGCTTGGGAAGTCAGCGGCACGGGTTCAGGTACCACATATGAGGGCCAGTGACACTGCCCTCAAAAAAAAAAAAAAAAGAAATGGGATTCTCAATTGAATGCCTTTTTAGTTTATCAATCAGCTACTGATTGCATTCAACCTGAATTCACTGTTTCTTCCAAATCTGGTCCTGTTTCCCTTGAATGTTTTTTTTTTATTAGAATGAGTTAGTATGAGGGAAGCTACCACCATTTAGAGTTGAGTTATCATTTTAATGCAATTTGAACTAATTTCATTACTAGCTGACTTAGAAGTAGTACTTAAAAATTCTTGTGATTTTAATTCTATGGAATAACACAATGTTTCAAAGAGGTAGGTTCTGGGATTATGCTCATTGTAGTGGTGGAGAAGCAGAGTAATGGAAAAACCATGTCATTCAAACTGGCAGTACGGCCACATTCAAACCCTGACAATGTGACTCTATGTACATGTTCTTAGCCAATGTATTGTATGGTCCCTTGATGACCTGGAAAGTGACTTTTGCCAGCCTACAGTATGGCTTTTTAAAAAAATCCTCCTTAGCAAACATTTACAGATGGTTTGGGTTAAGATGTGAAATCTATAATGGTTGCTATTAAGGAGAATTGATTGATGCCTGTGCCATAGCCAACTCTTTTTTTTTTTCTTTGAGGGCAGTGTCACTGGCTCTCATATGTGGGTCCTGAACCGGGGCTGCTGACTTCCCAAGCCAGAGCTTAACCACCGCGCCATTCCACCGGCCCCATAGCCAACTCTTATTCAGCAACTAAAGCTGGTCTGTGATGCCAAGGATTGAGCAAATAGTGCAAGTCCACTAGTGACCTATTTATAATACTATTTTGGGGCTGTACCTAAATATGTTATACGCTAATGTTCTTATGTTCAATGTCTGACGAGATATTTTGTCTCTAATATATTCTAAATTAAAGTTAACTTATTTTATACTGAAAACTTTTAACTAAATTGGATTATGTTTCAAATCTTGCACTTTTTAGATGAAAAATATTATGATAGTGTTGATAATTTTATGAGTAAAATTGAAGACTATTTAATTTGAAGTTGAGTGATCGGGAACATGTATACAGAGACTTAATATTATCTTAAATCGGTTGACGGAGAGAGTTAGTTTTTGACATGAGTGGAGCACCTTTTAAAGTATTGATATATCTCATCTTTATGATTAGAAATGGACTATGTATGATATTAAGTTTACATATGGAAATCTAATCATGTATTTTTCTTATGTATATTTTATTTTGATTTGATTTATATTTATAATCAATTTATCAAGTCATGCTACTTAAAGACAGTTACCATATGTCTTAACTAATTTGAAAGGAGAAACCTAATCATAAGCTAATTATACTTTCAGGTGGTAGATATTTCAGAGCATTTTGTCATTATGACAGATTCTCAAATGTACCTATATCTCCTTACCTAATTTTCATGGCAGAGTCACCAATTCAGGCTTCTTTCTGTTGAATTTCATATTTGTTGTAGGTAGGCAGATGTATCTTTTTCAATTGATTGGACAGCAGGAGATAGATTCACCCACACCCCTTTTGCTAGCCTGATGATATAGCAGGAGGAGAACTTATAAAAAGCAGCATGTGTAATATCATGATCATATTCTTGAAAAAATTACAATGCCAGTGAAAAACTCAATGAAACTTAAAAATGTCCTCACCTGTAATATATTTCCAAATACAAGTACATTTCATTCTACCATAAAAGTCTCATATCATGGCTGCTATGTTTTCACCACACTAATAGCTGGCGAACATTTATATCTGAGTAAACTCAGTAGTTCCATTTGTAGCCAGTTATTCTATATCAGCTGCTTGGTTGTTAAAATTACTTAGCTGATGTTGAAACAGATTATGTTATTCATTCTGTTAATTCAATTAATATAGCTAAAGCATTTCGACTCGTGCCTAGCATATGGTAAGCAATATAGAGTGTTATGTGTAATTTTTCTCGCACAAATTTAGCTTCGTCCTTTGGCAGATTTTAAGATGAAACCATTTAGCTAATTTTCTAGGTTTAAAATATTGTACACACACTAACACACATCATTTAAATGTTTCTATCAAAGTAATAACCATGAATTTATTCCAGATTTCAACAAAGTTGTTTTAAAAACACTGTTTCCTAGGAAAATCTCATTACAAATTTTACTCCTTATAGAAATAAATAAGCTTGTGTGGTATCACCTTATGTGAATTTCATAGGCCATAATTGTGTATTTTAAATATAACTGCTTAAGGGCCAGTCCAGTGGTGCATTGGTTAAGAGCTGGTTTGGGATGCCAGCAGCCCTGGTTCGGATTCCACATATGAGGGCCAGTGACACTGCCCTCTACAGCTAACAACAGCTCCACCTGGAGCTGGGTTGCACGAGCCCCAGTGATGGTGTAGGCTGCAGCTCCTGCTGCAGTGGGCTGCTATAGGCTACAGTGAGTGGCCAGCAGCCAGGGTGAGTGGCTGGCAGCCAGCGTGAGCTGCCAAGAGCCGCTGTGAGCAGCCGTCCAGAGGCTGGTGACCGATCTGCCTCACCGGAGAAGAGCGCAGTGACGATGGGCCAGTGAAGCAACGTCCTCCACAACCAGACTGAAGAATGAAGGGACAGCAACTTGTCTGTTCCCCTTCCCTGATTCCCCAACGCTGTTCCCCTCCCCCAATTCCCCAATAAAAATCTTTAAAAAAAATAAAAAATAATAAATATAGCTGCTTAAGTTACACAAGGAATATGCTTTGTGGAGGTGCGTGCCTTGTGAACCTATGAAGTAACTTTGAAAACTTTCTTTGAAAACTTTGTATAGTTAACACCTTCTAGATATCTACCTTAAAAAGAATACCTTAAATACCTTTATATAACATTTCCATTTTTCCTCAACATAGATATGATTTGAGATGTGTGTACATGTGTGAGTCTGGGAACTCTACACATTGTAATGTATCAGGATTTGAAAAGAACCATGTGGACGCTTTCAATACTGATGACTTAAAAGAACCCTGCTTAATGCTAATCAACACGAACTATGACCAAACTAAGAGAAGGGGTATATTTAAATTTTAACTGAGTCCCAAATTGTATGAATAATGGGAGATTACTACTAAACTTGATGTCAGGAAGAATCACATCTAATTTTTTTACATTATTTTTCTGAAAATAGCCTGTATTTTTCAGATTAAAATTGTAACCTTCAAAAGAGTTTCAAAAGTCCAGTTTTAATACATTTTGATCAGTACCGCCTAAAGTCAATTAAACCATTAAACATACACAACATGAAATTTAACATGGCGTTTTTTTCTTCACCCTCATTTAAAAAAAAAAAGAAAGATTATTTTGCAGTCACAAGACTTTAGTGAAATAAGGTTAGGATAGCCTTGTTTATTGCTAATCTAAGCTATGCTTTTAAAATAAATGACTCATTTGCTATTTGAGACCATTTTTAAGGGTAGCTGGGCTTCAATAATAAATGCTAATAAACAAAAAGCTATTACAGCTAAATTTGCCTTTCCTTTTTCCTTCCTAATTACATATCATGATGTATGAATTTATAAGATTTAAAAAAATAGAGTATAGAATTTGTTGTTAATGGGTAGACTTTTTTAGACCCAACAGCAGGTGGATTCTAAGATCTACATAAATCAATATGTAAGGAAAAAGATATGAAGCTATGAGCATACCAAACTCAATCAGCTGTTTGTTTTAAGTCTATAAGGAGTCACCACTTGGGATGGAATTTGTTGACTTTAAGAAAACATCTTATAAGTGGAGACTGAATATAAACTATCATTTAATATGCTGCCAATAAATTAAGGAATCTCCCCAAAGATTCCCCAGGTACAGGCAACCTAAAAATCAATCAATAAGATATAAACTAAATTGTAAACTCTGAAAATTGACATCTGCTAAGTAAGTGGGTTAAAAAGAAGCAAGGGGGTAATATAACTGAGGAGTAAGAATAGTGCCAATCTTATAGCACAGTCATTAAACATTGGCCTACATTTCAGAGGGGTTAGACTGTGCAACTCTGTGTGCCATCAGCCAAGTATGTAAACCATTCTGAGCCTCACTTGCCTCAGATATAAAACTGAGCTAATAAAGTTCACCTCACTATGTTTGTATAAGAAATAATGGGAAGAACTTAGATAAATCTTGCGCACACAGTTTTTCAGTAAATTGAAATTCTAATTGTTATTGTTGTTTTTATTATTATAACAAAGACAAGTTGGACACTGAACATTTTTTTTCACTGTGTGTGACTCTAAGACTATCTCTGACAATGGTTAGGGCTACAGTGATTCAGGTGCTGAATTTTACATAATCTATTTGTCCATGGAAGTTGATTGTTCTTTATCCACTTCTCTTTCAACTTACACTTTGACTCTCAGTGGTACTCTTGCCATGGTCTCTTAGATCTCCCTGTCTCCTCTTTGGCTTCCTTTTTAATCTGTTTACCCTCTGAAAGAGATGACTGTTCAAAACTTCTTCAGTGGCTTCCCCTTCCTGTGAAGGCAAAGCACCACTGTCTGTTTGTCACAGGGACAAGGCACCCCAGTCTCACCTTGTCCTGTGATGTCTGCCCCTGGACCACGTGGTCTTACTGCCTCTGTCTGGACTCTCTTTTCTCCTCTGCCTTACTCTCTAGCCCTCAGGACCACTACATCTGGCTGTGTTATATGCAGTCTCAACATCTTTCAGATGTCTTTCCAAACTACATATTCTTAAAATAATATTTAAGAAAAAATATTTTGTTCCATGGTACAAATGTCTTTCTTGAGATAACACAATTAGTGAGATGTAAAACTAGGAATTTCAAGTCTTTAGAGTCTATATTTTATTTCTTTCCATTCCACTCCACTCCATTTTTGGCAAATTCTGTTTCTTTTAATGCCTGGTATTTTATTTTATTTTATTTTATTTATTTATTTTTTCAGAGGGCAGTGTCACTGGCCCTCATATGTGGGACCCGAACCGGGGCCACTGGCGTCCCAAGCCAGCTCCTAACTACCGTGCCACTCGGCTGGCCCCAATGCCTGATATTTTAAAATTACCCTCTATAACCATTCTCTAAATACTCTCAATGGCTTTAACAGTTTTTATTTCAAGCTTTTATTTCTACTTCCATACATTTGATTGTTCATATTATTTCATACCAGGACTATCAGAAACTTCTTAATCAATTCCTTCACTCCATCCCACACTCCCAGCAGTGCATACCACACAATGCTTCTAAAGTAATCTTCCAAACCATTGAGGTCTGATATTGTCTCTACTCTTAAACTTAAAGGTTTAACTGAGATATACAAATTTAGCCTGTATAGAGCTTTAGATGTCTGAGCAACCAGCTAGCCCTCCACATCCCTTCTTCATTCTCGCCTAACTAGAGTAAGGGCAGGGACTGGATCTTATTCACTCTTGAACCAACCTACCATGCAGAAACACACAAACAACCATCCAGCACACAGCAAGGTGGCTCTTCCTGAATATTCCTGATACTTAACTTCACAATCATATAGAGCTGTGATATAGACCAAGTAGCTAACACTCAAGTTGTAAGGAGAAATTGTAATGTATATTTAAAAACCTTCTTTGCATTATTTTAGCCTTTTGAAAAAAAAATCTATATTAACTGTTATATAAGCTGTAAGCCACACTTTTCAAGTGAGCAAACTAAGAATGTTGGTAATAAAGAGGAGAAAAAGAATCTGAACGGGATCAATTCCTGTATCCTCTGCCTGTGAAAACAGGGAATAAGTGCCAGATCAGATACCATTGTCATGCTGTGGGCTGAGTCAGAATAAATGAATAATTTAAGTAAACATTATGTGGTTTTAATATCTTTAATAGTGCATTATGGTCGAGACACCCTGCACCAGTTTCTTCTGCCTCCCTGCTCACCTTCAACAACAAAGTTCTACATGAAAGTGATTAGTGGCTGGACATTTCAGCATATTAATATGATGTCCCAGTGAATTCAGATAAGGAACCCCGTTGCTCTTGGAAGCTAATGATCAGAGGACAGCCATGATGAGTTATGTCAGGTTAGAAGAGTTCATCAGTCTCATGCTTCCTACATTACCAAATTGTCAGAAAACAACAGTCCTTGAAAAAGGACAGCTGTTGACCACTATTCAGATAGAATTAAAACAGATCTAAATGGGACAAAGCATAAAGAGAGATAAAAAAATGAGCAAGCATCAAATCAGAATGTGTTATTTAGCTACTATGTTGTGTCATGTGGCAGCAGCCTTCCATCCCAAGTCTCAAACCGTCTAAGGCATCCAACAGTACTTTACCCGTTGGCAACATTTCCACCATATGCTCATCAGTTGAGCCATTTCCTCTCATTGGAAGATGAGGTGGAACTAGCCAATCACCCCAAATGTGCCTTTCAAGAAGAAGGTCATCTAGTTCACCATAATAGGAAATGGAATTCGTTGAAAATAATGAGATTAGTATTAGCAATTTTCAAACTACACTTTATAAAATACAGTAAGGATTTTATGCAACTATACTTTTAGTAACTATTTTAAAATATGAAAGACTCAGATTTTCACTAAGAAAAAATATCGACATGTTACATGGAATGCATAATTTTATTGTGCTAACTGAATTGTTAAAATTTGGTAATTCCGTGAGTTAGCATAATATTTGACATTCAAACATGGTGAACATTTTTTAAAAATTAGCAAAATTCAGAGTGCAATACTCAATTTCTTATAAAAAGTTTTAGTGATAAAACTACACATGGTGAATATTAAGTAAGACCCTATTTACAGTACATATAATGTGACTGAGACATAATTATCACTGCATAAAATTGCAGTGGAGAAAAGTCTTAAAAAAATTAAAAACATTACCATTTAAAGAAAATAAGTCCCTTTTATATTTATTTATATATATATTTATTTGTTTATATTAGTTTCAGGTGTATAAAACAATGTAATAGTTAGACATTTACACACCTCACAAAGTAATCACCCCTTCCTCCAATCTACTACTCCTCTGACATCATATATAGCTGTTACAGTTCCATTGACTGTGTACCCTATACTGTACTCCACATCCTGCGACTACATGTATATTAAATTATAATTGACATTCAATATTATTCAGCTTCAGGTGTACAGTGCAGTGGTCAGGCATCTACACCATCCATGAAGTGGTCTCCCTAATAAGACAAGTGCCCATCTATCACCCTGCAAAATTTTTAATTATTGATTATATTCCCCAAACTGTCTTTCATATCCCCATGGCTATATTGTGGCTACCAATCTGTGCTTTCTAATACCCTCACCTTCTCCCTCATCCCCAACTGTGTCCCATCTAGCAACCGTCAGTTTTTTCTATATATTTCTGAGATTATTATGTGAAGTGAAGTCAGATGCAGAAAGACAAATACCATATGATCTCACTTATATGTGGAATCTAAAGAACAGAATAAATGAGGAAAACTAAGCAGAAATAAGTCCCTTTTAAAACAGCTTGAATTCACTCTTAACTGGCTCAAAATTAGAAATCAAATTATTAAGGACTGACAGTCAAACTACTAATAGCTGTGACTGAGATGATGTCCGCAAGCAGGTTGCAGAATACTTCTGAGCAGTGACTCCAGTAAGCACAGAGTGGAGAATGGGAGCTGTGACAGATTTCTAAATTGACCTCCACAAATTCTTTGAAACTTTCCCCACTGATAACTAGGGTTTATCTTCCCTTCCCATGGAAATCTTGGTGGACTTGTAACAGCTCAGAAAGAAGTGACACCATGTGTCTCCTGAGGCTAGGCTGTGTAAGGCCATGCAGCTTCTACCTGGTTCTCCTGGAATGCTTGCTCTTGGAATGGTTTGTTTTGGATGTGTCCTCTTGGGATTCAGTGTCATGTTGTAGGAGGCCCGAGCCTCATGGAGAGGACACGTGCCTGCTCTCCAGTTGATAGTTCCTGTCTCGAGTGATTCTAACCCAGATGTCCAACAGTGAGTGAAAAAGTCTCTAGATGATTCCAGCCACTTGGGTTTTCCCAGTTAAGGCCTCAAATTGTGTGGGCAGAGACAAGCCTTCCTGTTTGTATCCTGGTCACACTCCTGACCCACAGAACCATGAAAATCATAAAATGTTTGCTACTTTATGCCACCAACATTAGGGCGGATATCATGCAGTGGTAGATGAGAAAAAAAACAAACTAATAATTATTGAGACAATTCCATACATTAAATTAGTTTATTTAGCATTTTACAGATAGTTCATTTAATCTTTACTGCCAACTGAAAGACAGGCATTTTTAACACTGCTTACACATGAAAAAGTGGAGTTCAGAGAAGCTAACTTCGGAGATCACTCTATTTTTTAGTGGTGGGGTTGAAATTGAAAACCAGGTTTGTCCCTGTCTGAAGCCCATTTATTTAATTATTGATTTTTTTTCTGGTCATATTTATAAAAGCTTAAAAAGGAGTCATCTTCTTTAATGGTTATTTTAATGTTTCTCAAGCTCAATATGCTAGATAACTGTCAAACCCGATTCAAATGAGCCTTCCAACTTTTCAGTCAAAAAATAGTATTCTGGGCTGGCAGCGTGGCGCGTTGGTTAAGAGTTGGTTAGGAGCCAGCTCTGAGCATCAGGGTCCCAGTTAGGATCCCATATGAGGGCCAGTGCTGCTGCACCCTCTACAGCTAAGATGGTGAACAACAGCTCCACCTGGAGCTGGGCTGCCGTGAATGGCCTGTGACAGCGCAGGCTGCAGTGGGGCTGGCTGGCAGCGGGTGTGAGCTTTGGTGAGCTGCCCTGAGCTGCCTTGAGCAGCCGTCCAGAGGCTGGCGACCCATCTGCCTCATCCGGGAAGAATGCAATGAGGATACCAACATGGGCCAGTGAAACAATGTCCTCCACAACTAGACTGAAGAACAAAAGGACAGCAACAGCTCTGTTCCCCTTTCCCAATTCCTCAACGCTGTTCTACTCCCTCAATTCTCTAATAAAATCTTAAAAAAAAAAAAAATAGTGTTGTGGAGGGAGGGGAAGTTACTGAGTTAACATTTTAATTAGTCTGGTATCTGACTCTTAGTAGCTGCTTAAAACATGCTGTTGAAAGGATGAATGAATGAATGAATGAATGAATGAATGAACAAATTAACAAGCTCATATTAACTTTGTAGCTGAGTTCCTTCAGCAAATTTCTAAGTGATTCATTGATACTGTCATAGAACAATGCAATAATATTTCATTATCGTATTTGCTTGTTTTCTGCTCCGTTTTTTGTCAGATAAGAGAGGTAGATATTTAATCCTTTGATTATTTCAAACCTGTAAAGTTCCTTACTTAAGTGGATACTTAATTAATACTCTTTTATAATGCCTTCAACTAGGAAACATAGACTGGAGATGTAGAATGAATCAGATTCACAAGTCATTTCCACAAAATGGACTTGAAATTCCTACACAGCAAGAATAGGTTTCTTCCAAATCTCACAGACTACTATGAGATTTAAAAAAGGCAAGACACAGAAAATGTTTTTTTAATGTTTTGGAAGTTAAAATGCTATAAAAAGTCTTTTGTTAATATTATTATTATTATTATTAAAATATCACCATCTTTAAAGAAACAGTAGTAATGCACTAATTGAAATCTCTTTTATTGATGTTTCTCTCCATGATAGTAAAAAGCAGGTAAATAAGAGTGTAATCCAATACAACCAGTTCGATATAACTTATATTATCATTGCTGAATTATTAGGTTAATGATGCTTTTAAGTGAAAAGTAGCTTTAGGAAGTCAGAGGGCTTGTAAATTTAAGCACTTGGCTGATGGGAACCTAAGCCATTCATCTCAGGTTCATCATGGCCCAATCTCATATTGATTGATTTTCTATTGAAGATTTCATAGGGGAAACTTTTCCATAAAGATAATGGGCAAAACAATAATTTTTAAAAATCTGGTCTACAGAGGTAAGGTCTTGAAAGAAGAAATTTTGTTACTGAAATGTGCGGTTAACAGATAGCTCTGAACACCTTTTGCTAATTACAAGTATTCCTTGCAAATATAATCCATCAAGCAAATAAAGATTAACACATTAATTAGATAGCTATGGCAATTGGAAAAAGAAGTGTTTCAGGTTTCACTTTTTCTCTGAAAATTGTTTACAAAATCATGGTTGTTTTATGATATGAGTATGTGGCAAGGTATCTTCAAATATTTACCAACTATTACTCAAGAATCTATTATTATATGATCAGCACCGGATCTAGAATGATATGCAAAACAGAAACAATCCCTGCCATCCTGTTGGTTACAGGCTAGTTGAGGACCCAGACCCAATGTAAATAAATCACTCAGACTACAGTGTGAACAAAGCTTAGCAGGGAGGAACACGTGGTTGTGAGAGTTATTTAATAAGAGGATTTTACTTATTACTTGAACTTAGAGAGAATGCTCAACAGCAAACCTCTGTACGTAAACTACTGCTCCATTTGGCAGGGTGCAGGTCCACCAAGCGGGGGTTGTGAAATGCTTAAAGCATTACAATTTGAACCCAACCAAGGTTGAAAATCTGTTCTGCCAGCCTGAGTCCTTCCCCTATTTTCATCTATCCAGCTAGCCCCAAGCCTTTCCTCTAGTCCTGCGCCCTGGGGAAACCTTTGCCTTTTATGAGTAACCATCTCTTCAGTTTCTCCCTTTTCTTTTCTTTTTCATTCCTTTGCTTTTAATTTTTGCTTTATTATTTATTTATTTATTTATTTATTTATTTATTAAATTAGCTTCAGGTGTACAACAAAGTGCAATAGTTATACTTTTTACCCCTCAAAGTGACAACCCCCTTCCCCTAATTCTCCCCCCCATTACTATCCCCCCATATCATACTATCTATTACAATTCCTTTGACTCCCTTCCACCGTATAATCCACATCCCGTGACTATCTATATATTCAATTACAGTTGGCCTGTCATGTTTCTTTATCTCTCCTTGTATGTCTGGGATTTTTTGTTTTTTAGTTTTATGTATTTCAATACTGTCTCATTTGGAACATAAAGATTTCTATATATTTATTATGGAGATTATCTTTTGATACTGTTGTTTCAATCACTGCTTTCTTCCTTTGTGTATTTTCCAAGTTATATTTTTATATATAACCCATCATCTTATTTTTTTTGCTTAGTTATCCTTATTGAGTTCACAGGATATAATCATAGTAGGTCATTGGCTTTTTTATAACAGACGTTAAGGATCTCTTTTTTTCATAAGTAAGTTTTTTTTTCTTCCATTTTTGTTATAATAGTTTTGTCAAATTTCTGGCATATGAGTTTCTCTAGTTTTAATGCTTGCTTTCTGTTTTGACTCTATTTATGCCATATTGTTTCATTGCTATGCCATACCCTTCTTTTTTTTTGCCATTTTTCAGTCATTTCAGAGGCTGTAAAATGTGAACATAATTTTAATGATTGAGTTTAAGCTTTTAATTATACCTTTAAACATGTTTTGCCCAAATTTCAAAATAAGAAATAAACATTTTGTAAAATAAAGAATGCTTATACATATATTCCTCTTTTCTGCTCAGTCTTAGAGGGTAAATGTGTATTAAAATCTTGAACATAGATTATTAATCCTGTTAAGAACTACATTCTATTTTATTCCTTTAAGTACAATCTTTTGTTAATGACTTAATTCTATTTACTAATACAATGTTAATATCAATACTTTTACCCTAACGCATTTAGTTTTGAATTCTTGAATTCTTTATTTTGGTCTATTTCTCATCCTCAAGTGGCCTCTGTAGAGGAGAAGGGTATGTGGGTGATACACTTCCTTATTTTTATTCTTATTAAGCAGTTCTTTTCTCTGATCTGAGAGTACATAAATGATAACTGCACTGGGCATATAATTTTTTTCTCACATTAAAACTTTGTAGAGATCTTTTCACTTGTCTTTTGGCATTAAGAATTTAAGATGAAATGTAAGAAACAGCTACTGTGAAATTCTAGGTAATTTATTATAGTCAAGGTTAAAGAAAGAATCTTAAAAATATATATCTGAAACATCTGGAAGAACGAGGTCACTATCAAAGTTTTTAGCATCCATCTTGTGCTTTCCATTTGTCCAAGTTCATGTTTTTCATCTCTATTTTGGGGGTGTTTATATAAGCTTACTTTCTTTCCTTGTTTTTGAGTCAACTTGTTTTCTTGATTTGGCCAGTATTTTAGTTCATTTTGGAGCTACTCAGGGAAAGATATTCTATAAATAAGAAATACCACCATTCTTCTCAAGAGTTGTGTTTCCCCCCATTTAATAGTTGATAACTAGCTACAAATACAATAAAATAATTAAAAAGATAATCTTTTTTTTGTTTTGTTTTGAGGGCAGTGTCACTGTCCCTCACATGTGGGACTGAACCCAGGCCGCTGGCTTCCTAAGCCAGCGCTTAACCACCGCGCCACTTGGCCAGCCCTAAAAAGATAATTTGACTAAGTTTATTTCAAACAAAAAATTGTCCACAACAGTATTTTTTAAAAAGTAGAACTTCAGGGGACTGAAATTCAGCTTGTCTGAGCTCCTGGAATTTTTAAATGGACAAACAAATCTAGATAATTTGTCTATCTATTACATTTATTACCTAAATATTTAATGTTGACTCCAGGAATATGTCAAGGTTTTCCTACTATCACCCGGAATTTCATCTACTACTCTATGTTGCTTCTCAAATGTTGTATTTATGAGCTAATATGGCTGGTAGAAAAAACCCACCAATTCTGATTTAATTATGACTCAACTATAAGTGAAATGTATTGATTATACTAGATTCTGCTATTTTACATTTGATGTTCTTCATGAATGAAGGACTTTTTTCCCAGTTGCTGGGAGTGTTGTAGATAGAACCCTTAGCTGTCTGCTTTCTAGAATTTTCTTCTCTGCAGAGAGCTGCTGCCTCATCCATGGTCATGTCCCTTCACAGGGCTGCCTTCACCCAATGACTGATATATGAGGTATAAAGGCCCACTCTTCTAGTCCCAATTCGGACACCTCAGCTCCAGAACTTCCTATAAGTTTGGATGTGGACTTTGTTGCGATCGCATCACTCCTCATCTTCTCCTTCTTTCCAGTATTGCTTCCTTTTTTTTTTTTTTCCCTTGTAGAGGTTTTAATTTCAAGGACACTTCCTAATAACCCTTCCTGTACTCTAATCTCCATTTCAGATTCATGGGTAACCCAACCAAACCTGGAATATGGATTTAAAAAGAATCTTCTGTGATACTAATACAGTTAGATATATTTTTCTTACATAGCCTGAATTTATTTTCAGCTTCAGTATAAGAGTATAAAAGAATGTGCCTACAATTCCCCATGGATTCTGTGATTTTGTCTTTGTGAAGCTCATTGTCTGGTCAATTGGCATTTGTACCACACTCTGTGCCAAGTATTGGTGATTGTTAATGACAAAGGGGTACAGCCCTGACATATTGCAATATTATTAAAAAGGCTCTCCTACATAAAAATCAGTAATCAAATAAACAGACAAGATATTTACATGTTAAAATGAGTACCATAAAAGGAACCATGATAGAAAAAAAAAAAAAGTAGTTGAAGATGGAGTGAATTAAGGTAGGATCAAGGAAGACCACTTTAGGGCCGTCCGCCTGGCTCAGTTGGTTAAGAGTTCGCTCAAGAGTGCGATCTGAGCTCTGAGCAACAGCAGTTCAATGCCCAGCCCGAGCTGAGCTGCCGCTGAGCTACCAACATGTGGCAGGATGACTCAGTTAAAAAAAAAAAAAAAAAAAAAAGACCGCTTTGAAGAAATAACATGTAAGCTGACTGAAAGATGTAAAAATGACAATAGAATTTCAGGAAATGGGAAAAGTACATGCCAAGTTCAATGTGGCTGGAGAAGAATAAACAGGGAGGGGTACATGATATGAGATTGTAGATATGATTAGGATTAGAAGCTCTAATGTGGGTGTGGATTTCTTTCCATAGGCATCAGAAAGCTTTGGAAAAGTTTAATCAGGGCAGTGGTGGCATCATGTAATTATTATTATTATTATTTTTTAACGATTACTCTCTTTGCCATGTAGAGAATAGTTTGCAGAGGTAGAAAAGTGGAAATATGCAGATATGTTAGGGACCCATTGGAATATTGGAAGTAGGAGTTGTCAGTGGTTAGAACTAGAGTGGTTACTATGGAGATAGAACTGAGTGGATACATTGTTTTGAAGTTCGAAGTGGTAAGACCACAGATTGGATATGCATAAGAAGATACTGAAGAAAGGGATGATAATGAGTATACCTAGAGTTTGAGGTTGAAAAACTGGGTGAGTGGTGAGATCATTCATGAAAAGACTCCAGGGGTTTTCTAAATTCTTTGGAAAATTTAGAGAGGCTGTGCTCTGGATCCCATGTGAGGGGACTTATAGTAGGAACAGGGACAATTCAATTTTATGGAGTAGAAATATAAGTACAGTTTTGTTAAGTAGCTTTACAGAGTTCAGTAGAATGTAAAGTGATACATAGTACAATTATTGCTTTATAGAGATGAGCAAATTGAGGTTCAGAAACTATAAACAACTGTCAAAATCACTTAGCAAGTTAAAGGAGTATTCGGCCCATTAGGTAATACCTTGTTTACTTAAATAGTTCTAATTATTTTAGGTGTTTTATTTAACTTTTTCGGTTTTATAGTTGTAAATAATATTTTATTTAAAAATTTCTTGGGCCGGCTGAGTGGTGCGTGGTTAAGCGCTGGCTTGGGAAGCCAGCGACCCCGGTTCGGTCCCACATATGAGGGCCAGTGACACTGCCCTCAAAAAAAAAAATAAAAAAAATTTTCTTTCCATTTTTCACTTTGCTTTAATTTCATATAAAGCTGAATTCAAAAATTATATTGAAATTGAGCTACTGAAATTTACACGAAGATAAAGCATTCCAAATGAATATGTAGAAAAAACTTTGTTGATAAAGATGATAATTCATTGACAGAATAAAGGTTTATAATATTTACAAATACCTATAATTTTTGAAATAAAGTCCATTTAAATTATATATGCAACCAGAGTTCTAACAAATGTATACATACTGCGGAAATATTTTCCAAGTGAAATAAAATTGGAACTGTTAGCATATTATAAGTATACAAATCTTTGCCTGCAACAAAAATATTTTCTTGTGAAGGACTGCTTTAGCCACTTTGACAGGTGTAGGTGAAAAAGAAGTTAAATACATAGCAACATGGTTAGCAAATGTGCCTTTAGGAATAGCTTACAGTTGAAAACACAATTGTATTAGCACCTTCGTAGGGGTTATCTTTTTCCTCCATAGTTATATAAGTTTGTCATCTAGAGTAAGATTATGGGAATTTTAAAAATAGCTGATAGTTAAGAAACACTACCAGAGCGCTTTACTGAATAAAACATTTCCATCCTCTCTAAAAGCCTTTTAAAATATGTAAAACTATCAGTATAGCTAGGTGAGTGCACTTTCCATTTTCAAGTTCTCCTGCTTCTTCTGGGTGAGAATTCTTTTATGATCTAAGATGATACTATGCTGCTTTTTGGCCTGGTAATTTTCACTTGCTGTTTTCATTCCTCATCTTTATGTATTTACCCTTTATGTATTGAAATATTCTTTTTAAATATTGTTTATACAAATGTACAAAGTACAACAATAAATATGAAAATAAATTGTCATCTATGCCACATGGAAGTTTAAATATTATTTTACATTATCTGGTATTTATTTTTTAGTTTCTGAGGTTCTTAAATCATTGATATTTTACATAATTTTCCAAGTATATCTCAAAACATTCATCCAAATGCTGCTAATTATTTCCTGTAACACTCCTAAGTGGTATTAATAAGCTAGAAATATGAAGAGGATTCACAGAGAAAATTAGGCCTTTGAATTGGAGATTGTGTCCCCACTGTGGACTAGAAATATACTGAGATGATTAAAAAGAATACATGTCATAGAGAAAATAAATAAAAATCTGCTTCAGCCTAGCTAGTTGTGTGACCACAGGGAAGTTCAGTGTTGTATCCAGACCTCATCTCCTTCATCTCTAATAAGACAGCTTTGACAAATCCCATTTTTTAGATCTTTAGGCCCTTTCTACTTTTAAGATTCTAGGATGTCTGCTCTAGGTGGTAAATGGTAGTGTCTTCATTTACTGATTGAATCCCATGTATGAAAATTTAACTAACAACTTGGAAATATGCTGCTCTGAGTAATATTTTGCATTATTCTTAGCCCCCTTTGGGGGTTTTATGCAGTTTGCTCAAAAAACAATTGATAGAGTGGGGGAGGGGACAAGTGATAGCCAGGAGTAAAGGAAAACCAACACAAGGTGGTTTGGGAAAAATACATACAGTAAAGCTAGGGATTACTTCTCTCAACAAAAGAACCAAGGTCACAACGCTACCCTTTTAGAAGCCTATCTTCCCTTTTAAATGTCTGGCTGCACAGAAGTAACACTCGTTGTTGGGTTTAAAGGAAAAGCTTTTCATGTGCTCCTTTCTGTAGGAAAAGGAATATATTAGGAAAGGTGCAGTCTAGGAAGTAAGTGAGAATATCTGCTAGACTTCCATAGTCTGTAAATCTTTACATATCTCCAAGCCTAATTAGGTGATTTATTATCCTCAAACGCACAGTGAATCATACAGACACTTTGTGACAACACTGCAGAATGGAACTAAATACTAAATACCAAATAGAATTCCCATGACTCTCATAGATGTCAGTGATGTGGCATATTTATGCTTATTTTTTTCTTACACAGCAGCTCTTATTCTTTTAGACTGTTCATGTAATTATTTTATCATTTAATAATCTTACTGCATTTGAGAAACTCAAGGTAGAAATTCTATGTAGAAAGACAAACTTGTGTTATGAAAAATGCTTGACAATAAGAAATTTTGAAAAAAACAAGACTTTTTATTATTTGAATATTTCTGGAGCTACTTCATCAGTTTCTCATGGATGATATTTAGTATTACTCTTATTAATCTATAATGCACTATGCTCCAAAAATATTGGAGAGGCTTAAAAATTGGTCATGTATAAATAAAGTTAATGAAATTAAAAAAACAACACAGGAAATGGAAGGTGGAAGCAAATGTATTAACCATGAGTTAAACAGAGAATGGACTTTGGAGAGAGGCAGGCAGAGTTTAAAAATCTTGTGATTTAGTTGCCTGTGACCTTGGGGTAGGTATTTAAAATTTCTGAGTCTCAGTTTAGTAGATGTAATTAATGTCAGTTTTATAGAATTATAACAAGCATCATATGGAAGACTTTACTTAGTATCTGGAAGAGCAAGATTATGAGATTTATCAGATTTCTAAACGTTAGTTGCATTTTTGTTAATATTACCATTATTATTATTATTATTATTATTATTATTATCATCATCATCATCATCATAATTATGGTTTATTCTTTCACTGGTAATGCAATTTGGACATAAAGAGAATTATAAAACAGTGCTGCTCATGCTTAAATGTGGGTCTCGGGTCTTGTCAAAATGCAAATTCTGACCAGTAGGTGTGGTTTTTGAGAAGCTCCAGGAAACGCTGATGCTGTTGGTCCACAGACAGACTACACAGCACAATAAAAAAAAAAAAATATATATATATATATATATATATATATATATATATATATATGTATATATAATGTCATGATTTCATCAGAAGTAGAAATATGTCTGTTTCTCAAATAATACAGAATTCTAGATTTAAATACTAACCCCTGGGGCCGGCGGAGTGGCGCGGTGGTTAAGCACTGGCTTGGGAAGCCAGCGGCCCCAGTTCGGGTCCCACATGTGAGGGCCAGTGACACTGCCCTCAAAATAAATAAATAAATAAATAAATAAATAAATAAATAAATACTAAACCCTAGGTCCTCACCAGTTATCATTTCTCTGTCACCACTAATGATATAATTCTGACTAAAAATCAGCAAAGAAATCAATTGAAATAATTTTCCTATGTTTATTCCTCCAACAGATATTGATTTATTATCGCTAGGTTACTTGCTGTAGGAGAGAGAAAGAGGACTTTGACATAGCCCCTTAATAATCTGTCCCACTACAAACTTATTTTTCTAGGAATATAAAAATTACATGACTAACCATAATTCAAGAGAGAAACTGAAAAGTGTAATAAAACATCTAGGCCAGGTGCTAGAGCAGTTGAAAGCAGGGGGAATGAACCACATGTAATATCTCCATGTAACATTAATTGAGCTGTCTTTTCCAGGCAGCCCTCCGCCAAATGTCAAAGTGAACTTTGAGCTTTCCTTGTATCTTGCCTTTAGCCATATCTTACTATTTCCGGCATGTGTGTTTCTTTATATAATCATTACAAACATTAGCGCATACTATGTATCAGGAACTATTCTGTGTACTTTATTTACAGAGATTAATTCATCCTCACTAAGAGCTATGAAGTAATTAGCATTGTTTTTTTTTTCCTTTTACAGATGAGGAAACTGAGAATCAGAGTCATTAAATTAACTCAAGTTTCTAAAATATCAGTCCTCACCAGTCATGTTGACTCTCTCCCAAATTGTAATGATTTCTACGGGAGGGTCTGTTCTCCCTGAAATCCCCTCTGGTTTTGCTCTCATCTTTTTATTCTTATCATTGAACGTTACCTCTCAGATCCATTTCTTCAAGTAACCTCTGTTTTGCAAGATGGTTCCATCTTTTCTTATGGCTAGCAGATCCTCCAATATATTTGTCACATGAAGCAAATGGATAGATACATAAATGCATGCAAAATTTTAGTGAATAATATATTAGCCTAAAGATTTATCTACTTCTCTGCCCAACATATTTGCTTTCAGTAACAATCCCCTGCCACATTCAAAGCCGTTACTCCAGGGGTGAAAATTTTAGTCTGTGAGTGAAGAAGATGTTAAGCCGGGTCTGTTTTAGTGATAGCTCACTTTTATAACACTGAGGCATGCTTCTCTTTCTCCTACATGTTGATAAGACAGTACATTTTATTTTCTGAGTTGTAAATATATGCCCTTTTTACTAAAAAAAAAAAAAGTATGTAGAAAACTTTAAGGATTAAATCCAGTAGAGATCCTTCACAAAGTTATCTGCTACCTTTATTTTTATATTATGTTTTAAGCCTATGGACAACATATAGAGTTAGGAATTATGAGTTTTTCTCAAATCCATTCAAAACAGGCAGGTTGCTTTTTCCTTTTTTAGAAACTTTGTGATTTTTGTGGAATATTTTTTCTCCCAGTTGCTTACTAGTTTATACTTCCTTTCCTAACTCTACTTCCTGAACACCTCTACACATATAGAGTTATGACATTTATAATTTTGGGGAGAAATTTTGGTCATAAAAAATTAGGTGTGAGCTGCCTCAGCCATCTTAGGGTGTGGATGTTAGTCCCTTCTTTAATATTTCAAAAAGATCCTGAGCTGAGATGCTGTGATAGCCCCTTCGATATTCTTCCCACCATCTTTCCCCCTTGTTCCCTCTAACTCCCCTTTTCTTGTATAAAACACATTTGCAAGCTCAAATCCAATCAAACGTGGATGCACATGTCACTATGTGATGATTACCAGCAGAAGTAGATAGGGAATTTTATCACTGTAAACTAAAGGCAAACAGACTTCAGAGAAATGAGCTAGAGCACAACGATGGCTCATGGCAAGGAGTCTTCACTGGACAGTTCTTCAGTAGAAAATATTTTCACAAGAAAATCCATGAGATTCAGCTAAAAATTAAGATCAATTTAGAGAAACACAAAATGAAGCGCCAAGATGAATGCTATTCATGGTGTTGAAAAATATGTGATCTTGCTTTCGAGGAAGCTCAATGGTCAGAAGCCACAAAGATGCCTTGTGCTGTCATTTGCACAGTTACTGATTTTTCCCTTTATGTTCATAATGAGATGTACTATTTCAGCAGATAGACCCTCTCAAGAGTTGCTTTTAGTGTTTTCAGGCAGGCAGCTCCTTTGCTTTCATGTTATAGCCTTGGCCAAGGAGTTCAGGTGGACTTTTAATTTATTCAGAAAGAATATATAAATGTGTTATTATTTGTTCATTACTCTCCACTACTACACTGCAAACTCTATGAGATCAAGGACCATATCAAGTTTGAACATCATCGTACAGCCCATATCTTGTATAGGGTTTAAACAAATTAGCATGGGCTCATATTTTTCAAATAAATGAAGGAATGAATAAATCAGTTTAGCCAAATGCTTTGCTCCCACCTCTGGTCCAGGGCTTTAGATTGATAACGTGTGAAAAAGGTGAAATTTTTAGACAAAATCCCCTCTCCTTTAGAAGCTTATGGTCTACTTGAACAGATGAAATATATGCATGTAAAATTTTAAGGAAAAATAATTAAGCCTTTGCAAGTATGTGAAAGTGTAGCATAAGTATGTTGTCCATTTATTCAATATATTTTACAAAAAGTTCTGTTATTTATACAATAATTGGTAGGATAATTTATATTTGGAAAGAAGTATAAAGAAACTGAGAGTCAGCACTGCAAAGAAGGAACAAATAAAAGTGTTGTTAACATTCAAAGAAGGAAAATTCTTAGGTTGGCTAGACGAATAAGTGAAAGATTTATGGGTACTGAGTGTTGGAAGGTGGGTATGATATTATGCCAAAATCAATAAATAATTTATGTAGGAAAAATATAAGTATATATATAATTATTATTTTTGTGTGTTCAATTAGAAGGAGTGGTAATATTAAGGAAGTAGAATGTTATTAGTCATACCTTGACAGTACCTTTTAAGATTGTTGACAAGCAAAGTTTACTCTTAATTAGTTAGTGGTTGGCATTGCTGTAGATGCTTTAAAATTGCTTGCATTTTGTGAACAAATTACATCTTTTTATTTCTTTTACCCCTGAATTGACTTGAAACTTAGGAGAAATAAAGCCGTCTTTGAATAATTTCTGGAGTGGAGCACAGGATGAATAATTGGAATAGATTTGTTGACAAGCAATCTGGCTGTACTTTTCTTAATACTTCTATCTCTACAAAGAAAATATAAAACTCATATTATAGTATTTTATACCACAGAAGGAAATCTTGTTCTTTGCCTAAGGAAGAAATACATTATGACATATTAGTAAAGAAGTGAATTGAATTACTTATTAACTCTCTATATTTTTATAGGTTAAATAAATTTGACTTTCAATGCTATTTAATGCCATTCTGGAAGCTCGAATGGGTAATGAATTTTTCAAATAAGATTAATTGAAGTAAATGACTATGGATAGTTTTTTTTTAGTTAATATTAATTAGTAATTGCATATTCTTAATGGGAAACATGTATATTGTTTGTTTACTAGGTCTGCTTCCATTGCAAAAAGCCTATTGTAGGCTTCTTGATGGAGCCAATACCTGACTTCTTTTTTAGAGTGAGAAACTCAACTCACATGTGGCTGAAAATGGATTCTGAATATTTTGAACATTCTGCGCCTTTTCTAATTCTGACTGTTGTTCTTTTACAAATAATCACCATGGTTGGCATGCATCTGAACTGTTGTTACCTGGAATGCTGGATGACTCACAAGTCTCATCAGGCTCATCAGATATGAGTTTGTTGTTAGCTTTATCATCTTTATTAGTTCTCAGTGTCATCTAAGATGCTGCAAGACATTGTGCATAGTATGGACTTCATTTATTTAGCCTCAGAACCTTAGAATCTCCGGGACCTTGAGCAAGTTACTCAGTGTCTAATTCTTAACATATACAGTTGCTAATACTACTTCACAGAACTGTGGTAAAGATGAGCTGGTGCTAGGTGGCAAGGAGGCTCTTAAATGAAGAGCCTGACTTTTAACAGGTATAGGTAGCATTCCCTTAGGAGCTTGTGTTGGCATGACTAGGAGACTGCTAGTTTGGTAAGAAACCCCCAAGTATACCCAAAATGTGGCACAATAACCAAACAAAATCCTATACCAAGCCTTGGACTGGTCAGTCCTAGGACCCAGCTAAGTAGTTCTCTCTGTACAGAGAACTATATTAGCATACACTTATGTCCTCAACCCCCTTATTTACTTTATGGTCCTTGTGAATTGCTGGAGATGTTTCTGAAGGAGCCGGGCTATTGATTACTTAAACCGACCTGGGTGTTAGTTGCTAGGCGGTCCAGCTGGTCGCCTGCTCCAGCCCATTCCTCCGGTGGCTGCGCAGGCATCGCAGCTCCGGGGACTCCAGTGTCACAGAGGGGCTTGTGCGCTCACAGCCTGCCTTGGAGGAGCCCGAGCTTCCTCATTAGCTCCACCGACAGCTCTCGCGCCTAGAGGAGGGAGGAGGGAGACGGGAGGACTCTACTCTCTGCGCCACCGCCAGTAAGAGGGAGTGCGGTAGCTGCAGGAGTGGGAGGACGAGGAGAGAAAAGGAAGGACGGCTCTTGGGTGGGGAGTGGAAGAAATCTGGGAGCAGCCAGAGCAGCAGGACGTGGGAGCTGTTCAGCTGCACTGCCCTCGCTCTTCAGGCAGACGCTGCTGAGTTTTCCGGGGCTGCTTCCCAGTCCCTCTGGGTGGAGGCTGCCTTCTAGACCTGACTCCAGGTGAGTTAAACTGAGAGGTGTACTGAAAAGTCTCCAACTAGAGATTTAGAACTGGCGAGGTTGCTCAGCTCCCTCAGCGCTGCTGGCTTTGCGGCATTTCCCAAAGTCAGGGACAGAGGGGTCTTGGCTGTGGCTGCACAGGCTAGGGGGTGGGCAAATAGGCGGTGGATGGGTGTGAACCTCACAGCAAGAATAAGTGGGGTTCAGATGGAATTCAGCGGAAGTGACAGTCTTAGGAAATTTCCTCTTATATGTGTTTATATATAAGCCGTCTAAATAGTCATTTCTTTTTGTGGCAGCCCATTTTGTCCTCCTGTCCCGCCTTCTCTTTGGCTCATGCTCAATTTTCCAAGCCAGGGCAAAGGATTTGAAAGGTGTGCAAGTAGGGAGTCTGGGTATTTATTCAATGGGACAGCACAAGCTTGCCTTCTAAATGGAGAGTGGTGTTTCTTTAACCCAGATTTATCTACCAGGGGGTAACCCTTGAAGTAACTGGAGGGTTTTTTTGTTCTGTATCCTTATTAAGGCAGGGGACTTAAGGCTCTCTGGATAGACTCAGAAATGTGACAGTAATTGAGTTTAAAAGCCATGTTGATTTCTTCATCTCCTCTTCATCCTTTGTTCCAAAATTATTGCCATTTTGGATTTCTTTGACAGTACAACCTTTAAGTGTCTGACAGGAAATATATGTCTCATTCTGAAAATGGTATGGGGAAAGTGGTGAGTTCACATTAAGAGAAGAGCAACTTTATTTTCCTGGAAGGACTTTGGGGAAAGTGATTGATGAAGAAATTCTGGGAATGAAATTATGGACATTACCCACAGAACTTCCTTAATTTAATTTTTTTCACATTTGCTTCAGTTTTTTCTTTTTTTAATCTAATGTGTGTATCTGTGAGAGGCAAAATTCCTAAGGCGTGTTATAATTTTATTTGGTTTAGAAGTTGCTTTCTGACTAGTAGCACTAATTTATAAACATCATAGTCACAAGAGTATTCTAAATGGTTTGCTTTTAGGTGGTTAGGGCAACAATTTTTTGTTTTTCAATTTGATACTCATTCCATGGGCCTTGCTGGATACTTTTCAGTAGAATCAGTGGGTGTACTAATAGTCATGTGGGCTACTGTGCATTTTAATAGTAGTGACATATACAAATTATAGATTTAGCTAATATCAGAGCCAAGTTGAGGGATAAAAACTTACTACATTCTCTATAGGGGCCTACTGTCATTTTATCCTTCAGAGAGCTTATTAGTTTTTCAAATTGAGATATAGCATCTACAGTTTTAGTAAGTAAAATGTAATCTTTTACTTTGCTCTTCATCCTTTAACATCTGTTTGCATTCAACAATTACTTATTGTGTATCTACTCCTATAAGGCAGGTTTTCATATATTCCATTTCTAATTTCTTACAGAAGTTTAGAGAGAACAGTAATATCAGTTCCAGTTTTTTTATTTTAGGTGAGAGATTGTATCATAGAGGGATTAATTTTCCTCAATTTCTGTAATTATTGTGTTGTTAACCAGTAATTTAAGCAGGCAGACACTGTTTAACTTCAAGTTCAGTTCTTTTCCCAAAAATTGGATGACTGCTTTCAGTTGAGTTTATTGCAGCAGTAATATTTGAATTTGCCTTATGTAAAAATACCTTAAAATATTCCTTGTTATTTTTCTGGTTTTAAGACTGGTTTTACTCTTTTGTATAGAAGATACTGGTGCAAAGCTACACTCATATGCTCTTCACCTTCAAATAACTTCTGAACTCTTAGAAGCTGAACTGGAGTCCTCCTTAATGAGAGTGGATGGAACGGTAAACTCAGTCAGTATTTACCAAGAATATTTGGGAATAATTTATGTCTTGTAATCAAGATAGAAAGCAGTCCACATTTCGATGCATTTTAAAACTGCTTGGTGTGAACATGAAACACAGCTACAACTTGCTTTCACAGTAAACTGCCAGACTTCACAGTCAATAATCTTTAAGATTTCTTGAGAGGATTGGAAGGTAATGTATGTATAATATAGGTTTTCTGAGAAGAGGAGAGTTAGGAATTGAATGGTTTTACCCTTAATATATGAATACATTCGTAAAAATTTATCCAAGCTACATATATTCCATGAGTGTTTTGGTGTCTTGATATGGACTGGTTCAAAGTAAGATGATTATAGCTCTTGAGAGAAAAAACCTATAACCTTGATTCATCTTTTTTGTTCCTTTTCATTCTTTTTTTTTGTTTGTTTGTTTTTTAGCTGAGCCATCCTGCTACCTGTTGGCAGCTCAGCGGCTGCTCAGCTCAGGCTGGGCATCGAACTGCTGTTGCTCAGAGCTCAGCTCACACTCTTGAGTGAGCTCTTTACCAGCCCCCTTTTCATTCTTAAGTGATAAAAATCTGTTGTACATAGACTCTGCAAGAGCCCATTTGAGTTCCAAAGATACTTTGTGTTTTTATTTTTAGGTGGTGGTGGAGGTGTTGTGTTTGTGTGTGCATGCAAGGTCAGCAGAGAGTTTAGGCATGTGGGAAGAAAATGAGCAAGAGCAATACATTCTGGATAGGAAAGTTCTTGGAGTCTCATACAGTTTTGTAACTTTTTTCCATGTTACATACATCTCTTAGTTGTATTTGGGAACTAAAGATGTGGTACGCAACTTTGCATCTCATTTTGCAGAATTCCATGGACACTCATAGCTCAGGTATTTTTTTTTTTAAAGATTTTATTGGGGAATTGGGGAAGGGAACAGCATTGAGGAATCGGGGAAGGGAAACCGACAAGTTGCTGTGCTTTTGTCCTTCAGTGTAGTTATGGAGGACATCACTTCACTGGCCCATGAAGAGGAGGACATCACTTCCCGGCTGAGGCAGTTGCTCACCAGCCATTGGATGGCTGCTCACGGCAGCCCAGCTCCAGGTGGAGCTGTTGTTCATCATCTTAGCTGTACAGGGCACAGTGACACTGGCCCTCATATGTGGGATCCAAACCGGGGCCCCGCTGCTCAGAGCTGGCGTCCCAAGCCAACTTTTAACCAAAGCGCCATTCGGCCGGCCTTAGCTCAGGTATTCTTAAATGCATCAGGATAATAAGCTCTAATGGCTCTTGACCATCTTACCAGCTCCCTCAGCCCTGGCATTAAAAGGAGGGCTTAAAATAATATTTCTGGAATCTCAAAAGCTCCTCTCCTCTCAGAACCCATGGTGTGTGTGATGCTCCTTATCATTTTAATCTTTCTGACAGAGTGCTGATTAAAGCTTTATTTCTCTTCCTTTGCAATTCTTGCAGATAGACAGCTGAGTGAGGAAGGAAGGAGAGAGAAAGATAAGAGGAAGAGATATATCATTTCCCCTCCCTCAGGAATAGGGACCATAGTATATCTCTATGTAGAAATATTTATCTACAGACATTCCTGATCAAGAGAGATTTACACATACATTACAGTAAAATACCCAATCAATTTCTAGTTATCTGTGTGCCATGTAGTAAGTCAGAAATAAGATGCACCAGTAGGGCTCAATCCTGTTAGAGAACCATGTGAGGCAGTACAGAATATGCACCATCGTTATCCTAGCTGAGGGGCAAGGGGATGGGGCAGTTTCTCCCATAAATTTCCATTACTGATTAAGGGTTGCTTCAGGATGGGTAAGAGGGCCCTTAATGTCCTAGAATTTGTGGAGAACCCTGTGTACAGGCTGAGCCAGCTCTGGTGACCCAGGAAAACCTTTGGGCAGAGTCACTGCTTAGTCCCGGATGTGGTCTGACCCAGAGACATGAGAATAGTGAGAGCTGAGAAGGTGTGGGGGGAGTAGTGACAATTCCTGCCGCTGGAGTATATCATGAAGATTCATTTATGCAGCTATAAAAAAGAAAGAAATTGTACCATTTGCAACGATATGGATGGACCTAGAGAACCTTATGTTAAGTGAAATAAGTCAGTCAGAGAAAGACAAATACCATATGATCTCATTTATATGTGGAATCTAAAGAACTGAATAAACAAGCAATGTAAACAGAAATAGTCTTAGAGACACAGAAAAAACTGATGATTGCTAGATGGGATGGGAATAAGCATGAGGGAGAAGGGGAAGGGACAAGGCAACATAAACTGGTAGCTACAATATTACTGCAGAGACAGAAGAGACAGTTTAGGGAATATATAATCAATAAGGTTGTAAATATTTTTCTTAGGGGATCAGAAGGACTCATTTCTCTTTAGGGAGACTACTTCATGGACCGTGTAGAGGCCTGACCACTGCACTGTACATCTGAAGCTGCCGCTGAATAATATTATATGTCAACTATAATTTAACACATATATAGTCATGGGATGTGGAGTATAGTGTGGGGATGGAGTCAATGGAATTGTGATAGATATGTATGATATCGGGGGTGGGGGGGCAGGGGGGTAGTCACTTTGTAAGGAGTGGAAAAGATAACTATTGCATTGTTTTGTATATCTGTAACTAATAATAATAATAATAGTAATAAAAAAGTTTTAAAAAAAGTGAGTTCTTTCTCTCACATATGTGAAAGGGTCATGCTTCCTTGGATAAAAATTGGCAGAGGTATGAATTAAATTATGTGCTTTACTTTCCTTAAAGTGTGGTATTCACTTCGTTGCTCATTTTGCCATGAATAACTCCGAGGGATACTAGGGAGATGATTGAACGTCTTAAGTTTTAATGTATACTGTATATGTTTGTTCATTATGAGATTCATTCTTTATCTCCTTTTGTAGTGACACTAATGGCATAAAGGAGTATTAGAACAGGTTTCATGCAGAAAAATATGGAGACATATGAACAATGGACATGGTTGGCCACCACAATTTTCACTACAGTTTGTTTCAGTGCCAGAGTAACTGGAAAAACACATTTTATTCATACCTTAAGAGCCACTAAGAAATGGTAGAGGAATTGGTCTTTGAATATTGACTTTAACACAGGTTTTTGATTCTTAAAATGGGCTGATAGGAAACAAAAAGCAGAAGTGCTGAACAAAATTTTGTCATATATCATTCATGGAATATTCTGATTTGTTGAACCAAACATTCAAAGGTATTAAGCATAGGAGGAGTTGTAGAAAATTATGCTTTTTTATACAAATATACACTTAATGAATTGTATTATAGGTATAGGAATGAACAATCCACTTATTTTTTTTACTGAGTGAAACATTTCCTTTTTTTTTCATTCCAGAATAAAATAGTAGTTTAGCATGATGTGCCATGTATTAATTGTGCTCCAAAATTTGCAACCAAAAATGACGCATATGTTGAACTTTATTTTTCTTGTAGAATTGTCATATGAATAAGTAGTGAAATTGCAAAAGACAAGTGAAGTTCAGTAATTTTTAAACTCAGTAATAATAAAGATAAATTATAACACAGTTATCAAGTTTCACTAACTTACGGTTAACAAGATTTATCTCAGCTATGCCTGGAAATAATATATATGCATTTTGGGGTAATAAAATGTCTTTTAGATATGACTTTGAAGTTGCCTCTGGTGAGTTGCATGAGCTTGAAATCAATGATATAACCTGTGTTTACCTCAGTTGCTTCTTCTATGAAATGGGGAGATGACTAGTGTCTACCTTATAGGTTCTTTATTCATATTTTGCCTGTTAGTATAGTCCCAGGTCCAGTTAAGGTGAGGTTATTATTGCTATTACATTTACCCTAGTTTTACCTTTAATTAGCTGTGTGGTGTTGACCCAGTTCCCTTTCTGTGGCCTTGTTTTTCTTATTTACAAACTGTGAATAAAATGCCTGCTTTGAAGAGTTGTTGGTATGTTAAGGAGACTCAATAAAATCATTTATGTAAGGAACTTAACACATGGTAGATATTCAATAAATATTTTTTTCTTGCCCTCCCACATATTGCTGTGGAGATATTCTACATATTATTTCCAAGTTCGTGATTTCCCATTTTAAATTCAATGTCAATCTTTCAGAGAACATTCCCATCTCCTACTTCTCTTCTGATAGTCTGTAACCATTAAACTCTACAAAAGTAGAAAGATTATTTTTTATAACTTTTACTGTGCATAAACATTTGAAGAGAAGCCTGCTAGGTCTCAGGACAAGTTTTGATAATGAAAGGGACATATTTATCCCACAAATTTCTTCCCACCCTTGACAGTTTTATACTGTCATTCTGTCAGCAGTAAGTGAGATTTTTCTATTTAAATGATTTTTCTATTTGTGGTAGCATAATTCTTGTCCAGACTTCATCTAATTAACATAAATGCAGTGGAGAGTTGGGCAATGATTTATGTTTAATAAGGGGAAAAAATGGGCACCATATTTTTAATTGCTTTGAAAATCTTTCAAGTTAATTTTAATTCTGTTGGCAAAGGTAGCATCACAAACTCACTCCTAGTAGCGTTCTTAAAAAGCAACCTTTGAATCTTTTAGGTACTGTTCCCAGACTGGCTTAATAGGATTTAATTTCAGATGTAACTTCTTTTCTTTTTTTCAAATTAAGGTTTATTGGTGTGACAATGGTTTGTAAAGTTACATAGGTTTCAGATGTACAATTCTGTAATACATCATCTATATATCACATTGTGTGTTCACCACCCAGAGTCAGTTCCCCTTCCATCACCATATATTTGATCCTGTTTACCCTCATCTACTACCCACTCCCAGCTCTGGTAACCACTGAACTATTGTCTGTGTCTATGAGTTTTTGTGTCTTTATTGTTTGTCTTGTTCCTTTGTTGCTTTCAATTTTATATCCCACATATCAGTGAAATAATATGATTCTCAACTTTTTCTGAGTGACTTAGTTTGCCTAGCATAATAATCTCAAGATACACCCATTTTGTTGCAAATGGCACTATTTCGTCTTTTCTTATGGCAGAGTAGTATTCCACTGTGTATATATACCACATCTTCTTTATCCAATCATTTATTGAAGGACACTTTTTGTTTCCATGTAAACTTGTTTTCTAAACAGGAAGATTCTTACATGAAGATATTAGCTCTCAGATACAGGGATAACCAAGGCCATCTGCATGGGATTATAGGAAGGCTAAAATAGAAATTTTCCATTTCTAAATTAGACATAGCAGTGTATTCATATTGATTGGATGGTCATAACAATGGCTTTAATAATGTGGCTCAATATGTAAACAAGTAACATATAATACAGTTACCAAGATAAATCCTGTTATTGAATTTAACACTTTATTTTTTTTCCCCAGAGATCTCTCAAGTTCTCACTGTTTTGTTTCCTTTCCTTCGCCTACCATAATGGTATATTGGTTTCCTATGGCTGCTCTAAGAAATTATCACAACTTAATTGTTTAAAGCAATGCAAGTTTACTACCTTTCAGTTTTGCAAGTCAGAATTCTAAAATTAGTTTCATTGGGCTTATCAAGATGTCTGCAGGGCTGGTTCCTTCTGGAGGCTGAGGGAAGAGTCTGCTTTCTTGCTTTTTACTGCTTTTCTTAATTCATTGGCTTTTGGCCCCTTCCTCAGTTATTAAGATGCGTAGCTCCCATTTCTGTTTCTAGCTTCACATTACCTCTTCCTCTAGCTCTGAATCCTTCTCCATCCTTCTTTCAAGGACTCTTGTGATTACACTGGGGTCACATGGATGATTCAGGATAATTTCCCCATCTCAAAATCCTTAATCAGATCCGCAAAGTCCATTTAATTATGTAAAGTAATACATTCACAGGGTCTGGAGATTAGGAGCACATTTTTGGGAGCCATTAGTCAGCCTATCACAAATTGTAATAGTGTTTTTGTGTCCTAATGCCCTAAATTTAATGTGATTTTTCCCCATGGAAAAACAGTATATATTTGGGGACATCAATTTTTTAAGATCCACTAGAAAATATTGATGGAGAATATTCCTGACTAACACAGATGCTTATCAATTAAACTCCCTTACAAATGTATTAAATGTATTAAATCTAGTTTTAGTAAAATGTAAGTGATATTTTCACGTCTAGGATCAAAAATATTAAACCCATTATTGATCAAAGTCATACCTGGATTACTTGGATTCAAATTGCATAGATCAGTACCTTTGATTTCTTACTTTCAAACAGTTCTTAAAGCAGTTCTTATTTATGAAGTTTCCTTCTTCTTTACAAAGCCAAGTCCATATAAGAAAGCTTGGTTCTCTTTTTAAACTTTGCAATATAATTTTCAAATGGATGTCAGACAGTGATTCCATAATAATTGGTCCTCTCACAAATGTGCGTTTTGAATATTTTAGACTTCTGGGAGAAATTTAATTATGATCATGTCAGCTTTTCAAATCTTTCTGTAACCCAAAACAGGACCATTTCATAAGATGGATTTATTTCTCCCCCCATACACCATTGTTGCCAAAGGGAATTTGAAATGTGCTGTTCACATTAATTTAATGCAAACGAATTTTTGCTGCCTCACAAGTTTGTCCTTCATTTTTCTTAAAACTATGTTGTAAATGGATGTGACATGCTTTACTGGTTGTTGTGCAGGGAGCATTGTCCTTCCTAAAAGCTCTCTCATTTGTCAAAAAGAAGCCATTAAGAGAAAAGTAAATTATGTTATCTGATCTCAGTATTAAGGATGACCTTAAAACTGTAAATTTTATTGTCAGTACAACAGCTCAATGATCATTGCAACTGTGGAAATTCCAAAGGAAATCCTTGTTGAGATAGCTGTTATAATCACCCCAAATTCATATTTTTCTTTTACCTGGTAAAAGGTAGGTGTGTGGAATGCAGTTCTGCCTTATTGCCATCTCTTTGCTTCCCAGAAACTCAGGTACTTTAAGTTTGTATTTTTCACTTTCTTTAATATTTTCAATGTAAAGGAATCAGTATAATTTTTATGAAGATCCAGCTCAAAACAAAGAGATGTTTGTATAGCATAGACTTCCCCAAGGATAACTATGAGTAGTCATTTATGATAAGGGACTGTACATCCATTTTTTTGCACATTCGTGAGGGAAGGTGGGATTGGACTAACGAACTCTTTTGATTTTTAAGTAACTCTGAATGAGAAGAGTAATGAGCAAGCATATTTTTAACTTCCATTTCCAGAGATCTACTAGTTGTAGGACCAAGGTCAATGGTCTTTTTTCCTACTGATGGCCTTTGTCTACATCTTCTCCAGCCATGCTTTTCCTCACATCATGGACTTCAACTGAGTTTTCAGCAACCATAAGTAAAAAGGATGGCTGTACATATGGTCCCCTTTAGCAGGCCAACTGTTACTTTTGTCCACCCACATCACTGGGGACATATGGCATTACTTTGGCTGTGGAAGCAAGTGTGTGTGGACATGTCTCAGTGTGGGTATGAGACTGCTGGTTGTCTCCCTTATTGCTCATGCAACCAACTCTTTCTGGGTGGATAACTTATTATTCATAGCACTAGATTTGAGGACAGGAAAGGATGTTGCTGTTATTAATTGATAGGAAAATAACATGATTAATTTTCTCTCTACTTTGATCACAGGCCTAATGAATGTTTGCTCTTATACTGCATATAGGAAGACCTGATGGCTTTACAAGAATAAGAGTCAGGGCGTTTTCAATAAAAAATGAACTCATTTAAAAGTACAGAGATTATATAGAACAAGAGAGCAGAAACATCAGAAGTGCTGCTGAGATAATTTACTGTGGAATAACCCAATAATGAAATTTAAAAGTAAATCTATTGTTGGTAGCTGTGACTATGTGGAAAAAGTAATGAGAAAACATGAGTTGATAGGCTGGATGGAATGTAAAGTCATCTCATCCCAGCATCATTTATTTCATAGAGTTTACAGTGTCCTGAAACAATTTTTCAAAATTCAATTCAGTTTTTCCAATAGTTCTGAATTTGCAAAATGAGGCATTTCAATATTTGCGATAGGTGTGTACTTTATACTAGTGGATCTAGACCTCCAGCTTAGGGGCACTTCTGAACTGCGTTCCATTTGGAAAGTAAGGCTAGAGGGCTTGTGCTGAGGTGGCCCCTCAGCACAGGACTTGACTTAGAGACTATGCATCAATTATCTAGAGAGAAGAATGGGTTGTGCTGCTGAGCATTGTGGGGAAAACAATGACATTACAAGGTAACTTTTGTTGCCATTACTGGCAAATCTATACAACCAGAGTTTGTTGTAGATTACTTTATAGTCACAGTTACCTCACACACTGTATTCGGCAAATCTGAAAACATTTTACTAAAACTGTATTTCCTAAGTATAAGGTAAATAAAATCAATATCTGTATAGGTAACATTGACAAAAACAGTATTTCCAGATGTAGAAATCATACATTTTCAAAATGTTTTTGAATATCACTCGTTCTACAAAGTCTCATTTTAGTTTCAGAACTATGGCACATCTATTAATCACCATTAAGGCTGTATGTGAAATATTTGGCCATCTAGGTATCAAACATTTGTGGTAATGGTGATTGATGCACAGAATACAACATCATTATTGTTATTTGTTGGCCTTGAAACTTCAGTTTTCATCCTTTTTTCACCTTGCTGTACCACTGACCGACAACTTTAAATTATTTAATCCATCAAAAATATATTTTTTTGGAACTCACTAATTTATTTATTTCTTTTTTTTGGATCATTCTATATTTACCATAGTAAAGTATCAAATTATCACTTTATTATACCAATGTGACACTTCAGACGGAAGCAAGTAGAATGAAAACAAACAGGTTTACTACCAAGAAATATATTATATTGATTTTATTAACACAAAAATGTATAGCTAATTTTTTTCAGGAATTTCATTATTCTTTTTGATATGTATATGCATATTTTTGCAATTGACCTTTCTTTGTCAAGTGTGTTCCTGCATACACACATTCACACAAAATCAATCCTAGAGGTCTTAGCCAAAGAATGAATTTCCTAGGAGACTGTTTCAAATACATAAAATTACGACAAAATAGTCATAAGATGGCAATCTAAGGAGCCATAAAAATGAGGATAAAGGTAGAGATAATGGTTAAAAACACTTCTAAATGAATAATTGATTTTGACTTAAAAATCTCTTCAGTTTTTATTTGAGGAAATGAATAGAAATGAGATTATTATGCAGATCATTCCTATTTGTTGTGTATATATGTACGTGTATGTGTGTATTATTAATACAAAACAGATGGCATATTTTGCATATATAGTCACACTCATCTGTATGCATGTCTCCATCATGAAAATGAGTACATGTGATATATATGCATATTGTGTAGTTTCATTTTTACATCCATTACTTTTCTCGCTTTATTGGCAACAAATTAATATATATGTGTGTGTATATATATATGCTAGAGCTAGATAAATTTTGACTTCGTAATTTGATCATGTATATTCTGCTCTTTCCAGCCTCACATTTTTGGCTTTCTATTATTATTTTCTTTGTGGATAGACATCTAGAAAGAACAAATGTCTTGCAATCTTTGTTGATATTTTGAAAGTAGTGTGGCTCTGTGAAGCGCACATGCGCATTCATGTGGGCACGAGAAAACCTGTGAAGGAAGATTTTATCCTTGACAGAGAAAAGCCAGTTAAAATGAGTCAGAGTGTGACGCTCCACTGAAATAGAAAGTCAGATGCTTATCAATCTCCCCAATCATTAAAGAGATGTTACTCAGCCCGTTTTCAGTACTTGACACAAATTTCATTCTTAGAAATATAGCCATAAACAAAATCCAGTCCCTATCCTCAAAGGCAAATGTGCAGGACAGATTGGTCGAGCTAGAACATAGTTCAGAACTAGAAGTTAAAGTTTCTGTGTAGTTCAAATGTTATTTAAACCATGTGATGTTAGACAGTTAAGCCCTAAGAAAGAAATTACTCTATCCATCTGCCGGGGCAACAGTGGTGGAGAAGGAGGGCTGGCTGTTATGCTCAAACTTGCATGATTTTATAATTTCATATTGATTGATTTTAATAAACTTAAAATCTGATATATGATAAAAACAGTCTTTGAAATCAGTGGGAAAATGATAAACAATTCCTAAAATGATGTTCAAGTTATAGGCTATTTGTATTTTATAGTAGCAAAAAGTCATAATGCACCATTCATAAAAAGGAATTCTATCTCTGTCTGACTTATTTCACTTAGCATAATACCCTCGAGAGTCATCCATGTTGTTGCGAATGGCAAGATTTCATTATGTTTATTGCTGTGTAATATTCATTACACACACACACACACACACACACACACACACACACACACACACACACCTCTATTCATTCATCTATCAATGGATACGTGGTTCTTCCATATCTTGGTTATTGTAAATAATGTTGCAATGAGCACAGGGGTCCATATAGCTTTCTTAATTAGTATTTTCATTTTCTTTGCATAGGCACCCAGAAATGGAATTTCTGGGTCAAATGGAGGGAGGGTGAAAAAGGTGAAGGGGAATTAGAGGTACAATTTTCCAGTTTGAAAATCAAAAAAGTCATGCGGATGTAATGTATAGCATACGGAATATAGTCATTAATATAATAACCTTGCATGGTGTCAGGTGGTTGCTAAACTTATTGTGATCACTTCATTAGGTATATAAATGCTGAATAAGTATGTTGTACACCTGAAATCAATATAATATTGTATATTAACGAAATTTTATATTAAAAAAGCAAAAAAAATTAATTCCATGGTAGGTATGAAGTAAACTCTCAAAATATATGGAAAAAAACCCATAGGCAAATATTATTTGTATTATTAGGGCAAAATCAGCTTCTCTAAGTACAGCATTTAACAAGGACAAAAACAATAAGGAAAACAAATGATGGATTGGACTTTGTTAAAATAGAAAACTTTTATGTTTCAAATGATATCATGCTTCAGTTGAAAAAGCAAATTTCAAATCAGAGAAAAGTATATGCAATTTATTTGATATATTTGACATATACATAGTCCCAACAAATCAATAAGAAAAGATTAGTAGTTCAATAGAAAAAAGGACAAAGTACATTGGCCGGAAACATTAAGAGACTCATGCGAAACACTAATTGTATTGGAATCTCTATTGTTCATAAATAAAATGCAAAAACAATATAGAAAATTATTTATATGGAGATATTCATAATATTTTAGTGAAATTATAATGTGAATTTATTCATTATAAATAAATATATATATCTATAATATACTATTTGCAGGTTCATGTTTGTGTAGTGTGTTTTCTGTTAGTTCTTTTTGAACTTTTACATTTTCAAAGTTTTATTGAAACCTCAGAACACATCTTTTACTGTTGAAAGCAGCCTTTCAAATATAAACTCCCACATCACTGTCTCTAAATTTTATACAAGGTAGATGCCAAGATGCCCTATCAGAAAGTATATTTCAATAATGATTTGTTTGTTTTTCTATTTATTTTTCAGTAGTTCCTATCTGGACTTAACTGATAGAGGAAGATTTTTTTTTTAACAAAGCTTTCTAATGTACCTTTTTGTTTGTTATTAGAAAGAGCTTTTATTTCCCTAAGTGTTTTGTTGCCTAAACGTGATGAGTATCCGGCAGTGAAATTTAGTGGAGCAGATGCTTACTGTGATATATGAGATGAACTTGCTTCCCTAAGCACACAGAGACACACCGTGCATCTGGCTTCTGTACATAAAAGTCAATTATGTTCCCAAATGTGTTTCTGTGCATTACACAGACTTTTAGGGACAGAGAACCTACCATTCCCTAAAATGGCAGCATTGCTTAATTATGAAGTTTAAGTTCAACTAGAAATTGGAAAATACTAAATTCCTGGCTGTAGACAGAGCCTGAGCAGGTGATGTTACCACTGAGTACTAAAGTGGTAAGTCCTACAGGCAAAGCAACTTACGTAGGGAAAAAATTGTATGTATAATACAACAGTGTGTTGTAAAACAGAGCATAATCGAGTGTGTGAACATGTGGAACACATAAGAAATGAAATCGAGTTTAGAGGAGGAAAAATAAGGGGAAGCTGATTAAAAGAAGCTAATGAAGGCAAGCTTTAAAAAAAAATAGGACTTAATCTAAACAGTGATGAGACTAAAGGCATTTGCTAAGCCTGGGGGAAGTAGCATCCAGACTATTAGGAAAGAATTTGGCACATGTGTATATTGCCAGGGGCGTAACATGTGCAGAAATCAGGCCTATTGAGACAGAGCATTAGAGATTGCTTTTCTATTGTCCCGATAGCCTTGAATCTTCTTTTCAATTTCAAAAAGACCATCTACTTGTGTGTTATGAGGTAACATCAGGACATGAGAATTTGCTAGAACATACCACAACTTTGATCAATAGTCTGGTAGCTGAAACCTTTTAAAAGAGTATGTGACAGAAGTTTTATATAATGTAATAATTTCATTGCAAGAGTTAGCAGTGCATGATACATAATTTTACCTTTTTTGAAATTTCTTAGTGTAGTTGGTAGAATAATGGCCTTCCAAAGATGTCCACATGCTAATCCCAAGAAGCTGTTACTACAATATGTTATGTTACATGGCAGGGGGAGTTAAGGCTGTAGGTGATAAGGTTGCTTGTCATCTGACATTAAAATGGGGAGATTATGCTGAATTATCTGTGTGGGTCCAGTGGCATTACATGGGACCTTAGAGGAGAGAGGCTGACACAGGTTGGAGTGATAAGATTTGTAGATGGAGGCAGGGGCCAGGAGCCAAGGACCTCTAGAATGATTCTCCCCTAAAGAATCCAGAAAGGGCATAGCCCTGATGGTGACTTGATTTTAGCCCAGTAAGACCCATTTTAGACTTTTGATCTTCAGAGCCATAAGAAAATAAATTTGTGGTGTTTTTAAGCTACTGAGTTTTTGTTCATTTATTAGAGCAACAGTAAGAAACACATTTAAATTACCTTTTGTTTGATTTTTTTGCGGGGTTTTTTTTTTGCTATAGATAGTTGCTATAGAATTGAATTGGACATCCTAGGAAAATAATTGAGAATTCATTGTCTTAAGAAAGTCCTTCATATCAGAATAATGAGAATCGTAGAGAAGTGAACTGTTCTATTTATGAAAAATGATGTATACAAATAAACACTGTGTGGGTTTTAAAAAGGTTCCTTTTGAAGGCTAATAAACTCTTAAAAGTGTCCTCTGATTATATGAGGCTTATATGATGCATTGAGGGCTGTGTGGGATAACCCTGTATTTTTTCTGGCACTATAAAGTCATTAATAAATTTAGCTTAAGAGTGCATAATCCAGCATCACTAGGATCTATGTTCCCAGTGAAGGTCAGGGCTATGAGAGCAGCTTGAGTTATTCGAATTAAAGGCCAGAATATAAGGCAATAGGATATACATTGATAATCCAATTTCTACTATCCATTCTAATAATGTGTTCACCAACCATTTATGGATAGGACATTATGTTAACTAATGCAGATATAATCTAATGGTGGAAGCTGAAAAAAGTATAACAGTAGTGCTAGATAAACTGTCAGGGAGGAGTGAGATTGGAAAATTTGTGATACCTGACAGTTTTCTAGAGCAACAACATTAAAAACAAATACACTTATGAAAGGTTGAATTCATTCAAGATCCCTAACTTGATATAAGTCAAAAAATTAAATTAGTCATAGTTTTTAAAAAAATGAATGAATGTTTCTTTTGATGAAAGTTTTTAAATATAGTGCCCCTTTGGATTTGATTTTTCTTTATCTTTTATAAGCTACTCACAAGGAACCAGAAAATAAATCTGACAGATACATTGATCTGTCTGTTGGGCGTATGATGTTCATCCAGGGAATATTGTTTTTACCAGCCAAGAAATTAAATCCTTAAAATTTCCTGTGATATAGAAAATATCTGGTTGAAATTAATAACACAATTAATAATACATATTATTCCCATAAAGTTTTATAATTTATTTATTTTCTGTCCAATGCCATCTGATTCATAAATTGAAATGATTTCTTAGTAATTCAAATCTGCTTTGTCAAAAACTTCTCTAAAGAACTGTTAAATAAAATTTTTGCACTGTTACATATTATTCTACATATCTTCTAGGTTTGACCTGCTTAAAAGTTTTTAAAATGTTTATAAGAACAGTATGTTTCACAGTTTATGGTATCTGATTAATCTGATTAAACCTTGGCAGCAAATTGAATTCAGCAAAAGTAACAGTAATAATCTCAGATCTTGATTTGAAATGCCTCCACCAAACATTTTAAAACAATTTTAAGTCCACTAATTTGAGTCATTATACTTGGCCCTAATAGTAGAAGGCTCTTAAAATGAAGCTGAGTAGAACTTGGCAGATATCAACACTAACTTTTTATGGTCACAATTCCTGTTCCTCATTAGGAAAATCATTATTTCCAAAATACAATTGCTTTGACCAGAAATGTTTTATTGTTCTCAAACACTTTTATTGAGAAATCAGCTTTATTTCTCATTTGAGTAAGCTTTCTCTGATAGAATTCTAATTTCTGAGTGTGAATAAAATTCCAGGGCACTCAAAGCAGCTGGAAGAGAGGAGTGAAGAGAAGTGACCGTCTTCTCTCTGTACATTCTATTACAAGGTTTTCTAATGAGTTTATAACTTTACAAAACTGCATGGGTGTAGCCCACATGTTAAAACAATGAACTATACATATATTTAATTAGTTTTGATAGTTCATGTTGAATTTGAAGAGAGTCTATTTTTATTTCTTTGCATTTCTTGAGGTTGGGGAAGAGAAGTTTGGGGCCTTGTGGAATAATGAAATCTAGAAAAAGTTACATGTGTTAAATTTATTGTTTAGCAGGATAAATTGACTGAAATCATCATAAAAGTAACCTGTGGGAGGAATAGATCCTCTTTAAAACTGAAGAGACTCTTAGAGAGGTTAAATAACTAATACAGGGTCTTTACCCAAGTAATAAATGAGCCAACCAGTGTCCAAGTTTCTTAACTTGAAGACTATTGCTCTTTAAACAACCTGTTCCACACATAACTATGGATAATCACAGCCTAATACTAAAAGATAGCACAAAATGCATGTTGCACATAGAATACAGAGCAAGCAAAGCATTTTTTTTCTACTCCTTTTTCCAAATCCACATGTAAAAAGTGTCTTATGGAATTTTATGATGGCTGCAATATAGCAGAGTTTGATTACTCAGATATCTAAACTATAGCAACTCAAAATTATGGAAAGCAAGGGGCATTTTACATTGATTTGACAAATTCTCATCTTCTCACTAATTGCATCATGCCCTGAAAAAAAATGCTACATATTGGTTTGTCATGTTTGGAGTCTATAGTTAAAAGAAGATAGAGCAATGGCTAAAGAAGATCTGTGGCAAATGCCAATACGTGTGTGTGTGATATAAATATCACATAATAGCTTTTTTCTAATCTCATTTTTTCATCTAAGTCTGCTCTGCCTAAGGAAAACAATTCAAAGATGCAAGCTATTTTTGCAGAAAACAAATATACACCTATCCAATAATACAGTCACTATGACTGCCTATTTCTTCTTAAATAGATTTTTTATTTTAACAAGTGTCTACTTCATCTTTACAAAATTTAATTTGAGTCAGTGAACTCTCATCTGGATGCTGTCTATATCTTTTCCAGTCCACCAAGAGTCGAGCCTGAGAGACAGGTGATTTTTACTTCCTTTAAAAGACTCTGCAGCTCTCTGTTACTTGTGATGCCTCCTCACCAGTGACATAAGGATGACAGCTGAGTCAGCTTCCAAAATTGGGCTCTTTTTCATTTACTCACGATAACTTCTTTATGAAAATGCTATGTTCTCATTCCTCAAAATCTCCATGCTCAAAGGTTATGGAATGATTTGTTTAGTTTAAATGTGGCTTCAAAAATAAAACCACAGCTGGATAAATAAGATATGAGTGCACACTTCAGAGTGAGTGTGTGTGTGTGTGTGTGTGTGTGTGTGTGTGTGTGTGTGTGTGTGGTGTGTTTTAGTGGAATTGAATAAGGCAAAGTACATTTTTATTTTTTAAGATTTTATTGGGGAATTGGGGGAGGGGAACAGACAAGCTGCTGTCCTTTTGTTCTTCAGTCTAGTTGTGGAGGACATTGCGTCACTGGCCCATGTTGGTATTAACATTGTGTTCTTCCCAGGTGAGGCAGTCGCTCTTCGACCATTGGGCGTCCACTCACGGTGGCCCACACCCACTGCTGGCCAGCCCCACTGCAGCCTACACTGTTGCCAGCAACTCACAGCAGCCCAGCTCCAGGTTGAGCTGTTGTTCACCATCTTAGCTGTAGAGGGAGAAGTGTCACTGGCCCTCATGTGGGATCCAAACCGGGGCCCTGCTGCTCAGAGCTGGCGTCCCAAGCCAACTCCTAACCAACACTGGCCCCAAAGTAAATATTTTAATATAAGGAAAAGTTTAGAAGAACAAGGAATTATCTGGGTGATTTGGAAAGATGTTATGCCATTGGAATTTATACCTTTATTAAATGTTAACTTTATAGAGTACTTACTAAGCTACTGCAAACAGTTAAAAGTAACTTGCTAAGTTCTACAGTGCCTTTTTTATTTTATGTTTTCATTTAAATTATTATTATTATTATTTTTTTGAGGGCAGTGTCACTGACCCACATATGTGGGACCCAAACCGGGGCCACTGGCTTCCTAAGCCAGCGCTTAACCACCATGCCACTTGGCCGGCTAAATTTTTTTAATTTAAAAATATTTAACATTTAATATTATTTTATATGAGTCAGGTGTATAGCATAATAGCTAGATATTTACATAATTTATGAAGTGATCTCCCTGACTAGTCTATTATCCTCCTGGTACCATACATAGTTATTACAATATTATTGACTATATTCTCTTTGGTGTACTTTACACCCTTGTGACTATTTTGTAACTACCAATTTGTACTTCTTAATGTCTTTACCTTTTTCCCCTTTCTCCCAACCTCCCTCCCATTCTGTCACCCAGACAAATCCCGTACCCACCTTACACTATAGTTATTACAATATTATTGACTATATTCCTTATGCTAAACCCTACATCTTTGTAACTACTTTGTAACAACAAATTTGTATTTCTTAATCCCTTTCCCTTTTCCACCCATCCCCAACACCGCTTCCATCTGGCAACCATCAGTTTGTTCTTTGTATCTATGAGTTTTGTTTCTATTTGTTTGTTTGCTTATTTTGTTTTTTTAGATTACACATATAAGTGAAATCATATGGTATTTGTCTTTTTTGGTATGACTTATTTCACTTAGCATAATATCTTGTAGGTCCATCCATGTTGTTGGAAATGGTAAGATTTCATTCTTTTCTATGGCAGAATAATATTCCATTATATACCCAGGGTTGCCAAAAAATTGTATACAAGTGGACACTTTGGTCAGTGTTGCACAAGCAGTAGTTCCCCATAATCAGAAGTGTCTGGACACTGATGGTAACCACTTTAAGCACCTCTTGTAATTGCAGAAGTCAAATGTGACTTGTATTCATCTTTTGTTATTGGTATATATTGAGTATTACAATTTTAATAGTTTTTTCCTTTCTTAAAATGTGTATGCATTTTTTGGCATCCTCTGTATATGTACAGCTTCTTTATCCAGTCCTCTGTTATGTGCACTTAGGTTGCTTCCATATCTTGGCTATTGTAAATAATATTGCAATGAACACAGGAGTGCATATATATTTTCAAATTAGTTTTTTCAATTTCTTTAGGTAAATACCCAGAAGTGGAATTGCTGGGTCATAAGGTAGTTTTAGTTTTTTTGAGGAATCCCCATACTGTTTTCCATAGTGGTCAACAGTGTACGAGAGTTCTCTTTTCTCCACATCCTTGCCAACACTTATTATTTGTTGATTTATTGATGATAGCCATTCTGACAGGAGTGAGGTGATATCTCATTGTGGTTTTAATTTACATTTCTTTGATGGTTAGTGACATTGATCATCTTTTCCTGTGTCTATTGGCCATCTGTATGTCCTCTTTAGAGAAATGTCTACTCAAGTCCTTTGCCCATGTGTTAATTGGATTGTTTGGGGTTTTTTTGGTGTTAAGGTGTATGAGTTCTTATAAATTTTGGATGTTAATCCCTAATTAGATATATCACTGGTGAATATCTTCTCCCAATTGGTAGGTTGTCTTTTCGTTTTGTTGATGGTTTTTGCTATTCAAAAAAAAATTTAATTCTCTTAAATTTCTCTTAAAATTAAACACCAAAGGGCAACATTTTTGTAGCCTTCATAAATTGAGACTACTCTTATTCTCATTCTCCATACACCTAACAGCCAGAAATTGTTTTTGCTCCCCATTACAGATTCCAGATTGCTAATTTATCTCCTCTTGGAAATCATACTCTTCCTTGGAAACACAAAGACTGCAAATAATAGCCATGCTCTTTGTGTATTGTTGACATCAACAGATCTCCTGGTCACTGTTGTTATTTATTTAAAGCTTCAGATCCTCACTCAAAATCTTCTTCAGCCAAGTGCTGTTGTTGTTTTCAGTGAGTTCTACATCCACCTTTAGGACCATCAACATTTTCTGTTCTCTGTTTCTTGGCATCCTTATCTCCATTGCATTTTTTCTTTCCTCCACTTCAGTTACCCCTTTCAGGGTCAAATCTGAGACCTTTTTCTATACAAGTCAGTGTGCCAACAAATCTTAATTCAAATATCTCACCCATGGACATCTGTCCTCTTCTAGTTCATTGCTCAGGTATCCTTATTCCTACAAGTTCACTTTCGTGGACACTCACCCTACCACAGCCTTTGCTGCTCCTCCACAGTCCATCAGTACTCTCCTGTCTTCAATTTCCACATTTTTAATTTCAGATGCCATGGTCCATTATCAGCAAATACTTTCCCTTGCAAATATACTGAGCTCCATTCCCCACATTAATAAGATAATTTGCGGGCCGTCCAAGTGGCGCATTGGTTAAGAGCTGGCTTGGGACGCCAGCGGCCACGGTTCGGATTCCACATATGAGAGCCAGTGACACTGCTCTCTACAGCTAACAACAGCTCCACCTGGAGCTGGGCTGTGCGAGCCTCGGTGACGGTGTAGGCTGTAGCGCCTGCTGCAGTGGGCTGCCATAGGCTACAATGACTGGCCGGCAGCCAGTGTGAGTGGCTGGCAGCTGGTGTGACCTGCCAATAGCTGCGGTGAGTGACCATCCAGAGGCCGGTGACCAATCTGCCTCATCTGGGAAGAGCGCAGTGACGATACCAACATGGGCCAGTGAAGCAACGTCCTCCGCAACTAGACTGAAGAACAAATGAAAATGACAGCAACTTGTCTGTTCCCCTTCCCTGGTTCCCCAATGTTGTTCCCCAACCCCAATTCCCCAATAAAATCTTTAAAAAATAAATAAGTAAATAAATAAATAAGATAATTTGTTTCTATTCCTCTATCCAAAGTTTAAATATTGATATGTCTTTGGATTCCATCCTAATCACTCTTCTCCTTTTACACACACTCTTTCTAAGCTCTAAACACCATTCCTATACCAAAGAACTAGTGCTTCCCAGTTTTACAGTCTACCTTAGACCTTTCCTCTTGGAGTACATGCCTCATTTGACAATAGCCCATGGATACTCCAGAGAAAACATGTCCTAGTAAATGACACTACCAACCATTCATATAAAAAAGCCAGAATCTTATGGGTTATTTTTGTGTCCTCCTATATTTTCACAATATCCAATCCAATATTCATTTAAAACATATTAGTTCCAAGCATGTCTAGAATTTTTCCACTTATGTTTATTTTTAATGTCTAACCAGATCCAGATCTTTTGTTACCTACTCTATTATCCTAACCTCATCACTAGTCTATTTAATTTCATTTTTAACTTCCTGTATTCTATTAGCTACATAGAAGCCAAGGTGATCTCTTAAAATGTCTATCAGCTTATACCTCTCCCTACTTTTCCAGTTTACTTGGACTAAAGCCCTCTTTCTTTGCCATTACCAATAAAGCCCTGCATAGTTTCACATCTTGTCTTTCAGTCACATCTTGTAGGTGTTTTCCCTGCCTCACTCAATTCAGATTCATAGTTTTCAATTCCTTCTATGGGTCGAGATTGTCCTCATATCAGGGCCCTTGAAAATTCTGGTTTCTCTTCCTAAAAGACATTTCCCCCACTTTAATGTAATGCTAGCTCTTATTATTTTCCATTCTAGGTTTAAATATTATCACATGAAGGAATGGTTAAAGTCAACTCTAATGTTCCCTTTAAAACCCTTGTTATGTATTCAGTTTCTTGTTTGATTTTGCATGTGAACATATTTTGTAATGAATTCTTCTCTTTGTTTAACTGGGTTTCTGCATCTGACTTCCTTTCCAGAATTTAAGCCCTAAGAGGGACCCTGAATTTCTTGTTCACCACTGTAGCTTGGTAATTAGTGTAATATCTAACACATATTTGTTGAGCAAAATAATACAGTTTAAGATCACTAGATTCAGTGGAGTCCACAATCTATTCACTTTGTGTAGTTTCCAAGGCTCAAAAGGTTCCTTGCCCTACCTTAACAAAAGAGGAATGGATCAGGGAATCTGGTCTGGGAATGGCTCATGTTTAAGTCCACTTGAGAGGATATTGGGATACACAGGAATGGTTGTATGCTAGTTTAGTAATTCCACAGTGTTTAGGAGGATAAATCGCTCTTCCTCTCTGGGGAGATGTTAGGATCTTATGGCTCTCCTGTGCTCTCAAACAACAGGGTGATTACTGCTAAGCTTTTTGTTTTAGGTTTCTTAGTCATATTCATTTGAAATTATGTATAGATGACTAGTGATTATTTTATGTTGTATTTCACCAAAGAGTCAGTCTGAATATAGAACTTTCTTTCATCAAGATGAGAAAGAATATAGATTCCTATGAAATCTATTTATTATATTTTTATAGTAAGTACCATGGTATAAGCCAGTTATTCCTAATTTTATGATAAAGAAAAAAAATAACCACTTGGAGGCCTTATTAAAATGCATATTCCAAGGCCACATCCCCAGAGGTTCTGATTTAGCATGTCCTCGGTGATATATATAACTGTACGTTTTACTGGGCATCCTGATTTATTCTGAAGCAAAACATTTACCGACCACACATTAGGACAGTGTACATGTTATGTTACATTTTTAGATGTGTAGTTTTTTGCAGTACCAATTGGCAAGTGATTTATCAGTTTCCCCTGAACTAGTGACATAGAATTTTAATACTTTGTAGCTTATAACAACTTTTTTTTTTCATTTGTCACAGAGGTAGGAAGTGAACTTTAAAGAGATTAATTAATCTGTCAAAGATAATAAATGGGGTCAACACCCAAGTGTCCTATCAATGGCTGTGCTCTTTATTCTAAAGCATGGTGTGTGGATTGTCTTGAGACCCCAGTCCTCAGGGATGGTTTCTGGTGCCCACTCCTGGGAGCCACTGAAGAGTTGTCCTCTTCCTGCCTTGTCTCCAGAGCCCAAGGACAAGCCTGGTCTGGGCAGGCACAGCTCGCTCAGAGCAGACAGCTGCAGACCCAGCCTGGGCTGAGGAGTGTGCGGCCTCAGCCCCTCAGCCTGTGTGTTTGGGGAGCCCCCTGCCAGCCCCGAAATTTCGACAGTGTCTTCAGATGCCTGTCCCTCTTTCTCACTGGCTGGGTGACTTTTATTTCTTTGGCATATGCTGGTTTCAGAAAATAGGGAAGTAGCCAGGGAGCTGTGCATTAGGAGTAGAATTGGAGCAATGCTGCAGCAATCCCGAAAAATGGGAAGAGGGCCCTTGAGGCCCAGAGGATGCGAGTCTTTGGGGCGGGAAGAGGGAAGTACGCTCTGCTCTGTCTACAACTGTTTCTCACCCAAATATGGCTGTTTTGTACATTCAGCAATTACTGTTTTTTAAAGATGGTACTGTTAAAGTTAGTCTCTGTTCTGCCCGCCCTCCGGTCATTTCCTTCCTGATAAGTTCACGTGTAATGACTGGAAATTCTGTATGGGAGAAACATTAAAATACTGCTGGGAAAGGGTGAAAGTAGTCAAGTTCATTTTACTTGAGAAGAATCCTTTTGTAACAGTATTTATTAATGTGACTCCACCAGCAGGCTGTGATTCTATTTTAGGCCAGACAGCTCAGAACAGGGGCCTTGAGCTAAGCTGCACTCAGCCTTGGTCACATCTGGTAGCAGCTGGCGCTGCAGAGTATCAATCTCTTTTATGGCAACATAGTGTAGTGGTAGGTTTGATATACATGACAAAACAGTATTAAAACTCAGTATTTTCTACATTTAAAATATTTTTGCTTTCACGTGAGGAAGGTAAGGATGGGCAAGGAGGTGATAAAACTAGCTATTGCTATGACATAAAAAACAAAGTTGGGGTAATATTTCTATAAAAAGATAAGCCTCTAGAAATGCTTAACAGGAATGGTGGTGTTAAAATAAGACAATGATATTACGGAGGAAATGAAAGGATGCATCAGGAATAAAGTGATAATACATAGAAGTATTTTATTTTTATGAATTTTATGCCAGTTGTTTACATGTACTATGTATTTTAAATAAAAAAGATCATGAAAAAATTTAAAAAAAAAAAAAAAATAAAGCATGGTGGCCTGAGGTAATGTTTTTTTTTTTTTGAGGACTGTGTCACTGGCCCTCATATGCAGGACCTGAACCAGGGCCGCCAGCTTCCCAAGCCAGTGCTTAACCACTGTGCCACTCAGCCGGCCCAGTGAGGTAATGTTTTTAACCTCTGAGTTTTACCCTGTTAAAAAATAAATAAAATAAATAAATATAAATGTATTCATGCAATGATTGTTGGAAAAGTCTTGATGCATTTTTGCAACAAAAAACATAGGAAAAATACGTCATGACTTTTCTGACAACCCAGTATATATATATGTTTTATACCTGTTGTAATATTAACTTAGATATTACAGACTTTGACATCACTGTTGTATGCCAGGTATAGTTTGGACTGAGATAGTTCCTACCTATGAGAATTTACTAATGTGAAAAAGACCCCTTTTAAAAATCATACTATGGCACCTAGTCCAAGGACAATGTTAAAATGAGGCTCCAATATATATCTTAATCTAAGTTATTACTGAATATAAGTCATGTGATGGCTTCTAATGAAAATTTCCCATTGAAAAAAATCAATGTTAATAACTGGAACTTGAGAGCTATAATGGGCCCTGCTATGTTTTCTGGCTTAGATTGTGTTCCTATAATATGCTGAGAACAGGAATTGATGCCCTGTGAGCTATGGTCACTTCCTGATCCCATTTGATTCTTTGGTCTTTAGTTTTAAAAGGGTGATCAGAGAGGTTGCTTTGTAATGGAGAAGTTGAGCAAAAGAAGTATCAACCAGGAGACTCCTTGGCACAGCCCAACTCTCACTGGAGAAGCACTTCAATAAAGAAACCCATTGTCAAAAGAAGCACTTGAAAGTAAACTTTGTTTAAAGGGAAGAAAATACTTTCCTTTAAAGGAACTGCTTTAAAAACTTACACTACAAGCTGACTAGAGCCACTCTCTATAGATCACAATGGAATAGCATGTCTAACGGCATTACTTATCTGGACACAGAAATAGAATTTGTTTAACAACCAATTTTATAAATACATACAACCTAGACTGGTTGCTTGGGTCTGGTGGCTGGAGAGGAAGAAAATATCTAGAAGATAACACATGAGAATTGGAACTATTGGGAGAGAACAAAATATTTTTTAGAAGCTGGTTGCAGATATAACCCAGAGAGGGTCTGTAGCACAAGTGGCTCTGACCCCTGGAAGATTTCACTTCCATTGAAGGCAGGTGTTCTGCAGTCAGGACTGTTAATTCAGGGCTGTTCTTCTTAGTTGGCCCATCTAGATGTGACGCATCCCTGAGATGGATGGTGTCACGGGGGCTCCATCTGATAGAGCAACGTCTTAGAGATAGACCGAGAAGCTGTATTACTCTGTGGCACCATCTCATAGTGCTGTTTGCTCCAATATTCTTGCATTACTAAACTAATGTTGCTATTATGTATGATAAGATATAATACAGTATACATTGTTGAGGTCTGTTTCTTTTCTTTGGTGACTTTCAAATTAAAAGACAAGATGACACTATTGAGTCAAGGTGTGTTGATATAGTCATTACCAATCTGAAGTTCTAAGTTCTACATTGCTCACTGAATATCAAGTCTATTTTATGGGCAGAAAAGAGCAATGGGTTCAACTATCCTTGTGTTAGGACTTATCCCAGCTTTTATAGTGTAACAAGTACATGTTGAAGTACATAAAATAGATATGTCTTATTTACTTTTTATGCTCATATGCGTGAAAAGATTATTCCAAAAAAAAAAAGATTTAGAAGTCCATGGCATGTCTTTATGATAAATGTAACTGCTTTACAGTTATTTTGGTTTTCTTTATAAAAATTTTTAATGGATTGATTTTACCTTATGGGAGTAGAGTTGTAATTAATATAAAAGTTTCATAAACAGTCATCATTTTCATATTTACAGAAACAACATATAGATAATCCATCATAAAAACTTGACATTTATGAAATATTAGCTTTATATAAATATTAAGTCAGAGAGGAAGGTTATATTTTCTTTTGATTACAAAAGTTTGAAAGCCATCTCTTCTTTAAATATTTTGTAAAATGTATAGTGGATAAAACATGTTTTATACTTTCCTGAAGAGTATTTTAAGATTTTTCAAATACTGCCTCAATTCTGCATAGAATAGCCATATAAATAAGTAAGTATGTAAATAAATAAATAAGTAAATGGCATGTAAAATTAGTATTTGGTTAAGAAGCATTAAGGAAATAGTAAATAAAAAATTCTCCAATGTAATCCACTGAAGGGTGATTAAGACATGAATTTTGACATTGTTGATATCAGATCAAAATGATTACAAAGTGATTAGAAGGGGGCAGAGTTCTATCAATTGGTTAAGAAAGTATGTACACACACACACACACACACACACACACACACACACACGCATGCATATGGATGCCACTAGGGCGGGTCTTTGGTAAAAACTTTCTACCCTGTTCCCTGACCCTGAAATAGTCATCACCATTGTGCTTTTGTAATGTCACTCATCTTATTCTTCAGTGTAAAATTGTTAGTAATGCTAATGTGTATTGGGGAGGGGTTGAAATTTGCCCTGGACACCACAAGTCACTCCAGAAAGGGTTGATGCTTTTAGGGATTAATTGTAATAGTTCAATTGTCATGTTTTAATGATTTTCATTTTGATTTTTATTTGGGATAAATACACAAGGTTCTATTATATGTGCAAGCTATGTCTTTTCCCTTTTCTCAGCATCTTTTTTGGAATGATTACTGGACTGTAGTTGGAAGGTTTAGGACTAATTCCTGCTTAGTGATTACTTGTTCAGAGCATAGTGTCTGAAGTCATCTTGTTTTAGCTCAAGTTACAACAATGGTACCTACTAATCACATAGTTTGAGAATTGTGTGGATTTTATGTAAGCCTCTGTTTTCTCAGCTGTGAAATGGTGATTTTGAAAGTGCTTAGTTTATGGAATTTCTGTGAGAACTAAATAAGACAAGGAATGGAAGGCATTTAGCCTAGTAAAATGACCTGGAATATAATAATTCTCAAGAAATATTTATTAGTGCTGAAACTATCATCATCATCATTTTGTTTTTACACAAGAGTTTGAAAATGTCATTGCAACCTTCTTGTTCTTTTAAAATTTAAATGTGCTCATTTAAAATGTGGAAGATGGGCTAGTCAAGTGGCATGGTGGTTAAGAGCTGGCTTAAGACACCAGTGGCCCTGGTTTGGATCCCACATATGAGGGCCAGTGACACTGCCCTCTAAAAAAAAATAAAATATGGAAGGTGTTTGACTTTTTCTGTCTAATTTATTTCTCTTAGCATGATAATCTCAAGATCTATCCATGTTGTCACAAATAACAGCATTTCATATTTTCTTATGGCTGGGTAGTAGTCCATTGTATATGTGTACCACATCTTTCTTACGGTTTCACTGATATGTGGGATATAAAGCTGAAAGCAACAAATGAACAAGGCTAAACAAACAAAACTCATAGACACAGACAATAGTTTAGCACTTACCAGAGAGGAAGGGGAAAGGAAGAGTGATAGAAGAGGGTAAAGGGGGTCAAATATATGGTGATGGAAGGAGAACTGACTCTGGATGAACACACAGTGCAATGTATAGATAATGTATTATAGAACTGTGCACTTGAAACCTACCTAATGTTTTAAAGATTTTTATTAGAATATAGCTAACATACAATATTATTTTAGTTTCAGGTGTACATCACAGCTGTTCAACAGTACCTACCTGGCACTATCCATGGCTATTACATATTATTGATTATATTCTCTATGCTAAAGAAGTGACCACCATGATAAGTCCAGCAGCCATCTGACACTATACCATGCTACACAATATTATTGACTGTATTTCCTATTCTGTATATTACAAGTCCAAGACTTATTTGTTTTATACCTGGAACTTTGAACTACTTATCTTCCTTTTCCTTCCCCCCTTTTGAATTTTTCAATTACAGTTGACATTAAATATTATTTTATATTAGTAAAATATAAATGGTTAGATATTTATATAATTTATGAAGTGATCCCCCTGACTAGTACCCACCTGGCACTATACTTAGTTATTACCGTATTATTGATTATATCCCCTATGTTTTATTTTACTTCCCCATGACTATTTTATGACAACGCATTTGTATTCTTAATCATTTCACCTTTTTCCATTTTCATGAAATATCTTTTTCCATCCCTTTACTTTTGGTCTGTGTGTGTCTTTTGATCTGAAGTGAGTCCCTTGTAAGTAGCATATGTAAGGGTCTTGTTTTCTTATCCATTCAGCCCCCCTACCTTTTGATTAGAGCATTTAATCCATTTACATTGAAAGTAATTGATAGGTATGTAGCTATTGTCATTTTATTATTAATATATCAGATTTTTTTTTTTTTTTTATCTTAAAGAAGTACCTCTAAGATTCCTTGTAATACTTGTTTGGTGGTGATGAACTCCTTCAGCTTTTTCTTGTCTGGAAAGCTATGTCTCCTCCGATTCTAAATGATAGCTTTGCTAGGTAGAGTAATCTTGGCTGTAGGTCCTTGTTTTTCATTGAATATTTCCTACCAGTCCCTCTGGCCTGCAAAGTTTCTGTTGAGAAATCAACTGACAGTCTTATGGGAGCTCCTGTGTAGGGAAATAACTGCTTTATTTCTTGCTGCTATTAAGATTCTTCCTTTGTCTTTAACATTTGGCATTTTAATTATGATGTATCTTGATGTTGGCCTCTTTGGGTTCATCTTGTTTGGAACTCTCTGAACTTCCTGGGCTTGAATATCTGTTTCCTTCGCCAGCTTAGAAAAGCTTTCTGTCATTATTTCTTCAAATAAGTTTTCAATCCCTTGCTCTCACTGTTCTCCTTCTGGTACCTCTATGATGTGAATGCTGGTATGCTTGATGTTGTTCCAGAGGACCCTTAAATTATCCTCTTATTTATTTATTTATTTATTTATTTATTTATTTATTTATTTATTTATTTATTTATTTTGCTGTTCTGATTGGGTGTTTTCTGCTAACTTATCTTCTAAATTGCTAATTCAGTTCTTCGCTTCATCTAATCTACTGTTAATTTCTTGTAATATATTCTCCATTTCCATTACTGTATTTTTTATTTATGATTTCTGGCTAGTTCTTTTTTATGTTTTCTATTACCAGTTTTATGTTTCCTGTCTCTTTGTTGGAGTCCTCCCTGAGATTACTGAGCATCATTATAACCAGTGTTTGGAGCTCTGTGTCTGATAGATTGTTTGTCTCCATTTTGTTTAATTTTTTTTTTCTGGAGCTTTACTCTGTTCTTTTATTTGAGATATGTCTCCCCATTTTGGCTCCCTCCCTGTGTTTGTTTCTATGTATTAGGTAGGGCTGTTATGTCTTCCAGTTTTAGTAGAGTGGCCTTATGTAGTAGGTGTGCTGTGGGGCTCAGTGGTGCAGTCTTCCCGGTCGCCTAAATCACAAAATTCAGGTGTGTTCTTTGTGTGGTCTATGTGTGCCTTCCTCTTGTAGTTGAGACTTGGTTGCTGTTTGCACATCAGTGGGAGGGGTTGACTGCTTGGGCTGATTTGTTGTGAGGACTGGCCATGACTACAGTAGAGGAGTTGTGTTGCAGGGGCTGACCCTACAAGGCAGGCTCCGCCTTAGCAGGACTATGGTACCTGCCAAACTGCCCTTTGCTCGTTATCCAGAGAGGCAATTGGGTGATGTTCCAGCACATTTGGAAGCTGGCAGCTGTGTGAACAAGCCTCAGGGTCATTCAGGAGGCTACCCACTGCAGGTCAAGGTCAGCTGCAGCCTATGCCCTACCTGGGGCAACCTGGAAGGAGCTACAAAGCAATCCACAGATAGCCTCCACCTGTGCCTTGCTTGGAAGTGCCTGTAGAGGCGAAGCCGTGAGCTAAGGCTGGTGGACACTAGTGCTGGGCTTAAGGCTGCTCATCCAGAGGTATGGGACATGCTCAAGCCAGGTGCTGCTTGTCTGGTTTCCAGTAACCTTTGAGAGACCCTAGAAAAGTCTGCAGCATAAGCCAAGGCAGACGATTTGTAAGAAAAAGCTCCTGGAAGTGGCTTGGGTGTCCCTGAAAGTTGGGTAGGGTGTGGTCTCAGAATCACCAGGGCATGGCTAATGAACAGCATTAGCCAGCTTGATGGAGACTCAGATATGGCAGCCACCTGAGTCTGCAAGAGTGAAAGGGGAAGGGCACAACAAAGAATCAATGGCTTCTGTTGGCTTCTCAGGCCAGGAGAAAACTGCCCCTCCAGCTCCTGTCCTGAGGCCAGATGACTCAGTTCCCTCGATATGTCCCCGTTGCCTCTCCAGCTGCTACCCCAGAGCTGGAGCTCAGAGCCAGTGACTCCTTCAGTAAGTCTGGTGTGGTCCCTTTAAGAGGAGCCCCTGGGACTCCAGCCTTCCTTTGTCTCACTCAGCCACAATCTCTGCTGGTTTTCACAACCAGAAGTTATGGCAATGTCTCTCCCTGGCACTGGGACCATGGGCTGGGGAGGGGCTGGAGCCTCTTGCTCCTCCCATGGTACCTCTACAGCCAAGATATCCCTCCTGACATTTAATGATCACACGCAGGTGTGGGACCAGCCCGTTCTGTGTCTCCACCCCTCCTACCAGTCTTGAGGTGGCTTCTTCTGCATATCTGTGGCTATAGGGCTTCAGTTCAGCTGGACTTCTGATTCTCAGTGATGCTTGTTTTGTAGTTTAGTTGTAATTTTGATGTGATCCAGAGAGAAGGTAAGTGCAGCATTTACCTACTCTGCCATCTTGACCAGAACCAAAACCTGTATAATTTTACTAACCAATGTCACCCTGATAAATTTAATAAAAATAGATAAATAAAAGGAAGAGGGTGAATTAGATGGTCCTTAAATTTCTTTTAACCTTGGATATTATGAGTCTGAAATGACATAATACAAAGTGAGTAATTAAGTCCTCTTTCTTAATGTAGGAGAAAGAGGGGGAAGGGGAAGTTCTGGGTGTCTAGATTCCCTTCCAAGTTTACTAGAATTGTGATTTTATAGCATTTTGAAACAGGTTTTTTTCTAGAAATCATTAAATTTACTTAGCTCCATAATTTGTCAACTGTGGAGAAGTTGGGATTTGGGTTATTCTGATTGAAGATCCCTGTTGATAACTGTAAATTGTAGTCTTGCAATTTCCTAGTTTAGGCCAAGTGTTTATCATTCCTATGCATTATTATGTTGTATTACATATAAAATGTACAGTTTTAACTCTGTTACATGTTTACATGTACAACACAGTGCAATAGTTATACTTTTTACCCCTCAAAGTGACAACCCCCCTCCCCCCAGTTTGCCACCCCACTTCCCCCATATCATACATATCTATTACAATTCCTTTGACTACCTTCCACAGTATACTCCACATCCCATGACTATCTATATATTCAATTACAGTTGCCAAGCCAACTCTTAATGAACACGCCACCCGGCCAGCCCTCAACTTTTTACTTTTAACATGTAAACATATGGTACATGTGGCTTATGTTTATTCATCTTAAATACAGTATATCATTCAACTGTATGAATAGATAACATTGCTTTAGTGGACATTTATACATTTTAATTTTTTGTTATTAAAAACTGTTAAAATGAACTTCCAAGTACACTTTATCATATGTGAGATATCATATTTTATCTTACATATATGAGAGTTCCTATGGTTTATATACATATACCTGGGATTAGACTTGCAAATGTTTTGCTCTTAATTTTATTGTTGTGTACATGATGAATCACTTTATGCAGTTATATTTACTGATATAACTAAAGTCCAATTTAGCTCAAAGCAAGAGACTATTTTATGACTTATGTTATTTTTATATATGTGCATAGAGATGACATGGTGTTTTGAATGCATCAATTTACCTAAATAACAACTTATAAATATTGTCCATGCAGATTTTTTGCTTGACTGATCTTCAACAGCTATTTTAGCAGTATTTTAAAAACATTTGTATGTTTAATGGCTTATTTTGCAAATTGATACTGAAAAATAATATCATTCAGATGAGTGTTTAGAATACGAGGTTAGAGGTGAATGAGATTTAATTATTAGTCATCGTTATTAGAATCCCAAAGAGAGGCATGATTTTCAATGGAATCTTCTTGCAATCAGGATAATTTGTAAATGTCTAATGTATATTAGAGATGGGATTTGAGAGGTAATACATTTCAGATTGTAATTTCTTGTACTTTCCATGCAGAGTTTAAAATGCAATGGCCAGAAGACAAGGAAGTGTCACTAGAAGCATGTGGACATGGACTCCTGGACGACTGCTAATAGTGACTGTGATCCTTTGTAGTCAACAGGGGAATGGACAAGGTCAAGGTAGGAGTGAGCATGCTTTAGTATTCTGAAAGCCTGATGTGAGTTTTGCTTTATTTTGAAATTATTTGGACCTTTGGTATGATGTTTTAAGTGATTTGTTGTAATCTTTCAAGGTTTTTCTAATAGTGTACTACAGTGCTTTTGAATCAGTTAAATGGAGCTAGAATTATGTGAGTTGATGTATCAGATTTGACGCCACCACTTCTAAACGGGCTTTACTCTGTTGTAGCAAATATATATAGGGGTGTGTGTGTGTGTGTGTGTGTGTGTGTGTGTGTGTGTGTGTGTATACCTTATTAAAGAACAAGAACTTATTGATTAAAGGTTTTATATTTTTGAAGAGAAGCTTTGTGTTGTCCGTATTCTTTTACTTTGGTGACTTGTGTTTTACATTTTTTAATTTTGAGAACTTATTCTTTAAAGGGTGCACTGTTCTTCAGAAATTAACTGAAAAGTTTGCCGTTGTTCGTTGCTCTGCCACGCCTATTTGGAGGAAATGAATGATGGAGCGGAGCTGCAGGTTGTAGTGTGGTGTCGTGAAGTGTTCTCTGCAGAGGAGAGAGAACCACAGCTGTTGTAATAATGGTTTTCAATATACTGATTTGATCAATAGCTGTCTTGAGTGGTTTGTGCCATAGTGTCTAGGAAATGTGTTTTGTGATAAGTACTGAATTGTTTTGAAGGTGTGTAATCTGCTCACATGCAAATTGCAATTTAATGTTTTATATGATAAATGGAAGACATGACCCTCATGATTTTTTTTCCCCCCTTGGAGGAGAAAACATTGTTTCTTCATTTGTCAAAACTTGAAATAAAATCTGCGAGCAGGAAAGATATAGGGACAGGTAAATGGCTCTAGATAAAATTGAAAGTATATAGCAGTGTTATACGATCGTGATAGAACTGAGCTTTTACTAGTCCTTTGGTTTCCAAAATAGCGAGTAAATGTTGTGTATATTCAAGTAATTTCATTAACCCACTTGAAAAGATTGTTCAAAAAGAACATTATTTGCTTACCATATGAAATTTTGTTCAATGAATTTCTAAAATGATATACAAAGATTTTTTCAGAAGTGAAGGTGCATGTGTATCTTTGTGTGTGAATAGGTAAACATACATAATCAATTTAATAATGCATTAGGCTTTGACTTTTAAAGCTTTTCTTTCATGCCATTAAGAACTTATATTAACATCTAGTTGAATTCTCATTGTGCTTTTCTTTTTTGATAAAAACAACCTAAGAAAATCACATTTAATACATGTATTTTTTTCACCAAAGATCTAAAATAAGATTCTGTAGGCAGCAGCTACACCACATTTCCGTTGGCTAAGAGAGTTGTTTATTTCTCTGGCATGTGTCTGATCACTAACATACAGCAGGACAACTGTTTCTCTGCAACAGTGATCCAACCAGTATGTTGAGTATTACACTAGATTGTCCAGGCTCTTTCTGTGGCCATGATTTCCAGGGACCGTGGTTTGTTCTTAGTGGGTAATAGCTTATTGAATACTTAAAATATTTGAAGAAAAGTAAATACCATATCTCTTATTTGACCAAACCCTTTATTCTTTCTTCAATATTGATTGCTTTGATATTCTTTCCTTGAGAATGACCACCACTAGTAAAATCATGCCCTGAAATCAGTTCCAAGTTTGGCTGTAGTGTAACTTCATTCCAAGTTTGGCTGTAGTGTAACTTCAAATGATAAATGCAAGTTAAGTAATTTAGTTTCTTTTTAAAAGAATAAATTAAAGTAGAAATGATTTAAAGGACAAAACAATTTAATAGAAAAAATAATGGACCGCTTTAATATTATGGCTAAGAGAATTTTGCTTCTCTTAGGATAGCTAGATTGAATGAGGTGGATTTTTGGGGCATGCTAAGCAAATATTATAATTTCAAATACAATGTAAGCTGCTCATTATCATTTAGATCCATAAGGTTCATTAAATATTAATTTTATTTTTCCATTTTTGGACATGCAATTAAGCAGAATTTGAAAATAAATATTTTTAAATGAAAACTTTATATTTTAAGTAAAAGCCTCATAGTGCTTTACTGTTGGTAATAAAATAATTCATTACAAATATGTAAAGTTTCTCCATACTAAGTTTACAACTTGGCCTTAAACTTTGATTATTGGGACATCCAACATGCAGAGTTGTGATTAAAAATCAATAAATTATGTTTCTTGTAGGAAATGTGCATGTAAAAAATAATAAACTTATTTTTATATAAATGTAAATTTATTAGGGCTGACAACAAAGCCAAATTGTATTTTCTATTCAAGCTCTCCTTATTTTTCAGTAGATTATATTCTGATTATTTGTAAGTCATTGGAAAATCTGGATGTTTTTCCCCCCCTCAAAAAAAACATGTTAGAAATGGTAATTAAGCTGTGAGGCTAGAATTCAAAAATCCACTTATTCCAGAATGTACATGAAGAGTCATACTCAGTATTAATTCACTGTGTATAACCACCACTTATAAAAAAGCCAGTTATAGAATATTCCATTTTTATTTGGGGAATATGCAATTGGTACCTCTTTTTACTTAAATTGCACTGCATCACCCAATATCTAAGTGGCATTCATTCACAACATTTAGAAAGTACTCTTACCAGGCAATGCAATAAAGTATTTTTACCCATTTATTTTATTTAATGTGTTCTTTTTTTTATTCTTCACATGTCAGAGCCCATTTATTTCATGGTTTGGAAATGGGGAGAATATTCCCCCTTAAACTGTAAGTCAGCAGGTGTTTCTTTATAGTTAACTGTAGCAAAATTCATGCAAAAATAATAATTAACAATGATTTACTTTACTTACTAACACCAGGAAAAACTTTCAATACTGCATTTCATTAAAGTTTCTGTACTAAAATGTAGAAAAACTGAACTACACAAGTATAGAAAGTTAAAAATTCCTTAATTTTTTATTTCTGGTACCTTTACCACAATTTACAGGGAACTATACCTGACGTAACAAAAAAACAAAGACAAAGCTACCACAGACAAAAGACCTCAGGGATGTACATCTGACACTACTTTGCGTTAGTCAACAGATGCACTTTTTGCAAACTGTGGCAATGACTGTCTGAACAAGAAGGGTTTCCTGTTTAGGCTGCAGTAACTTTCCTGACCTTGGATATTGTTCCTTCTGTGGCCAATTTTTACAGTTCCTCTAATGCATTTGGGACGAGTGTCTCAAAGTACCCGGCAGCTTTCCTGACAACCTGCTCTCTCCTGCTAAGAACTGTAGCCCTTTGCTGCTGAGTTTTTAGAACCTTCTGCTACCATATCCACTCTTCCACTATCAGATCCGTAACCACCACCATGGGGGACTGTCCCCCCCCTTTCATGGGTTTAATTTTCATGGGTTTAGTTTTTTAAGTTAGTCTAATTTTAGAAGACTTTCCTACCCTCTACAGATTAAATTTACATATAAAAAATCTTTTAAGCACCCTTCCAAGTGACTTTAATATTTTTTGTTGAGCTTTAACGTTCTGGTTTTACATATTTAGAAACTGTGTGGGCACTTGGTTTAGAATTAAAATTTCATTTGGAGATTTTTGTTGTGTTTGGGATTTGTTATGGAATTTGACTTGAAGAATAGGTAAGTTTACTGGACATTATCTTCTGTGTGATATGGTAGCGTCCTCTCTCCCCCTAGCCACATATATGGAGAGAAAAATGAAGTTGAATTTGCAATAAAGCGACCATAAAATAGCTAAGGATATATGAAGAGGAATAGAAGTAATATAAACAGGGAAAAGAGGGAGAAGTGATAGAAGCAGGTGTGAGAAATACTTAAGCTAGGATAGTCTACATTTGCTTGTAATAAAATGTAATGTAAATTCTTAAAAATTAATCTGTATATGAAGTTTTTAGTAGGAACTTTTCCCACCATAAAAAAAAAAAGAAATAAAGTGAAAAGAGGCTGAGGAAGCTGGCCCTTCTCCAAGAAATGCTTTACTCCACCTTATTTTTATCTCACGGTAGGAAGTGTCAATATTGTGCTTTAACAGCAACTCAAGTTCTTTGTGCACAGACTAAAGGGCAAAAAAAGAGCGTAGACATTGCAGGCAAGAGATTCAAAATCACCTTGAGTGAGTGACTGGGTATCTCAGTCTTTGGCAGAAATTGCTGCTCATTCTTAATTCTTTTTCTTTCTTTCTACCTCTGCAACCTGTAGTGTCATACCTCCTTCAGCATAAATACATACTTGGGAATCTCTTCTCTGTCACTTATTAGGTTTCCTTGAAAATGCTCATGAATTACACATGAAATTCAAAGTTGTCAATTTAGATTCCAAGAGACTTAAAAAAAAAAAAATCTGGCCTCTTTCCATGATAAAGGCTGTACACAGTGTTCCCAAGCTAGGTCTTGTCTCTAAGGACATGTGCTTCATCCATCAGCAACTTTGCTTCCCTGAATCATCATATATCTTGTCTAAAGGCTTCTTTTCAAAAGTAAAAAAGCACTGAGATTTATTTATGGTTATGTCACGGAAAGAATTGTTCATCAACTATATCTTTATCAAAGCATCCACTGGGGGTTTATAGTTAATTATGTGTGATATAATAATTGAGATCCATTGTATCATTCTTTTTTTTTTCTTATGATACTTTTTAAACTTATTTTTCTTGAAGTAACTTCTGATGTTCACTTGTGAAATCTCCATTTCTCTCTTTTGTCCATCTGGCTAACTTCCTTTGGTCCCTTAACTCAGATATTACTTACTGTGTCTCTGCCCAGATTCTATTGTATATTATTGTTTTGATATTGTATCTTGTAGTTTACAAAGCTCCCTATACACAACCCTATCTATATTTCTGAACATGCACTATGACTGTTCATTTGTGTCTCTTCCTAATTTATGTATAAGCTCCTTGATGGCCCAGACTGTGTATTTATCTACTTATAAATGTTTATAAAGTATTTACCTTGGGCCAGGAAGTATTGTGGACAGTAGTGATTGAGCAGGTAAGAAAATTGATGCAAAGACATGTGATTATGGAACTTGCATCCTAACGTGGGGAGACAGATGACAGACAAGGGACATACATATATAAAGCGTGGCAAGTTAAATGGTGGAAGATAATACTGTGATGAGGATAACAGAATTCTGAGAGGGTAATTTTTTTAATTGCATAGTCTGGAAAGACCTCACAGAGAAGATGGCAATTGAGAGTCCAAAGTGCTGAGGCCCTGAACCACGCAGAGATTTGGGGGAAGAGCGTTACTGTAAGGGTACAAGGATTTAAATCATGAGCAGGGTTGCACCTGGTGTTTGTAAGCACAGCAAAGAAACTACTGTGGCTGGAGCAAAGCACATGTGATGGGGATTACTTGAAGATCCATGAGGTAATAAAGCAGGGGGAAGGGATGGAGATTATGCAGTTTACTGGCCATTGTAATAACTTTGGCTTTCATTTAGAGTGAAGTGGGAAGCTATTGGAGGATATGGAGATTTCTTTTTGGTAATTCATTTTGAGTTTTCAGATTATACAATGATCACTACTTAGGACTCAATAATTTTGCTTTATTACTCTTCCAGTCAACTACAAACTAGTGTATTCAAGTATTGTTAAATTCTAATTTAAACTGATTAAGCTTTTATCTCTTTTTCTTTCCCATTACTGAATATCTCTTTTTAAATTAATTTGAAAGCTTTCTAAAACAGTGAGCCAATGAAAATTTAGCATAATATATAACTCTTCCTTCATCAAATTTAGGTACTTAATTGATGATGTTAATTAGAAAGGTCATTTATTCTGATGGAAGATGTTGATAAAACTTCATTTGAGTTACTATCATATCAATCAATACCATATTAAGTTGTGTTTCTGGAAGCCAAACGTAGACAGTAGGAATGAATTCATAGTTCTTAGTAGATCTCTTTTATCTCCATGATCAAGGATGTTTGAAAGTGGGAAATCTTATTGGCTTCAAAATCTGAGAACCAGAAATAACCAGACATGTTTTTGTTTGTTTCCTGGTAGAGTTATCTTCCTGGTGGGAAGGTATTTCCTTATACCAAGCAAACATTTACTCTATCCTGTCTTACTTGATGACTTTTTTTTTTTTTTTTTGCCAAAAAATAGTTGTTTTTTTTTTGTTTGTTTTTTATTTTCTTAGCTAAGCAAGCTCTTACAATGTAATGAAAAAAGAAATTCTGAGGAATATACATTTTAAAATTGAATAGATAGCCAGAAGAGAGATAAGGGAGAAAAATACAGAGAGGAAAAAGGGAAATAGTGTAACAAAAATCAGTCTAAAGGACTAGCATTTGCATAGTAGTCAACAAAGTAATCAAAGGATAGTTACAGATTGCCTGCTGAATGCCAGGCCCTGGGGATATAGCATGAAGAGGATGAGAGTCCAGTGGTTATAATGTAGTTGGGGAGGGGAGAAAAAGGGACACAAATTCATAACCACTTCATTGCTACGAAAGACTATGAAGTACACTACTATCAAGAAAACTAACATGGTTGAACATAACTGGTAAGTGTGGAGGCACTGATCCAGCTACAGGGAAGTCAGGGAATTCTCTGAGGAAGTGATGTTTCAGTTGAGACAGGAATGAAAATAAAGAGGGAAGCACTTTGAAGATTCAGGACGTGCTGAGCAAAAGGAGGAGCAAAATAAGTTTCTGAAATAGAAATCAGCTTGATATTTTCTTGGGAAGAAGACCGGTTTGGCTGGAATGAAAGAAGGGCACAGGAGGTACGTGAGGATAGGGGCTCTCAGGGAGCAGGTTTGTTAGGATTTTGTAGGTATTGTTTAGATACAAAACAAATCCATGCAAGGGTTTAAGATTGAGATGCAGTATGATTAGCTTTACTCATACGCAGTTCCTTCTGTTTATAGTATAGAGGGTATACCATTGGGGAGGCGTACAATAGTGGAGGAAGAGGAACCATTCAGATGACACTTGCACCTGTGCAGGTGATGGGTGATGGCGGTTAGGAGTAAGACTGTAACAACAACCTTGGGGAAGAGTGGATGAGGTTAGAAGGTATTTTGGAGATAGAGCTGATAGGATTAATTGATCAAGAATCACACCAAGGTGTTTGGGCTTAGGGACTTGTGGTCTTTTATTGAGATAGAAAAGGTTTGATGACATAGGGTAGAGTCTAGTTGAGGAGGTATAGGTAGCATGTATGTGAATGATTTTTATTTTGCACACTGCATGAGATGCCTGTTAGAATTGAAGTGGAAATATCAAGTAGGCATCAAGAAGGTGACTTGGCCAGAGATGTAAATTTGAAAATCATGGACCTATAGATCACATTTAAATTCATGTGTCTAGGTCAGGCATTGGTAAACGACAGCCCACCTGGTTTTGTGTGGATCTTTGAGCTATAAATAGTTTTTGTATTTTAAAATCTAAAATATATACAAGACTATTTGTTTTGTGGCAAAGACAGATGTCTCTTGGCCCACAAAGTCTATAATGTTTACTCTCTGACTCTTTACCCAAATTTTTGATGACTCTTGGGCTGGATGAAACTATAGGAAGAGTATATTGATAAAGAAGAGAGTAGCATGATCATGGACATTAAAATTATGTCAACTACAGTGTCCAGGGTGGAGAATTTAAACGTACGTATTATAAAAGATAAGACTTTAAGATAACAATTTCCTTATGAGCAGGATCAATGAAAACTTTTGAGACAAAAAGAAAATATCATTAACAGACCATTCATTTGATCAAGGAAGGAGCCAAGACAGGAATTACTCTGTGTTTGAGGACCTGAGAGAAGACCAATGTGTTTAAACAAACAAAGCAAATGGGAGGAAGACATTAAATCTCACTGGAAATTTAAGGAGGGGCCAAATACTACAGACTTTTAGTGATCTTTAGAGAAACAGGAAGTCTTTGAAGCATTCTGAAGGGGGGAGAGCAAATCAAATCTGATGGGAAAAAATCACTCTGGCTCTACATGCAGCCATGATGGAAGGAAGCCAATATGGATGAAGAATTAAAATTGTTCATTGGTGTTAGTGAAGTGAGGACGCCAGGTAACCTTCGCAAGAGGAAGTTTGGTACAAAATCCATATTAGAATGGGCTTAAAGAGTAACTGGGACAAGGACCTAGGTGCTGTGTTTGGTGAAATTTTATCAGTCTTCTCATTATGGAAGACATATAGGTGCTCAAAATAAGAAACTCTCAGTTTTTTAAATCCAAGTTTGTAAATTCAACTTCTGGAGATTGATGTTTAATGAGTATAGAGTAGTATAGAGTGGGGTCAGAAGATTTTTTTATTTTATGGCTCTGGCCAATAGAATGTTAATTATGGCTGTAAGGATACTGAAATACTTTTCTCATACTTTATTGTAGTTTTTACACTTTTGTTATTTATGCACATACAGCAAGTTTTGCCCTTCACAAATCCATAATTCAGTCAGCGCTAATATGCCCTTCCATCTGCAGTTTCCATGGTTCGTCCCTTGAAGTATGCCTCTCCCTGTCTGAGCCTTCCCTCTAACACCCTCTAAGAAGACATGCTACTCTCATGATAGAGCTACCACATTATATGGCAGTTACTATACTGATCTATAACCCTCATGGCGGTGTAGCCTCTCCATGAATCCTGAAATTTCATACTGTTCATTGAGATGTAATCTATTTATACTCAAATAATTAAACAAGTTCTTTTGTTTTGAATGTACCATATCTTCTAATTTAAATATCTCCCTTTTAAAAAAAAGGATGCTGCATAGCTACTAAGTTATGTTATGAAAACAAATATTAACTGTCTACAAACACCTTCAAATCTCACACTGACTTGTGTGGTCAACATCTATAAGGATATTTCTTTCCATACAGCCTTGACAGCTTTTTTGTTGTTTTAAAAATGATTATTGTTTAGTTGAGAATAATGCATCATGAGGATTGGAATGATAAATATGTAATTCTTACACAAAGATAGTATTTTTGGATTGTTGTATCTAAAAGACCAATTATCAAAATAAAAAGCTAAGTGTTATGTATTTATGTTTCTACTTGACTTAGTTGATTTCAAGTCATGTTATCAGTGGCTATGTTTACTTATTTTTGGCGAAATAATAACATGCTATACCTGAATCCTTTGTTTGTTTGTTTGTTTGTTTGTTTCATTTTGTTAATGTGCCTATGTGCCACTCACTATTTCTGCCCCAACCCATACTCCGTACTTTATTTTTCTTTTTATCATATGCTTTTACCCTGGGAATTCTAGTTTGGAAGTTTTGTTGTTTTCCAATAATTGTTACTTTTCTTGGATATACATAGATGTTCTTTTCTGTTTTGTTTTTTAATTTATCTCAGAAGCATTTTGTATGTATATTTTACATAGCTCCTCAGAGATCCCTATTGATGATATTGATTTAACATGACACCTACCTAATATAAAACTTCAAAGACATGATGTCTGTTGACTTTTGTTTTGACATAGATTGAAATGTCCACTAAACATGGACTCGTGGAAAGCTTTTTTTCCCCTTAAATGTTACCTCTGCTTAAACAAAACCAACAAAAAGACCGAAGCTAACATTTATTTTTGGTGTCCTAGAAAGTGGTCCCTTTTTTTTTTCTTTCCTTTAGCTCCCCTTGGGTACAGCATCACTAGACCACATGGGAATCAAACCAGTGGCCCTACTGCTCAGAGCTCTTAAGTGAGCTCTTAACCAACTGAGCCACTTGGCCAGCCCATGGACCCTTTCTCAATAAGATAGGTTTTGTCATCCAACTTTGCATGTCCACATTGAGCACACATGGTGATATATGAGCACTCACTCACTAGACTGGAAAATGCTGCTGTGACAAACCACTAGAAAAATAAGTTGTGGCTGTTCTTTATATTCTTCTGAAAGCTATTTGAATTCTTTATAAATTGTTCTGTTTGTATAACTTTAATCCATTTGTAATCTGAACTTTATGTACAATACATTTGTTCTCATGTTTAATCATTTTTGTATGCTAAATCGTTTGTAAACAAATGGCTTGTCCTTGAAAAAGAGTTTCAGACTGAAGGTACATGAAGTGCCAACAAGGATTCTGGGCCAATGGCTTTATTACTGTATAGATAGATGGATAGATAGAGTGTGTATTGCCCAATTGCATCCCAAAACTTATTTGCCAAAATTGATATGCAATCTCTAAATCATAGTGTATTTGCATTTAGAGTTACCACCCCAGGTTACAATTTTTGTCCAATTTTAGGAGTTCTAGAAGTTCTCATTTGTGCAAAGAAAGGAAAAATAAAACAAGAAACAAATTCAAGAAACAATGAGAGGTCATATTTCTCTTGCAGCTAAACCCTTCAGTTCCCTTTCCTCTCCACCCTGTCCACATACCTACATAGAAACATTAAAAAAAAAAATTAGAACACATATAAGGAGAAAACATGTTAGCCATGTTGAAGAAATATTACCTGTACAAGGTTATGGCTTAATAAGGAAATATAAGAACATGATAAAGATGTAAATAGAACATGAAATTCTATTTATGGTATAGTTATATTCCCTCTGTTTTCTGGATGGCCTAACAGTATGTTTCGGGAAAATCTTATTAGACGATACACTATGCTCAGTAGAAGACAATGTTTCTTCTAGTAGAAGTCTATGTTTCTTAATTCTGAAATGGCTGTAAATGAGTAGAACTTCTAGGGTAAGATATGCATGTTTTTTTCTAAGTTTTGGCAAACTTATTTTTGTAAAGGTCTAGACAATAGTTATTTTAGGCTTTGCTGTCCATATTTAGCCTTTCTCTCTCCTCTTTCTTCTCTTTCTTCTCACAACTCTTAAAAACTGTGAAAACCATTGGTTAGATCTCAGGCATACAAAATAAGCTCTGAATCAGATTCGGTCTGTGAGCTCTTAGTTGGTGGATCCCTTTACATCATCAGATTGCTATATATTACATATTAGAAATCAGCGGTGCTTCCAGGGGAGAGAAATAAGCTTCAGTTAGCTTTGAGCTTTGAAATGCCACAAAAACAAATGCCCTGCCTTTAAAACATGATAAACATTATGCATTTCTAATATTAGAAATACATGGACGCCATTTACGAGTATGTAAAGGGCTTTACTTAAAGTTTTAGCATGGCTACTATCGTATGGTAGAAAAAACAATTTCCCTTTCTGGTTGAACTTTCATGCAAGGAAAAGTTCCAAATCCTATTTTTTTCTGAACTATTGCTGATATTTCCACTGTGTTTTCTGCACATTTTGCTGCTCTTTTTCAGTAATGGCAGTGGTACAATCTCTGTGTGTTTTTCTTTTGCAAGCAAAGTAAAATAAGAACTTTACCTAATGTTTATGTTAAGCTGAAGTGTAAGCTAATATGAAAGAGCAAGAAGAAACATAATCAATTGACCTTTTGGTAACTGCAAAGGGTAGCAGATCAAAGACTGGACCTTAATGTCTTCTATTTTAAAATCTGACACAATAAGTCCACAGTACCCCAGAAATAGGTTTTAATCCTAAATTGCGATGATTCACAATGCTGTCATAACATGGGGTTAGGTGGAGAAAGTGAAGATAATATACCCCTCAGCATGTTTCTCTTTGTATCAAATAAATTAAAAAATGAGCTGTTTTGTTCTAAAGAGTAGATTCTGACTTGGGAGGTGAAGGTATTTTTTTTACTATAATTATTAAAATAAAATTCTCTAGATATCTGATTTTGTTCTGTTTTATAGCATAAAGGACACAATAATATTGTTGAATGGAAAAGAATCTACAAAAGCAATCAATCAATATAAGCACATTTGTCAGTTATTTTCCAAACTTGTGTTAGAGGTTGTTCAATTAGGCTAAAGCCATTCTCTGCCCTGCTTGTTTTAATAGACTAATGATTAAGCAGCTTTAGGTTTACAGAAAAATAGAGTGAAAAGTATAGACTTCCCATGTGCTCCTCATCTACACCCCAGTTTCACCATCACAGTATCATACAGGATAGTTTCATTCCCTTAAAAATTCTCTGTTCTTCATCTCTTCTTCCCTTCCTCTTCACCCCCAGTCTCTCCCAAGTCTTGATCTTATTGTCTCCATAGTTTTGCCTTTTCCAGAATGTAATATAAGTTGGAATCATACAGTATGTAACCTCTTAAGATTGGCTTCTTACACTTAGTAATATTCATTTAAAGTTCCTACATGTCTTTTCATGGTTCGATAACTCATTTCTTTTTAGTGATAAATAATATTCCATTATCTGGAATATTTTTCACAGTTTATTTATCCATTTACCTGTAAAGGACATCTTAACTGCTTCCAAGTTTTGGCAGTTATGAATAAAGCTGTTATAAACATTCTCAGGCAGGTTTTTGTGTGGAGGTAGGTTTTCAACTCATTTGCGTGAATACCAAGGAGTATAGTTGCTGGATCATATGGTAAGAGTACTTTCTTATAAGAAATATCCAAACTTTCTCCCAAGGTAACTGCACCATTTTGCATTGCATGAGAGTTCCTGTTGCCCCACACCCTCACCAGCATTTGGTTTTGTCAGTGTTCTAGGTTTTGGATGTTCTAATAGGTATCTCACTACTGTTTTAATTTGCATTTCCTGATGACATATGATGTTGAACAGCTTTTCAATGTGTTTATTTGCCATCTGTGTATCTTCTTTGATGAGGTGGCTGACCTTTTGCCCACTTTTTAACGGGATTGTTTGTTTTCTCATTGTTGAGTTTTAATACTTCTTTATATATTTTAGATACCAATCCTTTTTTTGACAGGTGTTTTGAAAGATTTCCTTCCAGTATGTGCCTTAGAGTTTCATTTTCTTAAGTATCTTTTGCAGAGCAGTAGATTTTTATTTGAATAAAGTGTAGCTTACCAATTTTTTCTGAAAAAAAAATTTTTAGCCTAGAAATGCAGAAAGCTTTTTACAATTTAAGATGACTTAATATTCAGACAAATACTATATAGACATTCTTGAAACTGTCATGAAGTCTAAAAGTTCTCATATCAAAAACAAAACAAAACATTCTGATCTACATTATTGCTATTAAACCAGTTGTAGTTAGCCATACATGAGAACTATTTGTACTATTTTTTAATTCAACTAAGTATAGTTTTTAGCTTTTTCAGTTCTTCATTGCTTTTTCTCCAATATGGGCACTGTTATTGTTTACATGGAGTTGTTAAAGCCAAGCACTTTATAATATAAATACCTTATCTTACCCACTCACACCCTTCTCTGTTCATGCAGTTTAACACAAAGGAAGCATGTCAAGAGAAAATCATGTGCCAAATAATTTGCTAGGGTGAGGGGAAAGGTGCCAAATTTATCACCATATCTGAGCTTCCATATGCTTTCTTTGTACCACTTGATGCATGTAAGTTTTCAATTCCTTGGGGCTCCACAGCCTTACCTCATTCACCGGAGCTTGATACTGCCATGGAGCTGAGTCTTTATCATACCCCATTGGGCTGCTAGGCTGATAGTACGATATGGAGGAAGAGAGTTCCTGTATCTTCATTTCTGCACAACATGGGGCAGGAACATAAAGAAGTCTCCAATGAGTCTCCTCTTGCATATATATACATATATGAATATATATATATATATATATATATATATATATATATATATATATATATATATATATTTTAGCTGAGCCATCCTGTCATCTGTTGGCAGCTCAGCTTGGGCTGGACATTGGACTGCTGTTGCTCAGAGCTCAGCTCGCACTCATGAGCGAGCTCTTACGCATCTGAACCACTCGACCGGCCCTCCTCTTGCCTTTAAATCACCCATCTTTTCATCCTACCATGTGAAGGACTAAACTAGATTCATGATTCACCCTCATCTAAAATATTACACTACGGACAAGGAAAACTTGTGTCATTCTTCTCATCTCCTCCTCCAACTTGCTTTAGCAGAGAAGTTCCCAAACTATTGTCAATGTATGCCCTCTTTGCTCAGACAAGTTTTCTAAGAAAAATAGATAAACTTAGAAGCTGTGCACTATATCTCTGCTTTAAATTTTATCTTTTGTTATAGATAGTAAAGCTTCAAGAAAAACTAGGAAAATAAACTTGAGATATTTTACTCCGTATTTTCCAAACATTTATGAGGAACACTGTAGAGCTAATGTAACAAAAAATACTTAGTGGAGAAACAGGTGTTGTATGCAATAATGTAGATACAACATAAACAAAATTTAGCATAGCAATATAAGCAAATTTTTTAAAAGTACTAGTAATAAACTCATTTTATTTTTGGTTGTTATTTAGGAAATGCAGTTAGAAAGTTAAAAAAATTAAGAAAGCATAGAACAAACTCCAAATTAAAGAAAGGAATATTTGGGTGATGTTAGTGGAAAGAAATACAGTAAATTTGCCCCTTTGCCCTCTCCCTATTTAGTTTTTTGTTGTACAAATAGAAACAAATTTAGTGCTTGGTTTTGTCATCGTGAATGTATAACTTAGCTATAGCAGACACTCAATATGTATAAGAAGAGATTAGATGTGGGTTTAACATTGTTTTTTCATTTATTTGCTTGAATGCCAGTGAAGAATTTCCAATTATGCTCTTGTTTTCAAGATGAGTGTTTAATTGAATCCCAGAATTCATTTTACAGTAGTACTATGAGCAGAATATAAATTTATTTGCAAGAAAAATAGTTTGTACACATGGGTCCGAGAGCAATTTAGTGTTGCTATAACTTCCAGCCTTTACATTTAAAAAAAAAAGGGAAATAACCTTACAGTGTGGCTGTGAAGGTCATAAAGGATAATGCTTGTAAAAATACTTTGTACACTAAAAGCGTGCTCTATAAACTTCATTATTGTTGACATTTTGTGTTTACAAGGCTACCATTTGCTGGCAATTCAAATCTGACCCTGAGTTAGTTTCCCTGGTGTAGGAGGCAATGTTTATAGGGCTCTAGAGCACGTACCTATAATTAGACAATCCTAGCATCTTATCCTGTGCCACTCATGCTCGCTGGCCCATTCTTAACTGTTTGAAACAGATTTATCACCTCTAATATGGGCTGACTTCATATGGATAACATAGGAAAGATGAGTACATAAAAAGGGTATGTAACTATGCTAAGTACATGGTGTCCAAGTCGAAAGCTATTGCTATGGCTTAGAGTTTGCCTTTCACAGAATCCGTCACACCATGTCTTTTATACTCAATGCTTAGCAAAGTTCCTACCACATAGTAGGCACTCAATCAATGCGAGTACTAGTGTTTCCACTGCTCAGGGGTTAGTTATATCACATTTACCTCCCTTCAAGTGAAAATATATCTGAAGTTTCCTTCTTTACCTGAGCAAAAGGTGGCACTTGTGATACTTGTAAATTTGATCTTTGAATGTTGCCTGAGATTACACAGCTGTGGGAGTCCCAAGTTCCCAAATCTGGGTACTAAATCACTGTGATCCATACGAAATTACCTACTTTGGTTTCCATCTGACTAACCTTTATATTGTTGGAGTGTGATATAACTTAGGGGATTTTCTGCAGTGCCTTCCCCTTCAACAAAATTCATGAAACCTGCTCTCTGAATTGTTAAGCTTTCATGTAGCAAGTAGTAACTTGAAGCCCTAGTGGCATTGGAGCATCATTAGAAGTGACCTATTTTAGTTTCCTGTGAAAAATTTATATGTCAACAATAATTACTGTGAGTATTATATTTTAATTTGGGAATGCTCAGATCCATTAGTGCTTTCCTTGAAATACAAAGATCATGTGAGATCATTGAGGTAAGTTGGAAATAGACATCATTAGAGATTGTCTTAGTGGAACAGGTTGTTAATATTGCTGGGAATCTATTTTTAATGTGTTCTTCATTAGGATGTAAAGCAACAAAAATATTATCTTCATGTGGGCAAGGATTCTTGTCTTATTTGCTTAACAAAAAATTTCTCTACATTGTAGTCACTTAACTAATATATATCATTTGAATGCATGTTGAATAACAGGTCTTCTATTACCACAGTGACTGTCATAAGGATTGGCTTGTTTTGTAGAGAGGAAAACAAAATTGGATAATATGCATTGAATTTTTTTCCCTGAGAAAATAGGTTTTTCTTTCTATTTTTTTCTTTATAGTTATAACTCTGGGCAGTTTGATAGATACCATGGTCTTGATGATATTTGAGGCCACAAAATGGAAGATATTATACAGTTTACAGTGTAATAACACTACAAAGCTTTGAGTTTTCATTTTATTACTAAATAATTTATGATAGAATTGATTATATTAATTGGTGTTCAAGATGTATATATAATCAAAATCTAATTTGAAAGAAAACAATTGTTGTCTATAATATCTTTAAAAGGAGCATAGAATTACAGGTAATAATCAACATAGTATATGAGCGTATGTATATTATATATATATACCCACATATATGTTTCTCATTTAGTTTCTTTTTAAATATTTTTTTTTTATTTTTTAATTACAGTTGACATACAATATTGTATTAGTTTCAGGTGTACAACATAGTGATTAGATATTTATATGTTACGAAGTGATCACATTGGTAAGTCTAGTAGACAATCTGACACCATACATAGTTATTACACTATGATTGAATATGTTCCTTGTGGTATACCCTACATCCCTGTGACTGTTTTCATAACTGGTAATGTGTACATTTTAATCCTTTCCCCCTTTTTTCCCAACTCCTCAACAGTCTTCCCATCTGGCAAACTTCAAAATGTTCTCTGTATCTATGAGTTTGTTTATTTTGTTTGTTCATTTATTTTGTGAAATCATGTGATATTTGTCTTTCTCTGTCTGAATTATTTCACTTAGCACAATACCCTTGAGGTCCATCCATGTTGTTGCAAATGGCAAGATTTTATTCTTTGTTATGGCTGAGTAGTGTTTGATTATATATATGTACCACTTCTTTACCTATTTGTCTATCAATGGGTATTGGGATTGCTTCCATATCTTGGCTATTGTAAATAGTGCTGCAATGTAAACATATGTGTGCATATGCCTTTGCAAATTAGTGTTTTGGATTTCTTTGGATAAATACCCAGAAGTGGAATTGCTGGGTCCTTCTTTGTGTTTTGTTATAGCCTTTGTTTTAAAGTCTATTTTGTCTGATACAAGTACTTCTATGCCACCTTTTTTTGTTTCCATTTGCATGAAATACCTTTGTCCATCCTTTTACTTTCAGTCTGTGACTTTCCATCTGAAATGGGTCTCTTGTAGGCAGCATAGGTAAGGGTCTTGTGTTCTTCTCCATTCAGCCACCCTATGTCTTTTTTTTGGAGCCTTTAATTCATTTACATTTAAAGTAATTATTGATATGGATGTAGTTGTTGCCATTTTATTATTCATATTTTGATATATTCTTTTCCGTGTTCTTCTTAAAGAAGCCCCTTTAACATTGTTTGTAATGCTTGTTTGATAGTGATGAACTCCTTTAGTTTTTTCTTGTCTGGGAATCATTTAATTTTTTTGTTCCTATTATTGAAATTCCAACCCTACTAACCTAATCAGTGTATAAGATTCATTTTCAGAAGAAAAGACAAACTCTAAAACATACTTGGTTTGCTGCTTTAGTGATTTTTTCCCCATAATTTATAATTTAATAATTTGATAAAATATGCAAGGAGAGTTTTGTATGAATGTTTATGCTATGCTCCTCACATAATTTCCTACATATACTCCTGTTTAATTTATTTTTATTTATATTAGTTTCAGGTTACAACATAGTGATTCAACATTTACATAGCTTACAAAGTGATCACCACAATAAGTCTAGTAACCATATGTCACTGTGCGTAGTTATCACGATGTTATTGACTCTATTCCTTATGCTGTGCATTACATCCCTGTGGCTCATTTTATAACTAGAAGTTTGTACTTCTTAATCCCTTTTTCTTTTTCTGCCCCTCCCTCCAGCTGTCTCTGCTCTGGCAACCATCAATTGGTTTTCTGTATTTATGCATTTGTCTCGTTTTGCATATACTCTTAAATAGAAAAAATTTTCTGCTTCAGTGTCTACCTTAAAAAGTCAACACCACTGAGTGTTTTTTACATTACAATTCTAAGTTACTTAATGATTATAAAGAAAGCTTTCTGACTTTTGAGGTAATACTAATTTGCTTGCTGTTTATAATCTAATTAAAGCCTTTCCCAATAAAGTTATTTCTGTCAGTATACTATCAACACTGTTAAGAAGAGCATTCATTATGACATAGAATATTTTGGTATTATAGCAGTAGAGGAAAACTATATAGCACCATGTGTAAAATGAAAACATCATTAGAGAGTGTGTGTACAGTAGTATAACATGATGATGCTGATTATTTTATTGATGTGGTCCAGGAAGCAGGTTTGTAAAAATTATTGGTAAAAAGGGATTTTTATTCCATCTCTGGAGAGCAACTTGAGATAAATAATTGCATTTGATCTTTGCCCACCTCCCTGCCCTCAGCTCCCCATCCTGGATTGCTGGCTAAACTTTCATGCCGAGTTTAATATTCTGTCTTATCATTCTCATTATATTGCTAGATCTGACCTTGTTCAGTTTATGTACTACAGAAAGGGAATCTCAGCTTAACTTTTTTTTTTTTTAAGATTTTATTGGGGAACCAGGGAAGGGGAACACACAAGTTGCTGTCCTTTTGTTCTTCAGTCTAGTTGTGGAGGACACTGCTTTACTGGCCCATGTTGGTATTGTGATCATTCTGCTCTTCTCGGGTGAGGCAGATCGGTCGCCGGCCTCTGAACGGCCACTCACAGCTGCTCTTTGCAGCTTACACCAGATGCCAGCCGCTCACGCTGGCTGCCTGCCACTCACTGTAGCCTATGGCAGCCCACTGCTTAGGGCTGCAGCTGTGCTGTCCCGGGGACTCACAGCAGCCCAGCTCCAGCAGGTGGAGCTGTTGTTCACCATCGTAGTTGTAGAGGGCAGTGTCACTGGCCCTCATATGTGGGATCTGAACTGGGGCCGCTGGCATCCCTAGCCAGCTCTTAACCAATGCGTCACTCGGCTGGCCCTCAGCTTAACTTTTTAATCTGTTATGTAACAGATTTATTCACGTTCAAATCTGTAATCATTTAGGAGTGGATTTCTTATTATGCATACAATAATTTTCCTTTATATGCAATTTTCAAGACAAAAACAATTTTAAAAAGTCACATCAGTGGTTTGCATGTGTCATCGTAATAGAGTGAAACTTAGATTAGAAAAGATAACACCTTATTCTGAACATAAACCCTGTTTAATTTAGAAATTATACTGTAATTAGTATCTCATTGTTACTGACCCTATATTTCTAATGTGATTGTTATACAATTTAATTAACTTCTCTGTCCAAGCACAGCTCACTCAGTAATCACAAAACTACCTGATATTTGTTCATTAACACATTCACTTCTTCACTTCTTCAACAAATGCTTATCATTACTATTATAGATCTACACTCTTATAAGCATAGGCTATACCTGCATTTGTGGAACTTACACTTTGGTGGAAGAAACAGACAATAAAGTGAAAAATCAAAACTTATACAAATTACCAACAAGATATGTACTCATGAAGGAAAAGGCAGCACTCTGAGAAAAAATAATGGAGTGAAGGATGATTAGGAACTTGCTAGATGAAGTGTGTCAGGGGCAGAGGAAACACCGAGGAAGGAAAGAGGGTGGCTTTGCAATCAGAAGCCAATGGGATCAGAAGACAATGGGATCAGAAGACAATGGGATGTATCCAAAGCGCTGAAAGAAACAATAAGCTTTTTGTTTCACTGTTTTACTGACATTGTAGCCAGTGCAGGACTCATATGTAACAGAACAAAAACCAACATAGTTTTAAATATGGAGGATAAGACATGGTCAATAGAATATAATCAAGACCAAGTTTAGATCTGACTCTATTTAGATAGAGGATGGCTTAAGATAATTCATAAATCCTCTATAAATCTTTGTTTCTTTGCCTGTACAATAACTGAGCTGGAGTCACCGCTAAAATGTTTGAGCGCTAACTATGTTATATTTCTGTGATATCAAGTTGTCTATGTTATAAGCTTCCTTCCTGAGATTTCTCTTATTTTGTTCTCTATAATGTGGATTTTCCCCTTTATAATTCTGTGGCAATGGTGTTCCAAATGTGGAAACATTTCTGTTGTTCTTTGTGAAGATAGGTGTTCTTTTATTTCAGCTGCCAGGCAAAATGTGTTATTACAAGTGGGAGGACTGTAGTTTTTCTCTGTGGTTGACGGGAAGGTTTTTCCACTTACTGTAAATAGCTTATTTGAATTACAAAGCTCATTAAACATCACTCTTTCTAAACTTATCTGGTTTTCCTTTGTCTTTCAACTGAGCGACACTAGAAAATTCTCCGTATAAAATTGGTATTTTATCCAATTAAATACATCTAGTTTTTACATTTACAAAGGGCAGTTTGATGTAGTCTATTCACATAATTATGTATTTAAAACAGAAATTTTAGAACAAAATGTAATTGGTAGTTTTTATGAGTTTATTTTTGAAACTTTTGAAATGGAATTATAATACTTGATAAAATAAAATAAATTAAAACCAAACAACACCTAAAAAAGATGCTAACATAGCTGGCTGCTGAATTTGGGAAATCCCTTAAGTCCTATAAGGCCACAAGAATTATACTGATTGTATCAGTTTGCTAGGGCTGCCATAACAAAATGCCATGGACTGGGTGGTTTAAACAACAAAACTTATGCTCTCACAGTTCTGAAAGTCCAAGATCAGCTGGAAGAGCTGGTTTCCTCTGAGGGCCAGTGTCCCAGGCCTCTCTCCTTGGCGTATAGATGGCACCTTCTCACTGCTTTGTCCTCAGACGGTTGTCCCCCTGTGCTGGCATGCCCCTGGTGACTCTTTACATGTCCAACTTTCTTCTACTTATGAAGACAGCAGTCAGATAAGATTTGAACCCACCTATGGCTTCAGTATAATTTAATCATTTCGTAAAGACCTTGTCTCCAATGCAGTTACATTCTGAGGTACTATGAGTTAGCACTTCAACATACACATTTTCTGGGGACACAATTCAGCCCATAACATTAACACGCAATAAGGAATTATTTACCAGCCTATTCAAAGTGGCTCAAATGATATGCATCACCTTGTTTACAGAAAACTTTTTTTTCCGTTTCTCAGCTGTAGGCCAAACCTAAACTGTGTTTCAAACAGAATTAGCATTCTAACATGTTGTAAGAGATGTAGCTGAGCTCTAAAAATAGAAAACATTGTGATGATTTCTTACTTTCCAAATCCTCTTTGTCTATATTAGGGTGTTTTTACAGAATGTTGAAAACAATCTAATGAATTAATTGGGAAGTGCAGGAGCAAGAGAAAAATAGTTGTATTTTTTTAAATAAAATTTTTACATAATTAAAAAAATGTAACTGTCTTACTTATTTAATTCCTCATATAGACATTGAGCATATTTTTTGTGTTTGCTTGTTTTTATTAAGTTTATTGGGTGACAATGGTTAGTAAAATTATATAGATTTTAAGTGTATATTTCCATAATACATCATGTATATACTGTATTCCGTGCTCACCACCCAGAGTCAGTTCTCTTTCCATCACCATACATTTGACCCCTTTACTCTCTTCTGCCATCCCTGCTTCCCCCTTACCCTCTGATAGACAACTGTTATCTGTGTCTATGAGTTTTATTTGTTCATTTGTTGCTTTCAGTTTTATATATCACACATGAATGAAATAATATGGTTCTCAACTTTTTCTCTCCGGCTTATTTTGCTTAGAGTGATAATCTCAATATCCATCCATGTTGTTGTAAATGGCAGTATTTCATCTTTTCTTGTGGCAGAATAATATTCATATATATATATATATATATATATATATCAACTTCTCTAGCTATTAGGGAAATGCAATTCAAACCACAATGAGATACCACCTCACACAAGTTAGAATGGCTATCATCAACAAGACAAGTAATAAACATGTGTTGGAGAGGTTGTGGAGAAAAAGGAACCCTCATACACTGTTGGAGGGAATGCAGATTGGTGCAGGCGCTATGGAAGGCAGCATGGGGGGTTCCTCAAAAAATTAAGACTAGAATTACCATAAGACCAAGCAATTATTCTTTTGCATTTCTAATCCCCCAAAATCTGAAAATATTTATCTGTAAAGGTATATGTATACCCTATGCTCACTGTAGCGTTTTTGACAGTGGCCAAGACATGGAAACAACCAAAGATGATTATCCAAAAAGATGTGGTAGTTATTATGTCTGATTCTCCTGATCATTCTGATGATGTTTCACACAAAAAAACAAATCACCATTTTGTTGCGTTTTGCTAAATTTTATCGTATTATATGTGTAATCTCAAAGTTTATAATTTGTGTTTATACATATGATAATATTCCTAAATAATTTCATTGTAAGTATAGTCTTCTCTAAATGGGACTGCAAGAAGTCAAATTATATCCAATTGCTAACTTATTTTTCATTTACACTTACCTAGTCAGTATGACTTACTCTGGTGCTCATGTTAAGTAATTGAAATTTTCATCCAAGCTTTAGACCCATTAGAAATATATTATTTTATAATTTAAACTATAAACTATTAAATTCATAACTTTCTGCAACATAGACATGTTTTCATTCCTCCCAGCCCACACCTTTCTAACTGTTTCTTCTGAATTCTTCTGAAAAATAATCAAAGAATCAAGAAATTAAATACATACATTAAGTATTGTATTCTTAAGATACTTAATGTATGTATTTAACTTTGAAGAAGACCCTAAATGCTCTATCGTTGAACATAGACGTAATAAAGTGAATTTAACTTGAAATCCAGTAGTATAATAATCGTATTTATGTCCACATTTTGTTTCTCTTTAGATTGCAGAATCTCAATTATTTCTCCAAGAGGTCACAAACCTATGCATCTTAACTTGGCTATTATAGAGGCAGAAGTTTAATTAGTTCATCTTAAGAATCGTTCCATGATTGGGCAATTAAGTAATCCGATTAAGATAGACCAGGCCTAAAGTTGTATGTATAGAATTGTAAGGCATCATTTCAGGAAGGTGAAATAGCTTCTCATTAGCACTCTGCCTAAGGAATAGATTTTTAAAAATGCCTTACATTCAAAAAGAATATGCGTGCATAATTGATTAATCTGTGCATGGTTACTCATAAATCGCAACAGAAACCAAAATAAAGGTAAATTAAAATTGTAAAATAAATGTTTTGAATAAGCAACTTTCTTTTAATTTAATGCTAGCTTATTTTACTGGACATCCACACAACCTTTATAATTTTTCCAATACAGATTTATCTGTAGTTGGAAAGCAGTGGTTGTTTAATGGATGGCATATAGACTATATAGCCAACAGGTCTGAATTTGAAACATATCTCAACCACAATATGGAATAAGTGAAGTAAAGTCTTAGAAACTTGGTTTTTCTCATATAAATAAAATAGACATAGAAACATCCATCTCATAATGTGCTGTTTAAATGAGATAATTTATGAACATGCCAAGCACAGTGTCTGACACATAACAGGCACTCAAATATTACTGCCTATTTCCTAATCCCTGTAGCCTTCACTTTTCTACTCCTCAAGTGATACAAACAGCTTTATTTAAAAAAGAGTTTTCCACTTGGCACTTTCTATTGATGAAAAATAAATAGAGGAATCAACATTTTCCTATCTAGTAACTTTTACCTCCTTATCTTCTTACATTTCTGAGAGTTAGATATTATAAGGTATACAGTTTTGACCTTATGTTTCTACAGGTGACTTTTGTCTTTGATTCCTGTGGGTGTCACATGCTGTATTTTTTTGCCTGTTGAGTAGGTGTGGGAAGGGGGAAGAAAGTATAACTAAAATGTTTACCTAAAAATATGTCCTAACTTTTCTTTGAAGGAATACAACAGCATTATTTAAACATGGAACCTATTAAAATTTCCTTTTTTCCCTCTTTTCTGTAAGGATCTCAAAATGAAATGCCTGTCAGCAGGATGAGGCACATGCCAGTATGTACTGCCAGCTTGAGATCGCTCTTAAACCAGCACTGTTTTTAGAATTGTCTATATGCCAGTCTTGAGAAAAATTTCAGTTACTTGCATAGTTTTCCTTTGTATGGAAGTGAATTCAGTTCATATATTTTTGCTTTGACCACTAAAAGTGCATATGTCGATTTTTAAAATAACTTGGGCTACGTAACCTATCCTTTTAAATAATTCTAAGTATTTCTTGGCTTATTATATTTATTTTTTTCATCCATAAAAGGATACTACAGTAACTACAATACTAAAAATAAAGTCTGAAATTACAATTGCGTGTATGTCACTCATATTTAGCAGGTATTGTGTGTGTGCCTTTGTTACTAGACAAGTTATACACTTCTTCATCCTACTAATTTGTTATGAAGGTTAAAAGGTGACCAAGTACTTGTAGAAGTAAAAAAGTAGAAGTAATAGTTAAAGTGCATGAAGGAATCTTGTATTTTCCATTATCTTAGTCACCGTGCATTAAACTACAAGGTTATTTTTAGCCTCTCTAAATAAATTATTACAGTTAACACAAGCAGGATGGCAGAGATTTTTTAAAAATTCACTTGAGAAAGGTGCCCATTACTGTGATTGGAGGCAGATTTTAATATTTGGGATCCCATAATTGCCCTCAAGTAATATTGACCTGAGGTACCACTAACACCTCACATAAATGTTTCTGGCATGCAGAAATTACTCAATTAGAATGTGTTAAACAATTTGAAAAGAATTTTTAAAGTCAGGAGATGATAGCCAAAATCTTGAACAAATAACTTCAAATTTAGATGTCATGGAGTATTTCCATATATTCAAGAAATACACAGTAGTGTTGTATTTTTAAATGGTGGTGGGTGACCCAGGTGATACTTGCATGATCAGAGAGGCAGTCAGTTATGACAACAAATACTGAATTAATATTCATTGTTCTGCTTTTGTTTTGTGTTGTACAACAATAACATATTTAAGGCAGCACTTCACAGGTGAGTCTATACTTATTAGATTATCTCCTCCATGTTTTTTATTTTCATCATTCCCAATCTCAGAGTATTAAAGCAGTTGTAAATTCCTCCTATTTAAACAAAACAAAAACATATCCTTTGTTTTCTTTCTTTCTTCTTTGTAATAAAAGTTGATAATAGTATATTTATAATCAAAATATCAAACAGGATTTTGCTGTCACTGTTCATGAATGGTACTATTATACTTACATTGTTTTGTAAATTTTTACAATGAACTTTGAAATTATGTCTATAATCAACATTTTACAACTGAAGATACTGAGGAGTAGAGAGATAAAGTAACTTTCTGAAGGATAGACAGTGAGTAAAATGCAAGGATCCAAACCCATCTTACTTCTATTTTACTTTGAGTTGTTTCCTGCATCTGGGACCTACGTTGTCTCTCCTCCTGTCTTTTCTTTACTTTCTTACCACCTGTTAAAGCACCTCCATCTGATTTCCTTCTCTCGGACTCCTCAGTCCTTGAAATATTATATCCCACAGAGACTGCTCTCTCTAAGGCCTTCAGTAGCATCAGAATTATTAAAGAATGGCACTCGTCATTCTGTATTTCAGTTGCACTATTGCAACTTTGGACTATTTTGACTCTACTCATCTAGAAATACTCTTTTGTTCATCTCTTAAATACCCACAGTCTCCTTGTGTTTGTTTCCCATGTCTGACCATACTTTCTCACCCCTTTTCCATGTTGATCCTTTTCTTATTTCCTTTCCAATTTTGTATACCTAATGCTGAATCTTTATTAGGTCTTAATTTATACACTCTGCCTAAAAAAATCATTATTCCCATGACGTCAACCACCAGATAGTCAAGAATAATTGTCATGTTCCATGGATCTGTGCAGATCGTTTCTCAGAGTCAGACTCTCATGGTTACTTTCTCACAGGGACCGTTCCCTGTTCTTTACACCATTATCTTTTGCAAAGTGGCCCCTCCTATTCATCCTTCAAATCTAAGTTCATATGCTCCTTTCTCAGGCAGGCCTTGGAGGCCGCCGTAGCTCAGGTTCATTCCCTTGCTATTCATTCTCTAAATGGTTTGCGTTTTCATTTTCTCTCAAAAATTCCACCTTTAAAAGACATATCCAATACAATGGAGGATTGAAAGAATAAGAACAAAGTCATTCTTGAAGCATTGGGATATTCTGGGCACACAATAATGCTAAGAAGCATTTGTTGAAGTCAATGAAAACCTGCAACTCATGTTTATTTTTAGTGTGTGAGGTGTAGATATCCAGCTTTTTTATAACAAGGTTTTGCTTCCCTCCATTATCAATGATGTGAAAGATACGCCAACTGAGTGTCATGTCTAGATGAACTGAAACATTCCTAAAAGTATATACGGTTTATTTGAATCAGTTGTGGGGGAAGGAAAGACAATTTTCTAAAGGATGTTTCTTCTAAATTCTATCTCAAAGCTGTTTGTAAGTAGAAAATTGAGTTTATATTACATTAGAAGACACTATAAAGTCTTTATTAAATTCACTGTGCAATCTTTAATCAAATAAGTAAGTGCATTATTTATTTCCAAGGTTAAAGTATACATTCTCTTCATCTGGAATGAGAATTCTGGAGGAAAACATGTCTAATAATGTATGAAAGTGAAGGCCAATTTTACTTTTCAATATCCTCATAACATTTAAAGCCTAAAGTCTGACTGCATGTATCTTGTTGCATGTTTTCATTGAATATACTTTTTAGAAATTACAACTATTCTTATACATAGATATGAAATTAACCTCAGTGCATAATTTATTTTTCAACACTTACTGCATGCTAATGAAAATTTTTAACAAAACATTTTTTAATCCTTTAATTAATTCTCCAAGCAACTTGGACAATAAATTAAAAACTTTTAAGGAGGAATATTTAAAATGTGTGCTTGAGATTAAAAACATGTGTTCTTGGGGTTGACCCCGTTGGTTAAGAGCTTGCTCAAGATTGTGAACTCTGAGCAACAGTGTTGCTGGTTCGACTCCTGACTGGAGCTGAGCTGCTGTTGAGCTGCCAAGAGGTGGCAGGATGGCTCAGCTAAAAAAACAAAACAAAAGAAAAACAAAAAAGAAAAACAAAAAATCATGTGTTCTTTTGGTCAAAGCATCCCTGTATTTCTAATGCTTAATACATGAAAAATTAAATACGACTTTGACCATTAAATAACTAAGTGTAATATGCATCCTTAGATTAGGTTTTCAGCAAAAGAGCTTGTACAAATTTCCTGGTGAGATCATATTGATTAGATCATAAGCCTAAATTAAAATAGAAAACAAATTATCATGTTGTACATCAAAATATAATATAATAAGCTGTCATTTCAACCAGAGACTTTTGAATGCCATCTTCAAAAGTCAATATAGTTCTTTTTAGAGTAATATTTGAGTGAGAATAGCTGTCTCAAATTTGGAGGAAAGAAGAACTCGAAGCAGAATAATAACTGTCTGAATCCTAGTTCAGTAAGCTAGAGGTAAACCTTAGACAAGCAATTTACCTCTCCTTTTCTCATTTTCTTCATCTGTAAAGAATGAATGGTTGTACTCATCCTACTTTGTCAAACTTATTTGTGAAGGAGCTTCAAAGCTTTAAAAATTTGTGGTAGCATACAATTTTTTAACCATCTAGATTAATGAAGAGTCCTTAAAATTAGCTTTTTGTTTTGAAATAAAATGTCCAATTAATTTTAGAAATCTACCTTGGCCAACTTTGGAAAATTTCAAGTGATATGGACAAATCATGGGGAAATATAACATGTATGCATCGATATATGAATTTTTCTTGTAAGCTCTTCAAGATTATTAAACTTTACTGATGATGCATTCACAAAGAAGGTTGCTACATATAAGAATAGAAATCCTTCCATCTCTTTCATTAATTAGACAAAAACAATGTAATTAGAAAATCCCACTTGTTCATAGTACGTAATAGCATCCTGAAATACATAATTTTATTATTTTTATATTGCTTATGTTTTGAAACCAAGGCTTATTACGTAGTAAATGAAGGGGGGAAAATCTATTCTGTCCCTAGAAGAATGATATTTCTGGCCCAATTTTAGATGATTCACCTTCCTCATAGAAATGGAAAATGGTGCTGAGCCAGCTATATGTTCTTTTTCCCCAGTCCCCTGTGGGACCAATAAATGCTTATTGAATAAATGCTTATCAAAAGGCTATTTTGAGTAAGATACCTTGGAAGCAAAAATGATTAAGACGCACTTAAGCATTTGTAAGAGACTTATGAAATATGCATAGAAATGATCAATACAAACAAATGTGCTAAGTACCACAAAATGGTGTACCAGATTGTTATGAGCCCAAAATTATAAAAGTGTTCTGGAATCTTGGACATTTTTTGAGACATTGAGCAGAACTGTGTTTCATTGGAGGGAATAATAAAGAAGTACTAGTGGGGCAGGAATACTGGACATCATATTCAGAGAAAACGAAGGGAGAAAAAAAAAATGCCCCCAAATGAATGGCTTCCTGAGAGGAAATCAAGTTGTATTTGTGCGACCAGTTTGATTTATTACTCTCTTATAAGTAAATTCTATAGAAATGAAACTCTATGTGATTATGTTTGCAATTACCTAGATGGAAACTTGCACTGTTGAGACACGTAGGGCCTATCATAATTTTTCTGCAGTTAAATCTTATAGACCATTGTTACTGAAAGTCCCTGGGCTGACAGCATCAGTGTCACAGTGAGACAGAAATTCTTGGACACCTCCCCAGATCTACAGAACCAGAAACTCAGGAGATGGAGCCTAGCAATCTCCTGGAACAAGTCTTCCAGATCACTCCATTGCCACTTGAATTGGAGAAACACTGATGTGGACAAACACCTCGAGTTCCTCTAAGGCTGTCTGGCACTCACTGTGCTAGACCATTAAGTGTGGCTCCTACATGACTAATCTTGTTCATTCTACGTAAAATCCAATGGCAGATGAAATAATGACAAGTGAGAGGATACGGCTTTGTACATAAAATAAGACATATGGGATAATCTGTTTGCAAGAGTCTTCTGACTAGAAGACACATCTCAATGTTAGAAAATGTATTTTGGGGTGACCAGTTAGCTCAGTTGGTCAGAACACGGTACTAATAATACCAAGGTTGCTGGTTCGATCCCTGCTTGGGCTACTGTGAGCTTCACCTTACTACAAAAAAAAAAAGGTATTTTATTGACTTGAGAAAATCTCCACTCAGTGCCAGGAACTATTCCAAATACTTTACATGTACTATATCAAGAAAAACTATCTTAAATTCACATGATACCAGATAGATAGATATATAGATAGATATATAGATAGATAGATAGATAGATAGATAGATAGATAGATATAAAAACTGTAAAATCAAAAAGCAAGATGTACTTAGAATAGGTTATCAACTTTGTTAAAATAAAGACATAAATAGAAAAAAAGACTGAAAGTTAATGTAGCAAAACTATACATAAAGATTATCCCACACTGGTAGATTTATGGGCAATTACATCATAATAATAAAAATAAGCTAATTGTAATTATTGTTACTATTTTATGAATGGAGTATATTCAAATGTTTGACAGAGTAGTTGCTAGAGCCTGACTACCTGGTATAAACCTTACCCCCTTCTCTCTCTAACTGTATGAACCCAAGTAAGTATTTGAGTCTTTCAGTGCCTTAGTTTCTTTATGTATAGAATGGTAATAATTACATTAAATGAGGACTAAATGCGATAAACTGTCAATAGAGGATAAAAGGAGGATTAGTGTTGTAATTACTCAATAAATGTTATATCCAAATAATTGTTTTACTTTCATAAAAGTATAAATATTCTGTTAAGGTTTATAATCATGAAAAAATGAGTCTAAAATGTTTACAATATAATGATGAATTCTTTAATAAAAATAAGCAATAACACAGTGTTGTTAGCATTCTATGTCTAGTATATGAGTAACGACACATGGCTACCCCTAAAAGAGCCACAGGTGTCCAATTCAATAAGAGCCAGAGTAGTTCAGGGTAGGTGAATATGCATTATATTAAGACTAGGGAATGTTTTATGAAGGCAAGTTCAGGGGCATTTCTTGGATGCTATATCTTGGGTCCTATGACTGTTTGCAATAAAATTGAGAGCAAAGATATTTAAATGCTGAGATGTGGTTTATGCAAAGCATGAAAATATAGGGGGCTGTTCACACCATGATATGTTGAGTATAGCCATTTGTGATGGTGGACATGTCTATATTTTGCCAGTTCTAATTGGTGAGTCTAAAAAAGTTGATCTTGGTAAGATTATCAAGGGATTTGGTGATTGAGGCTGGGGAATGTCAGAGTGTAAAGGTAGAATTGGGCTTCTGGGAATACTAATATAGTAATTGTGTGGGTAATGAGCAATAGGAAAGAGACTAAACTACACAAGGCTAGGAGTCCAGGAACTGAAAAGGGGAGGAGTGGTGATGGAAAGAGTAAGAGATAGAGAGATGTGAGACATTAAAAGAAAAATGAAAGAAAGCAAGGAAGGGAGGAAGGAAGGAAGGAAGGAAGGAAGGAAGGAAGGAAGGAAGGAAGCTGATAGAATCTTTTACCTGAATATGAATGTAAGGAAAAGTAGTAGTCAAAATGATGTCTTGGAAAATTGCAAAAGTTTTGAAAAGCAGGAGAGTAAGAAAAGAGAACTTATTTTATAGAGAAAATGTGAAGTTTTAGATTAATTTGAAATGATAGCAGGACAAGGAAATATAAGTAGCTACGCAAAAGATGAAAATGCAAACATAAAATTCTAGATAGAGTGGTTTCTGAGTCATCACATAGAAATAATATTTGAGCTTTCAGAGGTAGAAGAACAGAGGGAGTCTAAAGGCAGATTAGATGGAAGTGCCCAGGTTTAGAGAAAGAAGTAGTAAAAGGGAAAGCAATAAAAATGGTGAGAGTGGGCTGATGAGTAAAGTAAAGCGGGTGTGGGGAAGAAAAATTGTGGAATTATGGTGATACACCACCATGATATTACACCATGAGGCAAATGTAGACAGAATGGGATTTTTTTGTGTGTGTGTGGGAGAAAGTGAGGAAAAAGGTCAATGTATAGTGAAGAGTATCAAACTCTACAGAGAGTTCTCGTTTGCTAAAGCTGAAAGGCCATCATGGTTAACCATTGTGAGGTCATTATTACTGTAAAATATTGTTGAATGCAAAATCCAGAGGGTAAAAACAGGAGTGTATAGAAATATTTAAACACAAGAGATAATCTCACTTAGTAAATGTAGAATGTAGTGGGCACAAAACATAGAAAAATGTGTGGAAGTAAGAGATTCACATAATATGTTTTGTTTTATGGGGGTTTGTTTGTTTTTTTTTTTTGATTCACAGGCAATCAGAAATGGAAATCACATTTAGTGTTGAAATTATTATCAATATAATAAGATTACATGCCCAGTATTTTGAATGGTAGGTGGATTAGCTGTAATTTGAAGTGGCTATAGTATTATTGGGGGTTCAAATCCATTAATAAACTGAAAATTAGTCCAGGTACTGTTGGCATCACCAATTTAATTTTCAATTTCTATGACTTGCTCCAGTAATCTCATGTACTAATTCATATGTAAATTTGGCAAAACAATATTTTAAACTTTACTGTCATAGCAATTATTCTGTATGTTATATAAATATTTCTGATTCTTTGAGTTTAACTTCACAAATGACTCCTTGCAAACTTTAGTGTGTTTTATATTTCCATATAATACAATGTTTCTTTTTTTTTAAAGATTTTATTGAGGAATTGGGGGAGGGGAACAGCACTGGGAAGTCAGGGAAGGGGAACAGACAAGTTGCTGTCCTTTTGTTCTTCAGTCTAGTTGCAGAGGACATTGCTTCACTGGCCCATGTTGGTATTATCATTGTGCTCTTCCCCTTCATGGCAGCTCATGAAAGCACACGCCAGCTGCCGGCCAGTCCTCCTGCAGCCTATGCCATTCCCGGTGACACTTGGCAGTGGGGCCCTGCTGCTCAGAGATGGTGCCCCAAGCCAACCCTCAACCAATGTGCCATTCAGCCGGCCCTACAATTATTTTTGAGAAGCCCTACAATTATTTTTATGTAGGTACATTTGCTTTCAGTAACTCTGTAGTCTTAATTCACACAGTATCTACCCAATAACAATAAGAAAGAGTGTATTGAACTCATGCAAAATATACTCAGATGTGTGCATTACAGATGGACTATCTGATAAGTGGAAAATAGCTGTATTTATATTTGTGGTGCTTTAGTAAATTTTGTGACCATGTCCTTAAAACATAAAGAATAACAAGTAAAATGAGTCAATGGTAATTGTTTTTGCAATAGTTGAAAACATTGAATTATTTTTCAGAGTCTTAATGTATGCTTTGTATTTGGAAAACAAAGGATACATAGCTTTGATTTAGAATTGGCCAGATCTAAAATATTTGGCAGATGCCCAGCAGAACATAATTGTTTATCTTAGTCCGTTCATGCTGCTATAACAGAATACCACAGACTGGGTCACTTATAAACAACAGACATTTATTGCTCATCGTTATAGAGGCTGGAAGTCTAAGATTATGAAGCTGGCGTAACTGGATCCGGACCCTCTACTTAGTCACAGATTTTTTACTGTAGCTTCTCATGGTAGCAAAAGGGGCTAGGGAGCTCACTGAAGTCTTTAGAAAGGGCACTAATACCATTCAAGTGGGCTCTACCTTCATGAATAACTTACTTCTGAAAGGCCACTTCTACTAATATCATCACCTTTGGGGGGTTAAGATTTCAACTTATTAATTTTGGGGGTCACAATCAGACCATAGCACTGTCATAGATTGTTTTCTTCTCTAATTGGATATAATAAATGAACACTCATAAATTTGGTAAATAAGATTTGGTGTAGATATCAATTTAACAATAGGGTATTTGTACCAACTTAATACTTTGTTGGTCTAAGGCCAAATACTTTATTAAATGATTTATATAACAATGAATTCTATATGTAAATGATTAAGATATGTGTATTTGAAGACCAATGTTATCTATCCTTTATTTATAACTACTAACAAGTTTCAGAAATCCCTGTTTAGATTTTTAAATTATTTTTATTAGCTTTTCTCAGTTTTTTCAGCTTAACTCTTCTATCCTATTATTCATCTATTGCTACTTATTAATGTTTTCTTCAAGTAATGTAACCCTTAATATCAATAGCTGTAACATTTGATAATAATGTGGCTTAGAAAATAAGTTACCCATTCTGACATATTCTTCTCAACTAAGAGCGGATGCTAACATGACTATAATAAGGTTCATGTGTGAGGATTAAATTAAAGATTGTGTAAAATCCTTACACAATGGTCAATGATTTATTCTTTTTTTTTTTTTTTTTAGCTGAGCCATCCTGCCACCTGTTGGCAGCTCAACGGCAACTCAGCTAGGGCTGGCCTCGAACCACTGTTGCTCAGAGCTCAGCTTGCACTCTTGAGCGAGCTCTTAACCAACTGAGCCATTCGGCCGGCCCTTCAGTGATTTATTAGCATGAGGTAGCTAACCAGCAAAGTTCCAAATAACTATAATCGAAAGAGATAATTACTAATATAAGACAAGAAGTAGTATTAATCTGATTTCTATATCATAGAGGAGGCTTTTTTCTTGTTGAACTCAAGCTGGAGGCCATGACGCTAAAGACCACCTCAAGAACTAGGGGTCATAAAACACTAAATGCTGCTATGCAATTCTGAAAATCACTACTGAACAATAACTCTGAATGTATAATATAATAAACACCAATGCTAAGGTAATGGGGATTTTTAGCTATTGCCTGTGAGTCTTCACTGGAGAATCAGGGGTGGTTTCAAGATCTCTATAAATGGTAATAGCAGAAACACAAATTTAAAAGTTAAATTATGAAAAAAAACCCACCTCTGTACTTTAAATGTACATCTTGATATGCATGTGCTGTGACCTAGCAACCCAATAGAAATGTTTACGTATGTTCAATATAAAACTGTATTGGAATGTTTTTGTTGGCAACATTCATAATAGCCATGTATTGGAAACCACCCAAATGCCCAACAAAAGTAGGATGGATAAATTTATCACTGTATATTAATTCAATGTAATACTATAAAGCAACTAGAATGAACTACAACCATAGGCAGCAATATGAGAGAATCTTACAAATGATAAGAGAAACCAGGCACAACAAGTACATTCTGGATGCTAAATCCAATTATATAAAGCAGAAAAGTAGTAGGTCTTTTGTGACCAGAAGTGGCAAAAGGGGATCTGTTAGGGCACTGGTAATATTTTATTTCTTAATTTGGCTGTTGGCTACATGGGTGTGTTCAGTTTGTGGAATTCATTGAGCTATATACCTATATGTTCACTTTTCTGCAAATATGTTAATACATTAATAAAATTTGTAAATCAATTTTGATTTGCTATAAAGAAAGAATGATAATTTTCAGTAATTCACAGTAAAAAGTCAACTAAGGAAGTTTCTATTGTGATGGAGACTATTGTGAGGCACAGACTATGTAATAATTTGCAAGAGGCATTAGAAACAATAAAGACTCAGAAAGAACAGAAAAGACAAAATTCACATATGACAGTCATGAAGATATATTTCTTAGCCACACTTCTGTGGAAAGAGTTTCTCCACACTATAGAATGGACTAATTAAAGACTTGTTAGCTATATTAGGAGTTTTATTTTTAGTTGGTTGCAGCTAAAGTTATGCTAACTGTTAAGCAAATTGCTTAGTTTTATTCCATGGTTTAGTTTAGATATTTTCAACTATCCCTGCTCTCTTAATAGAATACTGCATTAAATAACTCTTTCTTACACTAATAAAGAATTGCTAATTAGCTCTGTGCCTAGAATTGTGTGACATAATAGACAGCAACCATTGAAAACAAAACGTGCTAATAAGCAATGGATCAAAGGCTTAATGAAACTAATTCTTGCGTAACACGATAGTGTCTTACAGAATAGTGCCTGGCAACAAGACATTTAGGTTCTGATATAGCCATACCACAGATCAGAATAGAGGGCAAAACATACACTAAACAGATAGCTAAGCGATGATTTGAAAAAATATGTATTCATAGCCTCAGCTTGTTAGAATTAATGACCTCAAACTACTCTTAAGGAATATTTTAACGAAAGGTTAAGTTACTACATGTGGAAGTGTTAAGTTGCATATCTGTAGTTGGTTTTCAATTATGTGGAGAACAAAATTTATTCTAACTCATGGAATAGAAATCCTCCCTTTTGAAAATGCTTTAAAATGTGTTTCTATCATTAGTAAGTACCATGATTTTAACCACATAGAGCCATTTTTAAGGGTCACTTAAAATTTAAGGTAGTAAATGTATCCAAAGAAATGAGTAGAGGTTCGCTAGTTGCAATTTAACTAGGACTGATAAATGCATGATGAAGACATTGAAATAGTGAAGTTGTCACATTGATATATATGCACTTCAGCAGATAATTTGGACTCTTCAAAGATGTAAAAAAAGGTAAAGAGTCACAAAGATGGATGACATTATATAGTTGAGTTCTGAACAATGCAGGGGTTAAGAGAGCTAACTTCCACCCCCACCCTACCGCAGTCAAAAATCCATGTAAAACTTCTGATTTACCAAAAGCTTAACTACTAATAGCCTACTGTTGCTTGGGAATCTTAGTAATAACATAAACAGTCAATTAACACATATTTTGTATGTTATATGTATTATGCATACAGAATTATAATACTATATTTTTACGATAAAGTAAGCTAGCAAAAAAGAAAATTTTGTTAAGAAAAAACATAAGGAAGAGAAAAACCATTTACAGTATTTATTGAAAAAAGATTCACATCTAATTGGACTTGTACAGTTCAAACCCAAGTTGCTTACGTAAGGTCAACTGTATATTATTTTCTGCTAGTGACTATTTCTACTCTTTCATGCTTATTATTGTTTTAGTAAGCAATGAGACATTCTCATATACAGCCAGAAAAATTCTGAAATCTATGAGTAAATTATTATGGTTACTTTAGTATTTTCTCATTGCATTTATCAGTTTAGAGATATTATGTTAATACCAACATTATGGAAATATGATATAATATGAAGGAGTTATAAAGCAAAACAAGTATTACAACATATGTGACATACATATGTTCCAATTTTTGAAAAATATTGATATATTACACATAAAAACGGTTTGTAAAAGGCTATAGACAAAATCAGCAACAGTAGTTTTAGCTAAGGGTAAAGAGAACAAGTGACCAAAGAAGAAGCAAATTGGTGATATTCAGATAATATTTCAAAGGCTGGAATATGATCAACTGGCTTATGAGACCTAACAGTTAAGTTTGCGAACTTGCTGCAATGCTGTTGCTAAACTTTTTTGATATCAGAGGGATTATTCACTGTGAATTTGTACCAACTGGACAGTTGACTGAGTTTACTATTTGGAAGTGCTGAAAAGGCTGCGTGAACAAATTAGATGACCTAAACTTTTCGCCAACAATTCATGGCTCTTGCATCATGACAATGCACTAGCTCACACAGCACTGTCTGTGAGGGAGATTTTAGCCAGTAAACAAATAATTGTATTGGAACACCCTCCCTACTCACCTGATCTGGCCCCAGTGACCTCTTTATCCAAAGATAAACAAAATATTGAAAGAAGACATACTGATGACATTCAGGACATCAAGGGTAATACAATGACAGCTCTGATGGCCATTCTGGACAGAGTTCCAAACTTGCTTTGGAGGGCGCTGATGTTGGCACATAGCTTCCCAACATGAGTACTTCGCAGGTGACCATAGTGATATTCAGCAATGAGGTATGTAGCACTTTTTCTAGGATGAGTTCGTGAGCTTAATTGTCCAAACTTTGTACGTCATTTGTTGAAGATAATAAATTCAGTAATATGAGGACTTGGAAATACTACTGGATTTAGCAGGGTGATCTGTGATAACATTGATAAAAGAAGTTTCCATGGAATGGGGAAATTAAAACACTGGAAAGGTGGGTTCAAGAGAACAGAGCAAAGGAAACAGAGGTGTGAATAGAGATGAAACTTTCAAGAAATGTTATGAAGACAGGAGAGATGTGGGGCAGTGACTGGAGAGAGATAAAGGGGTGAGTGAAATTATAAACATATATATATATATATAAAATGTCTTTCCACATTTAGTTGTGTGCTAATCATCTTATCCACTAGAAAAAACAGGAGAAATGCTGGAACAATATCCTCGAACAGGCAAGAGGGAATAGGACCCAGGAGCCAAGCTGAGATAGGTATAGGCAGCATAGAAAGATTGTTGAAATCGCTGAGACTGAATAAATTCATCCAGTAAGTGACTATAGATGGAGAATGCTTCTGAGGACACTCTAATCTAATGGGAACATGTTGAAATTCTCACCTGATATATCAGTTTTTAATGAAGACTGAGGACATAATATGTGTGAAAACCGTTGTCTATTGGATGTCCAAAGTAAAGTGGGTGCTTCTTATGTTTCTTTCTTCTTTTCAACTTCTATATCCACTTTGCTTATAATCTCTAACATCTTGAAATTCAAATCACAACCATTAGCATACATATTTTACTTCTAAGCCTTGAAAGCTATACATTATTTTTTGGTGAATCCCTAATTGCTTCTAGAGTAGAATTTTTGTAGATATTGTTGCTATCCTTTATCCAATATTTGGAATGTATGTCATTTAATTCTATCTTGAGTTGCATGGTTTTGTTTCTCACATTGTTTTTAAAAAATTATATTTCCTGAAAATATGCATGGGAACCTTAGAGAAGGCTATACATTCTAAATAGCATTAATAATAAAAAATTAAATAAATCCGTGTGACAAATTTTTAAAATTTTATAAGCTTGTCAGTACTTGCTATAGATATTTTTATGTTGCCATTAGCCAGATAAGAAATCCCATTAATTGAAATCTCTTCCTGTTTTTTAAAATGACATAGAATGAAGGACTTTATAATAATGAAGTTAAGATTGTTTTTAATAAATTACTTAAATTTCTCTTATGAAATGAAAGCTTAGAATTTTAAAATATGTAAACTTTACATGTATGTGGAAAGCACACAAGTCCTTCCTTTCACCTTCTGCTTTCAGAACAATGTTACTCTTTGAAAAAACAAAAATACTTAAACACCTTTAAGGTATCCAGAGCCACCAATTACTACTTATTTCATTAACTTTCTTTAAAGGCTTCCATGGTAATTTTTGCATTTTACATTTAGTTGGGGCCAAATGCATATGGATTTAAATTTTTTTTTCCTGCTCAGTATGCATTGTCATACTTACTCTTGAACATATGAACACTATTGTGCAACAAATAAAAATAGATGAAAAAAGTTTTATCATATTTTCCTCATATTTATTTTTGAGCATATCCCAAGCATCAGTACTCAAGGCTGTGGAAGAAGTAGTGGTCTATATTTACATGAAATATGGTGAGTTTCTCTATTCAGAGCTATACAAAGCTGGACTGCACCTCGCTATTGATGTAGATTATATGTGGCATATTTACAATGATAACTGGAAGACTCAAAGCATTGCTATTCACTTAAACCCAAAGCTGTCTGAACATGTTCATTTCTGATTTAAAAACTGAGAAAGTCCCAGTGCCATATAGGTACTTGTATTGGCTCTCCTTGATTTCCTATCAATAATTTTCCTTGTACCTCTCACTATTTTAAGAAAGGTTAGCTATAAGCTATAGGGACAAACATTACTATAATAATAAGACAGAAAATTACAAACCTACATTATAGGTTATTCACTGATAGGAAAATATATTGGTATTCATATTTTCATTTTATTTGAATGTTTGTAACTATGATCACCATGTAAAGTATTCAAATAAAATATTATTTTGTGTAATAGAAACACAATGGTTAATATTTTTTGTTTTCTATTTTATTATATATTTTTTTGACATTCAATATTATTTTATATTCAATTCAGGTGTACAGCACAAAGGTCAGACAATTACGTAATTGAAGAAGTGATCTTGGCTAGTCTAATACTTACTTGGCATTATACATAGTTATTACCATATTATTGGTTATAATTCCTTTAAATCCCTGTGAGTAATTTGTAACTACTAATTTGTACTTTTTAATTCTTTCACCTTTCTACCCTGCTTCCAATCCCCTGCCATCTATCACCCCAACAAATTTAGTACCCATCTGACACCATACATAGTTATTACAATATTATTGACTATATCCTTTATGTTGTAACCTACATCCCCATGACTTCTGTTTAATAACCAATTTGTACTTCTTAAATCCTTCCCCTTTCACACCTGCCCCTTCAACCCCCCTCCTATCTGACAACCATCAAAATGTTCTCTGTATCTATCAGTTTGTTTCTGTTTTGTTTATTTTGTTCTTTAGACTTCACAGATAAGTGAATCGCATTGCATCTGCCTTTGTCGGTCTGACAAACTCCACTCAGCACCGTACCCTCCAGGTCCATCCATGCTGCCACAGATGGCAAGAACCCATTCCCTTCCATGGCTGAGCAATATTCCATTGTATATATATATACTACCTACACTTTATTTATCCATCAGTGGATACCTAAGCTATCTCCATATCTTGGTCATTGTAAACAATGTTGTAATGATCATATGGATACACATATTCCCTTGAAATAGTGTTTTGGGTTTCCTCGGATAAATACCCAGAAGTGAGATTACCGGGTCCTTCTTTGTCTCTTGTTATAGCCTTGTTTTAAAGTCTAATTTGGTTTGTATAAGTATTTCTACACTATCTTTTTTTTTTATTTCCACTTTTGTAAATATCTGTTTCCATCCCTTTACTTTCCGCCTCTGTGTGTGTGTTTTTAACTTTATTTTGATATTTCATTTTTAAATTATTTTAATTAAATTTATTGGGAGGATGTTAGTAAATTATATGTTTCAAGTATTCAATTCTATAATACGTCATCTATATATTGAATTGTGTGTTCACCATCCAGAGACAGCTCTCCTTTCATCACCATATATTTGATCCCCTTTACCCTCGTCTACTGCCCCCTTCCCTCCTTACCTTCCAGTAACCACTAAACTATTATCTGTGTCTATGACTTTTTTTTTTGTTTGTGTGTATCTTTCAATCTGAAGTGTGTCTCTTGTAGGCAGCATATGTAAGGGTCTTGTTTTCTTATCCATTCAGCACCGTATCTTTTCCTTGAAATATTTAATCCATTTACATTTAAAATAATTACTGATAGATATGTAGTTACTGTCACTTTGTTATTCATTTGTTGATCTTTTTTGTCTTAAAGAAGTCCCTTTAAGATTCCTTGTAAAACTGGTTTGGTGGTGATGAAATACTTTAGCTTTTTCTTGTCTGGGAAGCTCCTTTTCTGCCCCTCAATTCTAATCAATAGTTTTGCTGGGTAGAGTAATCTTGGTTGTAGGTCCTTGATTTTTATCACTTCAAATAATTTCTACCAATCCCTTCTGGCCTGCAAATTTCTGTTGAGAAATCAGCTAATGGTCTTATGCGAACTCCCTTGTGGGTAACCAACTGCTTTTCTCTTGTTGCTTTTAAGATTCTCTTTTTGTCTTTAACCTTTGACATTTATTTATGACATGTGTTTGTGTGGACCTCTTTGGGTTCATCTTGTTTGCATCTGTGCTTCCTAGCTTGTATGTCTATCTCTTTTGCCAGATTAGGGAAGTTTTCCATCATTATTTCTTCAAGAAGGTTTTCAATCCCTTAGTCTCTCTGTCATTTTTTTCCGGTACTCTATGATGTGAAAGTTGGTACACATAATGTTGTCCCATAGGCCCCTTAAATGAGCCTCAATTTTATTATTTTCCTGTTCCGTTTGGGTATTTTCTGATACTTTGTCTTCCAAATCATGATTCAGTCCTCTGCTTCATCGAATCTACTGTTGATTCCCTCTAATGTGTTCTTCATTTTGGTTATGTATTCTTTATTTCTGACTGGTTCATTTTTATTTTTTAATCTCTATTTTTATGTTTTCTACCTCGTTGTTGAAGTTGCTCCTGAGATCAGTGAGCTTCCTAATAAGCAGTATTTTGAAATCTGCATCTGGTAAATTGCTGATCTCCATTTTGTCTGTTTGTTTGTTTGTTTATTTTTCCTGGAGCTTTGTTCTGTACTTTTATTTGGGATATATTTCTTTGACCTCTCATTTTGGCCTCCCTGTATTTGTTTTATTGTATTAGGTAGGGTTGCTATGTGTCCCAGTCTTAGTAGAGTGGACTTATGTAGTACTTATTCTGTGGGGCCCAGTGTTACCATCTCCCTGGTCACCTGAATCTGGTGCCTTGGATAGGCTGTGTGTGCCCTTCTCATGGAGTTGAGTCTTGGTTACTCTAGTCACATCAGTGGGAGGGATCGATCCTTGGGCTACTTGATTATGCAATGAGCAGATTATATCTGCTATCATGCAGTATTATTTCAGCAAAATGTAAGATCATTGAAGGCTAAAAAAACATGGGTTTTTTAGCACCATGTCACACGAGTCAACATCTCATAGTGGTGAAGAACTAGGATAAAGGAATCACACAATGGGATTTGGAATAACTTATTTAGGTCTTTTATGTCTCAGTTTCCCTATTTGTAAAACAGGGATAGTATCTACAGACCATATTTTATATATACATCATTGAGTTGTGAAGATTAAAATATGACACACATAAATCTTAAAAGACAGTGTTAATACCACAGTGTGTATTCAACAAATGTCCTTTTTATTGCTTTTATTCTCAAACGATTTATCAGACTGTAGGTATTGAATGACTAGTTTGTGTGAGAGACATGGGCTACATTTTATACAAATGTACATCTTCATTATTAGTATTAATATTTATATTAATATTAAACAAATACAATAATAAGCTTTCATATAAAGGATCTGGTTTTTTATTCTTAAAATTCAAGTCTTCTAGTACTAGAATATAAGTCCCAGAGTTTTGCTGCCTTTCTTAACTTCAAATTTCAATCACACCTTTTGTTTTGCATAATAAATCACTAGTGGTGTTCACTTTTTCTAGGATGAATGAATGCAAATGTTTGATCACACTTTTGAGAGTTGACTGTGGAGTTGTCTGCTAGTCACCTTTCAACCTTGCCAGCAAATCCAATCAGCTTAAGAGCATTTTAATGTACCTATGTAAGTCCTCAGAATTTAAGATTAAGAGAAAAGCAGGTCTTGTGACCTTCATAAGTAGTATTCAGTGGTTACTCTGGAAATGATAGAATTAGTTTAATTTAAGCTGCACTTTGATTGAAATGTTTTCCAGCTTAAAATCAGATACTCAACTAGAGCCTATGATGTGAGGAAGGTTACATGCAGTGCATTTCTAATGCAATAGAAATGCAGGCGAGTCAAACAAAATCATTTTGTCATCAGTAATCAGGAAAAGGTTGCCCTAGATGCTTTAGATTCCAATTTTTTTTAATTTAACAAGAAAGCTTAAGTGTACAGTAGGGTAGAGTATACACGACTCAGCTCTTTTTACTTAGAAAAAAAAGTACAATATTTTACTTTACTCTGACCTTGAGTCAAAGCTTTGTGAACAATCTGATTCTGAGTGGATTGGGGGTGAAATGAAATGAAAAAGAGGAAAGAACTTCTTTTAACATGACCAGATGGTAATTTTTACTAGTTGGCAGTGTATTAAAACACATTTTTCTGAAAGGAAAGTATACATTATAGACTGGCACAACTAAATGTGTTAAAGCATCCCAAAAATAGATAAAAATATTCTTTAGCTTTGAAGTAAAGTTATGATAAACTTGTATAAGTATGTGGTTATCATAGTGTAAAGATAGCAGTGAAGACTACTTGCATAGTCAGAGGTCCTAGGGAAATTAGACCTGAGTTGATAATATTTAATCTCTAATGTTGCATCCTTCAGAACTTGAATTGTGTTCCTCATGTGCTAATTCCAGGATAAACTAAGTATAACAATTTAATATTAACTGCTTTCTTACCTTACTGTAGTCCTGAACAGTCTTCCTAATACACTCCCTAGATTTCCCCATAAATTTTTGAAATCAACTAAATTTTAATTATCACAAGATTAGACGTCTTGAAGTCTGCTAAATTACTCATTAAATAGCTTCTTTTAATTCTTATGTGTATCAAGAGAGTGGCAATGATGTAATGGGGAAATCATTCAAACTTACATCCCAAAAGTCCAGAAAAGACAAATATTTAATTACTTATTAACAATTACCCTATAGTTGGTTTCATTTGTCTTAGTTTTGGCAAGGCTCCTCTGATTGATTAGACACAATAACTCTCTGATCCTTTCAGCATTGATATGGTGAATCTGATTAATACACCACTGCAAGTTAAAATTAGAACTTGGGCATATTTTGGTAAAGGCTACTGTAAAAGTTTTATAATGTTGAATAGATACAATGTATTCTTCCAAGATGTATGGATCAAATCAGAACAGAGTGCATTGCTGAGCAGCCTTGTGTGCACTCTGAAAACTCAATGCTTGAAAGGAGTTATAAAACTAATTATTGAGTTGATTTCTCTTTCACTCTAGATTTTGTAATAATCAGCATAATAAAGATGAAATGCCTATCATGGTGATTTTCTGTTTATTAACTGCAAGAAACCCTTTTTTTTTTTTTTTGAGGGCAGTGTCACTGGCCCTCATATGTGGGACCGGAACTGGGGCCGCCGGCTTCCCAAGCCAGCGCTTAACCATCGTGCCACTCGGCCGGCCCAAGAAACCCCTTTTTGAGTTTCAGAAGCATGAATGGAAAAATGACTATAATATAAATTAAGATCTCAAGATACACCAATATTTAACATTAGGTAGAAAGAGCCTGAGAGCCTTTGAATACTCAGTACTGTGAGAGAAGTATAAGTATTTTAAAATAAATTTGTAACATACAACTTTTTTATACTTGAGTCATTTACCTAGGGCCCAGAACAATTTATCTTATTTTATATAGCTCAGAAGGGTAATAACAATTATAATTAAAAAGAGCTAATATTTTTTTCTGCATGCTATGTGTTATACACTTTTCTGCATGTGTATATCTGCGTTGTACATGCATTTACACACTTAGCTCTCACAAGAAATTTATGAGGCAGAGAGAAGTTAACTGGCTAATTCACACAGCTGGTAAGACTTCGGGTTCCAACCCAAGAAATCTGACTGTAGAGTTAGTCTGACCACCCAAAGATACTGCTTCTCTAGGAAATTAGAGAAATTAGTGTTTGTCTATCGTGAATTCAGCTTAATTAGTAGCATATTTTGTATATTGTACTTGATGTATTTTAAAAATATGATACACACTTTATACATCAAGGTAATACTGGTTTATTTAAATAAACATTGATCTGATCAATGATCTTGAATTTGTTTTAACACCTGCGTGTTTCTTTGGAGATTTTTGTTCATTCACATAAAATATATATAAAAATCTATGTCATTTTACTTTGATTCTATAATAGGATCATGTTGTATATACTGATCTGGAAATTATTTTTTGTGTAATGAATCATGGAAACTTTTCCTTATGTATTATGTCTTGACAATAAATTCTGTGAGACTCTGCTCCATCTAACAAACTTTCATTATGTTATGATTCTCTAGCTTTGGGCTGGCCAAACAGGCTAATACATGCAATGATAAGTGGAGAAGGAGATGGTAAATTTACAAACCTCTCTATATGCTGGGTCTAGTTAAAAAAGAAATTTTATTGTGGTAACATACAGTTAACATATAAAATATGCATTTTTAAGTGTACAGTTTAGGTTGTACATTTATGTTGTGATATCATCACCACCATCCATCTCCAGAACTTTTTATCTTGCAAAACTGAAGCTCTATGCCCGTTAAGTAATAACTCCCCATGCTCCTCTCCCCACAGATTCTGACAACCACCATTCTACTTTCTGTCTCTGATTTTGAATATTCTAGGTACCTTATGGAAGTGAAATGATACAATATTTTCCTTTTTGTGATTGCTGTTTTTCACTTAACATAATGTTGTCGATTTATCCATTTTGCAGCATAGGTCAGAATTTCCTTCTTTTTTAAAATTAATTAATTAATTATTATTATTTTTAAAGATTTTATTGAGGAATTGGGGAAGGGAACAGCATTGGGGAATCCAAGAAGGGAAACAAACACGTGGCTGTCCCCTGGTTCCTCAGTCTAGTTGTGGAGGACACCACCCCTTTGGCCCACGTTGGTATTGTAATCATTGTGCTCTTCTCTGATGAGGCAGTCACACGCCGGCCATTAGACGGCAGCTCACAGCAGGTCATGGCAGCTCACGCTGGCTGCTGGCTGCTCACAATAGCTCATGGCAGCCCACTGCAGCAAGGGCTGCAGACTACGCTATTGCTGGCGACCCTGGAGCCCAGCTCCAGGTCAAGCTGTTGTTCACCATCTTAGCTGCAGAGGGTGCAGCGCCACTGGCCCTCATATGGGATCTGAACTCGGGCCCGCTACCCAGAGCCACATCCCAAGCCAACTCCCAAACAATGAGCCACTCGGTCAGCCCAGAATTTCTTTCCTTTTAAAGCTGGGTAATATTCCTTGAATATACCACATTTTGCTTAGTCATTCATCCATCAATAGACATGTGAACTGCTTCCATGGTTTAGCTATTGTGAATGATATTGCTCTGAATGTGGGTGTACAAATATCTCTTTAAAACTTTGCTTTTGACTTTTTTTGGGTATATACCCAGAAGTGTAATTGCTGGATCATATGATATATTCTTAGTTTTTTTGAGAAACTGCTATACTGTTTCCACAGTGGCTGTACCATTTTATATACTCATCAACACTGCACAGCAATTCCAATTTCTCCACATCCTTGCCAACACTTATTTTTTCTGTTTGTTTGTTTTTTATAATGGCCATCTTAATGGGTATGAGGTCGTATTTTGTTATATTTTTGATTTGCATTTCCCTAATGATTAGTGATGCTTAGGTGTTTTGTTTGTTTTTTGTCTTTGTTGTTGGTTTGTTTTTGTTTTTTCCCAGTTGTATATTGTCTTTAGAGAAATGTCTGTTCAAGTCATTTGTACATTTTTGAGTCAATCAATTGTTTTTGTTGTTGTTGTTGAGTTTTAGGATTTCTCTGCTTATTCTGGATATTAATTCCTTGTCATACATATGAGTTGGAAGTATTTTCTCTCATTCTGTGGGTTGTCTTTTTATTCTGTTGATAGTGTATTTTGATGCACATATTTGTTTAAAATATTACATGATTTCATTGTTCATATTTTTTGGTGTACATGTCTCCAGGGTATATATCTAGGAGTCTAGGAGATATACTGAGTCAGAAATATGAGTATCTTCAATTTGAATTTGGGTTTTTTTGGTTTTGTTTTTTGATTTTTTAAAATTTTGTGAAGTTGAATTTGTTATTTTTTTTCTGTTGTTGCCTGTGCCTTTGGTGTTATATCTCAGAAAAATTGGCCAAACCTAATGTCACAAAGTTTTTGCCCCATGTTTTCTTCTAAGAGTTTTATAGTTTTAGTTTTTACTTTAGGTCTTTGATCCATTTTGAGTTAATTTTTATATGTGCTGTGAGTTAATGGTTCTACTTCATTCTTTTGCATGGGGATATCTAGTTTTCCTACTCCCATCTGTTGAAAAGACTGTCCTTTCCCTGTTGAATAGTCTTGGCCTCCTTATGAAAAATCAGTTGACTGTTTATGTGAGAGTTTATTTCAGGACTCTTAATTTTATTCAATTAGTTTATATATCTTTCTTTTTGCCAGCACCACACTGTTTTTTGGGGTTTTTTTTTGGTTTTATTTTTTGAGGGTAATGTCACTGGCCCTCATCTGTGGGACCGAACCTGGGTCGCTGGCTTCCCAAGCCAGTGCTTAACCACTGCGCCACTCGGCCGGCCCAGCACCACACGTTTTTATTACTGGAGTTTTGTGGTAAATTTTGAAATCAGAAAGTGTAAGTTAACCAGCCTTGTTCTTATTTATATCTTTAATACTTTTCAGCAATGTTTTATAGTTTCTATTGTACAAGTCTTTTACCTTCTTGGTTAATTCCTAAGTATTTTATTCTGTTTGGTGTTACTTAAGATGGTATTGTTTTCATAATTTCCTTTTCAGAATATTCATTGCTAGTTTATAGAAATGTAACTGATTTTTGTATATGGACTTGTTATCCTGCTACTTTGCTGAATCTGTTTGTTAGTTCTAACATTTTTTCTTTTGGACCTTTAGGAACTTCCACATATGAGATCACATCATCTGTGAAAGAGATAATTTTTATTCTTTCTTTCCAATTTGGGTGCCTTTCATTTCTTTTTTCTTGACTCGTTGCTCTGGCTAGAACTTCCAGTATTTGTTGACTACAGGTGAAATAGGCAGTAATATACTCATTCTCATTTATGATTTTAGCAACTTTGAATTCTTATGTTGGAATTTTTTTTTTTCCCATTAAACTTTGTTTTAATGGCCCGCAAAATTCTGTGACAGATTTTTGGTCAAGTTGTTTCCACTAAAAGGTACTGATTTTAAAAAATAATAACAAAAACTGCCACACACACACACACACACACACACACACACACACACACAAATCCCAGATGGTCCACGAAACATTCTTTTCTCCTGAAGGTTTTTCGAATCATTATAATCATTAACGAGTCTTTTACTATGAAACTTAAATAGCCAATTGAGACAAACAGTTCTGAGACTAATTAAGATTGGGATGGCAGGTATTGGGGATAATACTCATTTAGCCTTCTGAGCTTTCTGGGCAGATTTGGTGACCTTGCCAGCTCCAGCTGCCTTCTTGTTCACTCCTTTGATGACACCCACAGCAACTGTCAGTCTCATGTCACGAACAGCAAAATGGCACAGAGAAACTCTTGACAGACATGGGCTTGCCAGCAACCATATCAACAATGTCATCATATGGAAATTTCTATAAATTGAATGTGTAAGGCTGTTTCTCTTGATTTTGTATTATAAACCAGATTGATATTTCATTACATCTTGTTTGTTAATTTTAATGAAGTTCTTTTGCTTCTCTCAATTTTCCAAGAATTATTGCATTATATAAAACTCCTAAGGAACCCCTGTGTTTTAGGGACATTTCTAGAAATTGATTAATTTAATAAAGTGATACTCTTCATGTACAGCTTATAATAAATAACTAGTATGTCACTAATTTCCATGTGATATTAAATTATTTTATAATTTATAGAAAAAAATCAGATAATGAATAACTCCTCAGGGGTTCCAGGTTTTCAAAGATCAAGTTGAAAATAAGTCTAATTAATTCTAAGAATGATTTGTTTCTCACATTTCTGTGCTTACACGTCAGCTTTGTTCAAACTGTGTTAACATGACGAACAATGTCAATACCAAATGGAATTTGAAGGTGACCTACTACATTCACAGAGATATCACAGGACCTGTGGATGGAGAAATGGATGAACTGATGAGACATTGTAGAATATGTGCTAAGGATGCTTAACATACATTCTAATATTGGTGAGGAATTTGCATGTGAGCAGTTGCTTATTTCTCTTAGTTGGTTTATCTTTTGTTTCTTCTTGAAATAAATAATTGATTTTTCAAGATATAAGCAAACTGTCAATTGAATTCTTAAGATATAATAAAACTGTCACTACGGAATTTCTAAAATAACTTTAATTTTTCTAAAAATCATCATTGACATTTATAAAAAACAGAAGCTTATAAAGAGTGTTTCTAATCTTTGTTGTCTCTCTCAGTCACATAAGTTCTTGAAAACTCCATGTAAGAGTTAACAGAATTATACAGGTTAGACCTTGAGGAGGAAAGAATTTGGTGTGGGTCACTATGTTTTTAAGTTTATCCATGTATTTGTTGGGCTCTGGCTCTGGAACAATGTGGACAAACTTTGAGAATGAAAAAAAAATTTATTAGTATTTATTATTTTTTTTAAAAACTAAATTTATTGGGGTAACAATGGTTAGTAAAATTACATAGCTTTTAAGTATACAAATCTATAATACATCATTTATATATCAAATTGTGTGCTCACCACCCAGAGTCAGCTGTCCTTCCATTCCCATATATTTGACCCTGTTTACCTTCTACATCCTCCCTCCTCCTTATCCTCTGGTAACCACCAAACTGTTGTCTGTGTCTATGAGTTTTTGTTTCTTTATCTGTTTGTCTTGTTCCTTTGTTGCTTTCAGTTTTACTCCCCCCATATGAGTGAAGTCATATGGTTCTCAACTTTTTTGGTCTGATTTATTTTGCTTAGCATGATAATCTTAAGATCCATCCATGTTGTCACAAATTTTGTGAAAGATGTTTGCAAAGAGTTGTCCTATAAAGAAAACTTATTTTTTACTTGAGGCTGGATTGAGATGGGGTTTGTTAATGCTCAGTTGAACTTTATTTGGGGTTAAGTAACTAAATAGTATTTTTTCCCCTCATAAAGTATTGTAAAATAGATTAGTCTTTTTGTGGTCCATTGCTAAAATGGAAATAAGTAATTGAGTTCTTTTGAGTTTGAGGAACAACACTGGACTGGCACATCACTATGGGGGGTTGAAGTAGTAGTTTTATTTATACTTTAAACTGAATCACAGAATGAGGTATACATCCATTTTTTTGTTCTTTGTTTTATCACTATAGTTATAAAAGAAAAGATTCATGATGACAGACAATGAATTTGTAGCATTAGTCCCTTAGCTATGTTCCTTCTAACTTGCAAAATTCTAGACCAGAGTTCTCTCTTGCTTATTAATTATACTACTTTGCTTCCTATAGGACACCATGTCATTAAGCAACAGTAATAGTCAGAACCGTGTGGAAATGTAGATTCCTAACACTTGGCTTATTATACTGGTCCATATCATGGCAGTGAGAAGTGACAGGCAGCCGTCATATCCATCAACACACAGGCTCTCTATTACCTATTGATTTACCAGGTGATCCCATCCTCACACTTGCTCACTTCTCAAATTGCTCTCAAACTCAAACCCTCTTCCAAGATGACATTAGAGTGCATGTTACTTTATTCACCAATACTATTTACTGTATTTGTGGGTTGGTTCTTTTCCATTATAATTCAATGCACAAGACCAGCTACATGAAGATATTAAGCCCTTTCTATAAAAAAAAAACAAAAAACAGTTAAGACTATCAAGACAGAAACAGCAGAAAATGAAACCAAGAGCAGGACTTTTCTCACCATAGGCCCCTTTGTCTGCACAATCTGTACGCCCAGGAAGCTGACCCAGTTAACACAGGGGTCCTCACCAAGATTAGTGTGGACTGTTTTTGTTTTTTTCTGAGCTGGACCTTTGGCCCCATTTATTCAAATTCTGCTTTTGAGTGTGCCTTATTTCATTCTTATAAGTTTTAGGACGCCAGCACTCTGAAGCAGTGATTTTCAACTATTTTTAATAGCTCTTAAACTAAGACATATCATCATAAATCCACTGCTTTAGGAAATTCTATATGTTTATCATAATGTGTAATATTTAAACCACTTGTAATCATTTGACTATAATTTAACCCACTGTCTAAAATTATATACTGTGAAAAATGTTCTTAATATTTTGCCTTTTCTTCCTAAAGTACAGAATATTCTGTTATATGTGATCCATCATTAGTCCACATACCAAATGGTACTCGCCAATTTTTAAATGTATTTTGTATTAAGCTAATTCTGTATCCTTTACATCACTACTTCTTGATCAGCACTCTCCCTTCACACCTCATTGAAGAAATTATATAAATAAAACTATTAAATCATAAATTATGATCTAATTATGTCATCTCTTGATTTGTCCACCATTTGCCTTTGTAACTTAGTTGCCCAAAACTGTAATGTAGAATATCGTATAATTCAACATGATCATCATAAGTATTTGCTCTAAATGATATTGGAAATGTACACAGAGGATGCCAAAAAAATGTATACACATTCTAAGAAAGGAAAACTGTATAAAATTGTAATACCCAATGTATACTGATAACAAAAGATGAATACAAGTCACGATTGACTTCTGCAATTACAAGAGGTGCTCAAAGTAGTTCCCATCAGCGTCCAAACACTCCTGATTACGGCAAACTACTGCTTGAGCAACGTTGACCAAAGTGTCCACTTGTATACACTTTTTTGGCACCCCGAGTAGATCCAATACAGCTAATTTTTTTAGCTCAGCTGCTATTTCTGTTGCAAGATTCCTTCAATAATACCCTTAGTGTACAGTCTGATCATGTAAAATGGTGTAAAATAAGGACTGACTATTGGGCAGACTGTTTTATTTATGAATTTCTTATCTATCAAAGGTCTGCTTTAGACATGGAGGAGAGGGGTTCTTCAATATATAATGATACCTTTAAATAAGTCTCTGAACAAAAGGTGTTGAAAATATCCCTTCTTTGGTCTTGCTTCCTAAGCCTTAGCCAGGGTCCTGATCACACCAGACTCGGTCACCATGTTTGTTCCATTACAGCCTGCCTACCTCCTGTCTGACAACATTCAGTTTCATCTGTATTCTGATTTTGGACTGATACAATTGAAGCACTACCATTTACATGTGTATTCCCGAATCAGTAAGAGAAGTACTTCCAATGCCTGTGCTTGACGCTTGGGACTTTTCATTGGACTGTAACTTTCCCTTCATAATATGCACCCTGGCCTGAGCATGGAAAGTTTATTTTGGTTTTTCTCTACTTGTGTAAAATGCCTGTTTTATTTTTGATTGTTCCATTAATCCAGATTTCCTTACTCTTTAGTACTTATTCTACCTATTGCAGTCTTCACTAATTCTTTTAGCTTATATTTTCTCACACACATTTTTAAACTTGTATCACCTTTATAATAACTAATAGAATATAGTATTTAATTTTATTCTACTTTGTATGCATGGAGGAGTGTAATTATCTTTGTTTTAAAATACCTATTTTACTTCCCAAATATTTATTTCAAATATAACATGATTAAATATATAAATACTTAAGATATTTTTTCTCTTAAAAATTATCTTTGCCTTTCAGACCATCTGTTCAGAAAATACATGTTACTTACAAAAGCTAGATTTTAGACCTTTTATATTCTACCTGTTAGCAAAATAAGTGTACACTAAAAAAGTTACTAGCTACAAAATAGTTGTTGGATGAATTCTAGGAAAACCTTGGCAGATTGCAACTTTCTAGGGTAAAGGAAGAAAACCTACATAAGTGATGGTGATGTAATTTGTGTTTTTTTATAATAAAATAATAAGCATATTGCTTCATGGCAATGGATTTCAAATTCAACAAAATATATTTAAAACCATGGCATGAAACATAAATAACATGGAATAAGAGGAATTATAGCTAATATTTTTCAGATGATTAATATACACACATGATCTCATTAGAAAGTATTGGCTGTTCAGAAAGATAGTAGCATATATTATAAAGGTTAGAAGAGAAATTTAATTTTGTGTAATTTAAATTTAACATAAGAGTATTAAAGATTATCGGATTCTTGGTAAGAATAATTCAAATAATCTGTTTATAGATGTTTCTCCCACCTTTGGTTTAGATTCTTGTGAATTTATGGAATTATTTATTATCATTTAAGTTCAAATGCCATGAGACCTTGGAAATCCAGGGTACTACGGATCAATATATGACTTCAACAGGTGATACTTAATGCTGCTACACATATTGGTCACTTGGAGAAGATCATAGATACTAAAGTGAATACCAATTAGAATAATGTTTACCTCAGTCACCAAAGAAACTAAGTCAAAAGACCCTACTGCTTAGAAGAATTTACAAAGAATGCAAATCGTTTCTTTAATTCAGTTCAGGCTTCAGTCAGTCAACAACAAAATAAGTCCAGCAATAAGTTAAAATTTAGGGTTAAAAAGAGTAAGACACAGCTTTATTGTTTAGTGTATTCTACTTTTAAGACAAGAGATCATCAAACATATTAACATAAGATAGGGGACAGGACCCTGGAGTGAAAAACCAGTTTGACTCTAAGATTTATGGTGATATTTATGAGGCAAGTAATGTGTTCTCTTCTCCTCATCTTCCCCATTTGTTAAACTGTTAGATTTAGTATTTTGTAAGTATTCTTCTGACTCGGACTTTAATTGGGATTGGTGTAGAACAGTTTCTCTTTCAGCGTTGACTACATTTCTCTAGCCTTTTACTAGATCTTAGTCATGAGTGTCAAAATGTCCTCAGATATTACACAGACACAAAGCTCCTTGGAGGTGGTAGAGGGTAGTGATCAGTCAAACGAGTTCTGAAGATGAATGGCCTAGTTACAAACCACACCCTATATGTTCTAACTATATGAATTGGGCAAGCTAGTTACTCTCAGAACCTCATTTTCTTCATCTAGATTGTTTGGAAGAGAAAAAGAGTTTAAAAAGTTAAAGACAAATAGGGATTGAACAATATGTAAAAATATAAGTCTCAGGCACATCCCAAATCCTCAAGGATATTTGCTGTTGTTATTATTTTGGGAACACAAGAACAGTGGGATTTGGTCAAGAGATCCCTGGTGGATATGAGTCCAATAGACATTCTCTTCCTTTGAGAGATGATTAAGAAAGCCAGATTTCTAAAAGAGCGCTTTGCACAATGCACAGGAGGACAGATAGGAAGTAGGCGACACATTTAGACATCAGTTCTGAGTTATTCACTGCATAAAAGGAGGCATGTTTTAGGAATGTCCTCACATTTGTGCGCTATGGCTGGTACGTGAGGAATATGTCTGAGATGGATCCTAGTTATAATTGATAAATCCAGAAATGGTCAGAATATGTAAAAGTTAAAGTATTTAACGTTTTTATATTTCCCCTAAATTTAGAGTTGCCATTTCACTCCTTAGAAACGGATGAACTCAGGCCAACATCATGTTTAGCATTCTGTTCTTTTTGGAGACAGTATAAAGAAGTGAACTAGCAACAAATAAAAGACATTTATGTTTGTTTATTTTATAGCAACCCTTTGATATGAAAAAGAGCTTTGCATTCCTTGAATAAACTTATAAAGGAAAGATAACAGCAATATTTGACTCTTGGCCTTATAGAAAATAGACATAAGGTTTTAAGGGAAATGATTTGAACTTTTGCTTGCTCACCATAGCTGAAAAAATGAACATTGCACATAGAAATGTCATGAGTGATTAATGAGGAGGTTGTAGATAAGATCATAATAAATCATCTTCTATGAAAAAATATATATCTTATCCTCATACGTTTTTACAGATCAATATTGGAGTAATACATGGACATTCAGTATTTGTTATTTCAGGAAAACAATTTTTTTAGAGCTTAATCTTCAGTGTTCTTGAATATTTTAAATTGCATTTTCAGGTTAGGTTCAACTTTGTACTGATTTTATTTGAAATTATGTGAAGAGAAAATGATATGTGATTATGGGAAGGGTGAGTGCTTTAAATGCGGTATCCTGGATAGTCAAATATTGGCTCAAATTCTAGACCTTCCAGTTACAGCCTTGTCACCTAAGATGCAGTGACATGTTTTTTAATTTCCTCATCTGTAACATGGAAATAATTTTCTCATCTGTAACATGGAATTAAAACATTTTACAAAGTTATATTGATGATAGAATGAGATCTCACATACTTAGAACTTAGTAAATTAAAGCTGCTATGATTATTGATCAATTGATTCATCTAGCTGTTCATCCACTCTTCTTTTCTTTTATGCAGATAAAACAAGGTTCAAGTTCAAATTCTAGACTGGTATTGTATTAACTCTGTGACTTTCGACAAGTTACCTACTTTTCAGTCTGAATTTTCACATTTATATTGGATATTATAATTCACACCATAGATGGTGGTTATTAATATTAACGAAAATTGTCTGTAAGAATAAGCTTAGTGCTTAGGAATCATAGGTACTCATTTCAATGATAATTGCTGCTATTTTAACTTTTAGATTCATTACTATTTCTACTACATGGATTGTTTTGATATTCGACCTTTCTAAATTGCATTTTTTGTGTTATCTAACATACATGAGGTCGGACAATTAAGTTTGTGAACTCATCCTAGAAAAAGTGCTACATACCTCATTGCTGAATAGCCTAAGGTCACCTTCAAAGTGCTCCCCTTGGGAAGCTATACACTGATGCCAGCACATAACTCATCCTTGAAATCAATTTTGGAACTCTTTTTCTGGAATGGCCATCAGAGCTGTTGTCCTATAACCCTTGATATCCTGAATGTCATCAAAGTGTCTTCCTTTCAATATTTCCTTTATCTTTGGGTAAAGAAAGAAGTCATTGGGGGCCAGATCAGGTGAGTAGGGAGGGTGTTCCAATACAGTTATTTGTTTACTGGCTAAAAGCCCGCTCACAGTGCTATGTGAACTCGTGCAGTGTTGTGATACGAGAGCCATGAATTGTTGGCCAAAAGTTAAGGTCGTTTTCATCTATCTTTTTTTTTTTTTTTTTTTTTTTTTTTGAGAGCAGTGTCACTGGCCCTTATTTGTGGGACCTGAACCGGGGCCGCTGGCTTCCCAAGCCAGCTCTTAACTGGGCCGGCCCCCTCATCTAACTTTTTCATGTAGCCTTTTCAGCACTTCCAAACAATGAATTTGGTTAACAGTTTGTCCAGTTGGTACAAATTCCTAATGAAAATCCTTCTGATATCCAAAAAGGTTAACAATATCACACTTAATTGTCTGACCTCGTATATTTTGTTTTAATCAAAACTACATCAGAAGTTAAATATGTAAATGGAAAATTAAAAAGTTTTACAAAGATAATTTTAGTGGTTTTGAATAAAAAGCATAAAATCTCTAGGAAAACAGAACACAAAAATATGAATGCTATATTTAAGACAAATTACTTAGGTGTGCATTATATGAATGCTGAAAATTACCCATTTTTAAGGTTATTAGGCACAGGTAGTGAGGTGCTTTGATAATTGACATATTCAGATAATTATTCTCACACATGAAGTATGTCAAAAATCATGGATGAGTTTAGCATAAAATTTTATCTGCAATTATTTGTTATTTTATCCATTGTTAATGAATACATTTATGCATTGTTATTAATTATGTTATTGCAGAATTTTTAAAAGTATTTTATATAAAGGAGTGATTTTATTTTTCAGGGGTTGTGATTTTTCTTTTAACAGATTTTTCCTATGAAATTGATGATTTCAGATTTAAAGAAATATGGAACACAAATCTCATTTGAGATAAACATTTTCATTTTTAATTACTCATTGGATATCCTCATTTATCTATGATGTCATACATTTGTGTAAGTAAAAGTTTTGCATCAAAATAATTGCTTATCCAGATCATACTTAATTTGGACTTAGTTATATTTTAAGATTGATGTAAAGCAGGTATTTCCACAGAGATCAACTTGAACATGCTTTTTCATGGGTCTGGAAATTTCAAAAGCTAAAAAAAAAAGGCCAGAAGGAAATGATACCACTTCTAAATATATTACCACCTCTTACATTAAGAGGTAATTAGAGGAAATTAATACATGTGTATGGTATAGATAAATGATGACATCTTATAAGTAATTAAAAATTAAAATATTTACTTCAAATAGGAGTTATGTTTCATATTTTAAAATATTGTGAAGTAATTTATCTCATAAAAAAAATGATTAAATATGGATAATTCCTGTGTGAATGGTCTTCTTGATCTTCACTTTAATGTATAAGGCTGCTTTAAAAAGTCAATAATATAATGAATTAAGGAAATTAGTGAAAATTAAAGACATAAAGCAGTATATCAACAACTTTTAAAATTACTGTTAATTGTATTTCTGGTCATTACTAATTTCTATTCAGAATTAAACCTATATAATTTTACTAATCAATGTCTCCTAATAAATGTAATTTGAAATTTTTTTTAAAAAAGAATTGTGCTTTTAAAGGAAATCAGAACTCTGTGGATGAGATGATGTGATGTCTCATGATACAGCTTGGGGTACACTTCAAAGGCTTAGTACTAACAGTGCCAAGGCCAATACCAACTCATAGCAACTACAATGTTATGCTGAGTGTGAAATAAAAAATCAGACTTTTGTGAAGAGTCTTGTAAATTCAGATTCTTTCTATGAGTGCAAGTACTACAGGAACGTAGAGCACTAGCCGACCTACCCCTCTTCTTCCAAAATAACCTGAATATAAAAGTTATTTTTTTGTTGTTTTGTTTTGTTTTTAAAGATTTTATTGGGGAATTGGGGGGAGGGGAACAGCGTTGGGGAATCGGGGAAGGGGAACAGACAAGGCAGTCTTTTTGTTCTTCAGTCTAGTTGCGGAGGATGTTGCTTCACTGGCCCATGTTGGTATTGTCATTGCGCTCTTCCCAGATGAGGCAGATCGGTCACCGGCCTCTGGATGTCGCTCACTGCGGCTATTGGCAGCTCATGCTGGCTGCCACCCGCTCACGCTGACTGCCAGCCATTCACTGTAGCCTATGGCAGCCCACTGCAGCCGGGGCTCGCACAGCCCAGCTCCAGGTGTAGCTGTGGTTAGTTGTGTAGGGCAGTGTCACTGGCCCTCATATGTGGGATCCGAACCGGGGCCGCTGGCATCCCAAACCAGCTCTTAACCAATGCGCCACTCAGCCGGCCCCTGAATATAAAAGTTTTAAACATTTCCTTAGATTGTAAATTTCTGATTTTATATCTGACATAACATCCTTGAAATCACATTGGATGCCTATGGTAAGAAATTAGAAAAATTTTTTTTTCTGTATTCTTACTTGTTAGGGTATAAAAATAGTGTTTCCAGGTATATTTAGCTCAGAAAGCTAGCAAACATGTTTTCTTCCACATCAACCTTACAATGTTCAATTGTTGTCCATACATTACGTATGCTCACTTTGTCTTTCACCCTTGACTTTTGAGGTTAGGGCACAGTATGATATTTTTGTTTTTTTTGGAATAAACGAAGAGTGATTTAATTCAGAAAGTATAATACTTGGTTCCCAGTTCCCTAAATGTTATAGTTTACTACTTTCTTAACACTTAACAGAAGGCATTCTGCTTCTTATCCGGATTCTAATCACAAATTTGTTTCTGCCCTGAAAACATCTTTTTACTTATATCTAACATAAAATTATCTTGCATCTTTCTAAATGTTCTGAACAGCAAATACAATTTGGGGAACATCAAGAGAATTGTGGTTTCTGCTTCTTTCAGAAAATCAAGTCTAGGAAATTCTTACCATAAAACATACAACCTAATTTCATTGTTTTTCTGATTTCTATTTATGGATACTATATAAAGAAATTCTCCCTGATGTTTATATTGTTTTGGAAAGTAAATGTGTATAAGAATGTTGGTAGAAGCTTTTGTATTCCAGAACAGTTCATGAATATTTTCTTAAAGGCTATCACAATAGAAGAAAATGTGTTGCCCACATTTTAATCTTTGACACTGCATTGTGGTCATTTCTCAATGAGATGTCAGTTTTTTATTGGGTTATTTATTGAATTGACACACTTATCTCCTGAGAAGATTTAGTTTTTGCTTTTGTTGTGTTGGGTTAGTGATTATTAAATTCTCCTACGTCCTTCATAAGTTGTAATTTTTTACTGATATTCAAGGAACTGTGGAAAATGCTTTGAGAGTTGATTTGAGTTGCACATCTGTAGATATCTGTACATTTGAAAAATGTTTCTATAAAAATCCATTTAAAAATCAATAAAATGTCAGCTTATATACCTTACATGCCTGAGACTGAGTGGGTCCAGAGAAGAGAGGTACCAAATGAGGTTAAACAGAGAGGCAGTGGAAAGAGATGTGTATTTTATCATTATGATCACGACCATTGGGCTGTTTAAGAAAGAAATTGACAGGACCTGAGCATCTATTACTGTCTGCTTTGTAAATGTAGCAGTGATAGCTCTGCCTGTCCCCTTGTCCCCAAATCAGAGCACAGGCTCAGAATGAACAATTCCTCCTCCCCTAAAGAAGGGGGTTTACCCACTCAGCTGGAGGTATGATTTCTTTGGACATAGCTATAAACTTCTTGTCATTTTCTGAGAGGCTTGAGATGAACATTTATGGCCTCCGAGCAGCCTGATTTCCCCCGAGTTGCTGGCACAGTGAGTTGTCCCCACCAGACTGAAAGCCATATGATATAAATTGCATATGTTTTGCTACTGTTTCTAAACATATCTACCTAACTGATTTACTATATTGACTGGATGCTTACCTTGAGTATATAATTACAAAATGTCTGTATTTTTTTTAATTAAAGCACAGTTTTATATTTATGATGAACTATATCCTATCGAGATGCTGAAGGAAGGTGCTGAAGTAGCTTCCTATCGTCAATTCATAGCAATGTATGAAATCACTTGGGGAAGAGTGTTGGAATAAACTTAACTACAGTTGCCATCTTATAAATATAGACATGTAGATGTTGAAATTATAGTTTTGAGAAATTTGTAACATAAAACTTTGATATGAATATTATGCAGGGAATAAAACAGACAGAGCACACCTTGAATTTTTTAATTCATGTGCTTTTTTTTTTTTTAGCTGAGCCATCCTGCCACCTGTTAGCAGCTCAATGGCAGCTCAGCTCGGGCTGGGCATCGAACTACTGTTGCTCAGAGCTCAGCTTGCACTCTTGAGCGAGCTCTTAACCAACTGAGCCACTCTGCTGGCCCCTAATTCATGTGCTTTTTTAAAGTATAAATTTAGTACAACATATTACCCCACATGCATCTTAGGGTTTGGGGATGTTTGGAAAAGAGAAGGCCCCTGGAGTACCAAATTATTAGGTGGATTCTATAAGTGGACATAGAACAAGGGGGAATGATAGGAGGAGAGCAAGGGAGAACTTTCTATCGGGGAGAAATGAATTTAGGATAATGAAAAACAAAGGAAGAGAAATTCTAAAAGGATTCTCAAAGTGGTGTATGTGTAGACATTGTGTACCTCAAATGAAATTTTAAGAATGCTTAAGTGTTCTAAGTTCTCTCTCTCTCTCAGCATATTATAGCCCAGGGACTTGGTATTATGACATCATCAGTTCTCTTCTGAGGAAGTAGTTGTAGACGGATTCAAGCTCAGTTGTTCAATTAGAAAACCGTTTTTATCCAGGACTCTTTCATTTCTATTTTAATTAATTAGTAGCAATACAATTCTTGCCAAACAAGGAATCTGAATTCATCAAGATTCAATTTTATTTTATATCTACCTAGAGATAGTGAACCATTCTTTTGGGAGGCATAAATTAGAATGATAGCCAACATCTATTTACTTTAAAGTAAAGCCTTTGTGTGTAATAAGTTATTTGTCATAATTCTAGGAAATGACATGTTTAAGCAATTATAAAGATCAACTCTATGATACTTACAGAATAAAATACTCCACTGTATCATTAAGGTAAAAATTATGTTTAAAGGAAAACTGTAACTGTAGTCTCTAGTAGATTAAAATGTGATTTTTTTTTTTTTTTTTTTTTTAAGGGCAGTGTCACTGGCCCTCACATGTGGGACCAAACCGGGGCCGCTGGCTTCCCAAGCCAGCGCTTAACCACCGCGCCACTCAGCCGGCCCTTAAAATGTGATTTATTACATAATATTTTGTATATCAATCCGTGCAAGAGAAACAGTTTTTTAATACACAAATCTTTTTTGGTTCCTTCACAGCAAAATTTAATAAAGTAAAATATATAAATATTTGACAGGATCAATTTCCTTCAAATTAGTTTTTAATTATTTCAATAAGCATTTATTGATAACCTACTGCATACAATTTATTTTGCTAATCCCAAGTATATTTGATTTTGCTCTGAGGTCATGAATCATGGTATTTGAACCAGAGGATGTGATTTATTAAATATTTGAGAGCTATTTTATATAAGTGAAAAAGTAAATAAACAAATACCTAAATTCCAAAAAAATAAAATAAACATATCCAGGTAGAATCATTTTGTGAAACTATATAACTTCTCCAATCTCTAGTTTCTTACTTGGAAAGAATACCTAGGTTCACATTTAAATGCAGTACATAAGGCCAACTGTCACATAGTAGGTACTTAATACTGGAGCTGATATTGATCTGTGCCCTCCTGCATTGTATTTTTCTATGTATTCATAGCCTCTAAATCTTTTATATTCTGTTCTTGAGTTCTTTTTCTGAGGCTTTATATATTTGCATTACAATAGGATAAAATAGCACTATGGGTTTTTTTTTTCTTAATTGTTTCATGGTTATTTTCAGATTCATACTTCAATGTTGACCAAATTATAATGACTACATATAAAAATGTCCCTTTTTTTTGGGCCGGCCGAGTGGCATGGTGGTTAAGTGCTGGCTTAGGAAGCCAGCAGCCCCGGGTCGGGTCCCACATATGAGGGCCAGTGCCACTGCCCTAAAAAAAAAAAAAAAAAAAAAAAAAGTCTCTTTTTGGGATATTTTAAATTTTAAAAGTTTAGAGGAATTATTATGCATTTATGTGCAAAACTGATATGGAATATGCATATGTTCACATATCATATTTATTTAAAAGAAATCTAACAAAATTTAGAGTTTACAATTGTTTTACACACATAGTTGAATACGCAAACAGGAAAGACAGACATCCAAAAATCAGGTTGAATTTTTACTTCAGAAATATTTGCAGCCCTTCATTGATAGTGACAGATTTTGTGTGTTTTTTTTAAAAATTAAATTATAGTTTATGTATAACTATATTTTACAACTAGCCATCAACAATTTACACTAGACTAAATCGAATCATACATGAAACCAAGAAAGATACCAAATTTCTTGTGCTCTGGTGTGGGAAGAAATAGATATCTTTAGTATAAAATTTACTATGCAACACAAAATGGACAGTTGGTGCACACAATCCATTTGTTGAAAGGCTCCTAGTTCTGTGCATTGGAAGAAAACCAGGTGAGAAGTTAGGCAGCAGTTTTTAATCTAAGACATTTTCAAATTTCTCACAACCTGAGAATAAAGATCTAGAAGATGGCTTCCAACTAACGAAGGCATTATTAATCAAAGTCTCAAGATTCCACTATTAATAATCACAAATATTTTGTCTCCTCAAGCTGAAAAATCTATCCTCATCCTACACTTTCAATTTTTATAGGAGTTTCACACACATAATCTTATTTTTCCTCTTAACTAGCTGGGTTGGCAGCAAAGATGAAAGAATAACTCCTTGCAGTTGGTGATTTTCCCAAGATCACAGAACTAGTAAATATACCATGTCATTTATGTAAAACATAAGAACAGCCATTGCTGGGTACCTAAAAATGAGCAGCATTGTAACTGTTATAATAATAAAATTCTTCCCCATTTTATTAATTTGGCTGATTACTATAGTAAACACGTTCATGCATTAACCTATCAGAAAATTACAAGAAGAAAATTCATGTAAATTTTTTTTAATTTTTTTTTTTTTATGGAATGCATCTGCTTGGGACAGACTGTGCTTTTTAGATGAATCATTTTATTCTGCAGTGCAAAATTCTAGAGAAGTGTGATATCAGAGCTCAATTGGACTTGATATTTAAAGTCTTTGTACTAAAATACTGAATCTATTCTTGAACAATACATGAATGAGATTTGGCTTAAAAATGATATTTCAAATATCAATGTCTAGCTGGGGTACTGAATCACAAGAAAATATTTGGTATTTTCCAACATCAGACATTTATTTAAAATCTGTGTCTTTTTGGTGAAGATACTTTAAGTAACCTGGGAAAGGGGTTATGGTTCTGTATTGGAATATTATGTAAACTCTCCATACCATTTTGAAAGGTGGTAAACAATTGAAATATAATGTCAAGATATTGATGGGACTCCATTTGCCTATTAATCTCTCAATTTCACCTGAGCACACTTAGGCACGTCAATATGTTCCAGAAGTCAATCATTTTGAATATATGCTCACTTTTTCTACTATTAAACATAATTTATCAGGAAAAGGGGAAAAATGAAGACTAAATGTGTTAAATGGGAGCCCAAATAATGGCTTAAATCAAGTATGGAATGGCAGTGTGTGAGGCACTTTGTGTTAGAGCGCATTTAAAATGCCATAAGTTACATGAAGTTTTAGAACAAAAGAAAACAGCTTGAGTTCTGCATAAGCAACTGCTGGCCAGTATGAACTGTGTTGTAAAATGAGGATGAGGAATTAAGGGAAGAAATCTCTTTCCTCCTGATCTTCATCTTCCCTCTGGTTCTTAGCCAAGTGCAACAATTTGTTTCGTATTTTTCTTAGGGCACCTTTTATGGTACCAGTACCTTGCTCATTTCAACAAATGTCACTTTCTTAACAATCACTATGTATGGAAAGTGGGCCCAACAATCCCTCTAGCTGTGCACAGACAGGCACAGTACTTCCTGGGGATTAGAGCCTACCAACTTCCTGACAATTCATGATATGTTTTTCACTATTAAAGCCAGAGAGTATCTGTTTGACACATAGGTTGCCTAAGGATAGGTCCTGGTTTATCCTTAATGTCCATTTTACTTTCAAAAAATATCCAGACTTGTCAAACAAATTTTATGGTTATCATATCTAAGGCTCACCTGCCCCCTATACAAGAGATGTCAAATTACAAATTTTGGACAAAGTAGGAATAAACTTCGTAATGTAGGCAAGTATGAAATGATATCTGAACACCATCTCTGTTACTTTGCAATGATCAGAAAACTGTTTGCTAAGGCGATGGATATACTTCACCATGTTTGTATAACGTGCTTGTAGTAGACGATTCACATACCTGCATGCCAGTTATATAGCACACTCACACAATGTTGTAGCAACTTAATTAGGAATAAAAGTTTCTAAAAGTCAAAAGTAAAGCAAAAATATATAATATTATTTAAGCTTTAAAGTTGTTGTTTTTTAAAGAGGTATGATGCAAAGTATTATGGAGGAGATTTTTCCAACTGAATAAAGCATAAAGCCCTGAATACTTCTCAACCCTTCCTTTTATAGGAACACTAAGAAGCAGTCCAAGGATTTGTGTGTGTGTGAAGAAAAATACTTCATCAGATTTCCTTGAGAAATTACATTTAAATAATTAATTTGTTAACATTTCACTTCTCATCATCCCAAATTTTAATCCTATCTTTACTTTCTCCACACATTATTTTTGTTGTTTGACACATACTGTGTGTATTTATATTTATCCACATGCTTACCACTCCCTTTGCTCAACATTTTTCTTGCATCTACAGTTTTCTTTCTGTGGTTATTTTCCATCTTGCATGCATAGCATCAGAAGTTATTTTATTTTTTTCAGTGAGGATCTGTTGGTGGTAAATTCATTCACTTTTAGTAGTTTTAGTTTTTCTTTCATATTTACTTATTTTTTTTGGAATCATTTCAAATACAGAAAAATATGTAAGAAGAGTTTGGTTAATTAAACACTATAAATGGTTGCCCAAATGAACCACTGCTTGATAAAGTAAGAAACAAATCTTTACCGTAATATACATTTATAAGTAACATTTATAGCCATAAAAGTAACCATGCCTTCATTCTGAAATAGAGAGGTAAGGACCTGTCACCCTTAGATCTACTATAATTTATAAGGAGAGATGCCTGTGTGGTTTCCCAGGGTATTGCTAAAAGCTTATTTTAATATGTTAAAGGAAACAAATTAACCAATGCTTATGTGTTATAACTGATTTTATTTGTAGAACTCCTGAGTTGTTTCCTTTGTATTTATAAGGTGCTATTTTTAAATGTTTGGCACACTTGAATGTGGCTGGTTTATGAATTTCAGCATAATCCAATACTTAGTTTAGTATAACTTGTGGTATGCCTGCTAAATAATTTAAAAAGATACTTAGAACATATAAATTAAAATAATAATCATGCATGTATAAGTCCAAGCTTTATGGACAGAATATTATAAAACAACATGTTTTGTACCATAAAAACAAGAAAACAAATAAAATATGGTTAGCCGTTATTTCTGTTGCAGTGTAATAACAATATGGAAAATTTAATTAATGAGTTTTAAACATATCTATAGTGATTTTTAATATTACATGGAATAACATTTGAAGATTTCAATTACAAATTATGATGGAAGGAGAACTGACTTTGGGTGGTGAACATACAATGCAATATACAGATGATATATCATAGCATTGTACACTTGAAACCTATATAATTTTACTAACCAATGTCACCCCAATAAATTTAATAACAAAAAAAATAAATGTCTGAACTCGATTTTAGAGGAATTGTTTTGCCTTTGCATTGGTGAAATGTGAGCTGCCATACTTCTATATGACCACTTGATGGAACTCTCATTTTGCTCTCAGCAATTTCCCAGCAGTGGCAACCATAAATTTCTGGCAAGACATGAAGGAATATCTCTTATTTTTTTTAAAAAAGGGCTTGAAGGAACTCGTTCTGTAACATGCTATGAAATTATGGTTCTTTATAAAATGTTCTTAAATCAATAAGTAGAAAAAAAGAATAAAATTCTTTTTCTAAAATGAAGTCTTGTTCTCTTACTCCTGCAAGAATATAATTTTTTGCAAAAAAATAAATGTTAAATTATCCTAAACATTTAAATATAATCATATCATTTATAATAAAAACTGAAACTCTATTTTTGAGATGTCTTTAATATTAATGGCCTATTCAAATATCGTGAAGAAATTTTGATATAAGTAGTCCCGAGTTCTCAGAGGATTGCTATGGGTAATTAATTCTTAGCACACATCTCATTTGGGGAAGATAGTTTGGAAAAGGAGATATTGATTATGAAACAGAGTTTCCATTAGAGTCATATGGAGTAATTACTAACAACTTAAAGTACATGAAGAAAATCACATTATTTCCATTGAAAATGTTCACACTACATAAAAAAAGTGGTGAATTCGACTTCAGTGACTTTGTGACCTTGTCACTCAAACTTTCTGAAGTTTTGCATAAAAAGGAAATAATAATAATGTCTCTTAAGAGGTCCAAATACAATAAAATTTAGTATAATAATTCATTTCTAAACTCTGAAAACATCACGTAAATGATAGGCTTTTAAATTATTGCATTGATATTGAGAAAATCTATAGTAAATATGTCAAGTACATCCCAGAGAGAAGATCATCTTCAGACCTTTTGATTCTACATTGTAGCATCTTTTCAGTTTAGAATGTTCCATAAAGCCAAAACTCCTGGTTGTAAGAATCCTGGTAAGTGAGAACTCTTTTCAGTTTACCATTTCCTTTAAATGATCTCTGCCACTTCAGTGGCATTTACTCTTAAACTAGTAAATGCAAAATCCATTTCTCTAGTCCTAATCTCCACGCTAACTTTATCATCCTATTGGATATTTTCTCCTCGATATTCCAATCACCTTAATTTCATTGTGTCCCCAACCAAACTCTATTTTAACCTGCAAAATTGTGTATCCAGTTGGCTGATAGAGTTTATGTTTTCAAATTGGTGACTATAATTAATTTGATTTTTTTCTCCCCAGTACCTAGCCCACAGTAATTAGCAAACAAATTAACCATTTGAATAAATGAAGTATTTTGAAGCTCAAGATATAGCTTAGAACTAGTTGATAATGTCAACTATTAAATTGTTTTATTGTTACTCTATTAGATACTAATTAATATTACTTTCTTTTTGATCATTGTATTTATTTCTGCTCTATGGAATGTGTTAAAAATATAAGGCACTGAATATGCCTTTATTTTCAGGCAGTTTAGAAGAGATTCCGTATTAAAGACAAAAGTTCAATTAACTTTTTTAGGAATAAGTTATCAAGTATTATTAATACTTTTCATATATATATATATATATATATATATATATATATATATATATACACTTTCTTTTCTCAGGTTTTCAGAGTAAAGGAATTCCCTTAAGAGATATGTCCTTCAGAGGGAAAATCTGCAAAAATAAAGTATATATTATTCTCAAATATGATCACTGTACAAAAATACCACAAACAATTTCTGTAGGTTTACAATGTGCCCTGTAATTTTGAATGTGTTGGGGATAAAGGAGTGAATAAAAATGGACATGTCCTAACTTTCAATAGCTTATGATGGACACCCAATAAAAATAAATATATTATTTATATTTTCATTTATTTCAGGTTATGATAGGAAGTTGTAGAAATGCAGAGCAGGACAAGATGGTGGAGTGACTGAGGCTGTTATCCTAATGGGTTGCCAGAGAAGATCTTTCTGAAGGAAACTTTATGTAGGCACCTGAGTGAAGTAATGGGATAAGTATTTTAGGGAAGAATATCAAGTCATAGTATTTGCAAGACCTTGAGATGTTCTCAACATATTTGAAGACGAGCTTAGGAGGCCAATGTAGCTTAAGCAGAGAGAGCAGGAAGTGATAGATAATGAGGTTGGAGACTGAAGCAGAGGCTGGATGGATCTCCTATGACCTGGTAGGTCACAAAAAGGAATTTGAATTTTATTCTACATGTGTAGGAAAGCCATTGAAAGGTTTTGATACAGAGCGTGGCTACACTTAAATGTATAAATGTTGATGTCACAAGGATAAGGAGGATAGTATTTAAAGCTATGTGATTGGATACAACTGAGTCTCCAACTTTTTGGTTTCAGAACCCCTTGATACTCTTAAATTACTCAGGGCTTTGAAGAGCTTTTGCTTATGTGGGTTTTATCTGTTAATATGCACTGTATTTTAAACTAAAACAAAAATTCACAAAATACTTATGTATTGATCCATTTAAAAATAATAAAATAAGTTCTTTATATGAATGAGACTTTTATAAAAATAATTATATTTTACAAAACAAACAAGTAGTGAGAAAAAAGGTATTGCTTATACTTGTACACATCTCTTCAATAGCTTTCTTAATAAAAAACAGGTGGATTCTCATCTGCTTCAGCTTTCAGTCTGTTGAGGTATCATTTGCTATGTTGCTTTTGGAAAGCCCAACTGTGTAATTTTGAGAGAATGAGAGAATGAAGTAGTTAAACGGATATGACTTCTCCTTCTCCTTCTCCTTCTCCTTCTCCTTCTCCTCCTCTTCCTTCCTCTTTTACTTTGTCTTTTTCTCCCCCACCCCTTCTTCTTTTTATTATTGTATTAAAAATTGTTTTGACCTTTTGTGTTCCCTCAAAATGTCTCAGGGATGCCCTTGGATCTCCCGACAACACTTTAAGGATCTCTGACTGAGCAATTAATTATAGAGGAGAAACATACAAGGCCTGGGTTACAACAGTCCAACATTTGGAGTATTAAAGCAAAGAAAATTCCAGAAAATGATATTTAGAGCATTTCTATAATTGTATGGAAATATCTTTTGTGAATCCCAATTTGGTCAGCATATTTTTCTTTCTATGATCACACTTACCTTTTTGTTGACTGTAAATAAATCCATACACTACATTGTTAAAGCACAAGCTGTTTTTAACAACAAGAGCATAATTTATATCATGCATAGCTCAATCAAAGGACACAAGTACAGGTACTAAAATCAACAAAGAACACATTCTTTTTTTTTTTTTTTTTTTAATTTTTTTAGCTGAGCCATCCTGCCACCTGTTGGTGGCTTAGCAGCAGCTCAGCTTAGACGGGGCATTGAACTGCTGTTGCTCAGAGCTCAGCTCGCACTCTTGAGCGAGCTTTTAACCAATTGAGCCACTCGGCTGGCCCAACAAAGGACACATTCTCCCCCCTCCCCCCATTTACTTGATTTAAAATTTCTAGTGGACAAGAGATAGCTGATTCTTTTTGGAATCCTTGATATTACAATTCTTGTCATAGAATAGGTGTTCATTGATTATAATTTGAATGAGTGAGTTAATTCCAAGAGGGCTTTATTAAGAGAGGGCTTATGCTCCTTACTCCTGAGGTGAGCCACTGTTGGTGGCTATGCTAGGCTGTTCCTGAGATCCCAGTTCTAATATCATAAAAAATCAAGTACATGAAACTAAAATAAAATGAAACTTGCCCTTCTCTAATAACTGTTTAGTTTAGTTTAGTTTTGTTTTCTGGAGATGAGACTAATAATGTTCTCATTAGATTGCCAAGGTATGGGACAAAAGCTAAAGAGAAAGACATTTCATTAGGAAAGGCATTGCCTGATAAATTTCAGGACATCCATTTATTTTTGAGCTTCAGATAAACCACAAATAATTTAATTTAGAACACACTTTTATTAAGCAGTTATTTGTTTATGTGAAATTTAAATTTAAATGGACATTCTATGCTTTTACTAAATCTGATAATCCTATGTTAAGAATATTTTGGACTATGAGAGCAAGATGCACTTTCTGCAAACCTCTCATGACCTACTTTTGTTAGGCCATCAATAAGAGCCCAGGGAATACGAACATACATTAGTAGGGCTAAAAGTTTTAGACAGTCAGATAAAGAGTTTGGCTGGAGTGTTTTTCAAGAAAAAGAAAAGAAGGTAGCATTTAGAGATAAAATTTTTGTTCTTAGCTGTGGTTTTATTAAAAAACACTTAGATTAGAAAAATTAATCCTTTCTCAAATGAGGACAATGCCATGCATAATAGACCATGTGAGAAAGATAAAACATATGCTATAGAATTAAATTGTATTCAGATATACTCTGATTAAGCTAATATAAGAGAGTATAATACCACCGAAAGCTAAACTAAGTTCTTTTCTCTGAAAATCGATAGGCTCATGTGACTTGAGGAGGGCCTCAGATACTCATGAGAAGCTGTAGATGCAAAAGTTACATAATATTTTTAGCAGTCATATATGCAAGAAAAATCATTAAGTTTGTAAGTGAGGTAAAAAGTAACACTTATTCCCAAATATGTGATAAAGACATTTTAAAAAGTACCGTGACTGACAGAACTCCAGGGTCACAGGAGAGTTGGTAGTAGATTCTAAGGGAAGTTGCTAATGAGTAAGACAGGCTGTTAAACAGCTTTGAAAATCTCCAAAGGTTGAGACCATGCATTAAGGCATTCTCAGGAAAGTACGGTTCAGACAAAAATGTTTAGCTATTGTACAAATTTGGTATTTTAGGGTATACAATTTAAAACACAAATGCCTTTAAGATTTAGTTTTTTTAGAGGACAAAGCACGTTTCTGTAACAGGCCACTATGGTGTTAAAACCTTAGAATCTCTTAGAAACATAAGCAGCTGATTATAAAAACTGCATGAGAAAAATACAATGTTTACAAAATATTTTACATCACAAAAGGTCTGGGTTATTTGTATTTGATTTGTAAGTCTGGCTGAATGCTTGGAATTAAAGTTAGAGCACTAGCATCCCAACTCTGCTATCTGGTGATATTTTGGGGGCTACTTTCTGGCAGTGATGCTGCGATGTTTACTTGCCAGATCGTTTGAAGACCACCTTTCTGGTTATTCAAGTATCAGGGAGTGAAAGTAATCATCCACCTTGTATAGATATCCCTGAAATACAAAATACATAAGAAACAAACTTATTCTGATGGGAGCTTAAGTAAAAATGGGGAAAGGGGATTTTATTTAGAGAAAAAGAACTCTAACAAGGAACTAATAAATGGAGCTTTTGTTTGTTAAGGACAAATTTTCATTATTTTGAAGTCAGCAATAAATTAAGAATGGGAGTTATCATGGGAAATTAATAAAACATTATAGTTTCTATTTGTTTTGTTTGTCTGGGTTTGGTAAATGTTCAACAGGATCATGGCATTTTATTAATGTCTCACAAATATTTTAAAATCTATAATTTGGCACTTGAAAAATTTGTAATGCACAAACTCTTTACATGCTCTGTCATGCTTAAATAATCACATATTGGGAACCTCCAAACAGACCAAAATGTTTTTCAAAAAGCAACGTTCATATCATACACATTGAATTGAGTTTCAGTGTGACTCTATATGGCACTGCTTGTTAAGGGGAGGTAGCGTTTTAATAGTACAATGTGTGATATATTGTAAAACTTTTACATTGAAGCTTTAAAAAGCCAGAAATAGGGCTGGCCGAGTGGCATGGGGATTAAGAGCTGGCTTGGGATGCCAGTGGCCCCGGTTCGGATCCCACATGTGAGGGCTGGTGACACTCCCCTCTTAAAAAAAAAAAAAAAAGACAGAAATAAGAGAAACACATTGAGTGGTTTTCACAGTAAGAATAAACAATAAGAACAAATAAAATGTACAAAACATCATAAAGTGGATATAATAGCAAAAAAACAAACAAAAACAAATACATAAAATGGAATGGAGGGATTTTATTTATTTATTTGTTTGTTTCCTTAAGGGAAGAGTAAAAGGAAAAACTTTTTTTTTTTTTTTTTTTTATAGTTGGCATGTACAACTAAAGAAAAACAAGTCCAGTGTTTTCCGTGGATTTTCTAGTGTCTTCCTTTGGCCAAGCTCCCTGCTTGGTCTGGCCTGAGTTACCTGTGGCATACTTATATCACTGTCAGGACCATGCTGTGCTGTCACTTCTGCTTCTTGCTGTGAATGTTGAAAAGGCCATCAGGATACCTGCAGCTTCTGTACATTGACTTCCTGTGTATCCTGCTGTGTACAGGGCCCAATACTGTGGTTTTTGTCCCTGCATCCCACAGGTTGTGACATTTTTGTACTAACTGAGCCCCCAGATACCTTTTCCATGGGAACATGGTCTGCCCCTGGGGTTTTTCTCTGAAAAGGTAGCAACTTGTATTGTTTATCTGATCCTGTGTAATCTGAATGGCTTGAAGCCACAGCCATTTTATCATCATGACTCCACGATGCAGCAGTTTGGGCAGGATGAAGCAGGGCTAGTTCATCTGTGCTTGACATGGTGAGTTTTTGCTAAGTAGCTGAACTGGAGCTGGTCGATCCATGTTGGCCTCATTTAACCGTCTGAGGCTTGGGCCCTTGCTGTCAGCTGGACTTTCACAGACCTCCATGTGGGCTTTTTCTCAACCTGTGGTCTGTCATCCTCCAGGGCTGTATCTCCCTGTGTCCACTCTCTCTAGCTGGGGAACCTGGATTTCATTATGTGGGAGTTGGGTTCCAAGATGTAACACAGAAGCTAAAGGACCTGAGATCAAAAGTCCCAAAGCATCACTTCTGTCACATTCCATTGGCCAAAGCAAGTCACATGGGCAACCCAGATTCAGGAGCTGATGAACTAACTACACATTGCCTCTCGATGGAAGAAGGAAAGGCAAACACTTTACTGAGGAGTGTAGGGATGTTCGTTGGTAGGTTGCTTCTAACACTCTACTACACTTTACTACTTTTGTAAGTGATTTGCAGTCACCTTTGAAAATTTACAACTGCACCTGATGACCTCTTTCTTTGAGGGAGGCAGAAGCATGAACTTCAAGTTCTTGTCTACATGATTTACTGGGAAAAAATACCTGCTTCTTTGTGATTACAATGTTAAGTATAAAATAGTTTTAATTTTTTGAATTATGTTTTAATCTAATGTTAATGTTAATTAACATTAATGTTAAATTTTAATCTAATCCCCCTTTTCTTAAGTAGGTGAGCTGGGTAATTCCAGGGAACTAAATGCTTCTTTATTTAGGTCTTTATTATATATCTCTCTGTTTTTGAGATAAGCAAGTCACTTGTACTGATTTTATATGGTAAGATATGGAGATTTGGGTCATATTCCCTTGGAAATAGACACACAGAGCTGAAATAACAAATTGGAAGTCCTTTGTAGCAGTAGGAAACAATGTTCAATATTTAATAACCTGCATCAATTCTGTTTGCTGAAATTTTTTTTTTGAGGGGAAATACTTATTTTACAGTTCACTTATGAATTCTATTTCTGATTTATCTGATAAAGTAACATTTTTCTTTCACCTCTGCTTGGCGCCTTGAATCTATGTTTATGTGGTGTTGTATCATTGTCTTCCTTAAAGACCTTCAATTTCTTTTTGTGCATGTAGAAAAAAGTGAAAATTCCTTGGTGTGACATAGAAAGCCCCTACCTGTTTCCAGATGTAATTCATCATGCCCCATCTCTTGACCTATGTGCCAGCCAATCTACCTGCCTGTAAATGACCCAAATTACAAACTGGGTCAAGCCCTTTACTATTTCAGTTCTCCCTATTGAAGCAGCTCTCTTTGGTCCCCTGACTTCTTTTACTCCCTCTCCCCCAAAAAAGTGTGCTCCAAGAACACTGCTACTCTTTCTAGCCTTAGCTCAAGTATTGACTCTTAATGAATATTCCTTAGAATTGCTTCTTCTTATATTAAAGTGACTTTTATAATATCTCATGTGCCAATTTTCAGATTTCCAAACATTTCTGTCTTTGTTGCTATAGCATTTTACTGTATTTAATTATTTACTTGTCTTTCTTTACTTGACAACATGCAATATTCCTTTATTTTCTGAATGCTCTCTTCCTAAGACAATGCCTGGCATGTATTTAGTATTTTTTTAAAAATGATGTTTATTGAATTAATGAACCTATACTAAAATCCTTTTGAACATTAGCCTCTCCTAGATAAGTCTCAAGGCAGACACATAAGTATTAACTCAGCATGGATTATCTCAATATGATTCAAAAGAGATTACTCATGTATGATGCTTTGTTTTTAAATTGAGACTTGAAACATGATTAGAAGCTGAATGTGTTCAGCCAGAAGATGTGCTTAGATTTTCTATTCAGTGACATAAACTAATCAGCAGACTGCTTAAGAGCAACAAGGAAACCCCTGTTTTCTGTCCTAAGCTTGTTGAGACACAGTGTTTGATGTATTTGCTTTCTAAGTCATGCATTAGTTGAGTGCAATTAAATAAATGTTGACTCCACGAGTCATAGTGCGAGTGTGTTTCACAGAACTGTACCTTGCTTGATATACCACATAATTCCTGTATGCATTTGGAGGTCTGTGTCAACACGGGCTGGAACCGGTCTCATCCAAAAGTGATAGTTTTGATTGAGATTTTCATTTGACCTTACAAGTTATATCTAAGGCCCACAGTGTTGGCACATTTTTAATACATGTGTTTACTTCACCCTGTACCACAGGTTTAGTTCCCCCCTTTCACAGAAAAATACAAATCCCCCAAATCATTGTTATGTTAACACCTTCAAATCTATTTTCCGCTTCCTTTCTTTCCACTTAAGTTTCTAAAATCAGCTGATATCATTATTATAAATGACTTTATATTTCTTTGAGGTAGAGTTGGCATAGTTGAAAATTGTGTATTTGGTGGTCACAAAGAAATTATGCTGTTCAAATTTTAACTATGCTACTTTTTAGCCAACTGTTTTGGCGCAAGGTACTTCCCATTTTTACACCTGCTTTCTCATCTACAAAATATTCTTTATCCCTGCATACCTCCATTCACCCAGAAAGTCAAGATAAACCTTGCTTCCATTTGCTTCACAGGATTTAGACATTTTTGCCATGATGAACTTAGCCATGCTTGTTTTATAGCTTAGTCATTTAGACTACTTCAGGAAAGCAAATTATTTTGCCATCTTCTGTGTTAACTTTTTGATTTCTATTCTGGTTTTCATTGAGACTTCTTTCTTCCTTTTGGTAATAGGCATTTACTCCTCTCCATTGTACCCCAGTGAGCCTTTGAAACTATTGTAATCCTAATTGTAAATCCTGCCTGTTGAATAACTCTTTGCTGCTTTATTCAGTGTATACACACCTATAACTTTTTCTGTGTGTCAAGCCTTATGCTAAGCCTTGTGGATAGACTGAAAAATAATACAGACTTTTTTCCCATCCACTTGGAAATTACAGTCAAGTAGAAAAAAAAAATAAACAAAATAGTTATATAAATTATTTTAATTGCCATTTAAATAAACATAAAATGGGATGAGATTATAGAAAATTTCCTGGACTACTCTGGTAAAATGAATGAAGGTTTTTCTTTTAAAATATCTAATTTAAGATGTGACTTTAAGAATAAATAAAGAGGAAGGAGGGGCAAGATGGCGGCTGTGAGGAGGGCTCCATGAAATCTCCCCTGGAAATATCCACAATTTGAACTTCTAATACGCTTCAAAGAGACATCTACTCATCACACAGAGCAACTAAGAGTTCCACACAAGAATTGCTGGAAGGTGGGCAGGCCGGGAGAGTAGGGGGAGAAGGCGGCGAGACACGTGAGGCGGCGAGACACGTGAGGTGCAGCCCGCACCCGCGGCTGCTGAGTCACGGTGGCTCGCTCCCTGCGGCCCGCGGCCCACCTAGAGTTCAGCAGGAGCGCGTTGGTTGGCAGTCTGAGGCAGAAGCCTCAGGCCGGGCAAGTGCGGGAGGAGAGAGAGGAGACGACTGTGCAGAGGTACGAGCTGCACCCGCGGCTCGCCGGGTCCCCAGGAAGCAGGGTGCAGAGCCCCGCAGCGACAGGGCAAGATCAGTCCCTGCACCCTCCCGGTTCAGGGATCAGTCTCTGTGCCCACCGGGTCCCGCGGAGCGCAGAAGCCTGAAACCCAGGAGGAGGGGAAAACAGAGGACTCGCCCGCGGAGAAGCAGCGCGCCGGGCAGAGTCACAGGTCCCGGAGAGACAGAGCGGGGATCTGAGCCGCGTGGCAGGGTGCGCGCAGTCCCCTAAATCCTGGCAGACCCTTTGGGAGAGCAGCAGGAGATCCGCGCGGGGCGCGCTGGCTCTGAGGCAGAAGCCTTAAACCCAGGAGGAGGGGAAACAAGAAGACTCGGGCAGAAATGCAGCGTGCCGGGCAGAGACGCAGGTCCCCGAGAGACGCAGAGCGGGGAATCTTAGCCACACAGTAGGGTGCGCACAATTCCCTAAATCCTGGCAGACCCTTTGGGAGAGCAGCAGGAACTCCGCTGGAGCATAAGAGGCAAAGACCTTAGCTTAAAACAGTGTTGGAACTGTGGCTTTGTTTATTTTTATGTTGTTTTTTTTTCCCCCCTTTTTCTACTCTTGAACAGAAAGCAAAAAAAAAAAACAATAACCCACCCACTCCCACAAACTTTGGCCCCTGCCAAGACAGAGTCTTAAACTGACTCCTGAATGCAGCAGTAGGGGCAGACTAGGAAGATATTACTACCTGCAGGGGGTTGAGAATTTCCATCCCAGAAAAGGCTGCAGAGTGAGACTTACCTTCCCTGCCCCCACCTTTATGCAAGGCTTGGGAGGCAGGGCAGGTTCACCTGCTGAGGCACTAATTAACAGATTCTTATCAGCAGGCTTTTGGTGGTGAGGAATTCTTTAATTCTCCACAGCTGTCAACCAAAAGGGTGCCCAGAGACACTCATTGAGCCTTTGGGGGTGCAGCCTGCCTTGGGATAGGCAAAAGCAAAAAGACAGTGACTTTGTAAAAACCACCAATCACACGTCACAACCACACTCAAGTACAGCAAACCTGCAGTGCCAGGATCACGCTAGGCATCAGGTGGCCTACTGTTCCCACAAGACGCACAGGAATTTTTGTACAGCAGACAAACTGAAGAGAGCTTGGACTTTAGCCAAGACCGGCACGGGTATTTTTGATTTGTTTGGTTTTATTCTGTTTTGTTTTCCCTTTATTGGCTGCTTATCTTGGTTGTTTTTGGGTTTTATTTCTATTTCATTCTTATCATTTTGTAGTTTTTAATGTAGGCATATATAGGTGTATATAGGTGAATATATGTCCATATATATGCGTGTAGACAAATATATATATATATTTTTTTTTTTCTTTTTCTTTCTTTTCTTTTTCGTTTTTCCCCACCCTCACTTTCTCTCTTATTTTATTCATTCTTCTCACTACTATACTTTTCCTCTTTTACTTTTTTCTGCAAATTTTATTTTTTTAATTTTTCTTATTACTTTTTTATTATTATTATTTTAGTTTATTTTTATTTTTTATTTTTCAGGTATAGCTAATCGGTTTCTCATGTTTATTCTATTTTTTATTTTTAGGATGTTGTATTTTATTTTGTTTCCTCTTCTGTTATTATTGTGTGTGTGGTTTTTGTTTTGTTTCTGTTTGTTTTCTTCATTAGTATGATTGATATTTCTGTACAAGTTGACTGTAGTTTGATGGTTGGTTTTTTTTACTTGTGCGAGGATTTGGTTTCGTTTGGTGGCTGCGGTGGTTGTTCTTGTTGATCTGTTATGCTCTAAAATCACTCTGCAGCAGTGGGTCCAAACAAACAGACACAAGAATCATCATAACTGAGGCCAACTTTAGATAAAACCAGAGCATTTCTGGGTTTGACATACAAGAGTCACACCCAAAAGGAAGTTGCTACAGGTACTAGGGCCCATAGGGTCCAAGTTTCATCAGAGGAGTCAATCCTCTCACAGCAGCTCATAAACTGCAGACACTGCTGATCCTCACAGCTAATCAATCTGGGAGTCAATCCCACCTCCTGACAAACCAGAAGTAATCAAAACTAAAACTTCAACAAGTGAGGACGCACGACACAAGGAACACCTCAGATACAAGCACAGGAGAATAGGGAGACTGAGTAATTCAAATATAAAGGACACACACCATATAAGTTTACCCAGAAAAGACTGAGAAACCTGGGGGATCTATCTGTTATATTGAAGCAAACACAAAGAGTAAGCCAGAATGGGGAGACAAAGAAACACAACACAAATAAAAGAACAGAAGAAACTTCCTGAATCAGTGGAAATAGAGGAAATAGAGGTAACCAACCTATCGGAGACAGAGTTCGGAACACTGATTATTAGAATGTTCAAGGAAATTAATGAAAATATAAAGAAGGATAGAGAAATCATGAAAAGCAACCAGCTAGAACTTAAGAACACAATTACTGAATTAAATAACAGACTTGATGGAATCACTAGCAGATTGGATGAAGCAGAAAATCGAATCAGTGACTTAGTAGACAAAATAGCAGAGATCACCCCTGCGGAACAACAAAAAGAAAAAGAATGAAAAACATGGAAAATAGTTTAAGAGAGCTGGGGGACAACATGAAACGCAATAACCCATGGGTCATTGGAGTACCAGAAGGAGAAGAGAGGGAGCAAGGGATTGAGAATATATTTGAAGTAACAATGTCTGAAAACTTCCCTAACCTGGCAAAGGACATTGAAATACAAGCTCAGGAAGTGCAGAGAGTTCCAACCAGGATGATTCCAAACAGGCCCACTCCAAGACACATTATAGTGAAAATGGCAAGGGTTAAGGACAAAGACAGAATCCTTAAAGCAGCAAGGGAAAGGCAGCAAGTTACTTACAAGGGTACCTCCATAAGATTATCAGCTGACTTTTCTACAGAAACTTTGCAGGCCAGAAGGGAGTGGCAGGAGGTTTTCAAAGTGATGAAAAATAAAGGCCTACAATCGAGATTGCTGTATCCAGCAAGGTTATCATTTAAAATCGAAGGTGAGATAAGGAGCTTTGCAGAAAAGAATAAGTTAAGGGAATTCATTACCACCAAGCCAGCTTTGCAGGAAATGCTAAAAGGGCTTCTTTAAGTAGAAGAGAAAAACAACCTAAGAAAGACTACAAACACAAATAACAAAATGACAATAAATACACACCTATCAATAATCACATTAAATGTAAATGGATTAAATGCTCCAATAAAAAGACATAGGGTGGCTGAATGGATAAGAAAGCAAGACCCCAGCATATGCTGTATACAAGAGACTCACCTCAGATCCAAAGACTCATACAGGCTGAAAGTGAAGGGATGGAGTAAAATATTTCATGCAAATGGTACTGAGAAAAAAGCTGGAGTAGCGATACTTATATCAGATAAAATGGACTTTAAATTGAAGAATATAACAAAGGACAAAGAAGGACACTTCATAGTAATGAAGGGATCGATCCAACAAGAGGACATAACTCTAGTAAACATCTATGCACCTAACATAGGAGCCCCTAAATATATAAAACAGATATTGTCAGACATAAAGACAGATCAACAGTAACACTATCATAGGGGACTTCAACACCCCGCTGTCACTAATGGACAGATCCTCCAGACAGAAAATCAATGTGGAAACAGCGACCTTAAATGACACATTAGACCAGCTGGATTTAACAGACATTTTCAAAGCATTTCATCCCAAAGCTACAGAATATATGTTCTTTTCAAGTGCACATGGAACATTTTCTAAGATAGACCACATGTTAGGCCACAAAACAAGTCTCAATAAATTTAAGAAGATTGAAATCATTTCAACTGTATTCTCTGGCCACAATGCTATGAAACTAGAAATCAATTATAAGAAGAAATCCGGGAAGCTGACAAATAAATGGAGGCTAAACAATATGCTATTAAATAGTGAGTGGGTCACAAATTAGATCAAGGAGGAAATCAAAAGATACCTCGAGACAAATGAAAATGAAAACACCATGACCCAAAATCTCTGGGATGCTGCAAAAACAGTCCTAAAAGGGAAGTTTATAGCAGTGCAGGACTACCTAAAGAAGGAAGAAAAATCTCAAATCAACAGGTTATCCTTACACCTAAGGGAACTGGAAAAAGAACAGCAAAAGAGGCCCAAGGGGAGTACAAGAAAGGAGATGATAAAGACCAGAGCAGAAATAAACAATATAGAGAACAGAAAAACAATTCAAAAGATCAATGAAACCAAGAGCTGGTTTCTTGAGAAGATAAACAAAATTGACAAACCTCTAGCCAGGCTCATCAAAAAAAAAGAGGACACAAATTAGCAAAATCAGGAATGAAAAAGGGGAAATAACTACAGACATCACAGAAATACAAAAAATTCTAAGAAATTACTATGAGCAACTATATGCCAACAAATTTGACAATCTAGAAGAAATGGATAATTTTCTAGAAGCATACAACCTTCCAATGCTAACGCAAGAAGAAACAGAAAATCTAAATACCCTGATTACTACCAAGGACATTGAATCAGTAATTGACAAGCTCCCAAAAAACAAAAGCCCTGGACCAGACAGCTTCACAAGTGAATTTTATCAAACATTCAAAAAAGAACTATCACCTATTCTTCTCAAACTATTCCAAAAAATCCAGAAGGAAGGAAGGCTCCCAAACTCTTTTTATGAAGCCACTATCACCGTGATTCCAAAACTAGATAAAGACATCACAAAAAAGGAAAACTACAGGTCAATCTCCCTGATGAATATAGATGCAAAAATTCTCAATAAAATATTAGCAAACAGAATTCAGCAATATATTAAGAAGATCATACATCATGATCAAGTGGGATTCATCCCTAGTGCCCAAGGCTGGTTGTACATCCATAAATCAATTAATGTGATACACCACATCAACAAAATGAAGAATAAAGATCACATGGTCATTTCAATAGATGCAGAAAAAGCAGTTGACAAAATCCAACAGCCATTTATGTTAAAAACCCTTAGCAAAGTGGGAATACAGGGATCATATCTCAACATAATAAAAGCCATATATGATAAACCTACAGCTAACATCATACTCAATGGGGAAAAGCTAAAACCATTCCCCTTAAGATCAGGAACAAGACAAAGCTGTCCACTTTCTCCTCTTTTATTCAACATAGTGCTGGAAGTTCTAGCCACAGCCATCAGACAACAAAAAGAAATAAAAGTCATCCAAATTGGCAAGGAAGAAGTAAAATTGTCATTATATGCAGATGACATGATACTGTATATAGAGAACCCCAAAGACTCCATCAAAAAACTATTGGAACTGATAGACGAATTCAGTAAAGTAGCAGAATATAAAATCAATGTTCAGAAATCAGTGGCATTTGCATATACCAATTATTGGATTATGTTAATATATTAATTCTTCCTCATGAATAGGAAGAATTAATATAGTTAAAATGTCCATACTGCCTAAAGCAATATATAGATTCAAGGCAATTCCTATCAAACTACCAAGGGCATTTTTCACAGAAATAGAAAATATAATCCTAAAATTTATATGGAATCATAAAAGACCCAGAATAGCCTCAGCAATTCTGAGAAATAAGAACAAAGTCGGGGGGATCACGCTACCAGACATCAAAACCTACTACAAGGCTACAGTAATCAAGACAGTTTGGTATTGGCATAAAAACAGGCACATTGATCAGTGGAACAGAACAGAGAGCCCAGAAATAAATCCAGGCATTTACGGACAGTTAATCTATGACAAGGGAAGCAAGAATTTACACTGGAGTAAAGATAGTTTATTCAATAAATGGTGCTGGGAAAATTGGACTGACACATGCAAAAAAATGAAACTGGACCACCTCCTTACGCCTTATACAAGAACAAATTCTAAATGGATTAAAGACTTAAATGTAAGACCTGAAACCATAAAAATCCTAAAAGAAAATATAGGGAGTACATTTGCAGACATTACCCGGAGCAATATTTTTACTGATACATCCCTACGGGCAAGGGAAGTAAAAGAAAAAATGAACATATGGGATTATATCAGACTTAAAAGTTTTTTCACAACAAAGGAAACCATTTATAAAACAAAAAGGAAGCCTACTGAATGGGAGAATATATTTGCCAACGATATATCTGATAAGGGGTTAATATCCAAAATTTATAAAACACTCATGAAACTCAACACCCAAAAAACAAACAACCCAATTAAAAAATGGGCAGAAGATATGAAGAGACATTTCTCTAAAGAGGACATACAGATGGGCTACAGGCATATGAAAAAAAGTTCAACCTCACTGGTCACTAGGGAAATGCAAATAAAAACCACCATGAGATACCACCTCACTCCAGTCAGAATGGCTATCATCAATAAATCCACAAACAAGTGCTGGTGGGGCTGTGGGGAAAAGGGGACCCTGCTGCACTGTTGGTGGGATTGCAGATTGGTGCAGCCACTATGGAAGTCAGTATGGAGGTATCTCAAAGAACTGGAAATAGAGCTACCGTTTGACCCAGCAATTCCACTCCTAGGTATTTATCCTGAAAAAAACCAAGACACGTATTCAAAAAAAGTTATGCACCCCTATGTTCATAGCAGCACAATTTACAATAGCTAAGACTTGGAAACAACCAAAATGCCCATCAGTAGATGACTGGATTAAGAAACTGTGATATATTTATACAATGGAATATTACTCCGCTATAAAGAAGAATGAAATCGTACCATTTGCAATGATATGGATGGACCTAGAGACTATTATGTTAAGTGAAATAAATCAGTCAGAGAAAGACAAATACCATATGATCTCACTCATATGTGGAATCTGAAAAACTGTATGAATGAGCAAAGTAAACAGAAACTGTCTCATAGGTACAGAGGAAAAATCAGGGTTACTATTTGGGAGGGGGATGGGAATGAGGGAGAAGGGGAAGGGATTAGACAGCAAAAATAGGCAACTACAATATTGCCACTGGGATATGAAAAACAGTTTGGGGAATATAATTAATAACGTTGTAAATATTCTGTGGAATGTCAGATGGTCATAGGTCTTGTTAGGGAGACCATTTCATGGATGGAGTAGAGGTTTGATCACTGCACTGTATAACTGAAGCGGAGGTTGTATACCTACTGTAATTGAATATATATAGATAGTCACGGGATGTGGATTATACTGTGGAAGAGAGTCAGAGGAAGAGTAATAGATATATATGATATGGGGGGGAGTGGGGTGGCGAATTGGGGGTGGGGGGTTGTCACTTTTAGGGGTAAAATGTATAACTATTGCACTGTGTTGTACACCTGAAACTAATTAAAAATAAATTAATTAAAAATAAATAAATAAATAAAAACCTAAAAAAAAAAAAAAGAATAAATAAAGATTAGTCTCATAGAAGGAGTTAGGGAGAAAGCTTGAGTGAATAAAATTCAATTGGAGATGAAGTCAGGGAAGAAAAGTAGACCAAAATGTTTAGAGCTTTGGAAGAGCAATATTAAGGATTCTTTACTTTTTCTGAAGGGAAATAGGAGGCCAAAGAAAAGCTGTAGCCAGATAGCAACATTGTCGCATCTTTTAAAGATAACATTCTGGCTTCTGTGTTGGGTAAGGAAAAAAAAAAAGTACATTGCTTGGGAAAAAGCAGTAGGTTGGAAGGAGTCATGCGTAGAATTCTACATATAGGTTTTGCAAATACATGTCTAGAGCTAGAAGACATACTGGAATAGATATAAATTGGAGTTCTGTAGCCTGTAATTATTAAAAGAAAGCATGGGAGTACATGGGATTGTCTTGAGAGAATATATTGTAAGACAAGGGATAAATAAAGGAATCATGAGGTAAGGTACTCCCACATTTAAAAATTGAGTAAAGTGGGCTCTGATAAAGACCAATCTGGAAGCAGGGATTACAGAGATGTAATCATGAGCATTGCATTCCCATTATGGTGAGTGCTGATAATGACCCTCTTTGGGGATTGCCTCAGCTAGAAACACCTGCCTCACCTCAGGTTGCGCCTTCTCTAGAGGTGGCCTGCAACCAATGACTGGTTAATATGGGAGTATTAAGGCCCAGTCTCTTGACGCAGCCTGTACTGGGCCTTTACATAACTCTGAAGTGTTATCCCAGCTCCACGTATCTCCATAGGCTGAAACTAGACAGATACAGCCTAGCATTTTCCCTTGCTCTATCATACTTCACTATTTCCTTTCCTGGCTATTGATCCCAAGTGAATTCTGCAAAAGATATCTATTTTTTACATGAAAACTCAATCATGTGTTTTTTCTTGACATTCAATATTATTTTATACTAATGTAAGGCACACAGCTCAGTGGTTAGTCATTTATATAATCTATGAAGTGATTCCCCGGTAACTCTAGTATCCGTCTGACACCGTACATAGTTATTACATTACTGACCATATCCCCCAAACTGTATTTCACATCCCTGTGACTATTTTGTGATTATGAATTTGTACTTCCCAATCCCTTCACCTTTCTCACCCATTCCCCAACCCCCCTCCCATATAGCAACCATCAATTTGTTCTCTGTATCTGACTCTATTTCTGTTTTATTTGTTAATTTATTCTGTTATTTAGATTCCACATATGAGATCATATGGTATTTGTCTTTCTCAGTCTGACTTATTTCACTTAACATAATGTTCTCTAGGTTCATCCATGTTGTTGCAAATGGTAAGATTTCATTCTTTGTCATGGCAGAGTAATACTCCATTGTATAAATGTACCACAATTTCTGTATCCAATTGTCTAGTGATGGGAATTTTGGTTATTGCCATATCTGGGATATTATGAATAGCTCTTCAGTAAGGGGTGCAAATATTTTTTTGAATTAGTGTTTTGGATTTTTTGGATAAGTATCCAGGAGTGGGATTGCTGGGTTATAAAGTAGTTCTATTTTTAATTGTTATTGGGTTTTTTTGTTTTTTTGTTTTTTTTTTGAGGGCAGTGTCACTGGTCCTCATATGTGGGACCTGAACTGGGGCCTCTGGCTTCCCAAGCCAGTGCTTAACCACTGCACCACTTGGCCAGCCCTGTTGTTTTTTTGTTGTTGTTGTTAAGATTTTATTGTGGAAATGGAGGAGGGGGACAGACAAGTTGCTGTCCTTTTGTTCTTTAGTCTAGTTGTGGAGGACATCGCTTTACTGGCCCATGTTGGTATTGTCATTGCGCTCTTCCCAGGTGAGGCAGATCAGTGGCCTGCCCCTGGATGACCACTCAGGGCTACTCTTGGCAGCCCATGGCTGCCGCCAGCTCATGATGACTGCTAGCCACTTACTATAGCCTATGGCAGCCCACTCCAACAGGGGCTGCAGCCTATGCCGTCGCTGGCGACTCACAGCAGCCCAGCTCCAGGTGGAGCTTTTGTTCACCATCTTACCTGTAGAGGGCGCAGCATCACTGGCCCTAATGTGGATCTGTACCGGGTCCCTGCTGCTCAGAACTGGCATCCCAAGCCAACTTGTCGGGGGCCAGCCCCCGCGAGGACTAGGGATTCCCTCGGGTGGGACAGAGTCGGCGAGGAAAAAGAAGAGAGAACGAAAGAAAAAAGAAGAAAGAGAATGGAGACACCCAAAAGAGTTTCGCAGGAGTGTCACATTTTATTGTTAAAGCATATCCCTTTTATAGGGACTCTTGACCATTACTTCAATCACAAAACGTTTCACATGAGTTTGGTGTTTTCTATTTCCCAGGATTTTCACAGTCTTTGCTCCCCTGTAATTGCTCTTTCCAGGGTGCACTGTGACTTACTCTTCCATTAAAGGATTATCTTGTCTTTCACTGTGATAACCTGTATTAGACCCAGACTTAGTTTCTGCCTATCATCCAAAGAATGTTTATCATGATTATCTTATGTTAAGGATAGACTTATCTCTTTATATTGCCTAAAGAGTGGTTACCATGACTACCTGGTCATTATCCCAAATTCCAGCAGCTAGACTCACAGGGTGTATACTTGAGTTATTACTAAAAGACTAGCAGTGGCTGTGTTTAGGGTAAAAGCATCTAAAGTCTATTCCTAAGTAAATACAATACCTAGCAACCAAAGGGGTCTCACACCTCTCTTATCCTACAGAGGTAGCATCTGTTTCTCAGTCAAAGCTTCAGTATCCATTGCTGCAACAAGGCACAAGGCAAAAGAATTCACACAAGGCTGTTGATTAACATACCCCATGGTCAGTAAGTGTCTCTAATCAGAACTCTCATAGCCTGGAGACCTTTGGCCTCTGAGGAGACTTTTCACTGATTATCTTAGGTAAGTGAGCTCAGAGGCTGATGTTATCATCAGTATCTCACAGGCAGGCTGTCAGTTTCTCACAGACAGGTCTTTGGCCTATGTGGCCAGGGGTCTGTGCCTCAGTTTCCAAGAGGCTTGAGTCCCCAATATCTCAGTTCAGGGGTCCCCTCAGGCTGTAGCCTGTCTTAGGTAGTTTCCCTTTTTTTTTGTTTTTGTTTTTTTTTAGGAAATCTTGCCCTGTTGTTGACTTACACAGCCATCTCTCATTGGGGTACCACAGGAACTTGCCACAAGTGCAGTGAAAGTACTGTCTCCTATAGGATCTGATGTAGAGGAAAGGCACATGGGTTCATAGAGGCAGGAGATATTACATGACCAACCATAAGGCAGCACCCCAAACATCCAGTGCTGAGCAGGGCAATGTGATCTTGTCAGACACTGGGGGGCTGTTAGCCCCCAACACCAACTCAACCAATGCGCCACTCAGCCAGCCCTGTTTTTAATTTTTTGAGGAAACTCCATACTATTTCCACAGTGGCTGCACTAATTTGCAATACTACCAAGAGTCCACAAAGTTTCCCTGTTCTCCACATCCTCACAAACACTTATTGTTTGTTGATTTATTGGTGATAGCCATTCTGACAGGAGGGAGGTGTTATCTCATTGTGTTTTTTTTTTTTTGCATTTATCTGATAATTAATGATGTCGAACATCTTTTCATATGTCTGTTGGCCATCCATATGTCCTCTTTGGAGATATGTCTGTTCAGGTCCTCTACCCATCTTTTAATTGGACTTTTTTTTTTGTATTGTGTTGTATGATTTCTTTTTATATCTTTTGGATACTAATCAATTTTAGATGTATCATTGGCAAATATCTTCCCCCATTCAATAGGATGTCTTTTAATTTTGTTGATGGTTGCCTTGTTGTGCAAAAACTTTGAAGTAGTCCCATTTGTTTATTCTTTGTTTCCCTTGCCTATGGAAATATATCAGTAAAAATATTACTAAGGGTAATGTCTGAGAGTTCACTTCCTATATTCTAGGAGTTTTATAGTTTTGGGTCTTACATTTAAGTCTTTAATACATTTTGAGTTTATTCTTATATATGGCATAAGAAGGTGGTCCAGTTTCATTTGTTTTGCATGTATCTGTCCAGTTTTCCAAGCACCATTAAAATTGAATGGACTATATTTATTGCAGTGTAAATTTTTGCTTCCTTCATCATAGATTAAATGACTGTGTAGGGATGGATTTATTCCTAAGCTCTCTGTTCTGTTCCATGGATCCATGTGTCTGTTTTTATGCCAATAGATGCTGTTTGGATTACTATGGACTTTAGTATAATTTGATATTGGGTAGCCTTGATACCTCCAGCTTTGTTCTTCTTTCTCAGGACTGCTGTGACTATTTGGGATCTTTTATGGTTCCATATAAATTTTAGAATTATTTATTCTGGCTCTGTGAAGAATGTCTTTGGAATTTTGATAGGAATTGCATTGAATCTATGGATTGCATTTGGTAGTATGGACATTTTAACTATATTAGTTCTTCCTATTCATGAGCATGGTATATATTTCGATTTATTTGCATCTACTTTAATTTTTCTCTTCAATGTCTTATAATTTTCTGGGTATAGATCTTTTATATCTTTGGTTCAATTTATTCCTAAGTAATTTTTTTTTGATGCAATTGTAAAATGGAATTTTTTTCTTAATTTCTCTTTCTGATAGTTCATTATTGTTATATAAAAATGCAACCAATTTCTTAATATTAATTTTGTATCCTGCTACTTTACTAAATTCATTTATCAGTTTTAATAATTTTTTTGTGGACTGTTTTGGGTTCTCTATTATATTATCATTTTATCTGCAAATATGAGCTTCACTTCTTTCTTTCCTATTTTGATATCTTTTATTTTTCTTCTCTGATTGCTGTGGCTAGAATTTCCAGTACTATGTTGAATAAACATAGTAAAAGTGGGCATCCGTGTCTTGTTCTTGATCTTAAGGGGAATGCTTTTAGCTTTTCCCCGTTCAGTATGATGTTAGCTGTGAGTTTGTCATAGATGGCCTTTATTATGTTGAGATATGTTCCCTCTATTCCCACTTTGCTGAGAGGTTTTATCATAAATGAATTTTGTAAAATACTTTTTCTGCATCTATTGATATGACCATATCATTTTTGTTTTTTATTTTGTTCATGTAGGGTATCATATTAATTGATTTACAGATATTGAACCAACCTTGCATACCAGGAATGAATCCCAGTTGATCATGGTATATGATCTTTTTAGTGTATTGCTGAATTCATTTTACTAATACTTTGTTGAGGATTTTTGTGTCTATATTCCTCAGGGATATCAACCTATAGTTTTCTTTTTCTATGTAATGTCTTTGTCAGGTTTGAAATCAGGATGATAGCCTCTTAAAATGTGCTTGGGAGCCTTCCCTCCTGTTGAATTTTTTGGAATAACTTGAGAAAATTGATGTTAATTCTTTTTTGAATGTATGGTAAAATTAACCTGTGAAACCATCTAGTCCAGTACTTTTGTTTTTGGGAGCTTGTTAATTACTGATTCAATTTCATTAGTTGTAATTGGTCTGTTCAGATTATCTGTTTCTTCCTGATTCAGCCTTGGAAGATCGCATGCTTCTAGGAATTTATCCATTTCTTCCCTATTGTATAATTTGTTGATGTAGTATTTTCTTTATTTTATTATTATTATTTTTAGTTTTTAGTTTTTTTGTATTCTTGTGGTGTCCATTGTCACTTCTCTTTCACTTCTGATTTTATTTATTTGGATCCTCTCTCTTTTTTTCTTTATGAGTTTGGTTAAAGGTTTATCAATTTTTTTTTTTATCTTTTCAAAAATACCAGGTTTTAGTTTCATTTATATATATATAATCTCCTCAATTTCATTTTTTTCTGCTCTGATCTTTATTATTTCTTTGCTTGTACTAACTTTGAGCATTGTTTGCTGTTCTTTTTCCAGTTCCCTTCGGTGTAAAATTAAACTGTTTATTTGAGATTTTTCTTGTTTCTTTAGGTAAGTCTCCATTGCTATGAATTTCCCTCTTAGGACTGCTTTTGCTGTGTACCAAAGATTTAGGGTCATTGTGTTTTCATTTTCATTCATCTCAACGTATCTTTTGATTTTTTTCCTTGATCTCAATGTTGACCCATTCATTATTTCCTTGATCTCAATGTTGACCCATTCATAGCATGTTATTTAGCCTTCATGTGTTTGTGGGTTTTTCAGTTCTTATCTTGTGATTGATTTCTAGTTTCATACCATTGTGGTCAGAGAAAACTCTTGATATCATTTAAATCTTCTTAAATTTATTGAGACTTGTTTTATGTCCTAATATGTGATTTACCTTGGAAAATGTTCCATGTGCACTTGAAAAGAATGTATATTCTGCTGCTTTGGGGTGAAATGCCCCAAAATATCAATTAAATCCACCCGGCCTAGCGTGTCATTTAAGGTCCCAGTTTTCGTGTTGATTTTCTGTGTGGAAGAATTGTCCATTGGGGTTAAAGTCTCCTACTATGATTGTGTTACTGTTGATCTCTGCCTTTATGTCTGTCAATATTTGTTTTTTACATTTAGGTGTCCCTATGTTGGGTGCATAAATGTTTACAAGGGTTATACCCTTTCGCTGGATTGATCCCTTTGTTATTATGTAATGTCCTTCTATGTCTCTTATTATAGTCATCATTTTAAAGTCTATTTTGTCTTATATAAGTGCTGCTACTCCAAGTTTTTCCTCATTTCCACTTGTGTGAAATATCTTTTTCCATCCCTTTACTTTCAGTCTATGTGTGTCTTTTGATTTGAGGTTGGTCTCTTGTAGACTGCATACGCATGGGTCTTGTTTTCTTGTCCATTCAGCTACCCTATATCTTTAGATTGGAGCATTTCATCCATTTGCATTTGAAGTGATTATTGATAGGTACATAGTCATTGCCATTTTATTATTGATATTTTTGATCTTCATTTGTTTGTTTTCTCCTTTTTTCTGCTTAACGTAGTCCTTTTAACATTGTAATACTGGCTTGGTAGTAATGAATTCCTTTAGCTTTTGCTTGTCTGGGAAGTTCTTTATCCTTCCTTCAATTTTCAATGATAGCCTTGCCATGTAGAGTAGTTTTGGTTGTAGGCCCTTGTTTTACATCACTTTGAATATTTCCTGCCACTCCCTTCTGGCCTGCAAAGTTTCTGTTGAGAAATAAACTGGCAACCTTATGAGAGCTCTCTTTTAAGTAACTAGTTGTCTTTTCCTTGCTGCTTTTAGGATTCTCTCTTTGTCTTTAACCTTTGCCTATTTAATTATGATGTGTCTTGGCGTGGACATGTTTTGGTTCATCTTCCTTGGGACTCTACATTTCCTGGGCTTGTATGTCTATTTCCTTCACCAGGTTGGGGAAGTTTTCAGGCATTATTTCTTCAAATATGTGCTCAATCCCTTGCTCCCCACCTCTCCGTTTGGTACATAACATTTGCATGCATGATGCAAATGTTATACCTGAGTTATTCCAAAGGTTCCTTATACTATCTTAATTTTTTTAAATTATTTTTTGCTGTTCTGATTGGGTGTTTTCTGCTACCTTGTCTTGTAAATTTCTGATTTCATTTTCTGTTTGTTTAATCTGTGGTTGATTCCTTCCAGCTTATTGTTCATTTCCATTATTGTGTGCCACTTGTGGGGCTAACCAGATAGTGCTCTGGTGTGGCCTGGAAGCTAGTCTCTGGGTATGTTGTTTCTGATGCCATTGAAAGAGCATCCTAGGTGCACAGTCTAGGCTGGTTGTTGACCCAGTGTTTAGAGTGCCCCCGGCATTGCAGCCCTAGGTGAATGGTGCTGGGTTTCAGGGTGTGGGAGGTAGTTTTTACAAAATTAATGCAGTCTCAGTTCTTGCACTGGTGCTGGGCTTGCAACCACTTCACAAAAACACTGTGAGAAGACTGCAGCTGGCCACTGCTCTCCTCAGGCCTGTAGATCACCTTGAGCCACCCAAGAGAGGTTTTGGTGGAGGATGTAGCTTGCTGCTCACTTCCAATAGGGTTTTCAGGCTGCCATGGGCTTTCCTGCAGTAAAAGGCTTTTGCAGCTCATGGGATGAGGCTGGCCACTAAGTATCCAAGAGTACCCCCGGCAATGTAGTACTAGTTGTGTGGTGTGGGAACCCAGGCTTCACCAAGGTGGTGAGAATGCATGAATTTTACCAGATCGAGGTGGTCTCAGGTTTGACCCTTTCAGGGAGGGTTCAACATAGAATAGACAGCGGCCCTCTGTAGGCTACATTTGAGGCAGGTTCCACACAAAGGCGATGGCTGCTGTCCCTTTAGCCCTTGCCTCAAGGCCACACAACTCAGTCTTTCCCCATATGCCTCTGGTGCCTCTTGAATTGTCACCCCTCCACTGGAGACCAGGTAAGTGTTTACAAGCAAGTGCGTCTGTGTGCATTCCCTTTAAGAGGGCATTTGGGTTTCCAGCCACCTTCCGTCTCACTGGAATAGACTAAGTCCTCACTGATTTCCACTGCCAGATGTTGTAGGAATTCCTCTTCTCAGTGCAGGGCCCCTTGGATGGGGATCCTAGTGTGGGGCTGGGACCCCTCCCTCTTTTGAGAAGACCTCCACCAAGGAGATTTCTCTCCCTGTGTTCAACCATGACCCGTGGGTTTGGGGTCAGCTTTTTTCATGTCTCTACCCCTCCTACCAATCTCTTCTTTAGATCCTTACTTATAGGGGTTCTGTTCAGCTAGTCTTCAGATGATTTTGAGGCTGATTGTTTTGTAATTTATTTGTAATTTTGGTGTGATCCTGGGAGGCTGTAGGTATGGCATTTACTCTTGGATCTTTGCTTGCAAATCATATGTAAGAGATATCTTTCTTGCTGATATCCATCCGAAATCTCCCAAGGAAAACTGAAATCTCCCAGGGAACCCATCCTACAGCACATGGAAAATAATATATATTTTTAGAAAAAGGATATGCTGGATTGTATTTTTACACAGTAAAGAAATGATGTCTAGGATAGAAAAAAAAAAGGTGATTACCTCTTTCATTCAGTAATCAATAACAGCTATTTAGGTTGAGTCGTGAAAGCAGGAATGAGATTGGACTGTGTGGATGAATAGATAAGAGATGAAGGTTTACGATTAGTAATATTGACAGTCCTATTGAAAAGTTTAGCAGAAAGCCATAGGATCAGGAGAATGTGGGGTAACATGGATAATTTGAGGTGGAGAAATTGGGTAATTAATTCTGTAATATTCCTGAGCAGATGAAGGAAGTAATTATAGAACACATTGGTTTTAGCTTGGTTTGGAGAAGGATTAACACAATTTCCTGTCCATGGATTCTATTTGTCTCAAGGAAGAAAGAAGCAAACAGTGAGGGAAATCGAGGGCAACTGAGGGGATTGTGTACATGGGGAAAGATTAAAATAGTAATTTTGAAGAGTGATGAATTGAATTGAAAGAGAAATACAGTGATTTTTTTTTCTAGGCAATATGGGAAGCCCAATTGAGAATAATGGTAATAAATATGTATACTGGTACAAATTTAAGCAACCAAGTATTCTCCTACTTGCTTCCTTGTCTAATTTAAATGCCACACATTTTGGGTTGCTTGGTAAATGGTGCTTGTGATACAAATGTCTGGTTTCTTTTTTTCCTATTCCCTTTAAAAAAGTTATTTAAAGAAACTTTCAATTACCTTTCATTAAAGAAGAGAATACTAATAAGCCTACATAAACATTTTCTCTGTTGGAGAATACTTCCTAATGAGTCTCATCCTTCCTACTCTGTATATAGGGCAAAAGGAAGGGCATATTTAACTAGTAAGTAAAAAGGAATTATTTGTGAATTTAGAATAATGAG